>JAREIS010000055.1:0-1330000 GCA_030060385.1 Muscicapa striata striata
AAATATGCATAAATAACAGTTGGCTTCCTTGTGAAGTTGTCTCTGTTCCCCTTGGAGGGTCAAGGTGTTTGTTTTCAGGCAGAGAGAGATGGAACACACATGTTGCTGTGGCCAAAATTGTACCTGCCCTGGCCAGACCCTGTAGCCCCTCTGTGATTGCTGCAGGGTGAGGAGGGTAGCACAGAGCAGGAGGGCCAGCCTCTCTGCTATTCCCAGAGGGGATGTAAGGAGGTATGACAGTGGCCCAGGATCCTAAATCATGGCTTTTTTCAGTGGATTCTGGCCACTCCCCATTAGCGTGTGATGGCTCAGGTTCAGCTGAGGGACCATGGCAGTCTTGGTGTCCACTCTGGGTGCCAGAGGAGTAGCTTAAATATCCAACCTTTCCCCAACTATCCCTTCTGAGATACTCCAAGGTACAAACAACATCCTCACTGCTGCTCCAGATCAAAAAGTCCTTTCAGGGTAATGTCCTTCTTCCAACATTTCTGTTTTGACTGAGCAAAGGGTACAGCTTCAGTTCCTTGCTCTGCAGCCTTTACTCTTCAGCATTCTGGGCAGTCCCTGTGTGCCCTGCAGTGACAGTGATCTCCTAGGACACAGCACTGGAGCCTTGGCTCTGTTCTTGGAAGTTGTCATTGAAACTGTAGGGTTTTGTTTCAGGGCTTAAATTCATAACCAGGGAGTTGTTTGCCACTTGAACTATTTGAGGACTGCTGTTCACTCTAGGATCATCAAGAGATTGATGTGCTTAGGAGAGAAGAGGCACCAATTCAAGGCACCAATTTCTTGATTAATTTATTAATTTTGGTTAAGGAATTAAAAACCCACAGAATTAGGCACTAGAAACTCTTTATGTTCCAGCAGAAAAGAGCGGTATTTAATCTAAAATAATCTCTGTGCTGCATGCACAATAAAAGATAAGCCATGCTTCTGAAATTTGAGAAGAAACAGAAAGAAGATTGCTATTCATAGCTTGATAGCACCAAAAATGTTTCCTAGAAGAGAAAATGTTCCTTTTTCTTAAGAAACCAGGCTGGTATGTGCTCAAACCCATTACCATGGGAAATTCAAATCCCTTGCTGGAAAACATAGAAAAATTCAAACTGTTTTCTTCAGCTGCCTTGTTGGTTATAAAAATATAGAACTCCAGAGAACTAATCCTAATCTTCTAAACCTAGCCACTTTAAAAAAACATATCTATGTTGCTACATTCTTTATTAGAGTACCTGTTCACCATTGCTCCTGCAACAATGGTGTGTAAACATAATTCCAAACAGACAAGTAGTAAAGCAGTCAGGTCTAACTTGCACATGGCAAGGTGCCATGAGGTGGAAAAAGAGATAGAGCAGGAGGTGGGGAAAATGTTTATCAGCTTTTCTGACAAAGACATGATGAGATTCAGCAGTGGGGGGAGTTGGTTGGTTGGTTGGTTGGTTGGTTGGTTGAACTGAGTGCTGGAGGATGCTCCTGCTCCCAAGCTGTGAGAGTAATTACACCCTGGAAGAGCACAACAGGCTGGGCAGGATATCCTACACCTTCAAATAAGCCCTTTAACAAAACACCAATGCAAAGGCTGCCCTGTGACTCCCTGGAGCCCTCCCACCAGCTCTGGGGTAATTCATTGCAACAAACAGAATGGATCCCCTCAACATGTTGTGATGGTGCAAAGCCAGCTGACTGCTGTGCCCTTCCTGTTATTCTGGGACAGGAGTCAGACTTGGTGCCGAGCCCAGGCTGGGATGGCTCTGTCAGAGGTCACTGACAGTCCCCACTGTGTGTGGCTCGCTGATGTCTGCCATGCTTCATCTGGAGAGGAACTGGGCAAAACACACCAGTGAGCACGCGGGTTACTCACCCAGCTGCGTCCAGGCTTGTTTTTCAGACAGAGTCACAGCTTGGAAAAAGGCTGGGGCTTCTTGGCATTGGAAACAGAAGTCTTTTGTTTACAGACCAAGCAATAGCAGCTTCATCTTTCCTCAGACTGACCTGCCAGCACACCTCTGTCTTCTGCCACCTTTAGGGCACAGTGGAGTGCAGGCTCCACAGCCCATTCAGTTTTCCATCTCTTGGAGAAGGCAACGAACAAAGGTACCAAGAAGTGCCAGCTGCAGGACCACTGACAAGCTTAACAAAGCAAACATGGACAGTGATTATGTCACTACAGAAGAGAACTGTGCTGCTAGAGCCAGGAAGCTGGCCACAAAGGTGTGGAAAAGAAGATTCACCAAGTCCTAAAACCATGGGAGCACAGGGGTAAGGAGATAAAAGCTTCTATCTTACCTGCACAGGTTAATGTTGTCACACATGGCAAATTACTCATCCATAGGAATTTCCAAAAGCATGCAAGACAGTAGATAGAACCAGCATTCATGAAAAGCTTGGTTACAGTCAATTCCCTAAAAACCTATTTTCTGTCAAGAAACAGCAATGTAATATAATAATAAATATGTTTCATGGGCTGCTCAAGGACATTCAAACCAAAATATTCAAATACTACCCACCTCGTAGTACAAAGTGGTTTTATTTGCTATGACAGGTAAAAAAAGCCTGAAACATTATCATTCAGTAGTCAAGGGGAGGAAGGAAGTACTAAGTTAGTTTAGACTCTGCAACTGACCCCTCTCTGCAGCTCCCAAAGTTTAGCCTGCCTAGAGTCAGCTGAAAGAGATGAAGTCTTGTAATTTTGAGTAACTTGTTTAAAAGATAGGTTTGGGCTCTTTAACAGTCTTCTTTTACCGTGGCACAGAGACAAGGAAAGACATAGACTAGAAAGGGGGCAGGGTGCCAGGCTTTTTTCCTAATTTCCTATTTGTCCTATGTCTGGTGTTCAAGCCATATGGGTTTTTGATTTGCAGTATAAGAAATGTACTGACATCAGCCGATCCTTGTGCATTGCATCATCCCATCCAGGCAAACAAGGCACTCATGCCATGTGCTTAATATTTAAAGAGCACTGTAAATCCTTGCAAACCAAGTTTCATAAGATCTGAGTTAATAACAGTACTTCCATCCCTGCTTGGTGTCTGAGGCTACATAACCATTAAATCTCAGTGGTCTCTCCTCATCCACCTGTAATGTGTGAAAAGGAAGTTTTGCTTATGACTTGCTCAGACCACATGAAACTGAGTGTCCTCTATTACCAAGAATCTCATCTATGGTGCTGCAAGGCTGCTGCTTGCACTGATTTACTCCTGCTCTTCCCACTGCACTGGTACAGGTGCATGTGTAGCACAAGAGTGAAAGCAGCTGAGCTCCCCCACAAAACCTAACTCAGCAGGAAACACAAACACAGTTTTTGGTGCAAAAACATCAGAGATCCCTCTCTGCTGCTACAAGAAATGGAACCAAGTTCAGCTGGGGTAGAAAGATTTCCCCCACTTGCCCTGATGACCTCTGAATTGACCAGTATCTGTTTGCCTAGTGGTTTAGTTGATAAATGAAAAAAACCACGTAAATCAACAAAGCAAATTTCAGAAGTCTCAAACAAAGAGAAACTCATCATGTTTAGGAATTCCTGCCAAAGCCGGGGAAGCCTGGCCATCTAGTCTAAATTGTGTATGACCCAGACTAGCAGTTCTCATGTTGAGCTTATCACATCTGATTGATTTACAGCATCTGCTTTAAATCCAACCTTACTTTGTTGATTTTTAAACTGTGGTGCATCCAAGGCTCTCTGAAAAACCTGTAGCTGAGCCAAACAAAGGTCCCATCCAGCTAATCTTAATCTCTCATCTGTTCCTAAACCCTAAAACATCCCCCACCATGAACCATACCTCCTTATTCTCTAGGAAAAAAATATTCTTTTCCTAATACAAGCATGAGAGTTGACCAAAATCGATCTGAAACAGCAAGGAGAGAGGCAGAGACAATTCAGAGAAGCAAGGAAGGCAGAGAGAGACTTTGATCTGTTCCACACTTCAGCTTTCTGAGCTGAAGGTTTTAGCAAGTCTGAGCCAGCAAGTCAGGATCCTGTGTGAGCACCAGACCCTCCAGTCATTGTAAGGTTACATTCCCTGTACTGCAAATCTAATGGGAAGCAGCACAAAGCAACACTTCTCCTTCAGGAAAGCAAATAAGGCCTGAAAAGCTCAATTCCCCTGTTTGGGAGCCATGGAAGACATCTGCATGCCTGGGACATGAGGGGTGACCATGGACCAGTGTCCCCTTCCCTGTGCTCCCCAGCTAAGGCAAACACAAGGGCAATACGCTCCATGGACCTCAACAGGGAGATGAACAATTAATGCCAGACAAGTCCTTCCCCCAGGGTCCTCTGTGAAAAGCAGGGGAAGGAGGCCAAGGGAGGAGAGAGACACTCTCTCCTCTCCACTCAGGAGAGAGAACGTGGCTCAGCCAGGACAGGGAGCAACTCCCAGCTCCGAGGAGGGCAGCACCCTCCTGCCTCTTGGCCCCCTGATTCCTGCAAGGTTTGCTGTGAGTGCCACAG
This sequence comes from Muscicapa striata striata, assembly GCA_030060385.1. Taxonomy (NCBI): domain Eukaryota; kingdom Metazoa; phylum Chordata; class Aves; order Passeriformes; family Muscicapidae; genus Muscicapa; species Muscicapa striata. The sequence goes on from JAREIS010000055.1 coordinate 4,448, forward strand.
CTCCTCTGCCACAGTCTCATGACTGTGAGGGCAAATTGACTGTCCTCCCAGCAGTGACCAGACAGTGTACACAGACCTTGACTTTGTTTGCAAGACTGGGAAGCCCCATCTTCTCTCTCAGCCAACAGAGCAACTTTGCCCAAAATCATCCCTCTGCTCCTTTGTTCCAGTCCCAGTGGTAATTACTGTTTTGATGTAAGGAGTGTTTTTTGTCATGCTTTTAATATTCAGGCTTTATTTTATAATCATTAGAAGTTTTTAATAGTGCAAGTAAATTGCAGCAAACACATACTACATCATACTTATATTTTCAATGTGATGTCATTTTCCTGACTATGTTTGATGCAGCATTTTAGAGCAAAGCCTAAAAGGATAAGTAATTTCTAACTCACAGTAAGAGAGAATGAAATCACTTGAGGAGCTGAGTTTCTGAATATGCTTTCCTCTAAAACCATCTGCTAGTGCTCTCCTGCTCTCTCCCACTCCTGCAATAGGCAAAGCTATTGATGGTTAGTGACTCAAAATGACAAGATAGAGGGATGCAGACTATCACACTGATTTCAGTACCTTGCTAATGCCATGCCCAGTCAGGGCTATGGCCAAAGGCAGACTGGATTAATTTCCCCAACTGGTAAAGAAGGTGATCTGAACAACAGCTTGTCCACTTTTTCTGTGAGGAGAGGGGCACATCACTTCTCATAACACATCTGCAGACTCTCCCAGCAGGAGTGAGGCTGGGACCTTAAGGGCCCCAGAGCTTAGGAAAACTGCTGAAAGCACTGTAGGGCCAGAGAACCATTGCAGAGCTCTCAGTGCTCTGGGAAAAACACTCACATGCCAGTGGGAAGTGGCACTCCCTCAGGTTTGCCTCCTCCTTCAGATGCCCAAGGTTTGACTCAGTTTTGCTGCTGCCTCATTTTCCCTGCCAGCAGCAGGGCTGTGGTTAGACCATGAATGCCCTGGCAGAAAAACACCTTCTGAGACAGCTCTGAGGTGAGAGCTGCTGGGAGAGCAGAGCAGGTGAGTCACTCACTGAGTCACTCAGCAGGTAGAATATTTTGAAGGCTAAAACCAGGTAATTTCCTTCAAAATGAAATGCCAGCTACACATCACCCAGGCTGCCTTCACTGTGGAGAGCATCAGCTGAGGTGCTGGAGCTCTGTACAACATCCTGGCCAGAGACAAGCAGTTCACATCCAGCATCATCCTCCCAACCTTCATGACAGGTCAGCAAGCTACCATCCCATCAGCCAGGGCTGTGGTATCAAGATACAGGTGAAAGATGCAAGGTGTATTTCCTCATAATCCTTTGCTCCAGTCAGTCTGGTCTCTATGAGACTAATTCTTCCTGGAGTCACCACCCCAGACTGGGAGAGCAGAGAGAGGCACTCCACCCTCCATTCTTTTTATCAGGAATAAAGTCCTCTCTCCAGCACAGCCTGTCCCAAGACTCTTGTCTGCCACTGACCCCTTCCAGCACTTACAGCCCTGCTCTAGGATACATGGGAAGCACAGTACCAGCACGGCGATGGGCAAAGAGCATCCAAGCTGTCCTTCACTGCTCAAGAGAATGGGTAAGTCCCAGCTTCTCAGTGAGATCAGGCCCCTGTGGAAGCACAGAGTAGGAGGCACGTAGGAAGCACTGTCTTCTTTGGGAAGACAGCATGGCCAGGCAGACACTGGGGCCAGGCACCACAACACTTGTATCATGCATGCAGTGAGAACCCGAGTTCCTTGGTACCACATGGTATCAGCTGTGCTCAAATGTGACTAGTTAAGGATATGGCTGTGGTACTGAGCCACTGCCCACAGGATGAACAGCCAGCTCCCAGCACATCTCCCTTTGCCAGTTTAGAGAGACACAGAGCAGTTAAATTCCAGATTCTGAGGTCAAGCTTTTCCTGAGTAACATCAGAAAACATTCTTATCAGTAACACCTGCAAATATTCTTATCACTAAAGGTCTCTGGCTCAGTATTGCCCTGCAGTGACCACCACAACAGCCTTTAACTCCTCCAATCTCCCAGGCACCCATAGCACAAGTCAGATAGCAACAGACCTTGTCCTGCAATAGCCCATGCTGCATCTGCAAACAGCATTTTTGCTGGTACCAGCCTGGGGGTTGACAGGCAGGTGTTTCTACTGCACAGCTGAGCCCCATGAGGCTAAAGACAGAACCACAATGCTCTCCTCAAACAGCAGGGCTCTCATGTGTTCCCATCCTCTTTCCACTTGAGCTGAATGATGGGGGAGAAAAAAGGGGGAGCAAATTACTTTGCTAGCCCTGACAGTGAGGGAGTAATTTTCCAAGCTAGAGCCAAGCAGAAGAGGGAAGAAGTGACAGAGAGTTTGGCTCTGCCCACCTCCAGCTCAGAAAGAAAAGCTCTGCTGAGCAAATGCTGTGCCTTTCAGAGGGTGCTAAGCAGCACTGAGTACTCACTCTGGGAGGTAATAAGTCCCAGCTGGTAGTCTGGATCTGCATCTATTCACCTTTTCAGCATTTGCAGTTCGTGCATGAGAAGTGGCACTGCACTGTACCAAACCAAGGACACAGAGCTGAGGGTATTCGGAAATCTTTTGTTCCAGAATCAAAAGAAGCCTTTCCTGCCTCCTACTTGGGATTTGATGCTTTAGAAACTGGTTGCTCAGAAACCAAACAAATCTTGTGTAGACTCCCTATTAAAACAAAAGCATAGAAATTTATGTAACCAAATCCCTGCTTTGGACTGTGACCTTACCAGGCCCTATTCATTAATTAGGCTACACTGAAGCTTTTACTCAGATCCAAACTTGACACTGATGCAGGTCACTCTGCAGGAGACACACTTGCTGATGGGACACATACCAAACATGGTGTTTTAATCCCATGTTGACCACAGGTGACCTTGACATTAAGCACAGTGTGGCAGTAAGATGTGTCCTACGTCTCTCCGTCAGCTGCTGTCTGTGAAGAAAAAAATCAAGTTTGGCTATCCAAGCTGATGAGTTTTAGCTCAGCTGGCAGAAGGGCTGCACCCTCTGTGACAGCAAGTCACAGAGCTCTGACCCTACAGAAAACCCATGTTCTTTGTGGTGTCAAACATGAAACTAGCAGAGTGCTCCTGGCATTTCTACCTGCCTTCCTAGCTCCCAAGCCTCTGCAACACAGCTCTTTATGGGTTAATGAGAAAACGTAACTCTACTGGTTTGTGGCTCACTTTCCTGTTGTTGTAGGATGTATCTGCCCATCAAGCTCACACCCTCAGTGTAAGCCCAGTGCTTGATATCCTGCTCAACTGGGTAGGCAGGGTCACCTCACTCTGCTGACCATTCCACTTTGCTTCTTTCTGAGCAGCCTTTGGGAACTGCATGACCAGTCAGTCTGTCAGCAGCAAACCTTCAATTCCTCTTTCCTGTTTGCCTGCTCTCCTTTTCAATCTGCCTTTAGGTAAAGATAAGTTTACTGCTGAGTTACCACAATAAATACATGAGATGGCTGGGTTTTGGGAAAATGACCAGGTAATAAATAAAAGGACAGCTCAGGCCTGTTGAAGTCAAAGACTGATAATACACATCAGCATCCACTTGTGGAGGGATCAGGTCTGGGGAGAAAGACTATTGGAACCAGCATGTAGAGCTTAAAAAAATGGATTTGCTACACAAGTCTAACCATTTGCCTTTTAAAAGTCTCCCATATTGTTGTAATGACAAATCATCAGTGGTCAAAGGAATCCTTATTTATGCTCATGAGATATGATTCTGAAAACCAAAAAAAACCAAAACCAAACCAACCTCCTGGTATGTTACAGCTTTTACAGATGATGTCACATGTTATGAGCCTGCTGGTGGCATTGCTTTTGTGCCTCTTCTACAATAAAAAGCACTGTTCTCACACAGGTCATCAACAAGCCCTGAATGTTCTCATGGATAAGAGAAGTGCTGGAGGACTGATGTGCAAAACTGCTGGGTGTTCACAGCAGCAAATGACTGTACAGGCCACTCATTCATGAGTTGGACTCGATGATCCTTGTGGGTCCCTTCCAACTCATTCTGTGATTCTGTGAAAATGATGTCAAAGGAAGATGCACACGTTCTTCACCTTCAAAATTCCTGACTTTCTGCTAGTGTCATTCAGATCTACCAAGCAGAACATGAAGGGATATGAGAGTACTTTAATAAGTGAAAGCAAAGTGATACCACCTATATAAAAGAATCAAGCAAAGCAACAGAACATTAAATGGCTCTGACAGATAGATGTTCTTATTCCTTTATATAATTACAGGGTTTGTTCCCTTTGTCCAATGTTAAATGCTTCATGGAATGGAACTGCCACCATTTCCTGACAACAGCACAACCTAATAAGTCTTACGATAAGGAAATGCTTCCTGCCATTAAACCTGTTTCTTTCTCCTCACTCATCTTCCACAGGTCAGAATTACTCTCTTCAGCATTCCCTGAAACCATCATTTTAATTCTACTCACCCTAGCAACCACGCATTAAGGTAGGTATTCTTTCAATGCTCTTTCATTCCCATCCCTGCCCTCCTTCCCAAGGGGGAGCATTCTCTCTCCTCATACTGGTTTTCTCAGAATGCCTTTTCTGAAATTCAGGTGCTTCCAGCTGTTTGCAGTAACCTTGATGTGAATGCCTCAATATCAGAGGGAAACAAAGTTACATAAGCACTATGCAAAGCAATGCAAAAGACTTCATCCCAAACCAGGAACAAACCTGCAAATACTACATAAAACCACTACCACAGGTCTCCTGGGATTTGACTATCTTTTGAAAAGATATGCTTCTATTTTCCAACCAGTGGCATAAAATAGCTTCCAAAGATACTTCTTACTTAATGTGGACCACAGCAGAAACATTGGGATAAAGAGAGGGGGAAAAAAAGATGGCTCCAAGTGGCATTCATGTTAAAATTTTATGAGTCGCTGCCACAGAAAAAAGACTATCACATTATAGAAAGAAGATCCATTTATTTTGCAAAATCACTTGCTTGGGATGGCTTCCAAAACCATCTTACTTGGCTGAACACGAGCAGAGTTGCCTCCAGAGATGTTATGTGGCAAAGCCTACTAATAATATCCCTGAAGCCTATCCAGGGTCCATTGCAGTGAAAGCTTTGCCATGAATACGATGAAATATGAAAGGCAAGCATTCCAGTATTCTCTACTTGCCTGGCTGTATTTTCACAAATTACTTTTTCAAAATAGTAAAAAAATGTTTTTGTTTTTTCCCTAGTCAGCGTGGTTATAAATGTGGCCAGTATTTCCTGAGCTTTACATGACAACTGAATTCAGATACTCTTAATTGCTATTGGGAAAACAGCTAAATATAAGTCAAGAGATAACAATACCAGTGCTAATAAAAATAAACTGATTTCTTTTCTTTTATTTTTTGGGGTGAAAGCAATGTTCATATTCCCACTGCAGCAGTGTTTCTGGAGCAGTGATTCTCCAAGATGCTTCATCAGGCACTGCCTATTGGACCACATTTGTTTACAGAAGCGTAAAACTTCTGGTGCTTTCTATTAAAAACTAGAATGGAAAAAGTGCAGGAAAACCTACAAGGAAGTTCTAGTGGTGACCCAGGTCAACCACTCAAGAATTTGGGAATAGCTATTTTAAATCTACTCACTCTAAACAAGCTGTACTTGTAAAATTAAGAGCAACATAAAGTCAGAATCTTGAAGGCAAAATGCAAATGGGGTAATAATATGCAAACAGGGTAATCATATGTAAATCATCTGGGTGAGAGGCCTAATTGTTGGGTCCATTGGACACTGGATTTTAAAGGTCCCCATCTCAAGATCAGAGATGGGTACTTTTGGAAAACCATTGCTACTAAAATAATCGTAGATGGTAGCTACAATATGGGCTGTGCTGCTCCTCTCAGCATTTAAATTTTAAAATCAAAAACTGCATGAAATTTGGTGAAATTCACCCTGAGAAAGTGTGAAAAAAGTTGTATTTATAATAACAACTGATCAAGGATGCAATTTGTGTCCCTGTGCTGATGTATTCCACCCTGGCTGATTTTGTCAATTCTAGCAGGGAAGCCTAGACTTAAAGCAAGAATCCTTAGAGACAGATCTGCAAAAGACTCCTCTTATCCCGGCAAAACTCCAGGCAGGGAATCCTATGTAGGTGATGAGCCTGTCCATGCTGCCCGTAACAAATGTGCTGGGGGAGGCACTGAAGTCTGGGCTCATGGCAGTACAGTTCTGCAAAGACAGTGTTATTCCTAAGGTTCCTGAAGCTGACAGCAAGATAGATGCCAACCTGCTTCTAAAAGTGGCTCTGAGAAATCACAGGCTGTACGATTGCAACACTCAGGGATTGAATGAAGCATGGCCTTTCAAGTGAAAGCCAAGCTCACCTTGCTTGGTATGCTTTGAAAATTCATCTGGAAAAATATGGCATTTCTCACCCATTAAAAAAAACAACCAAACATCTGTTACCTTCCATCTCAAAAGTCTTCCATTAAAATCAGTTTAAGAAGTTACTATATTGCAAGCAGTCAGCAATGGTGAAAAACATGCTGCAAAGGACTGGGGACAAGGTTAAAGTTGACACAAAACCCTGCTGGTTTAAGCTCTCTTTTTTTATTAAAACTGAAGGAAAAGTAGAAGGAGCTGCTTCCCTACATCCCTGGACCTCAACTCCTATCCTACAGAAATTAGAAATGGCAAGATGGAGAGGAAAGAAAGAAGGTGCCATACAAAACACTCAATTGCCTGTGTTTTCCTCAATGGATTTGCTCTATATGGGCATCATGTAAATGCATGAAAGGACATGAAAGGAGAAAGATCTCCTCACAAGGAGAGAACATAAAACCATCAGCAGGCCTTAAAAGTAAGGAGATTCAGCTCCCCAATGTATCCATTGCGAGTAGAAACAAACATGTTTCAGATTTTGTTGTTGTTTTCAACAGGACTCATGTTGGCAGTATTTTAAGTAATCAGCTAATGAGACCTGAAGCCAAACAGACCTCCTACACAAGTACCTATGGCATCAATGTTAATCAACAAGGTCAGCATTATTATTACAGCAATTACAAAGAGAACCAACAGTGCTAAACATGCTATTTTGAAGTGTTACACTGATCATTTACCATGTTCTCCTTAACTTAAAAGGTCTGACTTCCACCAGAGCACCATGGAACAAAGTGCAGGTCCATTGCTTCACATGTTTTTATCCCCAGTTTGGAGTGCTGGGTGCAGCTCACAGAGGGAACAGACCCTAGACCATCTGTTGAGGCACAGAACGGATTTAGCAAGACAAGCGTGGGAGCTGAGCAAGTAAAACCTCAGTCATTCTAGCAATTACCCTACTTACTTTGCACTTCTCATGATCAGCTGGCTGGTCTGTTCCCTAGAACAACCAGGGATTGTGGAGTTTCTTGCTTGCAGTTGCAGTTTTTCCCCTGCAGCTCAAGCAAATTCATTCTCTATGGTACATCCCCCTGCTCTGTAGCCAGGAATTCCATGGCACATTCCATGTGCCAGGAATTCTGCTGGGGGCTTCCCTGGAACTTTCCTCCCAGCCTTACATTTTTTTTCTGCGAGAGATCTAGTTAGCTTGATCTTTCACCTGACCCAACCGAGCTTAGCTAAATTAATCCAGCCCACATTTAGGGAAAAATACAGCAGTGTTACAGCCTCAGCGAGGAGTCATCTGTTGAGTATTCTCATTTTATGCTTTAAGAGATGTTAACACCTGTGTCACTTCTCCATTCCATACACAAGATACCTCTGCAGAGAGCTCTCAGCAAAGCTCCCCACACTGATTAGACAGCAGGTCCACTGAATACAAATAAAGCACAGTCACTTGTGCAAACCCAAGATGGCAAGCACAGCATGTTGTTAAATTCTGGACACATCTTCAGGTACATTTTCTCTGGATATGAGACTCAAAACACAAGTGTTGTAAATGGAAGTCTCCTTCCTTTATCTGCTCTAAGTGTATCTCAGCTAAGGTTATGAGAAAAGTATATTAAAATTGAAAAACAAGTCACTGTTTTCTTCAGTATCAGAAACAGTGAATAATGTTTGAAAGATTAATTCGTAATTGCAATTAATTGCAATTCAATGCAATTCAATGATATTCAGCTGTGTACTATTCAATTCCTCTATCAGAATCACAGGCTATAAAAACCCCTGTATTTAGAAGTAATTTCTGAGGGCCAAAATGGAAAAGGCATTTTTCAGTTTGGAAGATTTAGTACTTTTTGGTATTTTGTTATCATTGTTATCAGCTTCTACAGAACAGAAATCAAAGCTTTCATATATGTGCAGATACATATATAAAAAGTCCACCATCCATAAGAGCACAAAGATTCTCAAACAGATGTTTATTTTTTCTAAGCTTTTTTTCTTCTGCTAGCATCAAGCAGGATTTTAACCTTATGGCTAATATAATCATTTTATAGATATACTTTAACAGACTTCAAGTCAGGTAGACTTAAAGACCAAAGGAATCATCATGGTAATTTCACCCAGCTTCTAGTGTGATACCACAGAACATTCTAAAACATTTCCTGCACTGAACCCAAATCTCACTTCCCATCTCAATTTCAAGTAGTGAGAAATCCATAACTGATAAACCCAGATATTGCTATTCAGCAGACTAGGGAGATAATTTCATTCATCCAGACATTTTAATCTTTATTGGCAGAGCTCTGGTTGTAGTAATTCACAAAAGATAATGACTGCAACTCAACTTTCTCTTTCCAGTAATTAAAATCTAGTCCTATATATTACAAGTTCTCTTCTGTCCTGCTGATATGAGAGTGGTTGACTACGATAACTCATCAAAAAATCAGGGTGATCGACTTGTTCGGCAGGGGACCCACCAGCTTTCTTTGCTGGCTACTTGCCACGGTAATACTGTTTCCAACATGTAACTCTGGCTTTCAGGAAGGCTGCAAGAGGAATAAAGCTTGCATCTCACATTTTACAGCTGGAAATCCTTAATCCAGTCTTACCTCTCTACTCATTACAGTAGGGATGGGATGCAGACAGGGCCAGTTAGTGTGAAATCTGGAGACCCGAGAATTTACACCAAAGTAATGAGGCAAACTCCATACCTTCATAAACAATTTACACTTCACTAATTGCTAATTAACCAGGCAAAGCCATAGGCATACAATCACTTGAACTTCAAGCCTTTATACTCAGAACAGCATTTACTGAAAAGGTATATCAAGGTTCCTTGAAATCTACCCAGAACTAGCTGAAACAACTAGCAAAAGCTCACTCATTAAAGGGAGTTCCAAGAGAAAAGCAAAAACATAAACTAGAATGTCACATGACTCTGAAATAACCCACAAGGTGCCTTTGAAACGCTTGGCAGAACTCATCTATTGGAAAGTAATGCAGGGGAGTTATGGGGTTCTGATGTTCACAAGTGTGTGGGAAGAAGGGGAGATCCTAGTCTATACCATCAGACACTCTTTGAACAGGTAATGAAGGCTGAAGACATGTGAAACTTTGTACATGCACAAATAAAGCTGTTTAGACAATGACCCAAGTTCCTAATTGTTTCTCATTGTAATTTTCCTAGCAGTAGCACTGTTTCATATTAGACAGTTCTACTGTCTTACCTAAGGAATTAGTATATTTTCTTTGACACTTGTTAGTGAAAGATTTTCTCTGTACCATTTAACATATTTATTTTTTTTTGCTACATATTTATTTTTATTGCTCCAAGACAAAGAAAACCAGGAGTTTTTCACCTAAGATGACTGGTTTCACAACAGCTCATCACGATCATCTTCCTTAAGCTGTGACATCAGGATTACTCCTGCATAATAGCAAGGAGCCAGTGCTGTAAGGAGACTCCTATTTCCCTGCAGGAGTCAGAGAAGCAGCTGAACCAGTTAGTCAAGATAAAAGCTATGATAATTAGCAAGGACGCTGCCATCTGAATCTGAACAGGATTCCTGGGGCTGGAAGTGTGTTTAAGAGTCAGATGCCTCATTAATCACTGTTATGTTCTCTTGTGTGAAGTTACCCAGGTTCTGACTCAGGAAACAGCTCTCTCCTTTGGGAAGCAAAGCCAAGGTGTTCTCTTTTAAGCCCCAGCTGCAGTTCCAGCAAAATAGCAGAAACACAGGAAGTCCTCAGATAATGAATAATTCAAGGAAGGGTGCAGTTACAGCACACGTGGTACAATCACCATTTTCTGCTGGACCATTTTCTAGCTGGAACCACAAATGCATATTTTTCACTGAGAGCTAAAATATTCAACATGCAATTTTTGTTCAGCATGTAAAGAAAGAAATTTGTTTACTTCTATTACAGCAAGACTATCTTAATATGGAGGCAACAAGCTTAATATTCAAATATGAGACATGCTTGTCTTTGCTTGAATGATGAACATTTTGCTGGCTTGACACACCTGTCACAATTTAAAAAATATAAAATAAACTTCACAGTATCCAAGTTCTTATATTGTCATTACTGTGTTGTCTGAGTGAACATTAGGGAAGGATTTCATAAGCACAGTCTTTCACACTTGGCAGACGTAGAGAATTCTCTTGTAAATCATAAAAAAGGTGAGTCTTACCACAGTAATTTATTTCTTAAAAATCTAATTTATTGCACTTGTCTTAAAGCACAAACAAAACCAAAACCCTAAATACAGAAATAAAAGTAAAAAAACCCATCCTAATTTTGTTGAAACTACCCTAAAAAGTAGTCTGTAAGAGCTCCTGACACCAATTGAATATTAACAACCATAGCAAGGAACAGTATTATACAGTAAATAAACAACTAGCAAGCTCAAACCATTACTAAGATGACTTTGAAAAATGTAATACAAAAGTGTCACTATCAAATAATGCCATTGTACTTGAGCATCTGGTGCTTGCAGGGTACAGGGAAGTTGTTCTTTCTCATGTCCTTTCTCCAAAGTGATTGACTCGGGAGTTGCCATAAGATATTTTTAAGCTGAATTTCAGCTTCTTTGGGGTCCTCAAGACACCAAGCTATGCTTGCATAAAGCAGACTGGGTTACTTCACAAGCTAATTCCATTACCATCCACTTCCAGACAGGCTAAAAGAATTCCTCTGGGGTAATCTCTGTATAGAGATGAGCTAGCAAAGAAGCAAACATATAATCTGTAAAAGGGAAATAAATGTCCTTCCTGTAGGACTGAGATTCAACTGAGAACTGACAGCCAATACCAAAAGTGCTACAAAAAAAAAAAAAAAAGACATAACTTGGCTCTCTCTCCACCAATTCACATTCTCACCTTGCACCCATGTTTGTTCCAAGTTCAGTGCGGTACACGCATGAACTATTCTGAAAGAGAATAGAGGTTAAAAAGAAAACACATCCTTTTCCATTTGTGTTAAGTTCTGAAAATAGAAACATCCCCACTTTTCAACTCTTGGCCTTTCCTGAAGCTGGTTCTTTTACAGTATTGGTTAGCAGCTGCTTAAAACATTCTGATGATTTATAAGCTTAGAACAAACAAAAAATAACTCCTCCACCTACATACTGAACTCAGGCTCTCTCATCTACAGTTCTATTGCTTAAAAAAGATGAGGTATCTTTCAAAGAAGATTTAGTATAAAGAAAAATAAACTGCAATGTTTAACTTAGGTTACTTCCCAGTTCATCACATACTTCTGTTGCAACATCTGTTAAGTATAAGACACTTCAAAATTTAGCTAACATAGCTAAAAATCAGAATATTGTTAAGTATTTTCTCACAATATCACAATTTTTAATGGGATATATAGGTAATTCTATCAATTACCATTTCACTCTTAATATATCTAAGTTTGGTACTCAAAACAATATGAGTCCAAATGTTAAAGCACTGGCTGGAGGCACAAATACAGCACAACAGGAATTATGAAAGCTGCCTTGTATATTCCTGCTTTGTACTACAAACCCAATAAGCGACCTCTTCTTATTCCAAACTGGGACTCACCCCCAAAGCTCTGTCAGCTTCCTCATGGCTATGGAAATGGGCAAAAGTCCCCCTTGTATTAGGTGCAATCCAAACCGCTACCTTGTGAATGAAGCCCAAATTATGAACAAAATTTCTGAAAATGGAAGGTTAGTATAGCCTTACAGTTATATATATGGAAATGGACAAAATTCAGTTCATTTTAACAATACTGTGTAATCATGATGTTCTCAGATCTTACTAAGAAATACTTCACCATAATTTCTTCCATGCTGCAAGGAAAAATAATTCTAAATATATGTACAAGAGTCAGGGAGCAATCCCATCAGTATGGTATGGAGTTCCAAATACAAGAAGAAATTGAGAAATGCTTAATGTTTCCACTGTAGAGAAATATTTAATGCAACAGAATTCCTTCTCAAAATCAGTACATTAGTTGCATGCTGTTGTGAAGTACTCACTTTCATTGCTAGTAAGGTTAATTTAAGAGTTATATTTCCAAAGGAGCTTCTACAGTAGTATGGTATAACAACTGCAGTATGCCACACCTAAAGAGTCTCCCAAAAGATATGTAACAAACATCAGAACTCACAGCTTGGGGGCTATTTAACAAGTCAGTTTTCCAATACAAAAGTGCTAATATCACAGGTCCAACAAGTGGCTTTTAGATCCAATACTCTGTACATACATTACAGAAATTCTGTCCTCCTGTTTTTTTCACTGCTTCACAAGCTTGACAGACTTCATATCACTTCCCATTCATCTTCCAAATCATCAGGGTGAAGCAGAACAGAGGTGTCATTATTTTTCGGCAAACTATGGGAATGGCTAAAGGTCTTGGTGAGGCGCTGGAGCAGAGATCCTGAAGTACTGATCGCCCACAGTTCATCTAGAGAGGTCACTGCAAAGCATAAATTATCCATCTTTTAATTACAGTAGCAGGTTCCAATTCTAAACACTGAATAAATAATATTTGGATCTGTTTTCCCAATTATATCCAGAGAAGGTTTTTACTAATGTGATAAAAACACCCTTGGTGAAACACAGTATGTGCAGCTCTCCCTGCATATGGTCAGCTTGAGCACCATCAGGTAGAACTCAAAGCAGACATCACAATATTTTGGACAGACTGTCATGCAGAACCAACTTGCCTGTTAAACGTGAGACATTCCCAGGAATCTTCTTCCAGTAGTCCCCCGCAGGATTCTTGTCAGTGATGCCGTATCGACGCGCGACGTCTCCGTTGGGGCAGCGTGCCCACACAGTCCTGGTGCTCAGAGCCAGCTGGCAGGCCTGCAAACCTACAGGGAATTGGACATGAGGAGGGAATCATCAGGCTTTCCTAGATACTAAATACACTTGCAGAAAGTACTCTGAGAGCAGACACTACGACTATAATGATTTTTATATAATCATACATGAAGCACTGGCGAACAAAAACCCTTTTTAACTGCAGGCTTGGTACTCCCTGCAACTATTGACCATAAGGGTTATCCCAGCATGGATATAATTTGTTATGTGGCCACAGCCACAAGAAATACCAATTAGAGGACCTTCATAGCATGCTTCTGTAGCCCTCACTGTGACTACCACATGGGGAATAAAACAACAATTACAATCTTAATTTGTCTAAAAATGGTTAACATTACAGACATTGTAGACTCTTGCCCCCTCTTCAGAAGAGGACTCTGCAAGTAAGTGCCATGAGTTAATGCAGTGACAAATCTTTAAAAAACACACAGCATCAATGCCATTATTCAGAAGGAAACAAATAAAGTATAATTACCTAATCTACAACATATCCAGCACATGGGATTAGTAGAAAGATGTGCAAAATAGTTTTTGTTATCCACATCTAGGTAGAAACCTCATGTGATATCACAATTAAATATAAAACCCCACAGCACAAGGGTCTCCCTACTGCTTAGGAATTCTGCTTTAGTTTTAACTAAAAGAGAACGGTACTACTTACTAATTGAGTGGCAGCAGCCTGAAACTACACTACAGAAATTAATTGAAAAAAAATCTTATTTCTCCTAGTTAACTACTCAGTGTTTTTAAGTAAAACCTAAGTCCTCTTTAAAACATAACTCTTATCAAACACCTGATAGCAAAAAAAAAAACAAACCCAAAAAACAAAAAACAACAACAACAACAAAAAAACATTACTATCAAATTTAAAAAGCAACAAGGAAAAAAAACAAAAAAACCAAAAAAAACCCACCAAAACAAAACCACTGAGAAAATGGCAGAAACAACAAAGAACTGATGCATAGATTTTTACCTGGTACATGTTCCCAGTCAGTACCTACAGGCATTTCATCTGTAATTCCAACTCGTACATGGACATTCCATTTGCTATCAATTGCCCACAACATCTGATCATTTGGACTTGAATGAATGCTGACCAAGTTGATTCCTACTGGCTATAAAAATTAAGCACAGTATTTAAACTTTGTACTACTGTATCTATGTACTAGTGAAGCATTTGTTTTTCACAGAAGTACACAAGAGAAGTAAAATATTTACCAGATACTAAAGACAGGAAGAAATGTAACTGATATTTTATGTGCTATTGAACAAAATTATCAATTTTATAAGCACTTAAGACCTTTTTCAGTACAAAAGGAACATGAATGAACATATCATTACTGACAGTGATAATTCTATTTAATGTTCAGTATTAAAGCCTAATAATGTTAGTATTGGCTTAACCACTGCTATTCCAATCAGATAGTTTCAATGGCAAGTTGGAAGAGGGAACTCTTCCAATGAAATACACAAAATGCAGTATTTTCCTCTTGCCTGACAGAAAGTTTTTAAATCTGCACTTTAATTCTAAGCATATTCTAAAGCAGTACATTTCTAGAATCTGAATGTCTCCTCTTTGCAATGAAATGATGATCTGCCTTCTTGCCTGTACTCCTTTCTACAGGAATACAGTCATGGAACTCACTGCAGAGCACTGCAGTATTGGAGCGGTCACCCCTGCAGGAGAGGATCCCCAGCACTACCCACTGGCAAACACAAGTGAAACAAGACACTTCCCATTCTGCTCCCAGGCACGTCCTTACTCCACCTGCTTCTACAGAGATTTGCATTAACTGCTGTTCAAAATCAGTGGTACTGACGTAGCACCATGATTATGTAGCAAAATATATCATCCAATCAATTTGGATCACTGCAAATACCCTGCAAAACATGTACTTTGAATAAAACATGGATATTAAATGAAAGTTTTTCTCCACACCAGCCTAGTAAAAGCATTGCAGAAGACACGATGATGTCTGAAATACATCATCTCCTCACAAAGCAGCACTGCATTCCCTGCTTTAGCCTCCTGGGCATAAGCTGAATTTCCAGAGTGCTAAACAGAAGAACAAGTAGCTCTCTGTATGTATAAACCAAGGGACACAAAAGCATGATCTACATGTATATAGAAGAACAGAACCCCGTCCCAGATGCGCCTTCTGTGTACATAACAGTTACCTGCTTTGGTTTTGTTTTTAAAATTCTGGTGCTGACTTGGCTCTGACCAAGCTACAACCAAATCTGACTTGCATCACCAAATCAATCCTGTCTATTCAGGTTTCAAGGCTCTTGACAGACTATCTTCTCATGTTTTTCTTCTCATTAGGTATTTGCCTTCTGTTGGAAGCCTGAGGCTGGTAAAGGCTTGATCAAGTATTTACCTGCGGTCACAGTAAATTCACAAGTGGCTGCAGTTTGAACACTCAAAAGTAAAGCCACTAATTGTCTTGAAAAGCACTGACTATATAGAATACATAGATGCTTAGCTATTTTCAGATTGGTATTAAACTACTGAACAAAAACCTCAACCAACAAGAAAAAACAAACAAACCCAACTCCAAAACAACAAACCACTCAAAAAAAACCTCCAAACATATGCAAAACCAACCCATCAAACACCCAAACCACACTAAAAACAGAACAACCCAAAACCCCACACAATTTTCCCATTTGGATTTTCTTCCCCTTTGCTGGGAATGATCCATACTCCTGGCCCAGTTTCAATTTCTCCTCTCCATTTTTTATTTGCTTATTTCTACAGCCATCTTGGCTCTCAGTCTCCACTTGTTCCTGCTCACCTCCCTACATTGCTGCCATGGGACAGTGCCTTACTCCTGTGCAGCTTCAGCTTTCTGCTCCATCACATCCCTCATCACACTTCTGCTCTGGCAGTCCCATGTTTTCACAGAAGGGAGCTGGGCAGTCATCAGCTTGAGCAGGCTGAAGTACTGCATGAACAGGAGACCTTTGCCTTTCATCTGTTTTATTTTTTTTTGGTGGATTTTTAAAAATAAAATGTATCTCCTTCTTACCACATTCTTCTAAATAGCCACATCTTTCCCAGATTTAGGACTTTCTGTCACCCTTCCCCCATGTCCTTCACACCACAAGCTGACAGTGTGTCTCTCTATGCTCCGCAATACACTTCATGTTCCAACCAGGGTCTGTCTCAAACTGTGCCTGACACCTTGGTGGGATTTTGTTGCTGAGCTGTTAGGATTTGTGCACCTTGCTCCCCCACTCTTGTATGTCAGGAACCCATGCCTCTCTTCTGTCATTCATCCAGAAGAGAATTCTCTGAGAAAGAGCTGGAGGAATATTTCCATCCAAAAAGACCTACTTAGGTAGTAGGTTTAGTGCTTGAACCTACTACCTAAGCTTGTGCATTATTACAGATTTACAGGTAGTGGAAGCTAAGAAAAGCAGAGGAAACACCCAAAAAGAGAGCTACAAAAGGAGCTGCATGAATCTCAGCTAAATTGCTCCTGATACCACTCAGTCTCAAGTGTAATCAAAGCAATTACTTCTCCCCTATTCTGCACCACCAACACATCTAAGAAACAAATAGCAATCATCAAATTCAAAATAATGTGTTTAAAAGCTTGGCCAAACATTTTTCTCATTCTCTGCTTTTCTAAGGGAGCTCATTTCATCCTTAAGTTTCCCTACTTCTCTGGGTATTTCACTTCCAGCTTCTCTTCCTTCTTCGGGCTACTCAGCTCTTTCTGATAACCTCTCATCAATAAAACAATCCTCTCACTCCTATTGCAAAGAATCCAGACAATTCCTCTACCCCCCAGCAATCTGCTGTGGAACAGACAGTAAAGGACACGACTGACAGGACACATAGTGACATCATTATATACAGCAGCCTTTGGCACAAACCAGGGACAAGCCACTGGAAAGAAACACAGGCAATTCTTAGAGCCTGTTGCAAAGGTTTGACTTGTGGGTTATTCTTTACCCAGAAAGCAGCCATCTACAACAAGAAGGTACTCTCATAGTTACCACAGTAAGGTGGATAAAATTAATTTTATTTGACATAATGTACTATCTTCTTAGAACAATCATGCTGATATTATCTCAGATATCTCTCATTTTCACTAAGTTTTAATTACCATAAGCATGCTTTAAGAACAAGTTACATAACAAGAAAATCTCTACAGCTGCAGTTAAAGGTTAAATAGAGTTCTCTCATAGCACTAAAAAGAGAGAGATCTCTGCAAATTCATAAATCTGCTGATAACATTTCAGAGACTGATAACCATGAAAATTGATAAATTACTTCAGCGTAGTCTTTACGCAGCTGGTTTAACTTCCAACAGCATTCATGAGATTTATAAACCTTGACTGGAAACGTCCTATTTGTAATTTACTGGAGAATCTGGAATTTTAAAGAACCTTGCAGCAGTCTCTCAGCCTTCCTGCTCTGACGCACCAAACTCTGTGTATACATTTATCCACAATATAATCACCACTGTGAGAGATCAATTGTTATGGATCATTCATGGATCCAGTGCTATTTGATAAAAAATTATGGAGCATTGTTTTTCTACCACTTGGGTTGCCAAACATTTCTAAACTCTAAAAATCTCACAAGTCTGATTGCTTTAACCAGTCAGATCCAAAGGCAGATTCCCAATCTTCTGGTCTTATGCTTTGGCTATAAACAGCCCAGTCTGTCTTTTGATATGAAGAATTTCCCACCAGGACCACGGATTGCAACACTATCAACTACATCCCTTTCCACATCAAAGCAATAGACTAAGAGCTGTGGATCTATTTGTTGTCTGCTACAAATAAAAACAACGAAAATGAGCTTGCCACATACCTGTTGTGAAAACAGTGTTGATAAAATGAAATAAACTTGAAGGAATCACATAACTGGCAAATTGTCAAATTATATCAAGAAACAATGTCTGTGCTAAATGTATTTAAGTTATCAAGTTGTCCATTAGCTTTATAATTCTGGGCAAGTTCCTTTCTTTCTGCAAACCACAGAGAAGTAAGTTTCAGTGGAAGAATTTAACTTACACAATAGTATCAAACAAAATCCAAAGTAAAATCTAACACATTCCCCCAGGCACTCTCCCCTACATAACACTCAAAAGTTTTGTCTTATTGGTGACAGCTGAAGCCAAATGGTTAAAGTTCCTTCTCAAGGAAGATAGGACAAACACACGCACAGAAAAAAGGTACCAGAACATTTTCCACGTCACTTTTCAGGAGCACAGAGTCCATGTACCAGTGAACCTCCATTATCTCTTCTCTGCTGCAAATATCCAGGATAAGGAAGACTAAACATAACATTATCAGTCTGTCCATGCCCAGTCCTTTTTGTAAGACTTTGGTGGCTACATTCAGCAAAAATGTTCTCCTTGCCTTCAAAAGACAAATCAGAAATACCTTCAGCTGGTCCTGGCCAGGCTATAGGAAGGTCACATCAGAGATACTTCTCACACTCTTGAGCACTGTGAGTGTATCGGACTAATCTGATGATTTTCATGACTAACAGCATCCAGACCCTCCTAATGAGGATAAAAAACAAAGAATGCAACTCTCCCCTAATAGAGGCCTATTTACACATTATTTTCTGAGGTCCATTTAAATTAAGGTTACAAAGCCCTTTCAGCATTAGCTTGCTAAATTAACTGCTGCTTTTTTCTCTGCAGAGAAGTTCAAGGCAATATACAGGAGCAGGAAAGATATTTGGTCTTCCTTGATGCCACATGCACACATTCTTTAATGAATCTATGTTTGGTCTTCCTTTATGCCATCTGTACACATTCTTTAAAGCTGGCATTAAATTGTCAGAAAAATATAACTACTTATTGTCTGTAAAACTGGAGCATTATTTTCCTCAGAAGCCTTAGAACAAAACAGGACCCTTTGCACCACTTTCTGCCTTTAGTGAATAAAAGGGACAAAGGTCTTAGTTGGGTATTTCCAACCAAGGAGATATCTCTTGTCTATGACTAGCACCATCTGGAAGACAAAGCAAAGCCAAAGAGTAAATCTCTTGACCTCTCCCTTCTATTAGCTCTAAATTTTTTATTTCAATGTTTTTTTCTTGAAGAAACATAGGAAAGACAACAACTCATGGTATCAAATCATAGAAAAGATCAAACCAAACCCATGCAACTACTCAACATGTTCTCAACAGAACCATAAAATACTTTAAAAATACTTAGTACAATTGATCCTTAGAAGCAATTAAAAAATAAATAATTTAAATTTCATGTAACCACTTTAGAGACTATACAAACTCCAGGCCTGCTCAGGTTTGCCCAACTGTCTTCTGGTCACACTGTTTTATAACTAAGATTACAAACTGTAACGTAGGAGATAAGCCCTCTGTAATTACCACTACAGGTATTTTTAATAACGTACTGAAGAACTGAACTCTCAGGAGAATAAGAATTATTTACAGAAATGTGTGTTAACTAAACACTAACTTTAAATTCCCAGGAAACAGAATATAATTCAACACTAGGTAATAAAAACCTTGTATAAGCAAAGCTGAGTAACTAAGGCTTTTCTTTTTTTTTTTTTTAATAAACACGCTTTTAATGAGCATCAGCAAAACACCCTGTCATGCAGCCTATGCCCATAAAGTACCCCTCTTTAGTTTCTGAAACTTAAATACTCTACCAAGGAGAGAAGGCATTTTTGGGGGGTTATAGGGAGGGGCCTTCAAGCTTCTAATTCAAGGGCAAAGGGTCTGATGTGATCAGCAGATATCCCACGGTGTCTCCTTACTCTGTGCAACCACAGCTCATACCTGCTAAATCATGATGATCATCCTCTACCCATGAATTTTTATACCATGTGCTTTTATTTCTGAATAGAATAATTCTGAAAACCTCTCAAAACTTAATGATAGTTGTGGTTACTTTATTTGCCCAACTGAATGTTAAATATATTTCTTCATCTCTCTGAAAAATAATTAAATAGCTAATTCTGTGCTAACTAACCAAAATATGGGAATACTGGAAGAGTTGCACGTATGAGGGAAGTTCCAAGTAATGACCAAAGTGAACAGTGAAAACTGAAGGTTCTCTTTCCCACAGATGTTGTATTAAATGTAAGCCAATTTGGTCAAAAAGCAAATGCACCACCTTGAGACCACGTTTTAGAAAGACATGGGAGGATTACCTACTGAATTTTCTGGGTGTGCTGCACTTTGGGCATTTTCTGTGATCTGAAGTTGCTGGTGCTGATAACAAGTGCTATCTCCCATGACAGGCCACACGCACACTTTTCTGAACACGGCGATAGCAGTGCCTTAAAACAACCGTCAGAAGGCTAAAACTCCAAAGCAGCAAATACAGTGAAATATAGTGACAGCAGTTTACTTAACTAGCAACAAGGAGGAAGATAATAAGCACTATGCTCAGCAATGGAATCAGTGTAAGGCAACTTCAGAACAAACGCTGAAATTGCATTTTTTCAGTCTGTAAAAGCACCTTTCATGTAACTTACAATTACTTAAGATAGGCATGCCTGTGAAGAATAGCACAGACTTGAACTTAAACATTATGGCATTCTAAATCAGCTAAACAAAAGATGCAGCTGCAGAAGCTTTGATCTCCTATACTTATTTGCAACCCACCTTTAGACAGCTGCTCTTACTACTGCCAAACAGCTTTTCTCTACATCATCTTGAAAAGTGCAGTCCTCCAGGAAAATCTTCTCCCTATTAATGTCTTCAGAGTCCTCACATGAATGAAGACATATAGAACAACAGACTAGTTAGTCTGGTCCAGAGAGAACCAGGCCTAATGAGTGTATTAATTCTCCAACTTAAGCAGACTTTGATTAATAAAAGATACTTCCTCTGAATCTCATCTTAGCACTCCAAAGCAGAACTCATGGTAACTCAGATGTCTGTGCAATGGCTGACTAATGCAAGCTGGTCTGTGCTAGTGAAAACCACTGGACTTGGAAAGAACAGGCATGTGGATCATGCATTGGAAAGAAGAGACTTCCATGACAAGGATGTTCAAAAGTAGCATAGAAGATGCTGAAGTAAAAGTTATAAAGCATTGTCAAGAGAAAAATTTCCTTCCTCTCTAAATACTCAGTTCTTGAAGATAATTTCAAACAAACCCTTCCTACATTTCAGCTTAATGGCAAAATCTGATCTTGAGGACTGCTCACCACTTCCTCCTCTAAGTACCACTTAATGCAGAACTAGCCTTAATAACAACAGAAATCTCACTAAGAAATGCAAAAACAAGGCAGATGCAGAAGAAGAGAGTCTCCAGATCCACATTAAGTGTTCTGTGAGGTAAGCAGAATTTTATCTAAATAAAGGAAACAAAACAAAGATGATGACAACCACTTCTAACAAGTCAACATTCATCTGTAAGGCACAACCAACTCCTCACTGTTTCTTGAAATATGTTCAATGTAGGGTATTGAAAAGAACTTAAACCTATCCTGTATTGATTTTTCAGAATTATAGATAATTTGCCTGAATTTTAAATAGTATTTCTAGACTACCATTTGCTTCGTAGTTTCAATAATTTTTGAATGACTGTAAAAGCATGCACAGCCTTAATTTAGTTTTTTGGAAGTCTGTGTGCAAGAAAAAAATAGATCCTCCTAAATCAGTAAGAACTTCGACTACGTATAAGAATTTCTCTTACCTGTGATATCAATCTTAAAGTACAAAGACACAATTACCAGGCTGTTTATGGGAAGAGCAATAAATCAAAAGTTTCTCTAACTTAAAACACACAAAATGCAGGTGACAATTTGATGGAAAACTAAGTCAAGCAGTGCTCGTCTGCTGAGACTCTGGGAATGAAAGCTTTATGCAGCAGCCAAATGTTTCCTTAAACAAACCCCTTGTACTTTGTAGTTCAGACAAGCTATGTGAATATTTAAACAGACCTCTGGATTTAATAACATTGCTTTTCCAATTCTACTTTTTATGAAATTTGGTTACAAAGGAGCAAAGAGCAGCAATTAAAGAACTGACAATAAAATGTCTCTATTTTTAGAGTAAGGCTGATTATTTACAATGAGTACATGATTAGTCACTCATTACAAATATTTGTTCTGTTTCCTTTAATTTCGTCAGATAAAGTTGTTTATCTGATAGATGCCTTAATGTAAATCTGAAAGGGTGGCTTTTAAGGCCAGTTTTAAACTGTGGGAAGTAAGAGTTTCTCAAGATCAGATTTTGTCTCAGCATCTTTTTCAGAAGGTACCAGAAATCAAAGCTGAAATGCTCAAAGAATTATTCTCAAACAGTTCAACTTGGAGGGACCTTTGAAAGCAATTTAAAGATTTTTACCTTTTGATAACTCTACTCTTTAATAATCTAAATTAGTCTATACTAATTTTCTATTTTATTTTTAGCTATTGTTCCTCTAGGCCAGAATAAGAAAAGCATTAAATAATAACAAAGATACACACATATAAAAAAATACTCTATATTATCTATATAAATAATATTTGTATTTCCTGGGCTTTTTTTAATTAAAATGTTTTATATATATTAAAAATTGTATGTATTTTGAGACATGTTACAATAGATTATAGTTTCATCTTGCATATTAACAACAGAATGGAAAAACATTTTCTATTTCGTGGTCTAAAATAATTCCATCAAAGCATTTTGATCAGTTTTGTCAATGTCCTTGAAGCAGCTTCCAAAAAGCTGCCTAACTACATAATTATTTTACTTCTAAGACTGCAGAACCAAATTGATGAATCACAGAAAACAGCTATATATAAACTACCACTGCTCAAGATACTCTAATGATGTTATCAACCACTTCTGAAGTACTGGATAAAATAAAAAGAAGGAGGGCAGAGAACATATAATGTCATTCTTCATCTCAAGAGATGCTTCAGTAAGGAGGTACAGAGGGAAGACTAATTGAGAATGGGTTCAGTCCTGATTTTTAAAAAAATACAGCATCACAGAGAGAAAGACTGAAATTATATTCACTCATTTTAGCATGAGCAAAATCTCATCAGAACTGCAGTCTCTGAATACCTTTGTGAAGTTATGCAAAGATGAATGCTGTGCAACTGCAGCACTCCTTTAAGGAGAAGTGGCACCATAAAAGCAGAGTCTGCAGCTGCTCACAAGCTGCTCCTGAGTCATGAGATCTGGGATAGGCAAGTCATATTGGCTCTGACATTTACGAGGGAATGAAATATCCATAGTTAGTTTTAAATTACGTTATTTGAGAGTGCTCCTGTACTTGAAGCAAGTGAAAAGCAATTTTGATTTCCTTCGTCAAACAGAAAATGACTGAATCTTTCACAAATACTTATTACAGTATTTCTGTTGTTCTGAACATAAGAGCAAAGCAGCATGAACTGTGTCAAATTCAATTAAGGGACAGAACAGTAAGGTGTTCCTAATAAGAAAATACTGATCACTTAATAGTTCACTCTTCAGACATCATGTTATATTTGTTTTCCAAATACTAAGTTAGTATTTGGAAATATTTTTAAAGTTAAAATATTTTCTCATTTTGCATTAAAGCTCTGCAAAAGCATGAATGGCTGCTCCTTTAATGACTTATTTTAACATGCTGGAACTGTCTCAAAACAAGCATGTAACCCGTAAGTTTTCATCTTCTCTGCAAGCAATGTTTGAAAACTTGCCTTCATATTGATTCATTAAATTTGCCATGTCAGGAGTTGGCAAGATAACAGGAAAGAGAATGACACTGCTCTGGGTATCAGAAGGTTATAATTTTTGGAAGGCCAACACCATTCAGCTTTGTTGATAAGATAATGGGAAATAATTTGATTTTCAACCTTGTTCACTTTCTACATAAGAAAGTCACTGCCAAATCATGACCCACAGCAAATCCCAATTCTTGTAAACACCTTCGTATTAAGTAGTTTATTCTACTTTAGTGGAGGAGTAGAGAATCACTTAGTACAAAGAAAATAGTATCACCATAGAGAAACAGCTTGGTGGGCTATTTTCCTGGATAGACCTTTGGAAAGAAGACAGTACAGAAGTTTAATTCCCTGTCTCTTGGCAAACTCAGTTTAAATGGAATGTTTCTTCCTCTTTTTTATTTTTTTTTAAAGAATACTGCCTTTATGGGACACATCATCACAGACACTTTCAGTCTCCTCTTCCTGCTGCCCTACCCCCTTGATAGCAGGGACAATGTGTTACATTGAAAGACCTACTTGCACCACACCAAGAACAAGCACTGTAACCGAGGCCTTTTTGCAACAGATATTGGCACCTATTTATCAGTCTGCCCTGCTGTTTTGCAAAAACAAGGTACTGTTTCTCCAGAACTACTTTCCCTGTACAGAATTTGTCATCTAATCAGTGCTGTGCTAATTGATGGGATGCATATTTGCAGTTTTCATTTCCCTGTTCCCCTGCCCTTCTTTGCTGTTACACCCTGAGATACATGAGCCAACAACTGGCTGATGAGAGATAAGAACTAAAAGCAAATTATGTAAAAACCAAATAAATGATTGCAACTCCACTGCCACTTCTATTTCTTAATGTATACTTTTGAAAGTACCACACATTTCAAAATCTTTAAGAGAAATGCTGTAACATCATAGAATGTCAATCAAGCATGCAAACACATCCAGTGTTACTGTGCTAGATCAGCAGACAGTTCAGTTCAAGCGATTTTGGGCCAAGGGGTAAAGAATGAAATCAGTAGTCAGAGGTCAGCTCCTTTACAGCAGTCCCAGCCCCCAACAGAAATTACTCGCATTTCATAGATTAACTTGCAAAGTATTAGAGCAGCAATGAAAGCAAGCACTGTGGTTTAACGAGAGATTAAAAAAGAAAACAACAAAAAACCAAACAACTAACAAACACTGGAGAAACAGATTTTTTCAGTTTTTTGTATTTTCCAAATATGCTTCCAGGTTACTTTAGGAGGCTTCTTTCAACTCTGATCCCCCCACCTGGCAGGTGGGAAGGATATAAAGTTTGCCCATTCTGCGTTTGTTACAAAGGCTTACAAAGCGCTGCATGACAAGGGAAGTCCCTGAATTCAGGCACAGCACCCTAGCAAGCATCCCAGACTCACAAGGGTGAGGATAAAGGAAGAGGGAGGCAGACACTTCAGCACCATGCCACTTGAGCAGAGCCTTCCCACACCCTCTGCTCTGTGCTGTTTGCCCATCCAGCCTCTTGCTTAGCACACAGAAGGTACTCAGGGCATAGCTCAATGCTACACTCTACTATAAAACCTGCCTTTACTGTTTTTCATGAATTCTAAAATTACTGTTTTATTGTTTAGCATAAAGCTAAACCACTGGGTTACAAAGAATTGTAATCAACATTTTACCTGTATAGGTGGCTCAATCATTATCCACGCGGGAAGCATCAAACTTGGGTTAAGAGGTTGAGTTCCTACACGGAAATAAATGCCACCGTTGGTGTCACAGGCCCAAACATGCTGATTTCCACAGGTCAAGCTGATCAGCTTTACACCACCTAATAACAAAGAGATCATTAGCAACCTGGCATTTTCCTTTCAAATTCAGCTAATAATCAGAACTTGTATTTAGACTTCATTGTATTAAGCAAGCTTTAAATACAGTCACATAAAAACGATTAGAAGTTAAGACAACTTGTGAGAGAATGAAAAAAATTGCTGAATACAATGAAGAAAACCAATAGGTAGGGCATATGTGAGAAATTTCTCTTCTAAATCTAAAAAGAAATGTTTTAGTAATAGCAGAGTGCAATTTCTAAAGTATATTATAAATACGCTATTATAATAACCAAATTCAAGCAGGGAACCATTCCGTGACAAATGTTATCAGTGCCTAGACAAACTTTCACATGACCTAACATGAACTCTTCTCTGTAGCTGGCCATGCTTGGAGACTTTTAAAGGTGTTGACCTGCTAATACAGTCAGAAAAGAACATTCCTAACGTCATCAGCATTTCAAAAATATGAGAGCATATGGGTTATGCATTTCAGTGTTAACATACCAGTGTCACATCTGTAAATAAAGGAACTGTTTTTCAAATGGATTTATATTGCCCACTCTACATATTCATTACACCAATCTCAAATGTGCATCAGTATTATAACCCTGCCAGGACCATGAAAACAAAGCTGCCAGATAAGTGTGTGTTAGAATTTTGGCATGGTTTGTGTTTGGAATTAGTCTAGATTCCTGCAAAGACAGTAGAGATGCATACCTGGTATTTTAGACTAAAAATAACTGCTAGTTAATTGTCTACTGAAAGTCTTACTCCTTCACATTAATTTTAAAATAGCCATGTGATGTAATGCATCTAACATTTGATTTCCTTCTTTCACCCCATGTTGGACAAAACAAATCTAAGTAATGGAAAACAAGTTCCAAAGAAAGTGGGACCCATGCAGTACAGATTCACTACAGAAGGAATGCTCTGGTCAGACTCCAAAGTAAAGACTCTAAAAATAGGCCTTGCTGGTTAACTGAACATGCCAGTGCTGCTTGGGATATCCCATTCTTGGTAACAGTTCTGTTTTCAGGGATGTGAAATTTGGCAACAAATCCTTGTAAAGTGCATCAGATACAGCACTCCTTAAAGAGAGATGTTGAATTTTATCCCACAGGGTGCAAGTTCAAAGTATTTATTTCTGCAGAATGCAATATTCCCAATTGTTAGGGCTTGCTGGGGAAAAGAACAGGAAACAACAGGACAATATAGCTTTATCTTTTAAATATCTGTAGTGGTAAACAGATCTCATTAACCAAAATTATTTAACTTTCTGAATCGAAGGAATAGAAATCAACCTATCTCATCCCAAAATTTCCTTTAAAGAGACAGCTTCATATAAAAACCAAAATGACAAACAAAAACTTCTACTGCTTGGGATAAGAACATCTATAGCAATTTTCTAATGTAGACAGAGGCTTGACTTTGAGCTGCAAAGCCAAATCTTACTTAAAACCTCATTATTCCTTCTAATAAATTATGACTTGAAGCAATGGCTTTATCACATGATAGCTCAGCTGTCAAAGTGTTCTGATCCAGACAAGCATCAGGCACTCAAACATGGAATCACATATCACCTACTCGGCATAGCTGATATTATTTACATCTTAAGTACAATCTGATATTCAAAACCACCGCCCTTATGAAAATGTTTTGGGGTTTCTCCCTGCTCCCACTTATGTTTGTATTTTAAGAGAAGGTCATGTTAACCACATTCACCAACTGTTTCAGAGCAAGTAGCATGAACCAGCAGCATTGTTTATTGTTAAAACCTAAAGGTCATTCTACTGTGTTTAGAAACCTTGATAGTGATAGTGGAATGCTAATCAAAATAATCTCCTGGGTGCTACTCCAGTACATAATGTAAAGGGCAAGATACTACCAACATAGTAAAAATATTTCAACCTTAATGCTGGCAAACCCCACCACTTCCATAGAGAATTCTGAACTCCATTTTACAGAAAGTTGCTCCCACCCTGCCTGCCCTCCGCAGTTACAGTCCTAATGTTTCTGGAGTAAACCTAAACATACACTTGAACAGTAACAATAGCTCTCCAATTTCTTCAGCCCCATTAGAACAAATAAAGGCTTTTCTATTATAGCCATGGATATGCACTTGTTAAGCCATGATGCACCACATGCAATTAAATATAGGAAAAATGCCCGTAACATTTTCATATTTCAGTGCTAGCCTACAGTGACAGGTACAGTGCAGTATTTGAGTTTTTCCTGACCCCAAATCTCTTCTATGCCACCACCATGTGCCACAGAGCTGACAGGAACAGCTGAATGTAAAGGTTAAATTTCTGAACTGCTGAAGTTCACAGGCCAGGTATTACAGTCAGCTAACACCAATTACACTGATTTCTTGTATGAATTCTTTTGAGATTTTCAGACAATGGGAAGAAATTATTTATTTTTTCAGTTAAACAGTTACTGTCTAAACTGCTGGAAAGCTGGAAACGGAAGAGTTTCAAACCACACTAAGGAACATGAGAAGGACAAAGTGGTCCAATGTATCCTATAGGTCAGTAAATGTAAAAGACATTAATCAATGTTTAAACTGTGATATGATGAGTGATTTGGAACCAATTCATCAGGTCTGAAAATAACTGGTGTACGACGAACAATTTTAAAAGACTTTTTTAGAATTTTTCCATGAATTATTATAAACTATACACTAAAATTGTACATGAGGATTAAACTCTGCCAGATGTGTCTGCCTTTCCTTAAACCTTAAGTTAAAATTGCTAGTCTGTTCTCAGACAAGTCATGAACAGGCATGAACACTGCCATGAAAAATGGAAAAACTGCAAACCAGTTGAATTATTTTTAAAATGGTGAGAAAACGGTGCATAGACTCAATTTCCTTTATCTTCACCTAAAACAGAAATGCAGATTAGCATGAATGTAAGAATGTTCTAACAGTCAGACTATTAAAGAAATTAATCTGATTAGAATATTACTTATGAAGTTGGCAAATAACCTGATCACCCCAGAGCCAAACTCCAAACTGAGACTACATTTCAATGAGCAAATCACATTCAACCACATAAGCAAATGAAAAGAGCAGTTAACCAGCATCACATTCTAAGCATTAGGCTGAATTATTACATCACTGTACATCTGAACATGAGTGTTGTCAGCTGCATCACTCATGAATGATCCAACTCTTGGAGCTTAACTCGCCTGTGGCCGGAAGCTTTAATGACTCTGCTAAAAATGTGTTTAACCATAAAATTCAGACCTTTGTGCCCTAGACCAGGTGATCATGGCTGCACTGAGGTACACAAGCCAGTCTAGTTGAAGCTGCTGGAGCCCCTGCACAGTACCGTGTCAGGCCAAGCCACCTCAGACTGACCAACTGCAAGATGCACTGAACACACACAAAGTATATTGCAAACAGGAAACTTCTTGTATCCAGGAGAAGGCTAAACAGAACATTCTTTGAAAGCCACATCTGCTCCTGATGTTTTAAAATCACCTGCCAACAGGTACTATTTAATCCAGTTAACTGAAAGATACTTCTGGAAAATACGGTGTGCTAAGAGACAGTCTACTCAATAAAAATGTCATACCTAGTTGGGAGAGATCCAGTTTTGTCCAATGCATCCCTGTTGGGCAGCTGGAGGAAAGTGTTCTGATAAATATCTGCCCAAGACTATCCAAGCCCCAAATGGCATCCTGGCAGGCAGAGTAGTGCACCATCTCAGCCTCTGGTGGCAGCTGCACCGTAGAAGGACGAGAATGAGGATTCTGATCACTGACACAAAACAGATCCTTGTTGCTTTGGCACAGCCACAAAAAGCTTCCTATGGAAAGGATACTTCTGTTATTAAAATAATTCCTAATCCACTCTGACAAAGCTTGCACACCTAGTTTTTCTGAAAAAAAAAAAAGATCAGTACATTTGAAGGCAAAACTAAAGCTTCTTGGCTATGTTCATAGGGTAAGGCTTTGAAGTACAAATACACATCCTAAATCCTTATTTAGGCACTTAAATACTCCATTTCTCGCATAAAGGAAGTAGTAAGTGATCTCATTTGAAGAAAGGTTTCATTTGAAGGAACTAATAGAAAGAAGACACATGTAACAGTGCACTATCACCTCTCTCTATTCTTTCGCTCTTTATCCTTGATAATAGCCTTTGAAAAGCAGCACTCTTTTTCAGCTCTAAACCACATTTTTGCCACTAAAGCCAGTGTACTTAGATAATGCAATTCCTAACTATTGTAACCAGCAGTTCAATTCCCTGACAGGGTCTCACTTGTACCAATAATGGGCAATTTTGCTGCAGTAACTGCACTGACAGGAGAAGCACTTGATTATACAGGCATTTCAGCAAAGCATGCTCTGAAACTTTCAATTACAAACTCTGGCAATTCATGCTTTGGCAGTTTTGGAAGTTGATGCTCCTGAGGACAACCCATTTCTGTGGTGGATGCTGCTCCACAGCAAAGGTGAGAGTGAATAATACATTACTTTAATCTCCAGTAGTTCTACAGACATATTTCCACCCTACTTGAACTACTTTAGATCCCTGCAAACAGAAAAGACAACCAAAATCTCAAGTAATTAAAGGTATTTCATTATTTCCACCATCAATTCCACTCTGTTTAAAAATCAGATATTATATGCCTGCACTGTTGATTTACCAACCTTCTTTAGATGAAGCTGGGGAAGCCAATACAAAAATCCATTTTGTAGCAGAAGCAGTACCACGAGGCACAATATTATTCCAATACGTGCCTTGAAATAAAGAACAAGTGGTATTAATAGGAAATCTAGTTTTGTGTTAAAATTTGTAATTTAAAATTTACAAGAAATTTTACTGCAATCAATTATTAAATACTTTAGACAAGATTTTCTACCAAAATCTTACAAGAAACTGCTGGGGGCAGGGGGAAGGCTCCTCCTGACACATATGTAAACACAGAGAGAAAACTGGGAATGCAGAAGAGGATAAAGAAGAATATTAATGGTTCTTCAATAGGTGACCAATTTGGTGATAAGGCTAAACAATATCCTAGATGCATTGTTAGTGTTTACCTAAATAAAGAAATGTACCAAATCAGAACTCTATTTTGAGAACTGTAGCAAGAAAAATAAAACAATCCCTCTATTAGCACTGTAAAACCATAACATTAGTGTCTTGCAGTCACACCGATTGTGAGCCAGACTTCACTGTGCAAGATAAAATAGGTTCAGCAGCTTAAGATTGTCTTCTTATCCCAGAGAAGAGACATATGTACGTGTTAAAAGCAGTAACTTGTGCACAGTTCACTGGTTGACAATGACTTTTCCATGAAAAATATTCCCCTTTAAATGAGAGAGTATTTAAGACCAAATGCTAATGAATAATTTAATTTAATTTTTAAACAAGTTAAAGTTGCCCTGACTTGCCATGGGTAATTTCTGTGGTGGCAGAGCTATAGTTAGTAATTTCCTTCTATTCCTTCTAATATCTTCAACTTAAAAAAAAATTAAGATGCAAAAGCTCACCAACCTATTAAGTTTCCCTTCGCTACATGGAATTCGTTTTTGCCTGAGGAGATCCAGACTCCACTGCCATTAACTCCAAGGAGGCTGGGCTGACACTGAAGCTGCTGTGACCAAAATGCCATTCGAAGCTTGTCTGCCACCTTCTCCACAGGTGCCTGAGCTGCTGTTGCCACCGTGTGAGTTGCCTGGATTATGGTCTGGAACAGGCTGCACTGGTCGAACACTACATAATCAGTGATGCTTACCTGGGGGGAAAAGAAAAAAGTGTTCTTGATAATTGGTTAAACTATTGTGAGGTGAACTGCACAGTCTTTCACTGGAAGCTTTTTTAGAAATATTTGAAGTGCAGGAGGGGAAAAATAAAAATGGTGAATTTTGAGTAATTGTTTTGCTTATAAGCCACAATGAATATTAAATGCCAGCTTACAACTCCCTTTTATCCAACAATCCATTTAGAAATCTGAATTTTAAGATAGCCCTTTGATTTAGGGCGTCTCCCTCTAAAAACATGCCAAACTCCGCAAACTAAGAGGTGAATTTTCAATTTCCCAAAGGAAGAGAGAAACTTGCACAGTGTTCAAATCAATTCAAATCATATGACAAAACCTTGAATGCAAGACTCTTTTGCAACTGCCTTATGGACATTTTAATTCACAGTGCAGAAGGAGGTCTAAATGAACAATTGCCCAAGTTCTGTCATGGACAACAAGGTTGGCAGCACTGTGGGATACTCCTAGAAAGGAACAAAATGCCTAAGAGCACAAAAAGAGCAGCAATAATGGCAATAGTTCACCAATAATCTCAAAGCCAAGCAACTTGTGATGCCCACATGCAAAAAGGGATCACACATTCACATAGACCAAAATTCTCATAACTAAAGTAGGCAAGCAAATTTCCTCTAAGTTTATTTTTGTACTCTTCTTCTCTATCTCTGGAAAAAACAAGAAAAGCTGAAGAAACCAGAGTCAGGAATTCCAAATCATTACCAGACAGTACTTGCAGTAACTGAGCTGGTTTCACACACATGAACTGTGGCTGAAGCAAGCAGCTCCACATGGCTGAAAGAAATCTCAACTGAATGGAAAAATGCGAAACACATTCTTTTGCATGGTGAGTTATTCTTTATTCTCTCTAGCTAAGGAAAAGGATGGCCACTGGAAGACAAGAGAAGAAGCTGCGTTCAGCAGACTTAATGCTCTGCCTCAACAGCATGTCCTGTGACCAGGCAGAGCATTTCTTGTGCTCTTGAAAGCTTCTGCAATGCTGCTCTGGATGACCATGGGATGGTTTTCCTCCTCTCCTTATAGCAGACACAAAAAGGGGATTTCCGCCATAGCCACGCAGAAGTTTTAATATACAGAATAAAGTGTACTATAAAATATTAATCGATTAATTGAATTTTTTCTTAGGATCTTGTGGGAACACAACACAAATAATCAACCCAGGGTAAAAGACTTAATTGAAAGCAAAATAAAAAAATGCCTACTTGCCACCAATGGTTATCATCTCCTTGTGGTTTCTTTGAAACTATACCAGTCCTGAACCAGAGATTGCCATGGATATCCAAAGCCCATAATGTCTGCTGATCGCCGAGGGTTATGCACACTGGTTCCAAAGCTTGCATTTCACTGGAAATGCAAACAAGTAAAAATGTTAAAAAATCTTAATTTGAATTTATGGTAATGTTTTTTTAAGGAAGCTATTACAATGCTAATAGTTTAACAGGGCTGAAACTCAGTGGGACCACACTAAAAAACACATTTGACTTTAAATTTTCAGTTATTCAGTACTTTATATTTTATTTGTTTAAGTAAAAAACATTTAACAACAACTGCAACAAAAACCATGAGTCCTTTGAAGATCACTCAAGATTTGAAACTTGAATACAAAACAAAACTAAACAAGCCTATTTAGTTCAGTAAATAAGTGATCAAGAGCTGTGTTCTTCAAGTTTTTGA
Organism: Muscicapa striata striata; assembly: GCA_030060385.1. Classification (NCBI taxonomy): domain Eukaryota; kingdom Metazoa; phylum Chordata; class Aves; order Passeriformes; family Muscicapidae; genus Muscicapa; species Muscicapa striata. The sequence continues at coordinate 37,587 of JAREIS010000055.1, forward strand.
CAAAACAGCTTCATAAATGTATCTCCTCAACTTCTTTGACCTATTCTGAGAACAATACCTGCAGTTCAGGGACCACAAATAGAAAACTCAACTATGTGACAGAGGTAAATGCTGAATTTAGGACTATAAGTTTCCTGCATAAGTAAATGATCTTCAGGCTCAGAAAGTCAACAAGGTCAGGTGATCATATCAGACACCAAAAAGGTACCAAACAATACCAATTCTTTCAGATAACCTTTCTTGACAATCTAAGAACAAATAGTGACTGCTTTCTGCAATTTTAACACAAAGCCCAAGAACATGAAATGTACCTAAGGTGTAGGTCAAGCAGGTATTTTCATTAAACAAACTCATTAAAGTACAAGCAAATTTCACATTTGAACAAAGACACTGTAGTTTCTCAGACTGCAAGAGCCAAATACCAGACTGGGAGGTAGCACAAGTTAAGGTTTCACAATAGGATATTCAGTAGATAAAATCACCTGACGATAAGAACTTGAATTTCTTCCTAAGCTTGTGCCAGGCTGATGTCAAATAAGACACTAAATTCTACATTCTCAAGCCAGCAGTAGAGACTTTTAACTTCATCACAAAGGAACTACTGTGAGCATAGGATCAATTACAAAGCTAATTACCAACTACACAAAATATTTATAGAAATTTGTGGCAGGGGAGTGCAGAAGTATTATCAAGCTGCGTGGATGACCAAGAAAATGCATACATTTAATCTCAGGGAAAAAAAACAAAGCCTCTCAAAAAACTGGAGAGCTCCTTAAAACCATTATGGCACAGATTAAAGAAGCAATATTTAATAAAAACATCAAGTTGACAGACATTATAAGGATCTTTTAAAAGCTTTCTCACTCTTTAAACCTGCTCCTGTTTATGACAATTCCTTTCACTACATAGCAGTCATGGATGAATGGATGGCTGGCTGGCAGGAAGGAAGGAAGTATAGACAGACAGACAGCTAAAACAGATACATACACACACACAGTGGTACATAGACACATGAGTTCAGGTAGTACTTTTCCAAACAGCACAATTGTTTGTGTCATTCTGGTTGTGCCCAGAATGTCCCACTGGAGTTATTACCTGACAATATCACTCTTCCACTGCTCTCCCTCAGGACAAAAGCTGCGCACTCCCTCCCGGTACAGCAGCACCCGCTGCTCGCTCAGAGCCCACACCACATTATTTCTGGATGTGACCTGTGACAGTGGATAAGGGCAGTCAACCTTTACTGCTCGGGCACAAGGACGATCCACACTCAGGCCTAGAAATCAGAAAATGAGGATTGCTTTACAAACTTTGGCTTTTTGCAACAAAAAGGAAAGAGATAAAGTAACTCAATAAAAGCAAAATGCAGAAGGGAATCTCCTTGACATGCTAACATTTGTCATTTGATCACAATTTCCTTGACTGACTGTTCTTTCTATAAACTATTAATAATTTCCTCTAATACAGCTGACCTTACATCTTAAAAAGTAAGACACTGTACATCCTTCAACATCCTGCACAGTGCATGCCCAGTCCTGTCATTTCTGTTCCTTTTCTCCCTCTAGTGTCAGCACCAGGAATCTTCATTTATAAAACCCCTATTAGAGCTGACAGAAGCATCAAATAAAAAAGTCATTAATGGAAGAACTTTTGCCCAAAACATGGAGGGAGAGAAACAGCCTGATCTGAACAGTGACAGCAGAGCAATTACAAAAGAGCATGCCACAGTGGGTATTACTGAAAGGAGCAGAGAGGTTCTGGTAGATTTACAGGCAGTTGGCACACATTTCTGCATCTAATCTAAAGGAACATGTCTTCTTTACAATTACACTGAAACTTGATATACACATATGAAACTGCATGTGAAGCATCTCAGGAGACACAATTTTCATTTCGTCTCCTCATACTGCCAAAACCAGTATGAACAGACTCATGTATGATATATTCTAGACAAAAAAGAACACTCATTTCTAAACCTCTGAGCACACACTTTGTTATAAATGTTACACAAGGCAGTGAAGGGAATGAAAAGATCCTGGAGAAACAATTTTCACTGGCTGCCTCTCATTAGGAAGACACATATACTGAGAATTTATTTTTTGCATCAAAAGAAAAATTTGGAAGTCTAAGAACAGCAGAATGTAAGCTGATGTAATGAAACCAATCACTCAAAGGGAAGAAAAATATTGATTCAAACCTTCATAGAGCCCTGTATGATTAACATCCAAAATTTACTTTCCATCAGCACTATCCATGCCTGTTGGCAGTATGCATGTGACCATGGGCAGGCCACTTGATTTCTCTGGGACTACTACACTTAACTAAAAAAAAATCTAATAGACTGTCTTTGAAACAGTGATGCATACTTAAAACAGTTTTCTTAATTACAAAGAATTTTTGCATACAAAAACAGTACAGTAACTAAACCTGAAAGAGAAATTACGAGAGTGCCAAAATTAAATTAAAGGTAAATAAGAATTTTGGTAGCCACTCAGACATGCTGTCCTGTTTCTGTACATTTTATACAGTTTCCCCTTAACCCAGTCCTCCTCCTCATTCACCAGTAATTCCTTCATCATGTTACTGGTACTTTTTCCTCAGCTCTCTGTGTAAGCCCCACATGCCCAAGAATCCTTGATACTTTTCTCCCTTAACTCTAAAACTAGTGCTGTCATCCTTCATCCTAACTCCTTGCATTTCGCCTGAATATTGTTTGCATAACACCTTCCAAATACATCCTCTTCTATTCACTGAAGAACTTAAAACTAAGGCCATGACTTCAAAGTTGCCATTACACTACCCCTTTTTCCAGTTCATGCCTAAGACGGCAGCTGCAGATTTCTGCTCTACAGCCCATTCTGTTCCCCCATGGCTTTGCTTTCTCTATCACATAAAACACATAGCATTTGTCTATACTTCCAAAGCACTTCAAGATCTTCTGTCTCAGAATGCCTTCCTGTCATTATCAAGTGGTAACTCTTACCTTTTAGAGATCAGCGCTTTTCAAAACACAAAGTTTCTACTCTTCCCTATTCTGCCCACTTAAGGCTGAGTTCAGTGCACCATACCACTTTCAAAGCACGGATATTATTTTGATATTTTCTACAATCCCTTTCCATTTATCTCCATCCATCTCATATCTCTGTAAATAAATTCTCTGTACTGTATGTACTCCACTGGGCACACACAAAACAAGTGGTCATGAACCAGCTTTTCCACTCTCCTAATAACACAAAATCTCACAACTGTTTCCAAGTGTTTCTCAAGATAAAAAGGTTTCCTTATGTCCTGGCTGTGGATAAAAGTTTATAGCAAACTGCCATCATTCTATAGACTTGAAATCTAATAATCTCAGTCCACAAAAATTTAAAGCACCTGCAATTAATTCAGGTACCTGTTTGCAGATACAGATCTCCATTTGTTCTGATAATCCAGGCAGTGTCATCACTTAGAGCTACAAACACAGCCTGAGGTAAAGCCTCATACCAGTGCCTTTTTCCTTTTATAGTTACTTTTCCACAAGCAAAAGCCTTGTTTGTCTTCTGTTCAATCTTCCAGAGAAGAGCCCCTGTATGAGAAGAAAGAACATAATAGCACTCAGCAATTACTGCAACAGTCACAGGTGATGTGTGCTAGCTACTACACCTAAACTAATAGAAAGGGAAAAGCAAACCAGCAGCATTAAACAAAAATGCAAGTTTAAAAAGCCCTTACAATTTTTTTTTTAAAAAGCAAGACCAGAACAGTAACTGACTTCTAATACATAACAATATCTTAAAAAAAGAAAACCAAATGGAACTCCAAACTTAACTGCTGGCTTGCACCAGAACAGTACATTGTCATATTAATTTCCTTTGAATTATTCCACAAAGTTGCATTTAATTCCATTTTGACAAGTTGTCGGTTAACATGCTCCCAACATTAATACATCCATGGCAAACTGCGGATGCTAAAAACTTCCATAGATTTGGTAGAAAGCTGGGTGAATTCCTGGAAATTAAGGATACGAAATGCAGAGGAACAACCTTTGCCCAAGCAATCTGAGCCACCAACTGCAGCCTGAAACCACCAAGGGCAAACATGACACGTGCCTTTCACTTTTCTGCAGGGACCTACTGCTGGACCACTCTTGAGGGTAAGGTACTGAGCTGGATGAACCCACACTCTCAACTACAAGTACTCTCTTTTGGCTACAGCAAAGCTCAGCTACAGATCAAATAGAATTTCTTTTTTCTTAAAACAGGCAGCAAGTCTTCCCCTACAGAGAGAAGGGAAGATTGATATGTGCCTTTAGAGATGACAGGGACGGAAAGTAGTGGCAAGGCAGGAGACAAAGAAATTAAAATGGTTGAGAAACTTCGTATTTTCACTCCAGTCCTGGAAGGCCAAAAGCGACGCAAGTTTATAAGCAAAACCTGCTTATTTTTAATCCATCATAATCCTCATTCACAACTATCCAGAAAAAATGCTTATGCAAATATAATAAAACTTCAAAGTTTTTTTCTTCAGTATTTAAAAAGAAATCAAATCAACCAACCCATGCATCCACAAAGCCAATTCTACATTTACAAGAAAAAGAATTTTAAAATTGTGAATCACAGAATGGTTTGGGTGGGCAGGGATCTTAAAGATCACCTAGCTCCAAGCCCCTGCCAGGGTAGGGACACCTCTCACTAGACCAGACTGCTGAAGGCCTCATCCAGCCTGAACATCTCCAGGGATGGGGCATCCAAGTTTCTCTGGGCAACCTCTTCCTGTGCCTCATCATCCTCACAGCCAAGAAATTCTATAGCTCTGTAATAAAAATCAAGGTTTTGTATACGCAGGAGCTCTCCTCTACCTACCACTAAACTGCTACTTCTGAAGTTCACTTTAATCAGGCAAATTCATTTCAAAAACCTCCCAAAATACAATGTGAATCTAGAAAGACAGTCACTCAAACTAGAACATAGGATGCAGAGGTAGTGAAGATGCAGTCATTTAGCTGTGACTATTAAAAAAAAAACAACAAAAAGAAATGAAAATCAACACACCACTTTTACATGAAAGAAGCCCTCAACAACCAAGTTTCTGAAAACAACTGATTTAAAAAAAAACAACAAACCAACAAAAAACTGCCTACATGGAAATTACGTATGCACTCAACTATATCTGTAATCTCATAAAAATGACAAGTTTCACCTATTAAATAATAACTGAATTAAAAAACAAAACAAAAAACAAAAAAACCCAAAAAACAAAACAAAACAAAAAAATACAACCAAAAAACAAAACCAAAGGAAATGCCCAAACAAAAAAAACCAAAAAAAAAAACAAAAAAAAAAAAAAAAAAACACAACCAAAAAACAAAACCAAAGGAAATGCCCAAGTCTACCCAAGTTTTATGTTTACAAGTTGACAGTGCAGCAGAAGCCAACCTACCTGAGGGGGAAACTGCCACTTGCTGGACTCCATCCTCAAACTTCTGCCAGCGCAGCCCAGCTGCAGGAAGGGCACTGCAGTACAGGCTGCCTCGATAGTCTAGGCACCAAATGTATTTTTCTGAGACAACCAGGCTCAGGATGCCATATCCAGGGCCAGAGTATCCCATCCAGCTCTCTGCAAACTAAAAACTGTAGAGTCAGAACAGGGTCAGGTGTCTTCAAACTGTGTAAGAAAACTGATATATAAGACTAGCAGCTCCCACATTTTGATTTTGAAAAAGCTAAACTTAAGTACTTTAATCAATGAATGAATTTGCCTAATGTAAAATAAAACTACATCTGTCACTGTTCTCTAAGGCTGTATGTGCACAGTGAGATTGCTAAAACAACAGAATTCAGAAAAAAATAAACCCCTCCACCCTGTCATCCACCTCCAATGAGGGAATACATAGAAATGTACAGTCTGCCTGTAGTCCAGGAAATTATTCATTGTCTAGGAAGTGATGAGCAAAGGGAACAAGACAGCTGAAGGGCAGAGACAGTTGAATATTCAACTCTGATACCCTCTGTATGGTAGAGAAGCCATGTCTTGCAGAAATTGGGTTTACAGCTTGTTTTCTTAAATTTTGATTGCTTGCATGAGGTGAACTCAAGCACTGCATACACTACCAGGGGAGTTTTCTGAACATGACAGAGTATAAGAATACCATAACCTGAAACTAAAATCTTCTGCACTTTGGGATGCAGTTGTTAGTATATAGGACACCATCAACTTATAACTCAACCTTTATGGATGAATATTTGGTTGATATGTACACAAAGCTATTACAGATCTAAAACAAACAAAATACCCACCCTACAAGAACTGCATTTCCTTCTTAAGACTTCTGCTAAAAGTCACACTGATTCTGGCAATTTTCCACAAAATAATGATGAAGGAAAGAGGGATAATAGGAAAAGGAAACTGTCAACATCTTAAGCACTACTATCTACTGCTGGCTAGGGGGCAGAGACTAATCTTTATTCTAAGTATCTACAGGTAAAATAATCCTTAAGCCGAAGCCATCCACATGAGACAATTAGCATTAATTCTCCATGAAGTCAGCTGAATTTGGGAACAGCATCATGCAGAACTTGGAGATCCAAACAAGCAGCAGCTTTTGAGCGTGACTGGGTTTTACTGTTCACTATTAAACAGAAGAGTTTCTAACAGCATTTTTGTTGAGCTGGGAATAATATAGCCAGAACAGCTTCTTTGCATAGCAAGCACACATTACCCATTCTGAAGTCAGATACATCATGTTTTTTAAGAGTTACAACACATACAGTTGTTTGGCTTTATACTTTACTTGCGTACTGAATCAGGTAAAAAAAAAATAAATTGCTCTCCTAAAGATGTAAAGGACAGTAACTGCAGGAATGTTTCTTTTGAAAAGCTGCTTCCTTTTACAGTTAAAGGTACTTTAATTAAACTGAAAAGAAATACCTGATCAGATTTTAACAGCACCATTTCATCTAGGCTTATCTTGGCTACATCCTGTGCACCAGGCACAGCACCAACTTCAGGCATGCTGGTCTCTGAGGATGAATATGGTAATCCATGTCCATAAATATCCTCTTCATCACTTGAGGCAGATTTTTCAGTCTTACTTTCATGAGAGTCTGCTACCCTTTCAGCAGTGCTAGTACTACATTTAGCTTTGATTGCACTTCCAAAATGCCACCCAGAAATGGAAGAGTTATCTGAATGAACATTGTCAGAGATGTCACACTGGAGCGCAGAAGGGTCTGACAGAGCACTGTGGATTAGAGAGAGCTGCTGTTGGTCCTCCCCACCGGTTTCATCATTTTCCTTTGGTGTCAGGGATGTCTGGACACCAAGTACAGTGTCGCATTCCAAAAACATCTGGTCTGTAAGGTCTGGATCTTCAGAAGATTTTTCAGTATCCTGCAGTTTCATTTTATCAAAGTCTTCATCTATTTTACACAACGCAGGAAAATTCTGCTCCTCCTCCTTCTCCTGGTTCAGCTTTCCAGGACAGCAACCATTGCTTGCAGAAACCACACCACCATTACATTCATCACCAACACTGCCTGTCAAGTCTTCTGTGAGCATCAGAGGAGATGCAGATGTCAAAGTATCTACAATAGCTGAAGTACCCATGCCACTGTCACTGTTTGGAAGCTTCTGTAAATCAACCACATCTCCGTTTTCTTCATTTATTAGTACATTTGCTGACTCAGGAGACTGCAGGACACTGAAAGTTTCTGAGCCATTATCTTCTTGCAAGATTGTATGGGACTCCATACTGAACATACTTTCCTGATCTGGAGATCCAGTACTCAAATGATCAATGCTGCCACTCATTATGCTGGAAGTCATGGAAAAGGAGTCTGCATTCAAGGAGTGTGGACTGTCACCAGAAAGCTGACGCTCATAAATTGGTGTGCCTTCCAGAGAGCTGTGGTTTCTCCTTGTCCCACTTTCTGTTATCACACACACACACACACGAAAAAAGAGGAGAAAAGTAATATAAGAAAATCTATTAAATCCCAGTGCCAAGTAAGAAATTAAAATATTTTTAGAATTGGAGGAAGAACAAAGCTAAATCTAAATTTTAAGCATACTGATTTTTTTTTCAACTTTAACATTAAATGATATATATAAAGCCAAAACAAGTCTTAATACAGTACATAATTAAAATTATCGAGTAGTCACACTATTCATCAAACTAAAGAGGATGGCCAAGAAAGACACTGCCCAATATTCTGAATAGGATGAATAGCTATTACACAATTCCAACATAAAACTGGACACAGAGTCCACTGTATGCTTCCATTAACAAATACATTAGAACTCAAAGCATGTTTACATAAAGCAAAACAAAAGAAATAAACTCCAAACAGATGTCAAAGACTTCATCATTTTTTCACTTTTAAAGGAGATTTTCATCTTAAACAGAAATGACCTACCACAACCCCTCAACCATTTCAGAAGCACAACACAGTACACACAAAGCCTGCCGAACACAGACTCTTCCATGTAACATATTCTAACAACGAGCAGTGCCAGGCAAAGCTTTGCTTGACCTACCCTGTTTCTTCTTTTTTCTTTTTCACCTTAATTGGCTTTACAATGAGCTCTTGATCAAAATCTTCAGAGCTGATGGTGCTGAACCGTTGTGAAGCAAGCTGACCTTCTCTCTGAGCTTCTGGAAGTTGGTCTGCACACATCATAAAGCTGGAGCCACTGTCCACAGAGTTCACAGAGCTGCTCCTGCTTCGTGATTCACTTACTACAGAGCAGCCCCTTCTCCTGGTTTCATTGCTCAAGTCTCCCACTCTATCAAAACTTTTCTCTGATAGTGTTGGAGTTTCCAGATCATCTTTCACTGAAGAAGTGTCATTTTTATCACCAGTAACAGAAGGGGAAATAATTTTTTTTTCTGTTTCCACTGAAGGGCTGGATGATACAGATGAAACTACTGATGATGGGGTCAACAATTTAGGACTTGTATCTGTTAAAGGATTTGACAATTTTGAATTCACATCTGAAATTGTCCAAAAGAAAAATAAAAGTATAAATAGTAGTTCAAGTGTAAATACTAGCATCAAGTGAGTAGGGGCATAATTTTGGAGAGTATTAAAAGAAAAGAATATTTATGCAAAAAAAAAAAAATTCTAAGCTAACAACATATAAAAATAAATACTTGCGTGCACGTGCACACACACTCTATAAATTCCTGTAAATTAATCTATATGAAAGCACTTCCTCTAAACCCTATCTCAAGCTTCTATTAGCAAAATTCTGAATTTAAGTTCATGCAAAAAGAACAGTGCAGGTCTGCAGCTTGGAAGATCCAACTGTATCACACACTGAAGTGCCATTCTGTATCTTTAACTTATTCATTCAAATATTCAGTAGCTTGAAAAAAGTTAAGGAAAATTACTAGATAAATCACTGCAGGGGTTAGAAGAAAATACACTTAAGGCTCCTTTCAAACTATACTTGAAAGTTGAGATTAAAATAATAAACAGTCTCTAGAAGTTTGTGAGTTAAGAACTGCCTAAATGACCAAAGCTATTGCCAATATGCAATGATAAGAGAGTTAAGTTCTCCAGCATTCAATGAGACTTCATAGCATATTTATTAGCATTTTGCTAATACAAAGCTAAGATGGAATATTTAAATGCATTAGTAGTCCCTTCTAAAGAGTTCTACTATCATAAATGTTTAACTCAGCAACAAGTATGAAACAGTCAAATTATTTTAGGAATTTTAGTGAGCATTCTTTGGATTTATTTGCCAGTTATTTCTTTTTGATTGCTAGGAAGGCTGAGATTTCCTCTGGAATGTGGCTGGTGACAGGTGGCACAGATTCAATGTATTCAGCTATTGAGACTGATCCTAAAAGGAAACCATGATCAGGAATCCAGACTGCTTCAGCATCATGGTTCAGAATGAGCTCTCAAATGCACAGATTAGAGATGCCTCGTTAGGTTAATGCTGATCCACTCTCAAAAAAGACAAGCATATTTAATTTCTTAATGCCTCCATTCTAACTGCAGCCAAAAGAGAAGCTCAGATAAGCAGATAAACCAGATCTCTAAATATAACCTATCAGAACAGATGAGTAACTCTACAGGACCTGGCAGGTTTTTGCAATAATCTGAAGGGTTTTGTCTGAAGTTTGATTTGTTTCAGTTTTGTTGGTTTAGGTTTTTTAATTTAAAAAGTACAATAGACACCATGTTCCATGAGGTACACACTAATTTATACATACTAAACTTATTAATCAATACAAACCTATTGATGACAGTCCTTCAGGCCTATTTGAAATTCTTATGATGTCTCTATCACCCTTTAAGAGAAAAATCTCATTGTTGGTACAGGACACAGACACAATATCACCGTATCCTTCCAAGCCACCAATCAAAGCCTGTAAAGAATCAACAGAGAAAGAAATAATTGGTATTAGATTAACATAGTGTTTGCACAACATGGTACTCTTAACAAAAGGGTTTGCTGTATTTTAATCAACATAAACAGGTACAGGCCAAAGATTTTTATCTTATCAAGAAAAAAAAAAAAAAAATAGAAAAAAGAAACAGGAAAGAACCCTTTAATCATGATGCACCTCCATTTTTATACTAATTTAAATTCCACAGATCTATTCTTTGTCCAACTAAAGGCAACTAAATATAACAGCTTATGATATGTACAATTTGGTGGCAGAAGAGTGCCACTGTACAAATGTTTAATGTAATTTGACAAAAATATACGAGCTTCTATCCACGTTCATATGCGTCTTTAAGACAACAAAGCAGTTCACACTTCACTGTCTAGCAAATAAAAGGTAATATGTCTTTTTTTCAGACACCAGCAGTTGTAGAAGGGAAAGAATAAATAGTTTCAGGCACATTTTATAGGCCTAAAATATCTTTTTTGCATTAATTCCTAGACTGTATGTTTCTATATGTATCACTAAGCATCAGAATTAATTATGATGTCAACGCCTCAACTGAAAGTTTTAAATATATGTAATTTTCATAAACAACATATTGAGCAGTTGGTGAGTATATCATTGTGATGGCAACTTGAGAAGGGAGACAAGAAACATTATTTTTTTTTTGTTTTAAATAGGGATTTAAATTACAGCCATAGAATGCATAACCAAAACATGGCATAGCATGAACAAAAACATGGAAGAAACACAATATGCAGCCACAAGACTTATCTACCTGGTTCACAGTGTCTAGTAAATAGATGCTGTATTCGTTCCAGGTCAGCACCCATCCTTCTTGGAAAAAGCATGAGACAAGCCCAAGGTGTTTCTCTGGAGAGCTGTAACTTCCTCTGTCAGGTGGTTCCAAACGAGGATACAGTTCAAAAGTTTTTATTCCTCCAGCAAATACATCTTTCAATATGAATGTGGCCTGAACAGTCCCATGAACATCAGACTTCCACAGCCGAAGCCCAGGTCTGGCAGCAAACAGTGTCAAGTCACTTTGTTTACACAGGCCAGGTATAAAACATGCTCCAAATTTCCCCGTGCTAAAACGCAAAATAATTTATTTTAAAAGCTATATACTCAACTTAGAAACAATTTAAAAACTAATGGCACAAATTCACAACCACAAATTATCGAAGGTTTTCGATTAAAATATTCAGTCAAATGTCTGAAGTACAGATTTAGTTACAGTTACAAGAGCAGTAATTCCAAATAACAAGTTTCCCCTCTGCTTTGGATGTCAGACACTACATCAATTAAGCAAGTTAAATGATTCCTCCTAATAAGCTTCATGGCCCTGATGTCACTCTATCTCAAAAAGATCCTCCTAAGCACTCTTTCTTCTCCCAGAATTAATAAAAACCAAGCAAAACACTACAAACTAATGCTAAGAAACTGACAGCCTTCACTTGCAAGAAGCACAGAACAAACCTCAGCTGTTAAACCCTCCATTTCTCATACACAAAAACACCATTACTATCATCCAAGAAAACCCTTCACATATAAGATAGACCTTGGTATTCCTCTTAGCATTCATATCCCTGAAAGATACATCCTAAACCCTCTTTCAAGTGTACATATCCTCTCCTTAGCAATAGAGTCAGTCATGCTGTTCTACGACCAGGTTCCCCCACGTTCCCCTTCCAAAAGGGATTATATAAGAGAAGATGCCAAAACCACACAAGAGCTTCCTACACTTCAACTCAAATTTAAGCGGTTACTATACATTCTCCCTATTAACTCACTTCAGTGTATAAGAAAAACACAGGGATGATGACTTGCTTTTTGCACCCAGTATTACAGACTTGATTACAATGTTTGCTCACTCACAGAAAACAAAGAGGGACTGCAGAGGAAGTTTGGCAGTGTTTTCAGTTTAAACAATGAGAAAACATCTTAAATATTTTTGCTTAATAGTGCTTTGAAAATATGATCGTGACATACTTGCAACCACACACTATCTAAATAGGAGTAATTGTCATTTCATGTTCAATCACACACAGCTATTGTAACTAGCTTTTTATGAGCAGACTGCTGTGTTTTATTAATTTCACTGCCTAGATCACTCTGTCTGCAATTCACTTTGAAATGCAAGAATTAATAGATGAGGTTGCATCAGGATTTTATGAGGGTTACTTTTTTCTGGGCTGTGTTCCAACTTGGTTGACTGATTTCTCTTCTGTGTAAAAAAGCAGAGTCCGCTGTAAGGTGGAGACAAGCAGCACCTTCTGGTTGTAATCCAACTGGACAATCGAAGATGGCTCTTCCAATACAAGGCTGGAGTTGCAAATACCCTTTCAAAGACATACAATTCACAAGAGTCAAACCCTCCTAAAAATACAAGGTAGTAACTAACACTTCAAAGAAATTTATAAGCCCAAGAGAAAAAACAAAACAAACAAAAAACTTTTGAACGCCTGTTGCATGAAATTCACTTAATGAACATGGACTTAACTTATGTAGGCAAGAGGGGAGTTAGATTGTGTGTGACACACTATGAAATGCAGTTTCTCTTGGAATATTAGCTGATACATTCCTCTTGAAATCAACAGAAACTTTAGGAACTTTAGGATACATTTTCTTCCTTCTTCCCCACTGCCAGCTCATACATTGCTGAGACAGTCATTATTTTTGGTGATTTCCGTCAAACCACACTGAGGCACTGTCCCATTTAGAAATTCAAGTTAGCATTAATTTTGTTGACATCTCAGGTCTGTCTTAACTAACAAGATGTGAGAAAAATTCCATTTACTGGTAATATGCTAGTCAGCCAGCAGTACCCAAATGTTATACACTCTAGATGGAGATGCTGAACAGTTCTGGGAGAAGTACTTCACCAATAGAGCCACATCAGTCAAAAACACCCCTTCCAAACAAAAGAGAAAGCACTGGCTGAAAGCTGAAGAAAGATTTGATAGTTATTTAACGAAAAATAAGAAGGATCACTACTTCTTATAAAATGCATTACATTTCAGAAAAGATAAGGCAGTTGTGAAGGATATCCAATGGTTGCCTTGCTGGGTGTGCACACACTGGGCCAAATGTACACATATCAATAAAGCCATCCAACCAAACACGTAACACTGAGCAATTAGATAACTGCTAAATATTTAAACACACAAACATCCTTTCAGAAAGCGCAAATGTGAATTAAGGTTCCTATAACAACTGCTCACCTGGTCTAGGTCTAGTGCAGAGTAGACAATTTTTCCTTTGTCATCTCCAGAGAATAATTTCATTCCATTGGGACTCCAAGCTAAAGCTGTAATGCTACTTTTGTGGATGCCAGCAACATCAAATCTGCGAAGCTGTGAAACAGTAAAAAAACCAACAGAAGAATAAGCTGAAGAGAAAATGGATGCACAAAGCCTATTCAGTGACTCCTAACTGGTTTAACTGGAGATCAAGTACAAAAGTGTAAGTCCTTCTAAAGTTTCTTTAGCACAAAAACCTCATAACAATCCAAATTCCCCTCCACCAAAGAGATCTGCCAATTATTACATGAGAAATCTCTCAGAAACGTATTTGATTAAATACATCTTTTGCAATGCAAAGCATGCTTTAATATTATTGTTTCATAAGCTTAACATACAAAGCCTAAAACATATTCACAGCTATTTCATCAGGCAAGACTGGCTGAGTTTCACTCTTACAAAGAACCACAGTAACACTCTACTAGAACTGGTCACACTAGACCTCACAAAGATTTAGGCAAATGAAAATATTTACCTGTTTGTTCCTTCCAGGTAATGAAGACACAAGCTGGAAAACTGCAACCCGACCTGAGGCTGTACCAACAGCAACCAGATCATCAAAACAACTCAACAGCTTCACAAAAGTTATAGATTCACACCTCCCCTGTTGAAACAAATCATAAAAAGAACTCACAAGTTAATGAGACACCAACAGAAAGCTCAATTCCGAGCAACTCAGCTTCGTCAGAAGAGACAACAGTAAAAGTTAGTATTTACCTCAAAATTATATTTTTTCATCTGGTTTAAATGTCTGCAGTAGAGATAAAGCATTCCAATGCTGCTCCCCACAGCAATGTAGTCTCCATTGGTATCAAGTGCTGTGAGGTAAACCACAATAGAGCGAAAGCCTTTCTGGATCTTTGTAGGAATGGCATTGAGGAGATAATACAAGGGACAAAATTCCTTAAATATAACTGGTGAAGCCACAGATGCCATAGCAAGGATTTGCATCAGCAATTTTAAGGCTGAAATAAACACATCTACATGACCACATAAGGAAATCTGGAAGACAAAAGCAAAAGACATATCATTAACTTGTGTGGAGAGAGTAAAAGGTTAACAGTCACAATTTAGCAAAAAAGAAGAAAAAACCCTTTGCATGAAGAAAAATCAAGTTGAACTCCTGTAGTGAATGTAACCTATTCTAAGAAGAAACTTTCTTACCAAGAAGTGCATTCCGTAAGTTCAGCTAACATACAAGGATGTATGGTAACCACTAAATATGGGATAATCACTTTTTCTTGCATCTGTAAACTTGTCAAAGTTGAGTTGAAATGCAGTGTTCCTTTTCATCTGCCTAGTGAAAAAACCATAAGGACTCTGACACTGAACAATCCATGCGATGTATTTCTTCATCTTTCTGCAGCCTCTACCCTCAATCCAACCAGTCCCCAGGAGCATGGGATACTCACTGTGTCAGTGCTGTAAGATCAAAGCAACAGACTAGCATCTGTGCTCCACTCCTTAATGCCCCACAGCCCAAGAAAAATGCAGCTTGAGCTACATCTGCTATACATTCAAATAACAAACAAAAAATTAGAATAATGTGGGAAGAAAGGGGAGAATAAAAACTAAAGAACTCCTATTTTGACAGACATAGAAAAATATCCATGTAGCAACTGAATGTAGAAAGATAAGGAGCAAACAGGAAAAAAGGACCATATGTCCAGGTTTCCTTTTATGGATAAGAAAATATTTTCATGCTTTTGAGCAATACTGTAAATATACTTAGGAGAAAATATCTAAGAATAACAGAAATAAAGAGTCTGTTTGCCTTCTCCGAGAAAAACAACGTAATCAGAGCTCATCACAGTAATAACATACTGTCACCTTCAAAAAAGCTGATCATGAGGAATGTAAAAATATTCAAAAAATTTAATTAAACCCAGTAATTTTTCTCATCTCTACAGCCTTGACAAGAACATTTTGCAGCAGTAGCTGCTCCTTCTCCTCATGGGTGACTTTGAAACATGGAAAGGAAGAGAAGCTTTCACTTCTCGAATTTTATTTTGCCATGAGCAAGTCTGATTAACAGAATGGTATAGAGTCTTGAAGCTTTTCAAGACAAGAATTTTGGATATCTGTAGACAGGAAAGTTTTTTATGGTTAAGATTTTAATTTTTTTTTTTTAGTTTAAGCAGAGTTAGAACTTCCTTAGAGAAAAAAAAAAACATAAATCTGCCAATTGAAGTTAGAAACACTTCTAAATGCTCACAATTACTCTGTGAAGCACTCCTACTGCAATATGTCCTATGGTGCCTAGGTTTTAGTTCTCTAAGGATGGAAAATGTTTTTTGTTTAGCAGCTTCATACATTGATTGCAGTGTGTATCATCTAAATTAGAAAAAAAAAAGCTGCTCTAGTTTAATAGCTCTGTTACTGGGAAAAGCTCTGGTGCCTCAATTTTCCAGCTATTGTTAAAGAGCATTCAGCACACACACTTTGGATCCTGCAACACTTGCTGTCAATATAAAATTCCACTAAGTCCAAAGGGACTGTTTCCATGACATTGCCCGTGCATGTCATAGACAAAACTACAGGAATAAAAACTGGTTATTTGGCTTAATATTTTATCTGCTACAAAAACTGCCAACTACACTAGCACCAGTTGCTAGATGTTCCTAATTGTGGTAAATTTGATTGCTTGTTAGAGTTTACAAATCAATTCCACTCTCCTCCAATGTTTACAACCTGTCATGATGTATTTCATGAAATATCATAAAGACCAGCTGATACATGTGTCCAAACTATTTCTGAATGAAGAGTTCCTTTTCCTAAATTAACTTAGATAATACTGGTGCATCATGACACTCCACAATATTTTTACAAACCATCTATTTCATGTCCTGTATTTTAAGTCTCCTACCCTTTCCTTCAGTATTTACTACTTTCCATCTAAAGTCAACTAAATATAAAAAGAATCCATTGCTAAAGTCTCATTTGCTGTTCTAAATGTGCTGGTTTGCCACTTCAGTAATTTTACTAGTCAATGGTCTTTTTTTCTTTTCTCTAATAAAACAAAATACAGTCTTTGTCCAGAGCCACATTTACTAATCTTCCTTGGTCTAACCTCAACTTCTACGACTACTTCTACCCATGCCTCATGAGTTTCACATATTTTGGTTTTTAAGTCCCTTGCAATTTACATCTATCAGCATCCAAAGCTGCTCTTGTAGCTGGAACCAACTCACACTCCTCAGTTACCAGTGGACCTTCCAAGCCCTCATAATTCATCCTCTTTCTTAGTTTCCACCACTTATTCTTCCAGTTCAACTAAACCATTAAAAACACAGTAACTGATTACCAGCTATGGAAATGTACAAATCTGTATTATCCAGAAAAAGACTTTTCCTTTTTCCTCTACAATAATCCTATCTACTACCTGATGCATATTTTGGAGGTTTACATTTAATTTTAAAAAAGAGAAAAGGAAGGTTGGATAAGCTTTTTTCTTCCCATCCACAAAAAAAAACCATGAGAGGAATTATTTTTTTTCACATACTAAGTAAAATTTTAAAACTCTGCTGTTAGGTAAGGGTTTTCACTCTTTGTAAAATTTATATATAATCTCTGATGGCAAAGTAGCAAAAAAAATTAAGATTTTATGCTCTAGAACCCTTTCACCCTGTATAATTAAAAAAAAAAAAAAAAGGAAAAATTTATATTAACTATAATTTCTTGACATTGTACACAAGTAAGTTCCACCTTGAGTGGTTTACAGACTAAAAATAATTCTATTGCTTGTATAAAAACACATAAGTGAAAACTCAAAACCATACTTTTATTAAAAATACTACTAATTAAGTAATTTTATGTACACTAATCAAATGTATAAAGGACTAGAATATCTCCCATATGGCCTGTACATCCAAAACATCTCCACAAATGCCACAATTCTCTGCTTTTGAGCCTAAAGTCTTTAATATCCCTCTAATGACAGTCGTGTGTCACGTAGTCTGTAACAGCTTTAGGATTGTTATCTGGTTTTCCTACCTCATTAATCAAAGGCAAACAGTGGATATAATCAATTTTCTCAGGCAGATTTTGGAACTGGATGCATGTGCTCAGTCTGTGTCAGCCAGTTATTCTGAAATACATAACAGTCATATAGGGCAAATCAGCTTGTGCTAAGCAGCTGTCCTGCAGCAGAGATAAAGTGGAGAAAAACACCACATCAAAAACAATCACCAGAGTCCTTCCTTAACTCTCAGACCTAACAAGTTCTTAAACACTGCATTCAAGGCCATGCTTTGAAAAGTAGCTTTTAAAATGTTTTTCTGGTCTTCGAAACAGGAGTAAGGCTCAATGCTGCCTAACAGAGACAACTAAAATGAGAGATAATCCTGTGGCTCAGCAGGCAGGCAGTGGCTAAAGGTTCAGTGCCAGGATATGCCACAGATAGACTGCAGGAAACTAAAGCTGTCACTGCATTTCTCTGAGCCCAAGGGTCCTGTTTGTACTAGCGGGACAACAGCTCCATTTTTTTTTTAATCATTGACATTAAAATTTACATTTAAGTTCTTGCAGAGGACAGACAAACTCCCATATGATCACAGCTAAACACAATAGTCTCTGTTCTCAGCTAGATCCTGCCAACTAAAAAGGACAGCAGTTTTCTTTTCTAATACTTCTCACACATTCAGCCCCAGAGCAGGCTACCCCACTGTCACATCTCCAGAGCTCTTCACAGCAGAATGCTGCCAAGCAGAGCAGAGAACACAAACACACACCCCACCAAAGGAGCTCTGCTTCCATGTGTCCTGCACACAGGCAAATGGCCAGCTGGCACACAGCTCATGGTTACCTGATTAAAACACACTTGGCTTTACACAATTCATTAAATGTTGCAATTTTTGCTCAAATGTTTGGTTTTTTTCTCTGTGACATAATAAAAATAAATTACAAAACAAAACAAAAAATCTAGATGAAAGAGGTGGAAAGCGTATGAAAGGGGAACCCACAGTCATACATACCCTTATAGGCATGGCAAAACTCAGCTGTATCATACTGATAGTCTTGTGACACCTTAGGAAACCTTCACAGAATCCCAGAATGGTTTGGGCTGGAAGGGACCCTCCTAAAGATCACCCAGTTCCAACCTTCCTGCCTTGGGCAGGGCCACCTTCCACTAGACCAGGTTGCTCAGAGCCCCATCCAAGCTCGCCATGAACACTTCCAAGGGTGAAGAATCCACAGCTTCTCTGGGCAACCTGTTTCATCTGTCACAGCGAAAAATTTATTCCTACTATCTAACATAAACCTGCCCTTCTTCCACTTTGAAGCCATTCACCCCTTGTTTCAATCTCCCTTCCTCAAATGTATTTCTTAAACATGATCTATTGACACATACTCAGATGTTTCAAACCTCTCCTTCCCAACAGGTGCCTTCTCGGCCCTGTGGCTGCAGCCCCTGCCAGAGAAGGGCAGAGCCAGTGGCTCCCGGCCGGACACACACGGGGCTGCCTCGCCTTCCCACCGGCTTTACCTCGGCTTACGCTGGATTTACCGCCCGGACCCAGAGCTTCGGCAAGGGGAGGGCGATGCAGCCCCTCCAGCCGCTCCGCGGGCGGGAACAGCGGCCCAGCCCCGCCGGAGCCCGCGCCGAGCCCCTCATCGAGCGCTGCCCGCGCCCCGGGAGCACCGCCCGCGGCAGGGCAGGCCCCGCCCGGGGACGGGAGCGGGACCGGGCTGGCCCTGAGGGGTCCCCCGGCCCGGTGGGGACGCGGCTGCACTCACCGCTCCGGGGCGCGGGCGGCGGCTCAGGGAGGCGGCGGAGCGGCGTCACTGAGCCCCGAGGCGGCGGAGCGGCGGCGGCCCCGGTGCCTGCGCCGCTCGGGGGCCGGGCTGGGCGGGGCCGGACGTGAGCGAACTTCCGCGGGCCGGCGGGGTCGCCATGGCGGGTGAGTGAGGGGGGAGCCGGAGGGAGCGAGCGGGGGAGCAGCCAGAGGCGGGGTCCCGGCGTTGTCTCAGCAAACCAACGAGGTTTAACGTGCCCGTGGTGCTCTGCCAGCCCGCTGGGCTGGTACTGTCACACCCCGGAGGGCACCGTGTCCAGCACCTCGCTGGTGCCCCGGGTGGAGCGGGCCCCTCCCGTGTGTTTTACCACATCTCTGTATAAATATCTAAAGGGTGGGTGTCAAGAGAATTGAGCCGGGCTCTTTTCGGTGGTGCCAACCAGCCGGACTAGAGGCGAGGGGCAGAAAGTGATGCACAGGAAGTTCCACCTGAGCAGGAGGAAGAAGTTGGTTACTATGCAGTGACCGAGCCCTGAAACAGATGAGCCAGAGGCTGTGGATCTCCTTCACTGGAGATACCCGAGAGCCGTCTGGGTGCAATCCTGTGCCGTGTGCCCTGGAATGGCCCTGCTTGAGCAGGAAGGTCAGACCAGCCACCCACTGGGGCCCCTCCCAACCTGACCCATTCTATGATTGTGTGTGGACTGTACATCTTATCATGTGATGAACTCTTTTCAGGCATCTCTGTGGACATAAGTTAAAGCCAGCAAACATTAAGGCAGGGCGTTTGGCTTGGCTTTGAGCCCTGCTTTGGCTGCCAGGGCAGAGCCTGAGGTGTAAGGATGGGGCTGCTTTGTGTGATTAGGAAACATGCAGTGGGTTCTTACAGCTGCCTGCCCTCCAAGGAGACACCATGGGATGAGGGCTTTGTGCTCAGCAGTAAAGCACCCACCACTTCAGCAGGACCCAGCCTTTCTCCAAACTCTTGCAGCTCACATGTTGCTGTGAATTAATTCTGACATTCATGGCATGAGCACTGCATGCATGCACAGTAACTGCTGCTGTGATTTCTCTCTGACATGCACTGCATTGGCATCTGTCATTTCATGTCACACAACTGCTAAATCTGCCAGCACTACAAAGCCACTGCTGTCCGTGCTGCAACTTCACATCTCAGAATGTGCTTCCATTTGTTTAATAACGTGGTTTTCTTGCAGATAGCAGTAGATTAAGAATTAGATTTCATGACCGAAGACAGTTAATGTAAATTCCATTTTACTTTAATCAATATTTGCCATTAAAGCAAGGAAATCCTTCACGCAAATAGCTGCTGGACACTGATTTGTTTCTGTATGCTTTAAATTACTTCAATATCTTTATTTTCTCATACAGCGAAAAGTCCTCCTGATAGTACTCCAAGAAGGCCTGTTTTATCTGTCAGTGCAAGAAAAATTAAAGATAATGCAGCAGACTGGCATAATTTAATGATGAAATGGGAGAGACTGAATGATAATGGATTTACTATAGCAAACAAAATAGTCAACATGAGGATCAGTGAGCAGTAAGTATGCTAATAAACATAAATAAAGAGAGCATAAAGATTGTTTTTATTGAGAGATTAATCTGCTTTCCTCACTAGAAGGTTCTTTTGGGAGATGGGAAAAGAACATGTCACAGTGGATAAGCTAGCTCTTAGATCAAACTTAGCAATTGCATTTTTTATGTAAACTATTTACGTTCAAATAATGTCTCATATAGTAATGGTATTCGCAAGAAATGGTAAATGTTTATTTTACATAGTCAAACATAAAATATTTTAAATACTTATATAATGTACCAAGTTAAAATTTAATTCTATAAATCTCAGCCTATGTGAGTTGCTTTATTCTCTTGCATATTTTACAGTGAGGTGTAAAAAACTCAAGTCAAAAGTAAAAAAATACCATACCACAACTACCATTAAAAAAAAAACCAAAAAACAAAACAAAAAAACCCAGAAAAACTTAAAACCCCCCTGCTTTGGTAGAGCTTTTGTTTTCATGCTGTAATGAAAAACCTTAACTAACAAGGCTTTGAATAGCTTCTGCAGAGTCCTGACAGCTGAACAGGGTTTGTCTGACAGGGTTCTGACAGGTACAAGCTGAGGAATATTTTACTGTAATGGTGCCAGATGTTGCTTTTTCTCTTTAGCAACTCTCTCTGCTCTAAGTTTGCAGCTGGTATGGGAAAGTCTGTCAGACAGGGCAGGTGTCTGTACATTGGCTGCTCTGGGGTCACAGATAATGTCTTGGCTTAAATTTGCACAAAGGGTAGTTTGTGGTGAGGCACCAGAGTGTCCTGCAGAGCAGCTGAAGCCTGGACATACCTTGTCGATCATGAGAGAACAAGCTCCAGCACAGATCCAAGGTAAAGAGGGAAAAAGTGTTAAGATAACACCTGCAAATGTTTTTTCACACATTCTAAGGTAGAGTAGTTCTGTTTTTTTCTGAAGATTATGGTGTTAGCTCCATTTGTTCACATGGCCAGCTATGCTTTGTGCTATTTTTGTGTAGGAATTCTCATGAACAGCCTGTGGGTGAGAGATTTTGTAGTGTCAGGATTTAAAATTTGCACTGCTTGAGTAAACCTATATGAAGTTGTTTGCGTTGCCTCATGTTTCTATTTTAGATTTCAAGACAACAAACTGGAGATAGCATGTGATAACAATGCCACAGAACCTGAAAAGCCAACCCCAAAGTACAATGAAGAGCTGGACAATTGCTGTACAGAATTACTTGAGACCTTAAAACATATGGTAATACTAATTTTTCAGATTTAGTCAATATGAATCAATTCCAAGTGTGCTCAAATAACAAGGAAATGTCCTGAAGTATTTATTGTAGACAGAAAATTGGGATTTTCATTCATAGTTCTTTGGCTTCAAATCTAAATGACTATAAATCCAGAGTGCACCATTTGTTTGATTGATTGGTAAATTTAAAAGTTGGTTTTTCATCTTCTGTCAGCTTACAGTTCTACTCCCCCCTTTATAAAGTGGTCTGGAAACAAATTGTACAAAGAATGCATTCCAAAGATGTACCTGTTTTCTGTTTCTAATCCTGGATATTCCCTCTGTTTAGAGCAAAAGAAACAGCAAAGCATAAAGCAGTGCTTTACCTGCCATCATATCCTTGCAGCTGTCTTTGATCAGACATAATGCAGTCATATTTTTAGCCTGCCTACCTGTATTTGCTGTGCAAATCTCCTTCTTTGGAGAGTGGAGTAAGATAATTATTATGTAACCCACCTTTTTTTCTGGATACCTTGCTAGGAACTAATGTCAGCTGTCAGTTTGACAGGTAGCAAACATTTTTTCCTGCCAGATACCGTAATTTAAAATTCTTATAAAAATAACTTTAACAGCCTTTTCCCAAAGTGTAGGCCCATTAAAAGCATGGTAGATCTGTTTTTTTATATGGACAGGATGTAGTCCTCAGGTATTTAGAAAAAGCAGGAAACTGGCTAGGGTTCCCTCAGATTTTGTTCTATGGGGAAAATGTGTGGGGATTTTCTTCTTTTTTTTTCCTGATAAACTTCTGTATTCAGACTACAAATGCATTGATGGAAGTTTTTACTCTACCTGAGTAACAGGAGTCCAAGCAGCCAGTGTTAGATTGGATACTAAACATAGGTACTATGACCTAATTTATTTTTAATTCCTTGGGAGTTTAGAGGTTCATAGATTTATCTGTGGTTTAGCTGCTTGATGTAAAGATACTGCCTGCAAGCTTCACTTTGATGTACATTTTCATACCCAAATGCACAAAGTCAGATGAATATGAAGGAAGTGGATGGAATGACCTATTTTTTTGAAGCAAGCTGTTAGATCAGCCTAGATATATTGTCAGTAGTAGCTTGAGCTGCTTTTCTCACCTGCTGCTGATCTTTTGCAATTAAAGACATCTTGATATGATAATGTAAGAAAGTATCTTGTGCTGTAGGGCTTGTGCTATACCCATGTGATGTTTTTCACCGCTGCTAAATTGCTGGTGGAAAAACTAAAGAGGTGAAAAAATGAAAGGGATTTATTATTTTTCTACATGTGGGAAACAAATGAATGTCTAAAACAGAGTCATATCTGCAGTGTTGAAAATTTCAGGGTATTTCATATTAAGTCTTTATATAGATTCCAGTTTTGATTCCTGTCTAGAGTTAAAAAATGTGAGTTGGAAATGTTAATATTAAATACCCTTCATAAATAGTGGGTTTTAAAGCAAATGCTTAAGATTATAGTAGCCTAATGTTCCTGAGATATTAACCTTCCATGTTCATCATTTTCAGACAAAAATACAACTGAAAATGGAAAAGCTTACTTCAACTACTAAAGCAATCTGTGACTTGGAAACATTTCACCACGGAGCTGGGAATTGCACAGCACCCTTCTTTCATACATGGCCCACACCATACTTCTGTAAGTAAAATATTGATTATCTTAGCTAATTACATTGTGTCATCAGCATCATCTAATTTATGATGGAAAAATAAACCCTCTTATCTGGATGTCTTGCCTGAGAGGGAGAGAGTGCTGTCTTCTTTACAATTGACTAATCAATAAACACATGAATGCACCACTTGGTCTAGGGTTACTGCTGATGACTGCCAGGCATTGTCTGACATGCAACAATTACAGCATAGAACTAAATTTGTCAGCAGCTTACAGTGTCCAAGCTGCAACAGCCACATCCTCTGCAGGCAGATATGTCTTTGCAACTTGCTGATGTTAAGCTGCAGGCTTAACTACTTGACTTGTTACTTGACACTGAAATTAAATCCTTGAATGCAAAGAGCAAGCTATACCTCAGTTAATTCTCAAGCAGCCGAAGAAAAATACCTCTGATGTCAGTGTCAATCAAGACAAGTAAAGAAATGTTAAACTCTACTGTTAGTATTAATTCTTTTCACATTCACTTGATGGCAAAAGGTACTGCCTCCCAACTGGTATTACCCCAGTGTTAAAACTGTCTGAATGCAAGAGAAGCCTGATTCCATGCAAACCAACTTCCTTCTTTGTGAAGTGAAAATCATACTTCTGTGAAGCTCTGCTTCTTACTTCACTACCACAGTTTAGCAGGAATCTTATGTATTAGTTTCTGCCAGCTTAAAAGAATAAGAATGACAAAGACAACTGCTGTCAAAATACTCATTATGACTGAATCATTTAATGATGCTGTCTACTCCATGAAAGACTAAATCCTTCTGAAGGCAGTGATAGTTCAGGCTAAGTTAGAAGCACAAGATCAGTCTCTTTAAAAATACTTTGTATGGTTATTTTTTGGACACTCAATAAAAGATTACAGATACATTTTGACCCCCTTACCAGTTTTAATAACATAACTAGTAACAGTTTTTACAATAAATGCTTCAGTTTTGGTCTGTTGGGGTTTTTTTACTGTTGTTTTTCACTATTGATATTACTCATTGATGATCATGCATTGCTGAAGTGCATCACAGCATGAGGGCATCCTTAAGATTAGCTAAAATCAAGAGTGACTCTAAAATGTGAAGCTTGTATTGCAGGATAACTTTACCAAATTTTAAAATCAAATTTCGGTTATTTGAGGAATAGCTGTAATTGATAAATTTACAGTGGGTCTTGAGAATCAATACCACTGCTTGTTCTATAATAAATGCGAACTCATGTCAAAATCAGCAATGTGTAAAATACAACCCAAAGCTGAGGAATTGTTTAGCATTTTATATTCTAATGTAAAAACATCATTAATGCTGTAAAAAAAAAGGCTAAATTTGGGGAAAACTTATGTAAGGTAGGGTTTTTGTATTATTCACATATTACAAATATAATTTAGCTTTTAGAGAATTGCTGAAATGTTCTGGTCAATGTGCTTGGTTTTTCAATCCATTTCAGATGAGGTTTCTCTGAAGCTATCTGAAATGTACAAGAAGGAGCTACAACTCAAGCAAACAATTGTACAAGACATTGCTCATTCTGCTGACCAGGATCTGATGATGGTGTATTTATCCTCGTGGTTGTACCAGCCTTACATTGAGAACAGCAGCATGCTGCTGCTCGAAGCCATGCTGCTGGAAACAGGACACAGGCAGTGCTAGAATTCCAGAGGTTACATGGCTGGCTTCTAGTGATGCTTACATGAAACTGAATTGGCATATTGCAAGGCTTACCAAGTAAGTTGATTTTTTGTAAAACTTATTAAAAATATTTTCTCTATTCATGTTCTCATTTTCTCTATTCATATTCCCTACTTCGTCTCAGCTGATACTCCTTTTTCTGCATGGGACAATCTAGTTTTGGGTTGTTTTTATCTATTTTAAGGGCACACAGAGGCTACAAGGAGGAAGCTAAATCATCTGTAGTCAGAAAGAGGTAAGCACTGCTTGGTGGTCTGGGAGATTCAATGCATATAGAAACTACAGCAAAAAATGTTACTTCTTCCCAAGTCTGGACAGCCTAAAATACCGACACGATCCCTTTTGCCATAGAAATTCAGCACTTCTTGATCTTCCATGTTTTTGGTTTTTTTGTTGGATTTTTTTTTTTTTTCATGAATTAACAGCGCAAATATTTTTGTACTTGCTTTAAGTGGACGAAAGGAAAGCATAAAAAAAGAATCCAAAAGGATCCACATGGTTTGGTATGCGATTTTTAAATGCTGTTGCGGACAATAGTGTAAATTCTGGTTTGTTTTTGATTCTGGCATTGTTGGGTATATTGCCCTCAAAGAGTGATCCATGCCTGAACCAGCACCTGGTTTTTTACAGCAGTTATTTTTTAAACAAAACCTGCTTTAGTCAAGGCTGTATTACGTCTTGTTTGCTCCTTGTAATAGAGCTCAGTGAGTTTTTCCTTGGGTTACTGTTACTGATATCAGGTGGTTTTGGTTTGAAGGTTGTCCCTTCCTCTGTACTGATGGAAAAGCAGGGTCACTTACCTAATTAGCCCCAAGCTGATTAGGTAAGCATAGTAACCTTGTAAGCATAGTAAGGGAAATACATCAGTTTCCTGCAGTAACAGGAGAGAGACATGTATTGAAAAGTTTTCTTGAAGTGTTGCTCTGTTGAACAATGAGGTTGTTTCTGGCAGCTAATAAGAGTTCTATTCTTAGCCCAGAGTTCCAGCATCTAAAAAAGAAACTCTGCTGTAGATAAAGGAGAGTGAAGTTAGGAACAGCTTTGTTGGGTTTTGTTATTTTTTCAGTGGAAGTGTTCCACTTAGTTTAACAGCTACCTTAATTCATCTGAGTTGGGCCAGACCTGTGTCACTATGGAAACATCTCAGTACTTCAAAAATATTTTCCAAGGAGAAAAGATTGGTTCACATATAGAATTGTTCTTGTAAGATGAGAGTAGGTGTATTGTATTTCCCAGCATGTGCAAATTGATAGGGGAGGCAAAATTGAAGCAAGTTTTCATTTTTTGCACAGGTGGAAATTGTGGTTTGTTCTCATTTCCTAAGAGGAAGAAAGCTCTTCAGGAAGAGGTTTTCACATTCATAGACCCTCTTGCTTATTGACTGTTTTTGGGCATTGGAAGATTACTGCAAAATCATTGCAGAGATGTTTCATCATTCTGACTCTAAGCAGTTGTTATATTTGTAGCACTCAAATATAATTATTAGACAGTCAGTACAAAAGAGTATCATAAAGAATTGCGCACTGCATTCAAAGACTTTGAAAGACCAGCAGAACTTTGCTTTTATGCTACCTTCATTTACAAGGTAGGTCTGTATCCTCTGGCAATTGCCACTACTTAAAAAAAGAGGGAAAAAACACCTAAACAAATAGTAACTCATTAATAACTCATTAACACACAGTATCTTTTACAACTACTGATAAAAGGCAACATTTTGGGTAATCAAATTCATATTCTACTTATGCAACCAAGAAAAAAAACCACCAAACAAAAAAGCCTAACCCAACTATGTTTAAGGGGCATAGTAGAGCAGTTTATTTAATCTGTAAATTGTCTTCTGTTTAGATTCGATTTCAGTGTTTTTCTTCAGTAACCATATAATGAAAAAAAAATGTGTTCATGCTCAGTTTCAGAACAACTCTCCTGTCCTTGGCAGATTTGTCCAATTGTCCCAGTAGTTGCATCTATTCAGCAATGAGGTGACACACACATTTTAAGGATATGCTACCACTTCTCAGTAATGTCTGCTCATTTAATGCTGTTCTTTTTCACCTGCTAAACTTCTTGAAAGAAAAGATGGTGCCTTGGACAAGATGATGGTAGGAGGTCTCCACAAAAATATAATCTGATCCAAGGATTATACTGGAAGCATGACAAAAATTCAGGTAATTTGCCAAGTTTTCTCCCTGCCTAGAGCAGCAGTCCCTTTGTATTATGATTAAACAATACGAGGTAGTGTGGAGTTACTGGAAAGGTCAAAGGGTAGAACTGATAAAGGATGCATCATCTGAAAGGGGAAAAAAAAAAGTATAATACCAGTCTAACAAAAATAGGCCATGACAGACTAAAGGAAAAAAATAATTTGGTACCTTGTTAAGGAAAATTAGATCACTACTTATGCACCTTTCCATTTATGTCTACATGGCTGCAATTTTTTAAGGTGTGGCTGAACATTAGACAAGCAACTTAAATACATTTCCAACTGTTCAGTACAAATCTGATCTTGCTTGAGGCTATTTTTGTCTCCTAACTCAGTAAGTGCTTATTTCAGTAAGGATCAGCTAGACTGTCATATTGTTCCCAGAATGCACAAGTATGGATAATACTTAAACCTGCCCATTTTTCCAGGCAGATTGATGTGCATGGAGTCTAGATGCTAATGAATATTCAAGATAGCTTTTAAAAAGCACAGTAACAGTGTTTAGTAATCTCAGTGGCACAGAAAATGTATATTTTTAATATAGCTTTTATTTTACCCATATACAGCTTGCCAGTACACAGCACATCACTGCTAAACAGCAGTACAACTTACTGCATTTTGAGATGGCTAGAGAGAAAAGGAATTATGTAACAAAAGGGAACAGTGCAAGTTTTAGGATTGACAGGATTTCCAGTTTCCACCCATCCCCAACTTATAAAGCAAATAGAACAATGTTAATTCTAGAATTTTTGGTTGCAACGCTGCTAGATTATATAAACATAAGTTATAAAAAGTACGGGGCATAGAAACAGTTTACAAATAAATTAACTTTCAATTATCTCAGTATTCACATTAGAAAAATATACATTTTATAATCAGTCTTTTCCAGAAGAAAGTTTATAGGGTTTTTTTAATTTATGGCTCCAATTCACTTTGTGAGAGCAAAATATCTTCACTTTGGCCACCTGCTTCCATTGCCAGTAGTGCTTCCACTGTTTCCAAAGGTATCCCTTCGGGTGTGCGAATGTGCATTGTAGTACCATTGGAATCAGTCACAATAACGATGCCTTCTGCCTGAGACAAAACAGCAGTGTCTGGATGAGACAAGATAAGCCCATCTGAAGTCTGAATAAAAATCTGTTCGTGTCCCTGAGACAAAAATCATGGCTCTCATCAGAAATCTCAAAAGCTACAGTTTCATCTACAGTAACTGGATTTGCCAGCTCTTGTGCTTCCTCTGTCCCACAAGAATATTCAGTATGGTTTTTGAAAGCATTTTCCTGGTTCCCATGAGCGGACAGGGAGGCTCCCTGGACAGCATTCTGGTGTGACACAGCCTGAGTACTGTGGGGGAAGTTTATTGGCACAACATTTGTTGAAAAAGCTTTTTCAAGTTCCTGTATCTCATCACTCACATCAGCATTATGGAGTTGCTCAGAATGTTCTTTAATTGCAAAATTAGGTGTTTCTTCCTGCAGTTCATGATATTTTGGACTGTGAGCATTTTCTTCATTCGTTGGTGGGCCGGTGCTCTGCCTGGCCAGTGCCTGCTCCAACACGGAGCTGTGGAGTTCAGGAGCTGCCAGTCCCCCTGCTCCACTCCTGCTCACAAAGTGTGCCCCAACCAGCCCAGCTGCTCTGACAGGCAGCACGACTTCAGTGTGCAGCAGAGAAGCTTCACCTGCCACATCTGGTCCCTGTATGCTCACAGGCTGGGGATACTCTATCCTCATTTCCACAGTTTGGGAGGAGGTACCTGAATTTTCACCATCAAGTCTAACTCCTGAATCAGCAAGTGAATTATTTTCCTCTACTGTCTTTAATGTACTTCCAGTTGTACAGCAAGTGATATGCCTATCTTCTGAAAGCATGATTTCTCCATTTAATGGATTAAAACCTGAAAAGAGGAAAGAACTATTATTTTGTTGGACAATCTAATATTGCACACCAAAAAAATTATTTTTCATCAGTAATTTTGGAGGAAAAGCTAGGCTACTTCCCTGCTTTGCTTCCCCCAAATTAGCAAACCTAAAACACCTTAGAGGAGTTTCATAGAACTTCCCAATGAGAAAGTCACTATAAATATATCACTGTATATATAAAAATATTTAAGGAATTTTTGAATAATGGTATTTTATCAAGTATTTCATATATTAAGAGACCTTACATTAAGAGGCAGCATTTTTCTGTTAATCCTGTAAACAACCTGTGCTGAAAGACAAACTTAATTTTCTTCCATCTGTCATGCAGCCAGTAACATTAAAAGATAAAACTTTACCAGGCACAAACAGGCACAGCTGCTCATCCTCATCACTTTTAGTAAGTTGATGGAAGCATTTAAATTTCTGTTTAAATTTCTATTCCTAATCAAGCTCATCCTAGACTCAGACATGTCAACAGGTTACAATATACTAATTAGCTGTGCTAAGAGCCCCAGGAGCACTTTTGTCCTATGCCAGAAAAGGTAAAAACCATAAGAAATGCAATGTTCTACTAGTTACTTGACCTGGACCTGACCAGGGTTTCCAAACCCTGAAAGTAGTTAAACAGTAGCTACTAAGCTTTCAGAGCTTTATTATTAAAGATCAAAAGGAACAAGTAAATTGGTTTGGTTTTGGACTTTTTTTTTTTTGTTATGAAAGATACCACTGTACAAAAAAAGGAGACTTAACACTGCAGAGAGAACTATTTTTAACATTTTGCACTGTAGACTAGCGAACACCCTACTAGCAGGTGCAAGCATAGCATAATTTTGAAAACTCATAGCTCAGAAGAAAATCATAGTGCAGCAAGAAGTAAGCATGGTCATGCAGAGAGTCTTTCAGAGAAACAAAATCTAACAGAGGGAAACAGAAATAACCACTGACTGAAAGACATGCAAAGGGCAAAAGCAAAGCCACTTAGAGCAAGACCAAAACAAGGTATTTACAAAGTGGATGGTACTGATAGACATAACTTACTAGAGATTTACTTTCCTTTCACTGTTACCCTGCTAATCTGAGGGGCAGCAGGATGAAACAGGAAGGAATAAGAAGAAAGGCAACCACCTGAAGACTGTGGTGCAAAATGGTGCCTTAATTCCAATACAAGATGTATTCCAATGATGGATACAAGACAGCCTACACCAGCTCTCCCTTTTCCCCAAGTTCCACAAAGCTCTGGTAATTCTGCTATTGTAGCTGGCTGGGGCCAAGAGGAAGGACATGCACTCTGCTTCCTCTTCCTCTGCTCTCCCACAGCTGACACAATGTCATGCACTCAGAGGGACAGGACAGACAGGAAGCACACAGCAGAGGACAGTACTATGCTCATAAGTAGTATCAATAACTGATTATCATGCATCCAGGATTGAGCTACTACTGTCTGCATCATCTGTAACTTTTCCCTCCTCATGAGGTCTTTCCAGTTAAACAGCTGCTTTTGAAGGACCTGGGAAGCAAGTTAAGAAATGAAACTGTAAGACAAAAACCACAGTAGCTTGAAGAACAAAGATGTGTTCAGCTCCTCCATGAACAGAACAGAACTGGAAAATCTGAAGAGGTTACCATCTTTTTCAAACAGTGTACACAAATTCCCACTCTTTTCTTTCACTTCATCTTGACTGGCATAAGATTTGTTCACATTCTCTGTTACGTCTTCTAACTTGGTCCTTTTGGCTGGTGGCAACAGTTCTTCCCCTGAGCTCTGTCAATACAAGAGATGATTAACTGCTGCTCCTGTAACACTTGACAATATTGGAAAAGATAACTGTAGGAACATCATGGCAGTGAACTGATGATCCTTGAAAACAGGATTTAAACTAAAGGTCTTCCTAAGAGGTAAGGATTTAAGTACAGCCCTCACACTTCACCAAAACTCCAAGAGGATGAAACACAGCTCTCTGCTACAGCTATAAACAGACTGAAGCTCATCAACTGACTTGTCAGAAAGAAAGAAACTGCCCCTCTATACACCACCAATTAGCACAGCAATCACTTCTCCAATGTCTGAGCCTGCTGTAGGTTGGCCATTTCCTCTAACACAGGTTGGAATCTGTGGAGCCCCCAGTTACCAGCACACCTCAACAAAGTTCTTTTGTCCCTGTATCAAAGACCTGTTATACTCTGTCCTGAATGCTACCAAGTGTCTTCCCAAAGCACATAGTTCATATGCCCTGCCATGATACCACAGCAGAGTACTTTCAGTATTGCTGAACACCACAAAAGCCTTACTTTAGTATGACTCAGATAATATCAGCATGATTTTGTAAGGAATAATTACGCATTTTTAAAAGTTTTAATTTGTCTAAGTTTCATTGTTAACTTTCACAAAGGTGTTCCATACCTCAGCTAACCGTTTTTGTCCCAGTATGTCCACAGGCACTTGCTCACTAACCATTTTAATTACACACTGTGAATAAGAGCCTGCACCTTGCATCTTCTGTTCTCCACTGAGTATTTCTGTGATTCCTAGAGATTCAGCAACCTTCAGAAACACATATAAGGAAAAAAGTGAAAGTTAGCCTCTCAGATCTGAATACATAAATGCTGAAATACAGATTAGTTTCTTAAAACTGAGCTAGAACTACATCATGTCAAGCCTGACAACCACCTCAGCTCAATGCATTTATTTAGACTCCCATGTTTTCTACTAGCCTTCACACTGACACATGACCATCTGAAGGTGACTGTTAAGGCAAACTTGAAAGAATTATGGTTATATATAGAATCCAGGGATGGTTACTCAGAGGAGTGTTTAATAAAGATTATTGAGGCTCTCCATCATAGAAAAAACATTTAAACATTTCCTTTTTAGAGTATCTCTGTGTAGTTAAGGATTTTCCCCCCTCCTCACGTTCCATTCCTGTGCTTCATCCTTACATAGGTGTGCTACTATCCAGCTTCACAATGCTAGGTTGTTTTGGGGTTTGGTTTGGTCTTGTTCTTTTTTAAAGAGTGTCATTCTATATTAAGAATGCACATGAACACAGAAG
Organism: Muscicapa striata striata; assembly: GCA_030060385.1. Lineage (NCBI taxonomy): Eukaryota > Metazoa > Chordata > Aves > Passeriformes > Muscicapidae > Muscicapa > Muscicapa striata. The sequence continues at coordinate 70,330 of JAREIS010000055.1, forward strand.
AGAAGCAAGAAAGACGTTCCATCTGTCCTTCCAGATAGAGCTCCATAAACAACGAATCTGGAGTCACTGAAATAATAGTTTGCAGTTTTATTAATGTAGTCACTACCTTTCATGTTTGCTAGTGTGCCTGAACTGCATAGATGCATTCAGATTGCCCTCATTTGGCAATGAAATTACTTATCTCTTTAAATCAAGGCCACTCATTTTAAATATAGATGCCCCTCCCTTCCTGATCAAACATCAGGATGTACTTTTATTAGTGGTTAATGCTAAATAAACCTTGCAGCAACATGCAGCCTCATACTATCCTAGATATGCAAGGCAGGTATCAGCACGGCTAGAATTGGTTTTTATCTTCCTAGTTGTATCCACTGACACAAACTATAATTGTAGTTTTATTATGGATTTCTTTTTCTTCTTGGTAAGTTGTTGGACTTGTCACAATAATGTCTATTTTTTGCTAATTAAAAATCATGTTGTTTTCAAATAAATTTACCTGCACAAGAAAGCTTACCAGAGAAAATTAAAAATGCAAGGCATCTAAAATAAAGCAAACAAACAAACCAATCATGGTTCCAAACACAATGTTTTATTACCTTAGCATCTTTTATTTCAACAGGCTGTTGGCAATTCACAGAATCAGAATTACTGAGGTGATCATAAGCCATTTTCTTTACCATGTTATGCAAATCTTCAAATTCCCTGTACACATCTGGAAAGTAAGCTTTGGCTGGATGTCCTTTTTCCACCTAGGAATAAGAGTGAAATAAAAAAGGGCTTTTTTCTCCCTCCCTATATACTTTAAAAAAAGATGAAATTAAGATCTGTCAATTTTGTTCTGTTCAACATTTTAAAATAGAAAACATTCAAATCAAAAGACTATGGAATATTCAAAATGTCACTGAACCAGGCAGCAAAAAGCAAGGCTTTGAGTTTTGCCCATGTAAGACTGAAGTGATGTGTGGAACATCTACATGCTGCACGATATTAATTTAGGAAATTCAATTATGTCTCTAAAGGAATTTTTTAATGTATACTAATGGATGTATCCCTAAAATAATTTAATATTATTATGTAAAAACTTACCTTCATCAACAGAAATTCATACACTGTAACAAGCTTTGTAAGACGTGGGAGAGCCAGCTCCATTAAGTCTTCATTATCACATTGTTGTATTAGCTGTCAAAATCCAGAATGAGATTATTAGGAAAAAGCAGCCAACACATTATGCACCCCATTTTCAGAACATAAAGTATCACTACTATTTCTTGAAAGATATGCTGTATGTTTAGGCAGCTTTAAGAATAGATGCAAACTAACTCAAAAATAGGGTAAGTTGCAAAACCTCAGAATAGTTACTACTCATGTACAGACAAAACTCAGTCCCACAAATGTTGGCAATTCACAGAAAGAACACCAATGTCAGTAGTTTAGTAGCCATAAAGGATCTATAGCACACAGAAAACAAAGAACAAGTTGTGTTACTTGGATTTTAATCCCCATTCTATACTCCCCCAAGACCTTCTTTGTGGGTTTGTTTTGGTTTTTTTATTTCTTTTACTGTGCTAGAGAACTACAGTAGTAGCTGGTACCTTTCCTTCTCCAGAAAAAGTGTAACAAGGCTATATCTACATGTCAAAAGTCCCTTTCCAAACTGAATTCCCATTTTCTCTTTTTCCAGTGTTCTGTTGGAAGTATTTTTTTCTTAAAAGATAACTTAGTGTTTTCTTCTCAGAAGCCATCTAAGGCTTCTAAGTCTTTTGTAAAAAAAAAAAAAAAAAAAAAACAAACAAAAACAAAAACAAAACAAAACAAAAAAAAAAACAAAAAAACCCCAAAAACTTGAAAAAAATATTCATTGAAAATAAGTGATTTTAAAAAAGAGGGGGGGAAATAGGGCAGGGGAAAAATACTTGAGAAGTAATTGCAGAAGAGAACCATACCTCTTTTAACCTAGCTTTTCTTCTGAATACATTGTGTTCTGCTGACACACTACTACGTGACTTTGAAGGGGACTGACCAGGTCTGCTAATCCTTCCAGAACACCTGGATCTTCCACCCATCCTGGGTCGACCACGTCTCTTTGGTCGTCTGGGTCTTCCAGGTCCTTTTGGTGCTACAGGTCCCCAGTGTCCTGAACTGGTTTCATTTGGTTGTTCTGCCAGCAAGTGTCTGTTTTCCTCAGACTCTGCAGCCTTAATTAAAAGAAAAAGTATTTATTCACCATTTTCCACAGTTTTGAGAAAGACCATTTTAGAATTAAATTTGTCATCTATGCAAACAATAAACAGCATACTAAAGAAATGCAAAGCTGGATACAAGCATAAATTGCAAAGAAAATTGTGGAATAAATCCAACACATTAGTAAGACTTCTACTTCTGCATCACATATATGCCATTATTTGCAAAGTTAGCATTTTTGAACCACAAGATGTCATACAAAATAAAAACATTAAATAAACATAATGAAAGAGGTGTTTTAAGTGGGTTAAATACACTTAATATTTTTGAAGTAAAATATACCCCCTTTAGATAAAGAGGTTGTAGAAATAAAACTTAATTAGCAGTAAAAATTACTCAAATAATAATTCGGGTTTCGCTGTAACCACGTCAAAGCATGAAGACTTTATAAGAAAGACAAAAACTCTGACACCATGAACAGTGACAAGCCCAGTAATTAAATATCAAAATTTACTGCCCAGTTACCACATTTCAAAATCCTGTCTGCCCTAGGAACACAGCTAAGAAGCAGCTTCTGTTATAAGATCACACAGAAAGTCAAAGTACCTTTTATATGTTTAAGTTATACTGATAATTTCAGTATAAAATTTTTAACTGTTCAAAGCTGTGATTTCTTACTTAAACATCTTCCCTTCCAAGCTAGAATTTCTAAGAATGTTCCAGCATCTTTCAAGAAATGAGTTTATAATAGTACTGAGGTGCATCAGGCTTCTTTGCATAATCTGTACGTTTGCATCCCAACATTCAGTAACTCTCTACTATACTACTGATTAGGAAAGCTCTATTAAATGGCAAATTTATGTCAGTTCTATCCAGGGATTAAATTACTAAATTAGTTCTAAATTTGACACAGGACTAGGGGTTGAGCATGGGGATCTTGATTGCCTTCCTGTCTGTATCAAATAACTGCAATAATTCAGAGAGCATACTTCAGTATTCTGTAATTCTCTTTTTCCAGAGATGATAACTGAGTGTAGATGATGAGGGAAGATTTGTTTGCTGCACTGGCACCTTAAACTGTATATTTTCACTTCCCGAGAACAACTTCACAATTACAAAGCCAAGTAATAAATCTGACATCCCTACATCTAAACAAGTACTTTTTCCTAGCCAGCAGCTGCACCAGCTTTTGCTGCAAAATGTTAAGAGTCATTTCAATATTAAAAGAGAAACTTTTCTTTGAAGTGACCAGCTTAGAACATCACAGGAAAAAATTTGCAGTTGGGGCAGCTTCCACCCCAGAGACTCAAATTTCACCAGTGTTTGGTGTGCAGGGTTTCAAAGCCTCGCTTTGAAAACCTGCTCTAGGAAACGTTGCAGTTCACTGCTGTGTTCCAAGTAAAAGATTCTTCTGTGATGACATTATTTTAGCAACAGAAAATGAGAAAGCAGATGATGTGTTGCTGTCATGCTAAAGGCTGTAACTGAACAACAGTGTTCTTACCCAAATGCAGAGAAGAATTTCATTTATGCAGACAAGGTGAAAACTGTGTATCAGAAACCCAGTAAGAAATGAGCACTCAGTGAACATTTATTTGTATGTGTCTGTGCAAGAGTACTATTGCTGCAGCACTGCAAGAGACAATTTGATTTTTAAAGGACTTCAATGGGAAATTTGCCTAATGTAGTCTATCAGTGGATATTTCTGAGGAGAACAAGACTGTGCAGCTACAGAACTGCCATTCTACTTTCCACAGAACTGACAGTTTTTCTAAGTAACACTTTACCTGTTCTCCAGCCTTTGAATCAACAGTTTCTTCCAGACTGGTAGCTAGTGCTTTTTCATGATTTATAGTGACAGCAGTTGAATCCAAATGTGCTGGACTCATCATTTCCTCTTCCACAAAGATACTTCCATTAGGCTTATTTAGTGGTATTTTCTGAGGTGAAGACTCCAGCTCTCCATGGTCTGGGTTAAGTTTATAATGTCTTGCTAATCCTCCTTTTCCTATATAAGATTTTTCACAAGTCTGACATTTAAACGTTTTTGGTTTCAGATTATAATTTGAAGAACTGAATAATGCATCCTTTCCCTTCACCTTTCCTTCTTCATCATCTTCTATACTCAGCTCAGAGTAGTCATCAGAATCAGACTGATGACCATCAGCCAAATCCTCCATTTTAATGAATTTAAAATCTTTAGCTTTGTATTTGGGGGGGCGTGAAATCCGTCCAGAACGAGTTTTCACCTTCAAGGATTTCTTTAACTTGTCATCCTTTTGCTTTTTTTCAAGGCATGGTGTACTTGCTGAACTGGCTGCAGCCGCGGTAGGATTTGGAGACCTTGAAGCCGATGCTGTATCACAAGTAGCCTTCTGTCCATTCACCATCTTAGAGGGGGGAATCTTGTCCACAGACACTGATCCATGAGATGGTAAAGGCCTCTGCATAAGCAACTGAACCGGAGACTCAGAAGAACTATGCAGGAATAGCTGCTGCTGCTCAGTTCCTGAAACAGGCTGTATCCTAATTATCGGGGGATTAATAATGCCAAGTCCTGGTATGCTAGAATTCCTACCAACTGGCTGACTCAGCGTTATGGTTTTGGACTGGATTGGTGCCAATGATGTCATTGGCCCTTCAGTTTCCTTCATCTGTCCTGGCTGAACTTGGACACAAATGGCTTCCAGCTGCTTTTGTGGAAAAAAGGAAGAGTTGCAATTACACAAATACAGTATTAGTAAATAAATACAATACTTATTGAGATAATACAGACGTGCCCTTAAAGCAAAGTGAAGAAACTGCTGCACATCATTAGCTTTCCATTTTAGTGCATCAAAGCAGATTCCCTTCCTTCAAGCTATGGGTTTTCCTGCACATTATTTTCTGCTGTGACTGCTGTTCAACTAAAGCATGTAGAGTTTGCTCTGAGGCCATGCCATGTCACAGCTTTGTTTCCTGATAGCAGACCTGTCTGGAATAGCAGAGTCAATGCCATCACCAAGGCACATTCATACCCTTCAGCAAACCCCACACACAGGAAAACTACGGTCTGCTAGATGACACAGGCCAAATACCCAGTCCAGGACATACTACAGTGGGTGTTCAGTTCACAAAAACTTCGTGGTGATCATTCACAGAATCAGATGTTACTATTCATCCCCCTCATATTTTCTCTGCCTCAGTTCAAATCAATCACTTCACAACCTGCACCCAAACGTGGGTTGAAAGCCCCTGTCATCTGCAAGAGGCATGCAGTAACTCCCTGTGTATCACCACTTAACCACTACGAAACAGCTCCTCTAAGCTGCTCTTGGCTGCACGTGTTGTCAGACCGAAATAGTGACCACAGCAGCTATTAGCTACATTCAAACACGGATTTTCCTAAACCACACTGAAAGCTGTGCCTTACAGCTATGGGATGGGAGTCTACACCCGAGGGCAGGTGTGACTGAAGGGAAGAAAAAAAAAAAAAAAAAAAAAAATTAAAAAGGATTAAACCCGCCGGAGCCGTGGCTTTCATCACCAAGGGAGCACCGCAACCTCCCTGCCCCACAGCCCCCGGGGTTACCTTCTGCGGGAGGAGGCGGGCGGCCGCCGCGGCCCTGCCCTGCTGCAGGGCGACCTGCTGGGCCACGCTCTGCAGCTGCCGGGCGGCGTTCTGCATGATGCCGCCCGCGGGGCAGGGCTGCGGCGGGGGCGCGGCGCTGGCCGCCGGCTTCTGCTGCTCCTGGGCCCTGCTCACTTGCTCGATGACCCGCCGGAGCTCCGCGGGGGCCAGGCGCGGCGGCGGACGGGGAGGTGGGGCGGCCCCGGGCCCTCCAGCAGCCGCTCCAGCAGCCGCCGCTGCTCGCCGGCGCTCAGCCCCGCGCCCTCTGCCGCGCTCCCGCCCGCCCGCAGGTACAGCACAGTGCCGCTCGCCGCCCCCGCGCCGGCTTCCAGGGCGGCCAAGCTCTGCACCAGCTCCTCCGTCACCGCCAGCAGCTCCGCGCCGCTGCCCTCCTCTCGCCCCGCCGCCGCCGCCGCGCCGGGGGCCCGCGGGTCCCGGGGGCCGTCCTCAGCGGGCGGAGGGGGCGGCAGCGCCCCGGCGCCCTCCCCGGGAGCCGCCATCTTGGCAGGCACGGGCGGGCGGGCGCCGCATCGGCGGCCGCCCCGGCGGTGTCGGCGGCGCGGGGATGCGCGGGGCACCGGCAGCGCCCGCCGCGCCCCCGGGGCGGGGCCGCCCGGCGCCGACGGCGGCTCGCGCGGGCAAAACCGGCGGAGGGGCGCCCGGAGCTCCTGGCCCCGGGTGGGGATGGAGGTGGGACCCGCAGGCGGAGTTACCGTGAGTTGGGTTTCCCCGCTGTTCACGCTGAGTTTGTACCGAGTGTCAGTACGAGCGGGACATGGAGCTCCTAGAGCGGGTACAGTGATGGGCAGTGAGGGGTAGTTGCAGGACTGGAGCGTTTGTCTTACGAGGAAAGGATGAGGGACTCGCGCCTTTCCAGCCTCGAGAAGAGACAACTCAGAGGGGACCTCATGTCTGTGTATAAATATCTAAAGGGGCTTGTGCCAAGAGAATGGATCCACGATCTTCTCAGAGCTGCCAACCTCTTGGAAACGCGACAACTGGCAGAAACTGATGCGCAGAAAGTTGCACCTGAACATGCGGAAGAACTTAACTGTGCAAATTACTGAGCACTGGAACAGGTTGCTCAGAGAGATTGTGGAGTCTCCCTCAACTGGAGATATCGCAGAACAGTCTGGATGCAATTCTGTGCCATGTGCTCTAAGACAAGTCTGCTTTAGCAGGGAGGCTGGACGAGTTGTGGTCTCCTCCAACGCGACCCATTGTGTGAATGTGCGCTCCGCCACTCGCTCTCACCGGGCGGGGTTTCGGGCGCGTGTCACGCGGGAAGGGCAGAAAAAAGCCCGAAGGAGTCACCCGGGCACGCTGCAGCCGCTCGCGCAGAGAGAAATCCGCGCTCTGGCGGGGCCGGCCGGGCTCAATCAGTCGACGAGCGCGATGAAGCTCGGCCCGTGCTGCAGCTGCCCTGAGTGCTCGAGCTCCGCACAGACAGGCAGACACACAGCCCGCCCCGCCGCCGTGCGTGGTGGATGGGTCACACCACGTTTCAGCAGAACCGTGGGAGGTGGGTGGGAGCCGCTCGGACGAATTGGAGAGGCAGGAAAAAAACATACTGAGTAAAATGAGAACTTTGTGGCCCGTACGGGGATCGAACCCGCGACCTTGGCGTTATTAGCACCACGCTCTAACCAACTGAGCTAACCGGCCCGCTGCATTTTTAGGTTGCCCTGGAACAAATAAAGATAGACCAGAGCCAGCGTTCCACCCTTTCACCGGAGTAGCGGGGGTAACAGGCTGGGCGAGGAGGCTCCTCGTTCCCGGAGCGCCGGAGTCAGGCCCGCGCATACGGAAACACGCTTAACTCCTCAGCAATACCAAAAAGTAAATCGGAAAACTCTTCCCTGCCTATAGAGAGATGCAGCGCCTAGTAAGGAACAACTGTAACGCGGTATCAGGGACAACTTCGCCTCTAAGTCAATATCCTAAAACTTCTTCAAGTTTACTAAGATATGATTCCAGTTTCTTTTCATTAAAATATTTGAACATTATTTGAAAGCATCTACTATTCTGTTTAACGCAGTACTAGGATCTTAGTTTGCACCGACAAACAATTCATCTTTTTCTAATGCTTTGATTTTTACTACATACGCTGCATAAAAAAGACAACTTTTCTGCTCACCTTTGGAGCCTACGTTCAGCAAGAGGCAAACACCCGGGGGTGGGGACAGGGAGGGAATGACACAGCTCTGCAAAATGCAGGTTTTTGGAGACAGCTCGGTGAGAACACAGCCCCTGATCTTTTCCTGCGCTCCTCTCTAGGCCGGTCTGGCGGTACGGCTGTTCTCCCCCCCCTCGGCAGTGGCGCGCAGGATCCGCCAGGGATCAGGCCACCACCGGGGATGAATCTGAGCCGGCCGGGGCGCTGCTCCGGCCACGGGAGACTCGACTGCAGACGGGGCCTGCCGCTGGATTTATGGAGCACATATTTTGTCCCGAGGGCTCCCCTCCTCAACCCTTCACCCACTGGCGGCTCAGCCCCGACATCGCCGGGGAGTCAGCACCGTGGTGTTGTCCTGAGGCGAGGTACTTCTGGGGTTTATTCTAGTTTGCGCAAAGCAGGGAACTACGTGGCAACCCATAAAAGTCTAGTTCAGTTATTATTAACACTTTACACTTGCTATACCTTTTAACAAACAAAGGCATCAGCATTCCTTGGTTACCAGCTACAAAACTTTTCTGTTAATTAGTATTCAAACAACTGTTTGCTAGTAGCATCTCGCTTCTCGTGCTAATTAGTCCGCAGGCGCAGTTCTTTTTCCCAGTTGAGTCTGGGGTCCCTTTTGGGTAGGTGGCCAATGGGCTACGACCTCGCACTGCCGAAATTACGTTTCTCCCAGTTACTGATCCATTCTCCTGCTACAGTCCTGGTGGCTCTCTCCAGTTCACTTTATGATTGTCTTTCCTTTTCGTTAAAACAACAGATTATCCGAGAGTGCGACACCCACAGCTCTGCCGCACCTGGGCGCGCACCTGGCAGCAGGGGCGGGGCGCTGACACGCCGTGCACACTGCGCATGCGCCTTGTCGCCGTGCCGTGTGCAGAGGGGCTGCGGCTCGGGGCTGGCGCGTGCGCGGTTGCCGGGGCGACTGGAACACATCATGGCGGCCTGAGGGGAGCGCCGGGAGCGGGGCCGAGTCGGCCCAGCCGCTCCTCCGCCAACCCCGGCACCTGCGGGACGGCACGAGAGGCACAGTAAGGGGGTGTGGGGAAGTCCTTGGGCCCTTTCTGAGGGTGGTGCGGGCCCGGAGCGTCCAGGGAGGCTGACGGTCGCCGAGGGGGCCGTGGTCTTAGGGAGTACCCGTGCTGAGGGGGCCGTAGGTGCTTCTGTAGCCGCTGGAAACGCCGTCCCTGCAGCTCCCTGGGCCTCGCATGCCAACGCTGGTCTCTGCATCCCACTCCTCCCCAACAGGGTGCTAATAGATCTTTCTCCGGGCTCCTGCGGGGCATCACCGTATTTGCTGATCTCTCCAAGTGCTTTCTCAGGAACTGATAAGTTTTCCTGGTTCGGTACGCCTTGGCTTCCATTGCTTAGCATCCTTCACATCATCCCGTGTCACACACACCCTGCACATCTGGCGTGTCTCTGAGTGTAATAATTAAGTACCACGGCCTTGAAGCTCAACTTCTTACTGCTTCCTTCATTTCTTTGGTTATTTCTCTCTTCCCAGGCGTATCAATGTCCCACTTAAACATCATAGCTTATTCTTCCTCAGTATCTTGGCATCTTTGTAACGAAGTGTCTGCTTTAGATTTTTATAATACTCTCTTTTGATTCCTGTAGTGCTGTCTTTTGTGTCATTTTGTATTAGATTCTTTAATTCCAAATGACAGTTAATTTTCCACGCTCTCTTATTACAATGGTTGGGTGTTGTCTTTGAGTTCCATCATTTGCCCATAATTTATATTTAGATTGTTCTTTATTTCCTGGGTTCTCTAGCCTCTTGCACATTAAATTCTCATTCTATTGAATGATCCGTGGCCACTTTTTTGGGATGTTGGATGAGTTCATACTGCTACAACTTGTTCTTCCCAACCCTTATTTCCCTTTCCACTAACGATTTTAAGTTTGATCATCTGTGTGTGCTGAAACAGAGGAAAGAGGTTAGATAACAACATCTGTTGTTACAGATGCATGAAAAAACTCTACCTGCTGATCAGGTCTCTTTTTTTCTTCAGTGTTCTATGCAAATGTAATTAGAACGCTTCCTTTAATTTATTGTAGAAGCTTTCAGTTTTACAATGCTCATAAATGTTTTAACCTTTCTTTCAGTCTTCATCTTTGACTACAGCAAATTCAGGTAATCTAACTGGTAGCAAGTTTTGTTTTGTAGATGTATGAATTTTCATGGCTTAAAGTTGCCAGGCTCTGACATGACTTTTTTTGTTCAGTGTGTGTTTGAAGTCTTTTGTTTTGGTGGGCTCTTTTGGCTGCTTGGTCACTCTCAGGATGCAGTCACATCATGATCAGGATGGTGCTGAAGTGGATTTTTTAGAATCTCCAGAAATCTTGACTTGTGAATGCAAAATTAATTTTTTTAGTACACCTGAAGCCTAAATTTTATTTTTTCTTATTCTATATAAACTTCTATGCCGTTATTCTTACAATGCTTGGTTTTCTTTCAGCTGCTGATTGAACAATAACTTGTCATGTGATCATTATCATTTTGTCCCTAGAAGAAAATCCCTCTTATTTTAGTGACATATTTTGTTCAGAGTTTACACATTTATTCATCAAAGTGACACTTCAAATAATGTGATTTTCATTCCTGATTCTGCCCTTTATTCAGTCAGTTGAAATTATTCAGGCCTTTGCTTCATTTTTTTCACTGGATAGATTTCATAAGTGCCAGGTTAAAGCCTCAGTTGTTGGTTATGTGTGGGGTTTTTATTTTGTCTACAAAGAATTCTGTTGTAATAGAATTACAACAAACTTTGCAGGCTTACGTGGAAAAGATCTTACATGGAAAAGAATGTTTTTAAATGTGTAAAGGATTAAGTCTCTGTACGTTATTAGAATTCTGCAGTTTAAAATTTAAACAACTCAAGTTGTTTTGAGCTCTCCACTGTCATCTGGGCTTCTCTTGTATGTGTAAAATACATTTATAGAAGAAAATATATAAACATAACTAAATAGTATAAACATATACTATCTGACGACTTTAAATACCTGAAGATGTTTTCAGTAAATGTGAACAATAATGCTTTCCCTGAATTTCTCTGCCCAAGTACTTTGGTTCATTAATACTATGGCTGGTATCCCAGAGATAATGAGATCTTATTTTCAGATCGTATGATTTTGATTTTTTTTTTTTTTTTTTTAATGCCAGAGAATCAGTTACTTGCATTTAAGAAAAAAATACAGGGTGGCCATTTATTAGAATAAAAGTAAATAAAAAAATAGCTAACTTTATTTTGTGCCTGTCTTGGGTATATTTTGGCCCCAGGTCTGGCTCTGACATTGTAAGAACATACAACACAGCCAGTGTGTTTCTGGCTGGTTGGAGGGTATAAGTTGCTACCAAAAAAATTCATTTACACTGAATTCTATGAGAGTAGTATTTAAGTGGTCTGGATTTACAGTCTTCGTCTTACATTTAGCAATTTAGATAGGAAATTAAGACTTAAGGTGGGGATAGAGTGGTGATTTTTCCTGACAAGATTATTTCCTCAGTCTCAATTAGTGAAGGCTGAGCATCAGCTCGATTGAAGCACTAACAGCCCAGTTATGAAATAGCAAAACAGTCCTGTGGTCTCCTCCCCATTTTGGAGTCTCTGTTAGGGATTGCCTCCTTTACCCACAATGATTTTCAAATTCAGTTTCTGCTTTTAAATAGCTCTAGATGTAAATTGTCTATATTGAGTGTAATAATTGGTGCAGCTTATTTTAAATTACTGCAATATTTCAAATATTTCAAATTTAGATGGCCTAATTAGTTAATTTATGATGCGGCATGATTGATAACGATCAGAAAACAGAAAGCAGCAGATGATAAAAATGAGAAGAGCACCCTCACAATTCTCATGTGAGTGCTGCTACTGTATTCAAAAAAGAGGGGCTGCAAGGGGAAGGTTGCTACTAATTAAAATATAAGCATTTGGCTCACAAGGAAAGAAAACGCTTGTTTGGGTTATTTTTTTTTTAAACAGAAGGAGGTATGAAAGCTGGGGAGATGAAAAAAGAATAAGACAACACAAATTGATTGTTAGTTGGAAGACAGCATTAGAATGTCCTTGCCTAAGAAACTTTTCCCTCTGCAAAATTTCTTGGCAGGCTTTCTCCACTGTAAGGCTGTGTTTATACTTGTAAATTAAACATATCTGGAAATCTTCTTGGACACAAGGAGCAACTGGCATGAAATAGCCCCCATCTCTGCTAGTAAATTCTCTTATCTTCCAAAACAAGGCAGTAGGACACAAACTGCTGGAGAACTGACCTTAGAAGGACTCCTCACTCCAGGCAGGGAAGGTGCCTCACAAAGTGCTGATTGTCACAGGCCAAGTCCCTGCCACAGACTGTTGTCACAGTAACTAATAGCAGGCAGCTACACTGAATTTACTGCTAGCTTGAGACTGACTCCCAGTTATTCTGACACCCATAAAGGGCTAAAATTACAAAAGAGATTTTCTGCCCTGCCCCCTCAAAATGACTGGGTTTGCATCTTTCTTGAATAATAAGACCATGTCAAAAGCAACAGCAGCATAAAGCTAACCAGAATTTGATTTTGCTCAGGTGAAATTACTGGAAAAATTATCAAGGATAGAATCTGGAGGTGCTAAAAATAAAAGGAAATAGGAGGATGAGGTGGGTGAAGGGAACTAGGCACTGGGATTGGTAAAGAACAGTTAATCACAAAGCTGAAATAGAATAGAGGAGGAAAAAAAAAAAGTCAATTCTGGTGGAAATTAGAAGACCTGAAAATTAATATAAATAAAACTTTTTTGATAACGCTTATCTGCTTCATCTCTTAAAGTTCTGCAGAATTAGAATTGACTGATTTTTCACATCCTTGTATTTGAAGCACTTCATTATCAAAGCCAAACATTACTTTTGGCCCAGTGCAAATCTCGTATCTGAATTTAATATAGGAATAAAGCTTTAAAATCAGAAACTGTTTTGCTTTAAAAAAACCCCAAAAAACCAAAACAACTTTACAAAAAAAACCCAACAAATAACCCCCTTGTTGGAACAATGATTCCATTATACACTTGCTTTCCAAGATAATTTATTTTCAGTATATTGTAAATAAAGGCATTTTTTTGTTTGCTTTTTTGTAAAAGAAGCAAAGAATAAATTCAAATAGGAGTTGCTAATGTGCTGCAGCATTAGAAGAGGTAGGAAGGGGAGTCTGAAGAGGCATTATCTCTCTGAGCAAGGAGGTGGTAGTTTATTGTCTAAAAATTACTGTATTCTGCTTTCTGGAATATATATTTCTGTAATCTGGGCAGCAAAACTTCATTTGCTGTTTTTCATTTTATTTTCTCTCAATTTATATGTTAACAAAAAACCTCTTTTATTTGAAAGTTTCCGTTAGTTGGCATTTAACAAGTCAAGTAAGGATTGATAAGCAGTCTTCATAACAATTTCAAACATACTGAAATGGTGTCTTTCTGTTTTTAAAATAGCAGTTGGTAAGATAAGGAGAGGGAACATTTTCTGATTTTCTGGAGAAACTGAGTCTTAGGGAGGGAAAGTACTATGCAAGTAAACACATGAAGCAACATTTTGAAAGGTGTGCATAATTAATCATGGAAATTCTACAGAAAAGCATGTTTAAATTCGTTGAGGGAACACAAAATTAAGACTAAGCTTTTTAAGTACACATGAATTAAAAAGGTTTGCATGTGGTATAGAAAGGGAACTCTGCCTTCCTGTTTGTTACTATTTCCTTGAGTACTCTAATACCCTCTGTATTAAATGGTGCCTGGCCACTGGGTTGAGGGTGAAACAAGATGAATGAGGAATAAATATTTGATTTCTGCCTTGACAAATGCACTGAATATACTTGTGCTGTTTTTCTTTTAGCTGTAAATAAAAATTGGAGGAAATGTGTCAGTCTTTTCCTTGGGTAATACTTTTTTCAGTCTCTTTAAGTACTGTTTTAATGCAGGTTAAAACCAGTGCATTTATCCGTAGTCAGTGTATAGCATTAGTTCTCCTTCATATTTGTATTTATATTTACATCCATCATCCAGATGTTACATGGTCACAAAATAGGTGCTTTTTATCAGTTAGGAAAATAGAGGAGAGGGCTGTGTCTAAGTAGACATAGACTTGGCATTGTCCTCCAAGTATATAAGTGCCAACCTGTGTCTCTTGGGTTACTGATTTTGTATTCTCAGTTAAATACATCAAGTTCCTAATGAAATCACTGGAAATAACTCATTTATACATACAAAGTGAAATGGGACATTTTGCTCTTAGGTGAGATTTCAAGATGTAACTCAGAGCTTCAAAGAATATCAGTTAAAAAAATATAACCATCTTCAATTAATATGGCTTCTGATTCTCTGTTATATTCTTAGAGATCTGTTGGTCCATTTATGCACTACCTACAATTGACAGAATTGTCCACTTTATGATCAAAACAGCATTTAAACTCTGTTTAACTGTATCAAGGGCAGATATATACAACTCAGTGGTAAGGCACTGTAGACTCTCCTTCATCTTTTCATCTAAAACATCTTTTCGGCTTTTAACCCTTTGATAAATTGACTGACAAATTCTTTTGATGAAGTCTTTTAACAACAGATAATAGCATTATTTTAAACAGAACCTGTCCATAGAATGTATTTCTTCTTGTTTCAAAGTGGAAAATATTGTTTTGGTGTTTAGCTGTAAGTCTGACTGGGAAAAGACGTATGTCCTGCTCTGATCCATTCAATAGTGTGCAAAGCTCTTTGTTTCCTGCTTCCTCCCCAGAGTTTCTGGAGCATGGGTTTTTTGTTTATTAAAGCCTAGGAGGGCAATGAAATAATATACACAATAATTGAATAGTGTCTATTTTTCATGTAAGAGGTTTCCATCAAAACTTAATTTTAAATGTTAAATATGGCAGTGCATCCCACTGAGCAAGGCTTGGAATGTATGCTACAGCAGCACAGAGTAAACAGTATCATCCATACTCTTATGCAACACAGAATTCCTGCTGGGTAGCTCCTTGGCATGGTAACTGGTGTCTGGAGCACACCACCCTTTTCTTCTTGGAGTAAGCCCAGCTACTCCAAGCTGCAAGAAAGAATAAAGCCATTTACTAAATACTGATCTGCTCAATAAAGAAACAGCAAGCAAACAATTTATTGGGCTCTGCATTTGAAAATGCAATGACAGACTGAAGTTCTGACAGCCTCATGGCAGGGGAAAAAGTCAACTATAATTCAGTCCCTGGCTGCAAGTCACTCTTTCTCTTTTCTGTTTAATTCAACTTTAGTGTAGAACAAGTGAATAATCTGAGATAAATACAAGCACTAAGAGGCTGAGTCCACATCTACTATCTTTATGTTTACATAAAGTTGTTTTGTATGCATGGTGCATTGATTTCTTTATTTCTTTATTTGAACAATATCCAGTAACTTCTAGGTCTAGAGACAACTTGCAGACTCTTAACCTAGCTTTTTATTTAAACAGAATGAGAAACATGTTGGTTTTTTCTAAGTCTGAAGTCTACATGTCTGCCTTTGTTAAGAAAGTCTGATGTAGCTCTTTCTTTCTGTGGCTCTTTTCCAGCAGACCAAAAATATTTCAACATTAGTATTAAAATTAAAAACTAAATATATGCTAAGCATAGTTAAATTTAATCTCATAATTTGTAAGATTTGTTGGTGATTTCAAGCCATGTCCCATATCCAGTTAGTGCTTTAACTGTACACCGTGGCTCAGTACTCTGGTTAGGCACACTCAGAGCTTATCTGCTGAAATAACCCTTGCTACTTAAGGACCTTGACTTACCAGTTTGAACTAGGGATCAAGGCAAACTATTTGGCAGTATCATTTCCCAGGCAACTTACAGACATCCCTGTGCGAGTAGTTGAAGTTTAGATCTCAGAATTAGGCAGTAGCTGAGCTATGCTTTTGGAAAGTGGTGTCAGTGATAAAGTTGAGTTCTTGCCTCATTAAGCACTTCAGTGTCTTCTGGGGACATGTTCTGTCTCTCAGAGTGATCACGTTTTATGACAGCATTTACTCCATTACTGCATGGTACATTTCATCACTGTACAACAGCAGACATGTCCTTCATTATTCAAATACTTGACACAAAACTTGTTGACTGCTCTGAAATATCTTTTCTTGCCCTTCAGGCTGTCTTATTTTTCTGTTCAAGGCTTGGGTACTACACTGTTATTGTCAGGCCTGTTTTCTACAAATACATGGGAAGCCGATAATTGTGTCATCAGCTTGGATTTCTGGAATTCCCAGCCTTAGCTGCTGTGGTGTTAACTAAGTGTAATCCAGCTGGCCAGCCATCTTGCTGAGCTCCTGCAGTCTGTCTGCAAGCTGAACTGCAGATTGTACCCTCAACCTTTTACTGGCTGGGTTAACATTGCAGGAGAGATGGACTGTAATGCAATTATCTTACAAGAAAAACCAAAAACCTAAAGATGTCTGCCTCTGCAGGGCAGTGAAATGGAAAATAAAGTGTCAGATGTATTATATCATGATTATACTTTAAATTGCTGTTGTCAGCAAAATAGTGATTCCAGCCAGATACTCATTGCCTTGCAACAGAACACTACTGGAGTTCTGAGTGGAAAGTATTTTCACATATAGTGTAATGGTTTCCCTCTCTTTTATTGTAAGCTTGTACCATTTAATTTACTGGAAATTTCTTGATACTGAACAGTGTGATATGCCCAAAAAATGCTTTCAAAAAGCTTCATGGAATAAATCAGTTAACTTCTGCAGTGGGCACTTTGGATAGCATAAACTAAAACTATGATACCTCAGATGTCAGTTTAAGAACTTCCATGAGATAGTATCAATTAAAAATGAGCATGTGCATTTTAATACTGGTTAAACTACATACTTTTTGTCTACGCTGTGTACAAATCAATGTGCAAGTTTTATTTCTAGCTTAAAGTCTCCTTATTTGTTTCTGCAGTGATGAAAACACTGGCTCCCTTTCACTGGTATGTGAATTTATGCCCATGAATATTTATGAGCTGATGAAAGGTATGTAGCATATACTTAGAAAACATAAACTCTCATGTAGATCACAAAGTGGAATTATTTTTCACTTGGTTGTTCACTGTTACAGATTATAAAACTCATAGGGAATTTTGTGCTGTACTGCTTTAGCCTTTAATTCTTGCCTGTGGAATATACCCAGGTTGTTTGAGGTAGAGGTGCATGCAGGTTTCCCATGAGTCAAGTCCATAGCCATCTATTCTACAGTCAAACAACCTTGACTGCAAAACACAAAATAATGGCTTTATGTAACAAAAAATAAGCAGATTCTTTGTTAGGTCAGGGCTACAGTGAGAGAGTAAGAAAATTATTCTCATTTGTTTCAAAACTATGGAATCAATGAATAAGGATTTTCAGTTTTTATACCTAGGAAAAAAGCTTTTCGCTAAACTTTCTTTATAAAATAAAATTGTTCCCTCCTATATTTAAAAATTCTGGAGCTGTTTGTCAAAGCAGGTTGGAGCCCATAAAGTTTAAGGAAGAGTTCCTACAAAAAATTTAGAACAAAAGCTGATTTAAAACCAGTTCTTGTAAAGGAATACAGCAAATGGATACAGCAAATGAAGGGGTTTAAAATTCATAAGTAAAAGAGGATTCTTAACAGTTGGGAGTTTAATTTAAATAACTGAACATGCAACTGTCATTCAGTGTAATACAATAAAGACTTGCTCCTGAATGTGACATTGGTGACACTGACTATTCAGATCTCTAACAAAAGGAGTAACTCTGTTTCTGACCTACATAAGAATGTGAGATTAAAATTGAGTTATTTGATTGCTGAAGTAGACATTAGTGTGTACTAGTTTTAGTAAGACATTTTGGATTTGCTATATTTAGCATGGTATTCAGATGGAAATGAGAATCCTCATTTCAGTATATTCTGATTTTTTTTTTATTATTTAAAAATACAAATTCTTTCAAAGTTTCCCAGAAGGTGATTGTTTTCACACCACTTAGTTGTAGTAACCTCCTCTTCTATGGCATGGTGAATCAGTTCAAAATGAAATTTGCGTTCAATAGTAATCTGAAATGCTGCAGTTAGGGATTATCTGATCATTAATCTGGGTTTACCTGAACTTCTATAAATTGCTGCTTCTTCTTTATGGTCTGAATTTTGAGTCTGAACTGTGTTTACCATGATACAGTGCCTTGTTTTTAATGTTGTATAAGGTAGTGACACATGGGGTGGAGCTTGTCAAATCATAGAATATAATAGTGAACTGCAGGGAACTGAAAATTTTTGACAAGGAGTATGGAGACGCTTCTGTAATTTGGAAGACAGTTCACTGTAATGCTACTAACGTGGAAAGCTGATACTTTCGGTTTTTTCTCTAAAAAAACATGAGATCCACTTTACTTCAGTCAAGCCTATTTGTCTTTACACAAAGTTATAATTATGTCTTGCTGTTAATTTATAGCGGAAGCATTTAATAACTGAAAAACTGTCTTGCCCTTTGTTTAATCAACAGCAGTTTGGTCATTTAAAGCAACGAAAAAAGTGGCTGAGAGAGAGGTGTGGAGGATCTCTGAAGAGAAATTATAGAAGCCCCAAGTGACACTGCCTTAGGATTCACTGCACCATTACTGCCAAAAAAGGTTTCTCCAGTGATAAATCTGGAAGTAGAAGAGCATCTGCTCCAGATTTTTCTAGTGACATGTAATGAAAAAGCAATTGAGCATGACTTCTTTTTATGAAGGCCCGATTCCTTAAACACAAACAATAATGTAAATTGATTTGAATAGCTGCATTTTATAATATCTTTTCTACTATAAATGACAAAAGTCCTGATGTTGAAAGCACCATTTATCTCTACGGGGCACTACTACTACGATTCCCGATGTAAATGGTACTCTGTTCCAAGTGCTTTGTGATCTAATCCTGCTCAGTGGATTATGTGGCTGCCTGGAGGAGCACTGTAATCAGCTGGGAACACAAGTCCCGCTGGCTGCTGCAGCTCTGGCCTCAATGAGTTACTGTCCTGATAATCTCCCTCCTCCTTCCCAGCCAATTACTCATACTACTGTCATCACGCACATCAGTACCTGCTTTGTTTTTCAAAAATGTGATCATTTCTGCCTCCGTTGATGGCATTGCAGCGTTACATAAAGGCATTACAGCAAGATTAAAAGGCCTTTGGAGCCTATAAAAGAAAAAAGCTGAGCAGTTACTGAATGGCTCTGAAAAATAGATAAATTTTCTAACTGTAATTATTGCCTAACAGCAACAGCAAGCTAAACTACATAGGTTAGCCTTTTATTTGCAATTCAGATGTGAATCACAGTCCTTTAACCATAGCAGTAACTTGAGGTGATTGATACAAATCTTCCACCTGAAGGACAATTACTTTGAGTAGAGAGGAAATGAGATATTTAGAAGTGAAATATTGCAGTTCTGCTAGAACTTGGGGAAATAGAAGCTGCATGTAATACATGCAGTAAAAACTAAGGCATCTTACAGAGTATTGAATTGACAATTGTTAGCTGAGCTATTCTGGGGCATACTGAAATATAAATACTGTCAGAAGTTGAGTGGAAAATAAATTACCAAGCTAGCTATCAATGACAGAAGTAGTATAATTGAAAAAGGTGGTATCAATGCACTTCTGGAAGCTGAAGACTATGGTATTTGCATTCTATTTGTTCTTTACTAAAAAGGACTCACACAACTTGAAATTTTATTCTAGGAAGGAGAAAGCCATTGCCTGGAAAAAAAAAATCGGGAACAACATGTACCAGGTATGCAAATGTCTAGATTGAGTACCTAGGTAAAAGAGCTGGTTCAGCAACAGCTTTACAGCAAATGTAGCATGCATTTATTTTGGGGTCTTCCCTAGGCAGAAACAGAATTGTCTGGGGCAGCAGCTGGCTGCTGCAGGGAGAGAGAGGCCATGGCCCAGACACATCATTGCCTGCAGCAGAGCCCTGGGAGGCAGCCAGAGCTGCTGCCAGCACCCAAAGGAGCTCTGGTACCTGCTGCAGGAAGTCCTCCTGGGAGGGGATGGCCCTTGCAATCCTCTGGTAGACCTGGTGAGAGCAGAAGCAGAAAGCCTGGCCTCTCCTTCCTGGACTTTCCCATTCCCCATTTCCGTATCTGTAGTCTCACCATGATGGCAAAATTTAATTTTTCACTGATGTTGATAAGTTTGAAAAAAGTGCTGGTTTCTTTAAGTTTTTTTTTTTTTTTTACAAATAATTGGAAGCACTGATAATGTTTATCTTTTTACTGAATTCTCTCTGCTGTGTTTGTATTAGTACAGAAATGGGATATTTCAGAGGGATGGGTAACAAGAAAACATAATAGTAAAGGTAATTAATTTTATGTGAGGATATTTAACTGAAAGTGAAGTATGTATTTTTCTCTTTACCCTGAGAAGGTAATGTTTATTCATTAATTAAAGTACATTTACTATATTCCTGATCTAGGGGAATGAACAAACAATTTTGTTACTGGCTAAAACCTGAAATGACTGATGTGCATTACACCCTGCATGTGTTCCCTCCAACCTAAAAACCTGTTCTTTATCCTCTATTAATATATATTTTTGTTTCTGTGTTAATCCAGACACAGGAAATAGGGTTCAGTTTTGCAGCTCTTTCTACATTCAATTCCTACATTTAGTGGAAGCTACACAAACAAAAGAGAGCAGAAGATAGCGGCTTTCAGAAGATTTAATTGTAACCAGCTCTCCTGACAGTTTCAGAGTTATTTTGCTAATGTTTGAAAAGCAAGGTTTTTTAAAATCAGTTCTTGAAATTTTATTTTCTGAAGATAAATTTTTCTTTTGAGTCACAGAAGTGTACAGGAGAAGCCAAAGCCACCTATTATAGTACTACTAAACACAAAAACTCTAATAATTTAATCTAGATGTCCTATTTAGCAGCCTTTCCTTCTGTGATAGTCCCTATGCTCTTAGACCTTTCTTTTCATGATGTACAGAACAGGGTTTGCATTACATACTATGGACACAAATATCTCCATGCCTGGAGCTACTTTCTATTTTAATGCAGCTTAACTGCTGTGATACTACTACCCCTGGATTTTGGAAAGTTTCTTGTTAAAGTAAACTGTGATTTCTTTTACGATTACTATTTTACAGTCATTGCTTGAATATCTTACTGTTTGTAATATGTGGAAATACTTTATTTATTTTTGCAGCAGAACACCCTAAAGTTAAGAGATTTTGGATCTTGTAGGAGTATCTATTCTCAGCAGGCACACAGTACCTCCCCACGCTGGTACTGAGCACCTGAATGTTTGCTTACAAATGGGCTCTATAGTTACAAAATCGGCATGTGGAGTCCTGGTTGTGTTTTCTGTGAAATCACAAGGTACTGTGTTCAGTGGAGGGTTTTGCTTATCATTAATCAAGATAATCAAAGGTAAATAACTCAAATTAGGAGCATGTGGTTTGGGTAATGTGATCTTCGTTTCCATGGATTTGTAGAAGAAGCTTCTGTGCTTAGTCTGCAGGGTTCATGAGGCAGTAATCCCGTCTGGTCTGGCACTCTCTTCACCCTGTGGCAGGTTAGTAATAAAGCAGTTCAAGAGAACACATTACAAACAAAGAGACATTTTTGAACTTTTTTTCCCCAATGGCTTCATATTTCGTAAAAATGTATTTTCTCTGCTTTTTCTCTGTGTAGAGTATGGCTTACTTCCTCTCATGAGCATCACAAATTACCTTCACTCTTGTTAATGCACTAAATGGTGAAATGTTTCCCACTTTTTTTGGTCTTACTAATACTTTCTAATACAAATACTAATACAAAACCAGAGGAGATTAGAGAATACAATCCCTCTGATTTACGACTTTGATTTATAGTATAGTGTCTAAGACCCCTGTGCTCTTAAGATCTTGTGTTCTGGTATATTTTGAAATCAGGTTGTGATGAAAAAAGAGTTCAGGAAAACACGAATTTAAGTCTTTTAAGATTCATGAAACTTCATGATCATGAAACTATAACTCAAAATATTTGTCACTGGTCTTCAAGAAAAAAGGAAAAATACCCACCATGAGTATTTCTCCAATATCTTTGTGCCCTAGCAACAGCAGCAGTTCTTTATTCTCCTCCCACACTGCTGTCTCTGATATGCAACCAGGACTGATAACATTTGCTTTGCTTCTTTCCTCCTCCACATGGCAAGTGCAGCTGCTGCCATCACCATCACATTAAATGACAACCATTATGCTTTGCCTGCTAACTTGTAGAAACATTTCTACTTCTCCAGCCAGAAAACTGTTAAAAGAAAAATCCCAAATGTGGCAGTACTCTTGCAAAGTAAATTGTGACCAAAAGCTTTAAGAATGCCTCATTTTTTTCTTTTCTTGAATCAGCTGGGCTTTGTAGCTTTGTAAGAAAATTACATGCTACAAACTAAGTTTTCTTAGGGAAAAAACTCACACCTTAAAGATAATTTCCTGGAAGTTTCAGCTTAATGTAAAAAATTTCACTCTGCAACCATTAAACATTTTCAGAGACCTTATAGTGTGTTCAGAGAGAAAGGAGGAATGTTTATTGGAAATTATTGAATTGAAAGAGATGTAGTCTTGCCAAATTAAAGGCAATTTTGGATAGGTTTGTTTCTTTTTCAGTGCTTTCTGCAGTTGTTGCTGTTGAATGGTTCCATATGCCTTAATGCTTTACAGCACATTATATAAGAACTGTTAGTCTTTTACTCAGCCATGCTGATCTTTCAAATCTTGTTTCCCTTTCTGTCCCCTATAAATCATGATTCCTGGATCACACTTTTCAGTAGCTTGCACAGTTGTTCTTGACTTTGTTACAGCTTTACATTCGACAACAGCACATTTTTTAGTTCACACAGAAGCTAGTCCCAGCTGCATATCTTGATGCAGCTGCACAATGTGAATCAGGTATTTTCTCTCCTTCCTCTACTCTAGGCTTTATGAAGACACTTAGAGCAGTGTGTAGCCAGCTGTTTGATTTAATTTGCAAACAGTTAAAAAGAAGTTTCTCATGTCTACAAGGGGCTGAGCATTTTGCTTTCAAGATTCATGTGGTGCTACTGAAGTGTTCCTTAAATTATAAGCCCAAGGAAAAAAGCAACAAGTGCAGGAAACAAATGTTAGTGGACCTGACTAAAGTCAGATTGCTCTAATATGATAACAATGTTTTCAAGGACTCTATGCAAGTTTTATATTAACTGAGCACCAACCTCAGGAATGCAGTTCAAATTATCATCCTTCCAGTACTGCTGCTTACAAAGAACCTGTGTTAGGAATAGAGTGTTATAAATACATTTCTACGTGCATACACAGCAAGAGGGACTGCTTGATTCTGCTGTCTTAAAATGAGAACACATTGTCTTCTAGGATCTACCACTTTACTAGAAGCAAACACAATCCCAGATCCATTGCCTTTCACCACAAGGGATGATCTCTTTACATATTTTGCCCCATACCAGCAGGAGAGGGAAGCTACAGATTTCCATTTAATATCACAGCAGCTGTGTTGTTCTGCTGCTCACATTATCCTCCAGTTCTTGATAGGTAATAAACTGTCCACAAATGAATAATTCTAACATGTTCTCTTCCTCATAAAAGAAGGGTTTTTTAATCGAAAGTGACAGTTTAACTGTGTCTTCTCTAGTGGTAATACCATCTCTTACCTGCAGTTTCCAGCCTTTTTCTTTGATCTAATGAGCCCACATTTCAAAAATCCATGAAGTGATAAGCACTTCTGGTAACAAAACATCAAAAGTTCCAAGCAGTAGGTATGCACTCCCCTAGTTACTAATCTCACTGTTTCAATATCCATGATAGAGCTGTACAGCTGTGTGCAATTTCTGCTCAGGGAACCACCACAAAATCCTAAATCTGTGCTGAGCCAAGAGCAGTGTCTTCTATCCCTACCCAGAAGCAGTCACCCATTCTGCTCTTACAGGCAGAGCAGAGGAAATCTGAGCCTATCTTGATCTTATTTGACCTTTTATTTCCATAGTATCTTTAAGGCCAGCAACATAAATAATGAATGATTACCTAAATCAGGTGAATCCTTTCTTTTCAGTACATTGTAATCCTCTCTGAATATGCATGATTAAATGTTTTTCCTAGCTTGATTAACACAGAATTTTGAGTTTTGAATCCTCCCTTTAAGAAAGGAAAGTCTTCTCTTATGCACAAATTGCCTTTCAAAGGTTTCAATTTCCTGTGTGCAGTGATAAAATATGACCCCAGTGAGAACTGATGCCCATCAAACCTTACAGCACCCTTATTTTCAAGAACTCTGGCAAATGACTTCAGATCACTTTAATTTTGAAGACTAAAGTCAAAAGGTGAGGGAAGCATTGTGTCCATGTTTCAAGTGGTGTGAAATTAAATTTGGTAACAGTGCTAGTCCTTGTTTTGTCAACCATGAACATAATTCAGTCAACGTAGTTCTTTGCATTGAGTCCGAACCTTACCTAAAACACTACTGATGCTTGTTTCTATTCTTTTTGTCCCAACCTTTTTAAGACAGCCAGTACATGAGCTTTAACCATGCACAAAAAATTAAGACAAGTAGGAAATATGTCAGGGCAAGTACCTCAGCATTTGTGGCAAATGTCAAAGGCAAGTCCATGACAGGTAGTATTTAAGTGGAAGAACTGTCAGCCCATTTAGAGAAAGTAATTTGTAGCACTGAGCTTGTTAGCTAGAAACAAATGTTTTACTTAAGCTGATTACTTGGGTTTATTCTGTCTGCCTAAACACAGATCTTTATTTGGTCTGATGCAGTTCCTCCTCCCCCAAATCCCTGACATACAGAGTTAGAATTTAGAAGCTCTGATACCTCATAATCCCTTCCGTAGGCTCTTGTTAGAGTTGCTGTTACTTAAAAGGTTAGCTCCACCTTTATTTTTATATATAATCACCTGTTTTTGATGTCTGCCTTGAGTTTAAAAGTTTTCCAGATGAAGTACGGCAGAGACAGGAATTACGCTTTTGCCTCTTCAGGGTTTCAGTCTACATTTTGTGCAAATAAAAATATGTTTAAAAAAAACCTTAATTATCCTGTATATAGATCATATCAGGGAAAATTCTAAATGTGTATTTGACATGAAATAAAAAAATAATTAAAATCTGATTTAAAATTCTGGCAAACTAAAACTGTTTATATATCAGCTATGTGAAAAATACTCTATATATTCACTTGCTGTATCAACAAGGTGAGATGGAAGTTAGTACCGCATGGAAAACTTTCAAATATAGGTTTTTCTCAAGAAAACCCTCAAAAAACCTCCACAAACTAGCAAAGAATAATTATAAATTATTTTCTGCTGTGCATTCAGTTTTGAAACCATGGACTCTCCTTCTACAGGAGAAGCCACGTTTTCCATGAATTTAGTTCTTGGGTTCATCAGTGTAGGTTTTCAAGAAGTTCCTTTAGGCAAGATTTCAAGAAACATCAAGTAAGGCAAGTAATTTTTAAAAAGGAATTAAGCTGTAATTGACTGAGGGTTTTTAAATTTCTGATTATTTTGGTTTTCTCTTCTATAAAGTGTTCTCAGAAAGAAATGGAATATTTTTTATTTATTTTAAAAGCATTCTCTTAGGAAAGTCCAGGAAAAAATTCAAATCAACATGAGCCTCTTATGGGAGAATTACCAAAATTAAATTTTTTCTAGAGTAGCCAAATTGATTTCCTACCCTGCTCCTACATTGCATTCAGCTTTCTAGGGACCTAAGGAAGGTGGTGGAACCCCTGTGTTCCAGTCTGTCAGATTTATTGGATCAAATATTGAGGTGTAGACTCTCACTTGCCCACTGAAGCACATTTGAAACTTCTGTTGTTTCTTCAACAGTCTGTGAAACAGAAGGCACTTCAGTCTTCCCTGAAACATTTCCATTTGCCTGCTATAGAAGGAACAGAAGTGAGGAAAAGCCTGGCTACGCAGTGAGAGACCCAGTCATACTTCTGTTGTTAGAGATCTAACAAGAACAGCAGTGCCTGATTTTGCCTTGCTCTGACAATTTGTAGGAAAACCCCACAAGGTATGAGGGCTGCTTTCCTACCATTTTGATATTCTTTTCCTGAAGGGGGTCAATATTTAATTAAAGCATTGTTCTGGCAGAGCACAGAGAGTGTTCTGCATTGAACTTCCTAAGTATTTGTTCCTTTTAGAACTTGGTGGAGGAGGAGGTTGGTTAAAAATAACATGAAAGGATTCTTTTAGCCCAAGTATTAGGAATGAATGTTATCTACAGAATTTAAGTTTTCAAATTATATTACAAATGACAGCTAACTGCTGGGTTTTTTTTTTTTTTTTTTTTTTTAGATTTAAGGGTTTGGTTTTTTTGGTTGGTTTTGTTTTGTTTTGTTTTGTTTTTTTCAGTTAGCTGAAAATTATTCCCCTCCTGTATTCCATAACTTCTGCCTCAGGTTTTAATGAGAATGTGTAAATTGTGCAGTCATATGAGATAATTGATTTTGATGCAGTTTCTGTAACTGCTAAGTATTTTTATGTAACTATGATCTAACTCAAAGATAAACCAACTTTTTAGCTGATTCAAAAGCAAGTAAAACTTAGTCATAGTTTGCTTCAAGCAATTGATCTCAGCATTATCTAAAGTCATAAGAGGGACTGATACTGCAACCAGTTGCTTAAAAGACCAGTAAAAGCGTGTAGTTGATCATGTTTCAGAAATCTGGCACACAGATCATCAGTAACAATTTAACAGAGTATTTCCTATTGCTAAATAAAGTAAAAGGCATCCTTATCTTACTATTAGGAAAGAATTTTTATTCCAAATTGATACTATTGATTTTAAAATTCCTGAGACCTAAAAATTTGCATTAATTAATTTGCAATGCTTAAATTTGGTCATGTGTTATAGAACAGTTTTTGTTATTTAGAAGGCAAGTCATACTTGGCTGGGGGTTAAAAATATTCTGCCCACCAAGTGTGCATGCAAGACAGGTTTGGCAAATAACTTTCTTGGAGGTTTTAATAGTTATAAAATAAAAGTTACTCTGCTCATAATTGGGAAGTGATCATTTTTTTCCATAACCACACACAGCTCTGGTTCTGCTGTTCAAAAACCCAGCCATGAGCAAGAGGCAAAGGGCACTTTGTGTGAGAGGTACTGCTGTGGGGAGGCACCATGGAAAATGGGGCACTGGGGAGGAGCACATCACATCTGAGTCACTTAGCCAACCCTTAGGCATCAATTTGAGATTTCTGCTCTGGATCCAGACTAATTATATTTATTCTAACCAATTATGATACACAATGCAGTAAAGTACAGGTTATCATAAAGGTCTCGTAAGAGTAAAAAAATGTGCCTGTTATGTTCTTACTCTTTTTCTGAGATTCCACAGGGCTGTGCATTTGTGAAAACAATTATTCTTCTCACTCACTTTGAGGTGTTCCAGTTAGTGAGCTTTTTCCTGTGATTTGTTGATTGGTTGATTGCTTTTGTATGAAGAGGCATCTCAACACTTGTAGGGTTCTGTTGTGACTGGATTAGATCCTAATCCTTATTCAGGTAAACTTTGGGCATTTTGGACAACTTTGAGCATGCCCAAGTTCCACATTGTAGCTTTTCCACGTGGAAAAGCTCATGAGACTCAAGTTCTTTATGAATCCTTTTGACATCTACTGCTTAAAAACACTTGTCTAACTTATATTTGTCTTCATGTTTAGAACATGTTATTATCACATACTGTACTGAGGATCAATGCGACATTTGTAAGGAGATTCTTGAAAATATGAAAATAATCACAGGGCAAATGTGGTGCAGATTGTGGGAGTATTTGATATTGATTCAACTTTGTCTATCCAAGTTAAATATTGTCCACCTGCATCATGTACCATTGCTCAGTTTATGTCATTTCTTCATAACAAATTTTCAGAATCTCAATAGCAAGAATGGAAGAACAGCTCAGCCCTGGAAAGAATTTTTATAGAATAAGACTAAAGCACTTGAGCAAGGCTCTGCAGGGAAACCTCTACAGCTGCTACTCACACTAGGTGTGCCAAAGGAAGAGCAGATTTCTCTTACTAAGACTGAACAAATACATGAACCAAGTTTTAGTGGAGGAAGTGCTTTACACCAGTAGAGTGAGAACACTGTAACAAAGGGAAACAGCAGAATACAATCGTACAGCTAACTGCTCCTTGTCATTTTATTGAAACTCCTACTACATGGATGCTGCTTTTCTCTAGTTCCAAGCAAAAACTGTTCTCCTGAACACAGTATCTCAAAGTGCACTGAAGGTATGTAAAACCACAGTAACTGGCTGAGTTTTCCTGTTCTGTTACGTTTCAGTGAAATCATCTCCCTATGTCTGTATGCTTTCATACAGCTTTCAGCAGCTCATACTGATAGAACAAAGAACTTCAACAATAAGGCAATACAGTATTTGTCTGAATACCTACCACAGGGGTCTTTTATAGACAGACAGATAGATAAATGGATATGTGAAAGGTGTGATGCCACACTTAGAAAATAAAATTAATGACTGCAGGTGCATAGGCAGGCAACACAGTGCAACAGTAACCTCCAAGTTCTTACCTTTGGAACAGTGAGCAAAAGGTGCAAGGCAATCAGGTGCTTTTTCCAGAGAGGAAGATGATGAGTTGCTTAGTGCTGATGTATTTGGAGTTGAGCATAATGAGTAGCATTAAAATTGATGGTCTAAAAATAGGTAACTAACTGGATCCAAGGGAGCTTACTCTCCACTGTTGCTAATTTCTTACCAAAAAAAGAGGACAAATCCTACTACCCACATTTGATGGATTGTTCTGACTCAGATCTCTCTTACCTTGCACTGTACAGGAGATCAAAGCTCAGATTATCAAAACTTTATTCCTGATGGAGATATATTAATTGTATTGGTTGCTTCCTGTGATCTGTTTCTGTAAGCCTCAAACCACAGATGCTAAAGTATTTTGACTAAAAAATATAAAATTCCATCAAACTATGTTGGCACAAGGCACCTTTCTGATTTCAAAAGTGTTACTGCCACTGTTTGCTTCCCTAATTAATATATCAGGTAAGTGATAATTCATACACCAGGAAAAAGATGAAGTCAGAATTTCTGTAAGCTTTAACCTGCAGAAAAAGGCCATACCAGCATAACATCTTGTGTATTATCACATTCTCTGCATCTGGGGCTGTAAGACTGTTATAATGAGAATGGCAATTTCATATTCAACAGATCATTTTTGCTATAAAATTGCAAATCTGAAGTGAAGACCTATATTGGAATTTTTCTTCTTTTTTTTTCTTACACTTTCAGGTGGATCTTACTCAGTTTGGCACATAAAATTCCTTCAAGGATATTTATTTCCTAACAAGTTCTTTGCTGTTAAACTTCTGGAGACAACTTACACTTTTCTGGCTGTTGGATGAATAGGCAAACTTGAGTTTTCCCATCTGCTTTATAGTTAAAATACACCCAGCTTTAAACTATGAACTGGCAAGTATGGTACCTACCCTCATTCTTCCAGCTAAAATCCCATTTTGAGATTATTTGTGTTCTGCTCACTTTTAATTATTTGTTTAATGTAGTAGGAAAAATATTTTTATTAAAAGCTGCATCTACAGTAGAGGTCTTAAGCTCCTTCCAGGTAAGTTATTAGTATCCAGTTTCTTACTAAAATATTTTTATTCTATATGGAATAGAGTGTGGTGTGGGCAGTTTAAGCTTCTAGATGATTGCCCTAATAGTAAAGAAGAGGTTGAACAAAGAAAACCCGCACACATTTCCTGTGTACTACTGGACTACGATTTGTGGCAGGGACATACCCTGATGTCAGTAGCTGCTGTTGTTCCCCTGATGTTGGATATTGCAATTCTTTCCCTACTGGTTTTGTATTTTGCTGAAGGAAAAAAGTATTTTTAAGTTATTGCATATTTTTCCAACTATTTCATTTTGACTCAGACCATATGAAGTACTTATATAGAAGAAGTCTATGGGGAGGTAACTACACTAGTTTTCAGTGATGAGGTTTATCTGTATTTTAACAGTTAAACCCACTATGTTAATAAAACAAAACTTCTGAAAAATAATCCTGCTCAGTTTCAGTATTTTCCCCATTCTTCATATTTTAGAAGAAGACAGATAAGAATTGTAATGCACAGCTCCATCTTGAACAAAGTAGGAAACTAATTCCAGCTTATAAATGGATCTGGCAGTTCTCTACATGCTGGCTGCTTTGCAAGGGTAAGACTTAGTTACAAGCTACTGCAGTTGCTTCTCCCCAAATGTTCATTCATTTCCTGAAAACAAATCACTTCTCATGCCAGAAAATGTCTTAAGTTTATAGTAATTTAAAAAATTCTACCCAGCTTTATTGTTGGAGAGCAGGAAGGGCATTAGCATACAGTATGTGCACCTGCAGGCAAGTTCTGGTCCTGGGCAAGCAGCCTCTCTCTTCTACTCTGCCTGCAGGATTCTGCAAATCCCAGTTGTGAACACTGCTACTTAAGATAAAGGGAAGCATATGATGGATACTTCTGTCTTTCTGGGGCTGGACATGGTGGATTAGTCTTTACAGGAACTACTGAAAACAAGTTAAGTGGTGTGTTGACTGATTAAAAATGAAAGGTGTTTAGACAAGCAGCATTAACCTCTGCAAATCCATGGATATGTCTATCCCCATCAAACTTATCAGTTTAAGACCATTGAATTATAAATAAGATGCCTGATGGAAGACAAACGAGTCTCAGAAATGCTACTCCAGTATGTTAACCCAGTTTCTGACTGATCTTCCACTTCCCAACTCCAAATGCACAGGACTACACGATAACAAAATCCTTACCCCATGAAGCTGCCTGTCTCTGAGATTGCTACTGTATAATGTATTTAAACTGCAGGATGTGTTTGGAGATAAGCCATTAAGAACAAGAACAGAACAATCGTATTTCACTTTCCTGATTGAAATTCAATTATTTAAATATGAAGCAATATTCTAGGTGAGATATTTTTGAAAGGAATTTGTTCTACAAAGTTTAGATAGTATTTCTGTACCAAACATTTAATTCAACAAAGAATTGGTTACATCAAAAGTGATTGGATTTGAACAGAAAGTAAACAAAAATGCATATTCAAGATAGTTTAATATGTATTTTCTGAATTAGAAATATCACTTTCTTAACTGAATGAGAATTTCTAGTGTAATGATCCATTACTCCCCTCCCCCATCACTGAATTACATTATTTGTACATATAATACAGAGCCGATTGCAGTTGGAAACAACAATATTAAAATAAATGTTTGATAGATACAAAGGATCTTTTTTCCACAACATAGTTTTTCTGGTGTCTGGACACCAATTTTAAAGTAATTCTCTATAAGCATTAAACTATTTAAGTGCAAAACAATTTTGTTTTAAAAAAATCTATGATTGCAGCATCCATCTTCCTGAAAAACATTTTGAAGCCAGAAAGTAATGACTTTCGTTTTCCGTGAGTGCATTCCAGGCTGTCTTCTAGCCACCTCTGGTTAAAAAGATCAGTGCAAAATAAACAATGGTGAAGTACTAGTTTAACCATTGAACTTACTTAAATTTAAGAAACATATCTTATTTTACACTATATATATATATATATATATATATATATATATCCTTTATTTATATATTTATAGAGAGATTAAATTACACTGGACTTGAAAAGTATAAAGAAAACAAAAATGTTACTACTTTTTTCCTGCAGCACTAAAGGAAGCTTTTTGCTTTTTCTCCAATGCAAACTCTTCCTTGGGTGAGCAGCCTAGCAGGATCAGCTGTAGTGAGAACTCCTTACATTTGTCCTTTGCAAGTCACTATGTGATTCACATAATTCCATGTTTGCACTCTGCCACATTATAATTTGTGATGCTCTTTGCCTGAAGAACAGCTCCTGGTTCCACTGTCATTACTTCTTGTCCTGTGTTCAGAGATTTGCTAGCAGTAGTGTGATGGCTATACTACAGTTCCACTTGGAGAATTGGCCTGGTTTTGGGATGACAATAAACCCTGCAAACAAAGCAGTTTACATTAATCCAGCAAGAGAACCTGACATGAATTTTATAAAGTTCTTAACCTGAACCTACAATGAGTACAGTTGATTTTGACCAACACTTGCTTACTTCAGACATCAGCACCTTCTCTCCTACAAAGGCGCTAAACCACCATGGTCTCAGCCAAGCAGCACACAAAGAGCTCTCAGACAGGAAGAAACGTGTGTGTTTATGACACAGAATGGATCTGATCCCAGCATTTGGTTTAATCTACCTTGCACTTGGAGTCATAGTGAACTGTGAAACTTTAAAAATCGTACAAAAAAAGTGATCAGCATTTTTCTGGGGTGGTGTCAAACAAACCTATTCCAGTAGCAGTACCTGACCTGATACAAGGAAATGCTCCATCTCTTATATGTGATTGAGTATTACAAGCTTTGAATAGAAAAACAGATTGTCTAACAAATATTTTACAAGAGAATGAAATGCTGATGAGAGGTCAGTAAAGATTTCCTGTTACAATTCAAGTTCACACTCAGGAAAACTTGGTACCAGCTCTTCTAACTACCATGGCATTCAAATTGAGACTTACTTTCACACAGCCCCACAACTGCACAGTGCCTGCACAGAGGCTGCTGCTCTGGATTAAGGCAACTACACCTTACAGATTAAACCTATGGGTACTGATGGACAGACTCCATTTCAGATTTATGCATAGTAGCCCCTTTTAAATCATTCACATAAAAGTAACTTTATCAGGCTTATTTAGGAAAAGCTTACTGTCAAAATACAATTTAGCCTTCTTATAAGGTCATTAGTTAGTTCTACTAAGTGCCAGCAGGCCGAGGAGCATGCTTGGCAGCTAGAAGCACACCAGCAAGTATCCCCATGCAACTCCTCACCTCGTAGGTGTAATAAATGCACTTTCAGCAACTCCTCTAAGCAGCTCCCAGGTTATGTTCTTATCTCAAAATTAAGATCCTGGGACTCAGATCCATCAAACTGACAAGATCAGGCAGCAATTAGCATACAGACAGAAGACAGAATTATGTCACTTCTTCAGAATCTACAGGAGCTCTTTCACACTTGGATCCAAGAAGTGAGAGGTCATGATGATGGAAGTAAACTCTGACCTCAGAAGAGATGGAAAGAAGGGAAAGAGGGCTGGACTGACTGGATTCAAGTCATCAAATTTCTGTTAAAACCAGATCCCTTCTTTTAAGAAGCCATCTGATAATTTCAGACGTGTCATGAACCTGGATAGTTTACAGGACACATGGCAGACTGTGTGTGCATTTGCATATGGTCCATATGACATTTATATATAATAAAGCACATGCAATTCAACTTGGTGCCTTCCATAGACCTCACCTGAAGGAATCTGAACACCTTTTATTTGTATTTGTGTATGCAGGGAATATCTGAATCAAACACTGTTGAGATTGAAGTGGGTTGTTCTTTACACTTGACATTCAGGATGTGTAAAGATCCTGCATATTTAATGAAAACAAAAGTTTGTTTGTTATTTCTTAAGGACTACATGGTGAAAGAAGGCAGAACTTTAGAGCAAACAAGCCAGTGAAGCACTTCTGAAATTTTTACCAGGGAAGTTTTGTTGGAAAGTGGCAAGGTTGAATCAGAATTCACTAGTTCATTACTGAAGCATTCTTCAGTCTATTAAATCCAGCAGCAACTGGAAGGTCTTTCTTGTCAGAAGATTACATCCACTAAGAAACTTTGAAGTACCCTGGAAAAAGACGTCCAAAGGTATTATTTTCAGTCGTAATTAAATCAGCAATCCAAACTGTTCATATGCAAATATGTGCTTTATAAGCACACAGGAAGCGCTAGGGATGGCATAATGTCAAGTCTTTTTCAACAGGCTCATAATCACCCTATACAGGAGAAATAAGCCCTATGGTAGCGTTGGATTTACATTGTAACAACCAATTGCTGGGAAACAAAATGAAGAGTTGCCTTGCTAGGATTCCTCTAGAAACTGGCCACACATACTGGAATTCAGTGCGGTGCCTTATTCCCTGTGAACTACCGGTCACTCCAGAATGCAAGTTCCAAGAATAGGAACAAGGAGTCAGTCCTAGTTACATCTCACAGGTGGTGAATGCTCCCTGCTTTGGAGAGGAGCAGCTCAGTGCAGATGGCTTTCAGTGAGTACTAGGAATTCCTTCTATTTCAGTCCTTGCTCTGAATTAATTCTGCAACTCTAGGCAGACAAGCCAGAGGAACACTGAAGTGGAAATAACCTCAAGACTAATTTCCTTGTGCTCTTGCAGATGGAATAAATTTATGCAAGTACTGCCTTAAAACTTGGACTAGGCTATGCTGCCATTCAGAAATTCACTCCTAGGGGAGAGACCAGAAAGTTTGTGAGTTCTTCCAAGTACTTGATTTCAGAAGATATCTCAGATGTTCATACAAGAAAAGCAAGAATATGAATTTGTTTTTTGGGCACGTAAGTTTCACCAAAGTGGTGAGTTCTCAGTGAGTCCTGATTAAAACAAAAATTCTGTAGAATTTTGCCATTGTATCAGAGCCTTCCAACCAAGGCTATTCACAAGACTGTGATTGGTGTAACACAAGAGACATAGGAAAACAACCTAAGAAAAGCAACTGAGGGCTCAAATAAAGTTACTGCTTTGATACAGAAATTCACAGTGAGTCTCATCTGTGATACAAAGGGTGTGGGATTGGAACAGTTGTAGTTATATTTTCTGGAAGAATACAATGGGTACGGTAATGAAAAAATATAAAAACGGTCCTGCCTGTAAAGAAGAAAGCCATTAGAGTATAGTGATTTCTGTGATGGTACCACCCAGTCTGGTCAATCAGGTGGGAAAAGACGGAACAAAGCTGCAGCCATTTATTGGAGCAACAGCCAAGTCAGCCCGTTCAACAGCTGTGACAGGAAACATAGGAGAGCAGAGCCACAACAGCTGCAGCTCTGCTGCGTGGTGCAGCACCTTCAGGCTTAAGGACAAACAGATCCTACTGAGCAAGCAGCAGGAACAAATTAAGACACTGCTCAAAGTTCTGTAAATAAATGTAGTGTTTTATTAGCAGCAGTATTTTGTCAGCATATGAGTGTAGCAGGCGTGGGAAATGGAAGAGTTATGAGATCCAAGACAGGAATTTAGTAAAACAATATTCGTCCCAACCTCGGAGAGGTAGCTGCTGGCCCATCTGCCATCTGACTGGGACACACCACAGCTGAGCTGTGAGCACTGAACACAGGCTCCCTCAGCAGTAGCTACTAGGGCTGTCCTGTTTATCCATGCATTCTCTGACTTCCTGAAACACACAGGACTTTGCACATCTGGTAAAAAATACGCTGGCATGGGTAGGAATGAAAAGCCATAACAAATACAATCAGGAAGGCCATTGGTACCCAAGGTTTGTGGCACTCATTGCTGGGGTCCATTCACTGCAGCAGCATGAACACAAACCCTCCTTCCCCATTTATGGGATTGTGAGGAGAGGGGTGGGTATATTTTTAACAATAATTCCACATGCAATCCAGACAAAAGTCTGGGGCTTTTTTCCAAAGACAGGAAAAATAAGGTTTCACAACAGAAACTAATTCTATGAATGATCAGCATATAACAGCTGTATTAAAAAAAAAAAAATCAGGAGGATAATGCAATACTAAGAAAAAAGTCAACAGTAGCCACTGAGTTAATATTTTCTTAATTTAAATTAGAAGAGGCTTAATTGGAGCCAAACATGCAATCATACATAGTTTCACTAATCTAGATAATAAATGGCAAGTTTAGACATGCAAGCAGGATACAGAAAGTGCATGTCTCCTTCAGGGAAAATAGTTCCTCTGGCACTCAAAATACGCTGGACGTCAAACTCTGCTCATCTTTCTACCTTCTAGTTTGAAATTGAAAGGTACAAAAAATAAAGGAAGGGTCCAACGTAACAAACAATCCAATGTAAAAAAAGAAGTCTCATAGTACACTTCACTAATGCAATTACACCAATTTAAATATGGCTGAATTAACAAATGCCCATACAACAGTGGTACTGGTTTGTTAAATCCTTTCTACTACTGCCAGTATATAAAATAATGGGAAATTACTAGAAAAATATTCTGGGAGTAGTTTATTCTTGTCCAGAACTATGATATTCCTGGAGCAATTATGGTTACTACATAACTAGGGTTACAAAGTAATCTGGACTGACAGCTTTGCTTGAGAAAAGAGCCCATGGTCCATTACAGTGTTTGAGCAATAATATGCCAAAACCAAATGAAATTTCTCACATTTGTTTAAAATTCTGTAGTTCTATCATCTGAATTGGCTTTAAGATTTACATGAACAAAATCTTCAAGTTCCTTATCCAAAGGTAAGTTTTTAACAGCTAAAGTTTCTGAACTCCATGTACTCACTAAATCAGATATTAATGTCTAATGGAATAATAAAATTATTAACTGAAAATGCTCAGGAAAGCACATGCTGTTCATTCACATAACATGCTACAGAGAAGTATTTTGTACGGGATTTAGGGGGATAGAGCAAAGCTGATACCTCTTTACACAGTTTGTGTGTTCATTAAATGGACTTTTAAATTTGTATTCCATTTGCCTTTTTTTTTCTCTCTATTCTGATAAGATTAAAAATATAAATACATAAACCATTTGATACCTGACCATATAAAAGACTGTATCATCTTTAGGGTTTCACTTGCAACTTCTCCTCTGGGTATATAAAGGAGTTTTTCTCTTAACAAAGGTAACTGTCAAAAAAACACAAGCAAATTCAAGGCTGGTAGAAAACCACCAGTAACTAAAAATCTCTTCAGTGGCACTAGGCGAATGGAATATGTGCAGGTCCAAGAGGAAAAAAAAATTAAGATGCAACTACTTGGATGCTTGAAAATGCAGAGAAGGCTTTTGCCAGCAGGAACCTGTCCTGGCTCAAAAAATAGGACCTTAAGCTTCATTCAAGTAGTAAGGGCTCACATGCTTAGAAACTGTTGTTTCTCTACTTTTCTCAAACAATGAAAGTAAGGTATAAAATTTTCAGTTTAGAAAATAATGAAATTGAGATAAACCAGGGAAAACCTCAGGGAAAAGCATATGACTTAAGGCAAGCCCATTTGAGTTAGCTGTCAAGTGACCGTGGTCTTAGCAGAAGAAATGAGCCAAATGAATTTGATAAGGTTGAGCAGCACCTACCTAAAATCCAGCTTCAAAACCCAGAAAATAACGATCTTACAAAGTTATTTCCTTGAGAAGTTTGTGCAATATTATTAAAGGCAAGTAAAATGACACCTTTATGTTTCAAGACATATTTTGCCAAATACCTTCTCTGACTACAAAACCTGTGGAAGTTGGGTATTGTTTCAGGATCACACTGAATACTGAGAAACTGGTTTGACCAACCAGTTCTTGCATCATTTGATATAACTGGATGTTCAGAAGCATTGAAATAGCTCTTATTTTGTTACTTCACTAGCCCCTGTTCTTAAATATGCATCTATGTTCTATGTATAGATCATCACAATGGTCAGTATCAATACCCTTGAAGTACCACAAAGTTCTCAAGTTTACATAAGATTATTGCCTCAGCTTTAGTCTACAGAGTATTTCTGCATAAGAGATAAACAAGAATCCTCTCTGTCAGATTGGACCCGAAGTAACTCACTTTTACACTGAAATTACTTAAAAATGCCTCTGAAACACTTTAATAAACAGCATTTGTTTGGCTCGCTCTTTGTTAACAAGGAATCACTGCAAAGGTGAGACAATTCCTAACCCTCAAATGGAAGGGCAACATCTGAAGTCTTCACCTAAATTTGCTCCAAGAACTTTTGCAGCTTTAGACTAGTTTATTTTAGTTCAGATGAGTTTCATTCTAGATTATTTTTTCTAGACAGAAAATGCTTGAATCATCTATATGAGCCATACCCTTGGGGCTATGAATTCAGCAATCATTAGATAAACACCAAGATCTAAAGCTGGAATAAAGAACATACCCTGCACCAGAGTCCACAGAGGAAAGAGCTCCTGTAGAGTCCTAGAAGGAATGACGACACTCTGCCCCAGCTTCTACCGGACAGGTGTGCAGAGAGAATCTAGACTCAGCCATGTCTGTGTTCTGCTGAATCTGAGTTTAAACAAGTTTGAAAAGTGGTTTGGTAAGTATTCTGTTTAATGTTACTCTAATCCTAAAAAAAATAGCTACCAGGAGTCTTGACCTTATCAGCAAGATTTAAACATCAAAACATCTGCATAGTCTTGAGACTAATTGAAACATTTTCTCAGAGCAGATGTGATCAACTTCTTACTTTAAAGCATGGCAAGTTAACAGTTTCATTGTGGCCATTTGTTCAGCACAGTGTGAGAGCATAAGACCACCTAAGCACTGCAAGATAAATTAAAACTCAAATGTGGAAAGGACTATTGAAAGTTATCTACATTTACAGTTCAATCACACATTTTTATTTAACATCAGTATACAGAGGACAACCCCAGCAAGTTATTTTGTAATGTCAAGTATTTAGTAAAGTTCTTCAGCTGTAACAGTGACAATAGAACAGCTAAAAATAAGCAGTATGAAACAAACATGATCTTCTTAAAATTATAAATATACCAACAATACTTCTTAAAGCTTAATTATTGCAACAGTTAAATTAACAATAGTTCATGTTAGAAAGGCTCTATGAAATTTATTCAAGTTGTCAAGAAATTAGATGGAAGTGTAAAAAGGAAATACATATGAATTTTACTTTTGATTTTCACTAAAGGTAGTCAATACAATTTTGTACAGTATCACCTAACATGTCAATCTTTAACAAACTCCAGTATACAGAATCATAAAATGCAGAAAAAATAGTTTAATCTTTACATGTAAATTGACAGTAAATTAACTGACACAAATTTTATTATTGTAACATAAGCAGGCCAGCATTTTAAATATTAATTTAGTAGTTTTATGTTGTTAAAGGGGCAGACATATACAGTCATTCCAAGTACATACTCAAATTTTAAGAGGTGATAATTCAGAACATGGGTTTTCTAGAAAGTGTTTAGTAAAAGTCATGTTATTTCCTAATCCAGACATTCTCATCATAAAGCCTTTACAGGTTATGATCTCTCCTGGCTTTACTGGAGCCACTTGTCACACCTCCTCACACACGCACACACACATACCTTGCTATAAATATCACACCAGTGTACTCTAGGTTTAATTCACCCTGATAATATGGGTATGCCATGTGCAACTTTGCTATTGTGCACATTACAGAAAGCTTCAAATTTTAGCATGGTAACCTGAAGTTGTATAGCTGTGTTTCATTTAACTATAATCATCCCTGAAGTTTATACAGATACCGTATCACGTTGAAAGAAATCTATTTGATAGTACTTAAATACCAGCAATTGAACTTCAATTGTAATGATGAAATGCTCCTTTCCACTGAGGAAGAATTAGTATGTATAGCTGCTTGTCTCACTCAAATATAGTACATGAATGTTTAAGTACTTTCACTAAAACAGAAGTCATACTAAAACATGATACTGTACTACAATTGTAGTTAACTAGAAAATTCAAGGATGTTATAATTTAAGTCTAAGTTTTCCTGTACAATAAGTCAAATAAATAAATTCCATGTGCATTTGTTTTACAAAGTGGTAGAATGTTTCTCTTGCTAGGTTATACACTGCCATTTCACCTGGGGGTATTTCTGGCCAATCTTACCTTGAGCTTTCTGACACAGGGAACTCACTGGCAACTTTCATTCACATAAAATGGAGTTGCTGTACAGACAACAACTTTAGAACAGTCAGTTCTAAAGTCCAACACAGAAATCATGGAAGTAGTTACTCTGACCAATGAGTTCAGAGAAAACTTATTTTGCATATCCAAGTACCACTTTGCGGTTTTGTGGGTTGGTTTTGTTGGGGTTTTTTAATTGCTTCTGCAGATCCTGTAATTCAATTTGATGTAGCTCTAAAAATAGCACAATAAAGTTTACTTTTGTTCCTCCCAAATTCTGTTTCTACATTTTCAGATTAATCCAGCAGTTCTGTAATTCCATTTAGGTTTCCCATCAGTACCTGGGAAAGACAGGGGAGAGAGATGACAGCTAATTGTCACCATACTGTGAAGAAAAGCTCATACTCTTGTTAAGGCAACCTATTTTTCTGACCACCCTGAACCTCCTTTCACAGTAACCAGCTTAAAAAAAAAAAAAAAAAAATTGAAACTAATGAACCCTGAGCCTCATCCAACTTGTTTCTAATTGAATTTTGCCATTCACTTCACTTCATTGACTGGGAGTTGGCAGAGCAGTTCTGAAAGTGCAATGCAAGAACGGTACACCCTGTGAGGAAGCTCAAGGTACGATTTTGTACACACCGAAGCAGTAATTTGGAAAGTTTATATGCAAACTGTCAGGACATTATCAGCACTACCAACTATCACAGGGATCATGGCTGAAGAGACACTTCTGGATTTATTTTCCACTCAGGGCAGCACAAGCCCAACCAGAAAAATAAACGAAACTTGTCATACACTGTCGAATTATCCAAATAGCACATGTTTTGATGGCTGTTGGAAATGAGAGGGAAAGGTAGCGCTGGCACAATGGAAATTACATTAGACACTGCACTACCTCCTTCGCTTTTCCATCCAGTTCTTTCTTTAGGCTGGCAGTGGCATCAACTTAATGAAGGCTTTTTGAGGCAATGATGGAAGCAGCAGCAAGATTCAGAGCTTTCACTCTATAGAGATGGCAGACAAAAAAGTGACGGAGCTTTAAGATCACTTGGGGAGCCATATATCAAAGGAAGACTAGAAATAGCAACTTTAAACCCCAGAGTAATGGGACATCCTAGGATAAAACAGCTGGTGAAACAGAAATGATGGTATATAACCCAGTAAGAAAGACATCACCATGAGTGTTTTATACTTTGACAATTCTCATTAAATAAAATTAAGTGCTTTCCTATAAACAAAAAGGATGCTCATTACGTCCTTCTGGCATAAGTATTTTCCTAACAAAGCCCTGTAAACATGCCACCAAAATTTAGATTTTACCAGCAGAGTGAGCTCACTAGAAATGCAAGTGAAATCAGAAAAACAAATTAATTTGAAAATTTCTATGTAAATACATCCTAAAGAATATGGCATTTACATCAGTGTGCAATATATTAATTTTGAAAGTGATAACTTCAGCATGAAAATTACTTACCTGTAGTTTAAGTTTTCCATATTGGCCAATACATAAATCCTGATTTTTGGTACTGCATACTTTATCTCTGAAATATTTGAAATGTCATATTCCAAATCAAAGTCAATACACAAAAATATTTAAGTTATACTCAGTCTAACAAAACCCACCTCAGCCACTGAAAATAAATGTGACAGTGTAGTGTTTAATAGTATGCAAAGGAGTTTTAGAACAAAAAGAAAACATAGCTGACAATAGCAATCTGAGGCACTGCTGTAATTAATAAGATGGGAAGTGCACTGAGTCACAAAAGTGTAATTGCTTTAATACTTTCATTTTGAGCAAATGTTTTAAATAATTTAGCATTTTAAGGGACTGCTTTTTTTTTTTTAATTAATGCTGGATTTGTAGTTCTCAGACAAAAAAATACTTTTAAGTAACACCCTCCTCCCTTTTCCCATAAAGGGGTTTTCAGTTTTAAGTTTTAGATTCAACCTTTAAATATGAATTAAGATGCAGAGCAGATTTTTATGCATACCTATGCTGTGACAGATTTGGTAAGATCTCAAAAAAGCCTACATTATACAAACAATTTTAAGAAAAATTACTGAGTTTGCAGGTTTATAGTAATGAAGATGTGGTATCTAAATATATACAGTACCTCTACTTCAAAAGTCAGATTTATGAACCAAATGGTTAAAATCTAACAAACAACAGATTTTCATTTAAATTGCTCAACATGGCATTATTCGGGTATTACCAGATCATTTCTTTTACTTCAGATGATATCTACATCCCCTTTCAGAAATTTTCACAAAAATAATGATCCTTTTTCTCAGATCAACTCTGGAAATGTTTTCATAGCTGTATTCCTTTGAACTGTTGCTGGCAGGCAGAGCTATTGTAGCACAAAGTACTTTTTAATGTAAGAATCACCACATTTAGCTTCAGTCAAAATTTAGCTATCTATACATTGGCCAGAAGAAAAATAAAATAATATAGGTGTTCAAGTGCATCAACAGCAAGAGTGAAAACTAGTAATAGACTAATGGAGGTTCAGCTGATGGAACAGATGCCATCATAAACACGAGCTTGTATGGTTGAACTGCCTGACAAACCTGACAGGAACAGAACACTGAAACTACTGAGAGAAAGCTTGCAGGATTTTCCCTAAAAAAATACATAAATCAAAACCTGGCTAAAATTAGAGTTCCTTGATAATACTGATTCACAATTCCAGAGCATAAACTACAGTCAGTACAGGGCTCACAAATCTGTGCATAAAATGGCTGATGTAGTAATAAGAAGTGGTTTCACATTAATGGCAGGCCACCACAGAAAAGTATGGAGGAATAAAACACTTTGGTTTTCATTTTTTCAGAGGCTCACATTTCTCATTAGACTTAGAAGCAGCAGCTTTTCATAAGCTACTCTCATTGGGAGTGCTTATTTTGTAGAAAACATTAGAAGGATTATGATTATTTTAGTGTTTGACAGGTTTTACTTCAATTTTTACATAAAAAGCTTTCACCATGTTGTGGTTATGCTTAAGTATAAGAACACTGATCAATAGTTTAGATGCACAGTATTTATTTCTTCTGCTGGAAGGCAACTATATTTAATAATTGTATCCAAGACACTTCAAATCATTCAGAAATATGGCATGCAGTATCCAAAAGTATGGCTCTGAGGATATTTTTTTTACATTAAGCATAAAGAAATTTTATATTCAACATTCATTATATTTCAAGAAAACTATCTATTCAGAGTTCTAGTTCTTTGATGCAGCATTAAGGATTAAAACTTACCACTTTACCAGGCCTTGCCCATGTGCAAATAAATCCCTCCTGACAAGCAGTGACTATACAGTCTTCAAGAAAAATTAACACAGTCAGTCTTTCATGTGCTATCTTTTTACAGATAAGAGGCTCTAACAAGGGAACATCTTCCATTCGGGGACAGAGAGGTGTTCCCAAAGTTTTAGCTGGGTCCGTTTTGGTTTTAGTAACTAGGTTCAGTTTGTCACTGCTCTTGCTAGATATATGTCCCATGCTATGGTTTCTCTTGTGATCTTTTTCATGGTGTCTTTCCTTCCGATCGTGTAGCGATAAGGTTGCAAATTTACTAACACCAGAAGCAATGGCACCATCCATGACACTGCTTTTACTGCCAGCATTTGAGACTGCAGAGTGTGGAAGGCTGTTTGACCGTGGAAGAGGAGGGGGTACAGAGTTTCCAGGTGTTGTGATACTGTTTCCATTACTTCCTGGGTTAGTTCCACCACTTCCCGCAGGTGGACTTGTGGCATTCATGACATTTGTATGTGTCCTTGCTCTTGAGAGAGGTTGGTGGGGGAAGAGGATATCTTCTGTAAGATCCCACAAACAGAGCTGTGTGTCCTGGCCTACTGAACCAAATCTATACGTAACACTTACTGGACGACTGTCTGTAGAGTTCCTTTTGGATAGTCTAGATTGCGTGCTATTTGCTCGATCTCTGCCAAAATGAAGGTCTTGGAAATCCTCATCACTTCCGCTAAATTCCATCGGGTCACTCTCTTCTACACTAGTGGTATACGGATCAAATGCCACAACACTGACCCACGATTTATGTCCGTGGCCTCTGGCTATAACTCGACAGTCCACGAAAGACCAAACTGTCACCAAGTCATCCTCTCCACCTGTCACTATGTATTTCCCATCGGGGCTCCAACACACACACAGCAGTCCTCCAAAGTAGCTTTTCATTGTACCATGCAATTCCACTGAATCAAAGTTAAACACGCGAAGAAAACCATCCTGGCTCACACACGCCAAGAACTTCCCATCAGGGGAAAAGGCAAATTCATTCAGGGCACCCTCACCTACTGTCCATTTAAGCAGAGGGTTTCTCGTGGATTTACTCTTGCAAGTATGCACTGCAAAACTCTCTCCTTGTTTAAGTAGCTGGTAGTGCGGGGCTGTGGTACCACAAGTGTGCTCCACGTTATACAAGTACATATTGCCACTGGAATGAGCTACTAGGAAAAGGCTTTCCGAACCTGGTACCCATTTTACACAGGTTACTCTGGACTTGT
The DNA here is from genome assembly GCA_030060385.1 of Muscicapa striata striata. Taxonomy (NCBI): domain Eukaryota; kingdom Metazoa; phylum Chordata; class Aves; order Passeriformes; family Muscicapidae; genus Muscicapa; species Muscicapa striata. The sequence goes on from JAREIS010000055.1 coordinate 114,548, forward strand.
CTATTAGTCTCTGTGAAAAACAAAGAAGATACACATCAGAAACTCTGAAAATTAATGTCTTCATGATTAACTGTAAATCTGAGCTTTCTGGGGAGCAATACTTCAATACAGTGAATTAACTTTCTAGACAGGAACCATGTTACTGTATTTGCAAAAACTTATCAGGCAGTAAAAAGGAAATTATTTTCAGACAAAGTGCTTTCAGACAAAGCTTATTATTATGGTCCAGTCACATTCCACAAAGACCATACTTCAGTCGAGCCAATCTGTTATGAATCTAAAGGCAGTGCTCTTTGGGTTATTTTTCCCTGGGTAAGTTGAAGAACATGAGAAGTAAACAAGAAAACGCTGAATAAGCTAAAGCGAAAAAAGGCGGTTACTCATCTATATTATACAGCAAACAGGTTACAAATCAACAACAGTAAATTTAGGCTCCGATTTTATCTGAAATCACAAATAAAATCCAACCTCTGAAAAAAACTACCAGCTTTTTATTGATTCAGGGAGCAAAGGCTGCATACACATTGACCCTGTTATCATGCAGCTGGAAAGCCGGTAGGTAAATGCACGTGGCTGGGTGAATTCACAGGGCACCACAAACGTCTTACTTTGGAATCCCCAACCTCCAATTATTTTTCTTTCAATAGCCAAGGACCTGTAAATACTCTCTTACCATTTGATTAAGCACTTTCCTTTAAAACAAAACATTTTAATAGAGTTCATCATTGCAAAAGAATGCACACACATTAAACAAACATTCCTGGTCATGTCTTCAGTGCTCTAAGGACTGACAGGTAAAGTTTGACTCCTTTGACTCCTGTAGTTCTGGTGGACTTCCACAACTTACCGTGTTGTCCATGGCACCACTCAGTTGCAACGTGCAGACAAGTAATTCTTTACAAGCAATTCAATGTTTGTATTTGGCATATTGATTGTAAGCAGAAAGAAAAGCTGAGCTACTGTGGGCAAGAGTGCAAATATAAAGAGCCTAAGGAATACCAGAACAAGTTATAGAAGCCGTAAAAATAAAGAAGAAAAAAGAATCCCCCCCAAAACCTTGCTATGCTGTTTATCATACACAAAACCCTCAAACTAATGGATAATACATTAACTGTTATCTGCTCTGGAACTGTCACTGGAAAGCAGCACCTGGCCATTTAAGATTACAATTCTGCTGCTGTCAACCTCACTGTAAAACCAGAAAGTCTCTCTCCTGTAACTTCTCATTGGTTAAAACAGCCATGATGTATTTGAGAGCTGAGAGATGTAACTAAATATGGCAAAGTTCTTCAAATGGAGTAGCTTTAAAATCATACAGTCTATGTATGATTCTGCTGTGATATTTTAACTAATTATTGTGTATTCACTGACACATATCATGCACGTCTCAATAATGAGAAACCTGAGAGACATAGTTAGCTGGCACACACCAGGCCAAGATGGGCAGGGAACACCAGCCCAGCTGGTTTCCTGTAGGCACCAGTCTTCTCATTGCCAATATGGCAACAAAAGCAACATTTCTTGCTCTCTACTAAGGCAGCTCAATCTGACAAACAACCTCTACTTGTAAGAGCACCTGCTCAACCTTTATTCTAGAAACGGCACTTTATGTCTGTAACCATGTTGGGCTACATGATCCTAAGTACTGCAGAGAAACCCTGCAAACCTGATCTTTACTTCAAGGAGGCTGTGAAAAACAAAAGATTACAATTTGCAATGAGAACAGATCAGCTCAAGGAGACAAGATGCAGAGAGACTTTATTCTGACATGTACAAGTGACTACAACACATCCCCTTCTCAAGATAAAAACTCTGAATTTATGACTTTTGGGAGTTTTAAAAGCCTTCAACTGGGTTCACAAAGTTCTGCAGCACAACAAAGCCAGACCTGCAGACAGTAGGAGCAGCAGATACATTACAAGAATGGTCTGAATGCAGTATCAGCAAATCAGTGAGGGATGTGAGATAAAGATCTTATGTTCAGTTTGATGGGAGAATAGTAAGTGAAGAAGCTTCACTCAACCAGTCAGAAACATGAGCCAAGATTATCTTGGTCATGTTTTGAAGAACCTGAAGGGACAAAATTACAGGCACAGGCCACAAAGGACTGAAAAATCTGAGGCAATCAAAGAATATGCATTGAGGTCTTACATAGCTTTGGCAACAAAGATACAGGACAAGTTTATTAAGACAAAAATGCAGCTCAAGGCTTCAGTTTAAATTTTGAAAGGGATTAAAAAGTAAGATGAAAAAGCACTGGCTAGTTTGATAATAACCAAGTACTACCTGGAAACAGCTGAATCTGTGAGGTATATTTGACTGGTTTGGGAAGTAAGAAAATATCACTGGTTTAATTTTGACACAGCTGGAAGGAGTACCACTGTGGACACAGATGGATTTATGTAGGCAGCCACAAGATGCATAGGATCTTATCACTCACCTCAGCCTTTCAAGTCCCTATCATCTTCTACATCAATAGAATTAAAAAAAAAAAAAAAAAAAAAAAAAAAGTAACAAGTTAAAACTATGCTAGGGCAATGGCATTTCATGCTCAACATAACCTATCATAACAAGTTGATTTATTTCATGTATCATATATATTCTCATTGCTATTCTGATTGCTCTACCACAGTTGATAGTCAAAGCAGAGCTCTGGGCTACCAGAAGCACCAAATTACTCATAGAATAGGTGGTGAATTCCATTACCTCTAGCATGAGTGCTGGATCTGTGGAACAATGTTAACACTCATTCAGACTACCTTATGCCTGTGGTTATTCGTAAAGACTATCTAAATTCAAAATATATTCAAAACCCAATAGGCACCTTCATCTTGAAGCAAATGAACTGGTTCAAACATCAGTGCTCACTAATGTTTCTGAAAGGGGCTTTAAATACAAGCCAGAACTTACAAACACATCTAGGGCAAAATCCAATACTGTAATTGACAGAATAAAATACATATTTAAGTTTTAAAAGTTGGTTGTAATAAGGTTGCACTTTAAGTTTTAAAAGCTGGTTGCAGATAAGGTCAGCGTAGGAAACAAGAATTTGTCATTTAACTGTAGCCTACTCTGTGTGTAATTTTGGTAGCACTGAGGAAATCCTGACATTAGCTTGGCAGAAGAGAGACCACCTCATTTAAATTTCCACCAAATTGTCAAAGGGCGTATTTCCATCACACTGAAGTAATCTGCCTGTAGCACAGACAAAAAGCAATACTGGCTGATGGAAGTGGCTTCAGTGCTTCCAGCATTTGGGGAATGCCACAGGAACTATTCACCTGCAACACAGCTTTGCACTGTAGTCACCAGACAGCAAACACCATCAAGGCCTGGAAACATGCACTGGGCCTTGATATATGATTCCACTGGAAGTTTTTCTCAAAGGAGCTATAGCTCAGCTACAGGAGTGGGAACTACTCTGTGATATGAAACCAGCTGTTTAGAGTATGCCTGCTACCCTTAATACTTAAAATACTATCGTACAAGAATAAATAAGACCTTTTTTTTTGGGTAGGTGGGCAGGGGTGGTAGGACTATGCTAAAATTAACATTTCAACTACTTATTACAGAGGTTTCTAACAATAGACAAAAGATTCATTAAAAGATTTTCCAGCACTATTTCCCAGTCAACACAAGCAGAGACAGAGCAGTTGGGACAAGGCCAGGTAGGAAGAAAAATGCCCCACATGTAGCTACTTTTAGAAAGCTGAGAAGGAATTAGATCTAATTATAAAACATCCCCAGTGAGAACAATATTTCAATCTTCTTTGCACAAGGAAGGAGCAAGGCAACCCATCTCTTTGAGGCGGGAAAGGTATATTGTGAAAGCTGAGCAAGGCTTAACTTCATCTGTAAAGTTCTAATCCAGATTTGAAATTTCAAAAAAGAAAAGAAAAACAAACAAAAACCAACCAAGAGACCTGCAAACCTCTCTGCAGAGCTAGATTAAAACAAAAAAGGAGCAAGAGAACAATCCCCAAAAGAAAAATCACTTCCCCTAGACCACCCAAATTCCCATAGCTTATCCTCTGCAGAAAATGCTGTCACAAGTCATCCCAGTTACCAGATTACCAGATTTCTTTCCTTATTGCACAGCAGCAAAAAAAGCAGATGGAGAGTTCCCTTCCAAACATCACATGGCCAAGACCTCATAAACCCCCAGCACTTCTGTGCACTCAGCTTTATATCCTACTCATATCCAAGCAAGCCTTGAGAAATATTTGATATAGGCAGTTTCTGCAGTAATGTCCCAAACATAAAAATTTGTATTTTTAACTTATTTAATATTTTTACTATAGTATACGAGTTAAATAGCAGCTTAAAATTTTCTTCTTCACTGGCAACCAGAAGCCTCAGAAAAAACTGAATTCAGAGCACATGCAGCAGTATTTAAATTTGTAGACCTTATTTCCATCTGTAAACTGTCCTCAACTCTAGTTACAGTATTACCCAAACTAGAAAAGTTCTCATTTTTTAATCTTAAACCCCATGAGATGCGTTTATTTTTCCATGATGAATCACATTTTTACATAAGTACTCCAAGTCAATGGAACAGCTGAAAAACAAAGGCAGTAACTCTGAACAATAAACTACACAAGCAAGTGGAGCCACATCTACTGAACTTTGAAAATCTAGAAACTTCAATATCACAGATGCATTGCATGCAACAATGTTAAGATTTCTACTTACTTCCTCATTGAATAATTTGCTAGTTTCTTTTTTAATAGGGTCTATAAGTTGGACCTGGCCTGCAGAGAAGCCCACTAGAAGTGACACACTTTCTGCTGTGGCTGTTAAGTGATTGAAGTCATGGCATGTAGGCTGTGTTCCTTTGTATATCCTTTTGTCTATTGGTTTACTCAAGTCCGCAGCCTGCAAAGAGAGCAAACAGAATTCAGTTTATCACAATATGTGCACATAACCACATCTATTTTAAAAAAATGCTTATACCACACAACAACTTACGCAATCACAAAACCCTACTTTAAAAGCAGCTCTGCATTTATGAGACATCCAAGATCTTATCAAAATGTTTCTCTCTTTATATTAAGCAAGTATACAAACTACAGCTGCCCTTGCCTTTGCACCTACAGCACGTGACAAATCAGTGACAACCACTCAGCAGCATGAAGGCTCCTGTGAGTCCTCAAGACACCAGAAGGCTTCTACTGCCACAAGAGCCATAACAGAGACAAGATATCTTCTACTTTTCTCATAGCACTTTTTCAGTATTGAGTACAACCAATTTTGCATTAAAAATACCATATTCTCAATCACACAATTCTTGAACTGTAAGTCTACCCTTTAACAAATAACAGGCAAACAAATGATATTGTTCTCCATAATCACAAAAAATTATCAATCAGCTCCAAAGATATTTTCTAGTGACTCGAGATACTGATACCGCAATTATAAAATACATTTTACACCACTGAGCTACAAAGTAATTGCTTCTGAAAACAAAATTCAAATATAGCTCAGACAAAATAAGTGCTAACAAAACTGAGGAATTTCAATATAAACAAATTAAGATCTAGCACTAAGTGTCAAGAATCAAAAGGAACAGAAAAGCAATTTAAAATGCTCCCTCACTTGTGTCACCTGAGTTTATCCCCATATCACTTCTGAACAGACAACTAAATCTTTCATCATCCAGAGATTAAACCCTACACATTTAATATGCAAGATCATTCATCAGGTTCAACCTTGTTTTTTAACTTCCCTATTTACTAGGTTCAGAGTCTGTAATTAGAAAGCTGCAGTTACTCAACAATATTACAGGCCTCAGACATAGCTGTGATTTGGGGCTCAGATTCTAATTTTGATATATACTTTTTCAGTATATTTAGTCAGAGGAAATCATGCCAGCAATAAAAGAGAAAGTAAACAAGCTTCACATAAAATAGAATTGCTCCAAAGCATTAAACCTTGGAGACAAGGTCTGAAAAACATTCACAGAGTATTCACACAGTGTTCACAGAGTTTCATAGAGAGAAACTAGATCTGTCAGTAGGGAAAAATCCTAACCAGCTATGCAGGTGAGCCCTTTCCAAAGGCAAATTTAACTACTGGATATGCATGACAAGCATTTACAAACAGTTGCACTTATGTTTTGCAGCACATATTATAAACCAGTTTAATCAGGTGTATGGTCTCTTGGTTAAAAACTCCAAAATGAGATGATGTATTACAATTTCTAAAGTCAGCAGACTAAAAAGTTACTCCCCAGAGTCCAGAGATCCATTATAAGCCAAAAGAGAATACTACCAATACCTCTTCAAGGAGAAATTAAGTAGAATACTAGCTCTACTGGGAGATGGCAGGATAATGTGCATACCTACCACAGAGCATTCCTAGGCTGATGTAAATCTGTGACTTGAAGCTGAAAGATCAAATGCTAAAGGTCTTGCAGTTATGTCTTAGACTGTAACACTCCTGTCCTGTATCACTACAAACAAGTGATGTCAAGAGAGACCTCTCAGAACTGAGGTAGCATTTCTATCTGGAAGAGCACAAATGCATAGCCATACCTCACATAAGTGCAGAATAAAGCAAACCTATGAGATCTGAAGTTCTTTTCCTCTGGACAGAAGTTGCAGCAGGACTCAATGCCTAAGAATGAAGATCCATTCTAAAGTAAATACAACTTGGCCTGAATCATACTGAATGACCAGAGAACCACAGACTCTCCCAGCCAGCAGAGGATACAGCTTTACTACCTTCTGAATCCTCACTCTCCCTTTAAGCAGCAAAGAACCAATAGGTGGCTATATTCAAACTATACCTTGCTCTTTTGTCTGGGTGAGGTTTTACATCACTAGCTTTTGCTTTTGTTGTCCAACAACTTTGGTGTGGCTGAAGTTCCCCATCTCATGAAATTGTGTGGTAATAGACCTAGCAACACATGCAACTCTGATAAATTAAATCTAAGTACAGACTTCGCTGTGCTTATTCTAGCTATTCTCTGGGAACCAGATGGCAGGGAGAATCTGTCTGAACTTAAATGAAGTATAAATAAACTAATTCAGCCCAGAATTAACCAGGCTTCTACTGACAGGGATGCCCTGCCTTTTATTTACATGCAGCTACTGCTTTCACTTACAGCTCAGTTGTCTCGTAGAGATAAGTCAAATCTTAAAGCACTAAAGTACTGCTTTGGTCTCTTAACTGAGAGTAGAATCAATGGGCACAGGATCTAGGAGACATTTTTTTTATTTCTGCATGAAGGTTGCTATAGGATTTTGCTAAGAGCAAGAAAAGTGCTTACTCATAAAATTCAATCATGCCTGGGACTCAGCATTTCATTAGCTCACCACTAAGCCCCATTTCCTTTTTTGTGAAAGATGTGATTCTCAGAGAAAAGCTTTTACATGAGATCTGTGTCCATTAAAAGCTATCAAATCCTAGGATCAGACACTCTTTAGTGAGCAAGGTGATATGAACTGCCCCCTGCTTAGAAGTGGTGATGTACTTTCAAAAAACCCAGAAAAATCTTGGGATTAAGTGTTGCCAGGCAGGAAAGTTAAAAGCACAGGAGCAGACAGCCTCACCATGGCAGCTGGCAGCAAGCTATTTGCACAGTTCTTGTCCCAATGCCTTTAAAACTTTCTTCTGAAAAACATCCAGCACTATTCCAGCCTGTCCACTCTGAGAAACTTCCTCAACTGCAGATGGTTCATAATGAGATTGACACTTCCAGTAATCTGGAAGGAGAATGGGGCAGCTGATGCAAGGCAAGGAATATCAAGACCATCCCTACCTATCTCAGCTAATCAAGGCTCTGGGACTGGCACCTTGGCCAATTGATACTTGTGCTAAAGGTCTGTTCCTTCCAACATACAGAGGTACTGTATGTACCCCCTGGGCAAAGAGACAAGGAATAACAGTTCTTAGGCAACAACAGGAACCTCACACACCTGTATAAAGCCAGCAACACAGTTGAACAAAATTGCTCTACCTTGGGCATCAACAGCTTCCAAGTCCTGCCTGTGAACTAAACTCTAGACTAAAACTCTACCTTAAGAGAACCTCACACTTGCTCACAGAGGAAAAATTGAACATTTAGGCCTGTGAATGAATTCATACTCCATGAATTCATACATCTAATGATGAATTCATACTCTAGAAATAAAACATGAGCCATGTAACTGTTTGGGGGACTTCCTGGTCTCATTTAGTTAACTCTCACAGCACACTGTTTTAACAAAATTAGTCCCACTCTGCTGGGAAGGGAGGAAGGGGGAAAGAAAATAATCTAACAATTTAAAAAGCAGCCCATTCACCCTGGATTCATGACTTCCAGTAGAAGGGCAGTCAAATGGAACATATTCATCACAGCTTTAACTACATAAACATTAAGAAAAAAATGGCACCAAAAAACAGTTTCCTTAGTCTGAAGCAAATATTTAAGTATTCAGATTCTGATGTCTGAAATGCCTGATTAGGATGGGCATCAATAACCTTGGTTCTGTAGCTGCACATAATTCTAAGGTCAAAGCAAAAGATTAATATCTATCCAAGATTTATTTTATTGATCCAAGACTTAGTGCTCTCATAATAAGATTGCCTAAACAGTGAATCACATTATTTTAAGTCAGCATTTAATCACACTCCTTGACAGATGTTATTTCTTCCTATATCTTTTCTTCTCCTAACTTACATTTGCAGCTTTCTGCAATTTTTACTTGAGTGAAATGTGTCATACATGTTACAACTCTTTCCAAGCTGAAAACATAGCCAATATATTAAATTAATTACTTAATTACTTAATTTATTAATTATTAATTTAATATGTACTATTAAATTACATATAAATTTATTGTTATTTAGTATATTTATTATTGTATTCATCAGAAGGCTTCCGTTAGATACTTAACAGCATTTAATAGTACATTTGCCAGGAGACTGGCTTTCAATGGGTCATAGCTGTGAGTGAGACTGAGACAGAATGGTGAAGCATTTAATAAAAATTTTACTGCCAAAAAATCCTCTTACGAAAATCTCTCTTGTCCAGAGAATTAATTGATCTTGAACAGCAGATTACAGATTGGCTATGTATGTACAGCTCTAGTGCACAATAAAAGAGGAGACACAGAACTAAGACAATGTACTTCTGAATACAATTTTCTCAGTATTTCTGGAGCTTGGAATTCATAACTGATTACCTGTAACTTGCTATCTCTTCCACACCTTGCTGTCCAGGGATTTAATGGTCCCTGGTCTAAAAACAGAACAATTTGAGAAAGCTGTGTTTGTAATAATGCTGTACAAGAAACAGAAGAAATCCACTCTTAGAATTATTACTAAGTGAGTTTCTTTGAACATCACAGATGCTCTTTAAAACTTAGCTGAAAAAAGAGGCAAGGCAACCCTTGCTGGAGCCCTGATTTACAGAATTGCCTGTGAACAGGACAGAACCCTTCCAGACTCGCTCCCTGCATTAGCAAGGACAGGGAAAGCTAAAGTTGTTTATTCTTCCTCCATGTCTGTGCTGCTCTCCTTCTCCTTCCTGCAGAGCTAGCCATGGGACAGAGAATGCTGAGGAACACAAGAAAGCAGAGTTATTACAGGCACTTTTGTAGAACTTTCCGGCCAACTCTGTTTCTTATTTCTGTACACAAGTTTCTGACAGAAATACCAGTGTCAACACTTCACACTGGACATCACTCTGTTTTATTACCACAGGAGTCGACTTCCAGAATTTTTTTGTTTTATAGCCCAAACACAGATCACTTAATATTAGCAACAGACTAATGTGTAGTTACATGACTGTTGTTTCAAGCTGATCTGATCTCACAGCTGACCCTGCTTGGGGCACGTTAGACTGGAAACTCTCAGAGGTTCCTTCCAACCTGAATAGCCCTGGAATCCTAATCTTAGGATCAACCAAAGCAGCAGCATCAGGGCCACTCCCAGCTTATTTAACAGGTCTGGTTTGCATCTTAAAGAAACTTCAGGAAGCAAAAAAACTCCAGAAAAAAGTTGGTTGTCTTTCTCTATAAAGACCACTGATGTAGGGCAAAAGTTCTGCTTAGTTTATATAAAATACACAACAGAAAGTCCAGGCAACACTTCCTGTAAGTACAAAGCCCTAACAAAACACTCTTCAGTGCAACTGACAGTGCCACCGCCTGTCAGTAGCAAACTGGCTGCTACAAATATAACTGCACATAAGCTGACAGACTGCTGATTTAGCTTTCTCGCTAGAAAGTTTAAAGTCTGGCAAGAACTCACATCATCCCTTGAGATCCAGCATCCCTTCAGATTCACAAACCTTTCAGGTAGTGTACAGCTCAACATGTTCACTTCAGAAGCCCCCAAAAACTTAAAATAGTTTAAAAGCTTCTCAGCTTTCACTTAGAAACCAAAAAGAAAGAAAGAAAGAAAAAACAAAGTAAAAATTCTTGTCAAGATTCAATAAAAAGCCAGTAGACAATCGCCATTTGTCAAGTTGCCCTATTTATAGCCACAATAGGTTTCTTAAATGTAACAATAGTTTCTTAAATAAATGAATGCTGCTTTTCCATACCTGACTGATGTGCTTAGTCTCAAGGGTTGCATAATAGGTGTTGTGTGTGAGCACAGAGTAGTTTTAAATGTCTCCTGAGCCTTGTAAAGCCATTAATGCTACGGAAATTTTAGGTCTTAATATTGCATTCAATGTATCTGCTTTATAGTAAAGTCACATTTCTAAACTTCAATAAAAATATTATTTTCAGTTTTGAAATTAAAATTCGGCTGATCTTTTAACTCCCTGAACTGAAGCATCAATAGCTTGCCACTCACAATACTGTTCCTCATAAATGGGTTTCTGTATCTTTGCAGAAGGTTTTTTATAAGTTACAAAGCACTTGATTAAATGCTGAACAGGAACACTTAAGGCATGTGACAGTTTCTAGGATACTCTGTAAGAACAGCTCTGCTAGTAAAACAAGGACACCAAGTAATTTTATTTAACCTAATTTTTTTTTAAGTGTTCTACACAATTCATCCATAACAAAGTCTTAAAGATCAATTTTGTACAAAGTCGCTTGCAAATTTGGGAAGCTACTTGATATTCTTCTCTCTTCTAGATTTAATTCCCACTTGGGGCCATACAAGACATACATGACTTTTGAAAGGAGAAAAACATTACTTAACAAGATTTAAGAATTTATTCATACAGCAGACAACTATGACCACCTACATTTAGAGAAAAGCTCTAGACCAGATAACTGGACATAAATCCATATTTAGGCAGAGATCAGTGCAGTTTTCTGAAGGATCCAATAAAAGACTCACATTCTGTTTGCAGAAGAATTACTCTAAGCACTCAAACGAGCAAAGAGCACGCACTGGATTGAAATAAATCTATGTCATATTAACTGAACCGATGGTTATATAATTGGCAAGATCAAGAAAGTAGATGTGAACACCATAAAGAACGCATATAAAGGACTGATTGATTTACAGCTTATCGTAACAATGTTAACTCCATTTTAGTAAGGCCATAAACCAAAACATTTCTGTGGTTACAGTATAGATCAGCACATTCTTTTGGGAAGTTGTCTAAGGTGAAAGCACCAGGTTACCAATAACCCTAGCAAAAGTAGATATTTTTCTTTTTAAAAAGTGTTCAAAACTTCAGAACAGCAGATTAAAAAAAAATTTGTTTGCAAGTCCTCATTCACTTCACATGTGTATACAGCAACGACTTCCTCTTTGTTTATAAGACTGAGCAAAGGGCACTAAAACAGTACAGGAATATTAACATGTCTGAACTACTGCAGGCCAGAGAGGCTAATGGAAATTGAAACAAGGTTTTTAACCCCTCCACTCAAAAATCCCTCTGTCTTTTCAGCACAGAATTCTGCTGCTGCCTTCACCTGTCATAACCCAAGAGAGGTCTGAAATCCCTGAAACTGTTCCTTTAGAAACTTAAAGCATCTTCAATTCAAGCTACTTGGTGTTCACCTGGTAAAATTTTGACTCATGCTTCTTTAGAGTGGAAGACCAAAACCCACAACTTATGACAGTGCTGTTCAAGAGCCAGGTCAGACCCAAATTGTTCTAATGAACTGACCTTCACACAGGTCTCCAGAGCACGTCCTGCTCAGTCCTGACAAGGTCTGAGAGCTTAGCATCCCCAAAAGAAACCCAACAGCCTGCCCACTCCACAAAGTTGACCAGAAGCACTTTAAGCAACTCCAGCAATCTTCAGCTGCACTATAATCAAACCACTAAAGCTTCAGGCAAGTGACAGGACACTGTAACTTATCAAAAGGTGCTTCTTTCTCCATATTTAACAAAGGTTTTTATTAAAAAATTTTTATTACACCTGCAGAAGAAAACCTGCTCCCTTTGCTCACTAAAAGCACTTGAACTACACATTTGGCACAACACTGCCTTACTATGAGATAAAAACATATGAATATACGAGCTTTAACTTGCTCTCGAGCCTCTAAACAATCCCTCAGAAACGCATGCCAAAGAAGAGCTAACAAAAAAGGTATTCCACAGTTCCTTTTGCAAAGTTCCCTTCACTGTGGGTGCCAGTTAAATGACATGATCAACTCAGACGAAAATTGAGACTATGACTCCAGTGTTATGCCTTTGGTCACATTAAATCTGTAAACAGGCTAGTTAAACTCAAACAGCTCTGAATAAAGTCACTGTATTATACATTCCCAACAGACATGAACTGAATTAGATGTTCTATTTTGGTTTAAGCAATTACTTGCCTTTTTTTAATAGGAAGAAGGGAGAAGAAGCTCTGATATCAGCATTATTGTCTCTTCCCAGTGCCTGGTCTGCAGAACTTTGGCTCTACTGTAACTCAGCATGCTGGATAAAAACCTCTTCAGCAGAACCCTGATTCAGAATCACGTATGTTGTGCATGTGATGCAGACACCTTCCTCCTCTTTTCCCCCTACTCAGCTCTTTTTAAGAACATATGTAAGAAAGAGATCTCACTGTGCAGTTTTAAGTTCAAAATAATGCTCTCTGAGCTATTTATAAACTATGGGTGACAGGTCACATTTTTACACTGGTCTCTCCCTCACTGGCTTAACAATTAAGACACAGATTTGACAAGTCATAGCACATACATACTTTATAATCATGGACTCCAAACTGGACGTTTTTACCAGACTTTTTACTCCAGTACCATTTCTTCAACGTTCCAGAAGTTAACTCATGAATTCAGCTGTATTAATGGATTATTGTCCATCCTAGATTTCTTTCATGTAGCCATTTAAATTGCAAATATGGAAGTTAATAACCCTTACAGGATTTTTTTTCCATTAACCACTGTATGGAATTGAAAAAATTGCCAGGTTTTAACTCCCACTTCCTGTTCGTTATTCACTTATATTACAGAAGCAAGGTACCCTGATGAGTTAATACGTGGAAAAAAAGTGTCAGTTCTGAATTTTGTTCCCCTTTGATTTTACTGAATACTGTCTTGTTCCCAGGAAAAGACAATGACATCTAACAGTCCTCATATACACAGCACTTCTACTGATTACTAGAAGTAAGGAGTCCTGTCCTCAATATTTACACAGAAGTTTTCAGATGTCACAATTTTCTCCACTTCTCTGAATATCTCTGTAATAATACACTTTTATAGACCTGAAAAAAGAGATGGACCTATTGATTTACACAATGCTGTATGACTTACTCAATTCTTGTTTCTAATATTCTTATCTGTTTCATTTCTTAAAGAAAGGAATATTTATTAGAACTCAAATATTAATCAGTTAAGGCAATCACCAATATCAATCCCCTCTTTTTGTGTAGTGGCTCCAAACTGACTCAAGTATTTTCCTTCACTGTGTGACACCAAGAGATTAGTGGTAACACATACTGTTGCTCATTCATGTAGCCTAACTGCATCTCCCAAGTTTCTTCTAGTTGCCTCTTGCCAGTTAGTCAGTCAAATCAGCCAGTCTTCAACTTCTGCTGCTCTTCACCTTTTACTTCTTTTCCTGAAGTTACAGAATATACCACATAACTATAAATTATTATATGTTAAATTAGTGGGATGAAACATTTTATTTACTGTAGCTAATCAGTGATACAATTCTCTCTTCCCGTGGCCTCTAAATTCTTACTTTCCTTTGAGCTAAGCCCTAGCATAATCTTCCAGACGTTTTCACGTTCCACTTTTGTTTTAATTAAAAAGTGCTCAGTAAGTCCTTTTTAAAGAGGTCAGCAAAAAGCAGAATAACCTGTAATTCAAAACAATAGTTACTGTTCACAACAAGAACTCTTGAACACTATTTCATAAACTGTTTGTTCCATCATTTCATGTTCCAGTAACACTACTTCCCAGTTACAACGACAGCAAGCCTCCCTTCCCAAGAGACCATGTGTTATAAAGGCAGAGGCAAATTCATCACAGTTTCTCAATAATAACCTAAACTGCTTTCCCTGAGCCTCCAACTGCCTGCCATAATCTCCAATCCATGTTATGCAATACATAAAGTGATGAGGTAGAGTCATGTGTTAGGGTAGGTGCTCACGACCACAACGCTCAGCCCCTGCCCTAATCTCGATCTTCAGGAAGTCTTTAGAAGTAGATCTCCCCCAAGCCACAGATTGGCTTTCTATGTAACAGCTTCCCTTTGTGGGATAAGACTTTGGAGAAGATACATGGAAATATACATACTAATTTACATTCAGAAAGAGAAAAATAACTGCATGATTTGCATGTGACCACATCTTTGGAAAACTGTACAGCAAGTCACATGCAAAATGGTCAGATTTTGCCACAACATCCTGACAGGACTACAATACCAAATACCATGTTCACATTAAACTGATTACATAGGGAACTTATCAAACTGAAAATCACCCATTAAAATACTCACATAAAGATCTTGGTTACAGGTAGCAAGCCTTAACACAAACAACTGTGGGAAAGTGAATTAAATATGGCAAGATGTTAATATACACAAGTAATTAAAGGATATATATGCAATTGGGAACACAGAAAAACCACTAAATGCACAGGGATCATAAATATATACAAATCACACATATGTGATCTAACATACATATAATCACTAACACACAAATTTTAGAGAGACAAGACTGAGTCACGTTTGAAACAAGGCATTGCACACTGAAAATATGTCAACTTTGATTACAGTACTTAAGCAATTCAATTCCTCTGTATCCAAGAGGCTACTCTATTCACTCAATGCCCTTATAGTTAGAGGACAAGCCAACAAAGAATCTCACTCTTCTCTGCTTGTGAATATTGCCTCCTTTGTGCAAAACTCTGGACTGCCAATTAAGATTTGCTTAATAAAACGGGATTTAAAAACTGTATTCTTTGGCAAACAGACTCTTATAAATTATAAACAAGTATATTTGCTCTCCAAAGTGATTATTTCAGTTTACAAGTTTTCTTTTGTGTATCTTAGTTTCCAAACTTTGGCATGAATTTCCTACTGTGTTTGCCATGGCAACCAAGCAGCCTGAGCCTCTATTTGAAATTCCGTTTAACTGTTTAGCATTGCATATTGATCAAGATACATTAACATCCTAAAGTACTCCAAAGAGTGAAGCAGCCATTCTCATACTGGAGAGCCACCCTATATCACAAACCTCAAAGGATTTTTGCTGTTGTTTAAAATGGCAAGTAGCAGGGAAACTTCTTTGTCAAAGATGTACATAAAAAGCTACCAAATAAAGAGAATGCACTCAGATGTGAGGAAAGGAGTATATTCAATTTATAAGGAGCTACATTAGAACAGCAGTCTCAATCTGACAATATCTTCTCCCCTGTGAAAGAGTTTGCATTCACATCAGAAAGGAGAATTTGCTCCAGGAGTACATTTGAATGAGAAAGACTGTTTCCTGCATTAAAGCTTGTTCCCGTGGTGGAAAACTGTTCTGTTCCACAGCAAGAGGGGCCAGGTAACTGCCCAACTTGATGTTCCAGAATTAACACTAGCAGGGCAAAGCCAAAGCATAGTTGCTTCTTTTAGTTTCCATTTTGAATAAAGATCTTTCTTCAAAACCAAGATCATGAGAAAACATCTGTTTTAAGCACACAGAATCTTTTCCAAATACCTCAGCATAGTATAAGTTTATATAAAAACGAGTACAAAACAGATTAGGAAAAACTGAAAAAAACAGGCTTACTGCTCATCTTTTTCAGTCTCTTACACCATATGATTAAAAAAAAAAAAAAAAAAGGGCTGGCTGTTCACCAGTTGAGAAAATCTCATCCTTTTCTCTGCTCATGGCTTAAGACAGGACGAAACAGTTCTGACCTTCAATGCCTAGTGTATAAATGGAGACTTAGAATACAGAAAACCACCTCCAAGAATACACAAAATACAAAATTCCCTCCTAAAGCTTCCCCACAAAACTACTGAGATACTCTAGCATCCATTTAGTTATCATTAAACATCTCCTGCTCTTTCCATGATACCTGCCAAGTGAGCTGTACATCCATTTTTTCACTGAACATTACTGCCTCCAGCTCCTCAGTCTCTTCCAGTCCTTTCCTCTCCTGATTTGAAAGCCAGTAAGGTGGCCTCACTGGGTACCACACAGAGAGTTGGATTTGTATCACTAAAAATAAATTGCCTTCACTCTGTTCATCTGGCTCAGCCCTAAGAAGCTTCTGGAGGAAACATTCTGCCTCTTGTTAAAACCTATTCTGTACTTCCCTTAGGGTCTGCAGCCTATCACACCATAGTATTTTCATTCTGCAGTTCAGCTATTAGTAATTGCTTTCAGCAGGGCTGGTCAAAAGGCAGGATCCTTCTAAATTAATAGTAAATTTCGCATGATTGGGATTTGTAGGAGATCTGTCTCCCACAAATGCAATGTCTCATACATCCAGGGAAGGTTTAGTATTATTTATTCTCTCCCTTCTTTCCTTTCTTCTTCGTTTTAGTGTGACAAAAAGGATATTTAGTGACTGCTTTGCTCAGAAAATTAAAATCACACATTTCTTTCTCCAGTTTTACATCAGACACCATCCTCTTTTAGTAGCAGGAGCTAAAAATCGTCTTCAACACAAGTAACCAGAATTTCATACAATATTAAAGGCAGCTTCTCAATGCCTAGTACAATGGCACTGAAAATATTCTTTATTTCTATTGGCAAACCTCATTTGATACATCTCTGAATTGCATTTATGTCCTCCAGCCTTCAACAGCTGTATCACAAGCTGGCTCAGCTTGTAATCAACACTAATCAAAAGATTATCAACTTTTCAAAGTTTTATTGCTGAAGCAAAATTTCCCTATGGATTTTTTCAATGAATTTTCACTTCATCTATGGTCGAGATATCAGCTTGTTTCACCTTATAAAATAACTCTGATTATGAACAGTGATGTGTCCCAAGTTATTATGAGCAGCATGTATGTACTCTTGCTTCTCTGTATCAGCATCACCAATTATTTGCAAAACCACTCCTAGAAGACCTCAACTTAAAGATCTCTTCCCAACGGTTATCTCAGATGAAGAACTAAGCTTTTAATTGTCTGATCATTCTGTAACAGAATTTCCAAGCTCTAAAATTCCCTCATTTTAAATATCTACTACTTGCATCTGAATTTCCACTTCATTCAAAGACACAAACTTAGTAAATTTCAACTCTCCTTTACTACTAAAGTGTTACACTACAAAGGCTGAGCACCTGAACCTCAAATAAAGCTGTCTATATATACACCTTATATATTAATGTTTTCCCACCACAGGGAGACAACATTTTACTTTCTGCAAAACAAAAAAGAATCCCTAACACAGAAGTCTACAGTGTAAGAATTTCAAAACCTAAAACTGAAAGGGGATTTTTTTGTTGTTGTTGTGGGTGGGGTATGTGTTGAATAGCACTCCTGCATGTTTTTCTCTATCTGAATACAATCCAGGATAAGCCTTGCAAAAATACCTGCCTGACACTCAGCCAAAGTCAGTCAGAATGTTTTCAGCAGAAATTTTCACTGTTAGGAATAGAGTGAATTAAAAAGCAACTGATTTCAGAATAGCACAGAGCATTCCAAATATTCACACACACTAAATAAAGTTTATGCTGGAATGCATGCTTATGGATTGTCACAAGCTGTGTAAAGAACATATCACCTCCTGTAAAGGCTGGAAGGCATTGAAGCACACATTTTAGTCTCTTCACTTTTGAGGAACTGAGAAAATGAAATGTACTGTAACAATTATCTCTTTCCTTAACTATGCTTCATAATTAAGTTCTGCAAGTCTCACTTAATATTTATGCTTAGTTAACTATTATTCATTTCTCAATAGTTACAATTTAGTACCTCAAAACAGATTCACAGCTCTATAGTAAAAAAGTAATAGTTACCTTTCTGATCTTCTTGCTCCTTTTTCTCCTTTATTTACTCCTACAGTCTAGTTACACTGTTGCCTACACTTATATTCAATTTTTTTTCACCTGTTTTTAACACTGCGTGAGGCATAATTCAGATTAGCTTAATAGAGATAAGAATACATGTACTAGATGTAAGAAACAAATTAAAATAAGGAAATTAGGTATGTAAATAGAAAATGGATTCCCATTTTAGCACAATTCAGCAGCTGTTCTCATCCAGTTCACACACTCAGTTGCAATACTTATTAAACATTTAGAAAGTGACTTTCACTGGGAAATTGTTTAAATTGGCCCAGCTCTGCAAGCAAAATTGGTTAAAAAATCATTCCTGTTAAAGGCAACACTTATTTAAATCAGAGCTGGCAGACTAATTCGAGATGGCACCCAAAACATGGAACAAACTGGAAACATTGCATGGCTTAATGGTAGCGTCATCTCTGAGCTGATCACCTCCTCCCCATGCACACACACAAAAGTTACCTGACCTGTTGGACCAGTGTTCTAGTCAGTCACATGTTCAAAGCCACTACTTTCACTTTACCTTTGAATCCCATTTTTTTTTCTTTCCTAAAACAATGGTATGGTTTTGTTACAATATTGGAAAAATTCACTTGTGCAATACCTATCAACAACAAACACTGAGGCTGACTGACAAAAGCAAAAACTGTTTTTGCTTCTTCTTTCAGGAGATCTGACATCTGAGGTATCTTTAAAATACTTAACACAAAACTAAGTGTTCTGTTAAAAAAACAAGACTGCTGTAGCTTTGCCACTTAAGTTGTTAAAACTACATCTCCTTTAACTTTAAAAAGATCAAAATATAGTAACACTTAAAAGTTGGCTTTATGAGCGTGCTCTATGGCAAAAAAATGCAAACACCTGCAGTCCCTTGACAAAACCCTGATGTTTTCCAACTTTAAGAGTGAAGAACAAAGTAGAATATTCCTCTCTGAAAAAGTACTCAGAAGTATTGAAACCAAAAAACAGACATTAAACACAAAAAGAACAAATAAAAAAAAAAATTGGCTGATTCAGGGAATCAGTGTTACAGCTTACCTAAATTGATTTACTTGGAATTTGCAAGCTATTATATGACCACCATTATTATTAAATTAGACTAGGTTCAGTTTCAACAGGCACAAGTGAAAAAGAAATTCATAGTGCATAATATATTCAATATAACTCCATTCATTATGCTAATAACATACAGGCAAACAGTTGTGGGTTGAGTTTTCACCAGTCTACCACACTGCTATCTATCACAGAAAGTTTCTCCCATTCCCTTTTCAGCTCATAAGAAGAAAAGTTATTTCTTTAGGAAGGAGAAAATAATATTAAAAGGCAAGAGCAGCAAAAGCTGAGGATTATCCGTTGCTATAACAAAACAATGTTTTAGTACAACAGTCTAAACTCGGTGCTTGGAAGAAAAAATTATCTGCTAAGGAAAGCAGTCTGAATAATTGTACCCTGCATTGCCCTGTTGCTATAGAAACTTAATTCACTGTAGCAGTTAATTGCTAATCAATTTATAATTTTTCATTACAAAGCTCAATAGAAATCAAATGCAACACTCTCATGTCTGTCCAGAAAGTTCAAATTATGTCTCTTCTGGCTACTGTTGGATTTTGCAACCCCAAGGAATGCTGGACATTTTTGATACAGTGTTTTTATCAAGCCCATAATTTCATCATGTTGCGGCATGTTAAGAAAATATTACTTGAACAAAGCCCTAATTACTTTAGTACTAAAAATAAGATGGAGCTGGCTCTTATCCTAAGAGCACCAGAACAGTCCTACAGAAGTTACGTGAATAAAATACTGCACAAATGTATAACCTGTGCTCCAAAACCAGGATGAGGCCCATTGGTTTATGCTTTCCGCGGTCATACACAGTAACAGAGAGATGAAATGACATAGTTGCTCTAACTATTGTCCTGTAGTTGTTAATATGCAATGCATCTTCCTTCTGGGGCTGAAGACATTTCATTACAAGCCAGCCCAACAAGATGAAAAGTGTTACAGAACAAACACAGCTACTAGCAAACAAGTATCAAGGACCAAATCCCTAAAACAAATACAGTGAACTCTGATTTCCCACAATCCCATGGGTACAAGAGTTCTAGGATAATTATCCGGTCTGAAAAGCAGAATCTTCCTTCAGAATTTTTAGAACAAAAGGCAGTACGTTCCAAATTCAGGCATTAGCTTCCTTAATAAAAATATTTCTTCTAAAGTAAGCAAGTATTAAGATATTTTAAGTAATAATAAGTGTTGGCAGTTTCACTGGTACAGAGCTTATGCAAAAAAACCCACAACCTTTTGCCTGCTATTAATAATTTTCTTTAAAAATTACCATCAAAGGGCTAAAAGTATTCCACATATCAAATGGTCACACAAGACTGTCTCTTTCCTCAGGCTGATTTTTGTCTCAAGTGTAGGAGGGAGTGATCAGACTGTCTATTGTCACCGCCAGACCTCAGAGAAACGGTGCTGAGGGGCCAGTGCCCACACATCAGGTGTTTCGCTAAAGGTCCTCCCAGGACACTGTGAGGACACCCAACACAGCCCAGCTATTAAATCATCCCATCCATGGGCATACTAACACCAGGCACACTAGGGATCTCTGCTGTCAAAAACACCTTTAACCACCACTGATGTTTGCACACTGTCCCAATCTAAACTCTCCTTTATATCAATTTGCACTGCAAGTGCCACAGCTGCAAGGTACCTACTAACCAGAGAAGACAGAAATGAAAGGTGCCCAGACGAGTGAAGAGGAAGCACAGCAAAAGGTATTTCTAGGCTCCTAAGACTGGGCTTCTCCAGGCCCTGATGTTACTAGCATTTCTCTTCAGCTCTCTCATGTACACACAAGGTCTCTATCAGTTTAGGACTAACAAAACACAATGCACTGATCAACCAGATCAATGCCAGTCCAACATGTTTTTGCAGAAGGTGTGTGGTGGGTTGACCCTGGCTGGATGCCAACAACCACCAAAGATGCTCTATCACTCCCCTCCCGAACTGGACAGAGGAGAAAACAATATAGTGAAAAGTTCATGAGCTAAGGACTGGAAGAGATCATTCACCTGTTACCATTGCAGGCAAAACAGACTCAAGTTGGGGAAATTAACTGAATTTATTACTAAGAAAATCAGAGCAGGATAATGATACTGAGAAGCAAAAACAAACCTCAAAACTACCTTCTCTTCACCCTCCCTTTTTCCTACCTCTACCTCCCCCCCAGCAGCACAGGGAGATGGGAATGGGGGTTGCAGTCAGTTCATCACACACTGTTCCTGCCATTCCTCAGGGAGAGGAGTCCTTCCCCTGCTACAGCAAGGGGTCCCTCCCACAGGACAGTTCTCCATGAACCTTTCCTATCTAAGTCCTTCAGGCACAGCCCACTCCAGCATGAGTCCCAAGTCCTGCCAGGAACCTGCTCTTCATGGGCTCCTCCCTCCGCGGGTCCACAGGTCCCTGCCAGGAACCTGCTTCACCCTGGGCCTTCCGCAGGTTCACAGCCTCCTCTCAGGTACCCACCTGTGTGGCTCTGCTCCATGGGCTGCATGTGGATCTCTGCATCCCTGTGGCCCTCCATGGGCTGCAGGAGCATAGCCTGTCTCACCACAGGCCATAGGGGAATCAGCTCTGACACCTGGAGCACCTTCCTGCCCCTCCTTCTGCAGTGACCTTGGTGTCTGCAGAGCTGTTCCTCTCATATGTTCTCGCCCTGCTCTTCTCTGGCTGCAAATACATCTCACAGTAACTTTTCTCTCCTTAAATATATTATCACAGAGGTGATACTACCACTCCTGATTGTCTCAGCCTTGGCCAGCAGCAGGTCCATCCTGGGCTTCTCACAGCAGCTTCCACCAGAAGCCCCCCAAGAACCTGGCCATGCAAAGCCAGTACAAGGTGTTACCGATGGCTCACAGAGGAACAGAGACATCAGTGTAGCATTTAGAGCAGCTGAGCAAGCTGCCACTGGACTGCTGCAGTAGCTCATTGGTAACCAGTACTTTGTCACTCTAAAAATGAGAAGCATGGATCACCTTGAGCACCACTAAAGGCATCTTAACCTGGGCATTTGTTTGAGTTCTTTAGAACAGTTGTTTGCCCCATCCTTCTGATTTAGAAGTGTTAACATGTGCCCACGCTTAACCATCCCAGCTCCATCTAGAGAATTTACAAAGGCAGCATTTTGGCTAAAACACAGAACTACACTTGAACAGTCACTTCATTGGCACAGAAGCTATTCTGCCAACACTGTTAGGTCCGAAACATCATTGGAACAGCATCTTAAAACTCTGAAGGTGTTAGTAAACAGTTCATGACACAGAGAATTCATTCTGTACAAGAGAGCACAGCTCCATTACTGAAGGCAAGAGAGGCCATCCCATGTGTTAAACTGATGTGAATGTAACTGGACAGTTGCCTTTAGAGGGGAGGGAACATAAGTTCATACTGAAGTAAAGGACAGCAAGACATTTCTTGAAGTCACCTGTTGAGATATACAGCTCATGCTATTAAATAACAATAATTCTCTAGTGATACAAGCATCTCACTTTTACAAGCTGCACCCTGTATTTCTAAAATTCTTCTTTGGGAAAAACCTTACTGGATCAATATATCACACTGACTACGCACACTTTAAAAAAATTATTTATTTATGGACAGTAAAGTAATAATTTGAACTGACACAAAATGGCAATGCAAAATGGGCTGCAAAACAGCTAAGAAATACTGCATTTGGCAAAATATATCAGATTTCAAAAGTGGTATTTGCCTAATCATGCAACTATTCCTGCCTTCATAAATTATTTTTTTAAAGACAGACCCTCCTGACACCTTAAATGCAAACAGGTGGGTCTCTGGCCCAGTCTCTTACTAAAAAGGCTAAAGAAAAGCAGAAAACATCTGAAAGTGAAATACAATTGTTCACCATTCTGTAGGAAAGGCAAAAATCTGAAGAAAAATGCACGCTAAGCCTTCAGCTATGGCTTCACAATACAGTATTAAGTTGATGTTAAAAGATAGTATTTTCCATACAAACCATTAAAATATGCAAATCCAAACATCTAGACTATAATTTAAATCTCAGTAACATGACTCAAAAACAAATCGTTACAAAACTATTTTTCCATAGTACTGACAGTTACCAGTGGAAAACCAAAAAAATCAAGACAACAAAATAAATCCTTTACAACTCGTGCCAAAATTTCATTTCAATGATAGCTTCAAACATGTATCACAGTCATGCTCCAACAGCCACCTCAAATATCAAGAAAACCTGCAAAAAACCCCTCTAGAAGTCTTAGAAGAACCATATTTTAAAAAAACTGCCACAGTTAAAACAGGATGAGATTACAACCTTTAGGATTCTGTATTTGTTATAGTTACATTTGGAGATTTGGAAAAGAAGACATGGTACTCAGATTCCCTGAGTTATCCCTGTGACTGTAGCCCTGGGCAGACTCAAGTGTCCTTAAGGCATTGTTTAAACAGTTTCTTTCACCAGACTTGTGGGTTTTTAACACACAGTTCAATGTATATTGGTATCCATTCTCTCTTCTGTTGTCATTGCTCCTCCTTTTTTTAGCTGAAAGGGAGCATTAAAATCACAAACTTGAGTCCTCTCCAACTTTCACATTATATATTTCTTCTGGGAAGTGATATTTAAAACTCCTGCTAAACAATATTTTTTTAATTACTAGGAAACTGGGGATAAAGAAGTTTGTTCATAATATGCAATATTTTCTCCCTACACCAGCGTACTCCTAAGCTCACTTCTTGCTTAGACTAGTATTTTGCCTGACATAGCACTTCACAATCTCTAGTTGTGCAAAAATTATACACTATTAAACCAACAACTTCTTAACACAGTCACCTTCCAATCCCACATGGAGTTAAAAAGAAGTAATAAAAATTAGAAATATTTTTTTTTACCATTACAGCCACATGTAAACATTATGATTAACTCATGAAATTAAAGAACAAATACAGCTGGTAAACCAAAACTGAAATCAATTTGCAGAAAGTATCTATTAGAGATCTATAATTCCATTATGAACAGCTGGACTGAATAATGCTCAAGAAATCCCAATGCAAGTTACAACACTGCCACTGGAAAGGTTTCAATTGCAGCAGCTGGTGGTCCTGCCCACAAAAACCAGGGGCCTGCATCCACTGGACCAACAGCTGCTCAACAGGAGCCAAACAGGCAACAGCAGCTGCTTTAAGTTATAAGGGGCAAGAAATGGGTGGGATGTAGATGCTAAAAAATGAGCTGTCTATTCACTTGGGCCTAAAAGTGGAGTGAGGTAAGGAAGGAAAAACACTCTATTTCCCAGAAGGACACAACCAAATATTATTGCTTAAAGTATAGGACATTTAATGTTACTGTTTCTTCTACTTAAGCCTTCTAACAGGATAGAAAATGAAAATATTAGGCACTATTTTGCACTAAATGGCACCACTTTCAAATAATGATTTGTCCAAGTGTGTCAACTCATAGTCATGACAACTGGACAGCAAGTAGCCTTCAGGTATGTGTCCTTCAAAGGAAAGTACTTCAGATGGCTTCCTTTACCCAGAAAACTACAATAATACTTCAAATTAGGGCATTACATTGGATTCTAGAATGTCAAACGACAATTATGGCTGGCAATCCTCTCAGAGGTGGGTCTACTCAGCCTTTAATTAGAGTTTGAGCCACCTTCAATGTACATTTTAACTATTAACAGTTAACTATTTAACTGTTTTGCAGATTCCCAGATGACAATGTATAATGCAAACTCCTTGCAATTTAAGCACACAGCACAACACTTCTATAAATATTCTGACAAAGCTGCCCCATAAACCTTTCCACAGGCACAGAAGTGTTTTTTACAAATGACCCCTCTTTGCATCTGTGAAGCATTATGACTAAAATTTTGTCAATCTGCAAAGAATAAGTGCCACAATTATTGGTTTTACACTAACTTAATTTCCCCAACTGAATTCATGTAAGTGCAATATTACCGCAAATGCACTTCAATACAAAACGCTCCAAAACTGTAACTGCTGTGGCAAAAAATACCCAACCAAAGACACACACAAAAACTCACAGGCTATAAAACACTGCATCCCAACGTGGGGGTTTGGCCAGCATAGCCCAGCATTCACTGTCAAACAGGCCAACCAAACAAGCAGTCAGAAACAAATGAACTATTACCTCAGAGAGCAATCCCTCAGCCAGCACAGTGCAAGAGCTCACTGAAGTCAAACAGTTGTGATATGGGCTTGGAGCACAGACTAGGACAAGAAAAAGCACTACAGACTAATACCACTTCCTACACAAAAATCATCTTGCAAGCTCTGTCAACCATAGATATTTCATCTTCCTCCAGAGCAAGAAACATTTTACAGTGTAACTGTCATTTTAAAGCAGCTTTTTAGGCCTTTTATCTTACTCTAGCCAGTCCTAGTTGCTCTGTAAAAGCCTCATAACAAAATTAAACACTGAAATCTACCTACACATCTTTAATCTACATTAACTCTTCACTGTTTCCTTCAGCAGTGTTGTTGAAAAAGAAGGCATTACTAAAAATTCTACCCTTCAGGAAAGACTACAGGACTATTTTGTAACATGCCTGTCCATCCCTAGTACAGCCCAACTAGAATTAGGAAATTCTAGGATATTAGGATAGTATCTATCTATATCACAAAACTCAAAGTGGTAAATATATCCATCAATGAAAAATCCAAAACAAATTTCCAAGAGGCTCTTAAATACCTTCACAACCACAGATCAAGAGGTAAAGTATTACTGATCTAGCCACAATACCTCCATGAGACTGGCTAGTCCAGTTCCAATATAACAACTGTTATCCAACACAAAGAGAAGAAAAAAAAGTCAGCAAGAAATTAAGGGATTTCTTAAAAAAAAAAAAAAAAAAGGAGGAATCTACAACACCCTTTTAAAGAGGGATAGAATAGAGTCACATCCAACACACCTGAGAAATATGAAACATCAGCAGCAAATCCAACATGTGGCTTTTAAGTACTATAAGAGATTTTCATTAATAGATGATAGTACACATCAAATTTGTGAATAGCATCAAGACTTGAAGGATTTTTTGCCTTATGCAGCACAGAAGTGGAAATAAAACCACTCTCTAATACCCTTAATAGAACAAAATTCAATGAAAATGCTACGTGGCATTTATAAACATCAACAAAAATCAAGACATGGATAAAAATGGAGAAAAGCAGCAATATGATAAGAAACAATCCAAGTGAGTCATCACTATATGCAGGATTCAAAAATGTCAACATTATTCAATATGTTAGCAAGAATATTAGAAGACAGACACAGCAAGCAACAATTCTCCCTTGCTCTGTACTGAAGTCATAGTGCAAGTACTGGGTCTAGATCTAGTTTAAGTACCACAAGACAACAGAAGCCAACAGAGGACAGCAATTAGAGGAAACATTAGGAACTCATGATCTGAGAAGAATGGTTTAAAGAGCTGGGTTTATTTACCTTAGGAAAACTGAGTGGACAAATTAAAAACTTTTTAAATATGCAAAAGCCAAAGGCAATAGTGAACTGTCCTCTATGTCCACACTAAATAATTGCATTCAGCCTGGTTTGCTTTCTCTTTTTTCCCTGAACGAGAAGTTTAGTCAGATATTGGAGGAAGAAGAAAGAGAACTAACACCAAAAAACCTTATTGAAGGAAACTGTGGAATTCTCGTTACTGCAAGTGTAAGAACTGGTCACTAAGAGGTAAGTATACTTCCCTCTGCTTCAGAACTACTGTACCTTCCAAGATCTTTACAAACCTCAGCATTTTTATAGCTCATATTTGCTGTTAAAATGTACATCGTTTTCAGAGGCCTGACACAGCTTAGTGATCTCTAAGTATATAGTAATGTAAATTCACATTCCCACCACATCTTGAGAAAATGTGATCCCAGCTTCCAACCTAGAACTGACTCGCACTGCTCTTCTCAGAGCAATATATTAAGCACAGTGACAAATGTCACCCATTTTCATTCTGTCACTGCAACAAGTTCCCAGGTGAACAGTCTATAGAACGAAAGTCACCACCAAGGATAACACTCCTCAACTGCACAACAAATCAAGCCAGACATAAGAAAAAGTAATTTTGAGAATTGCAAGGGAAAGAATCCTATACATCAGTCTTTTTACTGATAAGCAGAGACTACCAGGATGCCAACTCTCAATAAAAGAAGTTGACATATGAGATTATTTTCATCCTAGTACAAATATAATTTCCAAGACACTCGCTCAACGAAAGCTTAAAAAGGCAGTCAACAAATCCTGCCCTCCATGCCTCCATCAACCTGTGCTTATCACCTATGTGTGTTTCTAATCCAACTACTGCAACACACTGTAATATTCCATAGTTATTAACAGAATGCTGCTCTAGGTAGCTGCAAGAAAAAAGTCAAACTAAAGGCAAAGCCTCTTCTTGCAAGAAGGTGATCTCAAAAAATGAAACAACCAATGTTAAGAAAGTCTGCCACACATTACCAAAGAGCAGTTAGCCAGAACTGAACTAGAATGCAAAAAGTTTTACAACATATAATTAGCTAAACTATACATTCAAATTTTGTAACTTGCTGATATATTACATAAAAATTATGCACCATGCAACACTATTGCCAATATGCACTTGTATTGCAATGACAGCTGCAGAATAATTTGCCCAGAAACTTTTACAACATACAGAGAATAACCCATCATCATGCACACAACTTCTACAAGGAAAATGCACAAGCTTCCTAGTAGGAAGGGAAAAGGACTTGATAGTTAATGTCAGCAGCAATCTGGAAAGCCTTGCCTTGTCAGTCATTCCTAAGGCAAGGAAGATGATATAGCACTCTCCTTTTCCAGCCTAATGAATCAACGAATAAATCATTTGCAAAGCTAGCCACAAACCATATTTAAGTCCTCCAAAACTGTCTCACAAACAAAAATCAAGTAACAGTCCTCATTCCTGATTAGGGGCTGCAGGAAAAAGCAAACCCACCAAGAGCATCAGAGCATCATAACTTGAACAATTTTTTAATTAGTATGTTATAATCCCACTCCATTAAGAGACAAATGTCTAAAATAAAAGCTTCCTTTAATACCTATAACTCTCTTAATCAAAGTCAAGTCAGCAATCCCTCAAGAACAGATCATTTCAAAACTGACTTAAGGCTGAAGCAGAGGCTTTATTCAAGAGAGACCTCCTAAGGCAGTGGATCCAAGCACAGTCCAGGCCACTGAAGGGGGTAGTGCCCCTCCAACCCTTTCCTTGCTGTCACTGTACTCCAAGTACAGTGTACTGATCGACCCCAAGATGACTCTGTTCAACTCACCAAATCAAGAGGAAATCTGCCCAGAAAAACTGCAATTGCCTTTTGCTGCTGGTTTAGCAAGCTGAACTAGCTCATCCAAAACAAAGAACCAGAACCAAGCTGGGAGAAAATACCTTTTTGCATTGAAAAGTCTCTAGAGACAGTTTGAAATGCTGTCAAAAACTTGTCTCTCTACCAAACCATTAAAAATGGAGTACAAATAGACAAATCTCCTCACCACTGTCCTGGATGCCAGATCTAACTTCTCCACCAAGTGAAGAAGGATCAAGGTTACCTGGAAACATTTTTCTTTATGTAAGTTAAATCTGCTAAGACAACACACACATCAGCAGTTCATTTAAAAAGGTGACTTATAAACCAGACATAGCAGACACAAAGAGTTTAGGATATAATGGAAACTATAAGAAGAAAGATTAGCACTATTGATGCCAAGAAATATCCTTCCATGTGGTATCTTTGACTCAGTATTAGGTTATTTATTCTTAAGTGTCATTTCATGGCTTAAGTGTTACTCTTCCTTAATGTGTACTGATCTGCAACGGATTACTGATGCAAGAATTATCTCAGTACCTAACAGACACAGTCACTTAAAATACAGTCCTGGTGGTTCTTTCACCCATTTTAGGAAAAATACAGCATTTTCTTTTAAGAAAAGAAGTCTTAAAAAATCTTAAAAAAAGAAAAAAGAGGAAAAAAATAAAAAGACAAAATCACAGTTAGCTGATACATTCACATAGTACAACTTCATTAAATTCAACTCAATACTCTAGTATGACTTAGCCAGAATGAAAATCATGATCTTAAAGTAATCAAATAAATTTTTTAAGGGATATGTAAATAATTATGAACTAACAGATGAAATTGAAGTTATCAGCTCCTGTATTATGCCAAGAAGCACAAATAGGTTGGCCTTAAACAGATCAAATCCCTCTGCCTATCCTGCTCCCAGGAACAGGAAGGAACACAGAATGTGCTAGTCTGCCCAGTTTAAGGCAGAATTACATCCTGTCCATTTAGGTAACAATAGCTCTCTCCCTTTTACGATAGCCACAAGACAGAACTTTTGATTCTGAAAAGTTCACATGATCAGCTGACAGGCTGTCAGCTTGTTCCCGTTTCACTTTCATACATAGACAAAACAGTTACTTCCAACTGAAGTTCCAAAATAAATTCCAAAGCAGCAAGCATTGCAGATTTAAGCCAGACCATCTTCCCATTCTCATTCAAAGCATTTTCCTTAGAGTGAGTCAATCTATTTCAGCTCTTTCTCTAGGTTCACTTTACTAAAATATTACACATATAGAATATATAGTATTATTTTACATAGTTAACACTGCAAAAGGTCATTGAGATGAATTCTCTATATCCAACAATGTTTATGTTTTACTCTACTCAGAGAAAAAAGTATTTAACACTGTCACAGGTATAAATGCCTCAGAGCTCATGAGTTCACAAACTCAGATTTCTCAGTTATTGTATATCACACCGGTAGCTTTTAGCATCTAAAAAGATATCCAAATACCCAGCTCAAGAAGATTTTTGTAATTTGATATGATTATTCCATTTCTTATTGTCAAGGAAGTTCTAGGCTTTAGAATTTTATTTTTCAGAAGTGTGGCAAGAGATGACTAAGAGAACTTGCAAGAATCATATGTACCATTACTAAACTACATAAAGGCCTGCTCTGTGAGCTGAGAGAACTCTTCAGCTACTTTGCGTGGAAAAACAAACATAGCAGGACCCAAACACAGAAAAATTTCAGACACAGATTTTCAGAGATACTTCATCTCAGGATACCTTGTAAAGACAGAAACTGCTCCTAAATAGAAAATACTGTTTGATACTAAATACTCCTTGTGTACTTAAAGAAGCCATTGTACAACCATTATTTGAAACATACCTAGATTATTACAATTCATTGAAGGGTGAACACGCACAGATACACTCTTGCATATAATTATACAAGACATATCAGATCTGTTAGGTCATAGTCAACAAACAACCATGTAGACTTTAAACTTCTGCTGGTGCTGACATAAAGCAGGAGTGCTAGGGGCACTACCCTAGGACACAGCAGATTCAGGTATAATTTCTTGATCATCCACAAGCTTCCTGCATAGCCTTGTGTGTGTCTCTAGCTGTCTGTGCCCTCATCCCGTGCTGAATGGTGGGCTAAGAGCAGGAAGATTTTAAGGTACTCACATGATAGCAGCTGAGACCCAAGCATGAAAAATAATGAACGCCCACTATTTGAAACAAAAAAGAAAGCTGACATTCATTATATCTGTGTTTACAACTATTAGGAGAGACACGCGCTCACCTAGCATGGTAAATTCCAAATTGTTCTCTGAATCCCGTTAAATCAAGGGTTTGTTCATAAATATGGTGACCTGAGAGACCAAATGCGTGCACTGTCCTGCATCCAATAACGACAAGCAAAGAGTCTCTCTCTAAAGCACATCAATCCTTCTTTCCTTCAAAGGCAACTTTCTCTCTGTCAATTATCTGATATTTAAGACTCATTTCATTGCACCGCTCCCATTTAGAAACAATTCTAAAATCAACCCACACTTCTAAGTCATAACAAAGGCCTAAAACTGCACTGAATGCTTTAGCCATGCAAAGCCAGAAAGATCCTGGAAGCAGGGATTTGACACCACCATAATCACAACAGGCATTAGTGTGTCCAGCAAATTGTGACCTGAAGCAGCAGGTGAAGGAGGCCCAGGCAAGGAAAGCCAACCCTCATTCCCGCACGGTATGGAGGGCCCAAGCGATCGCATCCCTGCCCAGGGCCCACACACACAACTCCCGCCGGTGACACCGTATCTGGAGCAGCCCCGAGCACGGACCCAGCGCGGATGCCCTCACACCGCCCTCGGCCCAGGCCTGCTGCCCCCTCCCCAGCCGCTACCTGGTTAATCGGGACATCGGCTGGAGCCGAGGAGGAGCCGGCCGCGGGGAGGGGGACAGTGAGGGAGGGAGGGGCGGCCCGGCCTCTGTCCCCCGCCCCCGGCGCGGCCCCGCGGCCCGGGAGCTCCCGCACCCCGGCGGGCGGGCGGCGCGGAGCCCCCGCCACTCCCCGCCCCATCCCGGCGGGGAGCCCCGGTACCTTGCGGACCCCCTTGTAGATGTAGAAGTAGAGCTCCCGGCCCACATTGAAGCAGAGCCGGTCCCCGTTGCCGCTCTGGTCGTTGACGTTGACGAAGGAGACGCGGACGGGGTTGGAGCCCTGCGAGTTGAAGGGCACGCGGTTAGGCCGGCTGTACTCCGAGTGGCTCAGCAGCTTGTACAGCCCCTCCCGGGTGGTGAACTGGGTCTTAATCTCGTTCATCTCCTTCCCACCTCCCTCCGCCGCCATCTTGGAAAGGAGCGCTCATCCTGCCCCAGTGCCCGGATGTGCCTACACTGCGCAGCCGCCGGCGCGCGCGCGGCCCCTGCGCGCGGGGCGACACGAGGGGGCGGGGCCGGCGGGGCCTGTTTACCGCGCGACTGCGCGCGCGCCGGGCCCGCGCGCCGGGGGGCGTGGAAAGGGGAGTGGCTTGAGGCCCATGGGCGGGGTCTGGGCGGGAGTCACGAAGTGCCCGAGGGAGTCGGGCAGGGAGGGAGCGCCGGGGCGCTCATCTCAGCCCCCCGCTCCAGCAGGGTCAGCCCGGAGCGCAGCACCGCATCCTGAGCGCTCCCGGCTGTCTCCAGTGAGCGGGACTCCGCACCCTCTCCGGGCAACCTGCTCCGGAGTGCGCTCACTGCTCAGTAAAGAAATTCTTCCTCACCTTCGGGTGGAAAGTGTGTGCATCAGTTTCTGTCCTTGGCACCACCGAGGAGAGCCTAGCTCCATCCTCTGACACCCCTCCTTTAGATATTTATACACATTCATGAAGTCTCCTCTCAGTCAGCTTTTCTCAAGGCCGAGGTCCAGCTCCCTCGGCCTTTCCTCATAAGAAAGATGCTCCAGTCCTTTAACCATTTTTGTAGCTCTCCACTGGACCCAGTCGAGGAGCTCCATGTCTCTCTCGGGCTGCAGAGCCCAAAACTGGACACAGCACTGCAGATGTGGCCGCAGCAGGGTCACCCAACACAGTGGCTCCGCGAGGCAGCTGCTCTGGGGGAAGGGAGAGAGGGGGAGGAGGGGGTCATGAGCGGGGGCTCTGTGTGCCCACAGGGACCTGCCACCTAAGGATGTGGGCATCTGTGCCAGCACAGCGTGGGGTGAGGTGGTCCCCAGTGCTGGAGGTACTAGATCAGAGCCAGGAGGTGTCCATGGGCAGCACCGGTTTTGGGGCAATATGAGAGCCCCCACTCACATCACAGTGAGGCATCACAACCCTGACCATCTCCATTGGCTCATTTGCCATGGCCCTGACCAGCTTTGCCCACAGGGTACTTGACAGTGCCTGGAAGCCTGGTGAGGTTTCTGCTGTGAGAGTCCGTCAGTTTAGGGACAATAAATCCAGGTGTGCAGCTGTCTTTTGATACCTCATGCCAAGCTCAGGCTGTCCCTGATGGCGATGGTACCTCCATCCCTCCAGCTCTGCACCAGTCTCCAATTTGCTGCAGGCAGAGCCAACCCTGGGAGTTGGCCTGAGGTGTGAACCTGAAAAACTGGTTATGGGATCGCTCACCTCATTGTTCTGATCATCATACAGCCAGCCAGCCAGCTGTGTTGCATGGTGAACCAGATCAATATCAGATGGAGGTGGCACAGGGTTGGGAAGGATTCACTGGGCAGGGAGGCAGGACCGTTTCTTCTGACAGCAGTTTCAGCTTTAAGAGTTTGACTGACTATAGCCTCATGACTGACTCAAACTGATCTGAGACTGATCTCCAATTGTAAAATAAGATTTTGGCCTCTCCTCTACAGGTATTTCCATTACCTGCCTTGCATCAGTTCTAGTAATCATGCAACCAAAGGATGAGTCAGATTCACCTGAAAATTAACACACACACAGAAATTATGAATTCTCAGGTAAGCAAAGTGTTGATCAGCAACCAGGTTGATTCAACTCATCACAGAACTGCTGGAGCCAAAGTAAGGAAGGAGTTGGGAATGCACAACTAGGGGAAGATAAACAGCACAGTATTAGAGCACCTTATGCTAACAATAAAAAGCACACTTTCAAGGTACAGTTTCCTGCTGTAGCTGTGTGCCTCTAATGTGACTGCTACCAAAGGCATTGTCCTGCTCTCTTCTTTCGGGTGTATGACCATCTGCTGCTACTCCTTTCTGTACCAGCCACAGTGCTCTCCTGACCTCATGAGGAGCCATTTCTGAAAGGTAAATGGATAGACAACTAAACTCCTTGCAAATGTGAAATGAATATGGTTAAATGAAAAACACTGACTCTTTCAGCAAATGGACAGCAGGACCTCCCTTCTTTCCATTAGATCAGCTCAGCTGAAGAAGTCCACTCAGTCTTCCAGACTGCAGGTGGTTAAAGGGATTTAGTTCCAGGTCAATTTAGTTCAAAGGGATTTTGTTTGTAGCTGAATACTGTCGTGCTGCTGACCATGAAAATATTAGTAAAAGATAGCTAAGAGATATGCAACAGCCAAAGATCTCCAGAACAGAGTATGTATCTAAGTGAATATCTGAACAAGTACAGATAATTAGACTTCTAAAACGCCAGGTATTGAAGACTTGCTTGAAATTCTTAAGATAAAGCAAATCAATAATGACCAATACATCTTGTCAGCTTATCAGCCAGTCCTGCCAGATGGTATTGATGACCTCCTAAAAGCACATAAAGTAGGTAAGCAGCCCTGCAATTTTTTTAATCATCTTAAAAGTGATTGTTTCATAAAGAAATTTCATTAAAGGGCTTCCAGAAAGAAAGAATATTTTCAGTCACCAAAGGAGGACAGGAACAGCAAGGATCTCTAAATACTAATATTCTAAACAGGTAAGGATGTAACAACAAAACTTAAAAAAAAAAAGCGTTGCTCCAAGCAGGCATACTCAATGTGTCTTATTCATTACCCACTGACAACATTGGATAGATCACTCCAAAGAAGAAGCAGGCAACTTTGGTGGAGGGACTGTGTGGAATGCAAATCATACTGAAACCAGCAGGCCATCTGTCACTGATGGAATGAGTGTGATCCAAAGAATAAACAAAGTTAACAAGTACCTGGTTATCAGCAGTGCATGATGGTGCAGAAAGTCAAAGAATTGATGTAGTGCTTAACATTTACAAGAAACATCAATAAAAGCTGCTGAGAGATTTCACAGAGAATCCAAGACAAATATTCATTTGAAAAACACAGCTGCAAGTCACAAGAACACTATTGTACAGCCCCATCAACAATGCTCATCAAATATAGGAGAAAAAGAGATTAGAGATAAGTCTCATGAAAAAATTCCCTGTAACACTTGAAAATTCTTCTGTTTCAAGCTGACCAAGGATGATAGTTCCGAAGTGACCCCATGCGAATACTCCAGATGAGTTGTTTTATATGCACCACACAACCAATAAACTGAAGTCAGTCACAATCACTGCTGTATTGCGCCTTTATTTTTGCAAATTGTTTTGGCAAATTGGAAAACAGACACGAGCAAAATTCACTAACAGTAATAAAATAGTGTG
Source organism: Muscicapa striata striata (assembly GCA_030060385.1). NCBI lineage: Eukaryota > Metazoa > Chordata > Aves > Passeriformes > Muscicapidae > Muscicapa > Muscicapa striata. The sequence continues at coordinate 149,859 of JAREIS010000055.1, forward strand.
GTCCTTTGAGATTGCTTTATGCAGGGCATGAATTGGTCCTTTTCAGAATGTAGTACTACTAGTGCTTTCACTGGACATGAAGAACCTGCAATGCAAGTACTGTTACGAACAAAACTTTCCTGTGCTTGAATTTGAATGTCGTCTGTTACTTCTCAAAAACTGCAACAGTTGGTATTAGCATTTACCAGCTTTCCAGAGACAAAAGACAAAAAAGAAGAAAAAAAAAAAAAGTGTGTGTGAGAGAGAGAGAGAGAGAGAGAGAGAGAGAGAGAGAGGAAGGGGACTACACCCATACTCCATCAGACAAACTATCTATTCCACAATGCACTGCCTGCAGATTCTGCTGCAGAAATCAGGAAACCATCTCTGCACTGTTTGTCAACTACAGCAACTTGTCTGTCAAGTCTTTCTGGGACTTCTGATGCCCAAAACAATTTAGGCATTTAGTGTGACTGGCTTAAGAGTCAAGAGAGTCAAAAGCTCTGCAATGTGTCAAATGCTAACAACTTTCGAATGTGTGTTAGTTACTAACAGAGATACACAGACATAAAGAACACATCTGAACTAGGCAAAAGGTTGGTGCAGCTGAGAGGCTGGCATGCAAGTTCCATTTAATACAGAGAGAAGAAAAAGGGTGGCAGCGTTGGAAATATATTTCCAAGTACTTAGTCTTTAAAGTACATTTAACTTGCTTTCACCATGAGAAATTATTGTTTCTGGCACAGTTTCATAGCTCCTTATTTGCATTAGGAATCTCTTCTTAACCACTGCCTACATTTAACATTAAATACATGAGGTAATCTTTTATGTATTACAAAGTGAAAGGATGTTACCAAGGAAGTTTCTGATCTCCTAGAAGACATTACATGTTGTTTATACTTGCTGTTTATAGTTGTATCCCTTCAGAAGAGAAGCAAGAGCATGTGAAACATTTTGTTTTCGGGTTGGGGGAGGTAATTACTGAGAAACAAATGGCTACTCTTAAAAGCAGACATTTGGATTGAAGGAGGCAAGGTAAAATGAGTCTGCTTTGTAGTTCGGATAGGATGATTGGTGAACTCTGCTCTCTCTTTGGAAAACTTCATTCTGCTGTTTGCAATCAGGTCTCTGTGAGTTGTCTCCTGAAAAGAGTACCTTGCCTCCATAGCCAGGAGTGTTCTTGTCAACAACAGTTATTATCTTGGGGATGTAGTTGTCCTGGAAATTATGTTCTCTGAAGATAAGACTGAGATATTGAATTTAATTTAAATTCTATGGAAAGCCAGAGAGATTGGCTTGATATACCTGCAAACAACTTGTGTTTCTAAGAGGTGCTGCAGCATTATGTACTTCTCAAAACTCCCTCAATAGGGAAGACATATTATCCATATATACAGTACTGCTGTAATCAGCTGAGGAATGACAACCTGTGAATAAATAAGGTCTGATTGGGGAGCAGTAGCAACTCAGTTTCCCACAAAACTGGAATTTCTAGACAGTGCTGCAGTGTAAGAATGCAGAGCCATTGAGAAAGCCAAGAGCACTCCTAAAGTGTGGTCTGCAATAGACCCTTGTATGTTTGTAATTCAAGAAACAATAGATTCAGCAGATATGTGTTTCAAAATTATTTTCTCTTTCATCAGAAATGGCTATTTCACTCAGCTGGTTTTTATTGGGAAGCCTGTAGTTTTCAAGTTGCAATAATGCATTGTTGGTTATTGATGGGTCTTGCAGGTCAGCCAAGCAACCTGCATTTGGTGTGAGCAACAGTGAGTTAACAGTCACCCGTGCAAGAAAAGTGGCTGCCAGTGTGTGATTTAGGACTCCCTAAACAGAACAAGAAATGAGGAAAGCTGAGAAAAGCGTCCTTGTAAAGAACAGACTTTAACAGTCAAGGAAAGGGAAGCATTACCAGCATTTGGGAAAAAAAAAAAAAAAAAAGAAGAAGAAAAAAAAAAGGTGACTGAGTTTTAAAGGTGGCCAGACTCAGGAGCCTCTGAACATTTTGCACTTAAGACAGGCATGAGCACGTGTATCTTAAGTTTATGCCAGGTTCTTCAGTCTTCCCCAGGTCATCTACCTAGCTGACGGTGACATCTTTCTCTGTTGCTTTGGTGTATTATTCAAAGAGGAACTGAAAACTTGTTAGCACATTCTTTATTCCTTTATCACCTTTCTCACATCTCAAAGGTTGCAGAGAACTTCAGAAAAAGCATGGCTATCTGCTTTCTGTCCAGTCATAGGAGGAGATTCTCCATCAGTGTCACAAGCATAATTTCATTTCCATGGCTGGGATGACTATCTCCAAATTGTTTTAGATGAAGCATTGAAGCTTTAGATAAATGATCATCTAATGGGAATTTTTATGAGTTTTTCCATAAGCTCACTGAAGCATGGGAGCTCTGGATGCTGCACATCACTGGTTGTGCATTTAGTGCGAGTTAAATCATTGCACATTTAAAGAAAGGAGAGCTTATTTCCCTGAATTATGTGCTGGCTCCATTCTAGTCATCATTATGTGCTGGCTTCATTAAGGTCATGTGGTCACTGATTTTCATTTGCAAGTCAAGAAGGGCATAAGTTAAATTCACAAGGCTTTGCCATCCATGTGGTGTCCAGAACTTACTCATATATAGAAAGATTATAACACTTTAGATAAAACTTACCAGTACAGTTTTCTCCATTGAAGTGGATAGCTTTTTTATGATTGGGGTTTTGTCATCTACAAGACAGGCTGGCTGAGAAGAAAGGGTATTTATTATTATGACATTTGTATTCTTACATCATTACCATATGTACCTTATAATTTCATCACACACAAAATTCAATTCATCATAAAAATTATCATCACTCAGGCTTTCAGCAGCCTAAGTGCCTGTCCAAATGGAAGTCTGACTTTCTCCGTGCCTAATGAGACTTGCTCATTTTCTGTCTCCTCACTTTCTCTTGCTGCATGCATAAAGCAAGGGATGGTATTACTAAAGAAAAGTGTGATTTAGAAGGTTACCTGTTTAGAGTAGGCTCTTGGGTCCCTGCTTTTCTGGTTTATCTGAAACTATCATTGTTATGCAGCTCATACAATATTATTCTTATGTAACAAGCACTTACCAGGAATCATGTAATCAAGTATGCACATTCCTGTGACATTCCTTGTCTTTAGCCTCCATCTTTCTAAGGCTGAGTGCTAGGTATAAAAAGATTTATATAATTTTCCAATAGCTGCTCTGTTGGTTGAGCTAAATCCCATCTGAAGTCTGTTCACTGTCATTTCTCTTCTCATTAGTAGGTATAACGAGGTAATATCAAATATAGGGTAACTGCGTATTCAATCTTCATGTATTTTCCTCGTTTTGATAGTAAAAATGATAGAATTGCTTCTTATGGGCACAGTAAAATACAGAGAGCACGTCTGACATCTTTCACAGGCAATTACTTTCAATTTTCAAATACTAACTTCCTGATTCAGTGATTTGACATAGATGAGGACATTTGATAGATGCACTGGCATACAGATATCTTTTTTTTTTTTTTTTTTTTTTTTAAATCAGTAAACTAAAACTCTACTGTGATGTCTAAATATACAGGATATATTTTCTACAGAAAAATAAATCTGGGGGATAGGCTCATGTGACAGGATCAGTCTCTGCATCAGTGTACCAAAGGAGAAGGGAAAGCTGTCCACATTTATAAACAAACTGATTTCTATAACTTTCATTTATTTAAACATAGATGAAAGCATAATAATTAGGAATTGATCTCAACATAAACCTTCAATTTTTAATATATGTGGTTTCATAGTTGTTTAGAGTTTTTAAAAATTTAAAAATAAGCAAACCTGATCCAATCTACAGATTTCCTTAGACAGCTACTGGTTTGTGGGGTGGGAAAGAATGGTTGAGTAATTTAACCTATGATTAATGGAAAATTAATGTAACAAAACATCTATTAAAAATAATGGACTCATTGAAGGGGTTAACTTAAAAAAAGGAAACCAAACAACTTTTATAATGCTAAAATTCCTGTGCCATATACACAAATACATATTGCTCTCTCTACACATCTCTACATATTTGTTCAATATAACTCCTTTAGAGAATATTAATATTTGCTGTATTAGCCCCACCTGGTGAGTTCTAACAGCATTGCAAACTGAACAGACCTGATGCTGCACTCTCATGTCCCAGGTGGCTGGCAGGGCTTGCTTGGAGACCTCTGTATTCCTTCCTTTGCCCACTGCAGCAACAGCACAAACACCCAGCTGGAACCCTCATTAGCATAGCAGTACCATGGCTCATAAGCTTCTCTTTTGCTTTAATGGATTAATCTCACAAGTCAGGGTGTTACTGTCTTTATTTGCATCCAGAAACATGCACAGCCCATCAGTGCACTTGAGTCACCCCTGTTCACAAGAAACCTTCCATTTCTAATCCTTGGCGCCAAGACCACATGTGTCAGGGCTGAACCAGCTGCTCCTACAGAGACTTTACCTTTCAGTGTTTTTCTGAGAGGGCTGTGGTCCACTTTCTGTAGTTGCAAAGGGATGTCACCTATGAATTAGTTCATTTCAGAGCAGCTGTTAGTGGACACGGTAATGGGCAACCTGCTCCAGGTGGCCCTGCTTGAGCAGAGAGAGATGAGGTGACCTCCCACCCTCAAACACTCCATCATTCTGTAAGCTTAACCTTAACATTATCATTTATTTTTGTGCAATATCAGTATGAATCAACACTGATTTGAGTAGGAAGCATTTAACTTACCTTCTGTAAAAATAAATTTTTATAAAACTCTTTTGAAGTACAGGATCATGATGTTAATTTCTAAAAAAGAAATAAGGAGGCTGTTTGCCTCTAGCACATGGTTAGCAAACCCTGTCAGCCTTTGATATATGGTAGGTAAGACTAATACACTCTCCATGGCTGCCTTGACCTGTTCCATGCCTGAGAAGTCTTGTTCAGTTTCTCTCTACTCTTCTCCTGCTGCATGTCTAAACCAAGGGATGGACTGATTTGACTTTTTTTTTTTTTTTTTTTTTTTTTTTTTTTTTTTGTGGCTTGAAGGTTACCTACATTAATTCTGTAGAAAGATGAGTAATGGCAATGATCCTTTTACTGCCAGACTTAGCTGCTTAACTGATGAAGATTAGTTACTCTTCCAATGAAAGCTGAAATGTGGCTATAGTATGTTTCTTTCCATCACTTCCCTTTGGAAAATTCAAACATAATCTCATAATAATATTTCTAGTCAGTTTAAATTATAATTTATTCTGTTTCTTGTCTACTTTCCTTCTCACAGCTGTGACAGCACAGTATTGAGGCAAAATAAAAACAGCTAGTAGCCAGACACAAGGGCCTTGTGGTCTTTTTTCATAAGAGGTGAATAAAGGGGGTTGTTTAAGCATACCTTAAGTAAGAACAGGAAATAATAGCCTATCTTAAGGAGGATTTCTACATCTTTAGATGGTTTCAGACTTGGTTTCTGTTAAATGATCAAGAGAAGGGACTTTACACTCTAACATGTCCCTTCAATGAAATGTTTTTCCTTGCAGTGTTATTCTGACTTGAAGGGACTTTAAACAAATCCGTGTTAATCTCATCATTATACCAATTTAGCCAATACCTCTTGTTCCCCACAGAACTTTCAAGCTTATCTTTAAAATTGAAGAGTTACCTCAGAGTATCCCTGTTGGGGTAGTGCTTCAGTTACAGGAGAGTGAAAATCTTGTATTTGTTATTTTGTCATAACTGCAAAAATTTATCTCTGGGATGTCCCAGAATGTAGAAAAGAAATTAATTTGTGATAATAAATCAAATCCTTTGATGACTCTTCTTACTTTATAATACAATCTAAAATGACAATATTAAAAAGCCCATGGATTTCCTCTTGATTAAACTATTGTTCATCCTATGTTATCTTAATCTTAAGTAAGAAATCAGGACAAAGTGAAAAATTTTAAATGTACACTGAATTATTAATGATACATCTGAAAGAATGTAATTAAACTTCTCTGCCTTATGCTCTCAAGACAAATTATTTGTATTTTTTCAATTTAAAAACACATGTGCCACTGTAAAGTGTATGTGTGGGTGTATATGCAGTGAGGTTTCAACTCTGTGTATCCTTATTAACACTGAGCCTGTGCAAACTGAAGATCAGCCATTGATGAAGAGAAGACTACTCTTGCCTTCCAGGCCGAAATAACTGCTCACCAAGACTTCCTATTCCAGCAAGAAAAATTTTCTGAGGGAGGCAGTTAGCAAATCATTGGTTGCAAGTAATCTGGCTATTAATGCGACTCAGCCAGTAAAACACTGCCTGGATTCCTAGCTGTAACCCTGAAAATGCTCAAGCCTTCTGTTGTGATCCCTGGACAGAATGAGGCTGTGACTGATCCTAACAAGCTGGATTCTGGGAATGACACGCCTGACAAGCACAATTGCATTTTGACCATCACGGATTCAGGCACAGGATGACCAAAGCTGATCCCTGACTACTGCAAGGTCCAGTAGAGGATCTTCTATAGAAATGTGGCTTGTGCTGGTGTCACTGGGAATGGTCAGTTTGGGGTCAGCTTCTTCTCTGCCTCCCTGTTTGCAAACATGACGGTGGTCACAAAGCAAAAACAGGCAGTAGGAAAGTCACCCTCTTTTCAGGCTTCTTGCTGTCATTGATAAGGGTAAATGTTTGTCAACAGAATTTGCTGTTCTCTGTCTCATGGCTGGTGGGAGTCAAGTGAACATTCAAGTGAACAGAGTGGGAGCACAGATGCACAGTCTGATGGAACAGGATCTCTACCTTTAGCAGCAAAATTGCCTGGCTGGGTAATAATCATTGACTGAACTTTGTGCAGCAGAGAATGAATATGCATCACGCAATACAGCACCACTGCTGTGTTTCATTTCTAGAATGTGTAACATTTAAAGAGAAAGGTCAACCTTAATGAATTTCTGCATTATAGACTCCCTCTTGCAGTTCCTATGTTGTATTTATGTGCATCATGAGGGCTTTGAAAGCTGGGGGCAATACACATTGGAACAGTATAATTGCTTTAGTTGTCACATTTGTTGGAGCACAGAACAGGTATAGAACACTGGCTCAGCATTATCAGGTAGTCAGTGATGATTAAGAATTTATAACAATTGTATTAACTCTTAATTTCAGAAAAAGCTTCCTATTTGTCCATTTGTGCTGTCACGGAAACTCTCGTATTCCTTCATGGGGAACCACATGACTGTAAAACAAAGATTATCCTATATCTGAAGGAAGACCAAAGAGAATACTTGGGGAAAAGGCAAATCAAAGAAATTGTGAAGAAGCATTCTTAATTCATCAGCTATCCAATTACAGTCTTTGTAAGTGCCTTGTTTGAGATGCTAATTTTACATGCTTTGAAACACTAGTTGCATACCTAATGTCCTTGCACCATTCCCAGATGCTACCAGTACAACACTAACTAAGATGTCTCTGTACTGCCAGAATTAACATTTGCAAGAAGGACTCTTTATTGTGTGATAATTTCTTGCTTTCCTAATGAGCTCTGAAAGAGTACTGCCTATGTAGGACAGAGTTATATCATGTATTAGTCTAGATGCTGAGCCTCTCATTCACAAACCCAGAGGAAATCTTAGAAAGATAACATTTATCTTAGTGTACTTAGTAAGACACAGTTCATGCTTTTGTTAAAATCTGGACTACCTGGCAATGAAAATATGTGCTTGTAGCTGAAGATCATAATTATATGCAGGTGAAGCAATAAACTCTGATTATGCATTTTATAGTGGTATATACTAAAGCTATGCTTTTGGGGCCAAAGAAATCTCCTGACATATTTAGATATGCTTCTGAGAGAGGTCTGGTTGGCAGTGACTAACTAGTAATTCTGGATTTTAAGCCAAATTTATTATGGCTCTAGTTCCAAAAGTGAGAATAGATGAGCAGAAGGCAATTTAGAAAAGTACTTCGAATGCCAGGTGCACCAGTATTATTTAATGAATTAATTCTACAAAACTGCAAAACAGAGTTGGAAATACGTCTCATATGACCTGTAATTATGTTTATTCATACAAACCCAAGGACATGCAGGGAAGTTCATCAAGATGGAAATAACATGCAAATTAAATAATATAATAGGAATGTGACTTGCAGCGGTTTCTAGAAAAAGAATGCCCCTCTGTAATTTTCTGTCTTGAGCTACGAAGGAGAAGGAAGACAAGCCGTCATGGTTATTTTTAGTATAAATTCAGAACTGTATTTCTGTCAGATGAAACAAACTTGAACAGTTCTGTATAACCACAGCCAAGAGAGATATTTCATTTTGAAGAAATGGTCTGAAGAAACACAATTTTAGGTAAGTCATTAGAAAGAGCAGCTATGCCCTGAGGAAGAAAAGCCAAAAAATCCCTTCTTTTACTGTCCCAATGCTTTGATGCCCCTTCCTGCAACTTAGCTTTGTACTGTGAAGGACAGTCAAAACAAGAAACAGAAAATGCATTCTGTCATAATTTTTTTTATAGTTTTGCTTTATTATAAAGAACTTGACTGGATAGAATGAACTTCCTGATTTTATTTTAAACACTAGACATTTAAAAAGTAACTTGAATTTGACAAAATAAAAGTACTTTCACTCTTCCAGATATATCTAATGCAAATAAAGCAGAGATTAAGAAATCCTGGGCTGTCAGCATCTGAAACAGTTTTAAGTTTGTCAATCAGAGAAGTCATTGCAACTCTCACAGTGCTGAAAGACCCATTCTGGAGCAGTTTTCTTCCTTGTTTTGTTTTGTCAGTGATGTGGGGAAAAAAAAGGCAGAGGTATCTCCTGGCAAGTGTTAACCAGCACCCCTCTGGTTAGGAAATAAGCTGTTGACTTCTAGTAACTGTGCTCTGTCCTACTTTCACAGAGCAGAGCAGCTGCATTATACTGACCTGCATATTAACTGGCTAAGAATATCCTTGGCTCAGCTGACTGCAAAGCAGGATTTCAGTATAAAGAGCCAAGTTACATCAGAAGATTTGCCTCAGTATGGCAGGAAGCATCTCCTTGAAAAGAGATGAAACCCGACTTTCCCCTCTAATTTACTATGCCTGGTTCCTGTAGCCCACAGATAAATTTCTAATGATTAATCAAGTACTTACACAGCTCTTGACAAAATTTCTCAAAGTACCTACTCACAGTCAGCTGTAATAGGAACATCTTACTGCTACTATTCTTTTTTTACCAGCATTCTTTTGTGGAGAGTAAGCTGGGATTCAGAGTTTTCCTGGTCTGTCACAAGAAATAAGTCTTTTGATCTGACACAGCAAGAAAATAACATTAAATTGTGCCTAAGGACAGTGTTCATCACAGATAGCTGTTAAACCTTAACCTGTAATTATCACAAAGCACTCCACAATTTTAGTACCTTGTTTTTTGTTCCATCAATATCTTGCTAATAAAACAGAAGAACTGTCTGGAATACGAAAACAGAGGATCTACCTAAAATATATGGACAAATTTTAATTAATTTCTTGCCTTTCTTTTTTACAAATATAGAGTGTCAAAACAAGGAACATTTCCTGTTTGAAATACTAGAAAAATCAACCTCATTGACATCTATTTTAAATGCTCACAATCTCCCATCCTGAAAAATGTGGATCCTGAGCTTGTAGATTTTTAAAACTTCTATGACCTCTAAGACCTTTATTGAAACATGCTTCATGATGAAATTTAAAACCTCTAGGTGCGTAGCAGGCTCATAGTACAGCACACAGCATATACTGAATTCTGAATAGCTGACTTCTAATGTTTTTTCACAGATACTGTAGCATAGCACAATTACGAAGATGACAATACTAAAATTATTCCAAGTTTTCCTTGATCTTCAGAAGGAAAGAAGACAGCAAGTTTGCAAGCAGTTCTCTGGACTGTGAGGTGTTCTGCCTGGACACCTCTTAGAAGGAGTGGTAAGAGTCAGCCTTGGCCAAGGCTTCTTACAGGTCTTTTTATAGAGTTTCTTCCACACTGGTCATATCCAAGGTAACTTGGCTGTGTGATACCAGAGCTACTTTTGAGCTATAATTCACACTTAATGAATAACTAAAAGTCCTCCATGTAAATGCTTTCTAGAATCAGGTTTATTAGATTAGCACCAATTTAAGCAGTTGTTCTGCAAGATTCTACAATTCTTACCATTTCGGTGCCCTCTTTAAAACAGAATGATTGAGGTTATTGCATACTCAGTATCCTCAATAAAAATGTGTAATTTATTTTCTTTAACCTAGTTCATCCTGACTCCAGCTATCACTGCTTAGTAAATCTACTTTCTCAGCTCTTACACAACTAAAATTTCATTCACAGCTAAATCTGAAAGTGTCATCTACATACCAGATTGCTCTCTCTTTCCCTGATTTCTAAGGTAAACCTGTCCATGAAGGTTTTCTTCTCTTTGTTTCTAGGAAATGTGCTTATAAAGAAGGTCTCTGAAGGTCTTTACAACAATTTTTCTTCTTCCTTTTCCTGAAATCACCAGAGCAATTTGATCCAAAGATATCTTCTTTATATAAAATCTACCTAATGCAAAAATACATGATCTTTCTTATTTACTTAAAACCCAGAATGAGAACTTAACCTTCTGTGCTTCTATTTAAAATGAACTGAAGATTTATTTCCTAGTATCAACTTTTCTTTCATGCCATAATCATCTTTGAGAAGTCATCTGTCATCAGTAATTTGCAAAATCAGTAATATTGCATCAAGAATGTTAGTGAAGTACAGAACATGTTTTGTGACATAATTAACAATAGTGTCCAACATTTAGAAGGTGGCTTGAAGGAGAGTTTTGTCTCCAAACCTACCACACACACAAAATAAGGTAAGTGCTCCATAGATACTTACCTACACTTGATAGTAAATATGCAACATTGCTCAGCTGTTATGGGTACTAAACCCCCAACCCTTCTGCTATACTGAATGAAACTCCTAGAACCTGAGAATGTACAGGGAAAGAAGTGTCAGGTTTATTTCCACGCCTGTTGATACTGGGGCTCTATTAACCTATTTTTCTAATTATGCAACTTTACCAAAAAACTATTGTTTTTAGCATCTTCATGGGAAGTCTAGGGTTTTGTTTGTCAGGGACTTTTTAGTCATACCTTTTGCCATCTGGAAGGGCTTTTTCTCCAAGCTTCTTGTCCTTCTGAATTAGGATCCATTGAAACTTATGCCTATGAATAGAACAAAGCTCTTAACTATGGATAATAAAAGTTACAGCTGCCACCATACCTCTTATTCTCCCTCCAAAGTTAACAGTTTTATGTAACTGTTCCTGATTTAAGGGAGCTCTGATGGGCATGATATTCTCCTGTCACTCTCCAAGCCACGTAACTGTGTGTCCTTGTTTTTTGGTCCCATGCTAGACAGAGACCACACACATTTCCACAAACAACTATACCACAGTCATCTTAAAATGCTCTTAAGGAGCAGAACCAGAGAGTGAAAAAAACGTTTTTAAACATGGCAGAAGACAAAGTGTCTTGTATAGCTCAGTTGGCACAAGTATGATGCTTGATTTGTACATATAAATTCAGCTAAGAAGCACATAATTATGCATTTATTCTGTGAAAGTGTAAAACATTATGTAAGGTATAAAACTATAAAGAAAATATGTTTTTTCCAGTCTTAAGGGAAAAATAAGGTTAAGAAAAAATTTAAATATCAAATTTGAGTTGTTATCAAATTAACATATTAATTTTGTAACGAACACCACATAAAGTAATTTATTATAAGGCTGAACAGTTATTCTGGGACCTTATTAATGTCCCATGAATCCAGGCCTTTCCATGCTCAATCTCTCAGCTCAGCTCTCCTATGCAGCTGAGCTTTACATATCTATATAAATATTATTATACATGTATATAAAATATAAATTATAATTGACATTCGTTAGTGAAATTGTTGACTTTGACTACAACAAATATATTCTTGTTCAACAGTAAGTGCCTTTAGAATCCTTCTGAGAGAAATGGCTGCCAGTTTTCAAAGTCCCTGAGACATACTTCCAGAATCATAAAATTTTAGGAAAAAAGAATGTATACACGCAGCCCATGGTTTAGGCAATTATTGCTGCCACCTGCAGTTCTCCAGTACAACTACATTGTATAAGATCGATTTTGCTCTTTGCCTCTTAAGTAGCTTCTTCACCAGAAAAATATTCCTCCTAAGTGACTATCGATCTTATTTCTAGTATGAATCACTTTTTTTTTGTGACCTACAGATCTTATGATCACTTTAGCTTCCAGCAAGCACTGAGGAAGCACAAAACAAGAGAGCCTGTGAAACAGTTTTAAGAAAGCATGAAGCTTTGCTCAGACAGATATCCATTCCCAGCTTTACATTTCATTATGATAACACAGATTTTACATGCATAATTCCATGTTTTAAAGCAAACTAGACATATATTACCATATCTTTCTACTTACATCATTCTTCTGAAATCTACTGTTAATAGGTTTCAGTTGCTGCTGTTTTGTTTTTCTTCAGTAAACCCTGAAGCATGGAGATAACATGGCAAAACTATCTCAGAACTCAAACAAAATTAATTTTAAAGCAATACTATAAAAGCATTAAGGCTACAACACCAAACACTCAGAAGTTAAGTTAAATGCTGGAATTCGAGTTCTCTATGCAAATGTTTTTTAATTTCTCTGTGGCTTATAAAAAAAATCTTCAGCAACACAGAAAAAGCCTTTGATTGAATTAACAATAAACCCCAGTTTTCCTGGGTGTTATTTCAACACTTTGAACATTAAATAACTTCCTTTCAGCCAACTTTTACTTTGTTCTTTTTAAATATTATAACTTTCACATAGCAAGGAGTTCTATGAAATTATGTAATTAAAGATTCCATTAGGATACAAATGTATACAGAGAACAAATATGGGACTAATCCTTAGGAAACCAGGAAATGCACAGCAGAGGCTTTCTGGTAAGGTCCTGTTGGTGAGTTGGAGTCAGCTGTCCCAGCTGCGTCCTCTCACAGCTCCTTGTGCCCCCCAGACTCCTTACTGGGAGTCAGTGTGAGGAGCAGAAAAGACCTTGACAATGTCCAAACATCTCTGAGTTATCAACACTGTTTTCAGCACAAATTCAAAATATAACTCCATGCTGGCTGTTGTGAAGAAAATTAACTTTACTCCAATGAAAACCAGCACAATCTCTTGGTTGAAAAATAGATCTATCTTGCTCAGAAATTCCTCCAAAATTAACTCTGACATGAACCAAGTTTGGAACCAGTTTTTTTTTTTTTTTTTTCTTGCCTAGAAGTGAAGCAATAGAAAACTGGGATCAGTTAAAATAGAGTAACCATTGGAACAAAGTGCCTATATTTCCTAGCCCTCACTGCATAACAGAACAAAAAACATACAGGTTATTCACAAGTAATGAAGAAAATATGTGTTTTACAGAGGAACTTGGATTAGCAGAGCTGGGAAAACTTAGATGGTTTGGTATGAGATTACATTCTCCCAGTGCACTTGTGAAACAACTCTGACAAAAAAAATCAGTCTGCTTTTGAAAGCTGAATAACACAACCACAACGGAAAAAACATAATGATGTGTCTAGAGAATAGACACTATAAAGGCATGTGATCTTGCAGACATATGCAAAACCTTCCATAGGTCTTCACATGCTTGAAATGACATATATCCCTAAGTCTGAATCACTGGACCCACATTAATCAAGAGATTAGAAAGGAAAAGACTTTCTTAAATATCTTGACTATTTTTATAAAAGTGTCACCCTTAAAATTCTGGATGCCTCAAAAGGAGAGAAAAGAGCACACAAGCAAATTTAGTAGGATATTGCTGGATAAAATGCTTGGACAGATTTTCATATATTGCAAAACTTTAGTCTTTCTCTGAAGTACAGAAGTTATTTTAATGCAAATACATGTAAGAAAGCATTTCAGTCAATGGAATCTGAACATAAGAGGATTTCAGCCTAAAAGGGACATCCTACAGAATTTATACTATATTTATACTATACCATGACTATTTTTTAATGTAAGAAAAAACATGGAAGTGACATCATTATGCCTGAGTGCAACTGCCACACTTTATTAGGACAGTGGTGAAGAGCCATTTGGCTGCTTTATGGAAGCAGACAACCAAAGCAGCTGCCAGATCACCGAAATCTCAGTCACCATGCAAAGAAAGGAACTTGTTGTACTCAAGAAAGCATTTTGGTGCACACTGTTTGGTACAGGCATAAGAGTTTGAGAGAAATGAAGAGCAATGCATTGAGAAGCACATCAAAATCAAACTTGAAGAGAGCACAGAAAATAACCAGGCAAAGCAAGTACCAAGAAGGTGACCCAGACATGAGTGCAGAACTTTCAATGCTGAGTGTTGGCTGAAATCCAGCCTTTTCAGTGGCTTAGAATGGTGAGCAAATAACCTCACCCTTAGTCTGATTTTTCCTGTGGGCTGAGCAGCAGCTCATCTATACACCCTTTTATGTTGTTGACAACACAATTAATTTTTCCACCTAATTAAAATAACCTGCAGGATTCTGTATTTTGGCCAACTGCTTGGGTCAGAACTGGAGCACCAGGATTTAGAAGGGCTGAGTCCTTTAAGACATTGCACCAAGGCATGTACTGATCCAGATTCTGCAGAAACTGCAGCAAGACAAGCTGTAATTTTAGTTCCTTGGTGTTCCTACATGTTTTACACATGTACTTAATGTGTCTTGTCAGAATACTGAAAGCCTCCTGAAAACATAATGCTACAACAAAATCAAGCCAGTGGACCCCCAATTCAATCAGATTTGCTTGCCCAGGTTAAAACTGCAGGATAACCAATGCAAAGAACATTAAGATCAGCATGAGGATTTTTGATTAAATTTGTTAATGGATCTAAGTATTGGAATATCTAATTTATGCTAGCCAGTCTATTTCAGATGCTCAATTTGGAGCAGGGTAGGTTAGGCAACCTAAACTTCAATTCCCCAAAGTCAGACAGATTAGACAGAACTAGATAGAAGTCTGGGACACATCTAAGAACCGAAAGAAAATGGAAAGAAGTTGCACCTGAGATTAATTTTTGCAACAGAAAAAACATTCTGTTTATTCCTCAAATAAATAGCCATTCTATAGAGCAAGGAAATTTGTCTAGATTCATGCTTACATCAGTGCACAATTTTAACATCATGTAGTTAGTTTCTCTTGGTATTTTTATCATTGAAAGTGGATCAGCTCCAAGAAGAAAGTTTTAGAAGTCTGGTCTGGAACACATGGGATGCAGATCATTCTCCTGAGATGCAGAAGATCTGCATTTAACTCCCTGCTCTCAATCAGGTCATTCAGGATATAAAAATACCCGCCCTGCTAAATGCTGCAATCACAGAACTGCTGGGTATAATGAGATGTGCACATATCAAAGCCCTTATGCAGGATATGTAAATGTATGCATAAAGGTGTTTCTTGCGGTGCCCTTTGAACATCCACTGAGATTTCCCAGATGAACTGGCAAAGGCCATGGTCAGGCTGAGAATCCCAGGCTTTGGGCTGTTACAAACCCAACAGCACTGGCCTACGCCTCATGTCTACTATTAGCACTTAAATCCTTAAGTAACTGCATAGCTATGTAGGTCTGCTGAGCCACTTGGATTCAATCCCAGGGCTCTTTTTACCCTGTGCAAATGCACAGACCGAGAGGCAGAATTTGGTTAACCCTCAGACTTATACCTGCTGTGTGAGAACCGGAGTTGTTCTGCCTGAGCAGTCGAAAGGCGTTACCACAGCATCCCTAAGCTGTGATTCACCGGCTACGCCCGGCAGCGCGGCCGGATCCTGCCCGGCCAGCAGGGCAAGGCGAGCGGTGCCGCCCTCCCGCAGCCCCGCGGCCCGCCCGAGGGGACGGCAGCAGCTGCACACCTGCACCTGCGCACACACAGAGCAGCACAGCTACACCTGCACTCCTGCTCCGCCACATCTTAAATCCTTAAGGAACTCAAATCCTTGAGCTCGCACAACTACACCTGCATACCTGCGCACCCGCACACTTTCGCTTCCGCACCGCCGCACACCTGCACAGCCACGCTCCGGCACGCTTGCACACCTACACTCCGCGCCCTCACGTACTCACACACCCGCACCCTCACACACCCGCACCCTCGCACCCCTGCGCTCCCACACAGCCGCACCCTCACACACTCGCACCCTCACACACCCGCACCCCTGCGCTCCCACACAGCCGCACCCTCACACACTCGCACCCCTGCGCTCCCACACAGCCGCACGCCAGGGCACCGGCCACGCAGCAGAGACGGGGGTTCAGCACGGGGAGAGAGAGGGTGCCCGCGCCCCGCACCCAGCCCTGGGCCGTTTCCGGCAGGAGTTAGGGGCCACCCCGCATTTTCCAGGCCCTTCGCTGCCGCTCCGCGGGGGCGGGGGGAGGATGGGGGAGAACTCGGTGAGGGGAAGAGACCCCGCCCAATTCTAGGACGTTCGGAGCGGGGCTCGGCAGCGAGTGACGTCATCCAGCACCCGAGCAACAACCCTGGGCACAGCCCCTTCAGCACCGCCCCGCACGGCCCCCGCGCATGCGCCCGCCTCCTTCCTGCTTCCCTCACCTCCTCCCTGATTCCCGGCCCAGCCAATCGCTGGGGGCGCAGCGGGGCGGGGCGGGGGGAGCGCGCGCGCTAGCGCCCATTCAGCCGCCAACCCCGCTGCTCCTGTCGCGGACGGCTCCGATTGGCTGCCAGCGGCACGGCCCCGCCCCTCGGCCGGCTGGTTCCGCCCCCGCCTCGCGGCCCCCTCCCCGCGCCCCCCCGCGCCGGCGGTGAAGGTTCCCGATGGTTCTGGAAGGAGGCGGATCCCGCCGTATATAAATCGGGCGGGCTGTGGGGAGCGCGCACTAGTGAGGCTACAGCGGCGCGTGAGAGCTGTGTCAGATCGTCAGCGAGGAGAGCAGCGCCCCTTCCCCCTGCCAAGGTGAGCGGCGGGGGCGGCAGCCGGCACTCGCCGGCGGTGGATCGGCGCAGGGAGTGTTTTCCGACCGAATCCCGGGGCTCGTGTTTGGAGTTGCGTGGGGGGTGGGGGTGGGGTGTGCTGCAGGAGCGGTGTGGGGCAGGTCGTGCTTCCCTCCACGCTGCTTTAGATTCTGGGAAAGGTGATCGGGCTTTATGATCTGGGTACGGCTGATAGGAAGAGCAGTGTTAATGATTCTGAACCCAGTTTATTAAATTTGCATTCCTGTTGGAATAGGGGTGGCGGTGGGGAGAGCGAGCAGTTCCTTGAGGGGGGTGCCGGTTTCGCAGCGGAGCGGGGGGTGTAGGTGGCGGTCAGGGAAGGCTGTTCTTGTCTTGGGTGCAGCTGCCGCGCCGCCTCCGCCTCGCAGCGTGCCCGGGAACGCTCTGGGGGGACTTGCCCGAGCACACTTCAGTGCGGGGGTACCGGGTGGCCGGAGAGATCCGCTCTCAATGAATGGGCACCCAGCCATGAGAGTGCAAGATGGAGGAGCCGCGGTGTTGGGGAGCGCCGGACCGGGCGGGGGCGAGAGGGGAAAGGGAAAAGGAATGGGGGGCAGCAGAAAAGGAGTGCCGGCGATGAGGGAACAAATAGGTAGTAGAGAGAGAAAGAACTGGATATTGGAAGTGGCGGGGTGAAGGAGCGGGGTAGAGGGAAGGAGCAGAGTGGCGGGGGAAGGGAGCGAGCGGCAGAAGGAGGGGGCTGCAGGAAGGCAGGAGCGGGAGAAAAGCGGAATGTAGGAGGGAAAGAACGGGGGATGGGGAGAAAGAGCAGCATGAAGGGGCAGGCGGGCAGAGCGGGCGCAAGGAGGTGAGGCCAGGAGCGGGCTCGGGGGCTGCTCGGCTCCGCAGCGCTTTGGGGGTGGGGAATGAAGTCTCTGGCAGTTTCTAGAACGTCTCGTGGTGCCGGCGGGCGCCGCCAGGGGCGCTGCGCCGCCGCTCCCGCCCGCGGGCTCGGGGCGCGGCCCGGCGCGGGCGGGGAGCGGGCCGCCCCCGGCGCTGGTCGGGCCCGCGCCCAGCGGCTCGGGCCGCGCTCCGAGCCTTTCGCGCCGCAGCATTAGAGCGGGGTTGTGCTGGGACAAAGCGCTCTCGGGCCAAACCCGCGGGGGGGCCAAACGGGCAGCAAGATATGCGGTGAAGGACGGGTATTTATCAGTGTAAATGTTTGTCCAGAGAAACGGGCGAGGCTGAGCAGTGTTGGTATATAATGGAGAGCTGTACATAATGTTTGTTGCTGGACATGATGGCTGTATATGCAAAGTAATAGACGGATGGGAATAAGAGAGAAGTAATTCAAACTAATATTTCAGGTATTTCTGTGAAAACCGAAAATAAGGGTACCATATCAATCCATAAATTAACGGAGGGAAAAGAAATAGTTCTGCGAGGTAAGGTGAGTGTAAAGGAAGCCTGTCGTTAAAGTCTTGTCATCTATTTTCTGCATTCCTTAAAATTTCTGTATGGTTATGGCTGGAAATAAGGTCTGAGAAGGACGATTTTATGTGTCTGTTCCTCTGGTGCTGAAACCACGTGGTTGAAAAACTTGATCTCAGAATGCCATTGTCACTGCCTGTAGAAGGATATGTTAGCTAAGCTGTTCCGGATAGAATTTCAGCTCCTCCCTCTTCTTTCACAGATGCCGGAAGCTGTGCAAACTCAGGACCAGCCAATGGAGGAGGAGGTGGAGACCTTTGCCTTTCAGGCTGAGATTGCTCAGTTGATGTCTCTGATCATCAACACTTTCTACTCCAATAAGGAAATCTTCCTCCGTGAGCTGATCTCCAATTCCTCTGATGTAAGTACCAAAACTAGTCTTGATTAATTCTGAGAACTACTGACAAGTCTAGGAATAGTCAGGAAATGTTAAAGCCTGTCTTCTCTTTTACAGGCCCTGGATAAGATAAGATATGAAAGCTTGACTGACCCAAGCAAGCTGGATTCTGGAAAAGAGCTGAAAATTAACCTGATTCCAAACAAGCATGATCGCACTCTAACCATTGTGGATACTGGCATTGGGATGACCAAAGCTGACCTGGTCAACAACCTTGGTACCATTGCCAAGTCTGGCACCAAGGCTTTCATGGAAGCCCTGCAGGCAGGGGCCGATATCTCCATGATTGGTCAGTTCGGTGTTGGCTTCTACTCTGCCTATCTGGTTGCTGAAAAGGTGACAGTGATCACCAAACACAATGATGATGAGCAGTATGCTTGGGAGTCCTCAGCTGGAGGGTCCTTCACTGTCAGACTGGATAATGGTGAGTTTAAAGATGTTTGGCAATAATATGTAGTCTGCCTTGGAAAGACACAAGGTAAAAGGAATTAATACAAGTCATGTGTCACATGAGGCATAGGTTCCCAGGTCATTTTGCAGTTTCAGCTGGCATAGTTTGATATATGTGGAATGCCCAGGTAAATGGTGCATTAAGCTTTTGAAGTTTACACATGGAAAAGAATATTTGTAAGACAATGACAATTCAGTATGCAGAGTCTTCAAAGACTCAGAGTAGTAAACATCTTCTGAAGCTTGTTTGAAATACATGCAGAGTACAGTGAACTTCAGAAAGTGTAACCTAGGCTGTTTCCATACACAGAAGCTTCATTGTGGTGCTAGTGGTGAAAAAATGGCTAAAAGAGCAGTGTGTTTTCAAAGAGTTAATTACTAAGTCTACTCTGCAGCTGAGTGAAACATGTGAACTCCATTCTAGGTGAACCTCTGGGCCGTGGAACAAAAGTCATCCTGCATCTTAAAGAAGATCAAACTGAATACCTGGAAGAGCGGCGGATCAAGGAAATAGTGAAGAAGCACTCCCAGTTCATTGGCTACCCAATTACTCTCTTTGTACGTACCTTACTTGAACTGCTAAATAAGTATTACCACCTTCACAAGGGAGAGTTTGTGTAAGAAGGAGCAGTCAATATTTATTTGGTTACTTGTGGTTCAGATATTACATGGAGGAAGCTCTGGGGAAGTTCCATGACTTAAAATGGTATTTCACAGGACTAGGTTAAGAAAAAATGATGTTTTCCAAGCCAGTAGTCTCTGTTAATTAATCTAAGTATTTTGTTACAAATCATTCAGTGTAACAAAACTGAACAGTAAGAACTTGGCTCATAGCATGAGGAAACACCACCACTTCTGTCAGCACCCAGAATGAGAGTCCTTGAAGTGTAGGAGGGAGAGCTTGTTCATGAAGTTTTCTGGCTTTGTGAGGGCTGCAAGGGGTATGTTAGAACTGTTAATAAATTTACAGCTTTTGCAGTTTAAGTACTGGTGCTGTTCTGTAGGTGGAAAAGGAGCGTGATAAGGAGGTGAGCGATGATGAGGCTGAGGAAAAGGAAGAGGAAAAAGAAGAGAAGGAAGAAAAAACAGAAGATAAACCAGAGATTGAGGATGTTGGTTCTGATGAGGAAGAAGAAAAGAAGGATGGAGACAAGAAAAAGAAGAAGAAGATTAAGGAGAAGTACATTGATCAGGAGGAGCTCAACAAGACCAAGCCCATTTGGACCAGGAACCCAGATGACATAACCAATGAGGAATATGGAGAATTCTACAAGAGTCTGACTAATGACTGGGAAGACCACTTGGCTGTCAAAGTAAGGTTTTTTTCTCTCAAGACACAGTTTTGTACACACATCTGTATCTATATATGATATACAGCACTGATGCTAGAAGGTTGCTTAACATGCTGCTGAACTGTGATCCCATTGTGCATTGGTGTTAATAATCTGGATTGAACTTCAGTCAGGAAGTGCAGGTGTCTTCCCAGTTAGAGCTTAGTTACTATGACTAACTAAAATTAAAAACTAGGTTACATATATACAAAAACTCAGGTTTGTAATTTGTCACTGAAAAGGTTTTGCTATCACAGTGGAACCATGCAGGTGGATTAAAACTATAATCTTGCTTTTTCACAGCACTTCTCTGTGGAAGGGCAGCTGGAATTCAGGGCTCTCCTGTTTGTCCCACGGCGTGCACCCTTTGATCTGTTTGAAAACAGGAAGAAGAAGAACAATATCAAACTGTATGTGCGCAGAGTTTTCATCATGGACAACTGCGAGGAACTGATCCCTGAATATCTGAGTGAGTATAATTCTGGGGAAAGTGTTCTCCAAGCAGAAGAATTGAATTCTGTAGTTTCCTTTTGTAAATAAATTTGGAGGGGGGAAGGTTTCAGTTCCAAACAGTTGCTAGGCATTTGAAAGTACTGCTTAGTTGATGTTCACTGGAGTTCTATAGAAAGAAATTTACAACTTATGGTGAGCAGAACCACATGTAGATAGTGACAGGTAGTATTTGTTTGAGACTAATGAAGGTAATTCTGTTGTTCTGCAGATTTCATGAGAGGTGTGGTAGACTCTGAGGATCTGCCTCTGAATATTTCTCGTGAGATGCTGCAGCAAAGCAAGATCCTGAAAGTGATCCGGAAGAACTTGGTGAAGAAGTGCTTGGAACTTTTCACTGAGCTGGCTGAAGACAAGGAGAACTACAAGAAGTTCTATGAGCAGTTCTCCAAAAACATCAAGGTTTGTAGTCTGCTGAGCAGTGCTGATACTTGCAGTTGCAGATTGTTGTGCCTGAGCTACTAAACCAGCACAGTTCAATATTTACCTGAAGGAATCACTCAGTGATTTTTCTTCCTACATTTTGTAGCTTGGCATCCACGAGGACTCTCAGAACCGCAAGAAGCTCTCAGAATTGCTGAGGTACTACACATCAGCATCTGGTGATGAAATGGTTTCTCTGAAGGATTACTGCACTCGGATGAAGGAAAACCAGAAGCATGTCTACTACATTACTGGTGAGTTGGGACCTGAAATACCAGAAATGCCAGCACTGTATGTAGGCTTGCTTTCTGGGGGATTAATAAATGCTGTTACAGGGTTCCCAGTTCCCTTGCTTTGCAGGAATGGGAAGCATTTTTTACCTGGGATTCCAGGAAATGGAAATTTGCTTCCAAATCAGTTGAGAGTATTAGATGCTGGAGTGTCAGTTTTTAAAAAGCTTGAATGTCTTTGGGCTGTTGGTTCCCTTTCTCTTCCCTGTGGTTGGCAGATGAAGCAGCAACAGCTGTTGAGTAGGATGTGCAGAAACTGAGCAAGCTGCTTTTAGTGCTGAGATTCACCTGTGGTGTTGTTCTTTGCAGGTGAAACAAAGGATCAGGTGGCCAACTCGGCTTTCGTGGAGCGCCTTCGCAAACATGGGCTGGAAGTGATCTACATGATTGAGCCTATTGATGAATACTGTGTGCAGCAGCTGAAGGAATTTGAGGGCAAGACCCTGGTCTCTGTAACAAAAGAGGGTTTGGAGCTTCCAGAAGACGAGGAAGAGAAAAAGAAACAGGAGGAAAAGAAAGCAAAGTTTGAAAACCTCTGCAAGATAATGAAAGATATTCTTGAGAAGAAAGTAGAAAAGGTAAAAGTAGTACTTGGTTTACCTGTGTATGAAAGTGCAATCTGAAATGAATTTAGGGTAAATCAGTTGGCACTTGTTGAAATGCTTAAATGGTAAACTTGTGCTTTGTATTCCTTCTGCAGGTTGTTGTGTCCAATCGTTTAGTTACTTCCCCATGCTGCATTGTAACAAGTACGTATGGCTGGACTGCCAACATGGAGAGGATCATGAAAGCCCAGGCATTAAGGGACAACTCCACAATGGGATACATGGCAGCAAAGAAACACCTGGAGATCAATCCTGATCATTCCATCATTGAGACACTGAGGCAGAAAGCAGAGGCTGATAAAAATGACAAGTCTGTGAAGGATCTTGTCATCTTGCTGTATGAGACAGCACTCCTGTCCTCTGGCTTCAGCTTAGAAGACCCTCAGACACATGCCAACCGCATTTATAGAATGATCAAACTTGGCCTGGGTAAGTTCCCAAATCTTTCCAGCGAGCTTGGGATGTATTGTTTTGGTCCTGCTTGGTGTAGTGGGGAAAACAAACCCGTCAGGTGGTTGAAGTGGTGTGGAGATGAAAGGTTTGTTGTGCAGTCAGCATTAATGGGGTGTGTTTCCTGCACAGGCATTGATGAAGATGACACTGCTGCAGAAGAAGCCAGTCCAGCAGTCACTGAAGAGATGCCACCTCTTGAAGGAGATGATGACACATCACGCATGGAGGAGGTGGATTAAAACAGTTTACAGGAACTCATGAATGTTTCCTTGGCTAATATGAATAAGTTATATTTTGTATATTATGAATGTTACCTGCCAAAAAAAAAAAATCTTTGACACTTTGTCTGCATTCCCTCTTTATATTTATTTTCAAAGATGTTATACCTTTATTTTTGTTACATTGCTTTTTCAGCTGATGTGAGATACAAATGCCATTGAGGGAATATTTTCTTCAACACTGTACAACCCTAAACAGGCAAGTTTAAGGAGTAGTTATTTTTGTCTGTATTAGCTGGTTGCAGGTGGCAGGGTTTTTGACTTATTCTTAATTGCCAGAAATGTGGAAAGAAGTAACGAAGATAAGATGAGAAGACATCAGGGTGTTGTTCAAGTTTGTTTAGTGTTCTACAGCTCTTCAACTCTTTAAGTGTCTAACATACAGTACCTAGTAACTAGGTATCTAGGAGAGCTGAATATTTTGGGGAAGCTTTAATCCTTCTGCTCCTAACAAGGTCTTGATGTTTAAAGTTGTTTTTTATACTGTTCAAGGATTCTGGATTGCACTCTACCATAGAATAGAATCCACTGTAAATCTCTATTGTGACTTATGCAACTCTGCATGTACAGTTCAAACCTAGAACTGTAAGAATAAAAGTGTTAAGAATTGAGCTGTGTCTCTGACTTGTCTGTTCACACTGACACAAAACTGCTCTGCCCCTCCTGAGCCTGATCTCCAGCTGCTGCTGTGTTCCATGTGTAATTAATAGGGTGTGCTTGGTGATCCCAGTACAAACCAGTGCCCCACCCCAGAGCAAGAAGGGTCTCAGGGAAAGTGATTTGCTCAAGTTGGGGTATAATGTGTGTGGATGTTTCAGCAATTGTTCTGAATGGTGCTGCTGGGAGGTGATCCAAGGCTTTTACCTGAAAAGTTGCCACTTACATTTCCCACAGCCTGCCAGGAAATTACTTGGTTGTTGGCTGTGTTCCGTATTCCTTGGCATTTGTCTTGGAGTAGCAAAGAGAAATTCCTGGTGAGCAGCTCTATCCAGCACCTTGCCCTTGGTGCCTGTTGGGTGCCCTTTTGTTGACTTCAGGCAGATTGTATTTGGTATTCACAATGGCTTAAAAATTAATTGATTTGAGAGGAGGAGGGGTTTAAGGGCAAATTCTGGCCATCTTGCCCTGCTGGTTGCCTGTATCTTCTGCTCCATGACACAGGAGATCCCGTAATTCACATATGTACAGCAGTGGTCTGTTGGTGTTCTTTTTGTGGTGAGGTGAAATGCATAAAGTACAGCTCCTAGCTGTATTTTGCAGATACCTAAACTTGGTTTGCTGCAAGCTAATTCAAAATAACTTGGGACAAGTCGTGGCTCTGTAAGGAGACCTTTATGTCAAAGCAGCACTCTTGAGGGCAGGGAGAGGTGACTCCTTGTTTTGTGGATACACTGCAAACTGAGGAGCTCAAGCTGGTGTTCCTGTGTGTCAGTTCACTAGGCAGAGGTGCTCACAAGGTTCCAAATCCCAAGAAGATGGATGGGGTATGAAGATAACTGCTTCAAGGCTGCTTACATAATTGAAGGCTGAATGTGTGTAACAAGTGAAGAATTTGTCTTCCACACCTCACATTCTGTATCATGACATGAAATATTTCAAAACAATTTCAAATTACGGTTACCCTATAAACCATTGCAGAAGTGCCTGGTGCCTGCATGTCAGTGAAAGCAGCATTGTCAAAAGCGAGGACATCATTTCCTTGGTGTGGTTCCCCCCAGCCCTGCCTGGGCACTGTGTGAGATGTGCTTAGAACTTGTGTCCCTGTGCCTTGGCAAGAGCTGTTTGCTCACCATGGGTGAGATGTCTGTGTTCCATCAGCACCCTCACACTGATGGTGTAATGACAAATATGGCACCATGCCACACGCAGAGAGGGAGTTACAGTTTCTAATGTGTCCATCAGTACTGCCTTTGTTTGGTGTGTGGGTGACAGAAGCAATGATCCGGAGGAAAAGGCTTCCTTCTGTGATATTCAGTGTTGGAAGTTACCAGGAGAGCAGACTTTGGAAAGCTTTAGGTGATTGCTTCAAGAACTCAGTGTCAAAAAATCTGATTCAATAGTATTGTATCAAAACTAAAGAGATTCTAAGGTGTGTGTGACTTGTGACTAAAATCTATTTTACAAGATCTTCCATGGGTAAAAAATGGTGAAAATATCTTCCAATTAGTCACACTGGGATTTAAAATTTACAGTGACAATGCTAAAGACTTTTTCACTTGGTCAGTGATGGCACAAGTCTTAACCTCTCTTGAAGGTTAAGAGCATAATTCAGGTGAAACTTAGAGGTTGTCTCCAGTACTTCTTGCCCTGAGAATGTGTTAGGTGTTAGTGCAGCCAGACCATAAGAAAGCCTGGACTCAAGGGGAAATCAGAGCTTGCTGGGGCTGGCACAAGTTCTGTGCAGGGCCAAGAGTGATGAGGAGAGGCAGAGCACTGAGCAGTGGGAAATGATGGGATTGAAGCCTGGAAGGAGCGTTGCTGCACCTCTGTGACCCCTGGGCCACCTCCCCGTCCACACTGCAGCCACAGGGCCCAGTGGTGGCATCCTGTGTGCTCTGGGAGGTGACACCTGAGATCTCCTTGGAATTCTGGTGATTCTCCTTGGAATCCTGTGACTGTAGCTGCTGCCCAGCCCTGCCCATCAGGGCACAGGAGCAGGTGTGCTGTGGGAGCTCGGGCTCTGCTCACCCCTGCAACCCCTCCAGACCAACCAATCCATGGAGCCCAGGGCCTTGTTGCTGACAGCTGCTGCCTGTAAAGAATCAGTCACTAATTTTGGGCAGGTCTTGTGGGAGTAAGGACTCCCAGCCCTGTATTTGGGTGAAGCATGATGATCATTTGTGCTCATTCAGCTCAGCTGGTGCTGCAGGCACTAACACAGCCTCCTTAGCTCCCACTTCAGTGGTGGGAGGTGCTATGGGGTGCTGAGTGAGATTCTTGGTTGCTGTGTTTTGAAAATGGTTGGGCATTCTGGAGAGGGAGTACTCATCAGATTTTAGTCTGGGTAGAGAAGGTAAGGAGATGAAAAGGCAGGTGTCCAGGAAGGAAAGAGGTACAAGCAATAAGGTCTAGCTCAGCTGGAGGCAGAAGTGGGGTGAAGGCTTGTGGGGCTTTTGAGCTGCTCCTGGTACAGCTGCTGTCACTGTCACCCCCACTGGGACTTGTTCCTGGTGCCTTTTTACAGTAACAATCCACTGTTGGATTTAGAGTGAGATGTTTGTTTTGCTGAGGTTTTTTATACAGTGGTGCCTTCTGCACTGTGCAGAAAGATGCAAGAAAGCTAGCTAGGAAAGAGATAATGGGAAGAAAAGGAATTTGATTTGGAAAAAAGTAAAAATATTTCCTCATTCCCTATAAAAAGAACAAGAAAAATGGGAATAGAGATGTGGCTTTTAAAGGGTCAAATCAGATCTGCTTCTTTGTGGAAGGCAGACCTGATCTGTAGTTCTCCAGTAACTGAAAAAATACTGTTCCTGGTATTTAAAACCAGTAAAATTGTTGTATTGGATTGTAAGTGATTAAGAAGGATGCTCAGCTACAACTGTCCCTCTGCTACAGGGGAGATGATCTGCTGCAGCAAATCACAGGAACAAACATCTTGGATCACCCTGGCTGCCTCTGACTCTTCTGTCAGCCTGAGGGGCTGTGGATATGTGTGCATACACGTGCTTTTAAATACATATTTATATACGTGTGTGTGTATTTTATATGCACACTTGGGAAATGTAGCGACTAAAGGAGTGCAGGCCCCCAGTCAGCGCTGCCGCAGAGCAGCCTTGCAGTGGCACAAAGAGCTTTCTTTCGCCTGAGGGTTTCACTCCGGAGTTTTTTGCTTAATTCCCTCTTTTTGGATGGAGCAGCTCCCCAGGTGGAGGAGGTTGAGCGGGGCTGTGTGAGGGTGTGGGCCCGGCCCATAAAGCGGGAGAGGCGGGAGGGGCTGGGCCCGCGATGGCCTCGGCTGGGAGGAGACGGCGCTGGAGGAGGCGATGGGAGACCGGGCAGGGTACGGGATGGGGATGGGAGAGAGCCAGCCCCTGTAACAGAGCCCTGCGCCGGGGGAGTTCATCCCCTCACATGTGTGAGTGTACAGGGAATGAATTTTAGGAGTGGGGAACTGCAACAGAGGGCTGGCTTATGGCACAGCTTTGCATTTATCCCTCTCTAGACTGGTTGGATATCTTGAGCACAAGTACCTCTTTAAGTAGTGCCTAAAAGAAAAGAAAAAAACAAAAAACAAACCTCTAAAATTATATTTCCCTCATGCTGCATGAAGGACCAATGAATGAAGCCTTCTTGTGGTAGAAGACAGTGGCTGCTTCTTATTTATTTTTAAACAGAAGCTGCCTTTGATTGAGAGCTTAACACAGACTATGCGAAGGACTGATCAACTTTTCTAGCATAAAGGGGGTGGCCATTTTATCTCAGAGAAGGTTTTCTCTAATGTGCTCTCCTACCCTCTGCCTGTTTCAGCAGATGCTCAGGAAAAGGAGATTTCTGTTAAAAGCCCAGACTACATAGAAAGACTGGCACAAAAATACATGGTAACTTTTCTAATTGCTGCTTCTCTACCTCCCTATTAAAATACAATTCAGAAAGCATTTTTTGGTTTGCCCTTGGCTTGATGGTGCAGCTGGCTGGTCTGGGAAAGAGTGCATGAAGAACATGTGTGCATGAATTAATTTAAATGGGAGGGATGGAGGCAACTCCTCCACTTCTGTTCTACCCTCTGGGGATTAGGGGGACTGTTCCTATGGTCTCTTTCTAAGCAATAGCTTTAAAAAAATTGAGGTGTTTTCAGTCATTCATCTGCAGTTACATTTCTGAGCTGTAGGGCCACCAAATGCAAAGAAGCAGTGCAAACTAAAAAATATTTTGTAAAGTTACTCACAAGCCTGAAGTAACTGTTCTTAGCAAGCGTGAGGCATGTTCTGGACTGCTTCCCTTTTTTTTTTGGGGGTGAGGAGTGATGAGAGAGTCTTCTATTTTCCCCTTACGTCTCACTTGCACAACCCAACCAGCACCACAACTGTGGGATGTTTGGAAAGACAAGCTGGCTTCAGATGGGGAAGGTTTGGAGAAACTCCAACCTGTAGTTGGTGCTAGAACTTCAGCTTCAGCCTGAAGCTGCAGTAACTTCTGCATTGAGTGGCATTTCTTTCCCTTCCTCCTCTGCAGCAGAAATGCACAGTGGAGTCAAGCACAGAGTCCGAGTCTGAATCCAGGGCAGAGGTAAGGACTGACTGAAGTGTTCTGATGGTGATGTGATTCCCTGATGTGTATTCAGCTTTTCCTTCAGCCTCAATAGGGAGCATCCAAGGCATGTTGTGGGGTTGTTGATTTTATGAATGGAAAAAAAATCCCAAAACAACCCCAAACTCAATACTACCTTTTCCATCAGGCTCTTTTTTACAACTCTTACTTATTTTAGAAAAGTCGACTCCAGGAGGATGAGGCAGGAAAGAGACAGTATTTTAGGCAGATGAATGTAAAAAAAGTCCTGACCTGGGCTGTTCCTCATGGTTAACTTTCAGCAGCTCTGATCCAGTGGGATTTCTACAGCTCTGGGTGGAGAACCTGTACCTTCTGACTGTCCCTTTTGGAGGAGATTAAGCTCTGTTGCTGTGGCAGTTAGTTATGGGTATTTGTAACTTCTTGAACATTGTTCTGTGAAACCAGAACAATGTGTTTAGTGCTGATGAAAAAAGACCTAATATTGGAATGGAGAACAAAACACTTAATTTGTGGGTAAAACTCTTTGGAATTGATGCTCACTGTTGGTCCATGTGAATCACTGTACTTTGTGACTTGGAGAAGCTGCCTGCCAGGAATCTGCCACCATTTCACCTTCCAGAAACGTCAGGGCAAGGCTGGAGATGTCTGTGTTTTCTGGGGGAAACCTGGCTGGAAGTCCAGCTGTGTGATGGCCAGGCAGGGGGCTTGCACAGGTCCCAGCCTGAACAAAGAGCTGGCTGCTCTCACTGAGGGTGCTGAGGCAGGTGCCAGGCCAGGACTGAGGGATTTCTGTGCTCTTTGGAGAAGCAGAAGGGCCTTGTAGGGATATGTCTGTCCTTGAAGCAGCACAAGAATACACAAATAGGCTTGGACTTCAGCTCCTCTGATAAAGGCTTTGGTTTCTTGTTGAGCCCAGATTACTGAGCCCTACTTTGTCTCAGCTGTGCTTAGTTCTGCCCCTTCCCACTGGAAGCAGCATGGCACTGACTGGCAGTGTGTTCACTGAGCACCTGTGCTGGGTCCTTTTCAAGAAGAACTTTCCCACTTTCCTTGCTGTTAACTTCTCTCCTTTTGTGAGACTGGGTACCTGGTGTTTGCTTTCTAAAGGGAGTCTCCCCACATGTTTGTGGGGTCTTTTTGTGGGATTTTTTGTTTTTTTTAAAATTAACAGACCCAGACTCTAAGCACTACTTTGGGATTTCAAATCATCCCCATGTGAAAGAACAAAAGGGGATATGGGGGGAGGGAAGCTCTCTAAACTCTAAATTGTACCCTGACTATATACTATTTTGGTTTATTTTTCTGATGGTATGTAATAGCTCATTGTTCCCTTTTAGTGCAATGTTTGAAGTGCACTAAGACCATAGCTCTACTTTAGGTTAACTTTACCAAACTTTCAAAAGTTAGACTGAGACACACTTTTTGTTGTCTTTTAGCAAAGTGACATCACAATCTGGCTTTGTCTTCTATAGGATTTCCACCTACTCTGTTTTTTCTTTGGTAACTTATAGGAAAGTGGCTTGTAAACCTATGTTAATTTCTCTTAAACAGGTTGTGCCTAGCCCACTTGCTGGACGACCCAAGAAAGCAAAGGAATCCAGGGGACTACAAGTAGGTTTTGGGTATTATACAGTTCTTGGTGTAGCATCTAAAAACTAAAATAGAGGTAGGAGTGTGTGGATAAACAGAAAAGCTTCCACAGTAAGTCTGTGACTTAGGTTGAAAGGGATTTTAAAGTCCATTGTATATTGCATCTTGGTTTGTTTTTTAAGGACAAATAATCATCCACCATGTTTAGAGATGTTTATTTTAGTTTTTAGATCCTTATGATGGTGATTCAGAAGATGCCTCTGGTATAAAAGGTGCACCATGGACAAACAGTGCCTCAAATGCAATGCTTTTGGAGGATGCTGATTCTTCAGAAGATGAAGAATCCTTCCCTAACCCTCCAAATGTCGGTGAAAGTCAGGCAGTAAATGGCTGCAGAGCAACCCTGGAGCTTCCTGGACTCCAGAGGGATCTGCTGCTGCCTCCAGCCACAGAAGCATTTATCCCCATAGGGCTGACACCTGACCACACCTTACTGATGGCTGTTAACCCTTCAGTCCCCACAGATCTCCCTGCAATCCCTGGCTGACACTGCTCCACAGCCCCTGCTCACAGCTCGCTGGGATGGCACAATGGCAGAGCAGCCTGTAATGAAAAGAAAACAAGGGATTCCTGTTCCAGAGGGTGCTAGTGAAAAACTAAAGAGAAAGAAATTCCGTGCAATTTAATCTAAGGGATAAATAAATCACTGGAAAAACTGTTCTGAAGGATCATTTGTGGTAGAGATTTCTTTTGCAGAGTGTACCTGAACTAAACAGGTTACAAATGCACTGCACTGTACAGTGAACTCTGAGATCCACTTGAAAAATGGAATCAAACTAGTTGTGTGGCAATTCCAGTTATATCCACAACACCACAGACAAGCTTGGTGCCCAGATCCTCTGGAAGCACCAGCCCCAGCTCCTGTGGGCAGTACCTGGAGGCAGCTGCTCAGTTTCAGTGTAATTTCACCAACACTGCCAAGGGCTTGTTGAGGAGGGAAAAAGGAATGAACTCTTGGCTACAATTAGCTTCTAATAGCTATGGATTTTGTGGCACCTGCTTCATGTCATGTTTGGCTCTTGCTGTGTCTGACCTCCCTACAGTAGTGAATGATACAGGTTTGACTGCCAACAGCAGAATTGCATCACACTGAACTAACTGCAACTACTGGCAATCTAGCATTTATTTTCTCCTTCAAAGAGGGAGAAATTGTCTAGGTGCTGTTAATACAGCTACTCCTTCCTTGTTTGACCAATGTTTTGGGTAGTTTCTGTGTAGCTGGCAGATCAGTATTTATAATGTGAGGTGGAACACATTAGCTCAGAGCTTCTTAGTGACAGCAATCATTCAGGAGCTCCAGAAGTGGTGCCCACAAGATGGGAGGCTAGTGAGAGAGCAAAAACTGTGTCTCTGATCTCCCTCTCCTGTACAGTAATTTCTTTAATCAGATTTAGAATCTGGATAGGCCATTTGTGTGGGAAACTAACTATGAAAGTACAATGATGGCTTGAAAGATATTAGTGCCAGCAACTTGTGAAAGCATTTGTTTTGTACAACTGGCAGAAATTTTTAGTTTCCAGTTTCTTTCATAAGATGGAAAGCCACTCAAAGTATTATTTAACTGCTTGCTAGCATTGCACCCTTCCACCTGTGTATTTATTTTATTAAAGCAACTTTTCTTTCATCCTTATTCACCCAGCTGGAAATGGTTTTTAAACAGCTTGGAAGGTATGTGGTGACACAGTAAGTTTCAGAGGCCTTTGCCTCAAGACAGAAGCTACTGTGGTTGCCTGTTGACTTGTCCAGAAGCAAAGATTGCTGAAGAGAAAACTGTGAAGTTAATTGAAAAAACTATTAGCTAGCTAGCTATTATTAGACACCCTAGCTCTCAGCCCCATCAGCTGAGGCTTAATAAAACCAAACATCCTGACTTTCAGACTGTAGCCAAAACCCCTAAACTCACCTAAAGAGGATTTCACTTTTAAAGCAGCTGATTTACACAGCATGGGAAAAACACAACAGGAGAGGAGGGAAGTAAGTGGAAAGGTAAGCCACATGGGACAGTATCTACCCATTGGAATAATGTTTATTCAGTATGAGACTTCAGCTGCTCATTAACTTGTAAACTGTAATTGCACCTTTTGTTCTGCCTAATGCAATAGTTAACATAGAAGACCTGGAGAGTTTGGGAAGCTCAAGCTCTAGGATACATGAGACTCTTGATCTCCCCATCAGCATTTGTCAATAGGTGAAACTGATTTAGACAGAGTTTTAATAGTAGCTGTAAGTGGTACCACAGCCCAGATCTATATGCACAAACAGCAGTTCCTGAAAGGAAGGTGCATGTTCAGTGGAGCTCCCAACAGCCAGCTCCTGATTTAAGCTAATACTTCATACTGCAGCTGGTACCCTGAGCATGCTGCTAGCAGGAGGTGCTTTTGTCTGTACAATATAATTGAAACTATGGTGGAGGCAGTGATATCACTCCCAGACACATTCTGGTGCTGGAAAGCAAACTCTTTCATAGAGGCTGAAACAAAGCAAAGGCATGATAGCTACAACTCATCTTGGATCATGATGCATGTAAGCTCATCTCAGTTCCTCACAACTGGGGAAGAACTGCACAAAGAATACGTGATTCACGTATTGGTCTGGGATTCACACTTTGTAAGGTAAAAAAACCAGCCAGGACAGTTCAGTCTCAGGGATTAACTTTGCAAAACAGTAGGAAGAGGGCAGACAGCAGAATTCCGTTTTAGTAAACAGCAAACATTGACAAAAACAAGTATGTGAGGCAGGCTGAGATAGCAATTTTTCTTCCCAGCACAGGAAGTACTACAGAACCCCTTATCACAGAAAAATACTAGATCTGATGAAAGTCACTGCTATCGTAGGAGCAAATCATGGAAGAAAGGGGCTCCCAAGATTCCTGTTTTGAGATTAGAAAGCTGCGTACCTGCATTCTTCATACATGTCTTTGAACACTTTAGCCACTGTCAGAGAGGACAGCTGTTCCGAGAGGATTGTCAGAAATGCTTAGCCAACGAATTCAGGATCAGAAAAAGCAAGTAAATGCCCAAACCATTACAGCAACCCAAGAAATTAGCAGGAAGTCTCAACTTCCCTAATTTAGTAACAGTCACATGTGAGAGTCTCAAATAATACTGTAACATTTAATAGCCTCCTCTTGGCTTACTGAGACATGAATCTGGAGACATATTTCACCGTAAAAGCAGTTTGAGAAATAGGAATCTCTGTGGTCAATAGGACAAGAAAGTTTAGTTCAGGATGCTCCAGCTTCTCAATGCATTGTAGCAGGTTACTTCAAATAAGACCCAGTCCATTGCAAGTAATTAATGCAATGGCCTGAATTATCACAGAAAATACCAAGCTTTATGTCTTGCTACACTACAGACTTACATTCCAAGGTTCCTGTTACTGGAGGTTAGCTTGAAGAGCAATTCACAGTTATTCTCTGAAAGGATCATGGGTATAGGTTTTCCAGACCAAAACCATCACTAAGAATTAGATTAACAGAAATAGACAGTCAAAATTTTTGCTATATATTTTATTTAATATAACATAATCCATCAAATATCACATCTACCTATAACCCTCTAAAAATCTCATTCAATCTTCCTTCAAAGAAATCTCTCTGGCCTACCAGATTCCCAATGCACTGTCACTTTTCCAGCCAACTTGACACAAATCCATCTGCTAACCTACCCTGATTACAAAAGTACAGGTGAGCACTACATAGAAGACTGACACTTACTATAGTATTAACCAGTGAAAATAAGTTTGTTCACTCAGTGCAGAGAACTGCAACACCACGCTCGTAGAAGCTGCGGGGATCTTCCTTGGTGGCTATTTCAAAGTCAACGGTGAAAATCAGATCAGCACGAGTGAAGTTCAGATAAACTGGTAAAGTAACCTGGGGAGAAACATGAATATAGAAGAGTTCTGTAAGACAGCTGCAGAGTGTCGCAGGTTTCTGTAACACTACATGGTACCAATGAGATGGGAAATTGGTCTCAGATAACTCAGTACTCAAAATATGAGGAAAAACCTCAAACTTAATAAATTCAGATGCTGCTATAGGTATAAACTTGAGTTTTGACTTGAACAGGACTGAACAGCATTTTTGGATGCTTCTCCTTTTTATCTATCTACAATTAGCACTACAGCTGTTTGCTGCTAGCCCTGAAATCAGATGCCAGTTGACAGCAAGAATAATTAGAGAACATGAATTTGATTTGTTGTGCCTGGTATAAGTATCCATAAAGCCTTAGGAAAAAAATGGTAGGGATATCTAAATATTTTCATCAATACTTACAACATTTGCTTTTTTATCGGCATTTGTCTGCTTGATCCAGCGAAGCTGTGTGATGGGCAGGACAGTTGAAATTGCATTTGAAAGCGACAGCTTGTTGTTACTGCATGTAGCTCCCTGAAGCTTCAGGCCTGCAAATTGCAATACAGTTTAGAGTACTAAGAGCTTTCACACATCCAAAGGCTGTCTGCCTCTATCATTTAAGGACTAAATCCTCAAAATGAGAAGTATTTCATACTTCAAAATGAAGAGGCTGTAGGTGATACACTACGCAATACCACTTCAATATATACTGACCCCAATCTTGAGATTTATTAGCATTGTAAGTACTTCCCTAATAACTAATATCAGACTAAACACTTTCTGAAAGTATTTTCAGATAACTTTTTGCAAGAACAGCATCTTTGTCATTTGACATAGCCTATTTAGTACCAGAAGCTTCTGAATTTCAGAGAAAGGCCCCTTCCTTCACCTAAGTTTACCTGTGACTCCAAAGCTGCAGGCATCCAAGACTGCATTCTGGGTAGTTGTGACATTGACCTCAAGACAGAGTTCTTCAAGGGACCAACTGTTTGCTTGGGCAACATATTGTCTTGTAGCAGTAATATATGCCTCTGGTACAAACAGGCCACCCAGGCACACATGGATGTTCTATTTAAGAGGAGAAAATATAGGGAACAAAGTATTTCAGCTGCAGTATTAATTCATGGCTATTATAAATACTTCAGCAATCTATTTACATTAAAATGTTCCTGCTACTTCTGGAACACAGTGTAACTGCTAAGATGCTTTTTGCTCTAAGGTTTAGTCTCCTGTTGTTCCACAATACTAATGCTCCCTCTGATCTCTGTGGAGTTAAGCCTGCTAAGCCTCATCATGCTGCAATCAGGAGATGCTCAGCAGTATTTACAGACATTTCAGAGAACACTGACTGAGGAGCTATTTAGAAGTCCTGATGTGAAGACTCCAGTAAGCAGTTACACAGCTCCACCAATAACCCTGAGAAGTAAGCACAAGGTACCTTCAGTTCTTTTGCTCCACCAGATGCAGCTGCCTGGGAGATATTCTGGAGCTGTTTAATGCGCTCACTGAAGTCAGACACCCACTGGATAACAGTCATACCAGCTGGCACTGTGTAATGAGACCAGCTACGAGGCAAAATACCTACAAAGATGTGATTAGAATTAAGTTTTGTTCACTTATACAAGTTGAAATTACACATTATATTGAAACTTTGAAGATTTGAACTGGAAAATAAAGGCCCTTCAGTAAGTGAAAGTACTTTCAAAGATTACAGAGCAAACGGCCTCCAGGTCTACTCTGTATTTAAAATGCCACCCAGTTACAGATACCCTTCAAGGGCAGCTGCAGTTACACACAGCTTTTTACTGCAAGACCTAATCTTCAACTCTGCATGAAGATTTGAGTTCTTTAGAAAAAACTGAAGAGGTCAAGTACCTGTGTTTCAGAAAATACTTTTGTTCAAATCACCATGTGTTACAACATAAAGCATGTCTGTAAAAATTCCACATGTATATACAATCTTTAAATAGAAATTCAGAGAACTTGAATATTTTCTAGGAGATTTTATAGGACCAATACTACTCATTTGGTGGTATAAATAATTTTGTTCTGTCACAAGTCAAAAATTGGGAGAATTTAGTAAGATCTCGGCCTAGAAATTAAGCTGCTAATATAAATTGCACAAAAAACCAAAATAATATTACTATTAAACCCTAACTATTATATTATTATTATAGCCTAATTATTATGCTATTATCAACCCCAACTTGAAATCTCATCCCAAGTCAATGGGAATTTTATGCTCAACTTTAAGTCTACTCACATTTTTCTACCATTTTTGGTTGTTTTTTAAA
The DNA here is from genome assembly GCA_030060385.1 of Muscicapa striata striata. Taxonomy (NCBI): domain Eukaryota; kingdom Metazoa; phylum Chordata; class Aves; order Passeriformes; family Muscicapidae; genus Muscicapa; species Muscicapa striata. The sequence goes on from JAREIS010000055.1 coordinate 186,044, forward strand.
GCTGCTGGCCACAGCAGCCTCTTACAGAGTGAAAGAAGCATAGAGAGCCCTGGGAGATGGTAATTTGAATTCCCCTACCTTTCACCAGCTCATTTATCAGTGTACGCAAATAGTTGGTTTGTTTCTTTTTTCCTTCACACACTTGAACCACGTCTGCCAGGTCCTGACGAACATCCTGGAGCAGCTTAGCTCCCATCTTCACCTCTCTCTCAAAGAACCGGAACAAAGGATCCTGATTTTCAAAACATTCAAAGTAAGCTGCAGATCAAAGTCCTTGTTGGAAAACTGCTATGAAAAACAACCCCCAAATTCTGGGGTGGATGGAACAGTGACACTGTCACTACAAGCATTGAACATGAAGATGCAGCCTGTGGTGCAGAGAGTGATTGCAGAAACTGTTTTACAACCAACAATCTCCTCTCCCTTGGAGAAGCAAGAAAGTAGAAGTCACAGTTAAAATAATTAAGAACAATTAATGCAGACTGGCTGGCTAGACTGTTTGCCATTGCATTTCTTCAAATACTACCCAAAAGACATAAACCAGGTTTTAGGTGCACTTCAAGAAACCCAGCAGATCATTACATGCCTATGGCACTCAAAATCAGCATCACTACAGGTTCCACTGACCGCTCAGCAGTGTAATTGGCACTTAGAGATCACAGTGCACCCAAACTCGTGCTTTTCCTATGCCCCCATTAAATAGAACATAGTTCTTACTTTAATGTTCTCCACAGTCCGCTTCAGATGGTTTAGAGTTTGTGGGATAAGGTGAAGCCAGTTAGAGGCTGTGGTATGCAGTGTTCTCATCCAGGCTGGGCGTCCATCTGATGTGGAATCAGTTCTTGTCTTCTTCTCAGTTTCTGCGTAAGCTAGATCATCCTCATCCTCCAGCATCTGCATTTTCAGCATTTTACTGATCATATCTATGCCTAAAACAGAAGTTTTGCTGTTAGAGAAGCAGTGGCATCAACATCCTGCTACATACAAGAACCAAGACTTCACATTATTTCTAGTCTAGACCCAAGATTCAGAATTGCCCAGCAGTAGGTGGCTCCAGAAGCTTACAATAAGGCCTTCCAGAATCAAGATAGGAGCTTGCCACCTGGAAGACTAAATGTAACTGGCTTTTTTGATTCACAGGCTCCTGGTCAGTTTTTGGACTACTCAAAAACCATCTATGTTAAGGGAGAAGGAGAAAGCTATAGCCTCTTTAGCAAAATTTTTATTTCTCTTCTGCTTTTTAGTTAAAATGGTGGCCTAGTAATCTATGGAAGACATTACTAAAGTTCTGGATTTACCTTGTGTGGTGAGAAGAACTTTCTCTGCATTATTTGGCAGTCCCAGCCATGATGGTGTTTGTGTATCTGGGAGCATCTCAACCCACTGGACAAACTCTTCACGCCTGCAAGGCAGAGTTTTAATATTCATTAAAGGGTTCCCTTTGCTAGAATGCCAAGGTAATGCTTTTCCTGAAAGAGATGTTTACACAGCACAGAAATACAGGTTATGTGCTTGGTTTGTTGCTTTTCTTTGTGTGCAGTTTTCTAATAATAAAAAAAAAGTTGCACATAAAAGATCAAGATAAGGAAAAAATGATACCTGATTCCATCTGGCATCTGAATATCTTTGTGTCCATCAACCTTGCAAGCCAATTTGAATTCACTGTCAAAACTTAACGTAGTGAAGAGACGTTCCAAGAAAGTGTTTAACAAACGCTGATCAAATTCATTGTCAATACGACCTCCATAGATAGACTGGGCCATCAGTGTCTTCAGTGCAGACCAGGGGATCTTATCAGGGGAAATGTTTTGGCGACCCTATAATCACCAGGAAACAATTGCTGAATTGCCAACAGCTGTTTTTGTGCCTACTCATTTAACTTCCTTAATTTTTCCAGAACAGATTGTTTCAGTGAAGATCCAAAGTAAACTGTTACCTGTGCCTAAGTACACAACACTACTTGCCTTTGCTGTATCATCCAGCCAGGTATCCACTGTGTCACAGGCAGATCTCAGGTCAGACTCTCCAAACTCATACTTCTTGGACCAACCCAGTGGAGCATAGCGCAGGCGCTCTTGGATAATGGCATGGAACCAGGCAAGGAGGAAATATAAGCGAGCACGCTCATTTGGAGACTGGAAGTGGGGAAAAAAAAAAACCAACACAAAACCAAATAAACTGTTACTCAAGTGAACTGATCAAACTAAAGCCTGCTAAAAGACTAGAAAGTATCAGATTTAATCAGCTGGACTGCTATTGAAACTGAACACATTCTACCAACAGAAAAAGCAACTACTACTTTACTTGGGTGAGGAGAGAAAGAACACTTCAGGATACATCTTAGTATCTGAGGTTTTATCATCCAAGGTAAGATTTCAACAAACATGTTTTTCCATTTAATTTCATCAAGACAAACCACAGCTCACCTTGCACATCCTAGAAACTGGAATGCTACTGAAGGTCCTCAGCATGTTTGCCTTTACACCAGGAGGAGGCTCAAACACAAAGATTCGGCCGGCACGTAACAAATTCACTGGCACCTAGAGAAGATCAATAAGCTCAAATCCATCTGCTTTAGCCTTCACTAAATTAAATCCCAGCACAGTTTGCATTAGCTTCAAAACATCATGGTGAGCACATCAAGTACTGCCTTTCTTAGGAGAGTCTTGGGAGAATCAGCAAAAGGAGTAGTATGAAGTTTACAGCTACAATTCAGCTATCAGAAAGAAAGGCTAATAACTGCCCAGACAGGTGTGTATTTCCCTTCTTCTTTACTGCAGAAAGGCAGTCATGAGAGAACCTTCCCTGGGGGGCACTCTTAGCTCTGCAAGCCTGCTACTCCGTCAGATAACCAAATTTTAAATCAATGTTACCTTCGGATTAATCTCCATGGTAAGGAAGAGTCTGAAGCAAGCGTGGGGTTGCAGGGAATGTAGTTTCTTTTCCAGTTGCATGAGCCAGCCAGGAGCCAGGTGAACATTCTTCAGCATTACCCATCTGTGAATTTTTGAAACAGAACAAGTGCTTTTTGGTGAACAGCTTATGGATCCTGGCTGTGATCATCACAAAGTAACAGAATGTATCAATGCTACAGATTTTCCTCCCTCTTTTAAACTTGCCTTCTACATAGAATCAGTTACTATGTACTGTAAATGGATTAACTTTCTTGTTTTGCAGATACAACCTATTTCTCCTGAAAATATTTAGACAGAAGATGTAAACAGATGTGCTTGCTAATACAAACTTAAATTCAAAAGATAGGCCTACTTTTTGTTTTACTCACAGTTTTATCTCTTTAACCAATAGATAGCTTTCCCCTTTTACCTTCCTACTAGGCAGTATTCTAGCTGAAAATGAAATAGAACTTACCTTCCAGATTTCACTGCTGTGTTTATTGCTTTATCTGCTTGGTTAAACCCTTCAGCAGAACCTAAAAGACAGAAGGGTTACTAAATCTCTTACTGCTAATATTTTCATTTATGCTTAGATATTGAAATAGGGTATGCTCTTACCAATAGCAATAGAAGTAATCTGTGTATTCTGCTCAGCTGCAAGGTCTTCAACATGACCACTGGCATCATAACCAGGCACTGAACACATCAGCACAGGGGTATTTGGTTTCACCTGTGCTCCAAGAAGTTGAAAAGGATATGAATCAATCACTAGATAAATATGAGAATGCAGTAAGCTCAGTGTTTCTTCCCTCTGTACAAGTAAAACCACTATGTTACTCTTAGTTTTACTTGAAAAAGAAAAACAATCTACTTCTCATACCACAGAAGGGTAAGTAGAAGAAATATTAATTGAATAGCTTAACTTACTGTGGAACTCATGCAAGGTGGCAACTAAGCATTTAAAAAACAAGTAGTTTACCTCTGTATCCACAATGTGTGTCAGATCTAAAGGCTGCTCCATAATGGACATGAAAGACTCTCCAAGATTTGTTGAAACAAAGGTATGTGCCATGGCCAACAAACGATCTGGACGGAAGGCCTGGATCAGAAGCAAGCGATGAATGGCCTGTCCAATGGGAGCTGGAAAGAGGAGACAGGATTAGATGGACAGGTAAGAAAACCATTCTCTACCCCTTCCTCTCTTCAATTCTCCCATTTCTCTCCATCTTGTTCTGAAGACTACATATTTATAATGTTAATTATCCTTTTGGAAGGTCTGATGCAGCTTTTTAATGAAACTCTTATATTCTGTATTCAGTTTGATGATTAAAAAAAATTAGCAGCTTCAGCTGGTTTACAAAATCAACAGGCTAGAATTATTGACATGAATGATTTTAATTTCCAGGGACAACAGATCATTTCATTTCATTTCATTTCACTTATGAAATAATCTGCTTGACTTTGAAGTCATACACACTTGACTAGCATGGATAGGGTAGATAATGTAGAGCTGCTTCAGTTAATGGTCCAGAATCTTTAATAAGTAGCTAGTAAATATGAGCTTAGAATCCTCAATTTAGAAAGCTACAGGAATGAGCCTGGAATGATCAAGGACAGCAAACACTTCCTAAAGTTACCTTTCAGATGGGGGAGGAACTGAAAGGCAACAGTTACCATCAAGTTGTCACACTTAAAAAATCAGCACTGACAACTAATGTAGCAAGAGGTAAGACTTCATGTTTAGGTACAACTGCAGGTCTAAAATTCTATTAGACCAGCTCTGCCCTCAGAAAATCTCTGTCTTGGAGCTTTTTAGAGTATTGAGCTATCTCCAGACTGGCAATGACTAAGGTTAATCCAAACTATTATGCAATCTAATGAGATTATAGAATTACGTTTCATCCTTAGTGGAAGACCAGATCACAGGTTAAGGTGCAGCAACCAAGTGTAGTAACTACAGCTTAGAACAGTTTGGTTTAAAAAACCCCAGTGAAAACAAACAAACCTCCCAGAAAACCCCAAAACAATCCAGAAGCAAACCCACTAGACTTGAGGTTCTTATACAGTCCAAACTTCAACAGTGCACCTTCACTTACTTGCAGGTTTTTCTTCAGTCCAAAGGTAGGGTACAGTCTGTTCTGGGGAACTGCTATCCAGCCAGATACAGAATTGCTGCATTGGAAAAAAAAAAGCAAAGAACCTGAAGCTGAGTTTCAAGATACCAGAAACATAAAGCAAGGACATGTAAAACTCAAATTACACTTTGTCTATCATCCTATCTTTAGACATGCCAAATCATTTCACTGATATGCCTCATTTCACTGATAGCCTCCAGCACCCTTGATTATATAGATCTCTATCAAGTCCCAGGCCAAGCTGCATGTTATTTTACCCCAGGCTGAACAGTCTGAGAAACATTAGATGTAGTCAAGAGAATTCAACTTCTAATATAAAAATTAGGCAGGGCAAACCAAACAGATACTATTTAAGATATGGACATAATTTGTGACATACAGTTTCACAGTCAAGACAAAGATGTATTACTCTTTGAACATTTTAGTCATGAGAAGGTGCAGTGTTCATCAGCTGAGTACTATCCAGATTGATCCCACATAGGCATGTCCAAGAGCCCACCGTAATGAGTTATGCATGGCTGGGGCTGCTCCCCTCTATTGTACAATTATCACACAACAGTGATGCAGCAAAAGATATGCAGTGTCACACTTCCTGCTACCATGGGAAACAAAGTTTGTCAATCACAAAGCCAGATAAATGGTGAAACTGTTTCTGAATGATGAACAGTGCTGGTCTTTACAATTTCACAGCTGAGTTACAAAAGAAGTAAGAACATTAATTTCCACAACTACAACTAGTTAATTTTTAGGAATTCTCTTTCCACACCAGGAGAGCTCACTTGTAAAGTGTGAAGCTTTTCAAGCAGACACCTGAAAAGCTTAACATGACAGTTCAGTGGAGAGACAGACCTAGCCAACACGTACCTCATCAGCTTGAACTTTTGAAACAAGGTCCTTAAATGCAGGAAGGCAGCTCAACCTCATCATTGCCTCTGTTTGCTCTACAGTCAAACCATTGATTTTTGGGAGAGATGAAGTGTTCAGCACAATCTCCTTCCCTCTCAAGAAATGCTGGAATTCTGCATCATATGTAGGCTCCCTAATGTTAAAGAAAAAGAGACTTTAGCTAGATGCCTTCAAGACAACCCTTCCTTTATCAACTGAAGTGAAGCAAGAAAACAAACATTTACCCAATAGTGCCTTTCAGTTTGATCCGGGCCAACAACATGGCAAATGTTATGTGATCCTGGTGCAGCATGCCACGTGCCACTCGATTGAAGGCCACCTAGGAATGAAACAGAGTAGTAGTGTAAGAAGCTTTGAACTCTGACCCTTCAAAAATTATTAAAGAATTACATTTATTAATTAAAAAATGGAACCTGAAAGAGATCCTTCGTGATAATTGAGAGACGATGAGTATGGTCTGTAATTCCCTTCAGATTTGGGTTCTCATACAAGACATTGTGATAGATGTCCAAGAAAAACTGGAGGGAGTATTGGTACAGGAAATGTATCTGCAAGAGAAGAGAGTTTATTTTTTCTCTCCACAATCCTGCTGTTTGATAATCAACAGAGTATGCCTACCAAACTGCAATATTGGGCAATGTCTATTTAGCTTTAACCAGTAAACTCTCAAACCTCCTGATAGGAAGAACTCAACCTACCTGTTTCAGTGACTCCATAGTAAAGTAGATACTGCTGCAAGCTGTAGAAAGAGGCAAGTACTGCTGAGAAACAGTCTCCACTTCTTGCATGACAATGTCAGTCTCTTCTACTTTTCTGGTGACCTCTGCTGCTTCCTTCTTCAGGTTCTCAAGCGTAGTAATGATGGTGTCATCATCCAGGATACGTCCCTTCACTTCATTAAGTGCTTGTAGAAGGGATTTTTCCAACTGACGTAAGCGCAGCTGAAATTCACCTTAATTAGAAGGAAAAAAAAAGTCACATTGTACAGATATGTTAAAGAATTACATGAGTTCTGTGTACTTTGCCATTGGGCATCCTGAAAAAAGAGTATGAAGACCTTTTACTGTGTACTTCTAGAGTAAACCCACAGTAGTCTTTTAGAACAGGAGGAAGTTGATTTTGGTAAACATACCCTGAAGCTTGAGGAGATCAGAGCGTTTTTCATCAACATCTGGTCTTTCAGCTTTCAGGACTTCATTGAGACACTGGCTCTGCAGGCTGCTGCGAGTTACTGTGAAGTTCACAAAAGTAACACGAGAGCAGAGGTCTGGTGGGAATTCAACCTGTCACAGGAAACATGAAAAAACTTTCTCAGCTCTCTTCACATGCCATTTCTACAAACATGACAGCTTTTGATTTTACTTACTGTTGGATCTCTGGTGGAAAGGAAGATAACGAAGGATGGTGACAAATCAATATCTTGGTCTCCCAGAGTAATCAGAACTCTGCCTCCAGTTCTTCGGACTTCACGATTCAGAACAGGATTCAGAACTGGATCGTAGCTCTCCACATCCTAAAAAGATAGATGTGTTAAAGACTGTTGTTTGTAAATGTTCCTAAAACTCTCAATCCAATAGGGGCTTAAAATTCTGGTAAGCAAACAATTGGCAGTTGGTTTGGAATAGGGATCACATTCAGAAGGTATTTAGATGTGTAGTTGAGCTACACGGGTACAGAAAAGAAGTATTATTAGTGGCTGGAATTTTGTTAGCTCTACTGCATGTAAGCCCTATTCTAAACAACACAAGCAATTGTTACTGATCTTTTCCATTTCCATACTAAGAAGTGAAAAACATACCCATTTCAAGTGAAAGTCAATTATTTCTATAGTTGCCTATTTCTTCATATTACTGAAATTTCTCCCTGATACTCATAGTAGATTTACTTTTATATAACTAACCATATTAGTTGCCATTATCTATGACTAGAGAAAGCACACGAAAACAAAGGAACAGATAGACAGGTTGCAAATAATTTTATAGCATGGAAAGATCATTTCAAAATAAAACCAATTTGATCTTGAAATGGTGGAAAAGGAAATACCTTCTTTTGATTTTATAGCTAATTCTTCTCAGGACTAAAACCAACCACATGCATCACTAGTTTACTTGTTAAATTGTGAATTGAAAATAAAGTTGCTTGCATGTTACTAAGAGAACATTTGCAAACTTCTAATACACAGGACAGAATTCAAGAATTTAAATAGCTTCTACATGATCATGCCACTAACCTGAACTAGAAGTGGGTTACCAAATCTCAAGGCACTTTCCAAGTTCTTCCTGAAAGCGTCATCCAAGAAGCTTGTACGAGTTATCTTACGGTCTTTATATTCATTCATGATAAACTCTGTAGCTTGCCCAGAGGGATCGATGATCAATGGATACCTTAAGTTAATAAGGTAAGTTAATAAACACTTTCATTTTTTAGGTTTTGACTGCAGACAGTGGCTAAGCAGTTTTAGAATTTACATTGCATTATTAGTCTCAACTCTAAAACCCTGTTTACCCCTTCACTAAGTTGAGGCAAGTTCAATGACTCACTTCAGTTTTGAAAGGTAAGTTTGCATTTGGGCAACAGAATAGCTCAAATAACAAAACAGTTCAAGCCAAATTTATTTTAACAGCTAAGTATAACAAAAAAGGCAAGCAAAGGTGAAAGAGTTTTAATGTTTACACACAGTTGAGAACCTTTTATGAACATTAGTGGTTCACACCCCAGTTAAACAGTTCCTTGAAGGAGCTACTGTGATTCAACAGGTGCAAACACTGCCTGCTGTGGGAATGTTGCCTAAGAACTTTGCATCTTAGAATGAAGTACCTGTTAAAGCGCTTGAGCATGATGGCATTCTCTGTGCACAGGTCATCTGCAGGCAGAGAACTTGCTTGCCAGCGCAGCCGCTCATCAGCGTTGGAAAGGTACTCGGTCCTTGCGATGTCTGTGCGGAACTGCAGGAAGCAAACACAGTTAATGTTTAACTTGACATTCTCCAACCAGCTGGTGAAGATGTTTTAAGTAAATGCAGGTCTACAAAGTTACAACACCTTTCCAATAGCTCCATTCTTTACCTAGCAATCCTACAGCTTAATTCCTGCAGTAAATCAATTTATGGGTAACTTATCATGACTGTATCTTTACCTGGATATTTGCTTGCTGCAAATGGTGAGACCATGTAGTGAACAGATTCTGACGCATCTGCTGATCAAAGTAGCCAGCATAGGCAATAAAAGCTCCTGAAAGTAAACAGTCTCCTGCAATTGTGGACATCTGGTTTTTGAAAGTTTCACTTGTCTTCTCCCATCTTTCACGTTCAGCAGAAAGACTCTTCAGAAGAGCTGTGCTACGGTTTACCTAGAAATAAGTGGTGAAGTAGATTCTTTAGATGATGAAATGTTTTTACAAGTCTCTCAGAACACTTAAATTCTGACTCAAGGCCCAAGTTAAATTTAAAAGCTCAGAATGAGATTAAATTTGGGGTTTTTCAGTGCTAATTTTTAAAGTTGATTCTAACTGGTACCTTAAGGAACTTAAAAGTGCTAAGTACTAGTACAATAGCAACATACTAATAATGAGATCAAGTATACAGAGAAATCCACACTCCCCTCCTTGAAGTCCAGTCAATATATTACAACCCCACTGCATCCATGCCTGTTTTCAAAGGCTTTCTACATATTTTAAACCTTATGAGAACTGTCTTGTTAATCAAGTAGCAACATGAGTTGGTATTTCCCTAACTCCAGATAGGATTCTTGAGAAGCCTCATGATATCCAGAGATGAAACAGCTCAAATGCACTGCACAGGGGAAGCAACCAAGTCCACTCTCAAATTCAAAGAATTATTCAATTTTGGACTGTCAAAGATCAAAGAATGAAAAATTATTTGGATATGAAGTCTTACTTTTGCTTCTACAGCAGCCAAGTCTGCCTTAATAGCTTGAGCCTCCGAAATCAGTACTGCATATTCTTCTTTGTAGCGGGCAATACTGGCCTCAAGATCACGAATCATCTGCTCCACTTCATTTGCTTTCTGTTGGTTGTCTTTGGCATCATCCTCCAGCTTCTGCAGCTCATTGCGTAGAGGTTCCACTCTTTTCAACATATCAGCATAGTTCAGCTGCAAATAGTAAATAGAGCCTTTACGCTTTCTAAAATGACGTGTTACCAGGAATCACAGCATTCAGGTATATACTATCAACTGCATCTTTTCAAATTTATGTACTTCTGACCTGTGTAGAATTAATAAATGCTTAAGAGAAACTTAGAATTGTTTATCAGTCCCTAGGACTCTAATTTAAACTAAGCACAGAAACATAAGTAATTCCTTTTTGCAAAGTCCTTGTACTGCTCTGTAGATGTACACCAAGTCATTCAAAAGGTTCAGACCCCATTAAGAAGTGCACAGAATTGTTTTACAAAAATATTCAATGGGATGTCCATGCCAGTACTGTGCTAATCTGCCCTTCTTAGCAGTGAAATGAGTAAAGCTAAGCCACAACAATTAGGACACGGCCTGTTGGCAAGATTCAAGTTAAAGAGAGTCTCTCCAGATCATGCCATTCCAAGCAGGAGCAGTTTTAACGAGCCAAGAATTTTGTTGTACTGGAACATCAACAAGCAAATGAAGTCATTCGTGGGTATCTCACGCAGAGGGCAAGACTCCCAAAGCCTATTCCTTTAGGAAACTCAGGAGTCTGCCTTGAGTGTGTCCTACACTGAGGCAGGACAAGTGCAGTCTCATAAAGAGGACTGCATTGCATTTTCCAGTGGAGAATGGTCTTGTCCTGTAGAATGACATCACCTACAGAAAGTATCCACCAGTGTTCACTGTAAACTTGAAGCTTTTCAGGGCAGAGACTGTATCACAACTGGCCAACAATTCTCTGGCATAGCACTATATATTCCATAAGCATTCATCTAAACCATCCACTACTTTCCTTTGAAGCAAAATAACCTGGAATACTTAGCTGAATAAAGACAAATTCAGGACCTTGAGACATTACTTTGTGCCTTCTGGCTCACTCTTTTCACCTTGCCTTTGCTTCCTCAAGCTGACTTTACCTGTGCAATTGCCCATTTCACCATAGGTCCACAGGCCAGTGATGCTCTGTTTACAATTTCATAGTTGTAACTTGGATTTGACAGGTAGTTTTTCTTCATCTTCTCCCGGATGGCATCACTGCAAAATTTTTACAGATAGCATAAGTACACTGTATGTCAGCACACAGGTGCTCAGTATCCCTTTATCTAGCCTGCCTTCCACAGCTGACAAGAAACATTTCCTGTCAGTTTTGCTGAGTAGTAGCTGGGATGTTGTTTCAACATGTTGTTTCAGAAATTACAGCTTAGTGGTGATAAAAAAATTAATCAATATTTTAAGATTAGCTATTCACAAACTGCTCAATTCTGTTCTAACAACACTGGAGTTGGGAGGGAATTCAGATGTTTCTAGTCTGACTTTCTGCTCGTATTTATAGCCAGCTAGGAAGCTATCTACTAAGCTAAATAAAGCCTTCAGCAGCCTGGTCTGCTATTGCAGCAAAACCACTTTTAACTGACAATGTGGCTTTGGACACCAACACACTGCTTTGTAATCATGCCATTAAGTCACACAACAAGCACCTGCTTTGTCCCAATTTTCATGATACACCTTGCCTTCAGCAGTCTATTTCCTACACTGTCTGTATGTTCACCAGTTAAGACCCTCTGTCCTTTGTAAATGGTTTGTTCACATAATTATTTCACACTTGCACTTTACCTGATTTCCTCAGCAGAGAAGTTAACAATGGTTGGAATGAAGTTCTCTCTCATGATAATGGAACGTATTTGTTTCCAGTCTGTGGTGCTTTCACCTAACAGCAGGCAGATGGACTCCAGTGCCAACTTCACTGCTGCAGGAGGATTAGCCATGGAGCGGACCTCTACCAGGTGCTGCTTCTTTATTGACTTTACAGCTAACAAGTGCAGGAAAGGTGAAGAGTGTTGATTGGGAAGAAAATAAGCAGTTAGCAAAGCATCCTGAATTTGTACAAATGCTTCTAAAAAGTAATATGAGGTTATTAGAGAAGCACACACTACTGAATAACTACTATATTACAAGACACACTTCTGTGAATGTCAACTTGACAAATGGGCACAGGCAACTTACTCTGCTGCCTAAAAATGATTCACTCAAACCAGTGATTTGTCTACCCAGTTTAATGAATGGACATCTTGACTGCATGCTGTCTCTTCAGCAGCATGGCATCATTGCTCTTTCTACAGCTCATCTACCAGAAATTAAGACACAAGCAATAGAAGGAGTATCAAGAATCAAACTAGGATTACTACACACAGAGAGAAAAAAAAAAGGCACAAAAATCACAGCTCAAAGACTGTGAATTTAAAATAAGGGATTTTTTTCAACTCTGTTCAGCCCCATGTTAAGAGCTTACACTTTGATTAGACAGGACCAACCCAGACCACAAGAAAACACATTCCCATAGACCAGTTTTAGATCCAAGACCACAGTGTGATTGCTTGAGGTGCTAACATACCATTCTGAGCTTCAATGACAGCAGGCTCCACCTTGTCAAGATCTTCTTTCACACTCATCTGCTTGTCTGCAATGACCTCCTGCTGCTTGTGCAGCTGTTCCTGAATCTCCTGGCTCATAACCTATACGGAAATTTCACAGACAAAATACTGCTTTTTAGAAGCTGAAATTCTTCCAGTACTTGCTCTGTAGGCTCTGGTTTGTAAATTAAAGTTGCTATGCACAGAGATTTAACAAAAATTTTTACCTTTTTCTTCTCAGCTTCCTGTTGATCTTTCACCATTTTTTTCAACTTGTCATTAGCTGCTGCATTTTTCACTTCCAGCTCCTGACTCTTTATTCTTAGGTCACGCCGCAATTCCTCCACCTAAGGTTGATTGTAAGATGGAAGAGAGAATTCGTATTGAGCGTTGAGATGTATTTACTCACCCCAGCTTTATGGAAGGCAAAGTTTTAAAGACACATACCTGATCAACTGTTTCCTTGATTTTTCTAAGACCAACATTCAAATGCATTTGCTGTTCCTCCAATTCACTTCGCTTCTCATTGAACAAGTTGGCATAATGGTTGATGAAGTCCAAATAGTGGCGTGGTGTGATTGCCATGGTTCTGCCTCCTCGTTTTGCCAGCCGAGCATTAGCCTTTAGGGAACAAAGTATTGCAGAGTATGCACTGTTTTAAAATTTATTTGTAAGCCAAGGATCATAGTGTTTAGCGAACTGGTGAATGATGCCATGGCCTAGAGGTAAGTGTAAGTTAAGCAGTGTAATAACATACCTGGTGAAGAGTCTGATGAACAAACACACAGCTATTAACAATAGCCTCTCTGTGGGACGGTGGCTGTGGCAGCTTATCATACACAACTGGCATGTAATCAGGTACAATATAATTTGGCTTTTCAAGATCCATCTTGCTTGTGAACTCTTTGCCAACTTGGTACAGTGCCTCAGTTGACCAGTCTCCAAACCAGTTTAAGACACATCTGAAATACAGAACATTTGTGAAGACTTCCCCAAAGTATTGTTTTAATGGTACCTGTAAAATATGTTGGAATATGCAGCAATTACCTGTTGAAAAGTGCAGGAGAGGTAGCTGCCCTGTCCTTCAGGCCCTCAGAAGATGGATTCATAGTGAACACTACATGGAGATTGCGAATAACTTGGCTGGTGAACCATTTGTAGAGTTCCTCATGTGAATCTAACATTAAACCTTCTTTCTGTGCTCCTTCTTTACACTGAGTCATGAGGGTAGCATATTCATCTCCTTCAAAGAGACCAGGAACCTAATTCAAAAGATAAGTTTTGCTGTAGTTTATGGTTGTAAAAAGGTGCAAAAAATATTTACTTAAAATCTCCTTACCTCTCCATTGGCTAGGAGAGTGTTCATTCTCTCCAGGAATCCAGAATCCAAGACGTTTGACTCATCCATAATAAAAGCTATTTTTTCATTTTTACAGCCAGAGCGTCTCAATACTGTCCTAAGGTCTTCATCAAAATCTTCACCTGTGTATTTTCTGTGAACCTGGTATGAGTTGACATTGGTCATTAACATTTTGGTTTAGCTTTTAATGGGATTTTAGGGGTCAATATATAAGTGGGAGTTTTGACTTACAAGTCAAACTTAGCACACCAACCTTGATTTGGTAGACACTCAAACCGTTCATCCAGGCAACAAATCTCGACAGAGTTGTTTTCCCTGCTCCACTGACTCCAATTAGCAGCAAGTGGCCCTGTGGCTGACGGAAGATTCTGAAAAAGAACACAACCAAGTGTGATTGCTAAGTGTTAGCAACTTACTGAAACTTTCCTAGAACACCTAAGCCTCAAGTTAATACCAAAACTGACACACCTTTCCAGACAGGATCCTGCTATCTAGAGGCTCGAAGTATATTTTCTATAGACAACAATGAGACCATGCTCCATTCTTACTCTGTACTGAGGCTATTCTGCATTAGAGTAACTCTAAATACTGCTAATATGAGCAGCAATGGAAGTCTGAACTTACCGGTCAATTCTTAACACATGATCCAGGACTTCATTGAACAGAACAAGTGGTACATCAAGTTCTTCTTCATAAAAGACTTTAAGCCTAGCTTTCACATAGTCTCTCAATTCTTCCTGATCCACTGGAATATAATCCTAAAAGAACCAGTCAATACAGTACGGAAGTTAAGATTAAGGCAATTTGCTTAGGGGTAAATTTATGAGTACAACAAAGCAGAACTACAAGAGCACTTAAAGTAGCAATCATCTACAAAAGCTTAAGAAATTGTACTCATTTAGCTTGTACAGGAATATGTCCATTGCCCAGAGTGCTACAGATAGCAGCATGGGTTTTAAACACTGTATCTACTGAATCTGCCACAGACTGAACCTGTGCTGCCAGTTACCACAGAGACTGGGAAGTAGAACTACAGACTTACTCCCCTCCCCAACTTATTTTAAACAGCCTTTCCTGGTTCACTTGCTATTGCTCAGAGATGAGTAGCAAACTAGGTGGACTTTTGCCTGAACTCACCAGGATTTGTACAGGTTGCCCAGATGGATTACTTCAGATTATAAGAAACAGGTTACCAGAAAATATGTAGTATCAGTTTTGCTCAAGGGTCACTGCCATATCCAAGAGATTCCATAAGGAATAACTGTCACCTGGTAGTGTCACACTGTTCTTGAGAAATATTTTATACTGTCTTTACATTCCACGGTAGCTCTTAAAATAGCATCCCTGGCATAATAGCTATTAACTTTGTGGCAGAGTTAGTTTCATATAATCATAGTAAAAATTTCTTGGAGATAATTTACCAGCATGATGGGCATCAATTATCACTTTAATGCAGTCATAAGAGCAGCATCACTCAGTTGCATCTAACCTATTTAATTTTGAGGTTTATTTTTTTTAATTTTAACTTGCCTTTGACAGCCAGTTGCTGTACAAGATAGGCCTGCTCATAGCCTTTTCTTTGTCAATGTTGGGGAAGTGCTTCAGAGCAACCATGTCAATGTTCTCATCAGTCCAGCGTCTCTCCTCATCTTCCACAAGTCTGGATAAAGAAGCCAGTCAGTGAGTACAGGATATAATCACACCACATGGCAGCACCATGACAATTATATTCTGCTTTGTACAGATTCAACTCCCAAGAGTCAAGCTGGAGTGAAAGGAAATAGATTCTCACTGGTATTCCAGCTATTTAACATAAAGCACATTTCAGTCTGATGTTTCAATGAAAGTCAGCAAGGTGTAGGCAACTCCTACTCCAAAAACTTTTTATGGTTTTGCTTCTCCAATTTTTTACCTGTCCTGGAAGAGACGCAAAGCTTCGTGGGCCCAAATCCTGATAAGGCCTTCAACTGGTAAGGTTTCTAGTGGTCTTAATGCTTCAAATATACCTCTCACCCATCGAGTCATTTCACGAGGTGAGTAGATGTAGTGTGGCTGCGTGTCTTGAGTGAATCTCTCCTAAAAATTTAAACTTAATTAGTTACTTTATCTCAAAAGTATTTATTTTTCACAGGCGCTGCAAGATATTACCCTAACAGATTCAGACATTTTTGCCAGAACTCAAGTAATTAGTTGAGTTCTCGTACACATACTATCCATGTGAAAGGCTAATAACACATGTTAAATCAATCAGCATAGAGGAAAGTCTTCTAACTGGAGTTTGGAGTTGCAGTTAACAAGTCACCTGAGACATTGTGTAGAATTCCACCATAGCTGCAGTGAGAGGCTCTGCATATGTGCGAAGTGATGGGATCAGCCTCAGCATTGCACGATTGAATGTTCCATATATCTGAGTAAGTGAAGCTGGTCCAGGATAGTCCACATAAACCACAGGAACATGTCGTAAAAACCTGAAAGATATTACACAGTACAGAAAGTCAAATTACTATCTGCATTCTCTTCATCATCTTTTGCCAAAATTAAAAAACTGCTTGATTCAAAATCATCATCAGCAATTGTAGCTGGTTTGATTGTTCCCATTCTCAAGTGTTTCAGACAGGTGATTTCAACAGCCTGAGTCCACTGCCAGGCTGTTATGGTAAGAACCAAGCAGCAGATAGTGCAAAAGCAAGGAACACAATTTCACCACAACTGCTGTTAAACAAGTGCAATAGGAACAGATTATGTAATCAATGCTTCAGTTTTGACTCCTATTCCATTGTTACCTAGAATTTACTAGACATATTACCTATGTGACAGAGGTTTCCTTCCAGGATCAGTAGGTGGATTACATGCACCAACAAATTGAATTCTCTCCAGTTTCACCCACGTCTGGTCAGATGTACGGTAGAATCCTCCATGTTCCACCATCTGAAACAAAAACATAAAAATAAAATCAAATCAGTGGAACATTTTATTTCCCTTTAAGTAGCTGTTCTGATACAGTTGATTATGAAGAAAAACAAACCTGTCTAATGAAGGAGATGACTCTCTGTGTGCCATACTTATCCATATCTGGCAAGTTGATTTCATCACAGAACAGTACCAGCCACTTTCCTAACTGCACAGGAGCCAGCACCACTCCATTAGGAGTACGCCTGTATTCACAGTAATGATCAAAAGTTTTCAACAGAAGTTCTGGCGTTGTAGCACTTGAAAAGTTAAGTCCAACCACCTAAAAAGAGAATAGTGAAAAAAAATTTAAATACACTAAGGACTGAAAAAGAGTGTATCAGGAGTCCTGAAAACAGGTATGCGTGGCTGTTCACAATGGAAATACAAACACCATCCATATTAACAGGTATATTACCACATATATACAGCCATATACAGCCTAGATACTCCTTGCTTCCCATTGCAGGTTCTTGCCCAACCCTGTATTTTGATCATCACAG
Source organism: Muscicapa striata striata (assembly GCA_030060385.1). Lineage (NCBI taxonomy): Eukaryota > Metazoa > Chordata > Aves > Passeriformes > Muscicapidae > Muscicapa > Muscicapa striata. The sequence continues at coordinate 203,340 of JAREIS010000055.1, forward strand.
CCTCATGTAACTGTCACTCCACCTAAATATACAGTAGGGTGAGAGCTACTTTTAAACATGTGCATAGGTTTTTAAATACTGAATGCAGGAATGCTCCTCTGTTACTGAAGTGGCAAAGGAAGAAAGCAGCTTTAGGCTAAGGAACTTGAGAAATGAATTTGTATTCTCCTCAACATGATTTTTGTTTTTTGTTATATTTACCCATGACTGACTGAGGTGAAGTTTTCACTGAGTTCTGGCTCGGAAATGAATTCCATGCTATCTTTAATCTTAAGAAGATTAAAGACTTGCTACTACTCTGTAATTCACACACCCATGTGCCCCCACACACACATAACTCTCTTGTGTACCTCCATGTCAGGCAGAGCTCTGAGAGCACTGAAGAGGGTCATGGTCTTTCCAGAACCTGGTGGGCCACAGAGCACCAGAGGTTTGTGTTCTGCCAGCCAAGTGTACAGCAATGCTTCATGGCGAACTGTATCTAGGGTTGGCACTACAACATCAGGAGCTGCGACTTTGTGTGTTTCAACTTCAATTTGAGGAACTTTGGATTGCCATGGAACCCATTCACCTGTAATGGACACCTAGAAGCACAAAATCATGATTAGACAATTTAGAACAGCCCAACCTTAGTTAAATTTATTTTTTTAAGTGACATCAAATTTGATGTGTTTGTTTAAACAAGCAGCTTGTTCGCTGAAGTGTAAAAGGGTAAAATTTAAGATAGTCTAGGAGTTTATTGTCCAGGTTTGCCTCCAAAATCTAAAGCAAGCTTTTAAGAAAATGAAAGAGCAACATTTCTAGCACAAGAAAGGTTTACCTCATAGTCAATTATAGGTATGTTGGGTGCAGTTGGCAGTGGCACAGTGGTGATTCTCCTAATGTATTCTCCCAGCTCTGCTCTCATTTTCAAACGACTATCTCCAGAAAGAGACCACAGTATCGCATAGACCAGGTACCTCTGTAAGAAGCAACAACAGCAGCTATTGGTTTTAGAGTAATGGAATGAAGATCAATGAGTAACTCAAATCTAGGCAAACACAGGAGTCCCTTAGCAGCAGATTGCATTAACCTGGATGTAACGCTCCAGCTGGTCAATCTGCATCGGGAAGTCGGGATGGTTGGCGTTGTACTGGGCCACGTTGCGGCAAGCTTGGTGCAACATGGAGAACAGAGAGCCAAGGCAGCGCAGGCGGGTGAGGTCCATGATGTGCTCCAGCTTGAAAGCGTGTTCAAGTGCCTTGGTTACCAGGCCATTGGAGGTGAAATATGGCTGCATTATTGTTGCAGCATCTCTCTGAATCTGTTGGGGGAGACAAACATTGCTCTAAGTGTTTGCTTCTTATTTGGCTACCAGGCACAAAGAAAAGAGTTTGTTTAAAGTTTGAAATGCCTCATATTTAAAATAAAAAAGAGAAAAAACAAAAAGAAAGACCATGTAAAGAGGAAATTGACTTTTCTATAGTAGGCTGTCATAAATTCTACAGATGGTGTACCTGCGATAGAAGCATTTTTACTACTTTATCCCATAAAGTAATCTAAGTTTTACCTGCAGCATTGGGGATGCTGCCTCTTCTCCTTCATCTTCTTTGCCCTTTCGCCTGCGCTGAGCTTCCTCCTCACCTTCATCCAGAGGAATGCTTCTCAGTCTGGCCAGGAAGTTATTGAATATCATGTCTGTACTGAGAACATCCTCACTGAACCAGACCATACCACACCTTGACACAGTAGCCAAAGTGGCGTATTTCAGATCCTGTACTTCAAACATGATACGTACCTGAAAAATAGAAATTTAGAACAACACTTAGGAGTAAAAATCAACCAACAAAGATCAAAACAATACAAAAATCCTTTCCTTGAAAAAACAAAAACCTTTAAAAATATGCAAATTTGCATTTAGACTCTGAATAATTAACATCAGCATTATACTGTCCTAAGGTAAGTTCATCATTATTGGCATTTACCGTAATATATAACTGTACGATATATAATATTATATAATTCACATTTTGTCTTACAGGGTCAGAATAAGTGTAGCATTAAATACTTCCATAAAAACCTTTTACTCCAGCAAACCACAATCTGAACTCAGTATTACTTCGCTTGTGATGAGAAAGAGGCATAGCAGTAGTACATAATAAACTGAACCAACAAGCTTATACACAACACATAAACACCATGTAAAAAAAGTAATATTACATTTGGTGGGAGGCTGAGACGTTCTCCATTTGGCAGAGTCAGAAGTTTGTTGTCATCCAGAACAGAGTTCAAGTTCTCAACCCATTCAGGGTCTACATCACCATCAAAGATAATCCACTGACGCTTTTGTAGTTCACCTCTCACATTGTCTATGATTCTATATTAAAGGAAATATTAATTGAAGATGAGTATTAATACTCAGTAAGGTGAAATTATCCTAGGCACAAACGGACCAGCCATTTTGTGTTTATGCTATTAAAGACTTACTTTCTCAGGACATGTGTAAACAAGCCATCTGTCCATTCCCTGGTGTTTGGATCCAAAGTACCATAGAGGTGATCTTTGCTGATTGCTTTTGGATCTATAATGTGAGCAACACCTTCCACACCTTCCAGCCGTTCAAGGGCCTTCAGAAGTACTCTCCAGGCCATGCTCTTTCCACTTCCAGAGGGACCAACCATCATCAAACCATGATTGATCTGTGTAATCTGATACAGCTGAAGAACCTGTGACACAAGAAATAATGTACCAATTAACCTCAGCAGTTAATCTTTTAGGTATTGTTTGTTTAATACAAGAAAAATTTAAAAGTTTTGACATTATTCATAATGTAAAGGGAAATTCAGTCTTATACATAAACTTCAATTCCACATTTTCAGTTTTATATTTTACCTTTTCAACCCACATGCCACCAACTTCTTCTCCATCACCATAGGTAAGGTACATTTCCTGACACACTTTCTTAAGTTCCTCTCTCAAGGCTGTCATCTCTCCACGGTGATACTGTACTCCAGGAAATACATCAGAAAGGAGACTGAACAGCAGTGGAATGTCTTCTGCAACCAGTTTTGGTACCATAGTTTCACAAACACTTTGGATCAGGATCTGCAGAGAGAGAGAGAGAGTCACATTTTATGTAAGATTTTTTTGCTAAGTTTACTTCACCTAACATGTTTGACAAGGAATACTTCTCTAAATACTTTACTGATTAAGTACCAGACTAGGGTAGTCTTAGTCAAAACAACCATTGGTGTAGTTTCAACTTTGGAACTATCCAAAGATTTCCTATTGATTTTCAGTTTATACAAATCTTTCTTATGTCTCTTCATTATGCTGCCTTTTTTTTTTTTTTTTTTTTTTCATCAATTGCTGAGACTCTGAGCAGCAAAAAGTGTCATGGATGCACCACTTCATATGAATGAGTTTTTCACTATGATTCACGGACTTAGAAGTCATGTTTAACTTGGTCTTTTAAGCTATCAAATTATCTTTGGTAACTAACATTATTTTGTTCACATGACTTAATACTAAATGGTAAATACTGAAGAGTTACTTTCTTTGTTTAGTATGCATCCTCTATCACAGAAGTAAAGAACTTTGCACACACGTTACCTCTTGCTCTGGCAAGTTCTCAGCGATTTCTCCCTCATCAACAACTTCACCACGTTCTTCCTTCTCCCGCTTTATCTTCTGAATCCTCTCCCTCTTCACATTACCTGCACTAACCAACACACTCTTCAGTGCTCTAAGGCCAAAATCATAGTGACTTTGGGAGGACAGCTGTTCATCACAAAGCCTAAGAAGCAAAAGAGACAAAATACAATTTGATTCTCAGTATGAACAATCTAACACTCAGTAAATGCCATTCTTTACTTGAAACTGTTGCTTGAAATGATTGCTGCACAATGTACTTAGTGAGTTGCAAAGAATATTACAGCTTTGAACAGTAAGTTCTATTGTTACTGATTGGAGTCAAACTTGTTACTCACTTGAAGAATGGTACTATCTTATTGGCAAGAACTTCAGCAGTACGGAAACCTTGGGAGTACAGCATGACCTGCGCAATCAATTGACGGTCTGGCTTTGTCATTGCCAAGCTACGGAACAACTTCTTCAAATTGTCAGGTAGATTAGATCTGCCTGCATAGCCAGGATTCATGGTGATGAAGATAGCCATGTCAGGGCTCACTTTGACTTGTTTGTTCAGCAGTTCACAGGTAATGGGTGTTGCAGCTGAAAAGAGAGTGTATTTAGTTATACACGAGTCAGTGATCCATCAGACTCAGAACTGAAGTCATACATTATATATTTTAGTTACAGAAACTATTTTAGTTACAGAAATGGACAGCAGGTTCTCCAGTACTGCAACTCAAACAATATAAATTTCTACCAGCTGAAAGTCACATCAAATTTTTAAGTTTTGACTTAAAAGTAGCTTAAAGTAGCTTCATCCTGGCATTAATTGCAAGAAATGTAGCTAAGCAACAAAATAGCATGAAGGATGTTAGAGAAGGATTACATACTCTTGTCATAGTTGGGGTTGGAATGCTCTCGCAAGGCTTCCTGGATGCACTGAACTTGCTGTGAAACTGCAGAGAGCATTCGCTCCTCCAGTCTGTTGAACTCATCAAAGCAGCCCCACGCGCCCACTTGGCAAAGTCCCACAAAGATGCGTCCCATCGCCTGCACGGAGAAGGGGAAAATTCACTCAATTGCATCAGCAAAAGGAGCAGAGAAGAACGCTTTATACAATACATCCAAGGCAGGAAGAAGCTGTGTTTATTTGCAGGTTACTGTTTTTGTAGTATTGTAAGAGTTATGAAAGGTTCTGAAGTTCAGCTTTCACTGCTTTACAGAACCACAAAGATGATCATAGCTCCCTATTACTCCATACTGTACTGCAGTGTGTTCCAAAACAGGCAAACTAACTCCACTGCATAATGTTTTGTTCACTGTTACCATTAACATTAGGTGCAGTTTTAGTGCTTTAGCACAAGGAGGGTACAAGAATTACAAAACATTCCAGAAGAGCAAACTGGATGACCAGAGTATGATAATCTTTCTACATAAAGAATGACCTTTAAGGTAAGATATTCTGTAGAAGGCAACATGAGGGAACATGATGGAGGTCTAGAATCTATTTGTTTTAGATGAACAGGAATCAATTATTCACTGTCTTTTCTACTGCAAAAACCTAGAAATCATTAAAAAAAGACAAAAAGAAGCTTCCCTTGCATGAAGTGCATAGTAATAGTACACAGTGGAACAATTTGAAAAGATGTTATAGAACCAAGTGTGCAAGTGGATTTAAGGGGAGAAATGGTACATGAAGAAAGGTTAACTAGTGCATAAACAGAGTAACACACTTCCGCTGGGACATCTTGATCGTCTTAACTGTTGGGGGGGAAGGGAGCTGGGGCAAGGAAGGATTGCATTATCTGTGATATTAATACTCCCTAGGCATTCTTTTTACAGTCACTCCTACAAGCCAAATGCTCTCTAAATGGAATCCTGATCTGGTCAAAATACAGCTGTACAGAAAAAAAAGCCCACACATGGGCAACCTGGCAGAGTCCATAAAGTTTAGTGATTCCTTGTACATGTTTTATATTGTTTTTTTATCTATACACTTGACCAATGTTTTCATTTGAAGATAATTTGCTATGTTATGGTTTACAGAGACATTTTATCTGGTTCTCAGTTTGAAGATGACATTAATCTTCAAATATCTGGATAAATTTTCTTAAGTTTTGAAGAATTCTTCACATGCTGAGGTAAACAGCACAGTTGTGCTGTAAAGGATAACTTGGTAATAGTACAGCTACTTCAGTAATCTCACACTCTCATCTTTTCCTCATTAAACCAGTACTACCAATGCAAACTACATAGTCTAAGATACTTTCCTAAAGCCATTCTTAAGCCCCTGCCCCTGTACTTCCTCTTCCTTCGCCTCCATTTGCTGTCACAGAACTACCTGTCCAGAAACCCAGCACCCCTGCTCTAGCAATGTTTCATCCCACTTCTGCTTTAGTAATTTTTTTGTTACAGAGGTTCTATATGACCTACAGATACCAGCTCAGTTAGGACTTGCGCATTATCACCTTGAAAATAAACATTGCTGGCTGTTTCAGTGCTCTGAAGAGATTCCTACTTCTTGTTAACAAAGACTACATAGTTTTAATCAAACAGCTTACCTGGAAGTCAAATGTTTCATCGCAGTTGAAAACCAACACAAAGCGGCCAAGCTGATGTCCAAGAGCTTTAACAGATTCTGTTTTACCAGTACCAGCAGGACCTGTTTTTAAAATGGGATAGACATGCTTTAGAGTTTATCATCTGAGTAGCACTGCCAACTCCTGCAATCTGCCAGCATGTGGATTCTAAAGGTCCCTGTTCAAAAGGGTCCAAAGAAAACCTAAAATTGCTTTGACTTCCCCCAAAACCCCATTTTGTTCTTCATATCTTAATTGTAAGTGTTCTGCATGTTCACATTAACACTGTATTGTGGGGGTGCACATCAGTCCACCCCCTAAACCCCATCCCAGGCTACACTACAGTCTCAGGAACGCTTGCTAGGCCTTGGCCTAATTAACAGCATCAGTTAGCTCCCCTTGAGCTTATTAAAAACTCCCTCTGCTCCCATAGCTTCTGTTGTCTAATGAGCTCCTGTTTTCGACTTAATAGCCTTAAGTTTTTTCTGTCTGAACAATAGAGCAAGTAGAATATTATTTTTGTTGTTGGGCTTTTCAAGGCAAGTTCCACTAACTGCCAACTCGGATTGTAGCCAGGATGGAAATTAACTGATAACTAAAACCAGTGATTTTGCAACTCTATAAACACTGGTCTTAAGTGAGACCCTTTGAGATCTCCCTGACTGCAGCAGGCTGTGACCAGATCTCCCTCCCAGTAGGATGACTCTTGGAGCTTGTGATTTCTCCAGTTTGTACTGGAGGATGCCATCGAAACCTGACAACTGAACCTGGGCTGATATCCCCCACTCCTTGAGGCCCAACCCTTCATTTCTGGAGAGATGCAAAAGTATCTGATATATGCCACTGAATTCAAGGGGAATTTTTCATAGGTATACCTCTGCACATACTTCATGTCTGTGTGCCTTTTGAGTGTTGCCTATCTAGGTCTATAATTAAGCTAAACTTTTTGTCAAGTCACTGCTGTATACATATTGCTGATTTATAGAAAATCCTACTGAATTGTTTTGTTTTAAATTAATCAATTGCTGAAGTATTGCCATAATTTTATTGATTAGGTAACTAATTATTGCTAAATCCTTTAGACCTAAACTTGATCCAGTCTGAAGCTATGTTTGACAAAGGAGCCTTGTGACCCAACAGGAGTCTCCCTTACCCCTTTGCACCCCTTACTGTTATCCCTGCTCATCCTTCTGTGTCCCCAGTCTCCACATAAACCATTTTAGATATTTTTAAAATCAGATTTTTCCTTGTGTGCTTTATCTATATAGCAAGTAAGAGAATGACCCTCACCATAGAATTTGTTGTGCTTTTACAAATTCATATTAAACCTGCCTTTGCTGATACCTCACTGGCGATTCTTTACATGACCTAAACCGCTTGTTCTCATATACATCAGAGAAGATAAGAATTTTATATGCTTATCTCACAAACTTACCAAATGGTGATCCTCCAAGTCTTGCCTCCAGAGCTTGTGTCATTGTCAGGTAGCAGCGGTCAGTGAGGGGAGTCTGTACCAGCTTATCCTGAACCCCAAGGTACTCAAAACCATAGTTGAATTTGGCATTTGCCATCTGAATGGAGAGCTGTTGCAACACATCTGTCTGCTTTGGGTCAAAGTAGAACCGCATTTGGCTGAGCCACTCGAAGGATTTGGAGTTGTCGATCTTGCTTTTGATCAGTGATCTTGTAACATCTCTCTGGTGCACCAACTCAGTGATCTAGAGAATGAAGTAACTCCTTTAAGACCAAAACAATACAAGCAAAGACAGGAATCCTACAGCTTCTCAGATTAGCACAGTGAATTGCCATCACATAGAAATCATAACCTAAAACCAGTCTCTGGCTTAAAATCTGTTGCTACAAAGCCAAAACTAACAATGTTGCCTACCACCTTAAACGACTTTCCTAGTTTTACAGATTGGCCCAGTCAGCCTGGTAATCCATTACATGACTCAACTCAGTATTTTACTTGCCAGAAACCAGGTATTTCCCTCGAGAAATAACCCAGGATGATTTTAATCCTCCCCCCACCTTTAATCCGTATCTACAAACAAAAGCATATTATGATTACAATAATAAGCAACTTAATGACATATTTCACATTTGAATGAAAAAAAATCAGTAACTTCCATACCTGGAAGATCCAGTTTGAAGATCAATTCACTGAGATAACCTATAATATGGTATCATTAAGCTGACTAGAGTGAAAAACTACCACCACCTACATTAAGGATCAGGCCTTAATGTAATTGCTTAAATCACACAAATTCTTTTCCTGGAGGAACAGTAAGTCTTAGACTGATCAACTTTTTCATTAAAATATAAAAATGTTGACCTGTAAACCCTGAAGAAGAAAGGAAGTTTTTACTTACCAAGTGTTCCAGTTTCCTTCTGCGAAGGGGTGGCTGCTCCATCAGCACAGAGTCTGCCAGGACATTGAGGGTGACCTCAACATTGGCCAGCACAGACTGGAGAGGACTGTTGTCTCCACCTCCACCATTGAGGGCTGACTCCACATTCTCAGACCAAGCAATCTGGGCTGACAGCACAACAAGCTGAGCCTGTGTACAAAAACACTCATCAGATAGTTTTCCTTGCTGAAGTAACCAAGCTGCAGTATACTTGTGTGTTCCACATTAATACCTGGTATTTGTCAATCCAAGAGATATAGACTGCTGGATCAATTGAAGTTGCTTTTCCAAAGATTTCTACCTCAGTAACAGACTCTGCAAGCAATTTAGCAAGGGTCACTCTCATTTCTTTTTCAACAAGAGTGAGCCACTCATTGATCTTGGGATGCTCTGTGATGGAAACAGGTGTTTTGAACAGCACCTGCAAGAATGAAAGGTTTAAGTCAGCCCACATTCACTTATTTTCAGAATATTATTTAGAAAGAAATACTGCAGCTATACCTCCTCTCCCTCACGTGAGGATATCCCAAGAACCACAGAATTGTCTTCATTGAGAATAATGCTAGAAACTCCAGCAAACATTTTCTTGAAGTGTTTCTGCAACTTAGCAACATTTTTGCTGTTTCCAATGATTTCAAGCAAGTCTTCATCACCAACAAAGTAGAACCTATTAATCACATAAAATTAGATCAGTATCAGAACTCCAACTGTCATTTTATGCTTCATCCATGGCCACTACGCAGAAGTAACTGACAATCATTTCCCAAACACTGCAAGTGTGCATGAACCATAAATTTGCTAGCAGCTATACTTCAGTGCTACCATTAAGTTCATGTGGTCTGTACCATACAGAAGTGTATACATGCTCCATAGTGTGGATCATTTTCTTTATTTATCCATCTCTTAAATACCCACAGTAGAGTCTGGCATAGAACTGCCTATCAGCCAGCAAGGATTCCCACTCAGTACCTCCCTCATTCTTATTTTCTCATGCTAAGTGACAAGCTATTTGAGGACTACAGGTAAGTCAAAATCAGTGACCTAAATACTGGACTGTGACAGTTTAGACACTGTCCTTCAATCAAATGGCAGAAGAACCTCTTCAGTTTACAGAAATCAGTTGCAATGGTTCTTTAGGCAATATCCAAATCGTGCAACCAGCCACAGGTGAGCAAGTAAGGGAAATTTCAGACCCATTTCCAGAGAAGTAGCTGTAACTGAATTCTATATATAGACAATACATATTTAAATGGTCATAACATCTCATATGTATGTACCACGTAAGAATTGGAAGAGCAGTACACCAATTCCTGCACAGAAACATCAGATTACTTCAGGAGTCAACTGCTTACCGAGGGAAAGAGGACCTCTCCCTTTCTAAGTATTCTCCCAGAGCTTTCTGTATCTTCCCAAGTAAATCTGCCAGTCTCTCTAATGATCTCTGCACACCTTGAATGTTAAGAACATCCATCACAAGTGGAGATTTGGACACCTTTTTCATGAGCGCCAAAAATTCAGTGCTGATGCTGCAAGTAAAATAACACAATATTAGTGCAAACTCAGTAACCACAGGCCAACAGAACACCAAAGTTATTTGCCTCTACATGACCACTCCACCTCTAATGGTTGCAGCAGCTCTAGGGAAGACAAGCCTAAATTCCCCAAATTCCTCTTTATCTACCTCAAGCCCACAACAACAAAATCTAACTTCTTTGTAATGTCCAGTCTACCAAGTCCAGAGCAGGTCTACTTATTTTTACTTCCTGAAGACACATAAATCTGATTCTTTGATCTGACTGGAAGTGTATGGAATGAGCAAGTATGATCAGACCAACCAAAAGAGAGGAAGTAAACGATGTTTAAAGGGTGAGATTAAAGGTTACAGCAACAGAAAACGGCCTGTCTGTTGCCACCACAATGCCAGAAAACCCTTGAAGTAACTGACAGGAACTAGCAAGGAAAACCACCTGAGTCCAAATCATCTTCTAAAAGTTGTACATCAGCCTGTTTACCATAAGCATTTTCTGCCACAGGTGCACCTCTTTGCTTGAAGAACTTCTATCTACAGCAGTTGTAATCCAGCTGGACCAAGAATGCTGTCTGTATTTCAAATCAGAGAGTGCCACAGGGAGTCAGAAGTTTCAGGCCTGCCCACATGGTGCCCCCAAGGGAAGCAAGAAAAGAACAAAATTTAAAAGTTACCTCTGGAACCGCTGGGTCTCCACAGGCAGCAAGTGCTTGATGTCTGCACTGCCAGTAAAGATACCCTCCAGGTAGACCCAACGCCTTTGGACATCTATCCAGACATCAAAAAGTGCCATGATACGGTTCAGCTTATCTTCCCAGCTAAGGGCATCTTCCTCAAACACCTGTAGTTTAAACACTGCATTAATATTCATTTTAATATTATCAAGTATTTGACTACTAATAATTATTAGAGGAAACAGTTTTTTAAGAGTTACAAAGTAAGCATATACAATTAACAGTCTATCAGCTTTAAACAGTGAATATAGTCCCTGCTGACAAAAATATAAACTAAACAGAAGGGGACAAAATTCTTTAGCTTTGTTTTCCATTTTACCTTGTAGTATGGTGACAGCTTCATAGCAGACACACTGTTAATGTGCTCCTTGACTTTGTTGAAAAGGTCATCCCATCCACGAATCAAACGACACTTGTTCTGGTAATTGACCAAGTCCAGCTCATAGGTGTTCCACACTTCTCTTATCTGAAGAAAAAGATGCTTAAGATATGACATCAATAATTTCTGTTCCAACATAGTTACAGAGTAGAAATGTATTACAGTAATCAGATACTATTTTTTTCACCCGAAGATTCTGGCTTGACACCTAAGCTTTCGTTAAAAATATTAAGACTATGATGCAGTTCAAGGTGGGATCTCTGCAGTCACTACCAAGAACTGCTTTTCCCAAATAATGCAAGTTTCATTGGAGGAAGTTTACAGAGCTTTAAACTGTTCCCCAAAAAAGAGCAAATCATGCAGTCTTGGCCTTTGTTTCAATAGCTTAGAGTGACAAGTTTACTACACAAGTAGCCACCTAAGAGCAATCCTCATATTTGCTATTACATGCATATATGCAAGAGCTGATACTAGCCTGTTTCAAGAACTCTTCCAAAGCCATCTCTCCCTGAGCCACAAGCAGAACATCTTTAACAATTGCTTCATTTCTCTGTAAATCGACATCCCAGATCTGGCCCAGGGTCAATTCTGAGACAACCCAGTTAACATGAAGCCTCTTCATCAACTGTTTCCAGTGTCGGTCTTTAAGTGCCTCAGATTTCAGTTCAATAACTAACATGTTTATCTATAGAAGAAAAGAAAGCAAGTTACATCTTTGAACTTGAATATAAAATACATGCATTTTAGAAATGTGTACAACTTACCTTCATGTAGCCCTTCAGAAGTCTCTGAACATACTCATAGGAGGCATACTGTCGCAAACGGGCAGGGAAGTTTTTCAGTTGGTTCAGCAGACCATCCAAGTTTTGTCGAAGCTGTCAGCAACATAAGAGCAATGAAATCTTTCTTTACAAGTCCTGTGCACATAACCTACAAGTTGCCTATACATTTGTTACAGAAAACTCTCTCTAATGAGACATTAGCAACAGGACAGTTCTTTTAATTGTTATCCGTATTTGCCTAAGATGTGGTTACTCTACAGTTGAGAATGTAATTTTATTGGTCTGATTGAGATTTATGATGCAGTCCTGTCACAGGCAGTTAGTTTTATATAGATAAGTGTTCTTTCTGCTCTTTACCTCCTGAGCACTGAATTAAAATCAATGCTGTTTACCCAACTGTATAATGAGGTTTCTCTAATGAGGTCCAACATGTATTTAAGAACAGCAGCTTCTTCTCTGCAGATGCAGTCCAATCTCAAACTATGGAAACTGCATAAATTCCCTGTAAGATTACTTAAATTATGACAATTCTGTGAATATTTTTAGATTATTTCAGAAGAAACATGCTCACAGGATACTGAAAAAGAAACCTGAACACTGATCCAGACTGACAAGAGAGCATGTCTGTCTCAAGAGGTCTAATTTCTAATTTGCATAGACTTGTGGCAATTATATTGTTCGTGTACACAAAAGTGAAGTACCTTGCGAGGCTGTACTGAGACCCAGGGTTGTTCTTTCATTTGATCAATCTGCTCCCAGACCTTAGAGAGTTCAGACCAGACACCTTTGAGATCCTGCAGCTCTTCAAGGGCTACCTATAATAAAGAATGTATAAACCATCAGCAGTTATTCCTAATTTCTTCAAAGTCAGTAGCGTGGGTGAGTTAAACAAAATACTTCTAATCCATCAAAAACCTTCAGCTAGTTTGCCAGTTCAACAGAATTGCAACAGCAAGTGACCAAGATGAAATTTTCCATCTTGGCTCACACAACAGTTTCAAAAGAATAAGACAGTCAAGGAAGAGATCACAGACAAGCTCTGAAGGCTAGAACTGAGTCAGTGTGGAGACTGTGCCCTGATATTAGCACAGCACACTCTACAAGTCGCTCTCCTGAGGGAGAAAATGATGAACTGAAACATTTTTATCCAAAACTGGCAAGAAGGTGTGTAAGCAGACCGTACCTGGACACGCTCTTCACTGCCACTGAGCAGTCCAGTATCTGTAAGTTCCAGAGCCTCCTTGGCCTTTGCACACTTCTCACGGTCATCCTTCAGCCGGCCGAATTTTCCTTCGTAAATGGTAAGAGCTTGAAGAGCCTCTTCTGGACGCAAATTTCCCTAAAGTTTACATGGAATACATTAATCCAATAATCCTACAGTTATGTTGAAGGCAAGTTAAAAGTGGGGACTAAATATAAATATAAATATAAATATAAATATAAATATAAATATAAATATAAATATAAATATAAATATAAATATAAATATAAATATAAACATTGGTTTGTCTCATTTTTTACATTTCCATTTTGCTGGCAGTAAGACAACATACTAGTTCACAACACGTCTAATTTCATTTTTACATGCAGATTTTGGCTTCACAAAAAAGCACTTCAGGAAAAAAAAAGACAACAAAAAGCAGCTTGCTTCTGAATCCTCCTACATATACTACATACATATACCTCCTACATATACCTGCATACCTCCTACATATACTTGTTTCAGATAAACCTCTCAGTCAATGAAGTTATTTACTTCTCTGCACCTAACAGAGGCCTACATTTTAAGGGTGAATTTTCCTCTGCAACTATTGCCAAAAATCAACACACTGACAGGTTATTACAGAACCCTCAAAAAGACTTCTACTATCACCTAAAATGAAAAAATCACAAAAAAAACCATAAAAGGAAACTCTCTACTTCTTACTGAAGGCAGAAAATCTACCTCATTGACTGAACATTAATCATCACTACTTACCGTTACAGGCTTTGTTTTCTCCCAGTCTGTCAGCAAGTCAGTTGTTCGGCTCTCCACTGCACGATCCTCTTGGACTATTTTCATCTGCAGATTTGCTACTTGTTGTTGAATGGCAGAATCCTTCCTACGCATAATGTCATTAAAGGCACCCCATTCCCCTTCAATGTTGTCAATGTACAGCCAAGAGGAAGGAAACTGGAACCTCTGTTTCTCAAGCAAGCGCTGACCATTGCGATACAGCTACAAGACACAGTGGTTTTAAGTTAAAAAGACAAAACTTAAGCTTCAAGGCTAAATAAACATACTTAATTAAAGGCTCACTACAGAGTTCACAGGATTTTTCAGAATATGAAGTTTGAATCTGTTTTTAAGAGAAGTTGAATGTCATTTTATGATTAGGATGAAGCTGCATTTTATGAGCTAAGCCTGACATTTCCATAAATCAGAATCATTAGAAAGAGACAACAAACATACCTCAACTTGCTTTTCAAACTGTTTGATTTTACGTTTCAAGGACTGCACATATGTGATGAATGTCACAGCATCTGATGTGCTAGCAGTGTCCACAGAATGCTGCTCCAGCTCTTGACGGGACTGTTAAGAGCACAAATCAGTGTTTTAGCATTCTACAACAGTTGATCTGGAAGTGAAAAACTGGAATTAAGACTTTTCTTACCTTAGAAATTTGTGAATGAAACTCTGTCATATTCTGACCAAGCATTTGCCCAAATTTGCTGAGCACTTCCTTATGCCAGGAATCATACTTCAAGTTCACCTTTGATTGTACCTACAAGTGAATAATATTACATAACCGTAATTTGTCACCCTTGCTATTTTCTGTTACACGCCTATTCCAAAATTCAATGCATTTATCACAACAAATAGTAACAATTTCTCACCTTGCCGTAGTCTATGACAACAGGTCCAAACTCCTTTCTGGTTTCTGCATTGTCAAATGTTCCTCTTGCCTTTCTTATCTGAACCAAAAGGGCCTGCCACTTATTCAAGTCTTCTCCAAGACGGTTGTATATATTTTCAGCCTGCATATCCCACAGACACTGGTACTGCAGCCAAACCTAATGGAGGTATTTCACAATGTTCAGAACTTCTCCAGCATATTCCAAAAGATGTGTTTCCCTCCAGCCCCCAGGAAAACTGAAAGTCCATGTTCATTTTAGCTGTTCCATTATATCCTGTCAGCTTCCTACCTTGACATACTGCTCCACTTCAGTCACAATTCCCATGACAGCTGAGTATGACTCCTCCAGAGCTGCAGGACCATCAGGCATTCTTGTCAATGCATTACGATAGAACTTCTCTTCCTCAGACAGCTCATAATGCACTCCAACCTAGGAACCACAGTTAAACTTGTGATATACATCAATTTCCAGGGCAACACAGATCAACACACTAATATATTGAGGACAGTTAATTACTAAGTGAAAGCAATTGCTCAGACTTAGATACAGCTTCATTACACTTACCTGATATCTCTGACTTTGAATTCTTGGCAGTGACAGGATTACCATTTTCCAAGAAAACATTTCTTGGTAAAGTTTGTATCTACAGTCTTCAATTGGTGGATTCAAATATATCACTTGGTTGGTTATTCTTAATTCATGTACAATGTTCTGCAGAAACAGTAAAAACACCCAGTTTTACTGGCAGATACTGCTACATACAGACAAGAATTTTTGACTTCAAGAAGCACTTTTCAAAAATCAACTTGCACTTAAATGGAAAGAGGAAAATATTTCTCCAAAAACAGATGCAGAAGAAATATTTATCTTCTATATAAGCCTCAGAAATAATTTCTGCATTAGTTAATTGACAATAACGAAAACATCAACCAATCAAAAAAAATCTAATGCAGAACAAAAAGCCACAGGAAAACTTACTTTGATCTTGGGTTCACCACCAGGCTTATGGCTCACTTGAGGAGCATCTGTATCCATGTCAACTTCTGCTTTGTCATCTGCTTGTCCCAGAAGAACCTGGGTCCAGGCCCTCAGTCCAGCTTGCAAACGAACACCCAGGATTCTTTCAATCTAAAGAAAATGAGGCACACCGGAGGAAAAACCTGCATATTCACTGTATGAAGATCTCCAGTATCAATATATTCTGACAGGCACACTACAGCAACTCCAAGAATCAACTTCTCCTTTACTAAGCCATTCCAGCACCAGAAGGGGCTTATAAGAATTGGAGGGACTGTTTACTAGGGCTTGTAGCAATAAGATGGAAGAATGGCTTTAGATTAGGTATTAAGGTGGTGAGGCACTGGAACAGGTTGCCCAGAGAAGTTATGGGTGCCCCATCTCTGGAAGTGTGCCAGGCCAAGCTGGACAGGACTTGGAGCTACCAAATCAGTGGCATCACTGCCCATGGCATGGGGGCTGTAACTAGATGGTCATTAAGGTCTCTACCAACCCAAACCATTCCATGATTAAAGAGGTTTAAGAGTTTTGCACTGAATACAAATCAAAGCTTTTCCTGGTCCTCATGGACTTTAATGTAATTAAACAAATTTTAACCATATTGAAGTTGGCCTAGTGACCAATAACCTGAAACTTAACAAGCAGGAGCAAACAATATGATGGCAACAAGTCTTTGCTACCAGTATAGCAAATTTCCACCACCCTTTAGCTACCTTGCATCCTCTAGGCCATTAAACTGTATCAAACTTTTTTCTTCAAAGGACAAAACTCCCCTTTAATTAACTGATCCCAAAAGTCAATCGCAAAAAAAATCCCCAACACGGGTCTTGCAATCTTCTGCATAACAAAACTACACAGAAATTTTCAGAGAATGAGAATTTAGTCTCTGGTGTGACTATAAAGAAAAGTCACCTGGGTGACTATAAGACAATAATCAAAATATATTTTGCACCTGAATAAAATGTTACCACTAAACACATACTACTCCTTGATCTCAAACCTACCTCCATATCCAACTTATTGACCCAGATTGGCAAATTTGAGTAGGAATGAAGATTTAAATCATCCACAGCTTTCTGAACTCTGTTCAAGATTTCGGAGAAAGTCTTGTGATCATACATGCATGTTTCCAATGATCTCACTTCCAGGTCTATCTTCTCTTCAATAATGAGGAGATCATCCACCTAAGATAGTTTAGGAAAAATGGGATGTTTAGTTTGACAGGTTAGTTCAAGGAAACAATAACAATTCAATAATGGTTAATCATGTCTCTTTATTTGAATGCAGCAATGTATCCATTTTAGCAGTATCAAATGAAAGTAGTACTGCTAATAGCAATTTTAGCACTACTAAGAGATCCATCCACTTGGCCAATTTGTGCTGACTCAATCAGCTACTTAACCTGAGAGCTGCAGAACTAGTTCTCAGCCATCCAATGACATTTTTGGATAACCACACATTACTGAATTATAAATGTAAAAGTTCTGCAGACTTTGACAGGTAACACAAACCTTTTCCTGGAAGCTGAAGACAGTCTCAGCCAAGCGCTGCACGTATGGATCAAGTTTGTATGATTCCCACACGAGGGCAATTCCTTCTGCAATCAAAGCCTGCACCTCTTTCTTCAAGCCAGCGACCAGCAGTGAGATAGTATTACGCTCTTCTACTTTCTCACATGTTCGCTCATATGTGCGGACACTTTCAATGAGAGAAATAGCAAATGGATAGAGCTGGTTTGCTTGGTGAGCTTTGTTGACAATTGCTAGTGGGACACGGAAACCAAGCCACTTCAGGTTTCGGACTTCTTTTGAAAGTGTAATTATTTCTGGGAGAAAGTTGACTTTCAGTTTCAGGACATTTCCAGTTCGACCTCGAACACGAGTGCTTTCGATGGTGAAAATGCGACCAGACACACCAAGGTTGCGTTGCTGAACTTTTCTTGCCCAGTCATCAAAGATCTCCTGAGTGTTGAGCTTCATGCGAAAGCTATCTCCATCCTGCTTTAGCTTCTGACCTTCCACATGGTTCTCCCAGCCTTTGCCAAGGACATCCTCCACACGCTTCATGTAAGCGGTGAGCTGCCTGTCAATCTGTTTCGCCCAAATTATAGACCCAGACACAGGAGGCAAGTCACGAACGTGACTCATTTTACACGCTTGACTCTGTGGGTATTGTACTTTAAACTTGTCGTGAAGAGACTCAATATCATCTTTCACACGCTGGATCAATTGCGTTTGGTATTCACGAATGGCACCGCGAATGTGAGGTCTGACAAACAAGGCGTTAAACCGAGAGAAGATTCTGAACATTTCATTGGCATTCTTTGCTGTACCGAGCTGGTCTCTCAAACGGGCTGTTATTCTTGTTTCAACTCTATCAATTCTTTCATCATAGCGCTTCATTGCTGCCTCCCAGGCTTCTGTACCTTCTTTGGAAACATCTAATCCATCTACTTCCTTAACATTCTCATAAGCAAGATTGACTTCTTCAATTGCATTAGCATCTGCAGCATCAAAAAGGACTTCTGCTACTTTCATATCCTGTGGTTCAGGTACCTCTCCTTGATTTTGCTGGGCAACAGCTGTTACCTACATTAGAATCATAGTTTAGTGAGTTGGATACTTCAAAATTTCTCTGGAAGTAGCAAAATGCAGTTGATTCTAAAAAACATTGCACAAACCCCCTACCAATCAGTGACAAATTCTTAACAAACTTTCAGTCATGCTTCAGACTTAACTTCGAGTAGGAATAGGGCAACACTTACTTTACGAACCACTACTACTGTGCAACATAATCTCATTTTCCACTGTGGTTTAGCCAAATTCAAGGATTTAAACACTTATAATCTCCCCTGTGTTATGTGTAGGCTTGCCGAGTTTATTAACATGAGCACGTATTACGCAATGAAAGTCAGAATTAAAGCTAAGCCTATTAGCAGGGGTTCAAAACTAAACATGGAATCTGAACGTTACATTACATTTATAGTGGTAACTTCAAGTAATGGTAACACTCTTGAAGAAGCCACACAGATTTTCTGTTTGGAAACAACCAAGATTACCTGAGGTCGCAGGACTCTCACAATGACTGCTCTCAGCTGCTCATGCTGACGCCTGAATTTCCTCATTTGATCAAGACGACTCTGGAGTTTCCTGTGAGCAGGATTGATGCGCCACACCATCTTCAGGTTCTCTTCCCTTTTTCTCTTCACAATATCTCTCAGCAGAACTTGTAACTTCTCATATTCATCATCCCAGGTTTGGAATACTTCGAAGCATGCAACCATTACCTGGAAAAAGTTTTAGAACAGGAACTTGAGCTCCCAAATTAAATGCTTCCTGAAAGCCACTGTCCAATGCAAAAATACAGCAAGCAGTACCACAAAGCCATGAACATACCTTCTCAAATTCTTCATAGGCAACATGCATCAGTTTTCTGGTTCCCAACACTTTAAGGAGCTGAGAGCTCAGATCTCTTGAAATAGCCTCCACTAAACGCAACGCCCTTTGGATTGGGTATTTTGTGTTCCTGATTTTTCTCAAATGGGTAAATATTGCAACAAGAGCCTGCCTGATTTTGTCCAGCTCTGTAGCAGACAGCAAATCGTTCAGTGGAAAGTCTTTCATCAGTGGATTATAGTCATTCACAGTTTCCAGCGCCTGTTTCAGACCTAAATGGAAAAGATTTTTAATATAACTTTTCATTCCATTGACCAAAATCCCTATCTGTAACTAGTCCAAGGTTCCTCTAAACAGCATTGTTAGTTGTACTGTAATGTTCAAGTTTTATAACAGTTTAAGTTCTGTAGGCCATTTGAGAAAAACGTTATTGAACAGATATTTTACCTGTGTCTGTATCAAAGCTGACAGTTGCATGAAAACGTTTGCCATGTTTTAGAATGTCCAAAGTCAGCAGAACTTCCGGGCTTTCACGTTTTTCCTGAATGCGGTAGAGAGCCCTTTCCAAATTTAACCAGAAGCTTATCTCCTGTAATGCAGTGCCTGATGCAGGATCTCGATCTAATTTAGTCACCTTCAAAGTAATGGAGAGAAAGACAAAGGAGAGAGAAAAGCATTTAATTTATATGCTTCAACTTTAAAAACTTGCTGTTACTAAAATATAATTGGAACATGCAATGACTACTAGGTTTTAATAATCCAACCTCAAACAGTTTTGGCACTCATTCTTTGAGACGTGTAGGAACTGCGTGCAACAAGTGACAAAGTGCAATTCCAGAGATCCTAAAGGTTGGTTTTAGGACCCTCATGTAAAAATCTTTAACGTAATCTAAAAATGTCACCTGCCTACTTTCCTGAGCAGTGTCTGTATTCTGGTTAATGGCAGATGAGCCAGGCAAAGTAACAAGTGTTTTATGCTGTGAAATACAAAAAGACAACACTGGTCCATAAGCAATAGGTGTTTACTATGCACACAGGCAAAAAAGCCAGACTAGTATCTGAGATGCTTTTTTGGAGTAACACCAGCAGAACTGCAGTTCTTTTGAAAAGCAACAGGCAGAAATACGAGATTACAAGACAGGGTTGGAGCAACCATTGTGAAGCGGTTGTGGATGCACCAGGAGCAAACAACAAAACAGGCCAATCAGATGTGTTCCTCTCAATCTGCAGTAAAGGTTTGAAGAGTAGTTACAAAATTCACAGGGCTACTGCCAGTTACTTGAGTCTATTACAAGATGCATAAAATAGTCATACTCTTGGCTATTTGTAGAAAAATTTAGACTACATTCCAAATTTAGACTAGGTTTAGCCTAATTTTAGATAAGACTCAGCCTAATTTAGACCAATGTCTCTGGTGACTCAAAAACCTGGCCTCAGATCTTCAGAGTATCCTGCAGGAAGCAGCATTTTACCAGTTAAACTGTGAAGATACACAGTATTACACATATGTTCTTATTACTTAGTTGCTTTTTTCTTCCCTGTTCTTTATCTGGTTACCTTTTGTATTTCTCTAATCCAGCGGTTGACTCCAGACTGTAACTGATTAAGGAACAGTGGATCCTCAGCCTTCTCACCAAAATCTGTAACCTTTGGCTTTTCTCCACGTTCGTAACACTGCTTGGCCACATTAGTAATGGTTGCATGAATTGGCAGACTGATCTCTGGAATTTCAATATTCTGTTGCAAATGCAAGAGGCCCATTTCAAGCTCTGCAATCTTTTTCTCAACTGAAGGAGCCATCTTATCTCCATCCCTGAAAAAGCACAGATGTTTCCATGTAAGAAGGCAAACCAAAATCCATACATAACACATTCAGACCTGAACTGATTCCCCAGAGTCAGCAACAATATCATATCCAACTAGGTGCTTCAACAATCCAATTGAAGAATTACTGTTGTTTATTTTTTTTTTTAAGCACTAAACATTTACTTTAATTCATTAGCACAGAAATGCAGTATTTACATGGAATTACCTGTCTGCTTTGCCAGATTCTCGGATATAGGACTTGAAAAACGGAGCAACAGCATTGCTGATGAAAGAGTGCAATGTTTCATATGGAGAGTCTTCACTGAGAGTGAGCACTCTGAGCTGGGAAGACACTGGTTTGTCAGCATCGATCACTGCTGTACGTTTAATGAACGCCAGGCTATGGGACAGACAAGAGAGTTACCAACCAATCACTTGAAACTTAAGTGACACAACATCTTTAATCTGACTGCAAGTTTAGGAGTCAAATGGTAATCTGTATCATCATACTTGCTTCTAAGAGACTTGAATACGAGTCTTCCAAATAAATACATCTTTACATTTAAACAATAAGCAAGTTGAACTATCAATAAGGACTCTGAAGCAGCAGCAGACTAAAGAAAACAATTTTACATTTTTATATTTTACAAAGCTTCAGAGCCAAATAGTGGCTCAAGATAAGCAACAAATATGTAAGAGTCAGACATAACCAAAGGATATTGAACTTAAGTTGTGTATGTTACAGCTGCATGTATGCCAAAATTAATATAACTGTTTCTTTAACCCCAGAGCTAGAAGTCCTAGGTCCACTCCTTTCAGCCTCATGACACACCCTTTTTTTATCAGAGCCTCTGCCTTGAAAAGCTATTGTCCCACTTGAATAAAAACAGTACCCGAAAGAACCAGGTAAACTGGAGGTGAATTTGTAGGTAAAGTAGATTAGTCTGCTTGTGCAGGTTTTACATATATAGAGTAGAAATGTTAAGATCTATTTTACTAATTCACCTGTTTGACTTTATTCCATAATGAATGTCAGTGCTGATACTGTAGGAAATGAACTCTTTTTCCTCTTCTCCTTCATCTCCCACATCCTCTGCAAAAAAATATAGTATATAAGAAATACTTAATGGCTAACACATCTGCCAGCCCTTTTCAACTACCTTCTGCTACTACCAGACTATTTTCTAACCTTTAAGCTCCACACCAACTTAATTAACTAAATTAGGTCAAATGTAGTTTTGCAATATCTCTCAGGTGCAGAATAGGTTACTGTCTTTAAACAAAACTCCTTTAAGATTTAGGTTGCTATAAAAATAATAAAACATTACAGTAAGTGAATTATAACTCACATTCTGAGAGAAATCTGCAATACAGAACATGCATTTATTTGCAGAGATATAGTTGCTAAGACAACTATGCTTCAGTGAGAACACTAAACAACTGCTTTTTTTCTTTCAAAGGTGGCTTTGTATTTTCAGATATCTATGTTGAAAACGATTTGGAAATTAAGTCTCTGAACAACAACAAAAAAATCTTTTGACAGAATAAAAAGCCAAGCCATGGGAAGTACTCAGGCACTAGCACAGCCAGTGCATCACAGATGATGTAATTGCTGGAGATGCAGGCAGTCGTGCTGCAATGCAGTGATTTCAATGCAGGTTACTCCCTGTTGGGGGACACACTCTGACTGGACACATTACAGCACACTGTCCTGCTCTGATTTTGTTCAGTCCTTAGGAAATACAGCCTCAGGGTCTCACATTTGTGGCCCCAAGCACCAGAAGCCTGGTCACAGAACAACACAGCAATCGAGACCACAGGAACCTGTATGAGAGCAGCTGGCAGGCTGGGGAGCTGGTGATACCAGAGAGAAGCTTTCATTATGCAGAAATAAGGCATCTGCTTTATTGTACTTGTAGTCAATAATCTACTTCATGCTATGTAGTCTCCATGGATCTAAGCTTCGATAACAACAATGCCGTCAGAGCTCTCTGTATGCTGCTGTTAAGTTTGAAGACCTGGCTGTTATTCATTAAACCCACTCTGCTCAAGTAACTGCTATTAAACCAGAATGGACAGAAATGGCCTCTGTGCATCATAAATTAGTATCTGGCTTTTGAAACATGAAACGAGTCTCTCAATTTCTTTTTATGCATGCATATATAACAATATCTATGCCAGGAGCCTGGAGATAACTGATCACCACTACCTTTATTACTTCCAACCATAACTAGGAATAACCATTCTCATGATCCAGGCATAGCAAAAAAGAAGAAATCATCTGCATTAATGTTAAATGGTTTTCTTTAAATCTTATTAAACACTGCCTCATGAATTCATAAAGGCAGTTGTTCTTTTGTTCTCCTCTAGAAAATTAACCCTACTGAAAAAGAAGTCTCAAACTTTGGAAGTGGAAAGAGGAGAATAATTTGGAAATAATAAAAAAATATGCAACGATAGAGTATTTTTAAGCAACACCTGAAGTTCACAATGAATAGACAGTGAATGAAACAACCTTCTTAATATTTATCTCTGTGTGCAGCAACTGCAGGAGATATATCAGGATGTTAAGCTGTTTCTGTCGACATGTTAATAACACAATATGAAATATGACTTTATTAGGATTTGATATATACAGGAACAGAAGAATGACCAGCCAATCAGAAGTAGTAATCCAGGAGCTTAGTAATAGAATTTTGCAAGCTCACGCTGGCAGGCAGATAGCCAGAGATTTACAGACTGTAGGGGCTTGTTTAACATAAAAGTCTGCATTATTGATGAAACCTAGCTGTATTTTGTCACTGTTCATTAGCCTGTATTCTGTGACAGTTAGAGCCTATTTAGCAACAGATTTGTTGACAAGTAATTTTCGAAATAAGCAGACAGTTACTGTTTATGTATGCATGCGAGTAACAAAGAGACTGACGCCAGTCTCAGCTTAGCTGCAGTATTTCATGCAGCATTTGATGCGGTTCTGAGCGCAAGCAGCACGGCCACCAGGCTTTGCTAACTAAACAAAGGCACGGCAAGGTCCGCATCTTTGTCAACTACAGGAACTCCCTAATTAACCGTGAAACGTTTTTTACAGGTCGATTCAGGCTGTGGGTATTTTTTTCCCTTTATTCTGGGTTTTGGCGCTCTTGTTCTATTTCAGAGCGGCTATCTGCCTCGCCCAGGAGGTCACTTCCCGAGCAGCCCGGCTGCCGCAGGAGTGGTGCCATGGCCGACTGACGAAGCACCTCGAGTGCCTTTCCAAGCACGACCGGCCGCAGCCGCAGCACGCCCGGGTTTGCGCCCACAGCCAGCCCGCAGCCCCGCCGAGCATCCGCCTGGGTCCCGGACCGCAGAACAAAGGCAGCGGGGGAGGCCGGGCCGGGCGGCGGCCGGCGGGACCCACCCACCGCCCAGGCTGTGCAGCAACCCGAGCCCGACAGCGAACCCGCAGTGCCCGGCCCGGCGATTCCCGGCCAGAGCCGCGCTGAGGCGGAGGAGCCCGCAGTGCCCGGCCCGGCGATTCCCGGCCGGAGCCGCGCTGAGTGCCCGGCCCGGCGATTCCCGGCCGGAGCCGCGCTGAGGCGGGGCGGGCCCGCAGTGCCCGGCCCGGCGATTCCCGGCCGGAGCCGCGCTGAGGCGGGGCGGGCCCGCAGTGCCCGGCCCGGCGATTCCCGGCCGGAGCCGCGCTGAGGCGGAGCGGGCCCGCAGTGCCCGGCCCGGCGATTCCCGGCCGGAGCCGCGCTGAGGCGGGGCGGGCCAGCAGTGCCCGGCCCGGCGATTCCCGGCCGGAGCCGCGCTGAGGGGGGTGGGCCCGCAGTGCCCGGCCCGGCGATTCCCGGCCGGAGCCGCGCTGAGGGGAGCGGGCCCGCAGTGCCCGGCCCGGCGATTCCCGGCCGGAGCCGCGCTGAGGCGGAGCGCGGCCGCGGCGGAGGCGCGCTCCTCCCACCCGCGGCAGGGCGGCGGCTGCAGCCGGCAGCGGCCATTTTGCCACCGCGGCGCCTCCACTCCTCACCTTTGAGCGTGGAGCGCTCCACCAGCACCGTGTGGACCTGCGGGTCGGAGAGGAACTTGCGCATATGCTCCACGGCGCCCTTCTCCTCCAGCGCTGCTTCCAGCGCCGCCGGCGCCTCGCCGCCATCCTCCAGCAGCAGCGGCACCAGCTTGCGCAGGTGCTTCTGCAGCACCGACACGTCGGCCACGTTCTGCACCGCCGAGCCCGACACCTCCATGCCGCCTTCCTCGCCGCCGGGGCCGCCGCCCCCGCCGCCGCCGGAGTCGGACATGCCGAGGCAGAGAGACACCGGCCGGCACCGCGCCCCGCCCGCCCGGCCGCGCCCCGGCTGTGCCCGCCCGCCGCGCCGCCAGCCCCGCCCGGCCGCGCCGCGGGGAGCCTGGGACGGGCGGCCCGGCCCGCCCGCTCCGCCCCGCCCGCGCTGCGGCCGCCTATGCGTAGAATAGTGGAGAGGTTTAACTTGCGAGAGACCCTAAAAAGCAGCTGGTTCCAGCGTGCCTGCCATGGGCAGCAACACCTTCTACTAGACCAGGCTTCTCAGGGCCCCATGCAACATGGCCTAGAGCACTGTGAGGGATGGGTATCCACAGCTTCTCTGGGCGACCCGTTCCTCCATCCTCGCCCTAAAGAACTTCCTCCTAATAGCTAATCTAAACCTACTCTCTTTCAGTTTGAATCCGTTCCCCTCGATCTGTCAGTACATGTTCTTATAGAAAGCTCCTCTGTGTCTTTCTTGTAAGCTGCTTTCAGTTACTGAAGGGTTGCCCACAAGGGTTTTATTAGAGTTTATTTAGGTTTATTCTGCAAGGAGAGGGCGGGATGTGAGCGGAAAGAGGAAGGCAACAGCTTCCCCCCCACTGCCCTGGCAGCAGCACCCGGGAGAGATGTGTTCTGCTGCCTCCTTACCCGGAAAATAAAACAGGCCCGAAGCTCATTTGTCCGAAGGAAAATAATGTTTATTTCATGTGAAAAATTAACCCAGAAGCCATAAGATCAGGTGGCAAAAATGACATATTCCCGTGAAGAAAGCAGCAGGCCAACTGCATGGCTTCTTCAGTGAAGTATCTCCAGTGCTCTACATACCCAGCCCAGTCAGCCAGCTGTGCTAATTAGTGTAATGAATCCAGCGCCCAAACCGTTAATCCCAGTATTTTGTGAGACTGCTTCCCAAAAGCAAAGGACATAAAAGGAGATAGGAACAAAGAATACATCAGTGAGAAAGGGGATTTTAATAAAAAATTAAAGAATTTAATTTAAAAAAAATCCTAAACATCTGTTACAGTTGCCACATATCAATGTATATTTGACTGATTGAGGTATTAGATGTTTTTAACTCACTGCTGCTCAGATGGACAATCGCATTCTTCCTTGTCCCCCAGTCCTCGCTGCCATTTGGAGGTGTCTGGGAGAGGGAAGTTCCAAAGCAACTTCACTGACTCCCCAAAAGTACACTAGGGATGGTAGGTTACCCACAGACTAAAACTGCAGTTTTTGCTCATATGGGGGTAGAAAAGGGAATGTTGTCCCCAAAAGAAAAGCAGAGCAACCATACAAAACTTCATCTGAACCTCCCATGCATTTCCTCAACAGATACACAGGGAAAGGCACAGAGCCCAGGATCTGTTCAGATGTACCGCCCAAGAAGGAAGCTGGGGTGGAATATTCTTCCTGGCAAAGGAAGACCTGATCTGTACACCTCTACACAAGTGTAACTCAGCATTAAAGCTGACACTACCCTATGACACTAGAAATCTGGAATGCCCACCCACATATCCCAACTCCTCCATTTCTACCAAGGGAACAAGCTCAGGCAAGCTCCTAAAGCATTTATGAGTCCAGTTTAACTTGGAAAAAACAGATTTCTTAAGTAATAAAAATCTCAAATATTCTTGTCTGGAAGAAAAATTATTTGTTCAACAACTAAGTTTCAACTGCAAGCACCAAAACCTAACAGGGGCTTTTTTTTTTTTTTTTTTTTTTTTTAATGAATCAAACCTATTTAAACCCCTTCCCACCTCCAGAGTTAAACTTTTGATGAGGAAAAATAGTGGTAGATACTTCTCTGAATCCTCTGTTCATAGAACGGTTACTCAGACAGTATTTAATACAACACTCACCTGTTTAAATTTTCCAAAGTCTAGTTTGCTCACACCTTGTAATTCTTCTACACGCAGGTTGTTTAAGGATTGTGCTTCATATGAAAAAAAAGCATTAAATTTGCATGTCTGTCTGAATTCCACCGAGGCTATCCTGTATCTGATTTTGGCTGACAGCTTTCCAATGTGGAGAGAATTAACTGGTTCTTACATCCACATAGTAAGCACCAGTACAGGCCAAGCACCCCAAACCCACAGGTTAAATTAACATTCTGGATGTGAAGATTAAAAGGGTGTTGTTAATATTCCTAAGCAATCTAGATACATCTCAAGTGTAATTCCGGCCTCTCTTTGGAGGTGAGCTCAAGCAATGCTTCCAAGTCCTGGCATGCTCCTTCTGAAACAGTCATCACCTGCTCTGCCAAACTGTCACAGAATTTTTGTAGCTTACAAAGCAAGATACAGTATCTCACTGGTGTAAAACTGTTGCCAGGAAAAATGCAAATAAGGAAAATAAGGAAGTAGCAGAAAGCACGACAGGGATAGGAAATAAAAATTCAAGTATTTCTATATATTGCTGCTGACTTGCAGAGAAAGTAGGGTCAAAAAACCCTCAAGTCTCTTCCTACTGTGTGTTTTAAAATCAGAAATGCTTCATGTGCAACAAGTCTTGAATTCTGATATCTAAGTGTTAGATAGTGTTAGGCTACTTGTAACTAAAAGCCAGTGTAGGTAGAGACTTTGTATTCCTTTAATCCTTCCTTCAGCCTTATCTACTATGCTAAGGGGAGCAGGAGGGAGACGCAAATTAAGTTTAGGAAATTGAGGCAGAGACAAGATAAACTAACTTTTTTACACAAGTTCTCTTCTGCAGTCAAAGCCTAGAGAGAGAGAAAAGGCTTCACTTGCTAATCAGGGTGAAAAATAATTTGCCTTGATTTGCTTCTAGTTAATTATTTCCTGGGTGCAAAAAGACCTGGCCCTTCTTACAGGCGTGAGAGGCCTCTGAAATCAGCCATACAAAAGGCAAGATTGCCAATATGACACATTTCCATATAATTTAACTAAAGACGTGTTTCGGAGAATCATAATGAGAATAGGACTTGTCAAAATACAAGACTTAATCCTAGCAAATGCAGTACAACGTATGTAGAAAGAAAACTTATCGTAAGTTACAAGAGAAACAACTTCAGCAGGTTTGTCCTATACTTGATATTAATTTGGTAGTATTTGAGACCAAAAACAAAGGAAAAAACCCCCACAAGTAACCATTAGAGCAAATCACCTCTTTTCACATCTATAATCCTCCTGCATCTTTAATTCTACAGCAAGTGTACTAGAAAAATTACTATGGCAAGGTCTTCATGCTAACATGAACCCTCTCAGTGTGGTTTTTTGGATCACAGAACTACCTAAAATAGCTCAAGACAATTATGTGACTGCTCTGTCCCCTCCTCACAACAGGGTCACTGCTTACAATTCTTCCCATGTGTGTGCAGACCTCTCCATGGTGGGAATGAATGCAGTCTTGAGTGCCTGGCTCCAGCGAGAGCCAGCTGCAGCCATGCTGCTCTTCAATGAGGTGGGCAAGGAATAATGCACCGCTTTCTTTTAGCTCTGCAGTAAATTCTCCTTGGGAATTTGTTCATACAAAATGTTTAACTACAACGAAGTTTTATTTCATGAAGTAAAGACAGCTCAAACCCATCCTCCTCATAGAAAAGAAGCTATAATCCAGGGAGACAGTGATACGGTAATTAGAATGGCATTTCTTAATTAGCTATACACAGTCAGAGTCTCCACAATCACTGCACACAGTAAGCACAAGATCCAAGGGGCAGAAGTGCTCCACTTTTAGATCGGTGGCCCATAAAGGGATCCAGAACACTGGGATAACCTGAAATCACAATTATCTCCTGTAAGTATGTTTGTGAGGTGCATATAGCAAATTAACACATCTCCAAACACAAGCTATATGTGCTACACTAGCACCTTCCTTTTCAATTCTACAAAGCTAAACCATGAAAGCAATGCCAAAAAAGGCTGCTGGTCAAAGTCCCTGAGACTAATTCCCTCAGAGGGAAAGGATTAAAGCTGATTTCCTGAACAAGCTGGCAACTCAGTAAAGTATTTTTATGGAAAAAATGTCATCGCTGTCAGTATTTTAAAACATTGTATTCTGAGATGTATTTAACCCTGATTTCTAAAAGTGAGTAACTGAATCCTCAGTTGTTTCAAAATCTTGTTTTTCATTCATGATTTGGTGAGTTTACTACTGAGCTCATGCAGAAAACTGCTTATTTCACTACATAAAGACCTAACTTGTAACTCAAATCTTACATTTATAACTCAAGCAAGTAATCAGCTCTTGATCCCAGGCACAAAACCCCCAAATTCCCTTCCAACTCCCCGTTACTGAATGCCAGCTTTATGCAAGTAATTTCCTTAGTTCTTTTGAAGATTTCTATGGATTGCAGAGAAAAGACAACTCTTACTGCAAAATTCAGTTTTCCCCTACATCCTTGCCACCTGATTATGTATCGTGTACCACAATAAAATCCCAGTTTTTATGGTTACTTTGCTTGAAGTCTGTCAATACAGAAATGTTGCAGGGGAAAAATACTATGGTATGAAAATGCATTTTTCAGATTTGTAGATTGGAGTATTACCAAATTTTAATACTGATTGCTGCTCTACAGGTAAAGTCTGCTTTTTCTACTGAATATCAATTATTCCTGTTTTTTTTTTTTTTTAAATTTTTTTACCTAATAAACTTTCCATAATATTTCTTTGCTTCTGTGAAATGTATAAATCTAATTTGTACAGATGATTCTGCTAGCAGTGATAATCTGAGCACAGCCCCAAACACCTTGTGTTAAACTTAATTTCATGATGAGCAAGTAAAATTCACATGTTCTTTATTTGTCCATATAATACACCTTTTTTTTTTAAAGTTTTAAAATTAGATAAAAGCATATTAAATGGCAGGTGTATGAAGTTCTTCAGAAACAATGCCAGAACAAAAAATTGAATTACAAAATGTTAAAAAATATGTAGGTACATTTGAACTTAACATTCCACTAATGTATAATGTTACAGATATTGTCTAATGAAAAATAATTGTGCCACTTACCTATTTTTGCTGTTTCTAGGAACTTTTTATTCTGTACATAGGACAATTCTGTACAAAATATGAAGTCTACATTTTTATTACTTATTACCATAAAACAAGGTACAATGTATGTACAATATTAAAATGAAGCCATACTAAAGCCACACTAAAAAGACACTTGTAATATTACTTTTGACATTCCTGATGTACAGGTGTAATTTTGGAAAATGGGGGAAGGTATCAGACAGAACTTTATGAAGAACAACAGTCACCAAAACTCTACTTTAATTTTTCTTTTTATTTTGGATGTATTAGTTTTAGAATTGTTTAGTACAAGATTATACGAAATATATAAATATTGATAACAAACATGCTAAACCATTAGTGGTGGTAAGATTTTGGAATATTGCCTAAGCAAATGTTCAGTGGCCCAAAATTTCAAATATGCCTTTAAAGAGAACTTGAAGCGTCTAAATAACCACAATGCTTCCCTTTTTGGTGAGTGTTTATCTTCAATAAAGAATAAAAATAAAATATAGACAGTGAAAGATGTTCTTATACATTGAGTATCACACAATCAATCAAACACTGATATACAGTGGGGTTCCCCCCTCCCCTTGGATAACATAAGAATAATTCCTTTCAGCAATCTCTTGCACAGACATACTGAACACCCAAAATCAAAGGTAACTGATAATCTACCAGCTAAAGATGGAAGTTCAAACAATGGTATATCAAAATACATAGACGTTGCTTTACACAATTAAAAAAGCACCCTTTTCCCCTCAAAAGTAGAAGGCATCTTTAAACTGTTTTCATATAATTTATCCTAATGGTAAAGCATTTTCTTTTTCAAGTTTTACAGGAAATGTTTTCAGACAAAGTGGACATTCCACTTAAAGGTTGGGTTGGTCTTTAAATTTAGTTGTTGTAAGCCAATATTTACCACTCACAATTTTCTTCCAATAGACAATGTAACAAATATTGGAAATTCAATGTTAAATGCAACCAACAAACAGCAGGCACTACATCTGCACAAGGTTACTATGAATGTCTGCTTTGAGCAATATTTTTTTTATGGATGCAGAAGATGTTATACTTCCTTAAAAAGTAAAACAAAACTATTTTGAAGAAGCCACGTTTTTTATCTCTTTATGCATCAAGACATTAAACATTAAGTTATATCATGTTACTGCCAGAGACAAAAGAAACTAATCACCCATTTAGAATAGCAGAACACATTTCAAACAGCTTGTAAGCAGGATAAGTAAGTCAAAATACTGGCCACCCTGAGAGAAATCAAATATTGAAGACAAAGCACTATATTTTTAAAGAGATTTTCCTCCCGTGCTTTTCCATCTACAACAAAAAGCTCATTACATGCAAGTAATCTTGTGGAATATATAGCAGCATTTGAAGATCATCAGCAACTCAGATGCATTTTCAGTTCACTTGTGAGGTGTATTTGTAGCACATGTGCTCTTTACAACAACAACAAAAATATTTTCACGGTAAAATTATGGTCACTATCTCCTCAGCTCTTAGACTCATTTAAAAAAAGAAGCAGAATGGAATTTAAGAGTCTGTTATTTTTTTTTTTTCTTTTTTCTTTTCAATTTTAATAAGCTTATGATGTTGTGTTCATCTTTCAGATAAAAACTGATGCAACTGAAATCACACATAATATCTGCCACAGAATATTGAACTCCTAGAGCCCAAGAAAAATGCTGAGTATCAAAAGCTCAGATAAGGGAGAAAACAGTGAAAGAGTTACTTTATTGACTTGAAAAAACTTAAAATTAAATTTTATATTTAGTCTATTCCCAGTCATAGTAAACAAATTTTCATTTTAGGAAAAATTCTACCAGTTCATATCTGGAATACTGGTGCCATATGATACACTAAAGACTGGAAGATATGGCTTTAAATCTACATAAAGTATTAGGATGTGGTATATATAGATATATATATCTTTATCCTAAGTAAAAGAGAAATTAATTTACAGAATTCTTAGAAAGGAATGATGACTGAGGATTGTCATGAATGTTACCAGTTTGTAAGCCATGTTTTATAATATGAAAGAATAATTGTATTTTCAAAATGGCTGGTATATAACAAGACAGCAATAATGTTGAAACAACTGTAAAGCTGAGAAATCCTAGAAAAGGTTTAATAATTATATTTGAAATAATTTTACTTTTGAAAACACACATTTCATTTATCATTAGTACCAACTATTGGTCATTCACTTATTTAGATGGAAAGATTTTACAGAATGTTTTTCTCAAATACAACTATAAAAACTGCATGTTATCAGCTGGTTGGTACTATGACAACACCTCCATGAAATTGTGTCCACTTGATTATAGTCAACCCAATATTCTGCAAATGGAACTAGGTAATTTACCATTGTTTGAACTACTAATCTTGAGCTGCATACTCTATTAAGTTATTGCCTACAGAAATGGGTTGAAAAAAGCTTTTTCTTTGTGTAACTGATTGGTATGGCACAAAAAATTAAGTTCTACTGTAGAACTGAGTCCAGAAAAAAAAAAACAAAACAACTTTTCCTCCAAAATATTATTTCACTGTAATAGTTTAATGCCCATCATGTGATATTAATTCATCAGCTCTGCAATGTGATTCCAAGGCTTTCATGGTATAGATATCCTGAGGCAGTTCTGACTTGCGTCGCACAAGAGGACGATCTTTTTTCTGATCTTTTTGTGCCTGAAATAAAAATAGAACAAAGTTACCCAAACATACTAATTACTAAACATTACTTAAGAGTACTTCTTACACATCAGTATACTCACAGGAAAAGAAATAAAAAACATCTGGAAAGAAGTTTATACATTCTCCTCTTTACCAGCTATGCAGTTTCAAGTACTAAAACCATTTTTTTTGCTAAGAGGAAAACTAGAAACAACTATGAAATTCTAAGCTATTAACAATCATGACATCATTACGATTTTACCAATGCTCTCTCAAAATCAGACAATATTCCTAACAAAGCAACAAAGCTCCTTTAACTTCATAATGGTGTCATTATGTAGTTCCCATGTCTGTCTCACCTACTCTCATTTTGCTTTTTTTTTTTTTTCTATAAACAAGTCCTTATAAAAAACCTGCCCGGCTTTTACTTAACCATTTATTTATTGGCATGTTCAAAGTTAGTAAGTGACAATTTTATTGTGGCAGAGTATTCACTAAAAATGCTCACATAACTCTCATACAGAAAAAAATTCCTCATCTACCTTCCTCAGTCAATCACCTCTTCAGTAGGGACATTCTGCTATATTGTCAGCCTCTGGCATAAACCTTACTTTCACTGAAACTATATAGACCTTTAGGTACTTTCTCATTTCTGAAGTTTAATTTAAGAAAAAAACCTGTCCTTTTGACTGTTTTTTTTTTTTTCCCCAACTGGTATCTGTAGTAGCTCTTGTTTTAACACCAACTGCCGATGGTACTTAGCAAGGGATATGTAATTGTCTGTCCACAGTCCTCTCAAAGACTGATGGACAAATGCTACCTAGCCTGCTTTCTGCAATAATCTAATCCTTAATCAAATCTTTTCCTGCCTGGTGATCCAAACTTATCCATCCTCTTGCAGGCTTAGTTTTTTCTAATAATAAGAATTTCTGATTTAAAACATTCTATTAGCTCTGCTAGGACAGGATCTATCCCTTTGAAGACTTGGCTTATAATCTTTTAGTCATCTCACTTCTTGCACACTTTGTGAGCAAGGAAAGGGAAGAAAGCATGCACTTGGAGAGACAGCTGAGGAATGCTTGAGCAGTTGCAACATGAGTTTCATTCTTTTGTTTACAGTTTATTTTCCATTAATTTCATTTTTTTAAGTCTCCACCCTTCCTTAAAATTATGGGTGGTGGCAAATCAAGCTCATTCATAGGGATATGATGCAGTAGTTTTCCAGCTGGAATGCTAACAATGAAGCTGTATATAGGCCAAACTTTATACCTCATGGTTGAATACTTTATAGAAAAGAACGTAAGACCTAGATGAGAGTTCTTTGTTTTAGTCTGGGCTGACATTAATGTTTCTGCATTTTATATTGTATAATACTGGCCCAAATCCTCAAACTCTTCCAGCAGCTGGGACTGGGAATTTTGTTCTTAACTTCTTGTCCCAATTACGAGCACAGAATTCTACTCTGGCTGCTTTTCTTCTAGAACTGATGTTGCAGCACTCAGACTTAGGAAGCAGGAATTTTAATGCTCTCTGGCCAGGATAGAAAATGAACGACGATCTCATAAACCCTGAGAAAATATTTTGTTAAGTGTTAGGAAATAGCACAAAGATGGACACCATGATCAACACAACTCTAAAATTATGCAGTACTCATTTTTTCTAAATAATTTTGTATCCACCTTTCTCCACTAGAATTGGTTCTAGGCTCTGGAGCAAGTAAAAGGAGGCCCCTTTCTCCCTCATGTAGGCTAAGCTATCCAAGGTATGAAGAAAAGCAGAGGTTTAGAAACTTTATTCAACCTGGTGCTCCTCACTGACTAGCTCTATCCATCATTCCCATTCAGGGGAATGCTACTCTTGTTCATTGCCCTGGAGAGGGATGTAATTCAGCCACCGAGATTTACATGTAATGCACAGGGACATATGCAAGTGTTTAAGTAACAGCAATCCCTGACTGTGCCTTAGAGGTATTGCAGCATTTCTTTTAATTCCAACCTTCACCCAAAATGCCATGTAACAAATAAGGAAAATATAATAACGCAGGATAATGACAGTAGTATTTTTACACAGTAATTTAGGAGCTTAGGTTGACCACATGCTTATTTTTATTAATTGTCTTATTGGATACATTGGTTCAAATTAACAGACTTTATCTCCAAACTGTTTTTTCTGGTTTTCATTTCTCCAGTTTTAGACTTTGCTGATTTAAGAGAAATTTATAGTACTATATAGTACATATTCCTTACATATTCCAGAAATCTTAGTGATACTGCAATGTTACCTGGCATCTCTCAATTTTCCACCAGCTCCAAATTGAAATCTCTAGTTTCAACATTGGTATTATAATGACACTTAACTGATGCTAAATTAAAAAGTCATGAATATTACTGAGCATTAACTAAAGCCAAAAAGATGGAAATGACCTTGAGAGTCCTCACCCTGCAGTGGGTAATGGAACCTGACAGATGGTGGACTGAGGAAGAAGACCCATGAATGGCAAGACACATACTTTACAGATTTTTTTAAAACGCAAGGGCTTTAATCACTATGAAGGCTCTGAATAACAAACAAATATGCATAAAATTTAGTTAGATTCTAGTACTGACAAGCTTTTCTTATGAAAAATCAAAACTGTTATATAAAGAGACTAGAACATGATGTTGTAGATTTTAGCTGTAGCTCTCATTATGCTCTCTGATTAAAGCATAATCACTGCTCTCATAACGACACAAAAAGCTATTCCTACGTGAAAATAAAAACAACATTTCTAAGAAGAAAAAACCTTAAAAGAGACAACACAGCAGATTCACAGGCATTAGAAATATAACACTATATCTGGCTGCTACACTATCACTTGAAAGTAGCAGCCCTGAAGAAGTGTATTATTATAGAACAAATGGTTACTGGGCTGAAAATACAAGTCAAGTTTATGATTACCAGTTACTTTAAGAAATTAACTCATAAATTGGAGTACTTTGCCATCTTCACAAAGCTTTACCTGACAAGCCTCTTCTTTCACTGTCTTTTTCAGCGTCTGCAAATCTTCAATTAAAGGCCCATCTGTTTCCATTGCAACAGGACTGTTCAGCAAACTCGTGTCACTGTATGTTGGGTACTAATAAAATGCAAAATGTTAAAATAATCATTCTTAGTCACAATAACTAAATACTAGGAGTGTATTTGAGCATTTGAATGATATGACTAGTTATTTGAGATTAACTTCAATATTTTATGCTTCCAGGGACTAAGTAATAGATTTCAGAATGGAACTCCAATACTTTCACACTTGGCAGAAATATCCTGCTGAAAAATGCAGTAAGCATTAAAAAAAAAAATCGTTTGATTATCTTAGACTCAATTTTAAAATACTCAGATTTTGTCAGTATTGCATGTCCACTTTGGCAATCAGTTATCTGAAACCTTATTAATACACAGTCAAGTGCTCTGTGAACAATGTAGTAATCCAAACACAATCATTTTATTTGCTGATGCAATTTTGTGTTGGAAGAAAAAATACACTATCAAAAGACCAAATATATCTAATATACATTTAATATAATTTCAAACCAAAATATTAAACTTTTCTGTCTTTGAAAAGTAAAACAATTATAAAAGTCTTATAGGAACTTTAAAAAACCCAAAATCTTAGTTGTCCAGTAATCTCAATACATCAGATCTTAATCTAATTCAGATGAGGTGTATATTGTTTTGAATATATTTCAGAATTTAAATTTTATTTATTCAGAATTTATTTACATGCACATACAGACTTTTTCATCAGTTTTTCCTCATAAATATTCTGGTATGTGAGTGTACAAATAACTTAATGCAGATGAGAAAAATTCTTTTAAAACCCTAACAGCAAGGATTTAAGAAATATAATTATAGTGATGTAGAATCTTAAATTGTACTTTTCTGTCATGCAGAATCAGGAACAGCTCTGAACAAGAATCATCAGTCATAAGACAAACTAAAAAGTTAACAGACATTCCAGGAAAAATGAAACTCCTAAAAATCCATTATCTAAAGCATTAAAAGCATTTATATCCTTATGTCAATTCAGTGGAGCATTCAGTAATTTTTATTTTAAATTTCTTCCAAATATTAGTTTTCTTCAAGCAGACAGACTATGTTGAACATATTGCACACAGGTGGTGTTAACCAGTATCAGAAAATGTATTTACAAAAAGTCCCATGGAAAGAAAAGGAAATTGATACTGTATAACTCTCAATTTTTCTACAACTCAATTCACTTATTTAACAAACATGTAATGGCTCATAATTTATGATAGCAAATGACCATGTATATGAAGAACTCTTCAAGCAAGGCTTTTGTATGACTTATGTCATTAGGAGAAATGTTTTGTCACTCAAAGTCAATTATTGCATTCATATGAATAGTCCTTTTTGATTCATTTGATTCATTTGTTGTCAACTGGCGTTTTATTAATTTTAATAGATTTTACTCAAGCAGTTTAGTAATTGTTCCCTGACAAATAATCTAAGAGGAAAAAAACATCTACGAATTTCCTCTTCTTAGAAAAAGAGATTACTTCATACTTTCTGTTTTAGAATAGCACTGAGATCAGAAGGTGTCCCACTTCTGTTTACAGAGTACCACTTCTCCCTCTTTCACCACTTTAAACTCAGCCAGATGGTGCTGCAAATGCACAATACATTAAGTTTCTTGGTACAGCATAATAGAATTCTGGCTGCAAAGTAATTAAAATGTTTGGAGGTTTTTTGTTCATAGCAGAAAACAGTATGATTGAAATAAAAGAAAACTGACAGCAATCTCCAAGCAAATGAGGGAGGTGAGGGTGGGAAATCCAAGCCAAACCATTTCCTTCTCTCGTAATTTCAAAATACAATGAATACTCTAAAGGACCTTTGTTTATCATAATTTGAGTTATATCATATAATGCTGGACAGGATGTTTCCCTTTAGGAAAGACCTGAGGAGCAGGCTCACCAGCAGACTGGCCCAGTGCAAGTATGAGAACAAATGCATCAGACAAGAACATACAATATTACTTTAATCCATTTAACAAAGGAAAACTGACCAGTCAAAACTCACAGTTCGCAGAAAGATCTCTTTTGCAATGGACTGTTTGCAAAACAGCTTTTCAAGAGAAACCAATTACGGCCTCTCTATATTTTTCCATAATTATGCACAATAACTTTTCAAACCGCAGTATAGTATAAGTCCTATTATAAGGAAAGGAAAAAGTACTTCACGTCATACTTTTCAGAAACCTTTTTTAAAAAAAAATAATTACTTGCACAAGAGAAAGGTTACAAGTTTGAAAAGTAATTTTATTGTGTATCTTTCATAATACAGTTGGTGAAATTCCTTTATTTCCATGATCAGTCAGACCTGTTTTCCCCACTGATATTTAACAGAATTAGAGTATTTAAACATGATCATGTTAATCTTTTCTAAATACCTGGGGATTTGATTTGGCTAGATTTTCTATTTTAACCCATGCTTCTTCCCGTTCCTTCAATTTTAGCTTCTCTCTGGAAAAAAAAAAAAAAATCATACAGAAGTAAAAGAATTCAACAAAACAAATTATTTAGCTATACCTGTCTACCACCCAAAACACCACTGTTGACAGGGTAATTTGCATCATATCAATACCCCACAATTTCAAATCAACATTAAACACGAAAAAACCTCAAGATTTTTTCATGAAAGCAACAAAGCGGCTGATGCCAGTTTATCTTTAGTACATGTATATTGTTAAAAGTGGAAATTAAAACAGAAAGTAGTTTTGATCCAGGCTGAAAGCATATGTTTTATTGACAATATCAGAATTCTATATTGGTAAATAAGTCAAGAACTGACCATGAAAAGGGCAGAGATTTTTACTTGTCAGCACAGTGGCTTCAGGCAATGGGTTAAAGGAAAAGGCCCCAGAGACATTTTGAATTGAACTCTAACAGAGAAGTACCCAACAAAACCATGCTCATTCTAGGGAGTAGCAAGTCCAGAGGGATGACCTAAATGCTTTTTTAAATAAAGTAGAAAAAGTTTGTTTCCTTATGCCTAATGCAATTTGAAAATGTAAAATCTAGGGCTTTTTTTCCTTTCTTTCTTAAAAATAAACATCATCTGGCAGACATTAGAATGATCACCTGTCTTTGAAGGCTGGTAGAAATTAGACCAGTTTTGAACTAAGAGTGCTAAAAATGCTCTCAATGCACAGATAATCCAAATGTCAAGAAAAAAAAATGGAAGATAAAAGTTATATCCAAGCACATACACAATTTGCCTCCAGCTCTCAATTAAGTTAATTCAAGGTGGGAGGTAAGAACTCTTTAACCATCCCCCCTTTTCAGTTCTTACGTAGCTGGAGATTTTTTATTTTGGTTTTGTATTGCCAGCTCATTGCTCAGCACTCAGCTTTAGTTCACACTCAGAACGTCACCTAAAAATTTCTAAAAATCAGAGAAGAAAATATTTGATTTCTCATTTAAAAGGGGTTCCACTTACTTGCAAATCAGGCAAGAGAGAATTACAATCTTTTTTTGAAGAGTCAGTGCTCATATTTTGTCATCTATAAATACACACACCTTAAGAATTTTTTACAGTACAAGATCACTTCTTGAATTCTAATAAGGAATTTCAAAACTTGGACACACCAATCTACATTGAGAATCTGTACTACCTCCAATATATCAGTTTAAAACAGTAGTTTAACCTGTGCCACTACTTGAAAGAATCCCTTTTTACTTTGAAATTTAAAATAAAATTCAAATCCGGGTATTTTCAGTATCCACTATCTGCTTTCAGCCCCTAAAATGAGACTGAAACCGTTAATACTTCTCGCTTCTCTATTGTATTTTAGCAGGATTCCTCCATCAAATAAAATCTGTACTAGAGACCTGCACTACAGTAGAATAACAACTTGATTTCAGGTAACTTTTATAATAATACGAAGATATGCTAACACACAATGCAATGCTGAAAAATACTGAGAAAGTATTTTGGGACAAACTGAGTGACAACATGAAAGGACATAACACTGGGTAAATAAAGCATGCAAAAATAAACACAGGATGTGAACTAAACTGTTTAATAGATCCACTACACTGGACTCCACCACTAGCAGTGTTCCTCTCAAAAACTTAATTTTTAGGAAGATGGTGACGCCAGAAGTATTAGGTCTAAGCCTACATGACACACCTTATTGTTAAGAAGATCTACAATTCACATATTAACAAGAAGTTTCAGCAAGTCAACTTTGAGACTACTGCACTGGAATCAAATGGGCAACTTCCCACGAATGACACAGTGGTTTTTCAGAGCTAAAGCACTCTGAACAAATAACTCAAGAACAGACAGACACACTGACATGAAAACTTACTTCAGTTTTTCTGCTTTAAATTGCTGTGTGCAGTCATCGAACAGTTTTTGGTTCATCTCCATGAAGAGTTTCAGAGCATTGTATATCAAGCCATGTATTGTCCTATAAGTAAAACTTCTGGTTGAAACTCAGAGTACTTTAAACTTTGAAATCTACTTTTTCTGGTCAACAGTAGCCAATAGCCTACATAACTGGAAAATTACATCATTTCAGAATATGTGGAAACAAAATTAATTAGTGGAAGTTTCAATTTACCCACAAGAGGCCTAACACAAGTACTAAAATTACAAACTTTGAATGCAGTTTTCTTACTCTCTAGTACTATCCATCACTTAAAATTCTGATGTTTGAACTTCACTCTTAATACTATGTGTATCAATCAGGGCTAGTTGTGAAATTTAGTAGCTGACACTAATCCCGTAAGTGTATTAGAGAAAATACAGTATGACATTAAAGATCTTGATGTAAGTACTCACTTCAACACAATCATGCCAGAACTCTTCGTTAGAAAAGTAAAGTTGAAAGCATCACCAAAATTACACAAAACCAATCTGCTTTATGAAGCACTTTTACAGACTAATTTACAGTTCCAGGCTATAATGTACTGCTGCTCAAAAAGCAATCCGTTAAATGATTACTTTGTATTGTATATGGAGTGACAAGTAAGAGTGCACCTGTACTGGGTAGCATGACTTTTGCTCAGAATATGAATGCATGACCTTGAAAGTCAGAAAAAAACAACCAACTGCAACCCACATTTACTATGTACAATTGCATCACTGAATTGGAATTTTATTAATGAGTCCATTATTTGTTACTGCTTGCACCCAGCAACAGTAAGCAACCACTTTAACATCGCTTTATTTTCCCTTTCTTTCCCAGTGCTTAACTGCAGACTGATTACTCATTCTTGACCAGCCCATCAGCAGTCCTCAATTCACATCTAGAGCCAGACTGGGATACTGTCACCATCCCAGCAGTTGCACAACAGCTCAAACAAAGAGGCACTTTACAATGGAACAGCTGCAGAAGGGAGCTGACCAGGACTGTTTTCATGCGTAAGTACTACGTTATTGTGGGGAAAAAAGTGAAAACAATCAGTGGAGAAAGAAGGAAAAAAAGCAACCAACAAAAAGAAAATGAAAAGAAGGGGGGAAATGATCTGATCTACAAGATATTTCATTAGAATGCAGAAGAAATGTAAATCAGCAAATAGGTTAGTGATCAGAAATCAAAGTTAGTCTTTAGAAGTATCTAAACTACACATGAATGCCAAATTTGCTCCATATTTGTAGAAGAGTATCATGTACTAGATACATTAAAACATTTTCTTGTATAATTAAAAAGGAAAAACTATCTTCCACAGTTCTTAATACTTCCTAAAAATTGACAACAACAGTTTCTTTATCCAGCAAGTTCAATGTCGTAGAATAAACAGCTCAACACTCTGTTAAACTAGCAACTCACAGATCTGAACTGTTAAAACCTAGAGCTACACATAACTGAAACAGCAGAAATTTGTACAAGTGTTTCTTACTTATTCCAATGCGTCTTTGAATTCCGGTACAAGGATGGAAACATGATGGGTAAAATCTTTGCTGCATTATCACTAATTAAACTCATAATATATTCATTATTCCAGTAGTATAATGCTCGCTCTGCAACCTAAGACAACATGAGAAAAGGAACATTTCTTCAATCTCTTACAGAGTAAATAATTATAACATTTGGCAAATATAAGGGAAAGGTAAGAAAAGTTGCAACTCAGACTTGGATTTTTTAGTGGTAATGAGAGTCATGGAGCTGATGGAAGGAGAGATGGAAAAACTGCTTTTTTCTTTGCTAGGGACATGATTCAATATACAACCCATGAACTCGGAAATTCAAGCAAAGAAATACTTTCCAAAAGAACAAGTATTTGTAGAATTTGCATTACAAGTAATGAAATGCAAACACTCTACTGAAAGGGTTCAGGGTTTTTAATCTTTTTTATGCTAAGCATAACACTGAAGTGACTCACCCAATATGAATGCACATATTGCACTCTTGAAAAGAAACAGTAAAACTAATGTTTGGATCCCTGCAATTTGACATAGAATTGAAAACTTCTCTGCAACAAATAAAATTCATTATGGTGAATAATACAAGCCTGCTTTATAAAAATTCTGATAACACTGTACATGCAGTAAATACAGACCTGAAAGTGTGGACTGGACACACATTTGGCTAGCTGTCTGAAGAGAGGTTCCATAACTTTAACAAATTCAGATGGTTCAATAACATCTAAAATTTCTTCTAGTTCATTTAAAAACATTACTTCTTTTGGACTGTGAGTCTTTGGCCAGTATTTCAGCAGTGCCATTACCACCTGTAGAGACAAAAATAAAATAATTTCATGATAATTTCACTTTACCTTGAACTGAATTATAATGCATTAGTAAGTCTGGTATTTTAAGCAGAACACAAAACTTGTGATTTTTTGTCCCATGCAACAGTAGTGATCAGACATGGTTCAGTGTCACAGAAATAACTGTTAACAGGTCTAAACTCACTTCTTCAGAAAACAATGTTATACTTCTAAAAGACATGTTCAAAAATAATAATCAAAATACTAGAGAGAAAACCGAACATCTAACTTAATATTATCAAAGTGCAGATTTGCTACTACATTATCAGGAAAATTACCTGCCACTGAAGTGACAGCAGCTTTAAATCTCTACCTTCTTGGGGATGTAATCCAAAACTCAAGCAATTCAGTTCTATCAATATATTTCAATCAAGTATTTACTATAAATGCCTGAATTGACAGGTGACCAACTACTCTAGGTATGTTGCTCTTAAACTTTGATTTGGCTATCTTACTATAACTTTAGTCTTTTTTTTCTTCATGATTAATAAATTATTTACCCAGATTGCTTACCTAGAAAACCATGAACACTCAAAACACCTTTCTATGACTCTATGATTTCTAAATATAAAAGCTATAAGCAATACTTAATATCATCACTGACAAGACAATTCTGAGAAATAAGTGCTTGTTTCATATATATATTATCTAATCATGAAAGCAGACATACTAAAGATGTCAAAAAGTTTCATGTGATAATTGTAAGGGGAAGCAAAGCATTTAAATTTGATAGGACCAGGATCTTTTGAAGAGGAACTTAGTACTTTGCTAATGTGTATATTAAGTTTCTAAAGAAAGTTGTAATCACATACTAATTTGGGATGAAAAAAGGAAACAAACTTGGTTGCATATTCAGTTCAGATTTCTACTAGAAAATATGCAATATCCTATCTGATGTCTGGAAGAAAGCTAAGAAAACAAGCTCTAACACGGTACAAATGACAGAATGTCTGACATTGGCTATCTTAAAAGCTCCAGCTAGAAGAGAACTCTTGCTCAGGTGCATACTTACATTTGTTTCAAGAAATCCAGTTTCCATTTTACAGTGGAAATGGTCATGATCTAATAATGTGCACTTTTGTTGGCAGCAATTGTTTTATTGATCTGCTAATTAAACAGACTAGTTCTTACCTACTTGATAATGGGTGTAATGAAGCAAATCACTAGATATTATAGAGAACAGCT
This sequence comes from Muscicapa striata striata, assembly GCA_030060385.1. Classification (NCBI taxonomy): domain Eukaryota; kingdom Metazoa; phylum Chordata; class Aves; order Passeriformes; family Muscicapidae; genus Muscicapa; species Muscicapa striata. The sequence continues at coordinate 247,371 of JAREIS010000055.1, forward strand.
AAAATTATTCATCTATGCAATCATGTGCAGCCAGACCAAAGTCTGATTTTGTCCAAGGTATGTAGACATGAACAGCATCTGATTCAAAAGCCTTGCACCAATAGGTAGCTGTATGTCAGAAATCTGTGTTCCATCATAACATCCATCTCTCTACAGAGCACAGTTCAGGCAAGCTAATTTGTGAGTAAACTGCTTCTGGATCCACCATTTCCTATCTGCTCAGCCAGAACAAAATAAGCAGAATAAAATCTGGTCTCTTGGTAAGACCTATACTATTAATATAGTTTTAATTAGTTTTGGATATTCTAAACAACTGTTCGAAAAAACCGAATTTGATAGATCAAAATGGTTAAATATTTGACTCAAATATAAACAATTACAAATAAATACTTTGTTCCCCAAATTTCCTTTAACAGTCTACAGATGTAAGGCAAATTAATATTAATAGTTCAAAATATGTAATAATAGATAAACTTACCGGTTCTGTAAGTGTGCTGTCCTTTTCTAAAAACTGAACTACACAGTATGCCAGCTACAGTAAAAGAAAAAGTGTTTTATTAATTCTCACAAGGAAACTGAACACATTTTGAAGTCACTAGCATAAGTCGAATAATTTTGAATGCTTCAAATAAAATACAAGTTTCTTCTGTAATTTAAAAAACTTAAAATTTAAAAACCTATTTGGCAGACAACTTAAGCAGCAGGGTAAACAGGCTTTACCAATTCTTTCCAACCTTTGCAAGTCTGTCATCACCTCTTCTGTGTTATAATATAGACACACATGACTTGATGTTTTCTTTTTAGACCTAGTACTTTGCATTTCATCACACTTCATCTTTTCAAATACAGGATTTAAAAATCATGATCTTGTCCTCTAGAGTGCTTTCCACTCACAAACATTTTGGTGTTCATGCTGATTTAGTAAGGATTTTCTATTTCATAATCTAAGTTAGATAGAAGTGCATTCAACAGTGGTAAATTTTGGGATTTTTTATATATCACTACTAATGATAACTATGCCTATCAGTGCAAGCTGATGTAACCTGAGGCTGAATTACAGTATTTACCAACTGCAATGCCTAAATAATGAATATTACATCCCTTTCACTCCATAGGCAACAATCCCAAAATAAGTGGGGAGATCACTGCTCATCTCACAGACTGTTTAACCATCTTCCTAAAGTCTCTCCACTTATTGAAGTTCACGTGATGACCCAATTTCTTTCCTTTTTTGCTGATTCCGATTCCTACCAGGAATGCCCCATGGTAATTTGAGGAATGTGCTGAGATTACTGCATCTGCTGTTCTTTCCTATTTGAAAGTAAATCTGACTAACACAAAAATTAACCTTCTCCATGGATGTCTTTAGCAGCAAATCCTTCTATTGGCCACTGTTTCAATGTGAATTTTTATGTGTCTACTCCAGTGTTTCACTCACTGAACTCACTTGAAGTACTTTTCCATTTCATTCAGTAGGACACGTAAGAGAGGCATCCCTATGTCACTACCCTGTTTTTACTGATGCAATGCAAACCAGCTGGAGGTTTTGGAGAAGTAGTTTGTGATTTAAGGGGAACAGATAAAGAACAGTAAGTCTCAGGTCAGTAGAAAAGCTGGTGATCACAGATACCTGTTCTAGCTGAGATACAAAAGGTCTTGCTGTTCACACCCCAAGAGGTTTTGTTCTTGGCATTAGAAAATAAAAAATAAATTCTGAAATGGGAGGCATTTCATTCTATTACTTCAACAGGAACTGATAGAAGCCACTGAAGACAAGATCCAAAGCAAATGCTTATAAGCATCTCTCATTGCTAAAGAATTATAGAAAAGGTATTCTTAAAAGGACAAGCTGCTAGTAATTTTATTTGAATAAATAGTAGAACTCAGGAGTACTCAAACTACATTGTAAATATTGAACTTTCAAATTGCAAACCCAAAAGTTGTGTAACAATCTCTCACAGAAAATTTCAGCATATCACAACAATACTGGACTTTCTCTTACACTATGATTTCTCGCTCCTCTCTAGAAATTCTGAATGGAACTAAATTCAGCATAGAAAAGATACAGATGGTTTAAAAGCACAATACAACTCAGAAGCCCCCTGTGCTCTGTGTACTTCTAAAAGGATCTATCGAATTAAATAATGATGTCCTAGTAAATTCCCAATTCCTTTCAAAACACCAACAAACTGAATTCAGCTGAATCGCTCCATGTTATTGTTTATAGATCACATTCATACTATACTTTCAAAACCATACTTTTCTGCAATTTTTTAATGTCTAAACATTACAGACAAGAAGAGAAACAAAAAATCCTGTGTGGATAACAAACTACTACGTGTGTTTAATCTATAAACACTACAGTGCTTTAAAAAAAGGTATTATTGTATACATGTTTTCTTTTAAATTTTTCTATCAAGAATTGAAGCATTATAGGAATATGTGTTAAGTAATTTCCCCCAGGCTGGTTAGCAGGGAAGTTTTGGAGCTTAGAACTGAATTCACAGAGACTTACTCATGTCCCCCAGTATCTTCCTACTTAAACACTAGTATGAAAAACACCAAGCAAAACTTACCTGTGGATGGTAGACACTGAGTGATTTCACTTTGTGCAATGGTAACAAAACCTTCAATAGGAATATTTTGTGCTCTTCTTTTAATGGTAAGGCAAATCCATTAATTATGCTGCCAGGGAAAGAAATTTAAAAATAAAGATCAGTAATTATATAGAAGTCTGCACTAATGTACAGGATATACAAAAATTCTTGGGCTTGTTTTCTAACATTTACAAATTAATAGTCAAATCAACATCTATATATATCTGGTCCATATAACCAGGTTTTTCAGAAGTCTCAAATTCTTCTTCCAAGCTGCACACAACTGTACCTACAGTTCAGACTTCATCCTTCACTATGAACTACTCACTGTTTCAAAGCTTTGAATACACACCTCTCCCAGCTTCTTCATGGTATTAACAAGTGAAACAGAGACTGGATGTAGAACAGGTAATCCAGAATAGCAGACAAGTCAAAATATGACTTCTATGTAACTATTAGTATTTCTGCAAGGCCCTAGAGTACAACCAAACAGCACTCCAACACAAGACATCCCAGTTACAGCTGAGTGCAGATGTAGCTCACTACTGGGCCAATGACACCTTTACCTAAACCCACATTACTAGAACAAGAAGCTCTGTGTCAACCATGTGCTCAGTGAAACTTCTTAATGGACTGGATGAATAACCAATACAGAACAGCTACAGCACAGAAGCCTCACTGAGCTACTAGAAATTTTGATTTGGAAGCCTGAGGGGGTAAAAAAATCCTCAAACCAAACCAACATCACTTTTAAATTTGCAATACTTAAAGCTAACCTAACAAAACCAAAAATGAAAAAGCTGGTGACTCAATAAGAGTTTGGAAGATTTAGCTCCATATTCTAAAACTTTATAGTTTTCATGACGACTTTTGATGAGCATTACTGGAGTACAGTAGTGTGTTGAAGTAATGATGGACATGTAACTTCTTTAAGCACTGAACATTTAATTGAAAATTAAAGAACTATTCTGGGCAGGTGTTATAAATATATGACATGTTGTTGGCTCTTCGCAAGTATTGGGGATAAATGCTATATGTATAATGCTAAAATAGCATTCCTATATGGATATAGTCTTTGTTAATAGTAAAAGTTAGACATAAGTTTTTTAGAGATAGTATGCTTAAACTACCTGCCTAGTCAAGATAACAGCCCATGAACAGGTGATGGGGGCCCCAGAGCTGACATGACAATTATCAACACTCAACCGACTGCAAAAGGCCTGGACCACCACCCAAATTAAAAAGGATAAGGAGAAATAAAACCACAAGCCAAGAAAACACGCATGCTCTAAAAAGGCGGACCCGAGGAGTGGCCATGCTAAATAGTTTCCAGAAGTAATTGACTATGCATGAAGGCCTATGAATATGTAACAAATGGATGGATTGTGAAACGTATTTAAAGGGGTGTTCCCGAAGCAGGAAGCAGGTGTGCTCCTGGCAGCATGCCAAGCACCCGGCTGTTTTAACCCTTTGCTTCATGTTTGTCTCCATTGTCTCTTTATTAAACCTTTTAATTTTTTCAAGACAGTGAACCATGTTTTTCACAGCAGGCATGTAGACCTAGGAAATTTTAAAACATCTTTCTAATTTCAACATTCTTCCGGGCTCCATTAGAAACAGCATTGTCAGTAAGCTGAGCTAAGTGAACCTTCACCTCTGCTCAGCCCTGGTGAGACATCTGGTGTTTGTGTCCAGGACAAGAAGGATGCAGACATACTGGAGGGAGTCCAGTAAAGTGCAATGAAGAGGCTGGAGCATCTGACACACACAGAGAGGCTGAAAAATCTGTTTAGTTTGAAGCAGAGAAGGCTCAGCGGGATCTTACACGTGTTTACAAATACATCAAGGGACAGTGTGAAGAGTCAGCTTCTCCTTAGCAATGGGCATTGAAAGGACAAGAGACAAATAGAAAGATGGGATATTTATTCAAAGACAAGAAAAAAAAAACCCTTTTTATACTGAATGTGGTCAAACATGGGAACCCATTGCCCAGAACGGTTGTGGGGATCTTCATTTAGAGATACACAAAGCCTGACCAGACACAACCCTGAGCAACCTGCTCCTGCTGACCTGTTACTTTCATGTGTAAAGATGTGGAAATACCATAAAGTAATCCTAACTGAGCTTTTGCAGTGTATTAATGTATTAAAAAACGCCAACAGCTCACACACATTACAGAAAACACACTAGTTTCAATAATGCTATCAGCTTTAAATTGTAAAAATTTAGTGTCAGTGTCTTACAGATACATCACTGAAGTCTGAGAAATTATGGGGTTTGCAAAATGAGATTTCTGAAGTTTGATAACCTGTGCTTCCTTTGTTTACCCACTATGTTTTCAGTGAAGAATATTTAATAAATTTCAACTCACTACATTTTACTGGTAGCTGCTTTACAACTAATGTTAATTACAAGGATCCTAAGCAGAAAATAAGACCTAAAAAACAGGATTACAAAAATTGTCATATGCCAAAACATTGCCACAAGGTTCAAGTTTTTTTCTGTTTCTACAATCTTAGAGAAAAGCCCATTGATTTTTGAAGCGTACTCTTAAAAGCAAGTGAGTTTAATGAAACAAAACCTACAACTTACCTTCCCAGTATTTCCAGTAATTCTGCTATGCCATTGTGATGCTCTGTTTCATAAATAAACCTAAATAAAGGAAACATTTTATAGGTTTACTGCCGAAGAGAGATACATATCTAATACCAAGACCCCCATCTAGCGTTACATGTAGCCTTGACCCCAAATATTTCAGTCACTCAGTAAAAGGAAAGCAGAGAGACATAGTGGAAAAGAAACTTTGTGGAAACAAATCACTACCACAACCAGCTGCTTTCAACCTTTACACCTGCTTGCTCTTTTCTCCCACATGTAACAAAGCAACTTACACTCAAGCTTTTCCCAATACTCATATTTTATGCCATTTTAATAATGCAAAACTGAGCACAGCAAATAACACTTTAAATATTATAATAACACAAGAGTATCTAGCATAATTAAATGCCATGACTCAACCTCCTATAGCAAATGCAAGCACAAGGTGTTTAGTTACTACTTCTGGATGTAAAAAGCTTTTTGGCATTACAGATCTCTATACATACAAAAGGCTTTTAATGAACTAAGGAAGTCACATTTTCCTGAATCTTCTTTTGACAGTGCACTGTAATTTACTAGGCAGTCACCTTTCCAGCCTCCTTCACCTGAGTGTAAATTTATTGCCAAGGTTCTATGCATGGCTTCAGGTAATCTGTAGAGTTATAAAAATTTACACTTAGGAGAAAATAATTCCACTAATTTGAAAGCATTTTTTTATTTGGAAATTTGTCATAGGCTGACATATTAACATCTACTTTTAATCCAGAGTATTTGAAGTGACAGTTTTTAATTCTTCAAGACCCCTTCCATAAAATTCAGGACAACAAATTCCAAGCAAAATTAAACACACTGATGCAAAAAGGTTTGGATTTAATTAATAGGCACATACAGGTTTAATAATTTTTTAGAAAAGTATTTCACTTCAGGAAAAAATAATAGATTAATGCCCTATAGGGAAAGAATTAATATAATTCTGGTCAATGACAAAAAGACGAATGACAGCCACATATTTCTTAGGTAAGCACAGTAATAAACTGACAATTTGAAGATAAAAGTATATGAAAACGAAACGTTTTTAAAGCTGTACACATACTTTAAGAATTTATCATTTCACACAGCCCAATTCAATAACTTAAGACAGAAGCTAGAACAGCTTCTTTCCTTGGTGATCCCTAAGTGCACCAGTTTACATTTGGATGCAAAACTTTTAAACTTTGAGCTCCTAAATATTACACCGCTAAGTGAGCTTTTCTCTAAGTTTGTGGTTGGATCTTTTCTTTTTCTCTGACTCCGTAGCTGTGCAAATTCTAAAATCTCCCATATACATGTCAGATTGAAAACTCTCTTACACAAACTATACAAAGTTGATCTAAAGACCAGATCACTTTTAGTCTTCCAAAAACTTAGCACCAGAACTATCTGTATTTGAAGACTGTTTCCACTACCTCTGAAAGCAAAGTGCAAGTGGTAAATCAAAACAGTTTTCAGAAGTGCATATAATGTGCTATGATGATGTTTTACCATCTGGTTCAGATATTTGACCAAATTATGCATTTTGGATTTAATTTAATAAAATTAATGGGTAATTTATTCATGTGGGGGGGGGGGAGGGGGAAATCTGCATTTTTAAGATTCATCTGTACTTTTTCCTTGGGATATACTGGCTCTTCACTTGTCCTGTGAAGTCAACTTCCAGTTGACTGCAAGACAGTATAGGTTCACTAATTATTTTAGAGTAGTCCCTCTGTATCCCTTCCAAAGGCTCGGCTGTTACCACAGGCAGGGAAGTTCAGCTCCCTCCACAGCTGGTACTGCCAGGTGCCATTCATGATATGGCGTTGAGGGCCTGGCAGCTTTTTGCTGCTGTCTTAAAGAGGTTCACACATTCATTTTTGGATGAAAATACTGGCAGAGAAGGAGCATGATGGAAGGAGTGTAAACCTGATATACAACACTACTATTTGTAAAAAACCAAAGAATATCAAAAAGAAAAAAATAAAACAGGCACCACTATCTTGCATTCACCCTGGACAAAGCAGTAAAATTACACTTCCAAAGACCTTTGCTAATACAGGGGATTAATTTTTCATCTTAATTTTTTTTTGTATCAGTGATAACACTACAGTTCATTCTTTGGCAAGAAACAAATATTTCTCAAGAGGTCAACTGCACATGTCAATTCTGAGGAAAGAAGAGGCAGCAAACATGTTCCTTCAAGCATATCCAAATTTATGCCATGGCAAGACTACCCTGATTTAAACCTCCCAGAGTGATATTAATTATTATTAGATGCAGCAATATTGAGTATAAACATCTTATGAACTTTAAAAATTACTAGCAGTGTCTTGGAGTGTTTTAACTGCATACCTGATCACATGTACCATAATACAAAGATGTTGACATACCTATAAAATATATTATTAATTTGTTTCCGGATGTAAGCTCTTAAGCCTAAGAATTTCCCATATATTCTGTGAAGAGTTGTTTTAAGAAAATCTCTTTCACGAGGATCTTCACTGTCAAAGAGCTCTAAAAGCTGAAAAGAAGGAAAAAAAGATGCACTTTAACTGAATCTAATGCATTGTAAAAATAATTTAGAGGCTGAAGTTAAAAAAATCTTTTTTTACCTCACCTGTAATACAAACTTCTGATCAATATATTTCTTAGCTATATTAGGTTGAAAATCTGGAGATTCTAAAAACCTTAAGAAAAATTCATAAACAAGCTGGAAAAAACAAACAACAAAAAAACCAGTATTAGTCATCTGAACAAGAACCTTTTAACAAGCATCACACTACTAAAATTGCTGATTAGTTGCTCAGAACTGCAAAATGTTTTTAGTTGTATTTATCTATATAACACGCAGTAAAGCTTTGCTCTTGCTCTCCTGACAAATTACAAGAACTTGAGGTTCTTTAAACTGCAGAAATTCTGCTGATCTCCATCACTACACTTTACTTAAATGACACACAGTAATCTAATATTTATCATGCCCAGAAGTACATGTTCTAAGAAGTCTCTGTTCTCCACTGTTTGTCATGGTACCTCTGAAAGCTAAAGCTGTGCCAGAGCCAGATCAAAGCATCCATAGTGACAAATAGAAGCTCATGTAAAATCTCAGCAGTTTTATCTCTACCACAAGAAACAATGAGCCTTTAACCTATAATAACTGATTTTTAAAAAAGATTTCCAGCTTTAATTCAAGAAACACATTTTAAAAATTACATAGAAAAGTAACTGATCGAAGATAAACACAAAACCTAAACAATTTAGAATAGATAAACAATGAATTTAACGTCAAAATTCTGTTACAGACTGTGATGTCTCAGCCTCCTACAGTACCTGTAGATGAGGCCAAGCAGCTTCTAAGGTTGGTTCATCTTCCTCTGGATCAAATTCTGCTCCCGTTGGATTGGAAGATGGTGGTAATGTTCGAAACATATTAACTGCAAACTGAAATTACATGTGCATTTAAGAATTCTGAAACAACTGAATGACTAAAAAAAAGACTTCCAAGATGGTTATGACTAAGAATTCTTTACATTAACTATTTTAATTAACATTTGCAAAAATACAAGCTATAACAGTGAGGATCATTGATGCTACTTTAAATAGTTCTAACTTGCAGAATACTTTTCCACACAATTAGTACTCTTTGAAGCACAAAACTACTGTCAGGATGTGTTTTATGAGGATACTGCTCTGATCTCTCTACACAGATATGTATGTAAGCAAATCTATGTAAAATGCTTACAGAAATATTCTTATATAGACACACACTATAAAAGGCCTTACAGCAACCTGCAAAAGTGTAAGTCAGAAGTAGAGACGCAAACCAAAGATAACTCGCATTTGTTCGTCTCTGTAAAATATTAGTCAAATATCACATAGCAGCTGCACACATACAGGAACACTTCAAAACCAAATTCCAACACCACCATCCCCAGTGGTATTTCTCTTAAACCATGTCCATATACCTGACATTACAGAGCGCTGAGGTGGGAGAACTACACACCCTAATCCTTACACAGTATTTGAATTCTGAACCTCCTGAAAAACATTTAGCATCCTCATAGAAGTGGACCAGTCTACAAACATGAACTACTTTTCAAGTTGTTGATACACATGTATTTTAGTGTTTCCAAGTGCTTGTCTGGATACAAGGGCCAAGGAGCATATGTATGTGCTGCCCTGCCATCTCCCATCTGGCAGATGGCTGAGCAGACAGTGGGAGGCAGTATCAAACTGCATCAGCTAAATCTGAAAGGCTTACATTATATTCCCATGAGGAATGTAATGCTCTGTTTTTCTGCTTAATATTCCTTCAGTCAAGCACTGAGATACAGGTCTGATACACACCAAGACTGAAATGTCAGAATGATTACTACTGCAGAGAATTAAAAGTAAAGCTGATATATCTTTATGTTCCCCTTTTAAAAAGCATAGACATCAAGTGATTAACTACTTCTGACCTTTGTTTAAAAAGTATGATGAAAATTTGAAAATTATCAGCGATCTTCTAAGAAAACAAATCCAGGAAGACTAGACTAGAAATTTAAAACTTGCTAAGGTTGTTAAACAAATGAAAGAATAAGCTTGTCTAAAGAATTCTTAGTCTCAGGCTCTCACTATAAAAAAGAACATCTGGGTCATGTCAGGTGTTGGCAACAAAGTTTTGTACTCTGTATTTTTGAAAACAGAAAATAGAAAGATTAAAAATCTAGAGAGTATTTTTTTTCCATGAGAAATGGAAAAAGTGAAGCCTGATGTGATCTGTTTAGCATTTTATATCCTTGACCAACAGAATACAAAACTGCTCAAATCAACCTGCAGGATCTTGTATTGAAAGCACAAACCTGAAACTCTCTGGTCTATTAAGATACTGAGGTCTAGGAAAATTTACAATGAATTAATATCAATGAGTCCTTTACCCATCAAATGGCTGATCTTTTTTCTAACTTCTCAGTCTTTTGACCAAACAGACAAGACACAATCTGCAAAGCCTGATCTCTAAGGCCAATTTCCCACAGAAGTGTAAGTAAACACAGCATACCTGACAAACATTCCCCTCTCCAGCTCCTCCGCCCACCAATAAAATTCCATAAGACCCCCCCACAAAACTTATGAAATTTGAGTCTTTATGAACACTGGCATAGTTTGCCAAAATCCTGTCAGTGCTGCCAGCACTAACAACACGCGACTTCAAAGGAGGATGGTAGAACAAACAAGGAAAAAAAAAACCTGCATTTTTACTGGTTCAGGGGCTTTTCTGTAATGGCACTCATGAACCTGCTTTTCTTGTGGCCCATTTCATACAATATGAGAATATTTTCAAGCAAGTAGGCATCAGAGATATTACACATTTTCTCCTCCCTTCTGCTGAGCAGCCTGAGTGAAGCTTGATGTGAACAGCTCTCTGAATGAAGAGGCACATAAACTGGAAGTCTGTGCCTTCTGTATCCATATAAAGAAAGCCAGCCTTATATATAATAGAGCAACAAGCAGCACACTTCTATTCACAGCAATCCCTCTTACCCTAGAGGACAGAAAATACCACAACTGCACTGCCCCTTCAGAAACAAAAACAATAACCAAAAAACCAGCAAAACCTCAAGCTCACATGGGTATAACTGAGTATGTAGTTTTAATAATGCATGAAAAGTTGCACTGAAAACCACTTCAGTTGCTGAATAAAATTAGATCTGCTCCTATATATAGTGTCAATTTTAAAAATAGTAGTACTACTCTATGTGCTAATGCACAACTGAATATTCTCATAAAGCCCTGATTTCTTCTAAACCCAAGCTAAAGAAAAAGGATATATTATTTTCTAAGTGAGAATCTGCAATGGATGCTTTTCATCACAAAACCCTAAATACATCACATACATACAAATACAAAATTTACTCTGACATTTGTCTACACATTTTATAGTTTTGAGAAGAGGTATTTAACTATATTACATCTAGGAAATGGAACTTGTATAAGAAGCAGTTATTAAAACATTTCCTTTTTCATCACATCTTTGCTTAGAAATATAAAATGAATTTGAAGGACATATCAGCTGGCTCTTTGAGGAAGAAAGGGAAAATACTCTTGATTCCACTCTGAATGTAGAACATCAAATCCACTTTAGAAATTAATTTATCATGCCTTTTGAAGAAAAGACTTAGGCTTAACATTAAATTATTAGCTAAGCCACTAGATGAATATATACCTTAATGAAAAGATCTTACTATAATTTAGTCCAGGATATTCGAAGTAAAAAAAGAAAGAAGAGTGGGGTGGATAGTGGATAGACATGACATCATGACATGAGCAGTAAGACTATAAAGAAGAATGAAATTGTAAAGTAAATATTTCTTTTGTCAGACAGAATGTTTGAAGGTATGGAAAAGGAAACATTATTTTATTTCTAGTAAACAGATAACTGAAGGTATGGAAAAGGAAACATTATTTTATTTCTAGTAAACAGATAACCGAAGGTATGGAAAAGGAAACATTATTTTATTTCTAGTAAACAGATAACCTGTGAAATTCATTGTTGCAAGTGATTGGCCTAAATAATAATTTAATAACACCAAACAGAACTTGGACACACACACATATATAGCATGTACACATGTATATACACAAACAAGTAACCTCCAAGCTGTGAAGTCTGGCAGAAGAGCATAGCAAAATCTCCATTTTCCTGCCAACTCCATAAACTTTCCAAACTGAGAACCATTCTCAAATGTATTTCTTGTTCCTCATAACTTTATTGAAAATGCTATTCCTTACTAATATAATTCAGTGGCAGCACAGAACTTACCAATGTTTCTTGAAGGAGTTTTAAAGTACATTAAGACATCATTTATTTTCCTTAAAGTCCTCACAATCAATTCGGATATATGTCTAGAATTCAGCAAATGTACGTGACAATATACAGATACATGCCTAAAGGGAAGATCATAACACTCCTGGAGAAAGAGTATAGTTGTTTCAACAAATGACCAAAGGGAAAAAAACTCTCTGAATTTAACCTCAAAATACCAGTCCAGGTGCCTTCACTGACAAGTGTCTCTCACAGTGCTGTGTAAAACCCATGCAAGGAAACCCACACCCTTTAGACCTTGCACGCAAAAAGCATCTTAAATTCACCAAAAGAATTTTCTAACACTGCACGCTACCAGCAAAACACTGGCAACCACGATGGCAGTCAGATTCTGCTGCAAGATTGTTTAGCTGACCAAAGTGCAGACTTGGTTACCACTGGGTGCATCTGAAAGCAAAGAAAGTATACATTCTCCTTAGGCAAACGTACTCCAGCCAGGTCTGTTTGGTGGAGGAAGATAATGCAGGCATAGAAAGCACAAGCAATGAATTAGGGACAGTTAAAAATTCTTGCACAGAGCAAGCACCAATGTCTGACATTGGTAGTTAAGAACTCATCATGAACTCCACTTTACCCAAATAAAGTCTCAGCAAGCTTATTCTCTTTCACATCTCTCCTTTCAACAGTGTCAAGTACTCCAAAACAAACAATCAAATAGAAAAAAAAACTCCAGAGATATAAATAAGTTATAAAAACATGGGAAAAGCCATGATCCCACATCTCTTCATTAACTATCCTCAATGCTTTGGGAACATGTTTGACATCTAGAGTTATGTATAATCCTCATATACTCAGAAGTTCTCATGAAAATAACTTCTGTCTCAGTAAACACTTACTGCTGATTTAGATAACAATCTTCATCATAAGCAACATCCTACATACTATAAATCCTTAGAATCTTTGAAGAAGCTTCAAGGTCTCTGATTTGCAGGAGGACCACTAAATTTGACTAAGTTCACATTTATGTTAAAGAAGCACTGTTTTCTCAACTCACAGAAAATTCACCCAAAGTTATAAAGCCTTTGGGAAAAACCATCCTGTTGCACATAGCCAAGAGCTTCTTGTAGGCTTACTGGTTAGGAATTTCAAAAGACACTTCCTGTTCTCAGGGTTTTGCAGACAACAGCTACAGACCTCAACCCAACTGCTACTCCAAGCCACTGGTGTCTGGTCACCACCACAAAAAGAGCTGAAAGACTGCTCTAATTTTGTGGCCTCCTACTCTGCAGAGGTCTTGCATACAACAGAAAAATAAGCTAAGTCCAGCTCGTCAGGATTTGGATAGTGAGTAGGGAGGGACAATGCAGGTCTGAATAGTTCACATAACTTGTTCCAGCAGAAACCTCATCTGCCATCCTGCGCACTTAATAAAGTCTGACTCTCATTCTCACCTCTGAACACAGAAGAAAGTCAGTCTCTGGTACTGAACAGGATTACAAGTGTCAAGGTTGCACAGGTGATCTTAATTCTCGTCTTCCAATTTTTTAAAATTTCGGTTTTATAATTTACGTGTTTTTTAAACAGTTATATATATGTGTAGGTATGCATTTAACTTCCCTCCCTATTTTTATAAATACAAGATTTTGTTTTTACCAACCTAAACCATCATCTAATTCTGCTTCATGTATGTGTCTAGTTTCTGTCTTACAAAAAAGAAAAAATCAACATTGGCAATAACATTTCAAAGCCCTGTTATTCTTTTGCACACATGCAAACACAGTTGGTGTTTTTTGAAGATTTCAGCAAAATTTCTTAAGATAAATTGATACAGCTGAGTAAGTAACATTGAATTATAAAACAGCAAGTTCTCACTGTTAAATCACTTACCATATGTACTACCTCAGGGTAAATAGGTTCCGTAATCACATTGCGATTGTGTGTGATATACTCTACCATTTCACTTAAAGCTGCTCGTTTTACTTCCTTCCACTTTAGGTCACTTAGTGGATCAGAAACAAAGTCAAAAAGTACACAACATTGTCGTAACTTCTGGATAAAAAGCTTTTCTTGATCCGCTGGAGGAACATCTGAAAAGTGAAAATAATTATATAATGTTCAAATTATACTGTAGTGGATTCACTGCCCTCCCCATTTTTACTTTGTGAAACACAGGTATAGAAGTGTTTAAGATTACAAGCAGACTTTCTAAATCTTCACACAACTTTTCAGGAATATCATGTTCCAGAGTATGAACCCCACTGAAATATTGTGTACATGTCAGGACGATTAAAAAAATTGCAACAGTGATGCATAACTTGCCCTTGCCAGAAACAGACACTGCATGGAAAAAATACATACTTGAAAAAATGCCTGCATGTGCTTTGTGTTTTGCTTAGGTAATCCCATGAGCCGTTAAAATGACGGATATATGTGAGATTACAAATTATACACAGCAAAAACTTCCAGGATCAGGACTTAAATGTTTAGGAAATACTAGATAACTGGCTGGAGGTAAAGAAAGCAGTACCACGCTTTGACTGCAGCAAAAACTTGTGTCCAATTAAAATGGTCACATGATTACAGCATGAAGCTTAAGACATGAAATGTGAACATACCACAAAGAGTCTGCCCGAGTTTATACCAGAACACATTTTATGTTTCTGCATAATGACTTTTTTATTGTTAGATACAAACTACTAAGGAATAATATCATGGTTAAAAATAGGACTAGACTGACTTTGCAAATGGTTCTGCAATTTACTCCCAATTCTTCTTCCAGTTGATGACTTTCCTTAAGAGTACCACAAAATGCTCGAATCTTCTTACAAAAGCAGCAAGATCTACCATCCAAGTATTTCAATTGGTATTACTGAATACAAGCACATGTGTATGTACAATCTAACTGAATGTACAACAGATCTACAGTCCAGTTGTTAAATACCAGTTGCACTCCTTATAAGTGCCTGAAAATCTTCCTATGATAACAAAACTGGAATAGCTCCTCTTTAATGAAGTTGCTTTCCAAAGTATTTTTGATATAAAAACCTGGAAGGCTTATTTGGTTTAAAACAGCTGGTAATTTTTTTTTCAGTTACATGCACCTAATTGCTCTCAAGAATAATTCCAGTTAGAAAACACTGTAGAGTAATAGCCCTGAAGAACATACAGAATAAAAATGTAGCCTTCATGAAAGAAACCACAACCAGTTAGACTGGTGTCACCAAGATAGCTGGGACAGTGTAGAATTCCAGAAGAAAGAAGGTGCTAGGTAACAGGTGTCCCCATGCAGAGCAACAACTTTCTGACAAATAAACCAAAATGTTCAGTGTTGTGAACAAAGCCACACAAATTTTGTATCTGAATACCCATGCTTTTATTTGAACTAAAATCTAAAGTAACAAATAATTTCTCCTGAGAAAATATTAAAAAAGTAATTAATTGAGAAGCTTGCATACTGAAAGCCAGCCAAATTTATGACCTGAATGTAAAAAAGACTCAGACATACAAAGTGGTTGGAGTGGTTACCTTTTCCCAATTAACTGTAAAATGGAGAGTGGTTCAACCTGAAGCATAACAACAGTTACACTTAGGGATACTGTGCTATGAATGTACACTCCACAAAATCCAAAGCCTAAATACAGACTATAATTATACAAGTAATGGACATACAATTACAGTGATTACAGTACACTAACCTTAAAAGAGGAAGCATTAAAGATGCAATTACCACTAACAGTGAAAGTTAAAAGACTGACAACTAAGAAGGTCAAGAAACACCCTCAGCTAGGCAGCCAGTTATCTTGCCATTTAATCTGAGGTGGCTTAAATATTTTAAGTACCTCGGTCATCCTCATTATTTGAGAGATCTTTTTATACACACTGAGAACCACACATATTTCTAATAAATTGTGTTTTGTTTATTTGGGTGATTTAGGATTGTTAATCCACAGTCTTCAAGTGTCTGGACCCCACATCTCTTCTAGTACTTTGTGTGGAGTAGTTGCCTTGAAACCAAGGTGATCCCTACCTTTAAGGTTTGAAAGAATGATTTCAGCATGATACCAAGCAGAAGTGGTTAAGAAGACGACTTAAGCAGCCCATAATTTTTGTGCAGTGCATGTGCGCACACCTGCAGACCAAATTTGGCACACCCAACAAGTCACTGATCCTCACACATTTGCCAGGGACTATCTGGTTATGTTCTTTCAGTTAACAGCATGCTGATTTCCAAATCACCTTCCAGTTCAATTGAGTGATAACCCCTCAACTCCATTTGCTTAATTAGCTGGCATATTTGAAGAGAAAGCCATTAGGGAAAAAATTCCTTACTTGTGCAACTCTGGTGCTCCATTCCCCAATGACTGACTGTGGGAAGGTCACAGTTATTCAGAAGCTACTCCTTAAACTTACACTAGAACTGATACTTAGAGCTATTCACTGAGCAATGTTTAAAAAAAAACAAAAACAAACCAACAAACCCCAAACACCCTCACCCCCAGTCAAATCAAACCAAAACCCCATTTATTCCACTTCCCTTCCCCAACTGGTAGCAAAGATTTACGTAATTTTCACAGGACTTGTTCTAAACAGTAGCAGTAGAGTAATTTTTTTTATTCACTCCAAACGCTTATCCCTGTCAGTACTCATACCTGAAATGAGTATTATTTTTGCCCTTCTACTGGAACAGGAGCACTGTTTGTTGTAATCCCAAAGAAGGTCAGTCTTATATCTGGATTGAAGGTACATCAGTTCCTGACACAGCTTTACAGAAATCTGTTATGGCATATTTTATGCCTAAGCCTGCACCCAACTGTTCTTTTTTGTAAGAGAAAAATATACACTGGAAAAAGTATCAAAAGATGGTAGGTATTATGAGAGCAAGGTACGTCTCTGGGAAGAGGGATCAGCTTTTTGTCTTGTTTGGGTTGCTCAGAGGTTTTTTCCCTTACAATTACAGGATAACTGTTGGATCAAGTTATACAACCTACAGATATGCAAGCTCTGCCCCTTCTGTTTTAACAGTATCAATACAGAAATAGCTATCCAGTAGAAAATTTACAACACCATCTTAACCTGTGGCCTTGCCAGACTTTTCTGTATACTGATGAGTATAAAATAAGCTACTTTCCACTTTACAACTGATACTAGCTTTGCTTTTATTATCAGATTAACTAGACCATTATCTCACTCTGAAAGGCAGCAATTCCAGTCCATATTTCCCTTTGAAACAGCCAGCTAAAGATCAGAGGTACTCAGCTAGCAAGTGCCTTAGCAGAAAACAAAGAATTGGCTGGAAAAGCTTAAATTCAAACACTGAACTCTGTATGGAAACAGATTCTTTGGAAGCTTCAGGCATGTCTTCAGCAACTCTTACTGTTCACTGCAAACAGATTTCACATTGGTAGCTGTCCTTGACCTCGCATGCTTCTCAGCCAGGATGTGGCACTGGTTTGCACCCAGGAGCTATCATCCCCACCTTTTCTTTTGCAATTTATAGACCAGCTAAAGAACTAAAACACATGAACATTCTAACAAATCAAGATGTCTTCACATTAAAATAGTTTTTTCCTGGTTTTTAAGAAAATTAGCTAAAGTAAGAATAAACCAGAAAACACTGAAGTTCGTATTTTCAGTGCCTGAACTTATGTTAAGTGTTCCATGACACACAAATAGGATTGCCATGTAGAACTGTAGGGATCTTACAGTTTTCTCAATTATATTTTTTATGTTCCTTCAAATCTTAAGTTATATTTTTAGTTTTGTGTTGTAATTGTGACATCACTGGGCACAGATGATAGATCCATCCCCTACCTTTTTCATTGAAGCTCATTTTTCTGTGACAACAGTGTAATGTAATCGTTGCTGAATGGAGGACAAAAGGCAAGGCAAGGTAAGTGGGTGACCCAGAGATGTCACATAAAACAGATGATTTCTACTACAGATTGGACCTGAGATAAGGTTGAATTTCAAGTTTTAGGTCAAGTTTTAGGTTTTTTCTGACACAGAAGAGCTGATGCAATTCCTACCATAAAACACAATTCATGGCCAGTAAAACTCACTATGTTACATCATTTTAAAAGCAGAAAACAAGAGATATGGTTAACAATTTGCAAAATATACATTCAGGGACAAGATTCATCTCATGTGTGAATACATTTTACTCATATATAAAAGCTTAGCAGAGGTACCAGATTTGGTTGGCCGATAGGTCCCTATTTCATTTAAAGAAAAGTAGCTCTTTTCTCTTTTAAGCTATCAGATACCCACAGCTACCAATCAGGACTATGCACACACAGTAAATAAAGCTCCTCTCATTTTAAATGGGCAGCTAGATTTTTTTTCATACAGAAAGATACACAGAAGTTTAAGCCAGAGAATATCACCACACAAAGGAGAAGAAGCATGTGCAAAAACAAGGTCATAGAAAAAAAGACAAACAAAATCATCTGCTCAAAGTAACTGCTTCTGTAATACACTGGTGTAGAGCAAAAATCGAAGCATGTAGGATGACTCTTGCTTGCAAGCAGACAAAACATCTCATGAAACATGTCAGCAACCCTAATGAAGGACTAGAATTATTAATGATTTGGAAAAACAACATTTAATTGGCAAGTAGGGTGCTACCCAAAGGATATCCCTAAATTTACCGGCCACATGGTCCTTTCTGCAGGTCAAAAGTATTAGTGCATTTTTAATTTGATGTTCATCGGCAAAAAGAGCAGCACTAAAGCTTTACTGAAGCTTTGTAGGATGCCCTTTATAGTTGTACTTTAACAAGGGGAGTCTAGTATCTTGCAATGTTCTCTTAAAACACTTCAGTTGACAATACCACAGCAGCATTTTTTCAAAGAATAAAGAATTCAGTGCCTGGAGTAAGAGAAATGGAAATTGCCAGACACAAAGGCAGAGGAAACACACAGTTTGGAAAGTAGAACATAATCTGTCAAAACATGGGTTTACCAGGACCAATACTTTTTCCAAAACTAGTGATCAAGTCCTTAAAAATGAAAATAATTAGAACAAAAATAGAAAAAAAATATTAAAAATGCTGAACTAACATTTGATAAATTCCATTTAAAACATTTACCTTATTTTGAAATTGTTTAATTACATGCTAAATCAAAGCAAGAAACACTATTCTGGAATGATTTTTATTGCATTTCTATTATGTGACCAACTTTTTATAGTTTTCAATGATTTTACTGAAATCATGATGACAATAACACTAATTAAGGATGACAGTCTACCATTAACAGAATTCTATCATAACACATGATATTGGGAATAAGTGGAAGTGGGTGGCACATGAATGAAAGCTTCCAATTCATGCACGGACAAATTTAATTAAAGCTATTTCTTTTAGCAGCATATAAAAATAAACTCAAGGAATACAAGAAAGTACTAAAATTATACACAATACATTTTATAGTATAACTAGCAACTCTAGGAGTGGGAGTTTGGCTGCAGATAACTCAAACCAGGCAAGTTGTATGGATACACTGGAATAACAAATACATACAAAATACTGCTGTTTATATTGTTTTATTTATTGATCCTGCAGAAACATTTCTTTGCCAAAAGAAATGCTTAAAACAAGAAAAATTACAACAGTTACCAAAAAGCCACAGGAACATTTATGGAAAAACAGAGTGCTAGTACTAAGCTCAAGAGAGCACCACATAGAAACATTTTAAGTGGCAGAGAAGAGGAATAAACTTCTGTTCTTTATCTCACTATTGAAGGGATGGTACATGTCAGTGTCGTAAAGTGTCATCAAGAATACAGGCTTACTCTAAAAGAATTGATCTGTAAGTTTAAGGTCCTTCTCCAACTACCATATATGAGACCTGTAAACGTTCTGGTTTTTTGTTGTTTTTTATTTTTAAACACTTTAAATATCTTCCATCAGAAACAGGACACTGAAGTGCAGATAGACTTTGTCTCAGATACAACAAGCCCACGACTCCCAAAGACTCTTGAACAGTAATTAAAAATATTTTACAGGTACTCAGAGCTTCCATAAGGATTACAAGAAAATACTTTACTCCAACCAGCTATTCTCAAAGTAAAGCTGTTTTGTGTAAGGCCAGCTAGAAGGTGAGCTGAGAAGAGCAGGTGGGTGCACAAGGGAAATTTCCAGTCTCAGGCAGTACTTGGAGAGTGAACCAAGACTTCCAAAGTGTCCTTCATCTATATCAGCTGCCCTGATGCAGCCCCATGATGTTCAGCACCTGTGCAGGTACTCCAGCGACATTGGAATGAGAACCAGCTGCAATTACAGGCTAATGTCCACTCCTCTGCATTCAAGGAACTGAGCTGCTGGCAGCAGCCAGAAATACCTTTTGGCCATTCTTCAGATAACAGAAATTTTTAACTGGAGAAAACCCTGATTTATATTTCCCTGTATTTGAAGAAATTACACTGTTCCTACCTGCCACTGTTTCACATTTTCATCTGAAAAGCTGACAACCAAAATGTGATAGACACACAAAATATAATTACTTCCTAATACTGATAGAAAATAAGGTTTAAAAACAATACTTAAAATTATAAACATGTGGCACATTTTCTACATAAAATTCAAAAGCAAGTACCTTTTATTTATTTAATTTTCAAGTAGTTCAATTTTTGGGCACTCAGGTACTCTGTCTTATTTAAAGATGTCTTCTTTCCATCAAACAAATTCTGTTCAGTAATAAGCATTCAAACTCTACATTTTAATAAAGCAACAGCACTGATATTGTTTCTATGCCAATCTGCAGCCTGGATCAAGCTACAACTCCACTTACAATAAAAAAGTATTTTCACCTATGACAGCTTGTGTATGAAAATAATCCTAATCATGTGTCCAGCTCCAGGGTCCCTGAGACAGGAAGGACAGGCATCTGCTGGAGTGATTCCAGACAAGGGTGATGAAGATGCTCAGAGGGCTGGAGCACCTCATCTGTGAACACAGGCTGTGGGAGTTGGGGTCCTCCTGCATACAAGAGTAGTCTGGGGAGACCTTCTAGCACCTTCCAGTACGTAAAGGAGCTACAAGGCAGCTGGAGAGGGACTTTTTACAAGAGAATGGAGTGACAGGACAAGGAGTAATGGCTTTAAACTGACAGAGAGGAGGTTTAGTGTAGACATTAGGAAGAAATTATTTACTGGGAAGGTGGTGAGACAGTGGAACAGGTTGTGCTGAGAATGTCCATCCCTGCAAGTGTTCAAGGCCAGGTGAGATAGGGTTCTGAGCAACCCAGTCTGGTGGAAGCTGTCCATGGCACGGAGGTTGGTACTGATAAATCTTTAAGGTCCCTTCCAATCTAAACCATTTTATGATATGATCCTATGATACAGGAATGGGGAAGGGAAGGCAAGAGCAACATGTTGGAATTCATTAAGGTACATAGCATTTAGGCTTTTTGGTTTCTAAATAAAGAAATCTCTTGGCTAAATTTTCATTCAAAAGAATGGCTTTTCATTTGATTATGAGGCTTTTAAAGGAATATATTTTTCTATGTAATGAAAAAAAAGAAAAAAAAAAGACTGTTTGAATCAAATGAGCTATTACCAGACTAATTAAACAGGAATTGAAAAAAGAAAGAGAGAAAAAAACCCACAACACTTCAAGAATCCTACAGCTTAGAAGAGCCTGAGAGGAATGGGAAGCACATGCTTTGTCAGTCCCCGAGTGAGGCTCAAAGCAGGTGCTTTACAACACTAATCCCCTCT
Organism: Muscicapa striata striata; assembly: GCA_030060385.1. Lineage (NCBI taxonomy): Eukaryota > Metazoa > Chordata > Aves > Passeriformes > Muscicapidae > Muscicapa > Muscicapa striata. The sequence goes on from JAREIS010000055.1 coordinate 269,100, forward strand.
GAAATCTCCAGCCATTGGGGAATCCATCTCTGGTAGCAGCTATCTCCTAAAAGAGATTACACCGTGGTTTTGAGGATAGAGGAAGTAAGTAATGACATATAACTGTCAAAGATTTAAGACAGGAGATTTTAAGGACTGATTAATAACGAAATAGGAAAAAAGGTCTGCTGTCATTTTAAACTATTTGGCATAATTTTTACATACTAAACAACCTGAGGCACTGAAATTACTGCCAGTAACTTTATTTCTGGTGTAAATCATAAGTCTAACAGTGATAAGAGTAGATCAACAGTGAATGATATGCACACGAAATTATCTAATGATTTTTCAAAAGTGGACCAATGCCATTCTGAACCAAGCTCTTGCTTTACAAGGAGTTTTACCAGAAGTCAACTGTTTTATTAGAAACCATGTGAAATTTTAAAAAACCTTAAGAGGATATTTGTAATCATAGTTAAGAGAAATAAGGATTTTTACACTATATTAAAATGTTTAAGAACAGAAAGTGACAAGTAAAAGTGATAAGTGCATAAATACTTTAAAGGCAATGTAGCATAAAGAGGAAAACAGGAATGATTATACAGGAAATGACATGTGAAACAAGCCGAAATGGGCTTGAGCTAATGAAATGGAAATTCTACCTGAAAATTAGGGAGAAAAATGGTAAGGAGGATAATCAAATAGACAATGGAAGAAAAAACGTGTCTTAACAGGTAAGGAGAGAAACGAGAAAACGAACTCTCAATAAAGCCTTCTGGCACACATACAGTTAATATGACACTAAATCTCACTTTTGAACATAAAACGACCCAGAGAAACCCAGAGAAAACCCCTCAATTTCATAACCACTAGAGTGTCCTTGAATCTACTTTCAAATCATCCAACATTTTCAAATATGTTTGAAAACTTTAGAATTGTTTTAAAATATATGTAACAGTCTCTCTGAGAAAATTAAGTACTATTGTTGTGAGGCCAGACCTTAATTATGCTCTGTAACATAACTGCAGTGTATGGTGTAACTCGGAAGATTTGTATTAAGTAAACTGAAGAAACACATAAACCTGAATAAACTCAGCCACTCTGGACACTTGGATGAAATAAGTATCAGGTAATCAAGTCTAACGATCTGCTATAAGCAAACGCACCGTTTCCTTCAACATACCCAAACTCCACACATCAACCCCTAATTCTAGTCAGATACTGCTCTGAGCAACTTGTGCATCAATAGCACCTGTCACATATCCATGATAAATACAATTCAAAGAACACTCGACTGCCAAACTGTAAAATAACTTGGTTGCTTTTCCAGAGTCTATCACACTGCCTCCCCCTCTCCTCACTCGCTATACATTTGCTAAACCTGGGGGCTGCTGCTTGTTTTCTGTTGGATGCTTCTGAATGCCAAAATTGGTAAATTTAATGATGACATGTAGAATAATCATTAACAGATATCACAAACTGGGTCTTGTGTAGACTTCAAAATAGATGACACAATAAATTACAAAGGAGGAAGAAAGGTTTTTCTATGATCAAACTGATGTGTTTCACATTCCAATGCAACCTAAAGCAAATGCCCAGTCCCCAGGAACTCTGGTTAATTATAATCACATCCTTCCTTGTCTGAAGCAAACATTTATTTTGAAATTAATACAAATTTCCACAAACCTTCCTTGAGGACAACCCTGATTTAGTTTTCTAAATTCTCCATTCTATTTAAAATTAAAAATAGGAAGGGAAGTCTTTTTTCATAGGAAGTGCTTAAACAGCATAGGTCACACTGAGGTTGAGATGCAAACTAAGGTCCAGAATGGCTGATCAACATCTAAAACATCTCAAATTGTCACACATCATTACAAGATATGCAGAAGTGTTTTCACCAGAAATCAACAGGGCTTTTGTGGTTTTCATGAGAGCAGCTTCTTAACAGACTTCAGTAGACTGCAAGCCTATCTCTAATACAGGGTTTTTTTGTACGTGTTTGGGGTTTTTTTAGGGGGAGGGCTGTGTGGTAGAGCTTTTGTTTGGTTGGTTTGGGGTTTTTTTGTTTGATTGCTTGGGTTTTTTGTTTAATTTTTTTTTTTTTTTTAGTTTTGGTTTGTTTTTTGAGAAAAAACTCCTTTCTTAGTCACACATCCTGTGAAACTTAGCTGCCTTGTATGAGGGGATATAGGTAAAAGAAATGATTAAGCAGCACAGAAACAATGACTTGGTAAGAAAATAAAGAAATATATTCAGAACTAGGTTAGTAAATTGCTTAGCAGTCAACACTGGACATGTTCAAATGCCAAGAGCAATTACGAGCAGTTAGGAAATAAAAATTACTTTCCAGCGATGAAAATTCTGATTCAACTAAGTAGAAAGGCAATGATGCCCATTTAAAAATACATACTTTCAACATCTAAGAAGATTAAAGATACAAGATACCTGCACGTTTGCCAGGAATTAAGTGCATAATGATTTCCCATTTAACCCAAAAATTATTCCTGCACAATCCAACATTATTTTCCTCATATCACATTTGTCTGAAAACTTACACATTTGCTTCAACAGATACCTTCAAGTCAAATTAGTCTCCAGTGTTACAAAGGAATTCTAGTAAGAACTGAAAATGTACCTATTAGCAATAGTGTCCCTATTGCTTAGCTGCCAGAGAAGCTGACATTCTGCTGATAATTTCCACAAAATTTCTACCCCTCTCACACAGGACAAAGAGTGAACTGCAGTATGGAATACATTTAAATTGGAGTCTCCAAGAATCTGTAACTTTACACGGCACAAACAAGTTGATTGGCTGTATTAGCTATGAATCCAAGACTGACTCCCTACTACATGTCCAGAAGTCCTGGACATGTTAAGACATCTCATTCCCAGCACATTTTCCAAAATATTCATCATTCTATTTATATTTTCCCTTTTTAACAGAAGATTTAATGTGCAATTAAAGCAACTTGTTCTAATTTCTTCCATTTAACTACCAGCTTAAAATGCTTTATTCCTTAAGATACATTAATGATTACTGAGTTCCAGCAATATGAAGTGAGAAAAGTTATGCAGTCAAGTATACACTCAAAATTTTGCTTTTGAGATGATGTGTAATATTCTGACTCAAAAGCCATAAAAATCTTAATTTTGTACCGAGACAAGAACAAGTCAGTTTTTGATAGCATGCAAACAACTTTAAGACAGTCCTCAAAAAAATGCTGCACATCACTTTTGGGATTTTAAGACACTGTACAAAAGAGTAGATGTAACAGGAGCAAAAAGTATAAAAATATACTGGGAATAAGTTAGAAGGAAGATTCTAGTGTTACTACTAGTTTGTTTGGAAATTTTTTTGAAGAAAAACTTACTACACCCAAAGAACATTTGTTTTTTGTAGGCTTTGATAAATTTGTTCAAGTTTTCTTTCCAACATGATTTGAATGAACACAGGACACGTTTGAAACATCACTGCCATTGTTATGCATTCTCTTTAAATATAAAAGTAATAACAGAATTTGGTTCTGGAGGCTGTGTGAAGCCACACAGCTGGTAGATTTCATTCAAAATGCAAATTTTAAAGCTTCCATAAAAAATCTTAAAAATAAAAAGTGCTTCAAATTGGTAGGCTTCTACAAATTAGACAAGTCCCAAATGAACAATTTTTAAATTAGTTTTTAAATTTTACATTTAATGTAAATTTTTTTCTTTGTGCAACTTACAAAGGAAGTATTTACTTCATAAAAATTCAGATCGCTATCAGTAACAAGAGCAATTGACACAATGAAAATTGACACAAAACTTGAAAACTGACACAAAACTGCCACTTCCACAATTGATAACAATGCAGAGTCAGATCCCACCCCTAAGTTTAACTACAGTTTTATGAAAGAAAACTTAATTGGCAAGTTATAGCAGAAATAGTGCCATTTGATTTGTATGTGCATTAAGTGGAAGTGATTAAAGGATGTGCGGATGTGGCTTTAAAACATCACTTATCTCAGCTTTATCACTTGAGACAGGATGGTGCACACCAAGGACAGGCACCAGCTCCATGAGTCTTCTGAGACTCTACTTTCACCTGTACGAGGTGTCCACCTCTGGCAGGAAGATTAGATCATAAAAGCCACCTCTCCAGATGAATATCTTGTCTGCATATGATGCAAATAACCCTGTATCTATTAAATATTGCTGGTGTTCAATTCATCTGTGTGGTTTGTTTACAGAACAGTTTCAGTAGCTAACTATTTGATAGCACATGGAATTAATTTGCTGTTTTTAGAGAAGTCTTAATTGTTAGAAGCTTCAAACAGAAATGGAAATTAAATTTTTCCACAGAAACACATACTTAATTTTATTTTAAAATGTATTTAACAGCAACCATCATAATACAATATGAATAAAAATTTGAGGGCAACTATTTTTGCTTCCTTGAAAGGGCATACACATTACTCCATGAGTCAGTAAAAGTAATGTAAAAATTCCAGCTGACTACCTTCCTATAATTTCATGGTATTTTTAGCTCAACGAAAAGTCCCCTCTAGAGACATTTTACAGTCATGCCCTCAGATACTTTGCATGCAGTATGAGCACTTAACATCCTCATTGTTTCCAGAAGAACCTGTACACACACCCTTCATATTGGCAAGGGGTCTATAGGAAGGTAAAAACAACCCAACAAAGTCAAGAAAGGGGGAGTGAGAGAGAACAAAGAGTAAAAGCAGTAGCCAGGTAAAATACACACTCTGACAGAAAGTGATCCATGGTAAATGGCGAGTTAATAAGTGTGTCGCCATGTTAAAGGCAGCAGGAATAATAACTAAGCAACCTCCTTTACATCTGCTTTTGGTCAAATAGTGAAAACATCCCCCATGAGTTTCTTTGGTAGATATATTAAAAAACCATCAGTCTATGTCTGGCAATGTCTGAATGTCCTTCCAAAAGATCTAGCCAAGCAGTACAATAAGCAATACAACAACAGAGTGATTTGTACCAATATCAGTCCTTTGATAATTCAGGTGATTATCTAATACTAACAGATGAACATTTTCATAATTTGATATATACAAGAGGCCTAGGTTCATTAAGAATAGAACTGCTGCTCATCCTTGAGGAAGATAGCCTTGCTTCTCCTTTTTGAGGCAACACTTTCAGAAAGGAACAGCAGATGGGTTTCAAAGCTAACAATTAAGTGTACAAGTCATTAAGGAATGTTAAAGAGCATCAGTGGCTCAGAATTTTCTGGGAGAAATTGGGAACTTTTGGGAAGATGGATGACTATGAGCTCCAGGAGCCAGGCCACGTACTAATGGAGTCCAGGTGGCTTGGTAGAAACATAACAGCCCAAACACAAGGTTGATAACTATTCTCATCCCTTCAGGTTACCAAATTATAATTGGCTAATGGGGGAGAAAAGAGAAGAACAAGCATTTTCATCTCCTTTAAATCTCAACTGAGATTTATCCATTCGATCAAAACCCATGGGAAATACCATTTATTAGATTGGCAAAAAGGGCTAAAAGAAGTTTTGAAGGTCTTTTGCACAGAAATATTTCCACAAAGGTACAAACAAGCCTTCCATTTTAAAATTTAAATTCACTCAGAGAATGAACACAGTTCATCACTACTATGGAACATCTCAGAAGAAAATGAAGATGTCTCCTCTATGTACCTTTCTCCCCAGGAAAACTTTGCTCACTTCTCACAACAAGGAGTGACTACTGTGCCTTTAATTAAACATCCACTGAATTTAAGTGTACTAAAGAATTAAAAAAAATTAAGATTTAAATAAACATACATGCTCAGACCAATTAAGTTCACCATCCTTAAAATACCTACTTATGTGGAAGGTGCAAGATGCACGTAAAGGTGAAGATCACAGTTACACAGAAAATACAGAAGGAATAAACCAGATTCATTTTCTGCTGCAGAATATACTAAGAGGAAAAAACCAGTATCATGAAAGGTGACTTTGAGATTTCTAGGTATGCTTTTATAATCAAAATAAGCTAGTTTCAGAGTATAATAAAATATTAATACCCCCAAAAAAGGCAAACTCAGCACATGTAAAGGAAATTATGCTTGAAATGTATCAAGTTCTTGGAAAGTATTAGAAAGTTGGTAAGTGATTATCTTGGATTTTTATATTTTTAACATAATGTTGTTATAATGCAGGAAGATTACTACAAACATGTTGCAAGGATGTGTTAGAAATGACACTGTTCAACATTTTCATAAACATCACAGAAGATGAACAACAAGGTCACACAGTTTGTTAAAATCTGTACTCATTGTCAATTCAAACTTGTCAAAAAAGGCCAGAGAAAAATCTCACACTACTGAGCAAATTAGTTCAATCTTTAGATCTTTCCAAAAGCTGATAAATGTAAAGAAATGTGGGTAAAATAGCTGCCTGTGTGCATTTATTAATTCTATCTTATTCAGAAGGTATTGACTGCTCCTGAGCTCCTAACTGAAGATTTTGAAATTAATAAAACATCCTTTTAGCATACCAATGTTTTTAATACTGCATGCAGTTCCAGTCACCCATCTTTAACAGTTTGCTAAAACATGGCAAGAATAATTTAAAACATCATCAACATCAAAAATGGCGAGTTAACAAAAACAAAAGTACTACTAAAAGGCGTGCTAGGACCAAGTATTAAAAAAGTCTGCCTTAGTAACTAAAAGGAAAAGAATGGGCATAAATAGAGCTTACAGTAAGAATACTGCTCTTCGAACTTGAAAAAAAACCAAACTATGGTTAAATTAATATTGTAGTATTTTTATGTTACAGCAAGGTCAGTCATTTTTGTCCCATAAGCACCAAAGAATGACAGAATCAGAGAATAATTTTCACCAGAAGTGACAGTTCATTTCTGCTAGTCTAATCCCCCACTACATAAACCCAGCTGCTCTCCAGTCAAAGTATCTCCAATTACAGAGATTTCACAGCCCTTTTGGAATTTTGTTCCAGCTTTTAACCACTTTTATGGTGAAAATATTTTCACCTTGTGTACAATTGCAATCTCCAGTGTTTGCCAAGTCATATTGGTTACTTCTCATTCACTCGCTGTGGATCTCCGGGAAGAGCATGGCTCTGTGCTCTACATCCTCCCATCAGTTAGTCAAGGATCAAATCTCCCCTTAACCTTCCTTCCTTTAGGCCAAACAAATCCAGTTCTTTCAACCTCCTTTGCACATCAGGAGGTAAATGGTTAATGTTCTGTGTGCTGAGTTTGGTCTGTACTACTTCTGAAGTGAGAGTTTTGGGCTCTGCTTCCCATTTAATTACAAAATGGGTAATTCTTTATTCTTCTTTTAGCTCAGACACAATTCCTACAAAGCAACAGTCCAAGAATGGTTTTTAGCAACTGTGGTTAGATAGAAGTATTTTTCAAGAAAAACATACAATGGATTCTTTCTAAAATGAAAGTGCCAAGCTTTTCTCCTTTAAGATATAAATTGCCTAACTAAACAATGATCATTCACCACCTTTTAGGAACATGCAAATTTCTATCTAAATGCTCAGATATTTACATCACAGCAACACTATCACTGACATTTTTTACTCTGAAGAACACTATGTAAAGGTGGAATCTAAACTACCTTCCATGATCCCTCACTCAAGATGAGCAAGCAACACATACAAAAAAATGGATACAGTTAACATCACATCAACATCACATCATCTTTGAAAAAAAGTCAAGAGCATCTTGCACAAAATCTAAAGTAACTTAAATAATGACAAGTTAAATCTGTCAAAAACCATTTGCTGCCCTGGAAGGCAAAGGAGAAGGATGGACAATGAGATATTTGAAACATATTTTGGCCTACAGGAAGCATCAGTTTGAGTTAACACAGTATCAGGGTGTTCTCACCCTTCTTCCCACACAACTTTCAGTATGTCTTGCAAAACATCTTGAAAATAATTTTTGAAAAGCATGAACAGACATTACCAGTTCCAGCCAGTCAGCAACTAAGCCATTAAAGTAACCTTTACATCCTGCTAATTCTGCCATTGCAGATCAGAACAGAGTTTTATATGCATTGTGTTCAAAATATGTGTCTTGAGTTCATGAAAACATTGGCATCTGGGCTACATCTATGCTCTGGCAAAACAATACTAAGGGATTTTTCTTATCAAAACTAATGAAAAATGTCTGCTCCTCCCTGAGTACTCATATTCTGCCTACAAAACAAGTTACTATTATTTTCCACCTGCTACTACACTCTTTGCAACAGTTACGGTTTTGAACACTCACCAGTAAATACAAACTGGTAACTCCGAAGTCTAGTGACAAACATTTACTGTTTGTCTAATCCATGCAGCTTTTACAGCTGCTTTCTCTGCCTGAAATGCTGAGATGGAAATCAAAATGTTTCCTTTCCCCAAGCCTCACCTTGTTTATGTGGCTCATCCTGTCAGAGCCTTGAATGCACTTCCATCACCCTGGGCATTCAGCTGCCAGAAGGCTCCATAAGGAGGGATGCATCCTGAAAACACCATCCAGATCTGCTTTCCTCCCTACTGTACAAATGCTAAACTCATAATGCCTAATAACCCTCTGTGCTGTCTTAATCTTGATTGCAAATGGCCCATCGATGCACAAAGATGCTAAAGGAGCTCTCCATGCAGATATCCCATGATGAGTTCCTTTAGCTACATTTGTTTCACAAGGTCAAGTGTCTACCTCAGATCACAAACCACAGTAGTTATTCTATGGCTATAACTGAAATTGTAATTTCCCTGGAAGCTTTATATCACTCCAATACAACTAAGTTTTCAGTACATTATGACAATCAGGGACAAACCAAGGGATAACATTCAGCTACCTCTGTACTCTAGAAAGACCAGTGCAGCAGTAGCATAACTCAGATCCCCAGGAGAGCCTGTTGCTGACTAAAGACTCACTCCCCCATCAGACCAATCACTCTCCCTGAGCCAATGTTTCCAGCACAAGCAGATAATGTTCAGCAATGGTGCCATCACTTGCTTTTAGCACGGATTAAGCTCTTTTGATGCTTGCTATTTTCCAGCAATGGGTCAAAAGTCACCTGTGTTTCTGATTTCTACACACTGCTCTTGAACAACTGCCAACAGTCTACAGTTGTGACAAAGGGCACAGTCTCACAGTACCTGAATGAAGAAAGGAGAGCAGCTATACTGACACTGAGCAGGGTCAGCCGACGGTCCCGTGGTTGCTGAAGTGCTCAGTGAAGGGGGACACCAAGCTGAGTAGTCAACACCTCGGGATCCAGATCAGTGAGGCACATGACAGGACAACCACACTGCTGCAGTCCAGCTGAGGCAACAACCATGGCCACAGGCCTGAGCCTACAGACAGCTCCTGAATCAAAGGGGAACCCCAACACTACTCACAGCTCTTTCCACAGGAGTCTGACTCAGGATTACACAGCTGCACCATACCCAAGATAAGCTTGAGTACCTGCAGCCAAATGAACTGCTGGAGAACAGGGTATTTGTGGCTGTGACATCTCCTATCCTACAAGCACCTGCTGTTCCTTCTTTTGTGATGTTGGACATAGCAGTGTCAGCAATGGCAGCCAAGAGAATTCCAACATTCTTGTTTCCTATTCACAAGACTCTAACATAATTTAAAAAAAAACTTGCATGTGTTTTTCCACAAAAACACATAAAAGGTAAAGCTGTAAGCAACCCGGACAACAAGGCTCCCTACAGTTCAGGATGCACAGAACAAAGGTTCTGATCTGGCATGACATCGTCACTTGCTAAAAATTTCCTTTTTATTCTGCAAAAATTACATATTTCATATGATCCAGGTAAAAAAGTGCTTTGGAATTAACTTTAAAAATAAGACAGCAATTTTTATTTTTAAAGAAGTACTAAGAGTCCAGAAGGCTTCACATATTTTTAGAAGCAAGATTGAGTTCAAATATGGTAGCTACACCACCTCAAAATTTGAAAAATTTTATGGAACTGGTGCTTAAGAAGTATCTATGAGAAATACCCAAGGGGCTTGTGTCCCTACTCCCTGCCCTCGGTCTTGAGGTTTTCACTCTTACAGTTGCCAAGAGGAACATTTCTACTAGAAATTTAGTCCTATATTACAACAGATGATGCAAATATACAACTGTAAAAGCAGCATGCATTGGGACAAACAGTAATAACATGTCATTAGCCTTCAGAATTACCAGCTAATTTTTACTGCCATTGATTTTGTATGTATTGCTCTGACAGGCTTAATTTTGGAAGCATCAGTACTGGTAGCATCAACACAGCTGGTGACATAAGGTACACATAAAAAATCCAAAGGAACTTCTGCACACATGGATACACGGAAGAGATACTTTGCTCTCCCAGTGTTAAGAAACTCCTCTGGGCTATAATACCAGAGACTCATTTTATTTTCTGCCACCTGAAAAATGAAAAAAAAAACAATCTCCCAGTTATTCTTTAATTGCTTACAAGAAAGTCTACTCTCATAATCCACTGAAAAACTGCAACCAAACAGAAAAAAAAAAACCATACCACCAAAAAAGCCCTAAAGCACAAAACTCTTTAACCTCTTCTTTACTACTGTATTTATTCAGTGCACCAAAAATGTAGGTCTTGGAAAAGTAAATTTCAGAATAGTTTCTCAAAATCAGTTATTTCCACAATTATGTACTACATTGGAGCAACGGCAGCATAAGAAGCTCAATGACAAGAACCTTGTTATCATATTGGGTCAAAGGATTAAGGAAAATCATTCTGATTCCAATCTTGGTTTGTTTTCCTAACTTGCACCTTTAAAAGATGGCGCTTTTCCCCTTCCAAAAGGCAGCATATAACTGAAAATGAAGATGATTTGTACACAGTGAAAAGCAAAGGCTTGTCCACAGGTCAGGCAGTTCCATTTATAATCCTTTGACAACAAGCACATTCCCTATATGAAATCAAGGGAATTTTACTGCATTTTCTCCCCAGTCAAAGATCAAATTAGTTTTCTAGAATTCATCCATTGCCACTTCAGACAGAGAAGGTTACGGGTCTTTTAAAAGGAACATCTTTTTAAAATGCTCCTTCTTAAAATAACAGACTTCTGAACAGTTGGGGTTTATAAACTTCAAAAACAAAATTTTATCAGTGTATGAAGTATTAATGAAAAAAAAATTCTTTCCAGTACTAACATCTATCCTATGCCAGTGAAGGCTAAAAAGAAAAGGTAATTAAGAATGGTATCAGCTATGTTTTTTGAATATAAATACCATTGTTTAAGGTGTGTTCATCTGAGCTAATACATGTTCTGCCTTCATAAAGTTCTAAACCAGAACCACCCTAAGGCAGATATTAAAAAAGCACTGGTCGCTTAAGAGCTGGTTAAAAAAATACACCCAAAACCCCCAACACAATGTAAAATTTTACTAAGTAAAAAATACAAAACAAGAGATACACACTCAATATTATACAGTAGTGTCACATCAACATGTATTTTCAAATTACATAAAATGTAATTTGCAATGCACTCATTCTATACACCCAAAAGAACATATTCGGTGAAGAACGGAACATTCAGAACTGCACAACATGGTAGGCACATAAGAGCTTGCTTGTTACAGCCAAACCACATCTCTTCTAGGAAATGCCTTCTAAATACATAAAGGATATTTTCATAGTAAGTGTCACATCTTTTCTCCCCCTTCCTCTCCGGCACTTCCAATTCTTTTAAAAGCTGCAGGACACTTTAAGGGAGCTCTATCTGAACAATTCAAACAAATAAAGGCTTTGAAGCACACCAAAGGTTTGTCCTTATTCTTCAGAAACGATATAGGGATAACTTGGCTCTTCCCTTCCCCCCTCAGTAGCTTTCTGGGGTAGTGACTTCACATCCTTTGACATCAGCACAGCTTGGAAGGGGGATGGGAGAGTTACGGCAGAAAGCAGTAAAACCTGCTTTTAACTATGTATACAATCCCTCCACGAATTCTTAAATGTTCCCCAAACACATTTAATAGAAAATGGATTTTGCTCTCCGCCGGTTTTACTGCGGCTGTAACAAACCGAGAGGGACTGAGCTACAAAGGACTTCCTGCTCCCCTTCTCCGAGCTCCACAATAGCCATTTATTCGCTCGTCAGAGGGTCGCGATTCACTCTTACACGCACAATAACTCACCTCTAATATGCAAAAGGGCCACGGGCTGGAACGGCCCATTGGAATTGGCTGCGTCAACCACCATCCTGCTGCCAGCTCTGTTACATGTCAACATCTAGGCTCCAGCAGGCACGACACTGTATTCCTTAAGGCAAGAAACCAGCCTCCATTTTAGTTAAAAAAAAGACAGAAACTGAAGCGCTCTGCAGCTGGAGGGAACTGGCTGGGGAGTGATGTCAGCGGGCGGGAGGAGCCCCATTGGCCGACGGCAGCAACTTCAAATGACACCGAGGAGGCCGCGAATGAGCGCGGCCGGTGCGGGCTCCCCGCGCCCGCGCCGGCCCGGCCCCGGCCCCGCGCCGCCCGCGGCAGGGGCGGAGCGGCTGCGGAGATGACGGCTCTGCTGCGTTGGCTTTGGGATTTTTATTATTACCAGGATGATCTCATTGCTGCTGTTGTACCCCCGCCCCCTCGATAATATTCAGTAGCACCTGCTAGGAAAAGCGCATGCAGTTTTATTTTTCCTCTTTCCTTAGCCTTTCCTTCAGCACGGTTTCCCAGGATTATAAACCAATGTTCAGTATAACCGTGGAAAAACACAGCATTGAGGGCAACATCTACAACTTTAGCTTTCAAGGGCCATAACAAAAGGTAGTTAGTTCACAGTAAGATTGGATTATTATTGGTGATTTAGAAATATAAAACCTCATAAGCATTCCATGAACTGTTTTACCACTGGTTACTAGTATGTACATTACGAATAAAAATACATATATATGACAAGCAGCAGATAAAAACCCCATGTTTCATGCTGAATATTTCTTTTAATCTAGAAATGGACCTGGACGCTGCTATCTAGAAAATCTAGAAATGGATCTGCCTTCAGTTTACATTAACGTTCCTAAATTTGGATATTCCAAAATACTGGTTTTCCTTTCTAAAAAGATCAGTAATTATAAATAACTTTTTAAACTATTACTGAAAAGTAAAGGAAAGGACTAAGAAGCAGTATATACACCGATGGAAGCAGTTTTTCTGTATAATCTCAGAAGTACAATTAAAAAAAGCACAGCATAATTTCTGAACCTGTTAGTTTGATTATTTTAAGTATTTACAACACAACTGTGAGCAGCCTTTTTTTTGTCATATAAGACTTGCACATTTATTTTTACAATGTGCTATTTGAAGGACCATTTTGTCTGCTGGGAGGGATGTTGAGAGAAACTGGCACTGTTACTTGTTACTTGTGCTGTCTCCAAATCTGCCCTTCTCCCCAAATATTGTATGTCACATACTAGAGCAAATGAGTGCATAGATTACTTAACCTATGACACTGTCCTAATTTATATCTGCTCAAAAAAGAAAAAAAGAGGGTGCACATCAGAAGACACTTTTCCATTAGGTAATTTGCTGATGAAATTTTGAAATAAAAACAAATTAGAGGGCATGTATCTACCTGGTTAGAAAAATTACATCACACTACAATAATACACTGTCAAAGGTGAGTTAGAGATGTACTGAATATTGATCAATTGGTGAAGGGAAAAGACTAACTGGGATATAAAAAAGAAGAATATCATCCATAAGACACACAAAGAAATCAATTGGATTTACTGATTGCTGATAAGGCCCAATTTGAAGTAGTAAATCCTGGCTGTAAACCTGATGAGAAAACCCAAAGACAACAAATCTTTAAAATATTACTTAGTGAAAAAAAAAAAAAAAAAAAAAAAAGAAGGCCCTCTGATGTGGTGTGTGGGTTGCTTGTTTGTTTGTTGGTTTGTTTTTAAATAGAAGGGACTTGACTGGGAATATCCGAGTACTTTAAAGAGTAATTATGGAGGTGGAAGGAATTAATTTTTTCCACATTTACTACAAACAGTAAACGCATCCTACCTCAAAGAAGATTAGCTTAGAAATTAAATTAAATCCTCTCACAATAAGCACACTGAAAAAAAAAAAAAAAAAAAAAAAAAGAGAGGGACTGCAAAGTTTTAGTAATTTAAAAAATGACCAAACAAAATGTGTGACATAAATGTAGCTGATCCTGCTTCTGACAACATCAGAACAAATTGCATGAACCTTTTAGGCCTTTTCTCTAAGACTACAGAGATTCAAATCCTTTGTCCTTACAATGTAGGCAAAACCAGGGAAGGTGTATCCTCAAAAACTTCATGTTTTTTATCTTAGAATCATAGAATCATCAAGGTTGGAGCAGACCTTTAAAATCATCAAGTTCAACATGAGTTTTTGCGTTGTAAAAAAAAAAAGCTACCATAGAAATATGTCTTTAAAAAAACAGATTGAAAAATAAAACCAAGACTGATTTCTAACAAGGTTTTCTACAAGACTTTGATGGATGAAGGAAAAAATTAAACAGCCTGGGCAATTTTTTGAAGTATTTTCACTGCAAGATTTGTAGCAAATTCTGTTTCTTTTCCCAATCTTAAAGCAGAATCAGATGACTTTATAATAACAAACCACAGTACGAAATGGCAAAAATTAAGTTTAAAATTCCTGTTTATCTGGTAACCATATATTTAAGAACAGCTGCTCTATCACTCCTCTCTACTCAGGTCTTTGCTTTAATGTTCAGCTGCTGCTTTCATCTCTCTGAAACTCCTTGCAAAGATTAGATGGCCAGGAAGGCTGTCCCTGTGGCCACGGACACAATTCAACAACAGAGCAAAAATGGAACATTAGTTAGAGTGCCATTTCCTAATTTATACATAAGCATGACTTTCATAGTTAGACATTCATTAGCAAATTTTAGGTAATGGGTTAAGACTCAAGCCCCTAGAGAATTCTTCATTAGAGAGACTAAATGTGACATTCACAGAGCTAGCAGTCCTATTGGCAGAACACTCAGTCACATTCACTAAGTTTTCTCTTGCAGAAATGTTCTCACTTTTTTTTTTGCTGGACTCTGTTAGATCTGAGTCCAGCACTTTAAAAAAACACCGAGAAACTGGTTAAAATGCCCATAAACCAGTGTATTTCTGGTGTTATTCTGACAGGGCACTAGTAGAGCTGAAGTACTTTGGTCTTCATAAGACCTTTATGGATAACAACATCTGCAGTCTTCTCACCATTGTACAGATTGAGAGTACATTCTGCTCAGGATGTTTGTATACCCTACCCTCCCTTTGTTTCAGTCTTAAAACATTTGATTTGCCACCAAAGGAAAATATTTACTTACACTGAAGTATTTTTAGTAACGTCATTTGGGAAAAAATTGCGAAGAAAATTGAATTAGGAATTGACTTCCTAATGGAAGGGAAAGAATATTAGTGCAAGTGGAGCAGAGCTAATGAATATCAATGGGAGGAAGAAGAGCTTACTTTAACAAATAAGACATTTCTGTTACAAGAAAATGAAAAACAGTATTAACTTCAGCTATCCATTTTTAGAATTAAATGAACAAAAAACCCATATTGACAACATAGTGAAACTGTAGCTATTACAGGTTTCCTCTGAACCCTGCTTGTCACTTCTAACTTTCCAATGATGGGAATGAAGGAAAAATCCAATCAAGTTCTCAGGATATAACTGTGTAACTTTTTAGAATTATAGAATGGTTTTGGTTGGAAGGGACCTTAAAGATAATTTAGTTAGGATCCAGCATTATAGCTGATGAATACTCTTTGCACTTGGAGGCTATGTACCACTTTTTCAAAAACAAACACTCCATTTGGGTTACTGATTTTAAAACCAATCATTCACCCCGCTTCTCACCCCTCCACAACACACAGAGCAAATTCAGCTGCCCAAAGGTTGTCTTTATTTCTATTCTACACCACCTACTATTCTGATAGTGGCAGAATCAACAACATAAGATAATTAAAATTGCATGAACTTCTATTTACATGAAGAACCAACAAGAAGTTGGTTACCTCTCAGACTATAAGAGTTTTCATTTTTTTGACTGAGAGAGGAAGGGAGGATAATTAGTCTGAGCTTTAAGGTTACTAAAGGCGTAATTCCACAATTGCTGAAATTGCTATTCCTCATCAACCTAGGCCACCCTTGTTGCAGACTGCTTCAGGCCCCTTCCTGCACTCCCCTCTACTTTAGATTTGAAAATATTTTGCTCTCCTCTGCTTCAGTGGTCATCAGACCCACAGCTGAGTTGGTGTAGGCCCCTAAGCCAAAAGAAAGCCACTTTACTGTCAGCTTAGTTTTCTGCTAACTTAGACTGTGTTCCATGGCAGTCTAAGCTGAGCTAAACCTATAGGAGCTATGCTGCAACCCCCTCCCTTCTGAGGCACAGGTGCCCAACTGTCTGAAATTGCTGCACAAGGGTTTGTGCAGCTGCATGGCTGAACCAGATTAGGAAACTGAGCACAGTTAAAATGAGAAAAGGGTGAGTTAGAGCCATGTTGATTCCATTATCTGGCCCACCAGACAGACACCCAAAAAAGGGACAGAAATAAACATGACTTGCTTTATCTGGTAGGAGCTATACAGTTTACTTCTTCCCCTCTCCAATTACAGCCTACACAAAACTTACTGTTCTCACAAATTACATCAGGCTGTAAGAAAACGTGGGTCTCATCACAACCCTGAACAATGAGTTACTCAAAGATAATAACTTTGTTTTAGAGAAGGAAAGGTACAGGATACTATACACTCTGGAGGAGAACCTGTAGCAATAGGAAGGATATGGGGTTCTCCTACTAGGTTCTGACCCAATTCCAAAGGACAGCCAAGAGGAAATTCTTCAAGGAAACAGAGGCCATAAAGACCACATTAATACCCAGCTATCAAAAGAAATACAGAGATAAGAAAAATACACTTACCTGGATAAATGAAAGGGATATGAAATGTCATGCAGCTCCCTTAAAAGATTCCTAAGTCTGAAGCATGGCAAAAGACAATTCCCCATTGAAAAAATTATAATATTCACTCCTTCTAGTACAGCAAAATTTGGTTAAAGGAGGAATTGGTAAATGTCCGGATTTCCTGTCTCTATCTGGATTTCCTAATATTTGCATGGTCAGTGTAGGACACAGGTTCAACAACGCCAAGTTTTCCTTCAATCAATTTTGTATACTCAAGAAGTTTTATGAGGGGGGGTAGGGAGAAAAGCCAGTACATATTGTTTGAGTTCAGAAAGCTGTACAACACAAAAAAATTACCTTAAAATAAATCTGTTTTAAAATTAGCATTCGTACAAAAACATAATTCCTAGGGCAGTTTGCAGAAGCTCATTTCAAATACTAGCACACTATTTTAATCAAGCCCTCTGCAAAATCCACCAAAATAACACCAAATTCACTGCTGCCTGTGGCCTTATTACATAGTTCACACATACCCCATTAAAAAAACAAAGCATAAAAATTACATTTAAGAGTAAAAATTTGAGACCAGGCTAGTTATGCAACAACCACTGATTGATATTTACATGTATAAATTCAATGTTTGATCTGTAGAGGTCTTAAGAAGAAAAGTTCAGTGCAGCAGCAAAAATGTAGAGGTCTGATTATAATCAGGATCTATGTGATGGAACAAAATGTTCCTTTTGTGAATGAGAGCATAATAAAAGTCATTCTAAGAGAGATCTAAATTGAATTCAGAGACAGGTAGAATCTAGAAAATAAGACAATATCACATTTTAAATCCTATTTTTATAGGTTCTATCCAAACTTCAGTGGAAACAAGTTTGGTAGGAAATGCTGCCAGTGACAGATGTAATGCATTCTTCTAACACTTTCAGCTGCTGACTATTGAGTAGGTGTTTGATAGGGCAGTTGAAATGAAAAACGGCTCATTAATCCAAGCCTATGATTTAATGTAAAACAAGCTGAAGGAAAAGAATTCACACACTCAAGGAAAGTTCGGTAGTTCTTAATTCACTGGTTATCAAGTTTCTTAATTTTTAAAATGCTGCATAGCAATTCAGACTGGATAATTTCTAAATATTTTAATATTAATTACTTCATAACCACTGACAGATCATATGTTCCTATATGAACACCAAACAATTGTCAGCTTTTGAAAAAATATAAGAAATTAAGAAATGTATATGCTTAATGACACATTTTAATAATTATTTTAAACATTTAAAAGAAAAAACAGTAAAGGAAAGTCTGTTTACGCAATACTGATAATGCTTTTAAGATCAAAGTTCAAGGACAAAGTTGCTAAAGTAACACGACAAAGACCCTCCACAACTCCTTCACATACTACAATAAATAAATTCACTGACATAACCATACTGATATATGAAAGAATAAGCTCCTGCAGTATTTTCCATTATGGACTTTTTGTTTCAATAAATTAAATATAACACTGGGCTGCAAAAAAACCTATAAAAGCACAAACACAGACAGGACAAGAAGGACAGCATTTAGCATACTGACTCCACTATAGGTCACATACAAGGGAGAGGAGAATGATCTGTTTCACAAAACTGCATTCATTGATATTTTACATGAGAATTAATTTATTTTGCCTCAGTGTCTTGCCTTTTAAATGAATTATGTATCAAGGCAAATTACATTTTATAGCAGCATTATCTTGTTTAATCTACCATCTTACTTTGCATAAAATACTTTTAGCTAAACAGGAATGCTACCTCCTTGCAGCCAGACACAATTCCTTAATTGCCATGCATGCACATAAGAAGTACAATAAAACTGGAAAGGCCGAAGTACTGCATATTTGTTCTCTACATAAATGACAAGCAGCAGGAGTAGGTTTCTGCAATGAAAGTGATCCTAAACATTGAGATCTCCAATTTCAGCAGCTTATTTGAAAAAGGCTCCTCAAAACCCCAAAGCAGTCCATTAGTGCTATGATTCTCATAAATTCAATTATATTGCACACACCCAGTCTCTTTTGTATCATGAAAACAGATGCTAGTTTTAAATGAACAGGTAACACATTCTGCCTAAATTAAAACATATTCCAACATGAGTTTGTAGAAATTATCAACATACATGGTTGAATTACTTTATGGTACTAAGAACATAACTTGACTTGCTTTCTCATTTACTTGCTATCAGTTTTGTTTACTTATCTGTACTCTGCAGTTGGGAAAACCACACAATAATTTTACATTTCTGACTTCTTGAGCAATTCTCACTTTCTCCTTCTTTTTCATAGTTTCCACAGCTTTGTCAATCAAATTTTGGTACAACTGTTTCTTTAGGTCACAGACTCAAACTGGAATAATCTCTTCTTCAATTTTGATTCATCAGAGTTTAATATTTTACAGATGATGAAAAAAGAGCTATCTCCTAGACAGCCATTTACAACTTAAAAATATTAGGAAAGCTTTAATAATGCTTGCCTCCCTATCAGAGTTCTGTATCACAGGCAGACAAGTTGAGACACCACCCTGATGTTCTTTTACACAGAACAGAGTCAGAATTTGGCAGAGCTCTGAAGTCTCTGCTTGAAAAAAAAACCAAGAATCATGCTCTCTGCATGAAATGTGCTCAGAAAAATGACCTGTCATGTTCTTTTCCACCCCTCACTTTTAATAAGTAGTTTTTTTTGTTGTTATTGCGTTTTTCAAATAGATATGACTAATAATACTTCTAATGTTGAAACCATGCTAAAGCAGAAACTGACATCACCAGCAGATCAAAACCAGAACTGATCAAAATGTGTGGCAAGATCTTCAACAAAATACTAGAATCTGTTTAATCCTACCACATGCAGATATTCTACATTAAAAAACCAATTCCATACTTCTCACCAATAAGTCAGTACATATGTCCTCAGCTGTCAAGGTAGCTCATTTCTCCCTACCTTCATAAAAACCTTTATAACAATATTGTATCCACATCTTTGAGATCAAGTCCAAGATGTAAACAGTAACTTTTAAAATAAATTCAGAACTGTATTTGAAAAGAAAAGCTGATGTCTAATCTATTGTATCTAACAATGTTCACTTTTATCTGAAAGAAACACCCAAACCCCAAATAAAAGTAACAAAAAAAATCCAATCCCAAACACACAAACTAAATCACGACACTGTATCCCAAGAGGCCTTCATATGGCTGTAAAAGGATTTTACCCAGCTTTTTAAAAGTATATGAAAATTCTACAAAAAAGTGTATTTTTGAATCATGTCCAAATTTACATATGCGTGACTAACATACACTCATTGGGGAAGCTTGCAACATTTCAGAATATTAAGTAGTACTGACTTATTTCTTTAAATTTGTTATTCTAGAACTGACATTCTACAGGAGAACATTCCTTTTCATGAGTATTACTTGAAGGTTAAAGTTAGATTTGTGACACAACTGTATTTGACAGTGCATAAAACATTTTATCCTCGTTAGGGTGTTTTAATATTATATTTAAGAATTCTCATTGTGAGAGAATGAGAATGCCCTCTTACATATTGTAAAGATCAGACCACATCCTCAAAAATCTCACCACTTTGTACAGCCATCTCTATTTTACATTTAACTACATTTACTGTTTACTAAAATCAGCACATTCATTCAAAATAACGTACAAATACAAGTACATTCACCTGTTTGCACAGTTAAAAACCTGATTTTCCATGAAAAAATTACCAATAATGTAACAATGAATTCAACTCAGAAAGCTGAAGTAAGGATGTGCAAAGAACACAAACACTTTCACTGTGTCAGTGCTGTGTCAAGTATGCACAAGCTTGGGTATGCTACTTTAAAAATATATTTACATTATAATATTGAATACTTACACTGTTTATTTAATAGAGAACATATTTTTAAAGTTTTAAACAATTTTAACAATTTATATAATGGTAATATTTTATATTTAATATACTAATTTTAACATACCCTAAATTACAAACTGTTTTCTTAGGAAACCAAAAATGAAGAAACTGGTAAGTTTCTGAAGGCTGAAGCACCCTTTGTAATTTATACTTGATATAAACAAAGCATTAATCTGCAAGCTTTCAAACCACAATAAAATAAAACAAAACACATCTTTAAACCCAGTAAGTAATTTTTTCCCAATAAACAATTCAAAACAAAAATCAAATTTTTGTAACTTAAGTACCTGTACTACCAATGTTAGCTAACAAAGGGAACTGGATAAGAGAAATCAATAAAGCACAAGTTTGCTGGCACAGAATTCTTCGGGTTTTTTTGGTGAAAATAGGTAAGATCTTTTCAAGATGTTTGACAATCTTCTGAGGGCACTTCTCCACAGATACTTCTAGGTTATCCGTGGACAGCAAAACTACCTGTTCTACCCAATTAAATCAGGCTGCATTGCATTGTGCTGTAGGGAGTTTGACTAGCTTGCAGCCTTGCTAATATATGGATCTTGATGTTCCACAAACCAATTACATCAGAGACTTCTCCTTTCTACATTCAGTTCTCTTCTTAGAGCCCCTTAATTCATGATCTATTTCCTTTTCTTTGTGCATTATCTGAGCTATCCTGCTCCTCCACTTCCTGGATAATCTGAGGGTGCATAACATTAATCATAAGTTGCTCCAATGAACACAAATCATACTACACTAATACCATTCACCAGGGCAAATATGCTGGTATTTCCAGAAGCTTATCATCAGCACTTTCATGTAACACCCAAGAGAAAGTTAACAGCATGCCTGAAGACCAAAAAGTATTTCTTTAATAAGAAATAATGAAAAGCCACCTTGGCAGCTCCTCCTTTCCCTCTCACTGTTTCAAATGATCTGCCGACCTCATCTCCAGACCGTGGCACACAGATCATTTAGATCTTACCAGTTACACTCTTTCACATATCTAATAGGAATCTTAAAGTATACAATGACAACTGCATTCTATATTTTATGCTTAAAATACAGTCTCATGTAAAGTACATCACACCACACAGTAGTCAATGCAACATTTGTAAGAAAATACACATCTCTTGCTCTACTATAGACAAAAGAACAGTTCCCCAGGTACTGTAGCCATAGAAATACAGCCACCTGTTATGAGTAACAGAAGCTTGAAAGCTGGTTAAGCATAGCTAACTTGAAGGAACACTATGTTCTTCCCAGCACTTTATAGAAGTCAAACCTGTCTTAATAATTTCAGTCCTTTAAATTACAGCCTGCCAGTCCAATTTAACTCCTGTCCAGACACAGACATTAAATAACACACTTAAAGATGTCCAAAAAAGAGCTCCCCAGATTCACTTCACCCACTAAATGCACATCAAGTCAAGTATCTCTGTATCTATTAGAGAAACACTGTGACTGGCAACAGTATTCTAAGCAATCCTAGCAGGCTGGAATTACATCAGGAGTAAGCACAGCCATTATGCAAACATTTGGTATGTTCATGAGATTGGGCACAGCTTGATAATAAAGCTACTACTATCTTTACTAGTAATTAATTAAATAATTTTAAATAATAATAATAAATAATAATTTTAATTAAATAAATATATTAAATAGCATCTTGTATATACACTGCTATACTTAACATGATGGACAATATTTCAGATTCTTTTTGTAAAAAAAGTATCTGTGTGAAGAGAAAAATCTTGCCATCTAATTTGATCTGAATGAAATGTAGTGTAATTTAGATAGGCTGAGAAGCAGTATTTATTTTCAAGAAACACTAATATATCATGTTAAGAAAATGATGAGTGAAGGAAAGGATCCAATAATTTCCCCAATAATATCACATAGCCTACACCAGTACTACTCAACATTTCAGTGATCTATTAGGCTTTCACTGCCAATCTTGAACACTGTAAAGCAGTACACACTGCACTTCAAAACTGCCTTTTTTGTTTCCTCTAAATAAGCCTTCAGAGCAAATAAAGATGATAAAAGCTGGCTTAGTAAGAGAAAACGTATCAATTATCATTATCTTTCTGTCACAGATGGAAGTAAATGTAAATCTAAGAGATAACAAAGCCTTAAAATCAACAAAGGAAAAATTCATATGAACTAAAAAGCCACCACTCTGCCTGACCTATGCTCAGGAAAAACAGACCCATACATAGTGATAGATCAGGTCTTTTAACAATGTCAAGAGAAATTTTAGCACAAACAAAGCAAGGTTTGAGCACACTGCACTGAGGACAGATGCCTAATATTTTGCAAAGAGAGCCCAAATATTCTGCTTTTATGCGAGATGAGTGAATATGCTGTCACACAGACATTGCCTATACTGATTGCCAAGAAGGCAACATACTGGAAGTGCTCAAATGCAGATAAAATAAAAGAAAAAACCACCCAGTGCAAGTATGTGCAGTTTGCATATCTGCATACTCGATGTATTATGCATGCTGTCCCAATATTAAAAGTATGATAGCTGAGATGCTTCTTGGTCTCATGCCCAAATTTCCCCACAAGAGTAATTCTACTTTAGGAAGACATACCTTTTAAAGCTGGCAGTTTTTGAAGCTCCCTGTTATTGCTAACATTAAACCTTGAAGAACTCTGACGCTTTTCTTTCTTCACTACAGTCTGTGGTGCTGGTACTTTGATTTTAGATAGTTGTGCCGGGGGAGGAGTGCTATTTGATTTTTTGTTTGACACCTGTTTAAAAAGAAATTAAAGCAGTTAATTACAGCTGAACTTAGAAATAAAAATCTTCTAAAAAGCCATTTTAGTCACAGAAATAATTAATATTAATTAATTAATATGCTTTAAATTAAACTATTGTATCCATCATCCTCTTACTGTATTGCCACCTATCGTTCTGCCCATCTTTTTAGCATTCATTTCTGTACCATGTCCCTCATACAGATGGGAATAGATCACCTTGGTACATGCAGTAGCCCATTTATTTGAAGTTACCAGACAACTGAAAAGAAATTTTCAAATAATGTAGTTCTCAGCTCCTCTCAGCTCTCCCCTCCTGAGAAGTCCAGGTGTCCTAGGTATTTAAGTTCATCTTCAAAGGAACCAGAGAAACTTGTGTATTTACAGTAGGCAAACCTTTTACTGCCTATTCATCCTGTGCCTTGCTGCCAGAGTCCTAAGCTTGGCCAGGGCAGTCAGGCTTTGATATAAAGTTAAAGGAGTGAGTCTTACTATTGTAGTAGCTTTAACAGCTTATAAAACATACCTTAAGATTTGTAGTGGTTTACTGCCTACTCAGAGCAAGTTGCTTTTACTGTAATAATCCTTATTAGATTGTCACTGTACTTCTGTATGAAGTTTATAACATAAACCCAGAAAAATGGTTCCCACTACAGGTTTCCAGTTTGCAGTTATTTCCCTGACTACACTTGACAGTGCTCTCTCTCTCTCAAGATGAATAAAATGCATCATTAACAAAAGCCTGTCAGAACTTGTGGTGCTGCCTTTCTCATTCCTCTTTTTTCTCTTTCAAAAGAGGAAAAGCAGGTTTAAAGGAGGCAAGAGTTAACTTTTAAAATATGAATAATTTCATGACATTCATTACAAGAATGATAAAACATCTAGGAGTGATTTACACTAAACATACAGAAACAGCTGACAAGGACCTCTTACTGCAATGTTGTAATTAATTTTGCAGGTCCTTAATTTGCTGTAGCAGTCACTCCAATTTGCAAACTAGAAGCATACACACCTTACATACATACATACATATACCTTGGCACTTCTTCCTTACGGGAAAGACCATATTCTTCTCAAACAGTGCCCACAAGACAAGCAGTAGGGGAAAAAAATCAGATGGGAATGGAATTCCTGATGGAAATCAAGTTCTAAGACTGGTACTTTGGCTGTTTGACTTGATTTAATTAGAATTTTGTTAAGTGTTATAGGTATGAAAGCAGCTTCATTCCTGCATGAAATACCATCAGTGGCATTTTCACAGACATACTGCAAAAACAAGATAAACCAATTTTCTTCATGTTCTGAAAAATATTTCCAGAAAAGCGTATTCATTAACAATTTGCATAGTCTTGCAGTGTATACATTTAGCATGCATGGAAATGTTACCATGCATAAATATCTACCTTTTAAGTCTCCAAGACACTAATTTAATTCAATTTTTTTTTTTTCTCATAGCATGATTTTTTCTAATAGCATGACTGGGAAAGAAGATATGCTTCAAGAACAGATTAACAACTGTATATATTATACACATAGCACTTAATATGTCAAAGATGACTGAAAACAACATTTAGATTTCATTAAACACATTTATGATGGCCATTTTTCAAATTTAATATTATAAAAGCATAACTCCTCATACAGACTTATAGAACAAATAAGAGGAGATAGTACAGTGAATATATCTCAGTTACCAAAAACACTCTAGAACTTGTTTCAGTAAAAATGGAAAACATCAGCAAATTGAAAGCATTTATGTGCAAGTAATACCTGTTACATTGTATTTTTCAGATTATTTCATTTTTTAATCTCAAATACTAAATGCAGAAAAATGTTTATGCTGAAATACAAGTGATCTGCAAGGTAATTTCTAGCCATTAATTGAAATTTTTAAAAGCATTACAAACAAAAAATATTAATAGACTAAGCTAAAAGAAAAACAGCACTAAGAATTAGGAAGCAAATAATGTATTAAGTATTAAGCAATAAATGCTAATTAAGATGCATCATAAACATTATTATTGCACAGGATTCTGTATTTTCAATATTGTTATTGAGCCTAATGGTGTTTTTCTAAGCTGGCTACTTTCCATTGCCACCCGTATTTTTTCATTACTTGGAACAGGAAAAGCTATCTTCCTGTTTCCTGTATTCCCAAACAAATTCTCCATTTCAAATTAACAGGTGCTCTCATGTGTCTGTACATGTCCACACAACAATACCATAAGGTAGCACACACCTCAGGGAAGCAAGTATACTAAATTGCAGAAAAATTCTAAAATTAGCCAAAAGTGGTTATTTAAGAGGATGGGTAACATTTCTGATTAGAAATGTTGAAAGCAAGCTTTTTTTTTTTGTTGCTATGGCAACTTCTCAACTAGAAGTGATGACTCCAGAGTAATTCTAGCCCTGAATCACTGGACCATTTATCCAACAGATTTCCTCCTCCTTCCTACCATCAAGCATGATCACCTCTGGCTTTTCAGTCATGCTCCAGTCAGCCAGCACACACCAGAAAGCTGCCAGAATATTTTCTAACCCATTATTTCAGTGCCATGCAGCAGTACCCAATGACCTCTGCAACTGGCACTACCACGAAAGAGTTAACCACCAGGGCTTGCTGCCAACATTGGATAGAAGGGCACCTGGAAAGGGAGTTAAGTCAACTTAAGCCACAAAGCTCAGTAATTTTAACCACATCGCTTAAAAAAAGGTAAACAAATTCAGACTAACAATTATGCATGCATCTTCTAAAGATTTCAAGGTAATACACTTTATATGAAAGTACAGTGCTTTTGAGTTCAGGTGGAAGAGCCAAGCTCAGTTTCTTCCTCCCAGTAACAAAGCAAACTGCCACAGACACTACAACTCCCAAGAGTAAGTGATGGACATTCTGATACATCAGTGAACAGTCAAGCTACAGACACCTTTTTATCAATTCTCTTCCTATGACTAGAATAAGCAATACCTATTCTTGCCCTTGTTCTGGCAAACAGCTCCCTCCTACCCAAATGTTTATATAGACAGACACAATCAATTACAAAAGTGCTGATAAACACCTAAAAATGTGCACAAACTGCTCTGAAAAATGTCACATGGAGAATGTTTCTTCAAATAATGATTAAAACACTACCCAGGTTTTCTGATCAATTTATTTCTGAAAAGCTAGAGCTTTACATACTTCCATGACCATTAAGACAATCTACTAAAGTGTGATTTCAGCTTTCAAAATCTGATTTTAACAATTGAAAGTATACAGCTTATGTTCCTCAGTGCCTGTGATTAAGCTTAAAATTACTGCAAGAGTGTGAAAGGTGGGGAGGTTTCTTGCCAGTCACAACGGTTCAAGGTAGATAGCCCTTGCATCCTTTGAATCCTGCATCAAGCAGGATGTGGTACATTCCTTTTCTTAATATCACTCTTTTGAGCAAAGTTGCATCTTTCACCCTTCTGACATTATACAGGCAGGTAAAGATAAGAACATGACACTACGTTTGCAGCCAGGGAAAGAAAGATATGAGCACAGCAAGTACATCTACAGTTACAGACAATTTTTGTTTTTAAATTGAACTGATCATCATCAAGCACACCACAATGCAACTTTTACTTTTGGACAACTATCTAAGACACAAGACTATGGTGGGACCTGAAAGGAGGATCCACTCAGCACGCAATGTACATCAGTAAGTCTCTCAGAAGAACCTTCTTCCGACACGCTTCCCTTTCCATCAGTCTCCCAAAAATGCTATTCAAGCTACCTTGACAAACAAGGACAACCAGAAGAACTCTGTCTGACCTTAGCTTTCAAAGCACACTCACTAGTAACTGACTTAGACCAAAGGACACAAAGCCTTCTGATCTACAAAATCAAAAGCCAAACCAAGACAAGCCTAGAGTGGGATCAACTCTATAATGATGCCGCAAGCTTGCATACTGCTTTCTAAGATAAACTGGTAAGAGCAGGGTGAGGATTTGAAAATGACAGTAAAATCACCTTGATGCATCTGTCATTAAAAGATTTAGAAAACTGGATGGCTTAAATCAGTGACAAAAAACAGATCTCCTAAGCACAAGGCAGTAGAGTTCCTCTGCCTGAAGAAACACAGTGCTGGGCAGCACCCTACACAATCAGTCTAAGACTAATATGCAAATTTCAGCCTTCTAGTAAGTATCACCACTGAATTCAAGTTTATATCAGTGTGCATATCATTCCACAATGGCAGCAGTAAAACCTGGAGAAAAAACTCTGGACTATGAAATCTGGATAGGTGAACCCTGTACCAATTCACACATGATTAAGGTTCCCTGTGAAACACAAGTACAAAAAGCAAAAAGCACAGACGACTTTAAAAGAAACATCAGTCTGAATCTGAAACAGAGGAAAATGCTTATTTCAATGCAGAATTAATCCATTTCCTCTTCTCCTTTTGGTATAGTAAGTAGCCTCCATGGACTTATTTTTCATTAGGATAAACAGAAGTCTGATCTACAGCACCCAGAAGAGCTCATTTCTTGCCAAGGCAGCCTCACAACTGTTATGAAAGCATTTTGGATTACATCTAAAACGTACTTGCAATGAAATTAAAATACAGGTTACTGAAACTAAACACATATCATCACAAAACATGAAAAAGACATTAACAATTTGATTTTCAAAACTGTACAAGGGCCCAGTATGTAACCAAAATAATTTGGCTAACAGGTTGAGGCTTAATACATAATCAATGTCATTAGGCTGAGAAGCTGAATTCAATTTAATCTCTTGAGAATTGAAATCAAAGATCAAGGAGTCAAAATGGGTGGAGAGCAGTTAAAGAGCCTTCCATGTAGTTTCTTTCCCTCTGCAGTAACTTCAAAGTAGTGTGAAAATCTCTGAACACTCCAGGAATCTTGAACACTACCACAGAGCTCTCTCCTTTGCAGATCTTTGTTTACTGGTTTGGGGGTGGGAACAAGGACAGATCGTATCTGGCATATGGCCCAGCTGCCATCAGCCTGGTAAATATATCCACACCAGACCTACAGGAAGTGGGCTGGTGATGTGACATCAGCAGCTGGGACCAAGGCAAGTTGTTCAAGACAACACTACCAGGAGAGCAGTATTTGTCAGCTGATTTCAATTCTGTGTTGTTAACAGCAGCAATCCAACATGACTTCCAAGAGGATAACATCAGAATGAACTCTTTTTACCAATGGTATTAAAGATAAGGCCTGACAGAGCTTTCAGACAGTCTGCAGTAATTCTAGTACATGCAAGTACTGGCAGAGTTTATTATGGAGCAAGTAGATATGATTTTTAACATCAATATTTTCAAATCTAGAGAGAATCAGTACAAACTATACAAAGCTTGGTATAGAATACACCGGATATAGAAAAAGAAACACTGATCCATAAGCAACACAATTAAAAAGAGCAGGGAAACAACATGTTTGCAGGGTACCATTTTGGACAGCAGATGTTTCTGAAGTTCTTTGTTGAAGATTCTTGCTACTATGCCATTATTGTTCAGTTTGGACAGACAACTTAGGGAGAAGTCTCTGGAAAGGCAGCTTATGGTGCTGAAGGCTTTGGGTGGTTTCATATAGATGGCAATTTAGATGTCTATTGTTTTTCCTCAACAAAGTCATTTGCCTTTGATACCTGGATTGGCTGCTAGAACGATCTTTGCAGCTGCCTTTCTAGCAAATATGCTTCTTATTGTTAAACATTCTCTGCAGTTGAGATTACTGCTGGAGATTACTATCCAGTGCATCTCAGCATAATTTACTGTTTTTCTTACAGCAAGAGCTGCATCCTAAAGCTTTGAGGATCCATGATGCTATAATGATGGGCAAAAAGATTAACTTTTCAACAGGATAGTAATGACAAAGTTTGTATATTTTAGCACTCATGGATTTATGTTGTAGTACTTGTTTAACAACCATGATTTTGCATTTACATACAGCAGTGCTACTGCTGGCTATTCTCAATGTCTAACTATGGAGTTCCATTAGTGTTTTGCCAGAGACAGCATGGAGTCTGTTGAATTGCGTCAGTGACTGGGACATTTCCTACAAGCAGTGAAGGCCATCTGGGCCTCTTTGCTGTGGAGGGGTGCCCACAATAAACAAACCACTTTAGAAGAGTGATCCACAACTTACTGAAGCACTTCTGCCGTTCTTGCTGCTGCTTATTTTTCACAACACAAAGCATTGCTTGTATTTCCTGTTAGCTGCTTATACACAGGACTCAAATGTTATCTTCTAAAGAATTGTATCATCACAGCTTTGTTTAACAGACTGGACTTGCAACACACCAAACCAATCCCATGTTTCAGCTTAGTGTGCTGCACCCTTGACACTATAATTTTACATTTACAATTAAATATCAGTAGCATAAAGCTCGTTTTCCATTTGCTTCTTGTAAACTTAATTTTGCTTTAACTAGTTTACTCCAGGAACAAGCTGATACTTGATTCCCTTCAGTCGGAGCTCATTTCTTCAGCCCAAGGTTGTAGAGTACTAGCAAAGATGAGAGGGTGCCCAGGCTCAGACTTCAAGTACATACACACAATGTATCTTCTACCACAACATTTTAAAGCAAGAAATGTCCTTAGAAAAAAAAATTGTTACCTCAAACCATCAGTTAGCTGATTAAATAAGATTTAAACCAGATAATGTCCTAGAGTATTATTTTAAAACATTTCTATAAATACAGGGATTAAGAATCTGGATAAAGGATGGCCTGGTTTAAATTACTTTAGTTCTTCATTTTCATTTATAATTTCTCTCTGATGAGCCTGAAGTATCCTTTAACTTAAAAAAAAAAAAAAAAAAAACAAAAAAACCCCCAAAAAACCCCAAAAAACAACAACAACAACAAAACAAAAACAAACAAACCCCAAACAACAAAAACTACCTTTGTTCTTTATAGATATATATAAATATGCACATACACATATGCACACATATATACGTAAGGTTCCCACCTCGAAGGAAATCACACACTAACTCATTCGCTTTATGCACCAACTTCTATACTCCACTGTGAATTTTAATTATATACAGCTACTGATGAGCTAAGGCAACTGCACATGTGGCTTTACCACTGAGGTCCATATTTCTGTGCTCCCTGATCTATCCATAGAAGCTTCTCACTTCACACATACTGGAATCTTTTTTTACTTCGCCTCCTGCCCACCAATTTGGTATTTGTATCACACACAAAATCACAGAATACTGAGGTTGGAAGAGACCTCCAAGATCATCGAGTCCAACCTATGTCCTAACACCTCGACTCAGAGTATAGACTATAACATGGCACTAAGTGCCATGTCCAGCCTTTTCTTGAACACTTCCAGAGATGATGATTCCACTACCTCTCTGGGAAGAGCATTCCAGTGCTTTATTATTCTTTCGGTGAAAAATTTCTTCCTAATATCCAACCTATACCTTCCCTGACATAGCTTGAGCATATCAGATGCTATTTGAGAGAGTTGTAGTCCATGACAACTAACCTGGTCAAGTGGAAGGTGTCCCTCCCCATGGCAGGTGGGTTGGAGCTAGATGCTCATATGGGTCTCTTCCTACCAGACCATTCTATGATTCTATGAATAATAACCTTAGCCACTTCTACAGAGCTGCTACACCAAATACGTTCATCTTTGGCTCTCATCACACTTTTTATTTTACATGTTGCTGGAGAAGTTTACGTGTCATTACTTCAGACTGCTAATTTGAGAAGTGATGAGGAAGTATATAAAAGTCACTATAAATGTGTAGCAAATTATAATATTTGGCAGTCATCTTCCAAGAAGCATATTCAGGAATAGGCCTGAATAGGATTTTTTTCCTAGCTTTTGGTTGGTTGGTTTCTGTACATGGCCCTCGAAGCTTGTTGCAGGGAAGGACACGCAAACAAAAAAACCCCAAAGCCTATCATCCTACTTCAGGAATTACATATTTATTCTGCTTTCAAATGAAATTGAGGGAAGGAAAGTGCATACAAGCTATGTTTTTAGGTTGCGAACATATGGGTAGATCGAACAGCTACCTGCTTTTTCTCACTGTTTGTATTCTCTAAGAGACAACTACATTAATAATTCTGCATTACATGTGTTAATGTACATCAGAGTACTCTCTGAATAGTTAGGCCTTAACTCTTACAAAAAAATTTAACAGAAGAAATTTGAAACTAAGGACGAAAAGGATGTTTTCAGTTTACAAAATGCTGGTATCCATTTTTGAAAGTCACTTTTTGCTCTTTTTGATTAGAACAGCCTTTGCCTTCACAGCTGTTCTGTTT
Source organism: Muscicapa striata striata (assembly GCA_030060385.1). Classification (NCBI taxonomy): domain Eukaryota; kingdom Metazoa; phylum Chordata; class Aves; order Passeriformes; family Muscicapidae; genus Muscicapa; species Muscicapa striata. Next base: position 300,968 of record JAREIS010000055.1, read on the forward strand.
CCATTCAGGAAGGATTCAGAGAGCTTAAAACCACCATTAGGAAGCAGAGGATAGCAAGTACTAAACCACACACTGTTCTCACACCTCAGATGTTACACAAGTAGTTGTCAGCCTTGTGTAAGAAGTAGAAGTGCATAAGATCCCGTTTTCAGAAGCATCCCATTTTAGGCAATAAAATACTTGCATACAGCAGTGTTTGGTACACTTTAATAATGCCATTCATTTTAAAAGCATAATGTTGAAGTTACATAACAAACATCATCAAGGTAACTCCTCCACTATTCAGTATTAAGGTGCCTTTGCTCAGAACACAGAAGGAAATCTCAGTTCCCAAAATCAAAAACCCAAGATCTGGAAATAGGAAAATTACAGAAGTTAAAGACAAACAAAAAGTTTCATAGATGCTCTAAGAATAACACATGGCATCGCTCTACTCAGCAAATGGCTTCTCATTTAGTACTGAGGGTGTATATGTTCCAGTATTTTTAATGGCTATATCAACCCATTAAAATAATCTCTCTAGGAAAGAAAATGAGAACTTCAAGACATGATCAAAAATTAGTTGTCAAAATTTTTTTAAGAAGTTGGCACACCAATCTAAAACCAAACAAACCCACTCCAAAGCCCACAGACTTTATTTTGTCTCAGTTATAACTGATTCAAGAGAAAATCCATCCTAGCTCCATACACACTTTTGGTATAAAATCCTGTTCTGCTAATGTTACAAGTAAAATCCAAAACTAATAGCTCTAGAGAGCTACGTAATGAGTCTAACACCGTGTATTTATAGTCCTTCCACGATTCAAACTTGAGAGGACAAGTTGTTTGAAATTTCAATTTTATCTCTTCTTCCAAATGCAAGACTACCAGTTTTAAGATCATCTTTATCTACCACTGCATGAGACTGGCCCATGAAAGCACTGGCTATTCTGTCAGCCTGTCCAGCTGGGGCACACCACTGAGCACACACTTAAGAGAAGAGCAAGGCCCCAGCTAGGGCTGTTCAGGGATGAAGATGCTCGTCAGTGCAAAATTTCTCTCCTTTGTTAAAGACACCTGCTTCTGTGAAGAACAAGTAAAGAACAGTCTTACACCTCAAAGATGATGAATGCAATGTATCCAAAATGCAGTGCTACTGAGTTACAGAGACTGCCCAAGTGGTGTGAGGGTTGACACTCCGGAAGGATGAGATGCCGTCCAGAGGGGCCCTGACAAGCTTGAGAAATGAGCCCATGTGAATCTCATGCTGTTTAGCAAGACCAAGGTCTGGTGCTGTACCTGGATCAGGACAACTCCAGTACCCATCCAGGCTGGGGATGAACAGATGAGAGCAGCCCTGCTGAGAAGGCTCTGGGGGTGCTGCGGGATGAGAGGCTGGACATGACCCAGCAATGTGCACTGGCAGCCCAGAAACCACCCTTGTGCAGGGCTGCATCCAGAGCACCATGGACAGCAGGGAGGGAGGGGATTCTGCCCCTCTGCTCTGCTCAGGTGAGACCCCACCTGGAACACTGCATCCAGCTTGAGCTCCTCAGCCACAGGAAAATGAATGGAACTGTTGGAGCAAATCAGAGAAGGGTCACAAAGATGAGTAGAGGGATGGAGCACCTCTGCTAAGAAAAAGGCTGTGAGGATTGGGTTTGCTCAATCTGGTGAAGAAAGGCTTTGGGGTGACCTAATTGCAGCCTTCCAGTACCTGAAGGGTGCTGACAAGAAAGATGCAGAAACTTTTTACAAGGGCACATAGGGACAGGAGGAGAGGGAATGGCTTTAAACTGAGAGTAGGTTTAGATTAAATATCAGGAAGAATATAATTCTTTACTGAGAGAGTGGTAAGACACTGGAACAGCTTTCCCTAACAAGTTGTGGATGCTCCACCCCTGGAAGTGTTCAAGGTCAGGCTGGATGGAATTGTGAGCAACGTGGTCTAGTGGAAGGTGTCCCTGCCCATAGCAGAGGGATTGGGACTACACAGTCTTTCCATTCTGTGACTCTATGAACAACAATAATGGTAAAGACCTAAATGATGGATGCTTTACTTATATAAGTGAATACTTATCTGTGACAAGAAGGTATTTCCAGAAATTTTTTAGGAGTAGTCCTGATACATGTTAACAAGGAAAACAATCCCTGAACTTTCTTCCCTCCCCAATCCCCAAACCTCAACCTTCTCTGCTGTGGTGCCTAAATGAACTGTTAAATTAGTACTTCTTTGTGCCGAGACTTTAAAATATAACTTTAAAAAATTCTGAAGTAGAAAATTCTAGTCTCAAACTGGAGACTGTGCAACAATCCCCATGCACCATCTTCAAGATCAGGTATGTTTGTTTCTGAGGGTAAATAGCACCACAATGAAAATCACAAACATGAGAAAAATGAGCAGCATATATAGAGAATATCCACTCATATAATCAGGAATCATTAAAAGTAGTAGTGAGAATGCTGACAGTCTTCCCCCACCATGTGCTGACTAACAAAGGAAAGGTGATCACAGAAAACTGGTATCGTCCTCTGGAGGTTTTTTCAGGGGGATGAAAATCCTCTGAAATTTTGTGTTGAAGTGGTTTGAAGATGGCCCATTAAACAGTGATTTCTGTAATTTTTTGGCAATTCAATTTACTGAAATGTATTACCACTATGCTAAGTAGCTTAAGAAATTTTCTTTTAAATTAAAAAGGCCTCAAAAAGCAGGAAAGAAAAACTTCTGAAAACAAGACCTTACAAAATTTCGGCACTGGAAGCCATTACAGTAATAAACCTATTGAAAAGTGATGGCTGTGAGACAGTGGCAGGATAGAAGCATGGATCAGCACTTAAAAAGATTTTAAATTATTTTTTAAATTGGTTTCAGCAGTGATTATAGTCCAACATCAGCAATACATGCTGTTAGTAAATCCATTTCTTGCACAGCAAGAAAAATGGCTAATACAATTTGCATTTTATTACATTTTGATTTGCCTATATTAAAAAGAAGGAAAAACCACAACAAAATACTTTTAAAGTAGAAAGAACCAACAAGGACAGCACATGGAAACAACAAGATAATACACACACACGCTTCTCAAAACCACATTAGTCTTCCGTTTGCTTTTCTGCATGGTAGAAGAATGAGTTATAATTTCTGTTTTCATTTGCTGATAGTCACCAAGCCAATACTTTCTCAAACAACAAAAATAGTCTTTGCCTTCAACAGACTACTCAGCATCTGGATTAAAAATTAATACAAATTAAAAGTTTCAGGCCAGTTTCGGCCAGTCCAGCTAGACATAGCAGAAGCTATCATTCCCAGTCATCCAGTTTTATACCAGACTATTGTCTTGTATGAAAGGCTACCAGCTACTTCAGACCCTTCCCTCCCTCAGGTAAACCACAGTAGTGAATTAATTATCCTGGACTGTTCCAGTGACTGGTGAAAAGAGCAAGTTTTAGCACCTATTCTCCCACAGACAAAAAAAAAAAAAAAGTAGAAATAAAGAGAATATAGGGTTAAAATTTTAACTTCCTTCCCCTGTGGAGGTACTTGAAAACCATTGCTAAAATACTTAAAATACTACACTTGAATCATTTTAGATGTTAGATTAGGTTTTTCTGGAGATAGAAAAAGGTAATGTTTTTCAACAGTCATTAACTATTACCAAGTCACCTTTTCTAAAAAAATTAGACTGTCCATAAATTACTACTGCCTCAACTCAAAAGGAGACCTCTGCACCCTGTGACAAAACAGAACTCTACAACAAAGCTTATCCGGCAGACAAATAACTTCTTCAAAAGCCAGTTAGATCACAGGGTATATGTCCACAAGGTGCCAAGTTTGGACTGACCAATCACCACACCCAGGGGATTTAATCTTCCATGTTAGGTTTTGGGCACTGTTAAACAAAGGCCCCAAGAATTTACCAGAGCAGAGACACTACTCCCACAGAGAGGAAGAACAATATACAACAGATTAAGTCTTTGTTCACAACCTGAAGACACTAATATACTGGACTAATTGATGAAGTAAGAGGTTGTACTTAAAGGAATAGATTCAACTGTTCTGGCAACTATTTAGTCTAATTTATTAACTTTACTAACAGGTCACAAAGTTAGCTTGGATAAGAGCTTAATCACATTAGTTTTTTTCTTAAATGTTCAATAAATGAGCAACATGCAACTGGAAACTCAAGTAATGGCATTGGGTACAGAAGGACAAGGTGCCCTCACCTCATATGGACCGTGCATTTCTGGTACCTCTGTCACAAAAAGAAAAGCAGATGGAAACAAAAGAAGGAACAATCAAAATAATAGGAGTCCTCCTATCTAGGGGACATTTTTTTTAAGCATATTAAGCAGGATTTTGGGGAAAAAAAAACCCTAAATATAAAATATAGGTAAGTCTCAATTACATAATAAATAATTTGAAACCAATTTTACACAACTTAAGGTGAAATAACCTGGCTTAAAGAAAAGTATACCAGGATCGAAGACCATACAATGATCTGCTGTGTTTCTGATTCTCTCTCCTCAAGTATCCGCAGCTGACCACATACCAATTCAGAAGGGAGGTCCATGTTTCTTCACATGTAGCAAGGCTTTTTTGGTATTACATTGAGTAACCACACACAGCTAATGCAAGAAACATCAGCTTAAGTGATTTTCACCCTCTTTTAGCATGGGCATTCTGGACCTGGTATACCAGGAATCATTTCAATCCCTTTTCAAACTTGCTGTACAGTTTCCTTTAACTGAAACCTCATTTCCCTGACTGCAAGACAGGAAAAACACACACTCATTTTTGTAAATACTAAGATCTGTTGTACTTTTTTATCCATAGAAGTTCAAGGCATCATGAATTTAGTTAAGTGCTATAAAAGTGTCTATAAATAAAGTATTTGTGGGATGCTGCTGCTTGTGTTGTCCCTGTTCTTTGAATAGCAGGCAGTTTCTAGTCTTTACAATCTGCTATTTGCATTAAATTCATTTGCATTAAATGCATATGCATTAAATGCATTTTGAGAAACAAAAAGCTGAAATGAACCACCATATTTCCAAACCTACTCATAGTGTAGAAGAGGATTTTTTAAAAGCCATATAAAAACATACGTAAAATGACACATGATAACGACCTTTTGTGAAGGAAAAGGAAGCCTAGAAATGTATTAAGGCTGTACTCCTGAATATTTCTGTATTTACCAATCTTCACTAGGTTAATAAACAGCCTCCTTTCTGCTCATATAAGCACCAGCTAACATACAGCAGAATTACAGCCAGCCACATTAGAATGCAAAGTCTACATTACTATTTGTGTGTAATTACTCTATTAATTAAGATAATGAGTCAAGCACTGAGGTGTTCAAAACTGTACGGAGACTAAATAATGCCCACTGGGAATGAGAACTATACTATTATGTGCCAGTCACATTCCCAGTTCCTTTCCCATTCTGCCCCTGCTCACATATGATCAAGTATCATAGACAAGTGAACTGTACTTTTCATTGGAAATTCTACTTAGATGGATAAAAGAAACAATGTACGAACAGCACAACATATTCTTCAATTGAGATTCATCTCTCTCATATTTCAAGTTTAAAACCCAAAAGTCTAGATCTGCAAAGACAGAAAGAAATGATCAAGAAACCCATATACAAAGAGCATATAAAGCTCATTTATTATCTCAGGGAGCTTTACACTTGATCCTGAAGTATCAAGAGTGAATAAGAAAGTAAGTCTTGGTCTCAGCAACATGTCATTCAGAAGCTTGAGAAAATTAGTCAACAAATGTACTGCAAAGATGGTGATATGATGAGCCTTGCAACTGCATAGGAATTAAAATTATGGCAAACTGACACTCTTTTTAATACCATAGCAATATGCTGTAAAGACAGAACACATGAAATGAAGTACATCTATTTACATGACTGAAAACATCTACACTGATACATTTCCCACTCCATTCTACAAGCTCCCCTAGTAGCTAAGATCCTTTCTAGCTAGCTTCCCTCCATCAATCACTCTTATGGGAATTTACCAAAATACTTTTGCATGTAATTTACAAGTTTTAATGATCTTATTAATTTATGGCAGTAGCATGAATTGCTCTGCACAACAGACAAACGAGAACTCATCGAGCTGCATACAATAAATAGTACAACCCACCTACCCCTAACAGTCATTTCAGAGCAGGAAAAATGGTAAAGCTGGATGAGTATTTTGTTCTCAAACATTATCTTTCAGTATCAAGACATGTTTAGAGGCTGAAATACATAACTTTTCAGCATGCTATTTTGCATTCAAACTACTGTGAACATTTTAAAGAAAATTTCAGGAAATTGACGCAAATGGTGGATTTCCAAATCAAACAAAACTATTAATTCTGAGTTTCTGGATGAATGTGAACAGCTGGCAGCCTTTGACTAAGCCTAAGGTCTCCTGACAATAAACCAGACTACTGACACTTAACTGACATGCCAGCATCGATAGTTTGAGAGAAGAGACCTCTGGGAATTACAGAGAATTCTAAAAATTATATTGAGCAACAAGAAGAGAAGCCCAAAAACTCACAATAAGACTAGATAATAAGACAGAAGTACATCGCATAACCAAAAAAGGGAACCGATGAATATTTAAGACTGTAGCAAGCAAATATTTATTTACTCTAAATAAAACTGACTTCCTTAAAAGCATTGTCTCTTATCTTGCCAAATACCAGGGCAGTAGTTCCACCATCATTTTTCCCTCAAAACTACCTGTCATGTCAAAATTACAATGTAGGAAAACTTAAAACAGTTTTTAGAAATTACTACAAGTAAGTGTGAAAAATACTATGTTTTTTATTAATATTTACCTCATGTTCTTGGTTATCTTGCCCATCTTTGCCACTTTTTCCACTCTTGACTGATTTTGCAGGTTCCTTTAAAAAAAAAAAGTTTGCAGTTTAAGTTTTTTTTTGAAAAAGGAGATCTAGATAGATTTGCAACTCAAGAAATCAGGCTTTTTTAGACAATTGCTAAAAGTAATAAAATTACTTTTTACAGAATAAAAATACTATTTAACTGGAAGATGATACTTTGAACTATTAGTCTCTACAAACCCACTTTAACTATTTTTTTGTCTGTAGAAAGACTTTGGAATTATGTCTCAAAATTCACCTATAGAGATAAGCTTTCACATAGGTAAGCAGGCAGGGACAAAGAATGCAAGTGATTTGAACCATGTCTAAGAAATTACTTAATTCTATTACCTTGCTGTCTTTGGTTTTTAGGTACAGAAATACTTACATTTACTTCAGCTTTGAAACTAGCATCGGCTTCCACGTTTTACACTTTATTATTCTGTCTGTTCTAGAGGCTGGAAAGTCTAGTGTTGGAAGCAGGCCTATACCTCAATTTTCTGCCTCACAGCGTTGTATTTACCTTGAATCCTTCACCCATTTTTGACATTTGTTACTCTCAGAAAGGGGAAGAAAAGTTTCAATGTTTTTAGCTCCGAAAGTACCAAGGATATCGGGAAAATGTTAAAGCAAACAACCCCCACAAACCACAACACTCAACCTCTCTACATCTAATTTTAAAATGACGTTGACAAACTAAAAGCTAAACAGAAGCGGTCGAGAGGGACAGCAGCTGGCTGAGGCAGGACAGCATACTTCACTGTTTCTGACTTCCACTCAGGGCTAATTGCCTATCACACAAAATAAAGTGCAATCCAGCTAACTTCCTGCCGGATTTACAAGTTTTCTGCGATCATTACTTGTGCAAGCCCCTTTCATAGCTACCAGACAAATCACTCCCTAGAGCCTGAGGCAAAGGGAGGCCAAAGCTAGGTTCATTCTATTGTCAGGAGAAGGAGCTGAAAGGCTCCGAGGGGCGATTAGTGCTCGTTGAATACTTATGGAGATCCCCCAAGCGCAACTCCCACTGCAGCCAGAGCTACGCAGCAGCGAAACTTCCCAGGACGGTGCCCGGGCAAGCAGCCGTGGGGACGGACCCCCCCACCCTGCCGTGGAAATAATCCCTTCCCCCCCCCAACGCCCCCGGGCCAGCCCCGAGCAAGACCCCCCCCCATCCTCCCCGCTTCGCCTCAGCCAGCCCCGGCTGAGGGCGCGTTTCCCATCCCCTCCCTCCAGCACTCCCACGCACGCCAAACCCACGGCCGCCCTCCACCGACTCCCTCCCTCCGACGGCCGCCGGCGAGACGGCACCAGGACCCCGCCTCGGCACCCCCGGACTAGGCCCCGCCGGAGCTGCCCCCTCCCCAGCAGCCGGGGGGAGGCGGAGGCCGGCACACAGCAGTGAGCAGGGAGCTACCCCTCACCGGGGGCTGCCCCTCGCGCGGCTCTCCCACCACCGTGGAACGGGCGCTGGGCGCCGCTCGCCGCTGCCGCCCCCCACCCCAGGCCCCTCCTCCCCGCGGGGCCTGCACCCCTCAGCCTCTACGCGGAGCTAGGCCTCTCCCGATCCGCCCCCCGACTCACTTTCTCCTTCTTGTTTTTATTCGGCATGGCCGCGGAGGCGCAGCCCCCGCCGGCCCCGCTTCGCTCCGCGCCGCGCCCGCCCCGCGCTGCCGCTCCCCCGCTCCGCGGCGGCCTCGGCGCTCCCCTTCCTCCCCCCGCCCGCGGGAGCGGGCCCTGCCCGCCCATTGGCTGCGCGTGTCACGTGACGCCGCAGCTCGCGGCGCGTCACCGAGCGGGCGGGGCTGGCGGCGCCCCCGCCCCCGGCGGCTCCGGCGCTCCCTGACGGCTCGGGGCTCTCCCGGCGGGATCGGGGCACTCCCGGCGGCTGCCCCGCTCCGCCCGGGCTCCGGCCACGCCTCGGGGTGTTCCCGCCGGCTGAGCGGGGCTGCGGGGCGGGCTGAGGTGTCCTCAGGGCCTGGAGCCCTCGGCAGGCTGTTTCTCAGCCGGTGGCAGCCCGTGGGAGGCGAGGGGTCCCTGCGCCCGCTCCCTCAGCCGCTCTTGGGCGAGGGGCCCGGGCTCCGCCGTGGGCGGAAACGTTAAGGAAAAAAAAAAAAAAAAAAAAAAAGAGATAAAACAATATAGGGCATACCTGAAGTTCGCTGACCCTCTCGTACAAATCCAGTGTGTCCATCATCATTTTGAGGACTTCAGTAGGCGCTTGCAGTATGAGGATGAGGAAGGTGAGCTTTGGGAAGTTGTAGCCTGGTTTTGAAACGATATCTTGATTGCTTTTCAAAGCCTGAGTTCAGTTGTGCATGTTTTCATGATGCCCAGCTGTACCAGAGTTGATTTTTTCCCAAACAAATAACTTTTTCATCTCCCAAAACCAGAATGCAAAATTTAGGACAATCTTAGACGAAAGAAGCAATCTACAAATACTCCATCTGGAAAATTTAGAAACTATATTCCTCCCATGGTCATTTTAAGCCACAAATTACTTTAGCTGAGGAAAAAGTGCAGAGGACATTAGCACTTACAATAGCATCAAGAAATAAAATATTTTAAATTTAGATGGGACATACTTAAATTCTAATTGTGTTGTACTGCTAAAGGATAGAAAAATTACAACTTAATAAATACAGTGTAAAAGTGAAATTGATCTCATTCCTTACCCAACCTGTGAGTATGAAATCCAGCACAAGCAAGCAGATATGCTCTCATTTTTGGGATATGGAATTCTAATAAATGCTTGTGTCTGATGGGATAGTATCTAATGTTAGATATTTGTATCAGCTTGTCTCCATTATATTTGAACACTGCTTTTGCTATGTCGAAAAAGACAAAAAAGCTTTCTTTTTCCAGGCATTGCAAATAAATTTACTGACTGTGGAGAGCTGCTTCCTCTTACTTCAGTCCTCTTCTTTTCCTGTTTCTTAAGTGCTAGGAAACAAATTATGTCTGCCTCTTCTCCTTTCTCTCATCTTTTCTGGTTTGAGAGTTTAGAAATGAGGTGCATTTATCACTATTGTAAGAGCCTCTTCTAAGAGCCAGTCATGAATGAGTTGCTACTAATAGGTGACATTTCTGACCAACAGAATAACATGGATTTTTGAAATACTAAGAGACGGCAAAGGAAAGAAATCTACCTCCATCTGTAGTCTGATCAGTGTGTGATGGGGTTTGTATAGCTAAGGATAAACTCAAGAGCTTCCACTTCTTTGTTCGGTTACAGTTTTGTAGAAGCTTAAACTACTCCTAATTCCCAGCTGTTGTGCTCCTCTCTCTCTCCCCTGCACACATGCTGGCACTGTGAAGTTTAAACTTGTTTGTAGAATTGATCAGATTGAAAACTACCCTCCCAAAATGATGTTGTGTTGGTTTAGTTTTGGTTAGGAGTTTGTTGTTCGGGGTTTTGGTTTTTTTTGTCTTGAACTGGCACACCACCACCTGCTTCTGTAAACACCAGCATTGGCTGAAGGAAGGGGGTGGAAATATGTGGCGGGGGCGGGATGTGACCTCAACAGCCTAGATTTAGATCAGTTTAAGCAGCTTAATGAGTTTCTCATTGGCTCTTGGCCTCTTTTGTGCTGCTAGTGCTCATAGTTTTTCTAAATAATGGAAAAACTCTGTCTGTATCATTCTTACCCAAGTACTTCAGAATAGGAGCAGCAAAAATTGTCTTTTCTTATTTTGCAGTTAGTTGGGAAACCTTGAATCAATATGTTGAACTGAATGCAGGTTCAAAAGTTGGCACTGACTCAGTTAACATTTATGAGGTTTTCTTTGTGACCACATATATAGAAACTCTTGTGAAAACTTGACTCCCCCTCACCTCGCTTTGCTGCAGAGTCTAATTCACCAGTAACAGAAAGTAATTGTGTTTTTCAAGGCCTGCTCTATTATATGAAATAATCAGTAGGTGGAGGAGGTTTACAAGAAAAATAGTTCCATCTGTATGCTCTAGTGTCTCCATAAAACGTGAGACTAAGATAAGTGACTTACGTGATGAAATCTTACTTTTACTACAATGGTATGGCACTGTGGGCCTAATTATTCTGCTATGGAGTAGAATATGTAAATAAGGTGATGTAATTTGAGTGTGAGTATGACTATATTAATATTTGCATTTACTTCTGAACATTTTATGCAAACTAGATGTTTTCAAAGACCAGAACATATTCACATTGATTATCACTCTAATTAAAATGTCAAAAAGTAATGCATGTAGCATAGTTTTCTATTTGCATTTTTTACTGTATTGATCAAATTCTCTAAATTTGCAAAAGTTAAGTCATCAAATAATGTCAAGTATTGTGTAAAACACCTGGATAATATTTAATAGCTTGAAAGTGGGCCAAGTGTTCTGTGTGCCAATGAAAGGGGAACATTTACACAGTTAGGCCTTTCCAGCTGTATTGGATATTCTTGTCTGTTTGACTGCTTTTCATTTGTTTTTGTTGCTTGTTTTTTAATCCCTTTACAGTGGTTGAGCAGTCATGCTCTGGCCTGAGTTTACTGAACAGATCACTGTCACTGTGACAGGGATAACATCTCCCATCCCCAGTTGTACAACTTTATTGCTTCCCATGCACTGTCTCTGGTTTAATTGGATGGTATGGCAGTTCAGCTTGTTAAAATGGCAGAAAACAAACTGAGCAGTGGCGACAGGAGACAATGAGACCTTTTGCCAGCAAGCTGTTAATTTGGCTCAGCTGAAACTGTGAAACAGCACTTGTGGACAAGGTTTTAGCAGCCAGTGAACTGTCATCATTATGCATAATTGTCAAACATTGTCAAGCTGTTTCTCAAAACATCTCATTGACTGATGCAGACTTTTGTTGTCTGGCACACTGTGTCAGATATAGAGAACTGAAACCTGAAGGACCAATGGCAGTAAAGAGGCTGGAATAGATGGGTTGAAATAGAAACAGATTTTTTCTCATGCTTGCATGAGCCAAAATACTACTTAAGGTAACTTTCCTGGCAAGAATAGTGGAACTGGCAGATTATGTCTGAAGGAACTAACTGAGGGAACAAACTACTTAATCAGCACCTGCAATTGATTCTGCTTCTATGCAATCAAACAGCAAAAGCTGCAAAACCAGTATACTCAACTTCACAAAAAAGCTTAAACATATTTCAGGAACTTTCTCTACAAGCATGGATTCATTCTGCTTACCCTGAATCACATTAAATAGTTATTGTGCTGCTCTTAATCTAAATTGTAAGGCTTTAATTCTCCTCAATTATTTTAAAATCCATTCGTGTTGGATGTTCTGCTGTCACAATCTGCAGTATTGTAAAGATTGCAAAACCATTTATTCACAGCTGTATAAAAGTCAGACTCTTTTGAGGTAATTAGTAACAGGTCAAACTTGGAACTTCATGCATGTAAACAACATGATATTTTAGCCCTATACGTGACCACATAATTACAAATGACAATTATTGGCATCACTTAACACAGAACCAGAGATGTGTGTTCAGAACCATAATTAATCATATGTAGGTGTAGTAGTGTCATATTGGATACCTTCTAGCTGTAATATTACTCTGTATTTTTATAAAATTTGAACTAGTAAAAAATGAAAAAATGTTCATATAAGATTAATTATGCTATCTGAATTTTAAGAATTTTCAGTGACTGTGGAACTATTACATTGAAATACAGATTTTTCTGAGTTTGTCTGTTCTAAATCCCTTTCACTGTCTTCCTTGCCTCTAAGTTTAAAAAAAAGGGAAAGGCTGCACTTGAATGTAATGAATATTAATAGTTATTTAGGCAATTATAGCATTATAGAAAAAGTTTGCTAGAAGATTTAAAATTAAAAAAAACAAACCAGGACTCTCTTTCCTTCAGGTAGGTAGTGAAACTCATGTTAACACTCTTTCCAGTAAACTCCCAGAGGCTTATTGGCAAAACCAGAAGTTATCTTGCTTATCTTGTATAGAGGAGCAGCAGCAGGAGCATCTCCATGAGAGAGAAAGAGCTGGGAATAGAGCATTGCTACAGCAAAGGCAGGCCTCTCTTACCAGGGCACTGACCCAGTGGGATCAGGGTGATGACAGTACCAGTCTTAGACAAGGCAAGGCAAGAATTCAGGCATCCACCCAAAAAATCCACTCAAAAGTGACAGGAGAAAGAGCCGAAGACTAGAATGGAGTCAAGACTTCCTATGAAACAGATCAGAGCCAAGGTGGCAAGGCTGGACAGAAGACTGCTTAATGGTTTTCTTTATCCAGGAGACCAGGGCCAGAGAGAATGCACCTGCAGTGTAAGCCTGAGGTCCACCTAGAAAGTTCAGTTATTAAATCATGTTGGAAGGAGACATGGTTGGGTGTAAATACAGCTCTGACAAAGAGGGCCAGGTTTGCATGCCCAGGCCAGAATTTAAATTGAGCTCCTGGGCCACTGGGAAATGCTGTCACATATGGCTGGAAACAGGTCTGGTATTAGATGTTGTTGGTCTCTATTGTCCATATTAATTAAAACGTGGATTCTGGATTTCTGTTTGGGCCAACTTAATTTTTAAATGAAAAACATAAATCATGAGAATGGACCACTCATGCAGAATGTTACTAAGGCATTGTACTGGTTTTAACTGGGATAGAGTTAGATTTCGTCATAGTAGCTTCTCTGGGGCTAGATGTACTCTGAATTTGTGATGAAAACAGTACTAAGAATGTAGGGATGTTTTTGTTATTGCTGAGCAGTGATTACACAACCTCAAGACCTTTTCTCCTCCTCACACTGCCCCACCAATGAGGAGGCTGGGAGCACACAAGAGGCTGGGAGGGGACACAACTGGGACAGTGACCCCAGCTGACCCAAGGGGTATTCCACACTGTATGATGTCTTGCTCAGCAGTAAAACTGGATGGAGGTGTGTGGAGGTTGGCTGGGGCTGGCAGTATTTAGGGACTGGCTGGGCATCTGTTGGCTGGTGGTGAGCAATTGTTTTGTTGTTTTTTTTTTAATCTTTTCTTCTTTTCTTCTTTGTGTATTTTATCTTAATTGTTACTAAATGTTCTTTTTCTCAGCCTATGGAGTTTCCCATTTTCACCCTTTTGATTCTCACCCCTGTTCCATTGGGGGTAAGTGAGCAAGCAGCTGTGTGACACTGAGCTGCCTACTGGGGTTAAACCATGACAGGCATCTATACAGAGATTCAGAAATACTCTGGACAAACGATACATCACAAAAATATCTAATAATATCTAATGATAGTTAAAACATTTTTATCTGCTTGTGGCCACAGTTACCACAGTGGTTATTAAGTATTAAAATGACCTACATGGTGGAATTCGGATGATGATCAAAGTAAAAGACAGGCCATTAAGCCGGATGAACCATTTGTCTTATGAGAAGTGCCTGAATTTGTGTGCTGATACCCAAATTCCAGAGACATGGGAATTACAAAAATAGTAACATTAAAACACTTCGTACAAATCGCTTGAAATTCTTCTGCCTCAGTGAAGCAAATAAAAAGATCTTAAGAGCAAGACTTTGCTGTATGTCATGGAGTTGAATCTTTTCAGGAAAAAAACCTCGAAGATGTACAACTCTGTCTGTGCTTTCACATTTCCACTATTTCTGTGGGTTTATTTTTTGTCTTTATAATGAGTTGTTACTTGAAAATGTGATATAATAATCTGTTTAAAATTTCTCTGCCTAGCATTTAGGAGGTAGAAGGGATATATTTATTTTTGATAGTTCATCTCTTTTTCATGCCCAAATTGAGTATTTTTATGGTGTTTTTTGGTGCAATTTTTAGCAGTCTTTGTTCATTCCAGGTTTTTGCTTCATTAAGTACAATGTTCTCACATATGTACTAGCATTCCTTCTTCCCACACAATATCAAAGGCAAGATTAATTTTGTATCAGATGAGTGAGACTAGTAACATAAAGGTGGCTGCAGCTAAAACTCCTACATTTTCATTTTTATCCTATTTAAGTTGGTATTTATAGAAGGAACGAAGAGATCCAATTAATTGTACCTCTTGTTGATGCCATACAAGATTTTCTCCTTCTACACTTCATACCTTTTTTCTGCCATTTTTAGGATTTGTCATAGATAATATAGCTATATATTTTTATCTCAGTGTGGGAAGAGTTGAAAGACATACTCAGAAGGCGTACTCAGGACTTAACCCTGCAAGTACCATGAGTTTGTGGACTCATGAGGGTCCGTGTCTGCGTATGCTCAGAAGTGTCCATCTTCTGAGATGATGCGTATGCTGGATTTCTGATTTTCAGGAGCAGTCCGTGCTGCCTTGTCAGAATGCGAGGAGCAGTTTCCACCAGCAGCGCTTTTGGCTCGCTCCCCCTAGGGCAGGCTGCCTGCCGCTGCACCGAGCAGGCTCTGCAGGGATCGCACCGACCTCTGCGGGCCTTCCACAGCCTCTCTGCGTGCATGGCACAGACATCGCCCCTCTGCTGTGCTCGCATCCTGCGGCCGGGCTACTTCTTACTGCGTGCTTTAAGAGGGATAAAATTTGGGTTTAAGTATCATTGCCTAGGTCTACATGGAAACCCCTCAGTATGAAGCAGCCTCACCAGGTCTGTTTTGGTAGTTAGGGTAGTTCCTGGAGTCAGGGTTCCTGGTCTTCAAAAGCTGTGATAGTTTTAGAGGCCTCTGCCAGACTGATTCACTCTTGGCACTTTAAAGTCTATCTTTGCATATGAGACATCTGAACAATTTTGAAAAGTTCTTTAGTAACAAAACTCTTTTTTGTTTGCCTAAGATAAAAGGAGAAATGCTTGTGGCACACCACTTATCTCTTACTATACCATGTTATCAGAGAGACATGTTACGGTCGTACCAGGCAAAGGCATGCAAGAATGATGTTGGAGGATTGGACCAAGCGTAGAGAGATACTGTTCTCAAACCATTTCCTAGAGCTATCTAGTCACTGAATGGCTTCTAGAATTTTTCTAAGAGCAAGCCTTGTTGTTTTTATTCAGAGAGTATTCCAGGAATAATCGAACGTGTGCACAGAGTGAATGCTAATGAAGAGGACTTTGGAACAAAACAGGCAGTAATTCAAACTGATAGTGCAAGTGCACTCAAAATCTCCTTATGTGTTGCAATGGAAGCCTTAGCTTCTAATTCAGCTGTAGGTTCTACTGGCCAATAAAAGTCCTGAGTCATAGAATAGTTTGGGTTGGTAGGGACCACACTGGGTCATCTTGTCCAACCTCTCTGCTCAAGCAGGGTTGTCCTAGAGTACATTGCACAGAGCTGCATCCAGGTGGTTCTTGGGTATCTCCAGTGAAAGAAACTCCACAGCTTCTCTGGAGAATATGTTCCAGTAATGGTCACTGCACAGTAAAGAATTTCTTCCTCATGTTCAGGTAGAACTTGCTGGTCATCAGTTTCTGCCTGTTGCTTCTTGTCCTATTGCTTGGCACAACGAAGAAGAGCCTGGCTCCATCCCCTTGCCACCCTCTGTTCAGATACTGGTAGACATTGATGGAGTCCCCTCTCAGTTGTCTTTTCTTGAGGCTAAACAGGCCCAGCTACCTCAGCCCTTTCCTCATAAGAGAGACACTCCAGTCCCTTAATCAACTTTGTAGCCCTACAGCTGGACCCAGTCCAGAAGCTCCAGTCCAGTCCGTACTGAGGAATTCATAATTCTAAACCCAGTTTTTCAATATAAGAGTTATTAAGAATAAATCAGCTTCATCAAACCAAAATTGTTTTTGCTTAGTCACATTTTAGAAGGTGTCAGCTCCATTTTTACCGAAGATTTAAAAAAAGTCAGATACTCTGAAAGAATTTAGACAGAGCAATTAAACATCAGCAAAGCTTATAAGCATTTCAAACCAGAATCTTACAGTAGGCAGTGTTAGACCAACTTAACTGCAGATTTCTCTTCCATCTGTATTTGTATCATGCTGTGTACTGACTATCTGGTATGTCTGTACAGACTTTGCCCCAACATTAAATTTGTTTGCATCTTATGTTCAGTATTTATTTCAGAAATTTTGCATAGATATTAGTTGTATTTACATTTTATCATCAATTCTTAGGTATGTTAGACCTTCTTTTGAACATCAGGAGGTTGATTAGAAGTAGACAATTACTAAGAAGTCATAAAACAAGGCCTTTGACACAGATTTTTTGCCAGCATACATTCCACAGAAGCATGACACATAATCTTTATACTTCATGGATTCCCTTCACAGAGGTTCATGCTTTCTTAACTTTGTGCTCCTTTCTTGCTCCTTTCCACAGTTTTTTGATGGGCTGACCCTTTAGACCTAAAGGATACACCTAAAAGGATAATCAAGTCTTCTGGCCTACTCAACCCTGAGTTTGAAAATAACATGGCAGCTTTGTTAACCAGATTGCACAGGAAAAGCAGAGTCTCTAGACTGAGACTGGCTATTGCATTTTTGCTGTTGAATTCCTGTCAAATAATACCTTTTAGTTACAACCCATTCGAGACAAACCTGACGCAGATACTTGGAGATGAAAAGCTGTGTATCCTATTACCAGTCACTTGAGCTGTTCAGTGGCCATCTGCTGATTGGAGAAGAAAACATCATTAATAATGTATTTGTGGATTGTGCTCTAGCTTTTATGTTGCTATTAGTTCTTCCAGCATGAGCTATATCAGCATTGTTTAGAATACCCCAGCATCTCCTTAGTAGCCATGGCAAGATTTTTTGTATTTTCTGTTTTAGGGGATAAAAGGAATTAAAGCATATGATGAAATCAGAATTAATCCACAAGTATGAATTTGCTTACTGTTTTCATAAGAATCTATACTACATTAATAAGTTTTATCACTGTTTCAAAATAGGTTTCCAAAAGAGGGTGTGTGAACAAAGAAGAGTAACTTGTATAATAGTTTATTATAACTAAAACAACGAATCTAGTACTTGATAATATAAATTACTTAATGCTATGAAACAAGTAATGCAATGCTTTGGATTTAAGCTCAATGATGACATAGATTGGTGCAGATCTGTTAAAGTCAATGCTAGAAAAATAGCCAGAAATATCTAGAGGGTTGTTTTTTGTTGTTTGTTTATTTGTTATGTTTTGAACAGTGTTTTAACATTTTAAACTAACAGTTTCACCAGGCACAATACAATTATTGCATTAGAATTTAAGCCATTCAAACCAATAATTTACAGTCTTATAATTTGAAGGAGTTGTTTCATTTTTAAATTGCTGAACAATATGATCTGAAACGTTGTCAGATTAAAGTCTGCAGCCAAAACAAGATTGTATTAGCTATTAAGTTTTTAATGTCTCTGGAGTTGTTGCTTTTTCTAAGTATTGATCTTTCTTTTTCCTTACAAAAGGTGGTTTGTATACACTTGGAGAATAATTATGTGCCTGGGAGAAAATGGCATGCAGGTTTTATCCTTGATCCAAGACATCTGCAAAATAAAAGTTCTTTTTGGTCTATTATTTTTAAAAAATTAATTTTAATATCAGATATTATGATTGGCCAAAACCACCAAAGGCTTGACTGTTTACCTCTGCCACAGATCTCTGTAGATTTTATGCCTTTGTGGCTTCAAGATTGTATTACTGCAGTATACAGGGACAGAGGAGCTATAGCTATGGCAACCAGTGCCTGGTAGGTAACTGACAGCATGAATTACAGCATCTCTTAGGAGTCACTGCACACTGGTCTCCTTGCTGGCTCATTTTGGTTTTGACCTTTAGGGCAAGGACCAGCATCAAGGCCTTTTCTGTTCTTGTTCATCCTTCTGTGAGAAACTCTAAAGAGGCTGTGTAGATAAACAGGTACAGATGGGTCTTAAACTGGTTTCGATAGGGATCTTCTTGCAGTCATATTTATTGTTATGCTTCAAGTGGGACAAATTGTGTCATTTTTGTTAGTATCAGTATTGCTTTATCTACTGCACCCACTTTGACCACTATAACTGTCTCATTCAGCATACTGTTCACAGCCTTGGTTGACTCAGTGGTATGAGTAAATTCCTGAAGTCAAGTACAGCTTCAGATATAGGTCTTATATTAAAGATGAAATGGGTATTAAGGTGGGATATCAAACATTCTTGTTTTTATTATTTAGGTTTAGAAAAAGTGTCTGAATTACAAAAGCCAGCTGCAATGCTGGCATTAAAAATTCAGGACCTCCAGAGTCACTGGCAATTGGAGAATGTTTCATAGCCATGTCACAAAAACCAGGAGATTGAAAAGGAAAATATGAGACAAAATAATTTCTTAGTATCTCTGTGACTTGCTGGTTAAATTTCAAGAATAATTATACTGATGTCCCTGGATAATGTATGAGTGGTCATGGTCCAGAACCTGAAATTCAGTTTCAGGTCTCCTTGCCTAAAAAAACCCCACTTAATTCTGATTAAAATACTTCAGAGTTTGGTATCTCTATTGACAATGTATTTGGACTTCTTTTTTATGAAAGCTCTTGACCATTTCTGTAAAGATTGTTTGCCAGCAGTTATCTACTCACAGTTGCTTAATCATATATATTTAAAAGCAAAACTGAATGTGCCTGAACACTTATACCTACAGCCAAATACTTGTTAGTGCATATAATAACATTATGTAATAGTAATAACAATGATTTAATTGAGCAACCCAGGACACATGTTCTGACACTGTATGCGATTAAATAGTTGTTGCAAATGTTTCAAGGAAAATGAAATTAATTTTTAAGAAAATGAGAACTGCAACTTAAAAACAGTTGGCTGCAGTCGCAGCCAAAAAACCCAAACTCTTATCTGAATGAATGCGTTAATAGTATAGAAGATCTTATAGATTTGGTGAATTTCTTTCGAATGCAGAGATCATACACAGAATTTTATTGCTTAAATATCATCTCAAACAGTAAAATTTGATTATTAGATGTTAATACAAAAGTCTACTAAAATAGGAATAAAATACTTTTATGAAAACAATCACAGTAAGGTGATTATATCTTTAGAAATATAATGCAAAATGAAGCAGTTCCCAGGAAAACCCCTGTTAAATGTTTTTGGAGTTTGCTCAAAATGAATCAAATTTGCTTCATTTTAAATTAAGATTACCTGATAAAATTGTATTTCTAACTGAATTTAAATAACTCTATTTGAAAGAAGAATGCTTCAGTTGTGGTGTGACAAAGCTGAAGCATTTGAGTTCTTTTGTGTTTAGAAACTGGTATTTACTTTTTCTAGTGAATGGTTACAGTACTGTGAAAAAGCTTTCAGGAATTGTTAGTAGAGTTTCCAAGATTGGATGTTGCTCAATATTATTGATGAACTGATAGCTAAGAAAAGAGAATTATTTACATGCTTGTTTTTGTACAAGGGCATAGAGAAAGTGTGCTAAGTATGTGTTTACAACTGAAAGAACCCCATCAAGAACAGGGACAGATTTTTCTTAATTATTAATAGCTTTTCTATATACCTGGTTCAGATCCCTTTTCCTAAAAATATCATATTACTATTGCTAATAACATGAGTGGACCTGGCAGACACAATACTAGTTCCCCTTGATTTTACTAAGATTGCAAATGACTAGAAATTTTTGTCTTACAACAGTTTAGGATCATACAAGAATTACAAATATGTAGGAAAGGTGGAATATGCCTGAAAAGATAATTCATGATAGCCTATTACTCTTGTCAGTTTTTTTTGTCATGAATAATACATGACAAGCATATTTAAATTTACTGAAAACCTTTGGTAAAGAAGGTTTTACAGCCTTCTTAGTGAGTCTACTGCTTGACAGAATTATCACTACATATATTTAAATTCTTTTCAATGTACTATTTAACTAATATTTCTTGTGCTTCTTCCAGTCCTCCTTCTAGTGAATACATTGGACAATAAATAATCATCTTTTTATAAGTACCTTCTTCACATATAGAGAGAATTAAAGTTCTGCGCTCTCAGATTCTTCATCTCTCTCACAGGTTGCATTTTCTAAGCTACACGTATGTTGTTTTTCTTCTCTAAATATTAACAATTGCTAACCCTATGGACGTTTTAAATTAAAGCAATACGAGTTGACTATGTTCCACTGTGGATTCCCACTGCTGAAAACAAGAATGTAAAATGTATCCTGGCCCTTTCCGTTTCATCACCAGATTAAAGTTAGATTCTAATTTTTTTTCTCACAGAAATTCGAATTTGTATTTTGAACATGGAGAAACTTACTGATGTAGTGTGTTGGGTAGAACTGTGGGGGATGACTGAGACAGTATGTCCTCTTTTCCTTTTTTATTCCTGATGGCAACAATTCATTATTTATTTTATTTAATACATGTTCCTGAAGCTTGCACAGGTTTTTCTCCTAAGTGTGATCTACACATTTTAATTGAAATCTGCAGCTAAGGTATAAATAATGTGTTAGAGGAGTGAGTTTCTGATTCCCTGCTACTGCTATAAGTGAGTATTCCCGAGTTTGGCCTAGTCCTCAGGACACTGTCAGTCAGTTTTCAAGTCTGATACCTGTAACTCTCACACATATCAAGTACCACTACAAAAAAATTCAGTTACCTGCTTTATGTCAGACCCCTGCACCAAGGCTGTGTCCTTCCAAGAGATTCCCAGGTAGCACACTCAGCCTGAGGTGCATTAATCTCATTTACTTGAAAACAAAATATTAAAGATTACTAAAATTATGTATTAAAGATTACTGAGATTATGTATTAAATTTATAAGAAGATGTAAGAATGTAAGAAATTGTAAAAATGTGAGAATAAACTAATAATTATGCAATGTGATTTTGCTCTCTAATTTTTATTTTAAAAAAAGCTTCAGGGTTTGTCAAGGAAAAAAATCCTATATTAAAATATGATTTTTTTCCTCTGGCTTTGGAAAACAAACAACTTAAACTTTACAGTAATTTCATGTACTCATTGTACTTAACGTCTGTGCATAGTTGTATGGCAACACTATCCTCTAGTGGCAGAATGTGTTAACGCAAGGCGCCAGCTACAGCCCTGAGAACTGGTTTACGTGTGTTGAAAAGATGGGGTGTGGTCATTATTATTCATAGATTCAGAGTTTTGATTTACATAAAACAACAAGGAGCAATTAACTGAATGCTGCATACAATGTGATGAGAATATGTGCTCCAACCACCAGCATCAGCAGCACTACATATATTTTATTTCACTATCAGTATACATATATGTGTATATATATATGTATATTTATGTGATTTCTTGTGATTTTCCAGACTGTTGAACTTACATAATTGTATTCTGCTATGGTCACTTTTTCATAGGTATGGTGTTTAACACAGTTGATCACCAGCTGTTTCTTCAACACTGCTATTGAAATCTAATTCTCATGGTGAGAGTGTCTTTAGATATTGTTATCCACAAGCACATAAATATTCTTAATTTCTTTTCTTTTTTGACTTGAAACTTCCAAAATCCAGCATATGGCTTAAGGAGAAATAAGGAAATGAAAAATTTGGTGTTAGAGAACAAACTTGGAGATTTTAATGCTTCAGGTTTTTAAATTTACTCACTGAAAGGGCTGGTCCAGACTGAAAGTGTATTTGCTTACTGTGAGTATAGATAATACAAAAAATTAAATTATTTCTTACTCATCCTCTAAAAATGTTCCTGCTCTGGAAATTTTGAAATTTATCTATGTTACAAATCCTGTGTCATCTTTTTTATAGATTTTTGGTTGGTGTAGGGTTTTTTTTTCTGTGTGTGTTTGTGTTATTATGGTCTGTAGTTTCTTGGGTTTTTTTGTAGTGTTCTGACACATTTTGCAGAAATCTTTTCTAAATATTTCACCCTGTGTTTTGGGAATAAGGACGTTTTGATGCTTCCCCTTCATGCATGCCCCACATAGATCCAAGGCCAAGTGAAAGCAGGAAATAGAGAAGACCCAGTAAAGACACAACTTTAGCTTTTGGTATGGAGTGATTACTGCAAGTGAGAAGCAGAACAGGTAGGGATGAACATGCTGATGTTTCCACTGTTCTGATTTTACTTTCAAAGACCATTTGAAAAACTCACTTATGTATCAGGTCCAGTTAGAGGACACATACCTGGCTTAACAGTGCTTCTGTTTTTCTTCTCCATACCCAGATTTAGCAGACATGTTTTAGGAGGTGGCATCAATACCTTTTAAATGTTAGCATTTAATGCTCCATAAAATTTAAACACTGGATACTAAAGGGATTCTCCTGGCATTGATAGATATGATGTCATTCATATAACTTACTTATTTTTATAAATTATTTTTTTAATTCACAAGTGTATCTGTTCCTACTGTGTCAAGTTGCTTTTCAGTTCTGTACAAAGAATTCAAAATAAATACTTTCTTAATTTCCATGTGAATTGTCCTTAAAAAACAAAAGCAAAAATAAGAACATAGAAATGCAATATTCTTTTCTCCAGCACTCAATTTATATTGCAAAATTTTTGCAGTGCCTTTTTTTTTCCTCTGAGGTCTGTACTTGGACCAAAGGAAATACTTGATTTGGACAGCTCATGTGCACAGAAAGAAGTCATTGTCTTGTTGCCTTTGTTCCACAATCCTCTTGAGCAGTGTTTGCTATAGTCATATAAACTGCAGTGCTAAACTGCAATATGAAAACATCAGATTTGTGACAACATAATTGTAGCCATAGAACAAAAACTAGTCAAGAAACAATTCTCTTGAATGAAGCAACCACTATTTTTAATGTGTCAATAAGATCATTAGCACTACAAGTAGTGCACCACTGAGGGTCAGATGTAGCTATGCAATGAACGCTGTTATTTTAAAAACTCCATGCAAAGAGTTCAGATGTTACAACACTTGAAAGGTCTTACTCAGGAGCTTATGTTGGGTTGTGGATCCTCTTGCTTCTGACTCATGAGTTTAGTTCAATTTCACGTTGCTAGTGGAAAAATATTGTATGTCAGAACATAACACTGCTTCATGAATTAACCGTATGTGTCCACTCCCCAAAAATTCAGTTAGAAGTTTACATTGCAGATTGACCAATGACAGAAAACACCAACCAGTGATTTTTTGGGCAATATTTTAATTGTCAGTGAAGATTACTTGTTCTTCTAGTTCTTCTCTGAAAGTTGAGCAGTGTCCATATGAAATACAGAGAAGTCACAGAATTTCTGCCTCTGTGTATTCTGCAGATAAATAAAGAAATGAAAAGTTATGTCAGGAAGAAAAAATACCCAGATATCCTGGGTGAAAGGCTTTTGAGGATCTGTAAAAGGGAACTGTGTGTTTGTGATGGGCTGTGATCTGTTTATATGATGACAGGTCCTACATCACAGGGAACCAAAATAATGTTCTTTATCTCCTGAACTGTGTAAATATAAGAAAGAGTTAAAAAAAAAATTACTTAAGTTCCACATTCTCTTCAATAGTTCAGTACCACCAGGTGAATCTGTTTCCTGTTTCCACTTGCCTGACTCTCTTGAATTCTGTATTTCTTGATTCTGTGTATCCAGAACTAATAATTTAAGGGCATAAGAAAATGGAGTTTTAGTATTATATGGGTTATTATGTGTTTTAGTGTTCCTGTTGGCTAAAACCAAATTAATTTGATACTACGTTACTGAAAATTGCATACATTTTATGACTGTTTTTTGAAATGGTATTGTCTTAGATGCATGTTTGTTTCCCTTTTAAAGTTTTCTTCTGAAAAAAAAGACTTTATATAATAAGAAGTACAATAAAACCAAATGTTAATTACAAATTGCAGTGTCACGTGTTCATAATTGCAAGAATCTCACCTTAAATACAGATGTCGGAATTTAAGAATTATTCTGAAATATTTGGAAACATTGTATTTGGCTATGAAGTCTCATGGTTTATTGTTTTGAATTCTAGTGCAGAATTATCTCAGTGTTTCATCAAAGTATGGAGTAGACACTAGAAGAACTCTGTAATAAACACACTTTCTTATCCAATATCCTGTTTTCAAATGGAGCTTGACTGCTAGCTCTGAAGACATGAATTAGCAGGGCAGACAACACAGGAAGAATAGCAAAAGCTCCTTGGATAATATCCTTCTGTGTTGACCTATAACATGGTTCATTTTATCTGCTCCTTTGAAATTCGCGCTGCTTGCTGATTTGCACGAAAAGAGAGTCCAATAATGGCAATGTTCACTTTTGTTAGAAATCTGTGAAGAAAGAGGTATCAGATGTATTTCTCACAGGTCAGAGAAGAGCTACAATGTCATGTGCAGGTAACAGGTCTGGAGAATATAGACTTGCAGTCTGTTGCAGTTTATACTCTGTTTCCACTAATAACCATGTGAAACAGCCCCTGTCATGGTGTAACAATGTACTGCATGCAGTGCTTAGAATATTAGATCTTTCATATGGTGAATGTGTCACTTTATAGATGGCTTCACTGAATGCAATTCAGTAGGGCAGGTGTTCTTCAGTGAATAAAGTTATTTTCTTGCCCTGAATAGGGCAGCGCAGAGTCCTATATCTAAGAAATTGTGCAGGCAAAATGTCTCTGTTTTTCTGGAGTTCGACTTAAAACATAAGAAAGAATAATTCAACATGTAACAGAGGAGGGGTTGATTAAATACATTGAAGGGATTGACTTTGCAGTGTTTTTCACTGCAATTTCAATTGCACCAGTGTGAAGTATACCTTCTCTTTCTCTCCACTGACACCATCCCATACATCTGGAAGCAATCAGTCAAAGGGCCTTGAGATCTCAAGTTAAAGAAAGCAGATGAACTGTATGTGGCAAAGCTATGACAACAAATCTGAAAATCTGTCTTCATTGATTTCAGTTGCTGTAATTTAGGTTTGATGCAAAACTTATTAAGTATCAGCTCACTCTTATGTGTATTGCTGCCAGAGCTAAATATCTGGAAAGTATTAAGAATTACTTTTTAATATAAACTGAATAGACAGATAATATAAGCATGTGCTGAGAATTTATTTGATTTGAATAAGCTGCATAAGAGCCTGAAGTACAATGAAATGTAGCTGTAAAGTAGTTTTTATACTATAGAACTACAGAGAACAGAATCCTTTTTCCAGTCAGGTTCTGCATCAACTGCTTAATCTTTCTAGAATAAAAGAGCCATGTGATTTTCCATAAAGTGAAATCTGAAAAAAGAATAGTATACTGAAATAGCAATTTTACTACAAAATACTTTATATGGTGGTATATTTTTTGTCTAAATCAATGAGCTATAGTTTTTGAAAATTAAATTGTTTTCAATGTACAGCTTTGTGGGATTTGTGAGGAAAATATACAGTGTTATTTCTTCACTGTGCAGACTTTCAAACAAATGTCTCTAGATATGGTATAAATCAGAATCTGTCTTGTGAAAGTCATTGCTCCTTCTGGGATTCAATGGAGACCAAGGCCATGGGCAGGTTCATACTGATAAAGATTTTAAATCTTGTATGAGTAAAAGAGAAGTTGACTGGGAATGTTGAAAAAAAAGCTATGGCCTTCTCATTTTTTAATAATATTACATATGTCAGCAGTATGAAACAAAAAATTACTAATTTGTTACCAAGTAGAAGAGAAGGCCAGAATATGACCACTGAAAAAATTAGTTGTCCTATTTGTTGAACTGGGACTGTAAGAGTAAGAGAATAAGCACTCACCATTGTGAAAATCATTCATTATACGGCTCTGGGAGCCATTTGCTATTAAATTTAATGCTTAAGGTTTTAAACTGAGAACCTTTTGATATGAGAGGGGAGTTGTTTCTTCAGCTGGAAAATGACACCATTTCTAGGTGCATTTTTTTTGCTGCCTTTCTCTGAAAGAGAAGTTGCTGAGTGCAGGAGTGAATGAAGAATATGGTGCTAAAGTCATCAACATATTGGTTTGTGATGGGAGATCGTATTTCTATATTTGAATAAGTTAACAAATGAAACTGATATGAAATAAGAACAAATTTCTAAATTAAGCAAGAGTTCTAAATATTTTGGTCAAAATATTGTGTAACAAAGTGCTACCAGACAGAGGAGTCACACAGCTTTTCCAGGGAGTGCCTATTTCTGTATTTCAGCAGGTCTCTCCTGGGAAACAGTGCTACAAAATTGCTGGTAATGGAGTGTGAGAGGACTAAGTGCTTTAAGAATTAGAAGCATTTTGCCTAAACCAAATAAGGCTGTAATGTTGATACAATAATCTAAAATAACATTAATTCTTAATTTTTTTCTGAATAATTGTGTCATTTCCTGTTCTGTTCAGGACAGGATACCCATTCTTCATTAATTTTATCTTTTAAAATTAATCATTAAATTCCACATGCTCCTTTACAGTTTGTGACTACAAACTTATGAATAGAGGAATTGGCAACGTAAGTCAAATAGTACTTTTAAAGATATTTAACTTTAATACTAATTTTATATGCTGTGTGGTTTTTTGCTTGTTTAGCTAATAAAACAAACTCATGGCTTCTGATATATTGTACAACAGTTAAAAATAACCCATGGGACTCACATTCTAACCATTCTTTCATTTCATGTCTGTGGTTAATAATACCACTTTTCAAAGTAGTTTACTACTCAAAGGAAAAACTTTAAGTAGATACTTTGAGAGATTTCATGCAGAAAGTTTGTTATTGATCGCTTTTCTTTTGAGAATGGAGAACATGACTCCATAATATTATTTGTGTTAATCACAACAAACTGCAGTTTCTTCATTACCTTCCAAACTGTTTCCTGTGCCTGGACCCACCTACTGTGAAATGATTTTACCCCTAAGAGTGTCTCAGATAATTTTCTTGCCAAAAAAATATTTTTAGCACCTTACATTCTGTTCTTTAAAAGTATCAGAGAGGGTGAAGTACTAAGCCAAATTCCCCTCAGGATTTGAGAATGTGACTCTGTAATCTTGTGTAAAGACGCATTAACAATATTAGTCACAGTACTCTGCTTTCTCTGTATTCCTAACTAGTCCCTTATGTGGCTGCTCTTTCACAACCAGTATTCTCACTGGCATTAACAGATTTATCAAATCTAAAAAAGAATTGAGATTTATAAAAGAGTACTCCTGTTGCTAAAAGGAACTGCATATTTTATTGTTATTTACTAGAGCATACAAGTTGCACAAAAAACTTCAGAATTTTGAACAGACAATATTTCATAGCAGGGGATGCCTGGGTGGGGAGCAAGGGTAGGATTTTGTTTCTGAGCTTCACTACAGTAAATAACCGGATTTATATGTGACCACTGCCTCTGTAAGAATTGTATTATGATAAAACTGCTGAAGGATGATTCAAAATATGTTAATGATAATGGGCTGAGTTTTTTGGCAAAGGACCAGCAGGGAGAACCATAGAACTTTCAGATTCTAAATTTATGTTTTACATCAGCCCTTGCAGCATTACAGAAAGAAGACCAGTCAAATTCTTCACCTTAGTTATGATCTGCGTGAGGTAGTCCACCAGCTAGAGTTGTTTTGCTCATGTTCTGTGCTTGCTTCTCAGTTCATAGAATCATAGAATAGTTTGGTATGGAAGGGACTTCAAAAGTTGTCTAGTCACTAGCTTAGACCATAGGAGCTGATTGTACTGAATGGATCACAAAATGTGCCCCCAAAGGTGTCTTAGAGTAATTGACTCATACAAGGAATTGTTTAATGGAATGTGTGTTCCTTTCAATTTTATCAGCAGAAGAAAAACACCGGGGTAAGGAGTCCAAGACATCATCCTTCCTGTGCTCTTTTTACCCTTTCGTTCCTTTTTTTTTTTCGTTATTGTAAATTTTGAACATACAAACAGTCTGCAATTGAAGAATCAGGTGCTTTTTAGAGTATGTTACAACTTCCATTTTTCTTGAATGTCTATATTTGAACTTCCCTTAGTATTTATTTGATTGCCTAAAATTTTTCCTAATTTGTTTTAGTCCATTTAATATAGTGGTAAATGCACAGGGTTGGGTTTTTTCCCTGAATTGCCTCTTTGTTCCTTGATTTTCTTATTGATTTCAGTGAAAAAACAAAAATTGATCTCATATTACAAGAAGTATTCTGAAAACTAAGTGATCTAGGGAATAAGGCAAATGATGAATGAAAGAACATTTAATATTAAAATTTAGAGACTTATGCATTCTGCATATGTGTGCCTATGGCTTATGTAACATTATGGAGTGCATTCGAGATTGAAGTAGTTTTATTTTCTTGTAATTGTTTTGGCCTAATTTTTCTGTGTGTGTTTGAGTGTGAAAATGGTTTTCAGTTTGGAAACTGATTACATTTAAATGCTTCAAAGCTAGGGACAGATGTCAATAATTATTTCACACAGTATAGATTAAAAAGTATGTTTGTTTCAAGGTGAATAAATTGCCTGTTTTAGATCAGCAATAGTGCAGTAATGTCAAATTTGAGAAGACAGTGGCCAGCATTTTTTAGGATTCCTACCCCTGATTAATTGGAAGGAATGAGCTGTGGCATGTGTTAAAATGCAGCTCCTACATGGGATAAGAATAAAGTTTGATCCAAAACACCATTAGACCATTCAGCTTCATGATTTGCTTCCAAATGCATTGGTGGCTCCAAAACTCTTTAGTAAGCATTGTTCATATCTGTCTTTTAAGTATTTTAAAACAGATTGTAGAATTCTGTCTCCTATATTGTACTTAAAAAATAGAAAATTATTGTAGTATATAAGACAGACTTTGGGAAAGTAGTATTGCTAGAGGGTATAGCAACACATCTTTTAATTTAGTTCATTTTCTGGATTGTATTTAATGTGATATAATGTTATATTGTAGCATCATCCAGCATCTGCAATGTATGGCTTGGTGTGCACACTGTAACTTTTTCTGACAAGCATACAGGAGACATCTATTGTATCTTGCTTATATAAAAATAAATCCTGATTTATTAATGTATTAATAAATCCTGATTTATTAATGTATTAGTACTAGTAAGTAGTACTCTTAGTACTAATAAGTACTATTAGTACTAATAAGGCAATAGATGTGGGTTATAGTGCAAATAACAATAGTAGGGACTACTGCTAAGCAATTTTTAGTGCTAATTATTCCAAAAAAGAGATGATTCTATAAATGAAGTTCTTAAAATATTGAATTTGTATATTAATATGTGGGCAATGTTCTCATTTTCTCACTGAGAATTTATTTGCTAATAAACTATCTCATGAGACATGTTAAATAAGGAGTCTGCAAGTAGTATGCAGCAATTTAAATTTATTTAGTGCCAATAATCTAAGAATGTGTAAGAACTTAGAAATATTAATATAGTAAATATCTGATTACTCTGATAAGAATATTATATCTCTTGCAGATAAACAGAAAGAGGCCTGGAAAGGAGATGTGATGGGTAAACACTAAAAAGGAGATCTGCTAAAGAAGTTGGGAAACCAACTGTTGTTAACCTGAGTGTCAAATACTACAGTAGGGGTGCTCTTCCCTGTCTTGCTAGCTGCTCTCTTTCCATCACTACTAATGGACTTGTGGAAAGATGAAAACTCAATTCATATTTAATTTACTTAGAAACAAATCACAATGTGATTATACTTATGTAAATAACAAAAAATTTTAAGTCTAAACAAATAATGTCTCTCAAGTGGAGGACAACTTTTTCTTTCTTTTACCTAGCCTCTTGAAATTAGAAACATTCTTGTTAAAAAGCCAATAATGAAAAATCCTTCTGCATTGCTGTTTCCACAATTCAGATTCCAATCAGATAAACTTCTGTCCTGGCTCTTCTAAAACTTGTGGGAAATGTATAGATTACTTTAATAACAGAAATTTTAAGGGATTGATAAGCTAAATGTCTAAATAGTTAAATGCAGTATGACCTCTAAGAATAAAGTCCAAAACATTTGAACTCATATTTGCAAGCTTAGCTGCTAAAATGTGATTCCTTAACAGCTTTGTAGGCTCACAAACAGTCAAATTGCTGACTATCTTCCAAAAAGCTCAAATCACTTTTGTTTTGGTATCTAAACATGTATTTTAAAATTCAACCTTTGGGCACTAGTGGCTGATTTGTAGGATATTTTAATCGTTCATTTGATTATGCATTTTTAATGTGCTCGCCACCACTAATTTTGTAAAACTTCTATGCATAAAATACTGAATTCTGCTATGGTGTCTGTGAGGTTCTGGATACAGACATGCATCTTTAGCGACTGTCAGAACAAGCTCTAGATGTATATTCCTCTTTCCCACTAATCTAATGCTGTCATTTGTGTTGAATAAGAACCTAAAGATATAGGCAGAAAGTTTTCACTTTAGACACATTACCAGTCTGAATAAAATTAGAGTAACTGGATGACAAGATAAACTCTAATCCACATTTTAGGATCACGAGTAATGAGAATTCAGTACAGATATTTTAAAAAATAAATAGACATCTCTTTACAGACTGCAATAGAACAATATCTCAGGGAAAAATTATGTATTTACTAGAGAATTTCCCAACCCTGCAAATTCAAGTGAGAATTCTATTGTCTTGGGTTTTAGAATTATCTTAGTTCCTGAAATTGATGATGTAGAATATAGAAACTACATTTAATAACTTGGGGATAGATGCTGTGCAGGACTTCAAGGAAAGATGGTAGTTGGCATTGGTGGGGTTGGACAGTATTTGTTGTTGCAGAGGAACATTATTAGTAGAACTGGTAAAAACAGAACTAAGCAAAAACAAGGGGTCAACTAAGGATAAAGGACCACATCCTGCAAAGTGCTGAGCATACTTTGAAGTGCTGCCCTTAACTCCTGTTGACTCCTGCATGCAAGGAGAGTGGATTCAAAAGAACGTGTGTATGTGCATGTGTGTGGAATCAAAGAACCTTATTTGAACCTGATTTTGGGTTATGGCCAAGGACTTTAAGTCAAGACGATAGTCAGATGCCTGGGCCATGGAGTTACTTAAAGCAAAAGAAAAAAACCAGGAGTATAGCTGCTTTGGTTTTGATCTTGTTCATGTGATAAAAGTTCCAATAGCTTTCGATCCTGCTGGCAGGTCCAAAGACCTTTTCTCATTATATTTATATAAATGTTAATAACTATTTCAGTATTATTAATGATGGCAAGATTTGAACTCATTAAAGGTGGGAAATTTGTGGGATTAATTTGCTCCAGCTTCTATTTGCCAAGAGAGCATTTTCCCAGCATTATTCTTTCTCCATATATATTAATTTTGTAATTGTGGATCAAAGCCTACTCAGCTTTGGATGTATTAAGTGAATCTTACTGAAATAGAAACTCAGAAAGGCATTTTCTGCCAAAAAATGTAAGTGGAGAAGTCACGATTGAGTTCAGCTTATTAAATCTGTTTACTCAATGTGCCTAAGTCATACTGGAATTTTAAAGAAAAAATAAAACATGGGTACACTTGGGCTGTGGGACATGACAAGAAGAATATTTTAGAAGTAGTCCTGGGGTACAGGTTTGAGAAACATCAATAATACAGTGCAATAAACAAGACCTCATAAAAATATTGCTTGGAACAATATGTGGCTCTATGAGATGAAAATTATTCAGGAATTGTGTAAAATCAGAACTTTAAAGGCTTGTACTTTATGTTCATCTGAATATAAGAATTCCATCTGGTCCTGTATCCTGTCTCTGAAAATTGCTGATACATTTGTGCTTTCAAAAGAAGGTGTAAAAATGTACAGGAAACTATTGTGGCTGGCATTTTCCTGAACTCTAATTGCTAATCTGATTCAACTTTAGGTAGCTCTTTCCATGAAAATAAATATATAAAAAATAATAATCATTTTAAGTGTCTGATCTATTTAAATTATTTTTATATGAATATTTACATGTAAGTTCTTGACCCCATTTCTTCATGTAATTTAGAATATCAGATCAGTCAAATGAAATGAGACAAAAGATCAGTATAGCTTAATATTGCTTCTCACTTGATATGTGATAATGCTGTTAGTGAACCTCATTATTTGCAGAGCAACAAAAATTATTATTCTCTTAGCCTCTTTAATTGCATGACTTTAGTTATCCAAACATTAGTATTAGTCACTTTTTGCTTTCAATCTTCTGGATTTTTTTTAAGTGAAGCGTCTTGCTGTGGTTTGTTTTTCTTTTCGTAGAAACAGGGAATCATCAGGGATGGAAAACACTACTGAGGTCACCAAGTCCAAACCTTAACATAACAGTGCCAGGTCCACCACTAAGCCATGTCCCTAAGCACCACACCTACATGGATTTGTACACTTCCAGGGATGATGATTTCACCACTTCCCTGGACAGTCTGTTCCCATGCTTGTCCACTCTTTCCTTGAAGAAACTTTTTCTAATATCCAATGTAAACATCCCACACACAACTTGAAGGCATTCCCTCTTGTCCTATTACATGTTTCCTGGGAGAAAAAGTGACCTGCACATCACTACAACCTCATTTTGGGTAGTTGTAGAGAGCAATGCCTCCACTGAGCCTCTTCCTCTCCAGGCTAAACACCCCCACATCCCTCAGCTGCTCCTCACAGGACATGTGCTCCAGACCCTTCAGCAGCTTCTGTTGCTCCAACGCCCCAGTGGTCTTCCTGAGTTGAGGGGCCCAAAACTGGACACAGCACTCAAGGTGTGACCTCACCAGTGTCGAGTACAGGTGGATGATCCCTGCCCTGGTCCTGCTGGCCACACTATTGCTGACACAGGCCAAGATGTCATTGGCTGTCTTGGCCACCTGGGCTCACAGTGGCTCAAGTTCAGCTGTTATTGACCAGCACCCCCAGGTCCTTTTCTCTAGGGCAGCTTTCCAGCCTCTCTGTCCCCAGCCTGTAGCACTGCAGGGGTTGTTGTGACCCACTTGGTTTTGTTTAACCTCACACCATTGGCCTTGGCCCATCAATCCAGCCTGTCCAGATCCCCCTGCAGAGCCCTCCTGCCCTCCAGCAGATCATGCTTGCTGCATCAACAAACTGACTGAGGGTGATCCCCTCAACAAATTATTGATAAAGATATTTAATATGACTGGCCCCAAGACTGATCCCTGGGGAACACTGCTGATGGCTGGTTGCCAGCGGGATGTAAATCCAGTCACCACCATTCTCTGGGCCCAGCCATGCAGCCAGTTTACTACCCAGTGAAGAGACCACCCATCCAGGCCCTGAGCAGCCATGTGAAGCTGTTCCATACTTTTGTTTGTCTTTGATACTGTTTCTATAATTTTATAGACACTATTGTATTGTAGAAGTTAAAACTATTGTTTTATAGGGTCTTTTTTCTGAGGTGGAATGTCAAAACTGCATGCTTTGTAGATGTTGGGAACATGGTAGTTTTATGTTGTTTTAGAATAATTTCTGTTTCTTTCCTAGTAGCTTGTATTTTGTGCCTTTTTGAATCCTGGTGCATATTTAACTGCTATTTTCAAAGAGTTATCCAGAATGAATCTTCTTTAGACCACCCCTCATTATGATAATATAAAAGGTTTATATTTTTTTATTATTTCACCTTATATATTATGCTGCCTTTATTGATTTTATGCATCTGCGATCCATTTTAAGAACCTGAGAACAATTGCCCTACGTTGAACTAGAGGTTACCCTAGGCCATTTTTCTATCTCCACCACTGGCTAAAACAAAATGCTGTTGCAGAAAAACCCCACTCATACAGGGCAATCATGTATTGTTACTCTATCAGAATATTCTCCCCAGCTCCAGCAGTTTGCAGTTCAGGAAATTCCAAAGTCAGAGATACTGTCTTTGTAATTAATGAATTTTACTTCCTGTGCTCAGTATGGCATAATTCAGCTAATGCTGGCAGTAAGTTTTAGATTTGACTGTCCTGACTAATTTTTGTCATCAATAATGCTTCCTCCTA
The DNA here is from genome assembly GCA_030060385.1 of Muscicapa striata striata. Lineage (NCBI taxonomy): Eukaryota > Metazoa > Chordata > Aves > Passeriformes > Muscicapidae > Muscicapa > Muscicapa striata. The sequence goes on from JAREIS010000055.1 coordinate 335,565, forward strand.
TTCTGTTCCTTTACAATTAGACTTAATTGAAGCAATAAAGCCAATTAGCCAATTAGTGTTCATCAAACTTCTAAGTTTATTTAGAACCTCAGTTAATTGGTCATTCCACTCTTTTTTTTTTTTTTTTTTTTGGTCATATCTAATGTGGTTTGTTTTTTTTCAGCCCTTTCTTAACTCTGAAACTTCCTACTTTGGCTAGTTTGGCTACTAATTTTTTTTTCACACAAGGTAGAAAACATTTATTTGAGGAAGAGATTGATGAATTTGAGGCATCCTTTGGTTGTTTAAGCCAAAGCATGCTGCTGCTTAAGCTGTAGAAATTAATGGGTATTCCAAATGCATTCTGTACCAGCTGCAACTGTTTAAGTAATTCACTATTTTTTGAGGCGTTATGATATGAATAGGGATAAAAATGGAAAGAACTGATAAGTGTTTTGATTTAAAATGTTACTGCTTAACCCTTTATTATATTCACATAGCATTTTTGTGATAAATACTGTACTTAAGAAATTGGTCTTTGACTATTGATCTACCTGAAAATATGAGTCTCTCATCTGGTGTTACATGTAGAATTAGATCCCGTTGAAATTAATATCTTTCTGCTTTGACTTCCTTTTAATAAGCAGGACCTCAGACACCAATGTGCAGTTTGACACATTAGAGGATAAAAGGTTTTCTGGGATGGTTTTTTTGTGTGATCAAGTACAGAGATAAACACTGTAGTACTATTTACATTTTCAGGGCTATTGCTATTGTAGTTTTAAGGGTGATATTGTGTGCACCAAGAATGTGTGTCATTACTCCTTTGAATAACTTCATATTTTAGGCATGGTATGTTAGTTGTGGCTTAAGGAGAGAACAGATGTGCAGTTTACCTTGTGGGAAGGGGATTCTTCTGGTATTTCCCTATTATTCAATAATCTCTTTGATGAGGAACAGTCCCCAAGTTTCTGTTCTCCCTCTAAGTCTGGCACCAGCCCCAAATCTGTATTTATTTGAAGAAACAGGCCCCCAAAATGCCTTGCATATTTAGCACTGCTGTTTCCATTTACTGCCTGATCAACATTTATAGAGACTATACTCTTTCTTCAAAGGTTATTGTTGCTGGGGGAAAAAGTAATCAAGTCCTAGGTATGCCTGTGGTCCTAAACAGTAAGTGTTCTCAAACCACAAGTTCTTGAAATGGGTCCATGTTAGCTATTACTATGGGTTTGCTACATCACAGGCACTCAAGATCCAAAATTTTGTCCTTGTGATATAAGTAAAGATGTGCTGTTGGTCTTCATATAAGGAACTTATCTTGTTGAAAGGGAATGATTTACAGATCTTTTGCAATTAATAGATTTGCTCCTCCTGAACTGAGGATTTATTCCAAAGCCTCATTTCGGTTGTGCAGAATGTGCAAAGGTTAAGTCACATGACCAAATGAGATTACCTTTGTTTTCTCAATTAGGGCCATATTTCTCAGGGGTTTTCTCTTTGCTGATTGTTCAAGATGCAAATACTGTGCAAAAGGCATCTAGACTTTGAGGTTTTCTTCTCATGAGTTAAGAAAGCTTTTGTATTTTCATCTTCTCTCTGATCACTAAAACAAGAGCTCATGCCAGAGTCTAAATTCTTCTTATCACTACCCAGTGGTATGTGTGTGTTTTACTAAGACTGTCTGCTTCTTCATTTGGCTTATGTGGCTCAACTTCCTCTCTCCTCAGTCTAAGTGGGCTTGCTTATTTCTCAACACCATTGCAGTGTTGGCTGCTGAACTATTTGGCTTTGTTTTCTAGATGCAGATTCAAATGGCTTCTTCTCTGTGTTCTTTTGTCCTAATACTTCCTTCTCTTTATAATGAAGGCCAGATGGTCTCTCAGCCATGACATCACTCCTGACTGTTCTTGATATGGCAGACATAGGTTCCCATTCTATTGTCTTGCCTGTTTATTGGTGATGATTTTCATAGTTACAGAACACTGGCCACCTTAGGGCATAGGATACAGATAGAGAATTTGCTGTCTAATCATTCCTTCACTTTCATTTCCAGAATTAAGCTTGACTCTACAGTCTTCAGAAATCTTAGACCAGTTCTGTTGGCCAGGAGTCTTCTCTTGCAAAGGGAACAATGTTTTACTAATTACTGATATTAGATGATCTGTGCCTTCACAGGCTTTGAAGATTGTAAGCCTTGGCCATGCATTACTCATTTTACGTTTTTGATTTATGTTTCCTCCCAGACAGAGAACTTGCAATAGATACAGGATGCCCCTCTTTTCTACATTCCATACTCAGATTTTGGAGACTCTGGCTACTGAAAGAGATTATTGAAATAACTGGCAAGCTAGGAATCCTGGCTTCAGCATGTCTATCAATCAAAAGACTTGAGAGATGAAGTCAACCAGTATTTCAAAGTGAATAAAGTGTCTTTTATCAGAGGTAATTATTTACTGGGGGGAGTATATAGTAGTGCATAATGTTAATAGTCTATATGATGGCATTACTGTTAACCCTTAGAAAACAGTTCTTCAGGGCTCATGATGTTCTTGTCTTAAACACGATGGAATCTCTGTATAATATCTCTAGTCTAGGCAGTGCTAAGACACACCTGTAAGTTCCCATCCAACCTTCACAACTTTTCTGCATAGCTATTGACTGCATTTTAATTTCACCATGATCTCAGGTTTTATGCAAACTTTAAAGTAACTAGTTTTGGTATTTCCAGAGATCCAAACATTTTAAGAATAATTTTTCCAGACACCCCTTGTTTATAGAACACTACAGCTATGGTCTTTATCCAGAGTATTTAGCTAGGATCTAGTAAGGTGTATGTGTGAAGGTAAGTATGAATTACAGATGAAGCTTCTGTAAAAAGCTTTCCTTGAAGAATTAAAAATTCAAAACTGCTTTAGTGAATAGATTTTTGTGTATGTGTCTTGTAAACAAAAAAGACAACAATTGCTTATTTGGGTGCCTTACATTTTTATTTCTCTGACTTACAGAATAACAGCATCTCTTCTTTTTTAGACAAGTCTGTGAGTTGTAGTGATAAACAATCTGTTCCAGAATATTTGTCGGACCACCATTTATTAAAGATAAACATTGCTGCAAGATGTAAACAGTGTATACAATGAGAGGTGATTGTTTAATGACTAATGTGAGGTTCTAATAGACAACAAACTCTTCAGAATACATTGATACTCCTTTAAAAACTGTGGAATGAAAATCCTAAGAATTAATTTTGAGAATTAGTCTATGATCATAAGCAGACAGAGCTGGGGATATCAGATTGCCAACAGATAAGTATTTTCACATTGGAAAAACACATCAGTATCCACTTCAGTATTTTCTGGAAAAAAGTTTTGGCTTTTCTTTATTCACAAAAGAATTTATAAATAGTTTTATAATTTATATTGTTTAGACTTGTGATATTAAAATAATCCCAAGTTCATTGATACAATTTTGTTTTCAGAGTCTTCTTTTCCCCAGGCAAAAAAATGTTTCAATTGCTATCTAGCTTCAATTAAAATTTGGCTAGAAGGGTTTTTTTTTCATTGGAAACATTAGTCTGTTTCCATTCCAACTGCAGGCTAACATCCATGCTTTGGGATAAATAGCAATGAGCCTTCTCACAGTTTCTCAGAAGCTCTTTAAATAAACAATAATTGTGTGTCAACAACCTCCTGATGTCAGAAGTTCTTTTTAGGAAGCATTCAGTCTGCTTTGTGGGTTAATAATTCTCCAGATAATGTTTAACTAAAATATGTCTATAACTGACATAAGAAGAAATTCTACAAGAATGAGCTATAGGAAGATACAGTGTGTTGAAAAGTGATAGTTAAACAGTGCTAGGATTCTTAGCAAGTGGGATATACCATGGAGCTGGCTAGGGGAAAGGGAAGAAAGTTCTATTTAAGTTCTCTGATAGTGGAAGAGTGCTCCGAGTTGGTCTATTCCAGGTATGCTGACTGCCAATGGCCCCACTGGGATGATCCAACAACCACTGGAAAACTTCATTTTGTGCCCTTTGGCTCTGCCCAGTGCCTCATTTCTGGTGCAGAAATGGGATAGAGGGCATTGTGCTGGGGTTGCACCACAGGGAAAAAAGTATGTAGTGCATTTTTCTTAGAGAACTGAAGGTGTCACTAAAAATCGTGAAGACAAATCTGTTCCCGGGAAGCTGAAATAGGGAAAATCTGGGGAAGCAGTGAAAAAGATGAATCCTGTTCCAGTTGCGGAGTCTGATAAGCCAACATAACAGAAAGCAGAGTACTTTTTTATTGGTGTTAGATCTGTCTCAGTTCTTTATACATCTATGTCCTTAAAAAGTGCTAATTGTGGCTATAATTGGACTTACTAAGTTCTCCAAGCAGTCATTATGGTAAGAACAGTCTAAAAGGTTCAATTTCCATCTGTTACTGGATCCATGGCTTGAATAGCAAACATTTTTTTCCTTAAAATTGGCTTTGTTTCTTGTATTACACTTGTTTATCATTGAGTTCAGTATGTGGAAGATAAATACATGTCACTGTAAGATGCTTTAAAATTATTTTAAAATGCTTCCTCCTGAATAGGTAGGGCTTCTTATAGTCATAATTTCTGATTCTTTCTATAGATTCTCTAGTGGTGAATATTGTTTATTGAAGTATTTTCTTTCCTTAATTCCTTCAGCTTGGCCTTCTTTATAATTTAGGATCTCGTGCTTTCTTGGGTCATGTCATAAGACATAATGGTATACTTAATGGAAAGATATCGACAATATCTTCATAAGCATATTTTAATTTACATGATACTGAACACAGTGGAGAATGTAAGACAGTATTGCAATTGTTCTCCATTCACTCTGTGTCTTTCAGTTTCCTCCCTTTCAATTTTGACATAAAGTAATGTTTTAAGTTTCATCCTTGGCTAGAAGAAAAAATTTTTAGGAGTATTTGCAGTCAATGATCTGTCATAGTGTCAAAGAGTACATCAAGTATTTAATAAGACAATTACCAATGAACCATACTTTTTTTTCTGTAACAATGGAAAATGAGCACTTTATCACTTCTAACAATGAACAGTCATCTATTACCTTTCTACCAGGAAGGGCTATCAAAGAAATCATTAAATATCTACTTAAGGGGGAAAAAGCAAGTAGGAAATAGAGAAAGAGATGGCCAAACAAATGGATAGCAGCAGGCTGAATCTAAAAGGTCAATGTCTCTCTCCTGCTATGCAATTTAGTACAGTCTTATTGGGCTGGCTCTGCCTCTGAATGACACTTAAATTGTGAATTATTTTATAAAAAATTTCTTTCCAATATCAAACTATTGCTGATTTTGATCTCAAAACAAATTTAATTTACACGCAGTGGTGTGATGTACCAACACTTCCTGAGTTGGAGGAAACACTGATCATTTATCCATATGCAGAAGCAGTGTGAGGGCTAACTTTGAAACTGATTAGAGGAAGTTGTGTAATGGCCAAAATGGAAAATGCAATTACTTTTGTCAAACATCTGTGGAAATATGAATTAACATCTCATGAAATGTGTTAAAAAGTGTTTTGCAGAATTTATTACTTTGCTGATTTATATCCTGTTGTACAAGGTGATAACTCCAGAAATAGTTCATGTCTCTGTCTTGCTGACTCTTTCGCATCAATCATCTATCATCTATCAGTGTTCTCTGGTAGTCTTGTCTCAAAAAATGTATGTTAGATAATCTGATAATGCAGTTGGAAACTTAATATCATAGTTGAGTTTAGCTTCTATGGGAAACAACATAGATAAAGAAAAGTGAACTTTCCCAACTGATTTTCCACATTTACAAAATTTTTGTACCTTGTTTAACATCTTCAGCAGACATCTTCAGGACTAATACATTCTAATTTTTGCTATTTTTTTTTAAAAGGCTTAAATTTTTTTTCAATCATTTGTATTCTACCAAAGCCATAAATAAAGCATCATGCACATCTGCCTGTCTTTACCAGAAAAAACTCTATGCAGAGCTTTCCCACTTTCATTTTTCACTTCATCTTTATTGGCTGAGAATCAAACGCCTTCTTGTTTACTTTGGCAGGCAGTTGAAGGTTATGACTGAGCCCCTCCATTTTCTTTCTTTGTTACATTTACAGTAGTGATCAGAACCATGAAGTTTCCTTTATGTATTTCTTTGCTGAGAATTCCTGTGAAATAACATTGTGGACATAACTGCTCTTGGCATTTACTGCCAAAATTTAATTATCTGATGCCTGTGTCATATTATCACTTATTCATTTCAGTCTCTTCTTATAATAGGGTCATATTGTGCCTGTAACCACATTTTCATTACTTGTCTTTGACACCTTTCTCTTTCAGCTAAACATCTCTTGAAGTGGCATGGAACACAATAGTCAAAGTTTCATTGCACCATCACTAACCTTTACACAGTTTATATTGCTTTCCAGCTTTTTTCTCTGCTGGGTTCAATTCTCAGTTTGATGATTTTCTGTGTGAGTTGTAAAACTCATTTGTTTTCCAAATATACCAGTGAGTTTTGCATTACACTTATGTTAACTACAATATAATTTATATTTCTCAAATTCAATATTTGAGTTTTACAGTTTGTCATAATAATGAAAAAGAAGGCAAGGTTTTTCTCTATCTAGTTAGCTTCATTATTTTTTTCTTGAAGATTATCACACTGTTGAATTTCTAGTACCGCAAATGGAATATAAAATTTCATATAGATAGATTAGAAAATATTTTCATGTGAGAAATATAGTCTAAAATTTTCTAAAAATGTTGTAAGATACAAGGAACATATTTGTGTTTTATAGTACATGAATGTTTTTAGTTGGTTGACAGATACTTTTTCTTCTGTTCATGAAATGGTATTTGCAAGCACTAGGCTGTTTGAGAATTAATTGTGCTACTTGGAATATTGAAAAATGTTATTCTTGCACTCATATTCATATGTCTAATATGCATAAATACTTGTTACATTATCATATTAGGTGACAAATATACAAGCATATATAATATGTGTGAGTAATTGAGACAAATTAAGACCTTGCAATTACCTCTGGAAAGAATGTGCCAGTGTTTGTAGAAACTCCACCTAGAGTTACCTTTTACAAACCTGAATTTGTGGGGAGAGGATTTTAATGCACGTGCACCAAAAATTTTGCTGGCAACTTTCCCCATCCCCATCCAGCACCACAGGAATGGCTCATTGCCCTAAAGAAATACAAAGGAGCAAGTGAAGGGAAAAGTCACTAAATGTCAGAATGAGAACAACCACAAGACTGAAAAAGGATGAAAAATAAAACATTCAAAATTTCATAATAAACTGGAATTCAGATGGAAGTCAAACTGAAGGAAAATATTAGAAGTGAAACCAAGACATACAGAATAATGTATTCATGTACACTGATATATATTCAAAACTAGTAATTAGTGATCCAAATATACAGATTTCTGCCACAAACTCCTATCTGGGAGGTTTTGGCCATCTTCCTATGGGAAGGCAAGGCTTTTAGAAAGCATGGAATTCTCAGAGCTGAAAAGAGACTTCAATGTTGGCACACAGATGCTCCATTGGCTTCTTAAGTTGTTGATCTAAAAACATTTCTTATTTCAGCAAAGGAATATATGGCAGAGTTGCAGGCTGTGGATCATCTTCACTTTCTCCTGCAAGAGAGAAGACTTCAGGAGACTGAGTTTTTATGGAATGTAGAGCCACAGGAGAGGGTTCATCTCCTTGAGTCTGCCAGGGAGAGGGAAAAGAAAACGGTCAATTAGTCTGAAGTTCAGTGTCATTAATTAAATACAGGGGATGTCAAGGATGTTTTCTTTATATTGATTTTCAGTTATGAAAAGCCAGTTTTGAAAGCATATTAAGTCCTGTTCTGAGGTATATTATATGCCTGAAAATCCTACTGACCTTGCTGGAAATTTGTAATCCTGTGTAGGAGGTCAATGAGTTCATTTTTATGAACTCATTGCCTTGTTTTACTTTGAGGTTGACTCCTGAACTACCCGGTAACAGAGTTCACTGTCTAGAATTTGCCTTTGCAGTCTTGTCTTAGCTTATCCCAGACCTAACATCTGCGTTCTTCCTTTAAATTCTCATTTGAGGGAAACTGGCACTTGGCAGACAGAGTTACTGGGACAAATATAACTGGACCTCAATGTAATTCCCTCATGGGCAGATGTAGGCTGACGTTTTTGCTACTTGTTGTTTGGCAAAAGGTCTTGCAAGGCCAGATTGGTTGTTGCTTAGATTATGAAGCATTTTAAATTATATATGGTGGAAAACAGTAGAAATAAATGAAACCTGAAAAATTAAGAATCCATCATGCTTTTGCATCTGTGAATTTTCATTGGCTTGGGATGCAACCATTTTGTTTTTTGTACTTGTGTTCATGTCAATAAGTAAGATAGCTAAACCTCTTGGGAATTACTGTCTCTTAATCAAGCCCATCATTAAATTGTGTACACAGAAATGGGCCTAGAGACTGGAGTTCCTGCCAAAACCCCAGAAGCCAGAAAAGAACATCATGATTTTAAAAAACATTCCTGTAAGACATTTACCAATGTTTATGCAAGTCTTAGTCCATCTCTTTCAGTTGATTGAGAGCATAAGGTGCTGTGTTTCCTCTAAGTCAAGAGAAGCCTCTGGAGAAGCAGATAGGAGTGATGCCTTTTTCCATGTTGTTGTCATATGATCTTAAATTTCTTCAAGGATTCTCTTGGATCCTCCTCTGGACTTCTGCAGTCTGCAGTCTGTGAAATCCTGACTAAGCAAGGCTCCTATTTGTTTTAATAGCCTCAGATTTCACTCCAAAAGTGCTACAGTATCTTTGGAATACCTATGGACATCAATTTTAAATTGTCATCTGAAATGTGTTTACTGCATGCTCATAGATTGAAATATCTTTATTGTTATAGATATATTGTTATAATATATGTTATTATTATAATATCTATATTGTTATTGTATATATGCACATAGAATGTGCATTGTTATATAAATGCTTAATGTATGTATAAGCTTATATATTTTTTTCTTGTTACATTTACTTGTTGCTAAGAATCTTTCAGTCAAGTTTGTGTGTATATTATAAGAATACATGCAAACAAATGCATCATATTAGTATTGGTATAAGCACAAACCTAATGGAAGCATCCACTCCATGGTCTGGCTCTGCCAGATATTTACTATCACACAGTCACTGTGTTTCGAACAGGCTATGAGTGTATTACATGCACGTAGAAATACACAGTCAGCTATAAGGATCTAACATAGAAAATTGGATCTCTAATCTTACATTTTCTGTATTTCCAGATTTTTTCTGCTTCCCCCTCTAATTTGAGCAAAGTTTGAAATTAAATTGTTGACTTTGAAATGAAATAAATTGTAGAAAACAGTAATTAGGCACCTTTTAAACTCTTGCACAAAATTTGAACCTACAATCAGCAGTGATGAGGTCCAAAAAGAATAGCTCAGGGGTTAAACTGACATGAAGTGCATTCTTTTTACTGACTTATGTATCTTTCTCAAACGAAAAAACCCAACCAAACAAAACTCAACAAACAATCCACACAATTGGTGCACAGATGGTACAGAGCAGAACCAGATTCCTCTGCAGAACTGTAAAGCTTTCATGGCATGCAGTTTCTACACTGATACAGATTTTACCCATCCATCTGAGCTGTTAAGTTTTTGTGCACCGAGTGTGAGACTCACAGATTTGGCTCCAGCATCCACTCACCCCCACAGATAGGGGTATGTCTTACAGACTTTCCTAGCACAGTGCCAGAATCTATCTCCTGCTGCATGACCTGATATACCAGCTGCAGGTGGTTGGCAGCTCCTCTCATTCCCTGTCTCCCAGTGTGCTGCTCTGCCCAGTGGGACAGTCTGCAGGGCTACATGTCCACCAGCTCTTGCCCAGGTGTCAGGCTCCAAGGAACCTGCTTCCAGGTGTGTTTCCTGGCTGCAACACAGGAACTTTGGCCTCTTTCCTACCATGAACCCCAACATGCAGATCATCTGCACAGGACCAGTCCACAGTTTTGTCTTATTCATTGGAAAAGAAGAAACATGAGAGGATAGAGCCATTTTTGAATGAAGTTATGCAAAGCTACAGTCAGGTTTTTTTTTTGCCAGAGCTTGATGATTTGAAAAATTTGTTCGTATATTTCTTCCAGCCTGTATCAAATATTCTGGAAAGTCATCTGCTTCTTCCAACATCTTTTTGGTCTTCTGTTGTATCTGGATAAATATATCTGAGGACTGCTGGTTTAGTGGACTTCTACTTTCATACTAATAATGCACTAAATTGTCATTATTTCCCAGACAACAAAAATAAATATTTCATTTGTTGTTCCATAAATTATTCCACTCATGTGGCTTCTTAAACTTTTGCTTACTTCAGGTCTGGCTCAGCCATATTTCATCGGGCAAAGCTGCCACCAAAGCTTGATGGGAGATTTGTCCAAGTAAAGGCTTTAGAATTTGACATGTATTATTTTGCTGTGTCTTTGTGCCGTTACTGTCTTTCATTTGATTTGGAACATAGATAATTATATTCTAGATTTAAAACAACAACTTTTTTTTTTGTACAAATAAAATATTTGTTTTACGATACAACGCCTGGAAACACCTTCAAAGAGGTGATTTTAGTATATTATAATTTTCTGTACACCATAAATAGTTACTTGGAATGTGCTTCTAGTTGTCTGCCCTAAAAGGAAAAAAATACTGACCAAAAGAATTTAAAGTGCTTAAGAGTTTTAACCACAAAGGATACACAGAGAGGCTAGAATGGCACATGGTGCTGAGCCTGTCAGATTCTTAAAATACCACCAATTTGGTGGTCTATAATCCTGTCACTCTTTTCATATATCTGAAAAAATGCTTAACATCCTCGTTAATTGAAACTGTAGCTTTCAGGCAAGAGATTTGATTTTTCCAGTATCAATGTTATACAATTAGGGAGAATTTAGAGTAAGAGCATAGGGCTCTACTTTCTAAATAACCTACTGGAGCTTTATGAAAAAGTTTTTCCAAAGCAGTTTATTCAGAAGGGTTCTCTTGTGTATCATGTTATCCACAATTTCTTTTTTCCCATTTTTATTGTAGAACTTTCTTTACAATCTTTGTGTTTTAAAATCCATGTGCCCCTTTTTCTTTCTGCCCATAAGAATTAATTCTTTCTTTGTGATTTCATTCCATCAAACTTTTTATGATGTCACAGGAGATTAGATTCAGAGAAAACCTGAGAACGATTGAAATTAGTGCTCAGGATTTCACACAATTGAGCCCACTGAAAGAATTGCAGTCATGTTGAGGCATAATTTTCTAGTAAAAGCCAATGAGCTTTAAATGTGAAGTGGTCCAAGAATATATGAAGCATAAGGGTAAATATTTCAAAATAAAATGTTTTCCAACATTTTCTCAGAAGGGTCAGCTATACATTTAAAAATAACAACAACCCAACAATTCTTGTTTTAAAATCTAAGAATAGAAGGATTTTAAATCAGAAATGATGGTTCTAAATAGTATATAATCTACAGTGTATGAACCTAAAGACATTCTAGAATAAACTGGATCTTTGTCATCATTATCACAATCATCTTATAACTATTTGTTCCAACATATTTGTTGAGAAATTTCTGCCTGTCTTCAACCTTTTCTTATCCATGTCTTACAAGAAAAATTATACAGAACCGAAAAGACCAATGAAGCAGTAAATTGTAGTGCCGTATCAATCTTATTTGTGGAGCCACACATGGTTTGTATTGCAGTTTGGGTTTGAGTGATTTGTTTGGTTATTTTGGTGAGAAATAAAGGTTTCCTCTCCTCAACAGCAACAGTACTGACAGAGAAGAAGGATCAAGCCATTCTGAATTTCAGTACGTGCATTAGTCAGCTTGCCAGTCTTTCAATATGACCAGTTTACTCTTTATGCAAACCATTCTTAGGTTCTTTCACTGAATAAGTGGAGACAGAATAGGTGCTTCTTTCAGCAGACAAGCTGGGGGAAACTACCTTTATCATCATCTGCTCTACAGCATGTGCTTACAGATGTCCATATCCACTTATCATCAATGAAATTGTAGAAAATAGTTGTTGAGGAAAGGAATCCTGAGAATTTATAGTATGCGTATTGAGCTGATTTGATCTTGACAATAAAGTCAGACCTTCATTTCACTGAGGTGTATGTGTATCCTTGAAACATTTTCTCCACCTGACAGCAGCAAGGTGTATAGGAGATTGAAGGTCCACCAAAGAAGGACATCCTCGGGTTAGCACAGGATGTTTGTGTATAATCTTAAAAGTATCTGTGGATCTTCATCACTAAAATGAGAAGAGGACCTCATCACAGATATGACACGTCATATTGAAGGCTGACCATGGATTCCTTTATGCAAACAATGTGTGCATTTGATCTTTATAGTTACTAGCAGACTTGTATCTGGGAAGACAGCTGAGAAATTAGTGGTTTCTTAAATGGGACAACTACCTTTGGTGATGTGTTTTTATTTCATGCTTGGCACATTTTAAATTCCATACAAAACAACCTGCCTGCACTGGGATGTGATATCTCTGCAACTTCTGCTCCCTAATCAGATGGAATGGGTTTTCTTCATTTCATAAGGTTTTAGAAAAGGTATGGTCTTGTAACAGTGTTCATAAACTCTTGTCATGTATCATGTATTACACAAAGTCTCCTAGGTATTCTTTGATTTCCAGGTTTTCCAAACATCTCTCTCCCAGATGCTTTCTGAATGATCATTTCCTTCAGCTCGCGTTTTTCCAGAATGAATCTCATTTTGGGTGATATCCAAAGCCCATTGAGGTCAGAAGAATGTCTCCTTTTGACTTCAGCAAGCTTTTTTTTTTATTATTTGTTCCTTCATTTCCTATTTCCAGAAGCTAAATTTTGCGCACCTTTTTGTTTTAATAGGAATTTTGTATCAACAAAGCAAGCAGCATCAGCTTCCATAGTCTGATATTTTCAGACACCTTTGCAATGTATTTCATTCTTTTCACTAACAATTGTAATGGCACAACATAATTTACAAATACAAGTACTGTTTTTCTGTCACTATGGATAGCTAACGGAAATCTTAAGTAATACTTCAGTGAGTGAACCCTGTTGCATTTGGTACCACCTCTTTCCAAACTTGATATATGTTCTTCCATTACCTTTTGCTTTGGTCTTTTAATTACTTTGAAGTTCACAAGACTTTGTGAGGGTTTGGGAAATCCTGAGTAATTTGTGGGTAAAGTTTTGAAAGGCACTGTAATCAGATATAAAGTCCAGATACAGGTAAAATCTTACATATAGTAACTCTTGTCCAGATTCAGGAAAGTGCTTTAACATGTGCTCAGTTCTATTCCTGTTAAGAAATGCAACTAGATTCTCAAATGTAATTCTATAAGTGGGACTTTGATCTCAATAAAAGTTAAGGAATACTTTATCTTCATTCCTGAAGAGGGAGATCTTTTCAAGTAGTGTCTTTCATATATTATCAGTTCCCTTAGATGAAAAATTCCAAACTGTTTTAAAAAGACTATTCATCACTGTATTATGATTCTCTCTGAAGTGAGTGTACTATACATTTTGCCCAGGATTTGTCATTTCAATTTAAAACTGGAGCAACTTTAGTGGAGGGCCACCAAGATAGTCAGGGATTGAAGGATTTTTGCCTGGAGGAGAAGCTGAGGCTTGTTCAATATGAGGAAGATATGGCTTTCAGGGGATCCTAGAGGATGGAGCCTGTGCTGCATGATGGGATGATTAGAGATAATGCGTAGAAGTTGAAAAAAAGACAAGGTCAGGCTTGATTTACGGAAAAACTTTTTTACAGTTTGGTCAGTCAAGAACAGATCAGAATTGCAGGAATCTGAAAAGATTGCTAAGAGAAATCCTGCAGTACCTGGAGGTTTTTAAGACCAAGCTGCACATGATTAAGTTGGTCAGATCTCACAGCTGGCCCTGCTTTCTGCTGGAAACTGGACTGGATAAACTTCAGAGGTACCTTCCATCCTGAGGTCTTTTGAGCCTGTTCATTTTCTACTGTTGCTTATGATTCTAGTCTGCTCTTGATCTCTTATTGGGTCCATAAATTTTTTTCCAGTAGCTTAGATCCAATTGCTTTTCTGGAAGAAGAAATACTGGAAGGCAAGTACTGGAGTTCCTTGGGCTTCCTTGGGAAAAGTATTAACCATATTTCTCTCTTTGGAATTTTTTTCATTTCTCAGTACCTGCTCCTCTTAGCATACCAGTTTAATCATCAGTGGTTCATAAATTATCTAGGTATGATCTGGGGATGTGTATATCCTCCTTCTGGTTTATGTTTTTTTCTATGTGTTTTATTAAGTACTTGTTTTCAATAAATGTACCAGTAAGATTCTGCTGCTCTAGTTGCTCAGGTTTATTTTCCTTAGTTTTCTTGTTTAAGATTAAGATTTTAATTATTTCTTTATTCTTTCATTTTTTCCTCTTTAATCTTTTGTCAATTTGAGTGATATTTCACAGAATCACAGGTGACAGACAGAATGGTTGGAGTTGGAAGGAACCTCTGGAGGTTCCCCCTTTCTCCAGCAGGGCCAAATGGAGAAACTTGCCCAGCTCCATGTCCAAATGACTTTTGAATATATTCATGCATAGAGACTCCACAACTTCCCTGGGAAACCTGTGCCATCACTCAGTCACCCTCACAGCAAAAATGGTTTCTTGATGTTCAGATGGAAACTCCCAGGTTTCAGTTAATGCCCATTGCTTCTAGTCCTGCTCACTGGGCACCACCAAAAACCTGCACACCTTCAGGAATTTATTTATATTAGGGACCTTCTTTTCTCCAGGTTATACAGTCCTCTCTGGCCATTTTTTAGTGCATGGAGTTGTTTTAAGACATTTTAATTTCATACATAACAGAGAGCCTGCAAGGGTAAAGAACGGGTAGTTAATATGAACTACCCATATGCCTAGAGCTTTGCTTGGGATGTATGTAGAATTACAGATTGACTGAGCAAGTGAAGCCAGTTTTTCAGACCATGGTTCAGTGCTTTACAACCAAGAAACTCTTAATATAAAGTCCTCTGTTAAAATTAGGTGGGGTTTTCTTCAGTATTTTTCCTCATCTTTCTGTAAAATTTTAGCTTCAGCCTAGGTTTCCCTGGGGCAGGACACTTCTCTTTTTGTTTCTTTGTTTCAGTATCCACTACAAGTGCACTTGTTTGGTTAAAATAAAGGCATTCAGTTTAAACACTTGCAATTTTTTATAATGTGAAAATTTGAGCCTTTCTTTTCCAGAAATGTCTGACTGAAATATATCTACATTTTAAAAGTTTTTTCTACTTTCCCAAGAAATATTTAAAATTAATTTAATTTCTTTTAAGAAGGGGTTCAATGGAAATCACAGTTTTCTGGTAGAGAATTATCTGACACATTTTTAGCATTTTGTGTAATTCCTCTAACTGAAATATCTCATTTTTCGTTCTATGATAGTTACATAGTTTATAAAGATAATTAGTTTGTATTTATGAAGCACTTAAAGACAGAGAAGATTTATCTCTGAATGGAATTATAGAAAACACTGTTGTAGTCTAAAAGACACCAATTAAATTAAAAGGCACTGTCAGGAATACCCTTAATCATGGACAGAAATTAATAGTTTAATTAAGTCATTAAAATCACTGTAAATTTGTTCAGAGTTATATCATGCAAGCATCATGTGCAAAAATGTGTACACGCCTTTTTCTTTCCTCTTTAGAAATGGAATTTAATTTCATCTGTCACTTTACCATCAAGTCATTTGGGACTGTGAGGTGCTTTTGCACTCTGCCTCACATAACTATAGTTTTGACAGACCTGAGTAATTTTGGACCATCAGCAGAACATATAAAGTTTCTATTCACTCTGTGTTTGAGGTTACTCAGGAGCAGGCTGAGCAGCAGATATTCCAGCAGAGACCTTTAATACCCAGTGAGCAGCTTCTTCCCTTCTGACAATTGGCTGCTCATTCCTTCTTTTCCCTCATAGCTTGAAAAAAAGCTAATAATACTCAGGAGGACCATTCCTCTTGTGCCATGGTAGCTTTGTTCTCTTAAAGGCTTGCGAATTTTCCCAAAGCTCTGTGGAAATCCATGAAACGCACCAGATCATCCAAGTATAGAATTGCAACACTGCAGTTACCAGATCATGTTATCCACATGCTCCTTTGGACAAGCCTAATACATTTTTGAGACATGACTTCCATCTGCAGATCTGCATTGATTCTTCTCCAGTTAAAATTTCTGTCACAGCTGTAATTCCCATCATATCACCATACTAGGGTAGACTTGTTAAAGTATGCAGTCTTTGTCTTCCAAATTATTTGGATACTTATCCTTTGATTCTCTGAAGTATTATTTTGCTTCTTTGTTTTTTTTTTTTCATAGAAAAAGAAGGTAAAAGTGAACAAAATGCCGCTTATTTTTCTGACTAAATAATTAGCACCAGAGAGTTCATTAAAGAATGCTTATAATGAAAACCAAATTCCTGGAGTTTATTTTATGCAAGGAAAACAAAATGAAACAAAGGATCATTTAAGGTAAAGTCGTTAACTAATGAGTTACTAACTTGTAACTAATTAAATATTATCATCTTTATGAGCTCTCTGATATTATTTTCTGTGTTTTGATTTTCAGATACATATGTAGGCAACTTTTATAGAAAGCAAATTAATCTAGGCTTTGGCTCTCACTCAGCTATGTCTGGCATATACACATCTGAGATCTGTAATAGAAGAGACTGTTTTAGAGACATGCACATTCACATCAGTATCACGTTTCTAAATTTCATAACAATCTTCATTTTCAGGCCTCCATACTTTGTGCTAAATTTCCCTATTGTGTCACTTGGCTTTTCTGCCTGTGGAGCACTGAGTAAAGCGTCAGTAAATTCAGTTGGAAATTGCCTGTGCTCTTGACATTTTCTGCTGTTGAAAACATAGCAACAAACAACTCAATTCTGATTTTCAGCTTGCTTTAAACTTACAGAAATGGTGCAACTGCTGCCTGTTTCTAATTATTCCTGAAAAGCCAGTAAGAGGTAGTATGAAGAGCCACTCAGGAGAATGATTCAGAGTAACCTGGAAACTTTAACTCTTGTTCTTTGACTGATGATGTTCTCCTTGCTAAGCCTGATGTGTGCTGCCCAGACCACAGGTTGCACGGTGTCTGTTTTGCCCAAGGCACAGAATCACACTGGAGAGGGTTCAGAGATGGTGAGGATATTATTTTTCTTAGAAATAATAAAAATAAAGAAACAGAAATAGCTTAAGGAGGTTCTGTTGGTAACAGCATCTTCTGTGGAAAATTGAAATCTCAGCAGCTCATGACATCAGCGGTTACCAAATATTTGAGCTCATCACTGCTACACTCTTATGACAAACATTCAAAACTGGATGCCTGTATTTAAATAGGCTCCTGAACCTACAATGCTAATGAATTGTTTATATAGTGTAATGTTTAGCTGAGCTGTACCTCATATTCATTCACTAAGATTTGTGGATATCTGTCACTGAGAATTAACAACTTTACTGACATGAGGAACACTAAATGCAGATTTAAAAGCTTAACATTAGGCTAATAAGTGTGTTAATATTTTGACCTATTTCCTAGAAATTTTTCTTTTTTTTTATCTTAAAAATCCCCATGGTAAGTAAAGCAAATTTTAAATTTTGGCCTGGAAACTACAGCATCTCAGTCGAAGTGTTTGGGTTGGAAGGGACCTTAAAGATCAAGTTCCAACCCCCCCGCCACTTTGCACTAAACCACATTGCTCCAAGCATCATCCAACCTGGTCTTGAACACTTCCAGGAATGAGACATCCACAATTTCTCTGGGCAGCCTGTTCCTGTGTCTTACTACCCTCTGGGTAAAGAGTATCTTCCTTGTATCTAATCTCTCCTCTTTTAGTTTAAAACCATTCCCTCTTGTCCTGTCTGTGTAAAAAGTTGCACTCCCTCTTTTTTTTATAAGCCCTCTTTAGGTACTGGAAGGCCACAATTAATTCCTCCTCGAGTCTTCTCTTCTCCAGGCTGAACAGCCCCAACTCTCTCAGCCTTTCTTCGCAGGAGAGGTGCTCCAACACTCTGATCCTTTTCATGGTCCTCCTCTGGACTCACTCAGGTCCATGTCTTTCTTGTGTTGAGAACCCCATAGCTGGATGCAGAACTCCAGGTGGGTTCTCATGAAGCCAGAACAGAGGGGCAGAACCACCTCCCTTGACCTGCTGGCCACACTGCTTTGGGTGCAGCCCAGGAGTTAAAACATGCTCCAAATTTTAGTATTGGTACAATCAAATAAAAAAATTGGTCAAGATTTCTGAGAGACACAGAGAGTAGAAGAAAATCTTACCAAAATGAAAAGCCAGTTTATTGCTTTTCCACACCTTACAGTATGAGGCAGTGAGACAGAAAAGCTCTCTGTGAGTTGGAAGTAAAATGAGCAGTTTCAGTATGATTTGTTTTTTATTTTATGTAGACAAATAAATACATGAGTAAATGTGTATAGAATCCTTCATCTAACTGTGATTCTTGAGGAGTCTTGATCACTCGTAGCTTTCTGGCTCACTGCATTAATGCTACTATTTAATATGGATTCTTTTCTATTTCGTTTAACACTGTTCTCACCTTTTCTTAAGTAAATCTCACTCATCCTACCTCCATTTCTCAATGATGTGTTTATTTTCACAGTTCTCTCAACCATCTCTTGCACAGACAAGCTCACTGACCATTTTTCAGTAACTTTTGAGACGTAAGTATGTACTTTCTTCACATGATCAGCTGGTAATTTAGAATCTAGGTCTCTTCATCCTTTTATTTCCTGGCAGCTTTGTCTAAAACCTATCATGGGGCAGCCAGCCATCCTCAAGTGCTTAATGCAAGAGGTGATCTCTACAGAACTCAGATAACTTTTGTCTTTAGGGATCTTTATTGAACACCCATTGTCCAGTGCTATGTGCTTACCTTAAGGCATATTTATTTAGTGTGTCACATGAGCATCTGCACAGCAGATAACAACAATTTGTGGAGCTTCAGTCCTAAGCTGTAAATAACTCTTTCGTAATAGAAGCTGCCTCATCCCTCATACTCAAAAAAAGAATCAAGTGTTGAAACACAACAAAAATGAATTGATAACTTTACTACAGCTTAGTAACTTGGATTCTTTATTCTAATTAAAATAGAAATTTCTTCAAACAGTAGGAAAAATATGATGTTTTTCTTATCAGAGATGGTATTTCCAACTACAGCTCATTAAGATAACCATCTCCTGTGTTAAAATACTTCTTTTGTGATATCACTGCCAGAAGCAGGCATAAATTCTCCCCTTCCTATGTTTACTGTTGGACCAGTGATTTCTGTGCTGCCTCTGACATACCAGACACATGGCATTGCTGGTATTCAGATAAGATGAATTATGGCTTGGACCCGATGTTTCTCTGTTAATTTTACAGTACAGCATGTAATTTTTTTGAAGTATAAACCCGGATAAAATTCTCCCATAAAGAAAGCTCTCAAATGGTCATAGGCTCAATGTCCTTCCATCGTTTTTACAGGAAGAAAAATGACTAAAACTTGAAGTCAGACTCTGGCATGCTTGAATACCATATGCCTGCACTATTGAGAGACTGGAGCAGAGTATCTGGAGAAAGATGAGAGAGTGTGGGTGGCAATAGAAAAAACAACCACGACTGTAAGTTAGCAAGATAATATCCTTACTTTCTTCTGTGGGTCTCAAGAGTGATTAAAAAAACATTGGTGTTTTAAAAATATTGCTGAGGACTACAGTGTGACTCATAATGCTTCAGAGAATGGAATTCTTGGAAGTTTCACTGTAATGCCAGATTTTAGAATGGAGGGCAGCAGAGCTGCAGAGAAGTAACATGAGGCTATGTTGATGGGGAAAGAATTTCTGAGGAAATTCAAGTGAGAGAGAAAGAAAGGAAGAGAATGGGCCTGGGGAGATATGACAAGACACTTATACTGAGAACTGTTGCTTGCACTGATGGGAATGTTTCACTGCTTTTTGAGGTTTTATTGGCCAGCATGCCTGCCTACACAACATTTGGTCATATGCACAGCAGGGGAAGATAAGTAACTATGTTGACCAGTCAGACAATGAAAGCGAGTCCAAAAGTCTATCCTACTGCTGACCTAAAAGTTTTAGTTAAAATTTTTCTTCATTTTATTTTTTTTTTTTTTTCTTTTGGAGTTTTCTTTGGGGGTTTTTTTGGGATTTTGTTTGGAGTGTGTGTAGATTTCTGGTAAGTTAAGTACTTTTATAAGGGAATGTATTGGTTAAATGTTGGGAAGCTTTCTCAAGTCAGAACAACCTTTCTGGTCAGAATAAAAAAAAGAAGAATGTTGGTCATCTGGAATTAAATAGTAGCCTCACAGTTATGGCATGTACCTGATATTTTGCTTGATACTGTAATACAGCTGTTTTGTATCCTCAGTAAGTAGCTTTGCTAGGAAAACAAAGTGTCTTTCTCCAGCCATTCACCACAAGTGCTGATCTGTACCTCTTCCCTTACAGTTCAAAGAAAATGGTTTCTGTATTTCACAGGTTATGACATTGTCCTGGTTATAGAATTTCCATGTTCACATCCATGGACATGGGCTGGGCTTGTACCAGAATATCCTTCTTTAAGAGAGTGTCCTCACTACCTGGCAGCTGAGGTTGGGTTAAGTTCTCTGTATTGCCTATATTGGAAGCCTAAATGCTAAAATGTAGGCAACACAGATAATGCTGCTGTCTGGATAGAAAATTTGTATATCTTGTAAGCATTTAATGATTATTTGTCTAATTCACATCTAAAAAATGCCATTACTTCATGTTTGGTATTTCCTCTCTGAAAAAAACAAAAGCCATATAATCAGTAGGGAAGCAAATACAATACCATTCATGGAAGTGATGGTTCTATATCAGTGTCAAATAAATATCCTAAGTGAACAATTAGTTGATACATTCTTGGCTGAAATTTCTTTATGTAATTTGATCGATTAAGTGTTTCTATAAATTAACTGATCATTACCAGTTCCTGAACAATTTATGAACGGGAAGACACACTACAGACCAGGGAATTTGAATAATGTATATTTTATTTCACTTGAATAACCGGAAAATGTATATTTTTGAGTTAGCCAAAATGGAAAATTAAATTAATTTTTTTTTTCTGGAAAATTTAATCTAGTTACATTTAGAAATGAAACAGCTTAAATGAAAAGGTGGTCTATTAGGAAAATAAGCATATGGTTTTTTTGTTTTACTTTTAATGTTTTTATGTTATAATGAATTCTTGGTGGACTAATTTTGCAGTTTTCAGATGAATGGCTTATGGATTTTAACCAGGTTGAACTGGCAATTAGTAGGATAAAAAAATTTGATTAATAAATTTGCCAGATTTCTTGGGCTTATGATCTACCAATTCCCTCATTTTCCAAAGCAGTGAATTGAGAAATGTTTATTCATTATGGGGTTAGTGCAACTAATTTTCTCTCATATTGCCTGTCCTCCAGTATATTTCATAATATGTGAACACAGCCAGACGGCTACAATCTCACAGTCAGCAGCAAATCTACAATGTATGATGATATTAGGTTCTCAAATAAACAGGACTTTGGACAGAATAAAAAGATGCACCAAAAATTGAGTAAACAGCAGCAAGTCATCTTCTCAGTTTGTGTAGGAGAGATAAGTCGGAGCTGGGAAACATTTTCTGTTATGCGCATTAATGGATGTACAACTCATCCAATCACTCAGGAGCTAATACTGCACTTTTCTGTTCTATGCATAAAAAATGTCATGCCAAATGACTCTGAGTGGTATCCATAATGATGAATTTACAGCCATCAGTAAGGAGACTTCTTCGATTGTCTGCATTAAAGCTGCAGATTATTATGATCCCATCCAGTGATGCTTTTCCTTGGCCTTATTAAAAAGAACAGCATACAAGACAATCATACCCTTGGGTGTCTTTTGACTTGCTCAAAAGTATGACTTAAGTGTTGATTCCTTTTCCAAAAAACCCAAATTCCATTTTGCAATGATGACAGAGCCACCATCCAAAAACGAATGTTGTGGGAATTGCAGTGAATGCCCTGATTGCTCACCTGCTAGCAAAAATAGCACCAGGTTTCAGAGACAATATTTATCTGTGCATGTCTGTCAGCTGTCAGTGCTGTGCATGGGAATAGATAATCTCCCTCTTCTCCCTGTCCCACAGTTTGGCTCTTATCTCATGCATTTGTAGTACAGTGCTGTGGTCCCTCTCAGAGACCTCAGTGGCTTCTTCCCCATCATCTGCCTTACTGCATTGAGCAAGAGGGGCTTGACAGATCTAGGAATGAGCTGTGAGTCACAGGCATGTTCAATAACTGGAAAGACAGAATAAACTCTGATTTTCCTTATTGTCAAGTCCCTTTTCTTGGGATTAAATTTATTATCAAACCAGAAGATTCCAAAGTGATTTCATAGTGACACAGAATATGTGGTAAAAGAAAAAAGATCTCTCCAGCTTCCAGCAGTGTCTGCAGGAGGTGCTAATATACATCTCTCTGGGTAGCTTCCTATCCAGCTTTAGAAAACAGATGTACTTCTGTGGTATGTACCAATTTGTTTAATTCTGCTGATAAATCACTATGGAGTTCCTCCAAACCTGTCTTTGTGTTCATGAAAAGGCAGCAGAAGACTTTTACTCAGTAAAAAATAAATAAAAAAATAAATAAAAGCAATATCCATGACATTTCTTCCTCATTCTGCTCTTTTTTCTTCCATTCTGTTCCTCCCAATACATAACTTCTGGAATTTATTATGGCTGAATGAATCAACTGAAGCCATCTCATGGGAATAGGAGAGGTCTGGAAGGTCAGTTCCAGGGAACAGTTCCAAATTCTTCTGTTGCATTTGCTTACTGTAGTTTTGCTCTAATCAGGTAGATAGAACAATTGACTCAGTTTGATGTCATGGGAGATTATTTAGTATCAAAGATACTTCAGTCAATTAAACACTGATGGAAATGCACACAGATCTGCATGAACATCAAAGAAACTAGAGCCCAGTATAAACATTCCACTGGTATGCATTCTAGAGAAGGCAATATACAGTTAAAAGGAAAAAAACACGATTAAATTAAATAGAGGGAATTAGACAAATGAGTTTCATCTAATCTCTTCTATTTCCCCAAAACTGTTCATTATTCACCAACACACATGCAATGGATGTGTTCCACTTCTGAGTGAGAAGACATAGAAATTAACTTGGTAATTAAAAAAAAAAAAGTATACTTATAAGTTCTTGAAATAAGTATTTTATTCTATAAAATGTACAACTCTCTGCCTCTCCCTTTCCAATGTTCCAAATACACTTTGGGCTAATTTTGATCTCTGCACTTGTATGCATCTCTGTGGTAGTGGCAGTATATTCTCTATGTCCATGTGCTGCAAATCTGGTTGACAGCAGCCTTGCACTCTATTTTTTCCTGATTGTCCTTCATCACAAATGGAAAGCGATCAAATAAACAATATTTTTTTCTTGCATGGAATTGTGCAACTTCCAGAATTTCTTCAGCTCAGTGCCATAGTTTTTTTAAGGGTCCCTTCTACTAGAAAAATTCTTAAAAGTAATAACATACTCATTAAAATTTTATTTATAACTTAATAAAATGTATTTTTAATAAATATATATTAAAAATATCCAGATGTTATGATTTTTTTTTTAATTCTCATGAATAATTCTCACTATCGGGTCTTTGGCACTAAAGATATCTTTGGCACAATTACGCTTGCAAAGTTATATGAACTCAGAGAAAGCTCTGGAAGATGTTTCAACATGAAATTTTTGAAATTTATGATACTTGAAGTGAGTTCTATGCAGTAACACCTCATTTAATTTCTGTAAGGTGGTACATAATTTGAGAAATAATTCCTGACAACCTGTAGTGATTAAATAACTATACTGAATTTTTGTCTTCTGCAAGGGATTAGCTCAGTTGGTTAGAGTGTGATACTAATAATGTCAGGGTTGTGGGTTTCATCCCCATATGGGCCATTCATGTAGGAGTTGAACTTGATAATTCTTGTGGGTCTCTTCCAGCTCAGAATATGCTGTGATTCTGGATATATATCCTGACTCTTCAGGCAAGAAAAGCAGGATGCAAGAAAAATAGAAATATGACCCTAAAAATCCAGCCTGTGGTGACTTGGAATGGAATGTGAAAATCTGGTCAAATGCAGACTACTGAAGCACTAGTTGCTTTATAAACCTAAGATGGTGTGAAGAGAAGATGGGCATAAAAGAATGAAAGCTTTGTCATGGTTCTTACCCTCATTGCTAGGCGTTTCAGTAAAATCTAGGTCTGTTTATAATTTCCCATAGTACCCATTGCTTTATAATGGATAATGGGATGCCCTTCTCCTGGGAACTATGTGCCAGTTTATTCTTGAAAACTCCAGTAAGAAATGCAGCTCTTGGATACCTTTATCAACTTTAGGGATCACCTCCATGTGGGGTAATTCTGGGCACTGGGGGGTTGTGTAGGGGGTTGAGCTACCTTACCCCATACAGCCATGTCCTAAAGGTCCTTTTAAGATGGAGGATACTTATTACTTGAAAGGAAACGGAAGAAAATGCTTCCATGAGGAGCAAAGTCAGGATGAAGCTATTAATTTGCCAAAGAGAGATGAAACAATATAGAGACCTGACCTTCTAAGTTTGGTCGGCACAGGAACTCCATAGACCGGACTGAGGGAGCCTTACTTTTGAGGGCACAAACCCTGAGAAAGATTCTCATGCAAAACATACTGGCTGAAGGATTTTAACTTTGTTCTGTATTTCATTTTCCCCTAGGAAGTACTGAATACTGTTTGCAATTCTATTTAAGATGTTTTTGGCCATTGAGTATTAGTGCATTCACAACTGTAGACCACTTCCAAAATCTCTGAAGAAGCAGGTGGAAGGCCAAGAAGATGAGAAATATATGAGTCAATTAAGTGGAGGTCATAAATGAACCCCTTTTCAAGAGGCATCATCAAACAGTTTTCTGAAAAGAGAAATTTGCAAAGAGGGAAGCAGGTGTCAAATTCCCTTTTGGCAGCTGGATCTTAAAAGCAATTAGAATGAAAAGCTACCTGATCTAAAGCTCAAGACACCAGGAGGATGTGCCCTAACAAGTGGAAGGAAACACATATCGATGGGGTTTACAACTCTCGTGCTGTAGGGAGGATGCAGAACGGTGAGGAAATGTGCTGACATGCCTAAATTGTGGCAGGATACAGGACCTTGGCACTGGCAGTGAGGAGGAACTTGAGAACGATTTTTGAGCTCTGTATGCAAACAGCTGTCTGTCTTCCACAGTATGCTGTAGAAAAGTAGAGGTTTAGAACTATTAGAAAAGCAAAGGAAGTGCAATAGCCGAGATTTTGATCATAATTACACCCAGGTGGTTCTGAAGTGACTACACCCGTGTCATTGAAGTTACACCAGTGCAAAACTTGTGTGAGAACTGAATCGAGCTCTTTGTTTTCTTGCATTTGTGTACCAAAAGAGTACTCTAACAGCTCTTAGTAAATAATAAATTAATAATGATATGATGATCTCCCTTAGGACTGGAAGAAGTACAGAAAAATAAGTGTCACAGTAAGAATTTGCTTGCAAGATTATTTGGAAGTGTCATTTCTACATTTGTATTGAGTATAGGATGCTTTGCTGGACTAATTTTAATTTCTGGACCAATTTAAATTTTTATTTCAAACATCAGAAACATCCAGTGTAGTCAGGTAGTATGTGGTGAACAATAGAAGGGCTACAACATATAGGTCATAGTTCAAATGAGCAAGACCTTTGGTCTTTGCGTGGAAAAGTGCCTTTAAATCCCCAGCAGAAAGTAAACAACAAAGAAAGAAAACAACTAATGAAGGCAAGTTTTTTCTGTCTCCCTGCTGTAAAGCAAATTATATTTTAGTAGTTGGTTTTGTTTGTGTTTCCCCATTTGTGTTTCAGAATACACCAGATTGCAATGTTACATCACATTTTTAATGATTGGAACCGTGTCCTGAGATCCCCCTCTGACCACACCACAACTTCCTTCTTTCCTTTCTCCTCCTGGCTAGAGGACTGTATGCAATTATGATGAGGACATAATTCAATTAATTATTGACAGAACATGTAATTGCCACTCAGATCTTTCTCTGATAAATCTCTCCGAGCTCTCTGACTTCTGTTTGTCATGCACTAGGGAGGTGGAAAGGCACTAAAAATGCGTGTTAAAGATAGGACGTTTCTCAATCCTTTGTATCAGTCGGAGAGGCTTCTGCCGCCCTGGGCTCTTTAGATGTACAGCGTATTGTTCTCGTCTGTGCTAAACAAGTATCCCCGAGAAAGCTCAGTGGGATGGAGGCTTATGATTCATTTTAAGTGCAGGATATAATAGGAGCAGATAACTTTGATTTGTGAAGAGGAAAAGTGTGATCTCTTTCAGGGATTCCAGGAATTCATAGCAAATTTTTCTTCTGTTGCTGATTAAAGAGAAAGTGATAAATAAGAGCTCTGTGTTCGGTTTAAAGGAGGAATGTAGCTTTAGAAAGCTGACTTATTTAGAGAAAAAAAAAAGTCCTGACCTCATATAGCCTTTGACCAAGATCTGCTAGTAGTAGAGAGTAAAGATGAGGCTGTTTCTGTTATTATTAAAGCCCACAGTGACCATTTCTGTCTATATGACCGGAAAATGTCCTGGGGGCCAGGCCGGGGTGGGGATGTGCCCGGGTTTTGCCCGTAACTTCGGATTACAACTAAAGCTTGCCAAAAGCTGATAAAGGAAAGAGATAACGAGGTGACAAAGCAAAGAATGGCTTTATTGTAAAGTCAGGAAAACTAAACTGTAAAAAAAAAAAAAAAAAAAAAAAAAAAAAAAAAAGTAGTCGTGTACACAGAGGCTGCCCCTGTAGCCGAGAGGAGACCCGTGGCTCCTCTGCCTTTGATTTTTAGGCAGGACGTGCGTGGGGCTGCGGGGCAGGGCCAGGGCCAGGACCGCGCTGGGAGCCGCGGGCGGAGCAGGGCGGAGCGGGGGCTCTGCTGTCCCGCAGCGGGGCAGGGCGAGGTTTGTTGGTGCTCGGGAGTCTCGTACTAGGGAGGAGCGCTCGTTTGTCCCTTGTGGGGTGGCGGGAGGGAGCCGAGGCTCGTGTGCCCATGCATCAGCCAGGAGTGGGGTGATGCCCTGCCTCAGCCTGTCCTGCTGGCTCTGCCGCCGAGGCTCCCCTCCGCTCCGGGACTCTGCAGAGGGCTCTGTGCTTACCGCCCAGCGCCCGGACAGGGGAAGCGACATCACCTGAGGGTGGGCGCTCGCCCAGCCGCCCCAGCATCTACCTGAGCCGGGCGGAGCCGGTGCCTCCAGCCCGGTGCCGGCGAGTCCGCTCTCGTGGGCAGTGGGATGGTGAAGAAGGGCTGGATGGGTTTCGAGCCCGTCAGAGCAGGCGCAATGGCCAGGCGGGTCGGGAAGCCCAAAGCCGGCACCTGAGCCGGGTCTCATCTCAGCAAAGCAGCCCGATTTTCAGGGGGGTTGCCGTGGCGAAGGGGACGGACAAGCGGGATCTGAGCATCTGATTTCTCTGTGAGAGACCACTCGATGCTGCCTTTGTTGCGGGGAGAGGAGGGAGCGGTTACGCATGCCGGTCTAAACCGTGAATGTTGAAAGACTGGAACACTGCGCGTCCAGAGGAACATTGTCAAGACAAGGGCTATAACGCCCTTACAAACAGCTTCCCGCAGGTTTAGTTTAGCACTGTGGGCGCGACTCGGTGCCCAGCTGCGGAGAGCGGCGTCCGCGGCTTGCCCTGCCGTCGGGCCGTGCACCCCTCTCCAAAACTTAGGGGCTTCACAGCTCGGGCGCCTCGTCCCGCTGCTGCCAAGGACGTGGAGGCGTTCAGAGGCGCCACGGGTGGTCCTTAAAGACCCACTGTTTCTGGACAGCTTTGTACGGCTCCTGCGGAGGTTGCAGGATGCTCTCCACGCCCTGTCTCACCTGTCGGGATCGAAGGGAGCAAGGTTCGGCACTCCCCACCCACACTTTCAAGCGCAGCTGCCTGCTCCCGGGGATGGGACGGAGCCTCGCACGGCCGGGCTGGGCGCTGCCCTCCTGCCGGAGCCCCTCAGCCGCGCTTCTCCGCAGGTGCGGTCCGCGCCGCCCCAGCCCGGGCTCCGGTCCGGCACCGCCTGCGTGCCCGAGACGAGGTGCGGCTCTCCCCAGCCTGTGTTTTTGATCGGGACTCACTCGACTTGCCTGCACCTTCGCCCTCCAGGGCTCTGGGCTCAATCCGGGGTCGGCTCGCCCGGGTCACTGGGGGAGCACGCGGTCCTCCTGACCAGTCTCCTCCCCCAGGAGCCCCGGAGGTTTGGGATTTCCCCATGGGGACACCCAGTACTCTCCCTTTGCTCCGGGTCGCGGGCGGTGCGCGCTCCCGCCGCCGCCGAGCCAGAGCTCGCCGTCCCCGAGCCCCCGGCAGCGCATCCTCTCCCGCCTGCCGCTCCGCCTGCCCCTCCTCGGCTGCGGGGGGGTGTTGCGAGGTAGGCAAAGGGGAAAGTGAACGTAGCGGTCTGAAGATAGAGAAAGGCAGTCAACCTTACAACTGTAGTTACTCAACCTTTATTATTTAAAAAAATTCATAAAAAAAAAAGGAAGGTAAACGAACGTCTTACAAAACCCCCCCACATAAATAGGACATTCCGTCCAGCTCTGGCTATTGGCAGTTCTAGTATTTGACAACATCAGACGCGATTTCCTGGCATTAGAGAAATCCATTTCAAAATCGGTCATCACAAAGAAATACTAGAAATCCCAGTTAGCACTTGCTAGGCAGCACGGAGCACTTGTACACAACTTTTCAGACACACACCCGCGCACACACGCAGCTGGGAACAGATCCCGTAGGAAGAGAGCCTCCTTAAAAAATAGTAAATGTTTCTCAAAAAAAAAAAAAAAAAAAAAAAAAAAAAAAAAAGAAAAAGGAAAGGAAAGAGTTATTTACAAAACGCACATGGAAATACAGTATTGACAGAGCGTGGCTGGCAAATCAACATGATTTGAATACAGAAAGGACTATGGCACGTCTTGCTCGAAAGCTCGCACAGCAGCCTCCTTCGAGTGTCCCCGCGGGAAGACAGCTCCTGCCATCCGCGACGCAGTGCCTTCTCCCTCCCCACCTCTCCTCCCGCCCTCCCTCGCCTCTCCACCCCTGCGCTTCTTGCCAGGTCCTTTTTACACTTGGATGACCACCGTGCTGGGGCTCTGGAGCCGGGTTTTGTACTGGTCTAGCCAGCTCCTCAGCTCCGAGATCTTGTAGCCCTCTGGTCCTCTGCCTCCCTG
Organism: Muscicapa striata striata; assembly: GCA_030060385.1. NCBI lineage: Eukaryota > Metazoa > Chordata > Aves > Passeriformes > Muscicapidae > Muscicapa > Muscicapa striata. The sequence continues at coordinate 364,935 of JAREIS010000055.1, forward strand.
GTACATCACCTTCTCCTCCTGGATGATGTAGAGCCTCTCGAAGTAGGCACCGTAGGCGGCGCTGGAAGCATTGTCCATGGTGTCCACGGCCAGGGGGCAATCGGGGGCCCCTTCCCTCATCAGCTGTGCTGCCCGCAGCCTGTCCTGGAGGCACTGGTGCTTGGGGATGTTGTAGGCTGCGTCGGAGCTGACCCAGCCGTCGGAGGGGTGTGCTTCTTCGATGTACACCAGCAGGAAGTCGGCAATGTCCACGAAGTGCGCGGCCAGGCGCTGGAAGGACCTCAGGCGGGCCATGAACGGGGGTCAGGTGCAGCTGCCAAAGTTGAGGATGAGGGGTCTCTTGCCGCGGGCGAAGTCCAGGATGCGGAGCCTCTTCTGCCCGTCCAGCTGGATCACCTCGGGGTTAGGGGCCAAGGAACCCACGTGCGCCGACTTGAAGAAGTCCAGCTTCTGCCCGTGCCACACGGCTTTCAGCGACTCCAGCGTGAACATGCGGTTGGAGTCGGACACGCAGACCGGGGGGTCGTCGGGGGGCGGCTCCTCGCTGGCGCTGGCCGCCTCCTCCGCCGTGGGCATCGTCAGCATCTTCTTCCTAATGCACAGAAAATCCAGGAGCCAGAGCATCACGGCGGTGAGCAGGAAGCGGGGAAATAGGAGGATGCAGGCGGCCGCCTGGGTGAGCAGCTGCAAGGTGTGAACGCCGACGGAGTGGAGCATCGCAGCGGCTTGTGCTGCAGGGCGCTGGCTGCCGGGGGGCCCCCACGCACCCTGCGTGCCGGGGTCTGTGCAGCACAGCTGAGATCCCGCTTCTCTTTAAGCCCATTTTATAGTCAGGGATTTAAATGAAAAGTGACTCCACCTCCGTCCAGAACCCGCCCCTCTGGAACTTGAGCCTGGGGATTACCTACCCCTCCACTCTAATGACCTAAAAAATACACAGACAAAAGGGGAGAGAGCCCCGGCGGGAGTCGCGAGGGACGTGCAACGGAGCAGGGTGCAGCCGCTATCAGGCGGGGCAGAGAGTCCGACACGGGGCAGCGCCGGGGTCCCCGGCCTCAGATAGCGGCGGGCGCTCACAGACAGCCCCACCAAGGACAATGCAACAGGCACAGCCCGCCCCCGGCCCGGCTCCCCACGGGCTGTGCGGGCACGGGGCCGGGACGGGAGCGGGGGCCGGGCCCGTCCCGGCTGCGCCTGCAGGTGACAGGGACGGGCCGCCCTCTCCGCGTCCCTTCCCGCGCCTTCCTTCTCTCCCCGCCCCGGCATCCCCGTCGCCCCCTGAGTGCAGCCTCCGCCCCACCGCACGCCCCGGCGCCGCGGGAGCACCCGGGTCTCGAATCCACGGCCGGATCCTCCGGCGGCGGCGGGACGGGCGGCGGGCACGGCCCCGGACCCTCTTTCCCCTGGGCCCGCGCTGGGCGGGCCGGGCCCAGAGGCGGCGGCGGCCCCGGCGCGGGGGCACCAGGTGGGCGCGGGCCGGTGGGCGCTGCCCCGGGCGGAGGAGGGCGCGGGCGGCCGCCAGAGGGAGCTGTTGGCCGAGAAGCCGCGGCGGCGGCGGGAGCGCGGGGCCCTCAGCCCAGGCCGGGGTGTCCGCGCCCGGCCCCGGCCCCGGCACCTGCCTCGGCCCCGCCGCACTGGGAGTACGGGGCCACTTCGCGGCCGGTGCTGCTGGAAGGGTGGGTGGGCAGAGGGGCGGTGGAGGCGACAGGAGAGCGCCGCGTCTGCGATGTCCCGCTGCTCACCGGGCTCCTGCTGCACTCCCGTGAGCAGCGAGGCAGGGCAGACACTCCTTCGTGGCGTCCCGGGAGGAGCCAGCAGTACTTTTCTGCACCTGTCAAGTGACATGCAAACACAAGGACTTCTCACGGCACTAGGTCTGGCAAAACCCTTAAGCTGAGGGCTGAAGTGTCACCTCACGGGTATGGCCAGGTAGAGCTGTGTGCTGTCCATAGAGCGGACACGCCAGTTTTGGGTTGGGTGGGCTGTGTATCAGCAAAGTGCTCTCAGTATGCAGGGCTGAACACTGACTGGCCACCTTCAGTCTTCATCCATCAGAAGGAATTTATGGTCTGTAAATTCCTTCCTGCTGAACTAGATGGAGACCTGTCCCAGAAGTACAGAGCATAACGTAGTTTGGTGTCACCACTCAGAACTTTGCCATTCCACTGTTGCAGGCTTCCCCGCTTGCAGCATGCACATCGTTTCCCCATCAGCTTCCCCAGAAAGGGACATTACTTGTCCAAGACGCTGAACACTGCCCTCTGCTATGCAAATGTGGCTCGTGCAGCCCTGAGATACTGCTGCAGCTGCCATTCACCCAGCTGCCTGTCTGACTTTGGAACATGCAGCCCGGTGTGCCTGGGGGTCCTGAGTGCCCCGTTTTTGCCTGTGGCCAATGCCAGGTCTCTGGCTGCAGATTCCCAAGACCCTGAGGACCTGCAATTCCCCTAGGCACAGTTTGTGCTCCAAAAGTGACTGTGCATGTCTGTACCTCCCTTCCGTCATCTGCGAAACGGAAAAATGAATGCTTAGCCTCCTCATGGGTGGCTAGGCAGCTTGCTTAATTTTTATGTAACTTATTACAAGAACTCTAAATAAAAGGCAAAATTTAAACCCCATTTTGTTTCTTTCTTTCTTTATCTGGTTCTGAATAGGCTGGTTTAGAGCAATCTAATCAGATGCCTGGTTTGTAGTGCCCTGATGCGTCATCTTTAGTTGGAGTCAGCAGCAAGGTAATTCAGCATTTGAACATCTGAAGGGAGATGTATGCTCCAGCCCTCATAAAGCCACCTTCATCCACTAGCCTGATTAATAACTTCTTTGGCATTCCATGGTGCTCAGTCCAGGGAAAATTACTGAGCAGATATTTACTATATTGTCAAACTTATTTTGAACTATTCATGTGGGCCTCTCACCACCTCTCTGTGCAGTTATGCAATCTTGAAAACCACAAATTAAAGCCTCTAAAGAGACGCAATAACAAATTGTGGAAGCTCTGAAGAAACCCCCAGGAAAAAAAATTGATCTCTCAAAGTGACCTCTTCAAACTATGCTGACAGACAAAAGCCTGAGTAAACAGATGGGTTTGCAACCCTGAATATCAACAAACTTTGCTCTACTAGATCAGTGAGAGATATTCTGAGGTAAAAATGCTATCTGGTCATATATACTCTGTTTGCAGCTGGACAGAGACTTCAGAAATAACTTTTTCTCCATTCCCTGTAAACAGCTTTGCTTTGTTTCTGTAGCTTGAGGGAAACCTTTGACTTGGGGCTTCCTATTCAGCTGTGGATAGAGCAGAGAACTGTAGCATTTTGCTTCACTAGCCCACTGCTACACTTTCCTGCCTCAGGAAAACTCAAGCATGTCCTGAGGCCACTGTTTCATGGTGAAACAAATGGTGGGTCTGCATGGCCCTACAAGCCAAGCTCTGACTGCTCAGCCAAGGTGCAGCTCTCATGTTTTAACTCCGTGGAAAAGGGTGGAATTCCTTCTGCAGCCCTTTGGTTCTCAGAAGGTTTGAAGCGATGTCTTGCTGCTGTTCTCACGTCTGTGTTAAGCTGGATGGATTTCAAAATCCTGTGTTTTAACTCTGGTAAACCCTCTCTCTACATCCCAAAGGCTGTACCTCCCAGTTGGAACTTGGATTATTTTTAGGTGTGTGAAGGTAGTCAGTCTTTCTAGGAAACCATATCACTGATATTAATAGTGTGGGAACTTATGTCTTCCTGTATACTGAGGATTTCATAGAATATATCCAAAAATATGGGTTTTACAGTGGCACATCTGGTTATGGGTGGTTTTACTCTTCTGCATGTGGTCTGTGGTTCAGCAGTCAATAACTTAAAAATACATAAGTTTGTGTGTGTGTGTCCTTGCACAAGTGCACATACATGGTTCACATTATTTCCTTTTTTCTGAGAACTTTATAGCTGTAGTTTTTCTTCATTTGATAAATGTAATTTATAACTCTTTTAAAGTTCTTTTCATAAACAGGAGCTACAAAATAAATTCAGCAACTTATAAAAGCAAAACCTCAAAAAGCTGAAATTAAAACCATCAGGTCTGCTTTGATGTAGAGGATGTGTTGAAATGGTATATTTACATGTTTATTTTCTATTTTATAATTTCCTGCACAAAGGCACGCAATACTTTCTGACAGGAACTGAAATGTATTTTGGAAGTGTTCCACCTCTCATGTCATCTAAGCTCCATGTCATTAATGTGGTAGAACTCTATGTGAAGGAAATGAAAAAGACTTTCCTGAAATAAGAGCTGGGCAATTTCTACTCATCTATGTGGCTACCCAGTGACTGAAGAGAGGTGCAGTCGTGCAGTGGTAAATTACTCACCTGTCTGGTATCTGTAAGAAGTGGCTAAATGTTATATTACTGAAATTGGTGGTGGATAAACTCCATTTGCAGTTGTTTGCTTGTAGTGACACCTCTGGAAAAAAGTTACCATATGATGGACACAGTGCATGGGTCTAGCTGTCTCTGGAGCTACCTCTTTCTTAATCTTTCACCACTTTTAGATGACACCTGTTTTTCTTTTCCTCCCTTCTGTGTTTTTTTTAATAAAATATATATGACTCAGAAAAAAACATACAAATCTAAGCACCTAGGCAATGCCTGGAGTAATTTTGAGTATAGAAAGAAAAATGCTGTGCTGCAGATTTGTCTATAAAATCACTAGCAGAGCCATGGCCTTTGAATCTCCTACCCACTCTGTCATTCTTACCTTTGTATCACATGGCAAGTGTGTCAAAGAGGTTCCCTTCACAGGAGCTTTCAAGTTTTTTTCTCCTCACTTTTTTCTGACTCTGGGTTGAACTGGGAAGAAGTTGTTTAATTTGGAGGGAGAACTGATTCCACAGCCACAGGTCTGTTAGTGCAATGCTCCAAGTAAGTGGAAGCCAACATTTTCTTGTGCCTATGAGCCATCTACCAAGGCTTTGCCATGTGAGCAAGTGTTCAGTTCTCCTGATGTGTCAGTGGGTTTCTGCACCTGCCTCTCCATGGCTGCTCCCCAGTGTCTCTATTGTGCCAGCAACATAAAGGTTCCGAATTAAAGAAGTTTGGTTTTAAACCCAGATGGTTTTGGTGAGTGGGTTTACTTTAGAATCCCTAAAATAGTGTCTAATAGCATAACTTTCAGTGCAACGTGAATGACAAAAGGTGCAACTTTACATCCCATTAATCCTTCCTCATTTCTGCTTGCTATGTCTTGTGTGATCCTGAAGTGATCTGCAGTGACATGCTTTGGGGACTAAGGGGTCAGAAGAGCTTGGCTTTAGAAAAAAAGAGTTATTTTCTGACAAGTTCCCTAGACTTGCTAATGATGAAAGAATATGATCATCTCTGACGCAGGGGAGGCACAAGAGAAATGGCCACAGCTCGTGGCCAAGGCAGGGCTAACAGGACCATCCCCTCAGACTGATTTAGCAATATTATCCAACCTCCCCTGGGTGAAATTGCATCATGAGAATGTGTTAAGAGCAGAAACAACTTTCACTGCAATTGTGGATAGTCTTACCCTTTTGTGTAATGGAAGAGCATGGGAGATGCACAGGAGGTGGCAGTGGCTGTCACAGGCTCCTGCTGGGCAATGTAGCTGGATAGGGTGCACAGCTGGCTTCTGGGGGGAGCCAGCAATATCAGCTTCAACAGCAGCTGCTAACACACCTCCAACAGCAGGAAATCAGATTATCCAGAACCCCCCAAGCTAAGCACATCCCTGCTACCTATCAAGCAAACTGCTCAAAAGCTGGTGTGGCTCAAGAGCTCAGGCTGCACCCCCTGGTAGTACAGTATAATTACAGTCATCTGAATGGTTTGCTCTGCAGCAAAGACAACAGTCTAGTCCAGAAGTGGAACCCTGTAGAGTAATACTTAAGCAGTGACTTTATACACAGTGATTACAGATGAAGTCCTTGGCAGAAAACACAAAATACTTCTACCACTGTCTTTGTTTCAGGTGTGCTGTTGATGAGAAAAAGGAGATGCAATTTGCTTGAATCTAAATCACTTCTAAGAAGATTGTGACAAAATTCACCACGTGCAGTGTTTTACAACAGAATATGTTTCAGCGTGTGACATAAAAATTCAATACACTAACACTGTTTAGAGAGATAGGCACAGCAGGCTGATAGCTCAGATTAGTTTTTCGTCTTTTAAAAGGCAGCATAGCATGAGTATTTTCTCAAAATGTTAGTGGGATAGTTTGGAGTGGAAAGGCGTGTGTCCAGCCTCTGTCAGGGTAAAGGAACACCATTCCTTTGAGATCCTTTGCCATGGGGGGTGGGTCTCACTGCTGTCTGTCAGTCTTTGTCACAGGCAGGTCCTCAGAACCCCAAGGTTTGTGTGATGAAAGCTGTGAGTGATCAGCAGCAAAACTTCTGGCACTTTCCTTGTGATTGTGATTTTGCCCAAGCCACGTAGTATGATAACAGACAAAAGGGGGTCTGAAAACTCAGGGTGCAATAGTCATAATTTCACTTTTCTTAGCAAGTGCAGTAGAATATAAAAATTTTGAATATAATATAGTTTAGTTATTCTCAGGTTTTAAGGCGATTGCATGTGCCTGCCTGAAATGATATGTTTGAATTTTCAATCTCTAACGACTCAGAGAGGAAGGCAGGAAAAAATAGCATTTAAAAAAACATTTATTCAAGGAAAATCTTTAGGGATCATGTATAGGATAATCTTCTTCAGGGTGACCCTCATTTTCTGCAATATAATGGTTTTTCCCAGCAGTGGTTTAATGGTTTTGAATAAGCTGTAGAGCAGAGGAACAAGCATTTTAGTGAGAATGGAGGGGTTTACCCAGAAAGGTAGGTGTATCAGCCTACTTTGAATATAGAATGGAGATGATTATTCTGCTGACCTTGTATCCTCACCATCACTAAAATGTATATTATGAACATAATGGAGTCTGGTTTTGTGTGAATGATTGTTGTAAGCATGACTGACTCGTTCGAAGCAAGTGGCATTCCAAGCAGGAGGCTGGAAGGCACCAGTGCTGTGCACTGAGGCTCTCATCAAACAACTTTCTTGCTTCAAGTCTTTTATTTGAACATAAATGTTTGTGAAGTTTTCCAGTAATTTTTTTTCCTGGCATTCACCCCATGACTCTTATTATTTTTAGCCATGTAAAATGGCATTATGCAATTGCTGGATTTGTTTCTTTCAGCTCATGATGATTTATAAGACTTAATTTCCAGGATACTCCCTTGAAGTTACCTTCTCTTTGTGACCTCAGGATTTCTCTTCCCAGACCTTTGGTATTTATTTTTACTATTTCTGTGGTCGAGGTTTGGCAATGTTGTTTTGGATTAATGACAAACATACATAAGGACTGGAAGGAATACAAGTCTTAATCTCCTAATTTAATGTGTGGATTGTTTATCAATGGTAGAAAGAGGTTTCTGGACAGGTTTAACACATCCTAATAATAGGCCTCTGCATCCAGATAGAAAGATTTTGATGTATCTGAACTACATGTAATACTTCACTTGTTCCAAAATAGATGAAATTTGCTTATTTTATATTACAATGCAGTATTTCTTTCTCAAACTTTGCCCAGAAGGAATTGGAAGTGGAAGTCAGTTAGTTTGGACAAGTATGCATTGTTTATATGGAATATTTTAATTGACATAAAATTATGTAAACCTTCTAACTCCTCTGCTCTTGGATGAAGAAAAGATCTTTGGCATAAGAATCCTGAATTTCTGTTCTATTTTTTACTTTTATGCAGGAAATTGCAAATAATTTAACGCACAAATGAAATTAGTCAGCATTTTACTCAGTTGTTGAATTTTCCTCATATAGAAGCAGTATATTTTGCATTCATCATATACCCACTAATTTCTTCTTATTTTTGATTTCTCTGTATATTCTCATCTACCTTCATGGTTTGTTTACTCAGGCTTAATTCCTTCCCTACACAGCCTACTCTGAATAAAGTGTTCCTTTGAAAATCATTAACTTTGCACTTTGTTTACAGTGTAGTCTTGCAATGTTATATCTGATACTCATTAGCAGGAAAACCGAAATAAAAGGAGAAACATTAGTTATCACTGCCAATAATTTTGAATTCACTGGGATCAGGATCTGACCTTAAATGTTTAGGTTAGCTCAACAGCTCAAGTTGATTTGAAGGGTCTTAATGTTTGTGCCTAACAGTGTGTCCTCCTATGACTTTTTATTTTTAACTGCTCAACAGTTCTCACTTTCTGTGAATTTTAAAGTTATTCTTAGACTAAGCAATATAGCCTCTTCACAGGGAAAAACTGTGACAAGCTTATCTATGTGATACAGCTCATCATTTCTGAGGGCACATCACATCTACCTGAAGCTCTAGCAGGAAAAAAACAACCAAAGAATAAATGGTTACTTTTAAACTTAGATATAAAACTTCAATTATTCTGCGTACCTGGAATGGTTCACCCTTCCCTGTGGACCATTACTTTAATGGCCACAGTACTAACTCCTTGCTACTCTGTCTTACTTGATACCAAGTTTGAATTTCTTAAAACAAGAAAATGCTGCCTTTTTAGAAAAGTATTAATAACTCCTTTTTTTTAAAAATGGGAATCATATACTTATATATGCAAATAAAATTGATCTAAGTGACCTGAATCTACTTGTAAAAATGGGAAAGATCTCTGAAATGCACAGGATTTTTTGTTAACAAATCCTGGATTTGCTAGGTAATGAGGAAATGGTTTTTTAAGAACAATTACGTTTTATTTGGAAAACCTGACATTTTCTCTCTTAACTAATTTTAATTTGCATTATGATCCCACTGAGCCAAAAAGCCCCAAACAAACAAGGAAGACAGCAGCAAAATAGAAATAAAAACTAGGAGTAAAGTATCTTAGTGATGAAATCAAAGAAAAAAGCCTGTGAAGCCTTTTTACAAATACCTTCTTCAAAGTGGGGTGATCCTTGAACAGTTGTGGCCCATGCCTATTCCTTGGCCTCTTCTACAGTTGTTGACATTGAACTGCCAATGAAGCAGCTGTCACTTTTTACCAGCGTATTGCCTGCCAGCAGCTGGCTCAGAAGTGCTGCTTTTAATTAAATTTCTGATTTCAATTGGATTTTGGTGTGAGTTCACAGCTAACAGCAATTTTTCAGGATGGGGTCTTATGAGGCATCTGCGGGTGCTTCAGACACCTCTGTGACACAAGGATGTGTTCAGAAAAATCAAGCACCACCTTAAAATTTGTTACAGTTTTCCTCCATTACTTGTGAGAGCTCTTCCAGGATCTCGCTGTTATAATGGATAGAATTATTCATATTTTCAGCTTAACTGTATCTATGGCACATTTACACTGCTTGTTGGTGTGCCAACACTGTCTCTCTGCTGAGGCAGTTATCCTGTCTCCCCTTCCTCTGTGAATTAAACAATTGTAGAATCATTAGATTGGAAAAGACCTTTAAAATCATTGGGGGCAGTCCTACCCCCTCGGGCACTGCTCCACTGGGACTAACAAGCCAAGCTCTTGGGGGAGGGGGGTTGGCACTGATGGGGACAGGCAGAACCAGGCTCTCTGCTGACAATCTCAGTGAATTGAGCCTCTCCTGCTGCCTGTAGGGCTGTGGCAGTGTAGTGCTAGGCCTGAGCTGGTGAGTTCTGCTGGAGACTTCATTAGCACTGATTTAATTCAGGTCATGTGGATTTTGGGACAGTATGAGGCCGACTGAGGCTCACATTGGTCTGCACCTGTTTGTTCAGATGTCTGCAGAGTCTATTCTCATAGGATGGATTTTCCATTTCTCTGATCCTTCTATAAGCAACTTTCTGCACCTGTTTCATGACAAGTCCGTTTTCCTGCATCATATAGGAAAGAATTATTGGAGAACAAAATATGGCTCCACCCACTCCTCCTTTTCCTTGCATTAGCCCTGCTTGGCAGAGCATATGGTCACTGGTTCAGCACAATCATTGTCATCAGTCAGGCTGACATCTGGAAGTCACAGACAAACACAGATGCAGCCTGACAGCTGAACACCTGGGCAAGGAGCGTGGCATGTCAGGGACATGCTGCGTGTACCCTACAAGTGCTGTGTTATTTGAGCACTGCTGTGCAGTATGGCTTGGACCTACTGAAAACCCAAAGGACAAATGAAAAGTTTGGGTACATTTTGTTCTGAAGCCTCTCTTGTTGTATCAGCCAACACACTGTAGAGCCAATCCATCTTGGTGAGCCTGGTGTGACCCAAGAGGCTCGGGTCGATTGTGCACTCTCTGGCCATCTGTGTTGTTCACGTTTCCCACAGGCTGGATTTCCTGCCCATGCAGTGCATGGCATGGGATTTCCCAGGCACAAACATGGGAGCCTAGGCACGTGCTCAGGGGCCGTGTGACAGGGCTGTGGCTGTGGAACTTCCCCATATGGAACACAGCTGTGTCTGTCCTTGAAAGGAGTGACCTAAATTTTACACAGTATTCCAGTGATGTATGACCAGCACATCTCTCACTGCTGGAAATACCCCATGTGTTTTTGAATTGTACTTGTTTACCATTGCTGCCTCTCTTTAGGGGCTTATACTAATCCTGAGTTTGATTGAACCATCTAGAGTTTTCTCCTCCACGTGCAGCTGGCAAGTGCCCAGTTTATTGTGATATTTTTGCTGCCAACTTCGTGAATTTGAGCTAGGCAGTTCTGGATTTCATCCTGTTCGTGCTGCTTCAGTCCTTGAAGTTGTTTAGTTCTTCCACTGAAATACTCCAGTCCTGTTCTGTACACTCACAGATTTCCTAAGGTTGCTCCTAATTTTTGCACCCTAGTGTTCTATGTCATATATATGGTCTGCTGACTTGTATTTTAATTTGATCATGATAATAAGCAGACAGCAGATAACCTTAGCTGATGTAACTGTCACAGCTTTTGCTATCAAAATAGTGCTGGTAGTGTTCCCAGCTAAGGTTCTGCCAGAATGTAATTAGAAATGTACCTTTAAAATGTGATCTTTCTTTAACTACTGTAAACATATTTGAAAAGAATTCCAAGGGCTTTGCTTAAAAATAAAACCGTGCTTATGAAACATTCTTATACCAAATTAACACTAAGGATGTAACATAATATTAAAGGTACTACTATATTAAAGGTTTAGATTTCCATTATGAGGAGTATTTGCCCTTGTTTAACTCAGCTGCAACTTTTTCTTATATAAAGAATAATTTAGATTGGAAAAGAACAGCAAGATTATGGAATTCAACCTTTGACAGACTACCACCTTGTCAAATAAGCAGTAAGTGCCACATCCAGTAATTTCTTGAACATCTCCATGGATGAGGACTCCACCACTTCTCTGGGAAGTCCATTTCAATGGTTGACAACCCTTTTATTCAATGCTTGACAATCCTTTCAGAGAAGAGATTCTTCCTGATGTCCAACTTGAACCTCCCCTGGTGCAACTTGAGGCCATCTCCTCTTCTTGTCACTGCTTGCTATGAGAAGGGTCTGACTCCCAGGCAATCAGGTAACTGTACACTCTCCTTTCAGGTAGCTGTAGAGACCAATATGGTTTCCCCTGAGCCTCCCTTTCTCCAGGCTAAACAACCCAGCTCCCTCAGCTGCTCCTCATATGACTCACAGTGACCCTAGCAATTGTGACAGAGCACACACCTCTTTTTGAGTCAGATGCCAAAGAGAGATTGCAACAATCAGCCCTGCCATCAGTCCCTTCCAATAGTGGTGTTGAAGGTGGCTTTTAAAGCAGTTTTATTCTGTTAACCTAAGAACTGGGCATTATGTTGCTATTTTGTCTATGCCACAAGTGCTGTCTGGTTCCCTTTCTCCAGCTTTCTGATTGTGAAGAAAACTGAAGAAATATAAACCAAATGCAGCAGTGCATCTGAAAGCAGTCTAGGTAACGACTCCAAGAGACAAGCTGGGCCACATCTCGCATATGTTCAGCACTGATGATTGAAGTGTTGACATTGTCATGGTGACAATTAAGAAGCAAGAAGGGAAGGATCCTAGATCTGGCTGATTTAATGGGAGTATTTTTGTTCTAATATCTATCTATTTCTAAGAACCACCCAAATTTAGTCCTAGCAGGCTCCATGAATATGAATCCTTCTAAGAGGGAACAAAGCTGGAAAACTGTGTACTGAGAAAACAGGAAAAGGTCCTGTGCTGAGCAGCCCTGTTTTTTGAGAGCAGCAGCTCATCTGGGTAATCAGGACAGGAATTACTTAGTGGGTGCCACCATCACTTTGGCCAGTTGGTCTCTGACAGGAGACAATGAAATTTGAGCATGTGACAATAGGAGGCAGTGATGCTGCCACCAGCATTTAATGAATCACTTTTAAAGATGTTTGGAGCTTTTTCTCATTTCTAGGTTCTAATCAGTCAGAGAAAGATTTTACAAAATATTTATTCTCCATTCTGTGTGTAAAAAATATTTACTTTACTTGATGTTTGATGCATTTTTTTTCCCCATAAAGACATCAAGCCATAGTCTGTTAAACACCTGCATGGAATTTTCCCAAAATGACCTAATAGGGTGAATACAGTTATAGAGTATAGTTGAAAAGGTGCTTATTTTCACAGCTATGGGAACTGTGGAAACAGAAAATATTTTTTCTGAAAAGTTTTGGCATCAACTTTTTTCTCTTATAGAGAGCTTTTTAGAAAATAATTAAAGTTGCATCAGTATATTTCCTAGCACTAAACATTCTAAGAATAATACAGGATGATAAATAAGGTGACATTCAAATTCAGTACAGTGCTCACTGCCATCAAAATCTGTAAACACAGCCCTCTTGTATAGATATTTAATTTAACAATGCATCACCTTAGATTCACAGCTCTGAATAGCTGGAGAGTCCTCATGTACTGCTTGCCCCTGACCCCCAATAACTTGCCATTTGTTTGAATGGCATTCAATGAGTAAGCACTTGAAAAAGAGTACTTCTGCATATGTCAGTAGTGTTTCTATGACTGTATATTATGTCTCAGGCTTACTGGGAAAGGTGATGTGAGGAAATTTGTTTTACTAAGTAAGGACTGCAAAATTCATTATTTACTGCAAGTTAATTTGATGTATAACTTTTTCATTCTAGATAGATTTTTGTCATTCAGCTCTGAACAATATAATATTGGAGTTCAGCCCAGGTCTTTGTATCCTGAGGTACATGAGGATGGCAGTACTGAAGAGGTTGTTAGCAGCTTTCTGACAGTTCAGATATCTTGTGTGTTGGAGATGAAGTCACTCCTTTCCACATAAGACAGCTGTTCAGATGCAGAATTCTTCTTCCCATATGCATTTGAAGTGTGGGGTGCAAATTTTCACTTCCTTTTCTGCTGTAATTGAGCTATAGAAAATCACCCTGGAATTTGGTGTATTTGGAACTGGATAGTATTATAAATGCTCAAATATAACTCTTCTGTTCAAAATAGATCTGGTAGGCTTTTCTTCTGTTTGCTGAAGTGTTGTGTGGTTTTTTTTTGTCTTTTTTTTTTTTTTTTTTATTCCTTTAGTAGGAAAAATGAAGTGCATTAAGTTTTTTCAGCTGGCCTTTTTGATCTTTCCCAACTTGAGCATAAAAATGTCACAGGAACCTGTGAGTAATCTGAAACACAAGGTGTGACTAAGGCAAATTTTCAAGGGCATACTGAGACATAACATACTTTGAAAGGAACTGTTGGAAGTCCTGGTCCAAGCTGGCATGCCTTAGTTTTGGTGGTGTTTTGAATGGTACATCAGAAACTGCAGAAGTGAATGTAAAGCATTGTGTCTCTTTTTATCTCTGTTGTTACACTTCATTAAAATGTTATCAACATCAGTTCTAACTCAGCAGCATCTCAGTCTCCATCTCTGACTACTGCATTTCTTCCTGTTACACTTTCTTCCCAGGATTTAACGTAATTTCTCCAAAGTGGCTCTTCTCCAAACTGTACCACAATAAGCATGGGTAGATGTACATCTGCTTCTGGACCACTGGAGACCAGTCTTCACCCAAAAGAGCTGCTGACCTACTCAAAGCCAATGCTAATAATAGCCACAGATCCATAGTTGCTGAGTGTCTTATGTGCTTGTCCAAGGGCAATTCATGGACCTATCAATGCACTTCGTTCAATAACCACAAGTTCATAACAATTTTTGAATATTAGTAATACAGTACAATACAAATGAATGTGTTAACAGTACTGTTGTTGTTTGGAAGCAGCAATACTGCTTATGAGAGAACAGTTTCTATTTTCCTACCACAATTATTATCCAGCACATTACTATCCATTTAAATTGAAATAGAAATGAAAAGTCACTCAGGCTTTGGAATATGGATGTTTAATATGTCTCTTATACGTCTATTTTAAAATTTTATTTTATTCATTGTGTGTTTTCTCCTCTCCCTCTGTACCCATTAATATAATTCAAAAATTATTGGGTTTTTTGAAATATAACTTCAAAAAGAGAAATGTGATTTTCCCAGCATGCTGAAATCTTGGGTGGTATACAGTGTTGTCACTAGCCATATAATTTAAAATTAACACCATTGACAAATGCTGCTTTAAAGCTTCTATTGAAAAATTATAAAATGTGAGTGCGGTAGGGCTTTTTTTGCTGATCTGGATTTACGTTTGTGTAATTTATTGTTAATAACTGAAGAGATCTTGTTATAGCTCGATTACTCTTCTTCAGTATACCCCTTGTTTTTTATCCCATTATTCACTCAAAGAACTTAATTAAATGAATCAGAGTATAAGCTCACATTTGCTGCAACAATCACAATTCCCCATAGATAATTTTCTTTGGCTGGTCTTGCTGGGATTTCCAGGAAAGTTCCCAGAAACTGTTTCACAAAATAGAGGGATTTCTCTTTTTAAAATCCTTTTTTGGTGTTACACAAATCTGAGCCCAGAAGAGTTTAATTTTTGAGTAATAACCATGAATTCTACATGCATGTGTGACCCTATAACAACAAAACCTTCAGAATAAATTGTGTTTAAGTTGAATCTTATTTGGTTTTTTTGTGGTTGGCTTTGGAAACATTTGGTAGTTATTTTCCATTGAAATTCACATCCTCTTGGGGCAGCAATGTGTTTGAGTTCTTCTCCTGTTATTTCTGCTCTGTAATCGTAATTTTAAAGCTTGTTTTCAATTTTTTTTTCCTGTTTGCTGTGTTGTGTGTACTTATCTTTCATATGCCAATAAATAACTCTGTGTTTGTTATTGATGGTCTTGGTCGTAGTGTGCATGTACTTGTGTTGAAGGCTACAATATATAGCCCAGTAAATAGCATTGTTCTTTATTTTGAGAAAGAGAGAAGGAAGGGTTCAAATTTATACCCATATTGCTGAAATAAAAATGTGGCCTCCCCATTCAAGAATGTGGTTATAATTTTTCAAAATTACTTGTAAGGCTTAGATGGCCCATTTATAGCTGGCTAAACTGGATATTTTTAAGAAATAAATTTTTAGCGAAGGAGGTTCAACACTACAGAAATTTTGACAGGACAAGCTATCCCCAAAGAACCAGTAACACTCTGAATTGCTGTCTGTGAGTGCAGTGCGGTTCCCTTGACTTCTGTAGCTTCTGTTGGGTCAAGATGCTTGATTGCTTGATTCTTATTAGACATTAAATAATACTGATTCATGCCTTAGTGTACTGACATTCTGATGGCAGGCATTAAAGAGATTAGGCACCATAGTATTAGTCAAAAGGGACAGGTTGTTTTGAGATTTGGGGATTTTATTTTTGCTTATTAACAATTAATTGAAGACATTTCTACGAGAGCAGGTGAAAGCTTTCTCTGAGCACGTAGGAGACTAACAAGGTACAAGTCAGCTTGAATCCAGAAGCTGTGCCACTGTGTCAGTGTTCCACTGGTTTGCAGGAAATAGTAGCTCAGGCAAAGTCACCTCTTCACAGTGCTGCACAATGTTTCTGCTAATGCTGGATTGCTTCTTGCTGGCCTAAAGGGATGAGTGTCTCTGATTTCTCACACATTCACAGATATGCATCCATTTCTGGGAGTATCAGAGTCTTGTTCTGAAGGTCTCCACAGCAGTGGAAGCAGTCCAGTCATCTCTAAGGAGGTTGGTATCGTATCCCAAGAGCTCTAACCAGAATTTATTGAGGCTAAGTGCCATATCTAGGAGCTCCAGCTGAAATACGGTTTCAAGTGGTAAATACAAAGTAAGAAAGTAAGATTCTGCTTCCAAAACTTAAGCTTGAACTAGGAGGAAACTTAGATGGAAATGATCATCCAGCCCAATCTCTTGCCAAAGCAGGATTATATCCTGCAGGCTGTTTTCTAGCATTTGCCAATCTGGCTATAAAAGCACCAAACAAATAGGCTCCATTACTGGGAAGAGTCTGGGAGACTGTTCCATTGTTTAAGAGACATTATGCCAGTTCATTGTTTTCTGAAATTAAGTATTTATTTTTTTTCTTATCTTAGTTACATCTTATCCTTGGTTATGTTCTGAGATACCAAATTAAAATCTGACATTATTAAAGGCAACATTTTTCTTGGCTCTTACAATCTACCTTTGTGCCCTCAAACCCAGGGTGTTGATCACCCCAAGACAATGAGCTGCACAGCTGCATGACCATAATTCTGTATTACAGGGGCCAGGGCAAACGATGATTATAAAATGTCTTTTGCTGCCTTTTTGTATCTGGCCTCCTCTTTACTAATTAACAGCTTTCTCCATCCCATCACAGCTTTTGCTACTCTTCAGTGAGTGTTTGCCAGCAGCTGTATCTACTTCAGTAAGTAGCAGGGCCTTGTAAGAGTGTGGGGTGAAAACAGAACAGGACCTAGAGAGTAAAATAGTTGGTGCTGAGGGCTAAACATCCACAATCATGTAAGCTTTAAGGTTTTGGAATAATTTTGGTCTGGTCCCTTAAACTGCATGTATGCACTGGTTACAGATCATTATATGGAGTTGTGGAATGCATTTTCTGATTTAGTTTTGTCTGAAAGTCTGTGAGTACGTTTTGTTATGTGAATCAGAGCGTAATATTTAAGGATGAATTGAAATGCTGGTGGCAGATACAATCCAGATATTTTTGAGTGTGTGTTGTTCAGAGCTGAATGCAACATTATATACCAACAAGAGAGATTTGAGCCAGACATCAGGAAAATGTTTGTAATGATAAGGGCAAGGAAGCATTATGGAACTAGAATAAAATCCATGCTGAAATGTTTCTAAGAAAAGGATAAACAAAAAATAATTTACTAAGAAGAAAGATATAGTTATTCCTACATAGAAAAACAGAAATGGATCTGGTCAGTTTATGGCATCCCTTCAAGCCAAATTTCCCCTGGAGAAAAGGAAGCTTGTGGAGAGAACCTAATTGTTCTCTACAACTACCCAAAAGAAAATTGTAGTGAGGTGGGAATTAGGCTCTTCTCCCAAGTAGCAAGCAATAGGACAAAAGGAAAGGGCCTCAATTTGTGTCAGGCAAAGTTCAGATTGGGTATTAGGAAAATGTCTTTTTTGAAAAGGGTTGTCAGGCACTGGAAGAGACTGTCCAGGGAAGTGGTGAAATTGCCTTCCCTAGGAGTATTTAAAAGACATGTAGATTTGGCACTGGGGGACATGGTTTACTGGTGAACCTAATGAGTTTTAAGGCATTTTCCCAAATAAACCATTATATGATTTTATAATGGGTGTCCCTTTTTCTTATGTGTATGAATTTAATCTTTTTCCAGTTTTTAAATTTTTTCATGTCCTTCCTTCTGCTATTCATTGTATTTTTTATTTTCCTTGTCCATTATTTTTAACTTGTATTAGTTTAGCTAAGTCATGGGATCTCATTGAAGACAATTTACTCTCCCAGACACCAAAAGTTTTAAACAAAGTTGACTCAAAAATCTTGTCTACCAAATAAAATACATCAGAGGTGATAATCTACTATGCACCAGATTTCAAAACACATATCATGTTTTCTTCAGGTCAGTTTAAATTCAGGGTCAGATTAGAAATAATCAAAAATGCTTTACTAAATTGATGGCATATAATTGTTTCCCAACTTTAATTTGTAATTTGGCCAAGTGGAAAACTTCACATCAATAAAATTGCCACCATTCTCTTCCTCTCTATTGTAGAGTTTTGGGAATTTAATATTGTGTTGTATCAATGTGCTCTCTGCTGAGAAAGAAGTGTCTTGAAAGAGAACTGCGCCCCACAAAGCACACATTTCAGAGCCAAACCCTAAACAAATCCTACTCCTAAGCCTCAGATCACCCAAAAAATAACTCAATAAATTTTGGTTTCTCTACCATTGAATTTAAATAGATATTAAGACTTTAAGTCACTAAGGTTTCCTATAAATGCCTTCCTTCTGTATAATAATTTTTTGCTTTACGCATTTTCTGCTGTGGCTTGTGAAGATTCCAATGTCCCAAGAGAACAGGCTTTTAAGTGGATGGTACAGGTGTCCAGTTTCGACATAGAGAAGCAGTCTAGACTTGCTTCTTGGCTGCTCTTTAATGCAATCTCTGGGAAAAGGAAAACGTAGATTTAAACCTACCCTACTAAATTGTTTTAAAATCTAGGTTACTCATTTCCCAATAATTTACCTTAAAGCTGATTCATGCTCTAAAGACAACAAAGATTTAGAGATCCAAGGCCACTTAATATGTGTTCTTTTGTGCTGATGATATTTTATTTAGAAAAATATATACTTTCCTTTCTCAGGTATTTCCATTTTGCTAGTATAAATAATATTCAGAAATATTTTTTTGATGTCCAAAGTTATGTGTATTCCCCTATCCATTTCTGATACTCAATTTAATAATGCTAATAAAAAACAATAAAGGAGTAATGTTTTGCTACAAACATCAGTTTTGAAATGAAAACATTTTCATCTATGAAGGTCCATTTGTTCTGCAGTTAGCAAATACTTCAATTGACACTGTTGTCAAACCAAGGACATAAAACTGAGAGTGTGATATGTTATCTGCTGCCAATTACGTAAGTTTGTGATGCATAAGTTATTGCAAAAAATGGGGTCATGACCCCTAAACCAACCCCTTTTGAAGTTGTAGTTCTTCATAAAACCTCCCGCATATTTGTATATTTTAGTTGGTTAACTCTTAACTGATTTTATGCAAGTGCTTATGAGAACGATTATATGATATTAAAGAAAAAGCAGACACTTATGTCTACAGAAATACCAATTTGTTGATATGCTTATAGAGAGGTGAATCTGACTAAAACATGGATTTTAGTTCCTAATCAAAGAACTTCATCCAAGTTCCTTATCAAAGAGATGTTTGAAAAAGGATGTTTTTGACCATCAAATGTAAATATTAAAGTTATTGCAGTATATTATTTAGCAGTGAGTAAGAAGACTAGGACTCACCCTCTCCAGTCTTTGTCTTACCTTTTATATGATCTTTTATGGCAGTGCTACTCTAATCACTGAATTTTCCCTATTGCTTTTAGTTATCTTTGTGCATGACTAAATATGACAAAAATTCATTCTCGTCATGTGTAAATAGTGTGTAAGTAATAGACTTAAACTTTCATTTGAAAAATGCTAGCAAAGCTGGGAAGAGTGTAAGGTGAAGCAATCACTTGGAACTGGAACAGTGAGGTCCTTTTTCATGTCTGGAGCAGAGGTTCCAGAAACTTTAAGACTCAAGCTATTGTGATGCTAAAGATATGTAGCACCTTTGTTCTAGTTCAAGGGGTTTGTTAGAGGATCATTTAGTAAAGGTTGGAGTTTTTTTTACTTCAGAAAGGAAAAAAGTATGACTTTTAAATATTAGTTATCTTCAAAATTTGGTGGAATCATGACCTTTCAGATGATTGGACAAAGCCTCTCCTAGAACAGCTAGTATTCCTTCTTCCTAATTTAGGTCAATGACTGAAAACCAGGTGATTCATGCTCTGCTAAACAACTTTATCAAGTGGTTTTTTTTTTTTTCCCCTTGCATTTTTGGGACACCTCACCTGTGTTGCTCTGCAACTTGCTAACTTCCTACAAGCAGTTACCTATTCACAGATCTGGGGAAAGACCAATGCAATAGTTCAATGGGCAGCCTGAGTTCAAGCCCTCGTTCAGTTAATGGCTATTTATTTATACAAAGTGGAACAGGTCCAGCAGGAGAGACAGAATACAAGAATAGCTTGATATTTTGGTGGCCAGAAAGTTTGCCTGGAATACAGAATTCTGACATCTTGCAGAACTGAAACTTGAAATCTGGACTCCTATGCCACCAGTCAGTGCCTTGATCATAGGATGATTATCTAGGAGGGATGGAAGTTTTCTTGATCTTTGATGTATTTCATCCTAGGCAGGAGAATCTTCCTCAGGTAAGAACTTCCTAAGAACTGGTAGGTATCTGCAAAAGGTTTGGTCTTAAGAGAATATAATTTCTCAGTGAAAGAATGCATCACTGTAAACTCCAGTGGGGACATGACTAGAGTTTTTACGACCATGTAGGTCCAGAGTGGTTTGTCCATTGTGATGATCTATCAATGTCCTGAGTTTGAAAGGGAGGTCAACAAGCAGTGCTGGAGGGCATGAGTCTCAGGAAGCCTGCAGAATGCCAAAGCATATGTCTGTGTAAGTGTCAGACTTGTAAATCAGCTGTTGGTACAAACATTTAACAATGGGGAAATGGTCACATACAAACATTCGTTTGGGGATTAGGCTTATGAGTCTGGCTGCTTTTAAACACTTCAGCTGACATTGATATGAAACCAGAGCATAAAACCAGGAGCCTGACATGTGATCTGTTGCCAGTTGCCTTCAAATTACCATGTCTGATGAGAGAAAGAGATGAAGTTAATGGAGAAATGGGACAGGTCATCTGGACTCTGATAATTAATGTTCCCTAGAAAATAAAAGTTTTGAAACTTTCCTGGAAATGAAGTTTTATGATCTGCTACAACAGCCCACAGGGGGAATGCTGCAACCTACACATATTGACAATTGTGGTATTACCAGACAATTAATTTTTATGAGTAATTTCCAGAGCAACCCTCAGCCATGCAGTCACGCATACAGTGCAACAGTGTGCCATGGAATCGAGACTCAGCTAAAGGCCAAAGATTATACAGATTTATTAATATTTGCAAAAGAGTTCCCAACAGCAGAGAGCAAATTGAGCAACAGAATGGGGAAGAAGGAATGGACTTGACAATAAAATGAGTTTTGCAAGGATATAATCCAGAGCATGGTGAACTCAACAGAAAGATTTCCATTGATTTTTTAAGGTCTTGGATAGATCTTAAGGGAAATGAGACACTCCATCTTATACCTTTCCCCCTACTTTCTCCATCTGAATGGAAAATACATTCTTGTTCACAGCTGGCATACCCTTTAGTGACCAAGAATTACAGGCAAAATTTTGATCACGTTTGAGATGTAGAGCCAAGAATCCCTACCTAAGCAGTCCCAGAAGTGGCTCTCCAAGGGCTAAGCAAATGGCAAATTCTCTCTAATAGTACCTTCATATTTGTATTAGACTCAGAATAGTCTTACCCTGTACTTAACATTGCAAATCCATTCTGCTTTCTCACTTAAAACAGAGAATAAAGAAATAACTAGATTTATAATTCCATTTCTCTTAAATCCTTCTCCATACACACCTTATTTGCAGAGGTTATGACCTGGTTAGTTGTCCTCTATTTATGTCTAGTCTAAGTAGTAATAGCTGTTACTTTTAAACAGCTATTAAAAACTTCAATTGTTCTTAAACCGTGCCAAGGAATACTTGCAATAAAAGAACAACGAACAGAGATGACTGGAGATGAATTTGTGTATATCATTCAGAAGAAAATAATAGTTCTGTCAAAGTCCCTGTTAAAGGCTGTTAGACAAAATGATATACTTTGAGTCTACATAGATCATGGATTATGGCCCCAAGTCATAGATCTCCAAGATAAGCTTGGTTATCTATTTTCAAAATTTTTCCTTTTGTGGGAACAAAATATTGCTGCCTAATGTAAGTAATATTTGAGAAACTCATCCTGCTGTGATAGCAACTCTTATTTCATCCTACACACTGAAGAACATAATTTATCTTAACACTAGGCATTGAGCAAAACTAGCTGTGGGGAAGTAGTACTAATAGGGTTTCCTTTTACTGCTGAACTCAATTGAAATCTGCAGTCAAGCCAAGCCTGGTTTGAGTACTCTGCTGGTTATTTTCTTTAACATGGTGTGAAAGACCAAGGCTGCTTTATTGCAATGGAAGGATAAGTTAGCAGAAAGACATGCTGAGTTGAGGAGCTGGTGACAACATGCAGAAAGAGAAATTGGCATTACTTCCCATCACTTTGGAGATACAAGAATAAATTTCCTTACAGAGGAAACCGAAACATTTTCAGTGGAGAATGCTCAACAGAGAGTGCTACTGTTTGGTGGATTGCAGCCTTCTCAGTGTCCAGCAGATCAGAAATAAACTCTTCCAGGCTCCTAAAAACAAGCCCCTCACATTGCCCAGGCTGTACGATTGAAGTGCCTGCTTCTCATCTTCTCATCATTCTGTATTCTATCTGTGTCAGAAAGCCCAAATTCCATGGTCTGAGGATTTACCCAGTCCCTTCACAAGCATTGTAGGTGTTGGCTTTCCCTCTGTGGAATCACTCTGTTGCTTCCTCCAGGATCCTGTAAGGTATCATCAGTGGAGACAGTTGTCCTTCACCTGGCCTCAGCACATACACAAACCCCTTAATGCATTGGCATCTCCTTCTGCAAGGTGATTCTGACTTAGGGGGCACGGCACCAGCAGTGCCCAAACTTTTGCAATGGAACAGAAAATATGCAGTAGAATTGGATTAAAAGAACAGAAATGAAAAAGACCTGCAGTTTTCTGCTGTTACAGCACTGGACCTAGAACTCCATTTCCAGTTTAAAGTCTGTCAAGTGATGAAGCACAAATAGTGTATTTGGAGTTATCAGTTTAACTTTTGTCCCAGACCTTCCTGAGGACACTGGAAATTCCTCTGTATTTGATAAGCCAAAATAGAGGCTCTTTCCTCAAGGACAGGTAAACACATAGCCATTAACAGTCAGGTTGTAAAGGATAACTGAGCTTACCCAAGGACTTGTTTCCTCAGGTTCATCTGCACTATCAGCTCGAGCACATCTGTGAAAATCCCCTGGGGGTCACGCAGGTTGCCCTCTTTGCTTTGTCTTGCTCTCAGAAATTTTTTTTTTTTTTTGTAAGCTCCCTGTCCACAAAGAGATGTGGCAGAACGTTGCTTGAAAACCTGTCTCTGTTCACTCTACCAGTGTCAAGCAGATCTAGTTTTTTTACCAGGATGCCCCAGTACTATGGCTTGATGAATGAGGGAGACACAGCCTTTATTTGTAAAGGGTATATTAAAAATCTGGTATATAGCCACAAATAATGTTGAGATAGAAAATCCTGATTCAAAAACCAGGATTCAAAGGTCAATAAGAGTTTGTTGGGCAGAAACAATTATTTAAACCAAGTTGTGGAGCAATAAACCCATTAATATCCTGATCTTGGTTTTATCTGGAAAGTGATGATAATGGCAAATATGATATAGTTCTATGTCCATGACAAAATTAGTAGACTTTTCTGTGGACCCCATCCAAATATTACTGAAGCCTACAGAAACCCCCCCCCCCGCCACAAAACCACACAAAAACAAAGGGTGCTTTTCTGTGCTTGCATACCAAAGGAGATGTGTATCGGTTTTGCTTTTAAACACACACCTTAGGATGCATCCAGACCCATCCTGCACATGATTACACAGCTGATGTGTACGTTTCTCCTTTTTCCACTCTCATCAAAAGGTTCATCAAAGCTGTGGAGATGTTTGATATTCCTGGTGAGATGAGGTCAGTGCCCCTCTCTTGGAGCTGATTCATATGAAGTGGAGGCTGAAAGGGGACAGAGGGCATGGGAGAGAATAGGTACTATTTTTAGCACAGAGACATTTATCAGTAGTCCTGGCATCCCTGGAAATCAGCAAAGAGAAGTCTCTGTTGGGGACATGATTCATGAGATAATACACAGAAGACATGTGGCGACCTGCAAATAGCAGAGTCCCCTACGGTCATGCCATTGACACCTGTTTGCATTTGGATTCTATCATACTTGTGTGCCAGTATTTCAGACTTATTATTTTTTCCCTTGGTCTTTTAGGGGTTAGAACAGATGGTGACTTCTCTTGTGTGTTTTGCCCTTTACACTAGTTTTTAGTGAGCACCTGACTGCCTTCATTGTGGTTCAGTTTTTTTCAGAGTGCTATTGATTATATACAGCACTTTGTGGGAATCTGGCATAGAGGGATGGCTTTATAAGCCATCATTGGCTCTAGGTATCTATTTTTATCAACCTAAGCAATTGTTGCTTTGAAAAAGAGACCCCTACTTCCCAGGCTGTGTGTTGCTGACCTCGGTTAGTCCGAACTCCTTTGACCTCAGCGCAGCTTAAGCGGTGTGACAGCCGAGTCAGCCCCTTTAATTCCAGTCTTTGTGAGGCTCATGTGATAATCATGCACTTGCTCTGTCAGAGGAACCGGCAAAGAGCGATTCTGTCTGTACTTGCTCCCTGCAGCAGACCTCTTTCTTGCCTTCTCTCTTCCACCAGATTCCTTTCATTTTGTTGGTTCTATTCAGGAACAAAGAGGACTTTGTTGAATTGTCTTTGTGGTTTATTTTCCTGAGCCTTGGAAGATAGCAGACTTTTGCCACTGTTTTATCCAATCCTTTATCACATGCACAATACCCTGAATGTTTAACGGAGGCTAGTGTGTGCTAGCCTAACTATCTCCCCTTTTTTTTCCAGGTTGGAAGCCAAGGCTGACTTCTGGATGCCAAGTTAGCAATAATGGCTGGAGTAAAAACTCAGGGAGGGGTCTGTCCATGCAGCTGCAATAAAGGATTCAATCAGAGGAGCTGTAGTCATGAGTAGATTTCATCTTGTTTTTCATGTTCTCAGGTCTTACTAGGCCCCCTGTGTCTATGTAGAAATCTATTTCTCTACAGGTGTAGAACACATCTTCATCAAATGGTCTTTGGGCACATGTTCAAAAAGAGATAAAATGCATTGGCTGGCCACTACAGCTGTTAATATTTCGCAGCTTTTATCTGAGCCTGTGAAAGTGTTTTGACATGTTAAACTGCTGTGGTCTGCACAGATGCAGAAAGGCAGTTCAAAAGAGTGAGATGAAGGACTCTAGTTTATAAATTTTACCATAACAGTCTTCTCCAAAACTCAGGACAAGTCAGTAGTATGTTGAAGACTAAAAAGAGCAGCTGACTCTAATCTTCTGCCCTAACCACTTTTCTCATGATCTGCCACTCTACCTATTCCCAACACATAGCTCTTAATGTGTTTTCATTATTTAATGCATCAAAACATGTTTTTTAAAACCATGGAAAATGTAGCCATTACTCAAGGCTGTCCTTGGACAAGGTAATAACTGAGAGTTGCTTCATCAAAACTCTTCCCATGAGGGAAGAGATCTATAATCTTTGTTTTTAGTGGAACAGACTAACATCTCTGAAAGGGTACTAGGCACCAAAATACAGCACTTCTAGACTCTGTATAAAAAAGGTCAGGCAGTGTTTAATCCCGAGAGTGACCTCATGGTCCCTGAGAGAATTTCATCAAGGATGTAGTTAGTCTGTATTTTGCAATAATCTGAAGGAAATAAGCTTGACATTTCAGAGATAAAGCTCACAAGCAGCACCATTCCAGTCACCCAATGTTCTTTGTAAATGGGATTTCTGTGCTGTTTATCTCTAAAAAAGTCTCATGTTCAAAACCTGAAACTTTCAGCCCTTCCTTGAGCAAAAATTGCACAGAAACCAGTATGAATAGTGCCTAGAGCAAAGTGAAATAAAAGCTGGAGGATTTGGTGCTGTGTTATTTGGCTCATGCTGCAAAACTTCAGCAAATTTGTCTCTAGCGAGCAAAGTGAGCAGTTTTGACAGCTTTTATTATATTGAATTACAGTGACAAATAGGGGCATTGGTTTGCAGAACATTTGAAAGCGTGATAAACACAGTTCTAATGAGAAAGATGTTTCTTTTTATTTGACAGAACACCACTGTTTTTTTCTCATGCATACAGAAGTGCACAAAAAAAAAAAAAAAAAGGAAAAAAAAAAGGAAAAAAAAATAGACCTGGTTATTTGAGGCAAAATTCTTGAAATATTATTCTCTAAATCTCTAAGCTTTCACTTATTACTTTTTATTCATAAAAGTATTTGATGATTATACTGTTCACAAAAATTGTAGCAGTGATAAAAGAAAATAAAATTTTTAGTTCAAACATAGAGTACCACAGTGTTTTCTTACGAATTTAAAATCAAACATGCTTTTCAACATTAAAAATATTATTGTCCAGAAGATAAATGGTGCTTGCAGGGAGAGAATTGCTCTTATATCCCTCATGAAATTACAGTCTTTGTGTTGTTTAACCCCAGTTTTACCCACCATGGTGCTTTTTGAACTTTGAAGCCTACAATAAGCATCTTGTGCTACAGAAGAAAATAATTTAAAATCCACGTGCAGACAACAGTTGTAGCTCACTGGAGAGAAATCTGTTTGGAAGGCAGCTAGTGTTATGGGTGCTGCTAAAAATAGCAATAATAGCAAGATAATTTTGCTTATCCAGCAGTAACACTTGCAAATGAAGGCATTTTGCCGCAGCTGCTAGGGATTTGATCACTTCTAACAAAGGTGTTTAGTCCAAGATGCTGGAATTTTACGAGTGTGGATTTGACTGAACACTGTTTAGTGCTGCTCTCTGTTGTGTATCTAAACTTGCATCCCTCTCCATCTTCTTTAAACATAAAGAGTTGCTGTTGCTTGTGCAGATTCATTCTGTTATGCTGGCCCCAGACCCATATATTCCAGCACCTCTTTTATTTTTGATGTGCAGTAAAACAGAGCCAGGAGGTTACTGCTGTTCAGACAAGTGCCCACCCATTGGAGCCCTCCCCACTGGTACACCTGTGTGTGCATGCCCTTCACACAGGGATGTGCCTCCCACCATACGTGCTTATCTTGTTGGTTTTATAATTTACTGAGGGATTTTCAGGAGACTTAGCTGAGCTATGTCTCTGCTGGCTGAGTTATTTCCTTCCTTCTTCCTTACTTTTCACTTGCCCATTCCTCTGTCGTCCCTGCATGCCTGCTTCAAACACTGCAGCCTGCTGAAATCAAACCCATGAGCTGCCCAGGCAGGGACACTCCTTCTCCCCCTGTGCCTCCTGGCAGCACTGCCCATTCCCTGTGAGTTCCTCAGCCCAGGAACTCTCTCTGTGTGTGCTGATGCACTGGGGTGCAGTACCAGCTGAGAGGAAGCTGCCAAGAAAGCCACAGGAGCACAGTGCATATGGAAATGAAGTAAGATATGACAAACCTGCTGCCAGGGCAGCCCCAGTGCACCCAAACTGTGCTGAGCATAGGCACAGCTGAAGGAATTTTTCATGTGTTGTCACATCCTCAAAGCCTGTTTTTCAGAGCATCGAAATGCCTTTTGTTGTCTAGGAAGCCAGTTCCTGCACATCTACAACTTTTAAATCAGTCTTGCTAGGATTCCACAGAATTAGGGATAGGCAAATCCTATTAAGTCTTATTATCATTTGAACTATCAGAGCAGTATTGTTCTATATGTTAATTTGCCAAGCACTCAGTTTCTGTTTAAATAACTCAGGGTAAACACCATGTAATTATTGTCTGTGCTTCTTAATACATATTAATGTATTAATGTGTTTGAACAAAGGTTTTTAATATTTCTCTTAGAGTTCAAATAACTTCCTGCCTCTTTTTAAAGATTTAGCCATTCCTCCTCATTAAGAAGGTTATGTTAATTTTGATGATGCAGTGGAGGGAGAGTGAAACTACACTGACAGCTTATGCCATATGTTCTTTAGTCAAATTGCTTTAGGACTCCCTGTTACATTAACTGATTCCCTTAAAACAAAATGCAAAAGGAGCATTGTCTCTTGAAATCTCTTCAGAAGCACAGTGAGAAAGGAAATGCCTAGTTTGGCTCTTGCACCCAATGCAGATTATTCCCAGTGGCTGCTCAAAGTGAGACAGTACATGTTCCCATATGCTCCAGCCCTTGGAGAGGCAGGAGTGGTGGGAATAAGCTACTATCACAGGTAGAGAGGGAGTTTATTTGTCTGAGAAGATTTTAGTCCACTGCATCAACTCACTGTCCAGCAGTCTTGTCTCTCACTCCCACCCTTGCAGCCCCAGCTCACTGGAAGGCACCTTTTCCTCTCTCCCTCTGCCAGCCATTCCCCATCCAGTCACACACTGGCAGCCTCTTACTCCATGGTCAGGGTTTCTACAGAGTTGTGTGCTCTGGCATTGCATGGAGCACCTCTGGGATCTTGGGGCTGTGGTTAGCACTGCTGCAGCCCCAGAGCAATGAGGTGGCACCTTCCCTCTGTAGAGGGATTGCTGCCCTGACCATGCTGAAACCTTCACTAATGACAGAGTTAAAGTAAACCCTCTGCCAAAAATTAAGGAGACTTCTAACCAGGATTTTTGCCTGAAAACATACCTGAGGCTGGTAAAGATGTGGGCCTGATGCAAGGAGACATCCCTGTGGAGACCTCTTAATACCAGGTGAGGAAGAAGATGCAGCCCTGGAAGTATGTTCCTAGAAGGAAGGCTACAGCACTGACACCGTGCTGATACTGCCAGTGTCCCTACTGCTCCAGGCAGAAAGCTGCCCAGTGAAAAAGGACTGATGGTGCTGGTTGACAACAGCTGAACATGACCCAGCGTGTGCCCAGGTAGCCAAGAAGGTCACTGGCATCCTGGCTTGTATCAGGAGTGGTGTGGCCAGCAGGACCAGGACAGGGATCATCCCCCTGTACTTGGCACTGGTGAGGTCACACCTCAAATCCTGTGTCCAGTTCTGGGCACCTCACTTCAAGAAGGACACTGAGGGACTGGAGCATGTCCAGAGAAGGGCAGTGGAGTTGGTGGAGGGTTTGGAACACAAGTCTGACAAGGAGCAGCTGAGGGATGTGGAGGTGTTTGGCCTGGAGAAAAGGAGGCTTGGAGAGACCTTATTTCTCTTTCCAACTAGCTGCCTGAAAGGAGATTGTCATGAGATGGGGATCAGTCTCTTCTTCTGAAGTAAGAAACAGGATGGGAGGAAATGGCCTCAAGTTATGCCAGGGGAGCTTTAGGTTGGATATTAGGAAGCATTTGTTCAACAAAAACGTTTTAAGACAGTGAGGGGGTGTGGTTGGGTCACCACACCTTGAGGTATTTAGAAGACATGTAGATGTGGCACTCAGGGACGTGGTTTAACAGTGGACTTGGCACTGCTGCATTAATGGTGGGACTGGATAATCTAAAAGTTCTTTTCCAGCTAAGCCGCTCTGTGATTCCATGAGTTTGTTGCTGTAGCTGGTGTGCAACAGCATCAAGCTGGAGAGACCCACGGCCTGTTGTGAGTTGGATCTCTCTGCAGGGTGGTGGGTTATCAGGTCTCTTTATAGTGACAGTTAAAAAAAGACAGGGAGAACATGGAGACACAGTTCAAAGACAGAGATGAGTAGGCAGAAGATAAATGAGAGAGCAATAGCCATGGTGCTGGCTTAGGAATCTGGAGTCATATGAGCATATTTGGTAGCCTTAGGGCTGCTTCTCTGCTCTGAACAGAGACTGAAGCTCCTGGTGTCTGGAATAGAAGTGGAAAGAAACTTCTGTACATGCTGTGTGACTGGCAGTGGAGCTGGAAAGGGACACTGCCTCTGAAGGGCATGTGGGGAGGAAAGACAGAGGAGTAAAAGACAGACATTGCCAGAATGATTTCTTGGTGACCTGGCTTATGGGTGGCTTACTGGTAGCCTGGAATGGGTTATGCAAGAGGCTGCAATGACCTGTCCAGCCTGTCGCCCCAGATTTGTCATGTTGAGGTCAAGTAGCTGATCACATGCTCTGTTGGGAGCTTGCAGGCAGCCAGACCCATACTTGCATTGATACAGTGCCTGACTCTCTGTAGGAGATTGTCAGTAGAGTTTGCCCAGGTGCCAAAAAGTGTTCTGTTGCCAATATCTGAGGTAGGATGAAAACCTTAGCTCCCATGGCACAGACCAATGTTTCAAATAGCTGCTCTTTTGCAGGTGTCTGGTGTAGTTGCCAGTTATATCTGAGCCTTCTGTTTAGGGCTTAGAAAAGGGAAGAGAGGAAATCTCTTTTCTGAGGTATTTCTGGAGGATACTAAGGAGTTTTATTAGTTTGTTTGGGTGTTTGGAGAGTGCACATAGATTAAGAAGGCACCAGCCTTCTGTATTTTCAGTGGACACTTTGCATGAGCAGACCAAGTAGGAAATCTCACAGACCCTTATGACAACTGCACCCATGACAGATAATATTGGTGAGGACTTAGAATGGCAAAACACTCAAAGGCAACTGCAGACGTTTTCTGTTTCACTACAGGTTTCTAGAAGGGGAATTGCAGGAAGCCCTGAAGTCAGCCTGATGAGTACAGAAGTGTTGCCTTCATCAAGGCTAATCCTAGATGAACAGCACAGACTCTTCCAGGGAGGATGGAAACCTTGGAGGTCCACCTGAACAAGTCTGTCCACCTGGCACAATGGACTGTTTTTAGGAAGGCAAATCTTGTGATATGTGGGAAATAGTAGCAAGGGCTGTATGGATGAGCACAAGCAAATTGTTCAGTAGAGGTGAAGCAAGGAGGAGCAGTGGTGGTGGTGCTGCTGCCTGCACGTTGGACAATGGATACCAGAAATCTTGGAGCACAATCCACTTTTGATGTGCTTGCTGTGCTGTGGAACACACGGGAGATGAGTGGGCTGTGTGGGTAAAACTGGAGCTGTGCATGAACATGGTTCAGAGTCTGGGGCTCACTCTGGTTGTTGTCTGGTGGAAGTAACCCTGGCCAGTGAGACATGGGCTCTCTGCATTACTGACACTGAGAGAGGAATATCTGTCCTGTTACATTAACAGGGAACGGATTTGGACTTTCTAAGTCTCTGTTAGATTCTAGCGCAACTCCAGCACTTGAATCTGTTTCTCTTATTGTACGTTATTCTCCTCTGGGGAATCCCTCTTTCTCTGTATGAGAAACACAAAGAATAAGCCATAACCGACTTTATTAAGTTATCCAAGAGATGTTGTGCAGGACAGTATCCCTGGAAGTCATCCCTTGCTCTAAGGAAAGATCACACTTAACTAGATGGTCCCTGAGAGAAATTCCTCTAACTCCTCCCTGCCACCTCCAGTAATGCAGCATCAACTACACACTGAGGCTTCAAAGCTTCACTCCCCTTGCACCTTGCACTTCATTTATTTTTGCTGTCCTGACCTCAGTGTATCTTTGCTACACATCAAGATTAAAATTTCTTGTCCAAATGTGCATATGGCAATGCTTTCTTTTGGTAACAGCCTTTCCTTCATATTGGACAACTCTTTGGAGGCCTCTTTCCCTCTATCAAGGCCTCTCTTTTTCCATAGCACTTAATCTTCCTGCTGTGCTCCACTGGCGTCTCTCTGGCTCCCCTGCACTGCTCTTGTGGTGTGAACCTTCTGTCCCTGTTGGTCTTGTTAGCAATTTAGGTCTAATATTTGATACTGAACACAAACCTAGGATTGAGGCAACTTGCTCCAAAGACCAGGATCCTGGCAGAGTTCTAGCATGTGGTGCTCCTAAAGAATAACTCCATGGGGATTTGGTGACCCCTCTGTAAGACCTGAGGAGGAGAGCGCTGGCCAAGGCCTGGGGAGCTCTGTGGCATGTTGGCCCTCCCTGCTCCATCTGCTTTCTATTGCGCTTGAAAAGGAAATTAACTGGGCTAAATTATTTCAAAGTGACATTCTCCACACTGCACTCTAATTCCATAATTGCCATCTCCATGCAGTTCCCAGTACTAAAATGTTTAAAATAACAGCCTTTGAAAAGAGCCAAAGCTTCGAAAGGCCATGCACCACCTCTGCTGGAGTAGTAAAATGATGGCAGAATAATTTCCACATGCAGTGGATGGGTGTTTGGTTATTTGGGATTGAGCATAGTTACTTCCTTTGCCAGGAATTTCTCTAAGTCAGGAATCAAAATTACTTTTTCCCTTGTGAACTCTTTTTAAATGCTGTATTGACCGATGTATCAGCCATGGTTTGGTCTACAGTTGATCTCTCAAAGTTTCTGGTGCAAGTTTTTGAATAGACAAAAGAATCTTTTATTTTTTAATATGAAATGCATCTCCATATGGAGAGAGGGGTGAGATAATTTTGTACTCTCTGCCCTTTGATCTGATTAATTTCTCATGTGCAGTTCTGTAAATGCCTCTGTAGCAATGACAGCACTGGCTTGGTTTAGTCTGACATCCATTAGCAGCATCTTCAGTGTGATGTAACATCTGAGACAAAAAAGATAATGCTCGGCCAGTTAACAGCGGGCTGCCACCAAAGATGTGTTGGCCAGTGGTGGTTTGTGCATTATGGCTCAGGAACTGCAGGCTGAGAGACTTCAACATGCAAAACTGCAAGACTAATTGTGACTTTTCCTAACCCATTAGTTGGTTTGTGTTGCATTCTTTCTCTAATGTTTTCTCCATTTGCTCCATACACACCTCATATTTTCTCTTCCCTTATGCTTTTGCTGAGGTTTTTTTATTTCTTGAAACCTTCCTCTGAATCAGTTCTGCATTTTTAGCTTAATATATCTACCAGCATGATTGACTTTGCTGTGTAGTATTGAGTCCACTTCTGGAATTCATCAAGTAATTGTAAAGACTCTTGTATGTATTCCATTAAGTGAATGTGTATCTTGCCATACCTTTAAACAACTCTTCTGTTGATTTTGTCAGAGAGAATTCAACTTTTTTTCTTAAAGTGAAAAACAACCAGAATAAAAATAGCAAGCAATCTTTTCAGCAATGAGCAGTCAAAATTTATGTTCTTATTGGGCATGGCTCTGAAGATGTGATGATTCCATTCAGCTGAGCATCAACAAGATCAAAAGACTTTGTTGAAGTGTAACTGTCACTTTGATCAGAGCTGTACTGGAAACTTAATGAAATGAGTGGCTTCTTTTGACAGTTTCTTCTTTTGACTATTTCTAGTTGTGGTTTTGATACTATGGGAAAATAACCTGACCCTGTTGAGTCCAGACAATGTGGTTGGATTTTGGGTGAGAGATTAGATCAAGCTTTCTTTTTTTCTCCAGTAAATACATTTGTCTTGAATTTTGCCTTGAATTTTGAATACATCTAGATGATTTCTGAAATTAGACATATTTTTTTTCTTTTTTGCCCTGATCACAAGTTATTTCATTAATTTCAGACTTTCCAGCATTCTCAGTAATTCTGAAATGGATGCTGTTTCCTATTCTGGGCAGGAGAAATGATCTGATAGCCAGTGCCCTAGCCCGAGACTTGAAAAATTTTGATAGAATTATGTGTAAAAATCTGTCCGTATTTTGTGTGAGGGTTCAATGACTTAAAGTTTGGGTTTTGTTGGACTCCCATTGCATCTCACTTTACAAAATCAGTGTGGAGGCTAGAGAAGACTGTAGAACGGAGCTGGTTTGGGAGATTGGAGTCAGGAATGAACAATGCAGGTCTCTCCACAGGCAGATTTTTGACTGACCCTTCCTTTGCATTCTCTCACTCAGGTGGTGACTGAATTTATCTTTGAAGTGATTTACCCCCAGCTAACTAGAAATGGCTGGGGACAAATCAACCTGTTATTTCAGCTTAATTCTGAAGTTATCTATAAAACCCTTGGTTCAGTGTATTCTGCATTCTTTTTTGGACTGTGATAATAGTTTCTCTGGAAAAGCCAACTTTTCTTCTTTTGAACACCTCTAAAAGTCTCAAATTTTAAGTTGGGACATTAATTTCCTCAAGTCTTTTCTTTTACCTTGTCGTATAATCCTTAGAAGACGACCATATTACACACTACAGATGGTGATTCTGACTTTCAGAAAATTATGAACAACCAATGAGTGCCTGCAGATGAGGTATTCCAAAGATTCTTCTCTCTTTTCCTGACATTGCTCTGCAGTCATGTTTGGAGGTTCAAGTGACTCCATTTGGGACAAATGAACATCCTGAATTTGGATGCTCAGTTCTGAACTTTATGGCATTTAAAATATTTATTACATTCTAGACTTGAAACCACAGCTTCCCATTACTGTAATTTTGCTACTCCAGACATGGGGACCACCTTCAGAGCTGGTGCAAATGTTACACACTTGTCCTGACTCTTAGAAGCCATGGCAGTACACTCATCTTCAATTTCTGCTTTTTACATCAGAAGTCAGATGGCAATTTTGCTGGTATTGACTCTCTGGTGATACAGATAAGACATCTGCCTTGTCCAGAGCTTGAACTGCCTCTCTGCAAAATGAACTTTTTTTTGTGTGGGAATGTCCATGTATTTTTTTTCCCCCCAAAACTGACAGTTTTCAACAAGGGTTGGTACCAAGTTTCTCAGAAAAAGTAAGCAGAGGGCTAAAGATTACCTTGTGGCATGAGTGCTATGGCCTTTTGAAAGAATCTTGTTCAAAAAAACAAACAGCAAAGGGCAAACAGGAGGAGTAGTTTTGAGCTGTCTTCAGTAAAAGGAGAATGCCCTCAGTAGGAGAATGGTGTGGCACCTTGTATCCCCCACAATGAATGTATCTAAATTCTAATTTCCTGAACTCTGGAGAGGCGTCAAATGTCTGAAGAGAGTTTCTTTGCTCAGGGGTCCAACACTCCTGCATTCAGAGCGCCGGGCAGACAGCTTGTCTCCACTTTCTTTGGGAGTGCGTTGCCAGATCTTGCCTGGCTGCTTCTGACAGCCAGCATTTCCCACTGCAGGGCTGGCTGCTGCCTCCTCTGCTGCTCTCAGCTGAGCCCTGCAGAGCTTTGGACCCTGCTACCCACAAGCCATGGTCACTAGCCTGTGTCCAGTGCGTGCCACAATCCCAGCGCTCGCTAAACAGGAGAGAATGTGCATGTTCCAGCATTTCTGCTGAGCACACGTGCTCCCCACAGTCCTGGTGAGGCAGTGACTGCCTGGCCTCCACTATCACAGCCATGGGGATAAGCCATGAAATTTCCTCCTGATTCCTAGGTTACTTTATGCCCTGAAGCTTGAAAGCGTAAAGCTTTCCAAAGCACTTGGCTTTATCAAATGCTTGTAATTCTGTGTATGTTTTATTACCCGTGTGAAGGTTTCCACCAATGTAACTTCACGGTTTTCTAGCAGAATAGTCTTGATTTCTAGCCATGTGAGAAGAGGATCATATCCCAGGATTTTTCAGCTTGGGAGAATTATATTTTCAATTGGAAGAAACAGCATGTTGTCTATAGACATTTTCAAACCTAAGTTATTCTGCTATTTGTGCTCCACCAATTAATTTAATTGATATTTTGATTGCTTGGCCTGTTTTTGGATGGAAATGAAAGTCAAAATAACAAAATTCCCTCCAGATTGGAAATTCTGCCTTTTGATTAGGTCTTATGCAGCATGGGATTTTTTTTTATTGCCTAATTTAACATACACACACACACACACATGTATATATATATATGCATCTGTCTGCAATGAGGACTTTAGGACCCTAAATAAAAGTTTATTACAATTGAGTGTTACTTGTAACAGCATTTGGCAATTTACCAACAAGTGGAGAAATGTCCAGTTTCAATCCTGTAGGAATTGTATAGTAACTTCATGGATAAGCTTCATATTGATCAACTCTCAAAAATATCTTGTAAGGAATGCAATAAATACTTGAGAATAGAACACTCGTGTATTTACAAGCTAAACACAGCTTGCAGTGAAGAAAGCAGGAGAAGTAAAACCATGATACTGAGGTCAGTCTTATGTCCCTGAGATTTTTCTGTGTGGGAATTTGGCACAAGCAGATCTACTATGGCAAAATTAGAGTGTTTTGAGCATGCTGAACATCCCTTTTAAGCTCCCCCAGGCAGCTGTTTAACACTTCCCTCTTGTTGCTGCATTCCTCCTCTTCATGTTTGATGTTTGGAACTTTTGCTCTGCTGACCTTCATCTTTCCAAATCAGCTTCTCTGCCTTGCAGACCTTTTTTTCTTTTTATCTTTTTTTTTAAACAAAGGTTGACCTATGTGTCTTTAAGCATTTAGTTCAAAATCTTTGTTTCACATTTTACTTTCCCTGCTTCCTTCTCTTTCCCCCTCTATCCCCAAGCTTTTCAAGACTGGCACTTGCTTTTAGGAGAAGCCCTTGAAGGGAGGCAGGGAAAGCAAGGGGGCACCTTCATGGCTAGGAAAACATGGGGGAAAGTAATTTCACTTTGTGTCTCTCCCCCCAGCTAATACCAGAAGGTTTTGTTGAGACTGGTTGCATGATAGCTTAAGTGCTCCTCTTCCCTTAGGGTCAGTGGGGACAATGGGTGTGGAGCACCTCTGAAAATCCTTCTTCTTAGGAAGCCCTGCCTAGAAAGGCTGGGCTAGGTCAGGCTTGGCCCCACATGGCCATGGGTCTTGGGCCTGGTCTCACCTGACATATGCCAGCCCAATGGCTCAGCTAGTCTTTGGCTATTTTTGTCTTTTCTTTAGGGAGACAGCTTGACTGCTTAAGGCAGCGCTTAATTCTCAGGTCATGATCGGCATGTCTTCAGGTCATAGGGGAATTTTGGCTCCCCAAGTGTTAAACCTTCTGTGTTTATAAGCATTAAACCTTAATGTGGTTACTGCTCACTGCTCTCTGTGTTTTGTTTCAATCTTGTGAAGACTATGACATTTAGCTTAAGGGCACTGCAGACAGTAACTCAAGCTTTGTTTAAGACACGGCAGATAAAAAATTTTCATGCTACTAACATATTATGGTAATGTGGGACACTTTATGCTGTGTAAATACAAAACTAGCATGTTACGAGGATGAGGTATTTGGTATTTCCTTGCCAAGGAAAATATTTACTTATTTTTATAATATTGATTTGTACATCATTAAAAAACCACTTTATTTTGTTAGCTTTTGTGTGAATTAGAGAATGGACTCTTAAATTTATTTTAAAAATAAAAACCACATCATGCAAAATTTCTACACAATGTGAGAGTGCTGACCTCTTTAATCACTTCCAAAGAACATTTCTGGTTGGCTTTTCCAGCCTCTGCAGGTCTAGCAGCCTGCAGGTGAATGACTTGAGGGGAGGACTCACTCTCTTCAGTCATCCCACCTTCTTATTTCTCTGGTAGCTTTGGATCAGCACAAAATTCTTTTCCCACTGAGCATCTGCTGACCTCAGTGATCTGCTGAAGTCAATCAGCCTCTGCTGACCTCAGTGATTTCCCTAAGAGCTATAGTGTACAGGGAGGCTTTCCTGTCCTTGTGACCCTTATGTTAAGGGCCTGTCCCAAACCTCACTGAGGTGATGGCAAGCCTTTAACCAACCTAAATAGGCTTTAAATTGAGCCTTATTGCAGAATTTGTTAGTGGAATACAATGGGGATTTTGTGTCCTGGCCAGCTTTAAGCAGGAGTGCTTTTCTGCTTCTGGACAAAGAGGGTAAAGCTTTATTTGTATGGGATGGGATCACTTCCTGATGTGGGTCCAGGGACGTACTTGTGTGTCAGAGGCCATGAACAACTCCATTGAAAGCACTGAGGATTGTTTAAAAGACCACTTGGCAGTTTTTAATCTAGCTAC
The DNA here is from genome assembly GCA_030060385.1 of Muscicapa striata striata. Classification (NCBI taxonomy): domain Eukaryota; kingdom Metazoa; phylum Chordata; class Aves; order Passeriformes; family Muscicapidae; genus Muscicapa; species Muscicapa striata. The sequence goes on from JAREIS010000055.1 coordinate 402,520, forward strand.
AAAAATGTGTGCAAATCTTATTTCAAGGTGAGTGGAAAAAAACCAAATACTGAGCTATTAAATTTAATCTCTATCCAGAACACTGTAATAAACAAAGAAGGAAGAAAATACCTAAATTCCAAAGAACCATGCAATCATACAAGGTCTTTTAAGTTCTTGTTTGCCTGGACTCCAACCAATGCCTGGTTGCACACTATACATTTGCAGGTGGTATTTCTATTTGATTTCATTCAGACCTCCAAAGCTATCACTTCTCCAGGTGGAAATGTGTGGAGGTGTTACTTCACTTAGATATATGAGAGGGTCTTACACAAGTGATTGGATGAGGTCAAGCTATAAAAAGCAGTGATTATTTTGCCTTGTATGTACTGGTTAAGGGACAAGACCTATACAGCAAGGTACTTTGCTCTTTTCCATGTTGTGGAGGAATTGCTGGCATTTTACCATGTGTTATTATTGGAAGCCAAATTCTGACCTCATTTGTAAATGTACAGATTTTATAGAATATGAGAGGCTCGGATGTGTGTAAATGAGATCAGGAGTTTACTTCATTTTTTAGAAATTTAAAGTGAAATACAACCAGAAAAAAAACAGAGGTGGAGTCCTCAAAAGAACCTCAATCATCTGTGCATAACCAAGTAGGACCAATGCCTGGGCCATTCCTGTCAGCTGTTCATTTAACTTGTACTGGAAGATAACATAGTACAGGAAAATCAAGATGATCTATTCCAATGCCCAGATGATATATCACAATAATTCAATTCACAGTTGTTCTTTTCTTAAGTCAAATCTGAATCTTCCCTTCTGCATTCTTAGCCCTGTTCCTTTTCGTCCTGTCTACCATGCAGTATCATACTCCTGATTTTTATATTGCTGGAAATATTTTCCTTGTCATCTATCTGGAGGTGTTCACTGACATGTTTTCCAACAGAACAATTGTAATTTAATTAAGGTGCTATGAGGCAACAAGAATAGAAGCTATTACATCTACTAACAACAGTCATATCTCTGCTTATCAGCATAATAGCAAACCAATTTAATTAAATGCATTGGCTCAGTCAAGTGAGTTTGCAGTCTGAATTTGCCATTCCTGTTAGTGGAGCCAAATTTGTTTATTTTTAGGGATTCCAGAAATTCATGTAATCATTTTCCTAGAATGGCTGTTGTCAGCAGACTGATAGTAGTGTTGAATCATTTGTGCTGGTTATAACAAGGATTTCTGTTCCTGAAGAGGTGTCCATTGAAAGGCAGGAGTATGTGCAGTCACGGACTGTGATGGGCATGTATGATGTTGATGATGCGAAGAGGACACAGAAGGACCTTTAAAAGAAAACCAGCCAGACCACAGAGAGAAGGGGATTCCAGGTAGGGCACCATGGGCTTGGCAAAGGAGATGAATATTTTGTCCTTGTAAAGGAAGCTTTCTAAAAATGCCTCACTGTTGGCTCTGCTCCACTGACATTAGTGAAGCTGGAAGACATGGTAATAGCCTAAAAGATCAAAAGCATGGGTGGGAGCTCTCTGCTGTGCCATACTGATGGAGCTGGAGAAGGTCTCAAAACAGTGGGAAATCCTTAGTAGACATCCCAACTATAGACAAGACCCCTTCTAGGAGTTAAATCTGCAGGAAAAAAAAACGGGTGAGGAAGGGTGAGAGATGCAGTGCAGACTGCTCCTAATAAGAGTAAAACTGAACATCGCTCAAAATACAGTATATGGAATATAATTGAAAAATATGTTTTTTGAATGAACAATAACCTTTAAATTCTTCAGTGTTTGTTCTCTGAGCTGTAGAGTGTTCTGATTGTTAAGGCAATTAGCTTTTAAAAATAGTTATTTTTTTTAGACTTTAATTACATGCTGCATTTTGCCTTTGTTATTAGATGGGGTCAGTAAGGTTACTGAAGTAATTATTGCGCTCTGCTTGGCACTGGTTAAAGCAGAACTGGAATAACTGCGCTCAATTCTTTATAAAAAATGTGGACAAATTGAAGAATTTAGAGTGGAAGAAAGATGGTAAGAGGTCTGGCATTCAGATCTAAGAGGAAAGGTTAAGATAACTTGGCACCTTTAGCCTAAAGGCAAAAGTAGAGTGTGGGGAACATAATAACGGGAGACATAAAGGAATGTCATAAAGAGGACAAGGATCAATTATTCTCATTAGTCAACAAAGATGGGACAAATAATAATTGGCTGAAGCAGAAGGGAAGTTTTAGGTTAAATATTAGGCAAAACTGTAGAAGAACTGTTCGGCAGTTGGACAAGCTGCCAAGAGCCGTTGGACAATCACTGTCGTTGGAGTTATTCGAGGCCAGACACCCATCTGCAGGAACAGTTATAGAATAATTAGATCAATCCTGCCACAGACAGAAGGGTAGGCAAGGGGTCCTTCTGGCCTCAGTGACCAAGATTTTGTTATGGATCTACTTTTTCAGGACTCATGCCCACCCTCTATTTTGTAAACTATGGTGTCTGCTTCAGCCTCTGCTAAAACCAAGAAGGAGAGCAACAATTTAAAGCTGCTCTTCATAGGGTCAGAAAACATGTGTGACATAAAATTATCCCCTGATCTGTGGCCATGCATTTCTTTTTATGGCTTCTTAGAATGAGACTTCCTCTCCTCTGGGCGTCTCTGCTTTGTCCCTTTGAACATATGAGCTCTGGGAGCATAAAGTAGTAACCAAAACAGAGTAGAATGGCTTTGGATTTATTCATTGCTATTCACTACTTTATGGCAGCTTTTAGAAGTTGAGTTGTAAGTAATTCTATTTGACAATATGCTCCTCATCTTCCCTACTGGCCTTTGTGGTATCAGCCAATCACTTCCCGTGGCTCTGTTGAGATGCTGAAAACAAAGCAAACCAGGAGTAACTCTACAAAAATTTGCTGCACTATAAAATGTTTGCCAGCTGGATTGGACTCCAAGATTGGCCTGGACAGGTTCTTCTTCCAACTACATAGTGAATGTCAAGGCATGGCTCCAAATACTGGTCACTGTGTTTGCAAGCAGAGCGAATCATTTTTAGAGGTACATCACACTGTTTTCAGCACATCTGAGACTGGAATCTGGCTACATGATGGGAAAAAAAAGATGGCTTATGTTTGGTCTGAGAGGCACTGCAGAGATGATACAAAGGCCAGTGAGCTAATTTGTATTGCAAAGAGTGGTCTTAAAATGGTAATTACATATGCAATTTTAAACCATGAGCCCAGCTTGTTTATTTTTCCCCTCTAGTGCTAATGAAAAACAAAGTAGTCTTAGTGTTTTGTGAGGTCCTGGTGCAATGCAAGCAATCATTTGGCTGGCTAACTGGGAGGCAGAGGCACAGTATGACACTGGTTGTGTTAAAAAAAAAAAAAAAGGAAAAAAAGGGAAGAAAAAGAAAAAAATTAATAAAAGAGAGCCAGTGACAAAGATTTTAAATCATCAGAATAATGACAAAGTTGTACAAAATCCTTGTATTTTCTAAGCCTCATAACACTGAACAACCCCTAGTGTCTGGAATGCCTTGGCTAGCTGTGCTCTATCCACTTTTAGCCGGTAATGTTATCTCAGAGACACAGGGATTTGTCTGCAGTGGAGATAACCTCTCTGCTGAGTCAGGAGACCAGGTGATGGCCACAGAGCAGGAGATGCCATTGCAGTGTGATGCACCACCCTATGTGTGAAGAGAACAGCCCCATGATGGAACTATGGGATGCCTTCACTAAGCTCCATTGTTCTTTTTTTATTCCACACTCCTGTTTTCTGTGACCAAAGCAAGAGGTGCTGAGGTGCCTTGAGGGGGGCTGCATAGGACTTGGGAACCCTGGGAAATCAAAGCAGGCAAAAGCCCCCCTGGGGAACCAGCAACAGGTCTGTGTGATGGCTGCTTACTTCCAGCCAGGAAGGTTTGGTGGTCCTGCAATTTGCTCCCCATCATGGCCCTTGTATATGCCCAAGGGCTCTGTGAGGAGCCATGGCAGTCTCATCTCCTGGCTTCACTCTCCCTCAGTCTGAGGATGCTCAGATCATCTTCTGCAAAGTGTGTAAAGGGACAGGGAAGATGCTTTATGCAGGCCTGGTTTTCTGCCCTAGTAGTGTTGAAGGAGACTATTTCATAGAGTTAACTCTGTATATCTTTCCTGAAATCAGATTGTAGCATTGTTGGAAAACTAATATTTAAGCAGACAATGGCCTATGAATTCAGTTATCCTTGGAAAATATTATATATATATATAAATATATATATGTTTAACAGGTCATGCATCTAACAGGGGAGGAATGAACCTTTTCTTCTGTAACATCTATTAATGAGTCTACGTGCAAAACTTCATCAAATGGTTTTTGGAACTATAAACCCTTCCTTTCTTGGCTTAGTTCTTCAGGCTTTGCTAACCCACTTTTTTTTGATGCTGTGTCATCCTGGACTAATTCACATGTGAGTGTTAGGGGGAAGAGTACCTTCACCACCCCTTCAGTGCTGAACTGGAGCAGTCTGGAGGGCCAAGGGCCGAGGTATTTCTACCTACAAAAGTGGCTGATATCTTAGTGTGGAAGGCAATGCAGTCCTAACCAGGACTTAATAACTCAGAGCTGCTTGGTGTGGCCATCCCCTTTGTGCTTGTGAGTCTCCTTGCCCGCTAGAACCCCTTTGTAACCTCAGGCACCCTCAAGACCCAACCCCCTCACTTTTAAATCACTGGGGAACTTGTGACATAACAGCATTAAGCCTCTGCCTGCTCTGGCTTTTTCTGTGAAGGGGGTGTTTTAAACAAGATTTCTGCTGCAAAGTTGAAAGACTAGAGGAAGAAAATCTGACATGACTTAGGGGTAGCACAAACGAGTCATAGGAAACTCACTCTAGAGATATCTCCAGAGACTAGTCAAGACAAAAGTTACAGCACAAGCATTTGGAAGGGGGCCACTGCAAACAATTTGTCCTCATTCCAGTTGAGCAACTGTAAGCAGGGACATTTTCAACACAGGCCATTTAGGGACAGAAGGAAAGATTGGATGGCACTAAAAGAAACTGCACAAATACGTGGTGATAGGATGACTCGGCCACCCGCCACACATACTCTGCTGCTTCGTTTTTCTTTCTCCTGTCATCCCGACATCTGAAAAGGTTCCACCCCAGCACAGCAGCACAGCACAGCGGAGACTGGAATAAATTAACTCCAGGTGACAAAACCACCTTCCTCATCTGGCCTCCGTTTGCAAGGAAGGAGGACAGAGGTCATATGTGTGTCAGGAGCTGAGGACAATGGGGTGAAAAAGGAGCTGAGGACAGGGGGGTAAAAAACGATTTTGCTCGTCTAAGTGAGTGATATAACAAACATAGGGAGAAAAGATGCTTTGCTTTGTATTTTTCTCCCTGAGTTTTTGGGTTTAAAGGACTTCAGTTATCCTGTTTTTTGAGGAAATACTTGAATACCGTTATTTCAATTTCTTTAATCCTTCTCTTCCCCCCTCATATACAAGCTGTTCCTGCTCTACTATTTTCCTCAGCATGCCAAGGCACCATACCTTTCTGTGGAAAGTTTCTGCCACCCTCTCTGATTTTGTATTCATGCTGCATAAATAAGAACAAGACCTCCCTCCAGCACCTTGGCATGATGTGGAGAGTTGGGTGGGAGGATGGTGCGTGATAGAAATATTATGTAAGCAAGGTTTGAATGTCTGTAGCCCTAGCTCTAGACAGCCGTTATCCACCGATATTTTAAAACTGCTTCTTTTTTTTCTTTTTTTTCCCCTTCTGAGCATCACATCACAATACAGTTTCATTCAGTGAAGAGCTGGCATTCAGGGGTTGGATGGCTTAACTGGCCCAGATGGGGTGCCTTTCATCTGTAGGTCATTGCTTTGAATTCTGCCCACATTTTTGGCTACTAGGAGTTCTCTTCTGATGGCAGTGCAGCAGCATATGCAAAATTGCTAGGAAGTCTCTGATCCTAGACACCATGTCTAGATCATAAAAGCTACCATAACAATGAGTTTAAATGGCACCCCTCTTGGCAGCTGAGGCAGAGGCCAAGCAATAAAAGGGCTATGGAGAATGGGCTACTGTCTAGCATCTATAAGCTAAGAGTGAGGAACATTAGTGAGGGAGTGTGAGAAAGTATGCACAGCCCATGAAGGCTCTTTTGGGTGAAGAAAGAGGATTTCAGTCTCCTAGGCTGAAAGGCCAACACCTTTCAATAGCAGACGAATCATTTACAAATGCGAGAACAAAACCTTTGTCAGTCCTCGTGCCTTTAACAATGCTGCTTCCTGTTGGCATCTTTTGCTTACTAATAACACAGTCCCACGATTTGTATCTTCACAGTGCTACACGAGCACTAACTAATTAATCCTTTTTCACCCCTTTGAGGCAAGTGATTTTTTATTTTTAATGGTCTGTAGTGGAGACATCTTCCTTGAAACAGATTGCAGATATGTTTATAAAGGCTACGTTATGCTGACTACACTGTGGATGCTAACATTGGGATTTATGCTTTTGATACAGCTTTTCCAGTTCAGGTAGGCTACACCCAGTTATATGTTCTGCTGAACTGAGGTTTTAATTAAAATAAATAAGTACAAAATCTTGGGAAAAAAAACAAAAACAAAAACAAGTTAGAGTAGGCCAGGGTTACTGTACAATGATATGAAACAAACAAACAGCCCCTCCTTTCTGTCCCCCAAACAAATCAACTCCCCTTCACTGGAATAATCTCTGGCTGTCTGACCTTATTTATTCAGATGCTGACATGAATCATCATCTGAGCAAGTACTCCCTCCTACACCTGCAGTACTTGGGGTTACAGTTCTCCTTGGTTTTCTGCAGTAATAAGAGCTCAGTGTTACTTGGAGCCGTCTCCATCTGGCAGGCCATGAAGTCCACAAAAGCACAGAGGTCTTTCTGTAAAAAATGGAGACAGCCCAGATTGCTTTCCATTTACACAACATCTCAAGAGGACTCCAGACTTCTCTCTTTTGCAGTTACAGTCAAGTGTGCAGTCTCTTTCTCTCCTATCTACTTTTTGTGTGATGACCTCTTCTTGGGGTAAAGAACTGCGTGGGTGAGTTTGGGGGGAGGGGTTGTTCTTCTCTGGAAAGCCAAATTGCAGGATGCAGCACATCTTGAGCTTGGCAGCCTTTCACGCTTCCCCAAGAGGCAGCTGAAGGGCCCAAGCAGGGGTAAGACGTTATCAGCCCACTTCTACCCTGCCAGAGCATATCTTTACACACACACAGTGACACACTGCCTGTACCACAGTTGACCTTCGTGGGCCAAAGGAGATCCTTGGCTGGCAGCTCAGGGAATATCTCGTGTCATCTGAACCCTGTTACAAGGCTGAGTACTTAATGAACGAGTAGCTCTGCAGTGTTAGCCATAAAGTGTGTACAAAAGTGAAGGCAGAAGTTAAACATTATGTTATCTGCCAGTCATTCATTGTTTGGAGAGAATATCCCAAGGGCATGGCTGAGCATTGGTGTCATAAAGATCTATATGATGCTGTTGAAATGAGGTCATTTGTCACCATCTGGGATTATACCACTAGCAGTATATGAGTGTATTCATCTCCATGTTTTGGCCATATGGAAAAAGTGTAATATAGTGAGAAATTCAATCCTTTAATGGAATCCAGAGCACCCTCCAGAATGTTTTCCTTAGTTTTATTTCTTTGCAATGCAGGCTTAATAAACACTGATGTAGCATTTAAATTGGAAGAGATGCGACATCTAGATAAGCTGGGAGATCTGCTGATACCAACTGCCTTCTGACAGGAAAATCCCTTGCTATTTCAGTGGAAAAACCCACCAGGCTTACTAGAACCAGAGGAAGGGTATGGCACAGCTGTGGCATGCATTAACCTCTTTTGACTTTTGTCTCCGTAGACACCCTGCAGGGCTCCCTTATCACAACCCAAATATTCGCAAGTAATTATTACTCTGGAAATTGTCACCCCTTTCATGCATTGAACATGCAAAATTCTAAAAGTACAAAAAAAAGTGATTTTTTTAATAGAATCCTGATGGTGCACAAGAAAGCAGAAGTCCTTGTCTCCTTCCCTGTCACCTACCCCTATTTATGGGATACATTTGTTGTAGACAATTCGTGTTGATATGACCTCACAGCTTGTAGGAGACTATGTTGGCCCTTGCTAATCCATTTGCAGCTGTAACACATCAAAATGGTCATAAATATAAACCCAAAAGCAAAAATGTTTTTTTCTATAGTCTTTCCTGGTGGTACCAGGCTAGCTTCCCCATTGCTAAATAGAGTATATGAAACTGGACGTTATGTTGTTAAGGATCTGGAATGATGCTGGTGAAGCTGGGAGGAGTTCCTGTAAGAAATTACCACCATTGATTGAGAAGCAATGATGTCTGGACCAAATTCTGCTTCTGGCTGAGTGTTGTCAGGAGTGCCTGAAGGAATTTGGCATAATTCTGAGTTTGACATCTCCAAAAAGGCTGTTACTGAGATGTACCTGCCATGGCATTGCAGCCTAATGCCAGAAAAATGGAAATAAACCCTGAAAGATATGGTGGGGTTTTCTGAGGCCAGGAGTGAATAATACATGTTGCTGTCTGGGAAAGGTACAAATAGCTGCAGCTCAGTGCAAAAAACTACATTATGGCTATATCTGGCTTAAGTGCTACATAGCTCTGTGGGCTGTTAACAGATGTTGCCAGAGCAACATGTTATGACAAGCTGCGTTGTATTTCTGAACCCAGTAATGTTACTGGCACCACCTCCTCCATCTGCCAGTGAATGGGAGTTACCTTTGGTTAAGTTCACAGCCCATCCTAAACAAATAGCCTTGAAGCTCCATATGTGGATCTAATGAGGTTCTGAGCTAAGTTCAGTGTGTGTGACAAATAGTCCTCTGAGAGCCAAATTTTCCTTGTTGCTGTACAGGTCCGTAGAGCTTGGCAGGATATTTTAAAGGCTACATTTTTAGAGGTAGACCAGGGGAGCATTTGGCAGTAGAGAGGAACTACAGATTGGCAGAAAATGGGGAAAGGGGGATAGAAAGAGGCAGAAGAGCTCTGCAATAAAGTAGTTATGTGGCAGTCCCATGCCTATATCTATATTGTCAATCAGACAAAGAAGGCATCTATACCCAGGTAGATAGATAATTTGCAATACGATTGAATTTGGTTGGGTAGACCCCTTTGTGTCTCTTTTGAGGTAAAAAAAGTTTAAACTCGTTGCAATTAGTTGCAGAAATTTTTTTAGAAATATCATTTTTAAAAATAATCAATTCATTTACAGCTGTGTTTGTCAGGTTATTTTCTTTCCTTATGAAAACCCTGAAAATAAGCTCTTTGGGACAGGGTATGAATTGTGCAGTACATGATATCTCAGCTATTCAGCATAGTACAGGATGAGCTTTTTACACAGTGAAACAGATAAATCAATAGCAATGATGTAGGGAGGCAGTAAAGTCTGGGGGGAAAAAACACGGCATTCTTTGAGTCAGAATTCTATATTGTGTTGCTTAGTTTCTTTTCTTTCCTATTAATAAGAGAAAACAATGCAGATCACCAAAGAAGATTCACTTCTTATTGACCCTTGCTGATGAGTAGCCAGAAGTGAGGAAAAATGAACAAAGACTCCTTCCAAAGGGCAGCAGTGGCAATGGGTGCAGCTCGTGACAAGCGTCATTGACCCTTCTTTTTTAGTTTGTGTGAGTCAAAGCAAAGAGTAATTGTGACGTAGTTGTTCATGTTTTGGTTTCTTGACAGAATAATAACACTGAAAAGATAAACAAAGTGATAAAATAAGCAAATCCTCTAACACTTTTATTATCTACTTGATTCTTTTCTCCCAAGGACATTCTGCTCAGTAGCAAGATAGTGACTTGTAGTTTGTCAAAAGCAGCAGTTTGCTGGACCTGGAGACAGAAATGCTTTGAACAAGACGAAGCAGGCATTTCAATAACTTTGCAAAAACTGAGCATTTAGTCTCTCTGTCAGTTTGATATGCTCAAAACAACTGTGTCACATGGTCTGTGATCAGGAGCCATGCTGGTCACGGCTGGCCAAAGCCAACAAGGAACGGCATGGGCCACCACTGCCAAGAGAAAAGGCTGATGCAGACCACAACTGGCTTATTCCAAAAAGCAAATAACCTTGAGGAACTGATCTACAAAAGTGCTGAAGTAAATGGGAGTTGTGGTTGCTCAACACTTCCGCGGGTCAGGCTGCTCTGTCCTCATTAGCTGTGCTGCTGCTAAATCCTACAAACCCTGACACTCCTTTTCATGCAGATAAGCTATCATGCAGGAGTATCCCAACTGCCTCCACCCTGCCAAGTCCCACAGTCCTTCACCAAATGAAAACCCCTAAAATACACTGGTATTCCTTTCTGGTAGCCTAACATCTGCAGATGCCTGGTTTTACTAATCCTGCCTGTGACTAGCTCAGGCAGGCTGGCTGATGCATTTGCAGAAAGATGGAGCTCACATGTGCAAGATCAGGAAAACAGCCAAACCCTCAAAAGACCTATGAAGCAAAATAAGTTTTTGGGATTTGGACATGACATGTCTGCCATCTAGTAACTAGTCAGGACTTGTTTCATGTAGAAAATGAAGAGTAAATAATCCAGTACCACATAAAAGGGGAATAAATTTACTGGGGCTTTTGACAAATGAGAAAAAGTCTTTCAATAGTATTTTAAGTGAGGTTCTTGGAAAACAATATAATTAATAATTAAAATAAAAATATGTGAATTTCTAAACTTGTTTTGTTTGGCTGTAAAAACAGTTGTATATGCTAAACTAATAGACAGGAATACAAGTGATGAAGTGTTACTTCATAATGGGTTGAAAACTCTGGGTTCTACTCTCAAATACAGAGAGGTTATTAGCATGAGGTCCTGTTGGCATGAGATGTGATCTGGTAAAAGTTTGACCAGTGAAGTGGAAGCCAGGACATCAGAAATTCTGAGTTGTTTTGTTCTTTGATTGATTGGGCAAGGCACAAATTGGCACAAAGGGCCACTTTCAGTCTCAGTTTACCCATTTGTAAATGAAGACGTATATTACAGTGATGTTATCAGACAGATTTATTGTTTTCTAACTAAAACTTCTCAGGTGTAAGGTATTACAGAAAAATGCAAAGTTTTCTGTTCCTAATCTAAAATACATACAAGATTTTCAGAATTCTTAATCTTCTGCATTTGTATTTCATGGGTAACTTTAGCTGTGAATAATGTTTTCCTTTACACACATACACATGTTCTGTTGAAAAATAACATTCTCTGCTTTCTAACAAAGTTTTCTGTAGTGTGGCTTGGCATCCAGAAATAAGGCTACAGTTCTGCTGAGCATTGATTTAGTTTAAGTCTTCAATTTAGTTAATTTCTCTGAGCCATGTAAGATGCTGACTTGCAGATAGTTATAAAATAGCTAAAATACTGCTTAAAGATATAATGCTGGTGAACAGTTTATTCATTAGATAAATGATCCCTTAACTTTACAATCCAGAGTTGTTCATTAAAATGAATGCTGATTTTCTCCACAGGAACTATTAATCCTAATTTTAGCTTTTTGTACATAAAAGAGAATGCTCACAGCTACAGAAGTATGAGTGTTTGCTGTGCATAAGGGGAAGAATGAGTTAAGGGTCTCCTGATGAACATGCTACTGGATTGGAAATACTATGGCTCTCTTGCTAGAACATGATACTGAGTTTGTGTAAAGAGATGTAAGGGGCTGTTTGGTGATACTCTCAGTGTCCCTCTGAGTTCAGAATGTAGAAACACTCATTGAATAGGGAAGGGCATGGCTCTGTCAGCCTCAGAGTCCTGCTTAAATGTTGGTTTTTAGTTCTTGGTGTTAGAATAATGCTCCCTGACTTACTGTCAAATGGGATCTTGTATGGTCACCTGTAGCCTTATTGTGTGTCCTGCTGCTACTCAAAGCAGGATGTTATGAGGGGCTGTGATCTCCACTGGACAATCTGGGGACCTGTGGCAGCACCCTGCAATTAGGGGCATGATCTTGGTGAACAGGAAGGGGGACATGGCAGGACAGTGCTCAGAGCACATCGCTGTGTTGTAGTGGGGAATGTGATATGGCTAAGGAGGAGCAGAGCTGAAAAGTGGACCAAGAAATTTGCATTTTCACTGAGGGTTGAATAACATACGTGAGTAAACGGCATTAAAACTGGAGAATAACTTAAATAAATACGTTGCCCTGAATATGGGAAATTAGGAACCAATGTCAGAAGCAGCTAATGCCTCTCTGCTGAGGGTAGCTGTGTTTTCAGGGAGATGGGACGAGTGTCAAAAAGAGAGCATATCTCCAGGATATTCCCTGCAACCTGTGTGCTAGCTCCTTTACCAGACAAATGGGCTCAGAGCAGCCCTGTTCTTTGACCTGGGTCTGACTGAGACAAGTTGGTGTCACAGTAAAATCCAAGTATCTGATCTTCCCCTTGGCTGTGTTTGGGGTGGCCCCATCAAGTCACTTTTTCTCTGGTGTCAAACCCTTTTTTTCCCCAAGCAAAGGTACCACAGACTGTGACAGAAGGGCTGCTGCAGTCCCTGCTGGGGCTCAGCCCTCCACAAGCACAGCAGGGTGGAGTGGTCCTTGACTCAGATGGACAGTGGGGGCAGGTGACACCTTCCTTTTCACTGCTTGGTCCTTTCCAGGTCTAACTCTCCTCTCACTAATTTTAGTCTTATGTAATTCAATTACTTTAGTGAGGTTACCTCCTGATTTATGTCAGCGAGAGTGAACAGAGTATCAGCCCTTGAGCCTTTTGTTGAACAAAGTATGATGTTACACTATTTCTGGACATCATCATGTGCTGGTTGTGCAACAGATAAGAATAATGCTTGGGAAGTCATTAGTACTTCAGTTCAATTTGTGCTAAAATAATCAGCTACATCCCATTTAGTTTCTAAAGCCTCCTCATTATTGCTGCAAACATCAGATCCATGACCTGCTTTTCACTCTGTGAGAGAAGGGTAGGTGAATTTAATATATTCTCTGCATTACAAAAAGTCTGCTGCTGCTCCCTTGAAATCAGGTGGTGCCTTATCATTGAGTTCAGTGAAGGTAGGATCAGGTCCAAATTTCAAACACTTAATTTTCCAGCAGAAGAGAGTCAGGCTTAAATTGCTGCACTTCTTTGGCAAATAATGAATGGGACCTCATTATCTCTATTGGGACGTGACTTTACAGACGATTACATGCTGAAAGTATGCCACTGATAGACTGGCTCTGTCCTGAACTGTGAAATTTGCACAGAGAATCAGAGACTGCTAACTTTCAAGACACTTCATTCATTCTCATATGAATGGTTTTGTCAATGAATGGGACTACTGACCTTGATGATCTAGTATTGGCATTTCCTGCTAGGTACAAGTACAGTGATGCTATGACTACTGAGCAACATCTCTGCATTCTTTTAAGATGAAAAGTCATCCAAAGTAGCATTTACCAGAATTTCTCTCCTTGTAAGGTATTGCTGTGACTTTTCCAATTTCTGAAGAATGGTATCTCTTATGAAAACAGTATACAGATTAAGAATCAAAGGAATTGCTCCACAAGTTTTATGTTGAAAATCTTGGTCTGAGTTTCTGAACATATATTTGCTAAAATGTTGTAAATCGAGAAGGACAAAATGAATTTGATTAACTTTATCCTTACTGCATAATAGAGGTGAAATACAAATAGCACAGGTAAACCTTTCTATAGAAATGATAGATCTATTTGCTCCTGCCACATATTCCCTGAACTCCAATTTTTAGAGGCATTATGGAGCTAAAACCAGTAGTTCATGTGTGCTTCTCAAGTGTCTATAACGGGTGCTGCGTAGAAAGCGTGTTGAGAGTGCGTAAGAGACTTAATGATTTATGAATTTATTCTTACAAAACATTTCTGAGTCAGATAAATGCTGTTATTGCTGTTGTGCACATGGGTAAATTGAGGGGCAGAAAGCTTAAGTAGCACGCACAAGATCACCCAGCAAGTCTAGAGAAAATAGGCTGGAACCAGAACGTTTCATTTCTATTTTCATGTTCTGTAAGTGTTAGATCATCTTTCTCCCATGATTAGCTGCTATTCTGGCACAAACTCAGGACCATTATGATAGAGCTATTTTTCATACAATGGGATGAGCCTGCCATGGCTTTAATTACAAGCATGTGTTCACTCCTTTATGGCATTGTGATTGTTATGTAAGGTGATGTGTAAAATTAATGAATTTTAAATTAGGAGTTTACATTACAAACCCTTTGGGGCAGGGAAAATTTGCTTTCTCCCTGTTCATACAGCACTTATTAACTTGGAGTCCTAGTTAATGACTGGGCCTTGGAACTGGTACACTAATGCAAGAATAAAAGTAATTATCAGATTATTTTTATTCAATAAGAAAATGTTTTATGTAAATAAAGAGGAAATCCCACTTTCAGAAATTTGCAGAAATGTTTGTACTTCTGACTGAACATACTTTTCATAGAATTCACAACTGGGATGGGACACATACTCTTAAACTTGAGTTTAGGAGTAGAAACATCCTAAACATGTCCCACAACATATGTTTCTAAATTTTGTAAACTTAACCCAACTCTTTTGGAGAACAATATGATGATTTCAGAAATGAATAAATGATGATACATTTATAGCTTCTTTTCAAAGGAAAGAAAGGTAGCCAATCCTTATGACTAATAACTATTATTTAAAGTACAATCTGAGACGCTTGTAAAATTTCAGCCAGGGTCTTGGCATGACTTGGTGCCCAAGAAAAGGATATCTATATTGGGAATCAACTGCTCTTACACAATCTTTTTGATGATTTGGAACCACTTAAAAATAAGAGGTTGATGATATAATACATTCTTTGGATTTGGAGATGTTCACCCTATTCCTGCTTTGAATTAAGAGAATATATTGGTGGTTTAGTTAAATGTCTCTTAAGTCAAACTTATATGTCTTTATTCTGCATTTGAAGCCAGCTCCTTCTCTTACTGTAAAAAGAAACATACAGGTGTGAAGAGCTTTCAGCTGCTCTGAGAGTGAGATTTCAAACACTGCAGTGGATTTGAAGCTGTGGTCTATAGACCACCAAAGACAATCTTGTAGTATACTTTGGAATATCTGTGGAAGATCTGGCTCATCAGATAGGACTGACTGTCTTTTTGTTTGTTTGCTTGTGAATTTTTTTTTTCCTGACAGTTTAATGGTGCTAAAAGTAGCTAAAAATGCATTAAATATTTCCTAGCTAGCACTTTCAAATGTTAACAGTTGTGCTTGCCTCAGGGCTGTTATTCAGCCACCAAAACCAGAAGGTTTCTTTGTGATCAGAAAGCAGGGGTGAGTCTCAATGACAAAACTTACGAAGATGCTGCCTGTAGTCTGAAACTCCTAAGGAATCTCTGGCCTGTACCCTGCCTAAAACCTGTTGGTAAATGCAAACATCTGATTTCACTAAGCAACTGAGGTGTATTTATATCATTGTGAGAATGCAGACAGGGCTCTAGTGAATTGTAACATTTTTTTCTGATGTGATATTGTCAGTACAAGTTATTTGAAGGACTTGCTGCTGGTAATGTGTTCTACAGCAGCTAATATTCACCAAATCATAAAATAAAGACATGATATATATATATATTATTTAATCACGTAATAGGACATGCAATCTATATTTAATCTGAAAACCTTATTAATGATACAAGATTAAAAGTGGCAGTCATTGAAGTAGAATATATACTGTGCATTTGATTAATAATTACAAAAACATGATGAATCAAAAGCCAAGGCTGTATCTTTCTCCTTTGTAACTCCATTCTATATTATTCAAGTTATTTCTCTGCCCTAGGTGGGGGAGAAATAAGCCTCAGTAAAATTTAGCCACCCATAGGTGTGTCATTTCTAGATCTGGTGTTCAGCTCTTGAAGGCGCTATTTTCCCACTAAATCTAGAAGGCAGAAAACTGTTTCACTCATATTTTTCTGCAACCAGAGAGCTGGACATTACAAGGAAAAGCATGGGTTATCAAAATAGTTTTTGCTATGCAGTATGTTTATAAATCAGAGATTTCACAATGCTACTTATACAGAGTTTATGATGGCAATTGTCTGTTTGTTACAACTGGGACTACTAAAAGGATTTGTCACTGAAATTCTTGAGGCCAGAATAATCTTTGGCCATTTTTAGACTGATGCAATGCAAAATTAAAAAGAAGAAAATAAAATGTAGATAACCCTATGCAAAGAAATAGGCACAATTAGGGGAATCCACTCTAGGTGAATTGTCTAAAAGAAGAAATTGATTTCAACAGCCATAGTACATCAGTTGTGAATTGCTGAAACTATTAATTAAAGCCATTACTTGGGAATCAATAGAAAAGAGACTGTATCCATTTGCTCAATCCAGCAATTTAAATTTCTCAGGATGCCATGAATAAACTGTGAAATGTATCTTTAAAATGAAGTTTTTAATTAGAACTGGCAGTTCTGAACCTGCTGTTGGCAGGAGCCAACCTACTGAAAAAGAGCCTGATGCAATAGACTGTAAAGTGTGTTTGCTTGATGCTTTAGCTTTTAACAATTAAAAAGAAAGAAAAAAAAAAGGACTATCAACCTATAATATTTTAAGTTCTTTTTTAGCATCAGCATAAGATTTTTCTCTATAGTTAAAGCAGTTTGGAAATTTCAACTGTCATTATTTTACAATAGGTAAAAACATGCCAAATAGGTGCCAAATACAGATGGTTTCCTGAAGGGTGAAACCTGTTTTACAGGAACACACACACACACACACAAACAAAAAAAAATTAAAAAAAAAAAAAAAAAAAAAAAAAAAAAAAAAAAAGTAAAAAATGAGTAAAAGGAAAAAAAACCACTTGCTATAGCAGATTCAGCAGTTTTAGTGCCTCCCTACAATCCATGGCTGGACTGCTGGTCCTGGTAATCCTTCATTGGTTGTGACCTGATTCAAGCACTCAGCCAGGCACACACTGAATTACACTTTGCTTAAATTTCATTGTCTCTCATTGGGATTTAAGCATGTGCTTAAAGTTCAATATCTGAATTTTAAATAGGGTTTAGGCATAACACCTGCTTGGCAGAAATTACTCAGTTATTTTCAAATATGCCTCACTGCTTGCTCCCCAGAATAAGTTGTGCTAACATTTTAAAAAGTCCCATCCATACTGAGTAAAATAGGTGATTTTTTTGTTTTGGGGAACATTCATGGAGATAAAAATTTATGTTAAGGGCTAAAAGATTAGGTGAATAAAAGGTCACAGCGTCCTATGCCACGTGTCTCTGCTCATTCTTTTGAGACACATGAATCCATCTGTGCCTCCCTTTCACCTGTGGTTTGGTGGCTTCTGCATTCCTCTTTTTTTTTCATGTTGATCTGACTGTGAAGCCTTTTAGAAAAATCCATTTTCTCTGTAGTTGAAGCCCAGTAGCCCTTGTCACTGACCTCACCAGCCATGTGCTCGATGTGAGCATGACTCACAGTAGCGATGAGGAATCCGTATTCTCTGTAGTTTGGCTTTCCCAAGTAAGAAAGGGGGAGTGGAGGTGGGGGGGAGTGGGTGGTGGTGGTGAGGGGATGGGGGAGATTCTGGAATTTCCAAACTCACTTGCTGGAAGTGTTGTGTCAGTTACGATAATTTGGTCTAGCACATAAATCCTTAGGCTGACTTGTGATTCCCAGCACACCCCTTGTAGTCTAATTGAGGAATTGCTTTTCTGTCAGTCACATACTGTGGTGGAAATGCAAGAATGTGAGAAACAATAGGAGCAAGCTTGTACTGAGTCAAAACAGATAAAGCCAAATTGCTTGTTGGACTGAAAGATGGAAGCAAGTAAGTTGGTTAGAAAGCCATTGCTGGAGCCTTTGCAGAGGGTACTTACCCAGTGTGAGAGCATGGGGAACAGGCAGGCAAGCCAGCAAGAATGCCATGAGCCTTTTCTTTATGAAAGAGGAAGGATAAGGGCATCGAAATAACACAGTGTGCTAGAGCCTGCAGGGCAAGGAGAGTGCTCTCCAGACTGATCTGGATAGCTGGGGCAAAACAAGCCCATGAGCAGGTGTGTGTGAAGTGAGAGGTGCAGGGACTGAGCAGGAGTGAGGGATCTGTGCTGGGATCTGGGGTCTGGCTGTGCTGCTCCCAGGCTGCCAATGCTCTGCATCACTTCAATATGGCTGCCCAAGGGAGCACGTGGCGCTGCTTTTCCCTCTGGAGACTTTTATTTGTTATTCCTTTTCTGGTTATTTCCTCAAATCTGAAGAACAAGATGTCCTTAATGAAAACAGATGTTTTGCTCCCTTGCATATGAAAAAAAAAAAAAAAAAAAGATTCCCCCAAAATAGAATAAACCAAAAGAACGCTGAAAGCAGTGATGGGTTTCCATAAACCTCTTCACCCATGCCCTGACCTGGCTGCTCATTTGCCCCTGACACATTGTGGAAGCTGTTGAGGCAAATATCCGTAGTGAGACCTGGGTGTAGGAGTGAGTGAGCTGTGTGCCTCTGTAAAGTGTAAACACCACTGAGCTGGCTCACAGCTTTCCTCATCCATGGTCTCCCACTGTGAGATCCTGGTCAATGGCAGCTTTTGTCATTGGCTTCAGTGTAACTCGGAATTGGTCCCAGTATTTAATTTAAAGCACAGCACACAAAACACCAAAATCATAACATCCCTGCTACATTTATAGAGCTGCATAAGCCACCGATTAACAAATGGATGAGATACTGAACTTTGCTTTACCATCTGTCTTTAATTACATAAAATCACTTGAAGCAATTAACAAGAAAGAAACACTGTGACACAAATAAATAAATCCTATTGATAGAAACAGATGAGGGAATACTTGAATATATGGATGAAAGTCACCAAAGCTGCATAATCTGAACTTAATAATGTGACAAGTATCTGAAAGATTTACACTGACTTTGCCAATTATTTTTGAAAAAGAACAGTTACCTGTGGAGATGCAGAGAAACAAAAGGAAAGCTCTGTGTGTGTGACTACAAAAGACAACATGTGGTCTATCCAATAGTCTAAGTTTTTCTTTCACAGATAAGAGAAATTAATATCAACAGAAAAATATACAAAGCATGAGGTTTCATAACTGTGGACCTACAATGAGTCACGTAAGTCTGTGTGCTTGTAAGTGTTTAGGCACCAGTCGGGATTAGGCTTTTTAACACTTTCCAGGATTTAAGTTCTAAGCCCATTTTTTCAGCATTCAAATACACATTTGCCTTTTCTGTCTAAGCATTTAATGCAAATGAGTACTGTACAAGAGGTATTGAGTGACTGCTGAGTGGATTAAGGACTAACTGATAGGTGTCAAAAAGCTGCTGTCAGCTCTGAAGGAGCAGTCTGCAGTCAGTTTGCAGAAATGGGTGTTATGTTTGGCAGGCCCCATTACTGTCCTTAATGGTTGAGAGACAAGTACATCCCTAGTTAAACAATGCTCAGTAAATTAGGGAGGAAATTAAAATTGGTGGAATGATAAATAAATTGGGAAGATGAAGCAGCCCAAATACAGTAAGCAGGACCTCTGCAGAAAAGAAGAATTTAAAATTATGCACAAATGGTATATTCATGCAGTAGAAATCATATCCCAAGGGTGATGCTTGAAAGTCCATGGTGTCATTGTAGGGAAGCAATTGGACACAGAACTCAATCTGATGGTGTGGAAGAGGAATAACATCCTCTTTGAACAGGTTATCAGTGATATATAGGTTAACTTATATGGCTGGGGTGTGTTGCAGCACAGTGGGTGCTAGAAATCTGAAAAAGGGTGGGAGAAAAAGCACAAGAACTGCTTGCAGATTGGAAAGTATGTTTTGTTTCCCTTACCAGAATGAGATGACTGGATTAGGGTGTATAATTACCTTCATAACAAGAAAAAAGTGTCTTGCATCAGATGAATATATTACAAGAATCAGTGGGTGGAAATATTAACCAAGTAAATTTAAGCAAGCATTGAGATTTGGATTTGTAGCAGTGTGATGAACTGCTGAAACAAACTGCCCAAGAAAGCAATTGTGTACATATCAAAATTGGATCCCTTGCTGGAAAACACATGTAAGCCAAGCAGAAATGTTGGGCTTTGTATATAGGGAATAGGGTAATGTCTGTGACAGAAAAGGTTAGACAGGGTAGTTAATGGTCATTTCTGACCTCAAAGGTTGTAAATCAAGGACAACATCTTAAATATTTAGGCCATGTTCTGTTTATTTCTTACAGCTAAGTCATCCAGCTAATCCCAAGGAAACACTGAGGCAAATAGTATCAGGAACAGCAAGTAGTGTGGTCTTGTAAAAAGTGAAACATATTAAATGTGCCTTTCATGTTAATATGCAGCATATAAATTCTGTATATTACAGATTTGGGGACCGGAGCTGCAGGCTTCGGATGCTCCAAGTTGGCATTCAGCAAGCAAGACAGAAGCTCAGTGAGTGAACTGAGAGATACACAACATGATGGAAATGTGGGTGAGTGCATATATGGAGCACTGAGTATGACATTTGACACTGTTTCAGGTATTTGTGTTGAGAGAAAGAACTTCAATTGTTTTGGCGGAGAACCCTGCTGTGTAGACTAAAATGGGAGAAAGAATGTAAACAAAGAGCAACGATCAATTGTTGTAGCTTGTGGAAAAGTCTTGTAGGTCATGTCAGGGACTTTTGACAGATATTGTTCTATTTAGTATCGGTATGGTAATTTCAAAGTAGAGGTAAACAGCAAAATAGTGAAATGTGGTGATGATATTAAACCAGGAAAGAATGCAAACAGAACAAAGCAGATAATGATATCAAAGGAATGGGAGATACTAGAAAGCTAAGCACAAAATTTCCCAAACAATCCCCAGGAAAAAAAAAAAAAAAAAGGAAAACAACCCCCGGGATTTATTGGAATGTACATGTCCTGGCCATCAGTATTTCTGATAGAATTTCAAGGTATAGTGGAGAGAAGACCAGATGGGAGAGAATATGAATTTGCGCAGTTATAAAAGCTGTGCACGTACAGATATGTACCACGAGGCAGGGAGGCAAGAGTGCCTGTGTGAAAGATCTGTGCTATTACATTCAACTCTGTGTTCAATATCACAGCCACTGACTAACTGGAAGGAGTTGGAAGAAATCCCACAACGATTCAAAGGCTGGAAAAAACACTTGGGGGAAAGACTCAGGCTCAAACCAAACATCTCATTAAGCACAAACTTAACTTAAAGTGTATGAGCTGTGCTGCAGATTTACAACTCCCTTTACAGCCTTGCTAGGTGGCTTTAACAAAGGAACTACATATCAGGTTAAACAGTGCACATGTTCAAGCACTTCATTAGCCTGAAGCAGGAAGGGGCTTGGTTAGATCTGTGAGGAAACATGACCCAAGTCTGTGAACCCTTGGCCACCAAAAGGTGCATACTGGCTGCATCAAAATCACCAGGCAGTCATTTATTACCATAAGGCTGGGCTTTTGCATTCTTAGGCATGGAACAAAGGTCTGTGAAGTCTTAAACCAGCCAACATTAAATAACAGAGAGGATGGCAGTGAAATCATGCCTTTTGGATGTGTTTTTTTAAGGTGAAAATTGGAAGGCTGTCAAATGGTCTTTCAAGAGGAGTTCATATTGCTGGGGGTTTTAGGATACATTTGAATAAAACACCAGAGAATGTATGTCTTTGCATTGGAAGGCTCAGAGTTCTTCCCTGTCCCAAGAATTCCTATAGTTACCACAGAACCTTCACAATTCAAGCTGGGAGGAACAGAACCCTTCTGAGCTCTGAAATCGTCTCTGTGACCCTTCATAAAACAGTTCCTGTGAGGCTGAATTCCTTATGCTGGTTTTCAAACTGGATAAAATTAATCTTTAAAGAATAGGGCTGGGGAATGCTGAACTGGAATCATAGATACGGTGGGAATATCTCTTCTGTGTAACCATTTACTGTGCTTTTATCTGAGAATTATCTAAAGTAGAGAGCAATTTGTTCTCTAAGAATGGTATTTTGGGGGAGTTAGCACTCAGTTCTTTTGGAAAGTCAAGAGGAGGTGAATACCCATCTCTTTAGACTCTTAATCACTGGCACAGACTGAGAAGGGGCTTATTTAAAAATTTTAGTCAGAAATAGTAGGGAAAAAAACCTCTCTTCTGAAAAAATTAACACTTCAGTGTTTTGCTTAAATAATGATTCTGGGCTTATAATACTGTAAATATCACATGATTTTATAGCTAGAATTAGCAAATCACTGCAGATTTAATTTCATCATTCAGAAATGAATTAGTGAAGAAAATATTGACTTTGGTAGGGATTTAGTCCTGTAAAATTAGCAGGCACTTTTCTGGGCTTTACTAGTCAATACCCACAAGAATTTAATAATACCCTTGCATAGATTATGAAATAAGTAACAGGGAAAGACCAAATGAATGATGATTAAGGCAGAGCTTCCCTTTACAAATCCTGATCAAACAAATTTTTCAAAGTCAGGTTTCTCATCAGAAATATAGGATATAGGGTTAAATTATTCACATGAGTGAGTATCTTCAGGTCTTTCTCCTTTTTCTTCTATGTCCCTAACCTTTACAGTCCAGTTTTCTGTTGCACTGCTTTATTAATACCCTAGTGCTTTGCCTCTCCCAACAGGATGTCTCTATAAGATCTTTAAGTGCCAAACTCACAACCTGCTGCTCTCTTCATGCATTTACTTAGTTTTAACACTCAGCACTCAGTCCCCTTTGGATACTGAGTTGCTGCAGAAGCTGTTAAATATTTTATGTGTAGTACAATACAAAAGCTACCAAAAGAGGGCAACATATGAGCCAACAATAAGAAATGCATCCTGACAAGTTTACAGTTGTGTATTTGTGACACTCTCCCTTCCTGTTTTTTTTTTTTTTTTTTTTGATAAGGAAAGAAATTTTATCAGAGCTGGTCAGTAAACAGAATTTCCATCCTATGGGAAATTCCAACACTTAGGAAAAAAGAAAAGGTGGTGAAGTTTTCAGGGACAGAAAATTCCAAGAGAATATATTTGGCATGGTGGAAGTGTTCCATAAGTGTCAAATCATTCTCACACCAGAAAGCCCAAAAGTTATAATGACATTAAAATATTCAATTTAGTAGGAGAAATGTTAAATATATGAATGCTATATAAAGTTCAAAACAAGATTAAACAAAACAAGGAACTACTTATATGTTTTCACTTTATGGAAAACAATAATTTAAATATAATTTACTGTAAATAATATTTTAATTAGTCTCCATTAAAAATGTTGTCAAAATGAGTATGCTTTCAAAAAAGCAAGCTGATTAAGATGAAGCTGTATTTCCTTGAAGAATGTTTCCTCTAACATGGTTTAATTATCTTTTCTCTTCATGAAATGCCTGAGAGAATTTCAAAATACTCTTAGTAACCCTGCAAGAGACTAAGGTAAATTGGCTGCATCCCAGAACTGCCCCCAGTGCTGTTTGTGAAGTGAGACAACGCCAAGTGCCCAAACACCAGGCGTGTGAGCTCTGGAGCTACTATACCCTGGACAACACTGAATGTGCACTCATTGCCAAACAGTTTATTATAAACAAAGGGTTTTTCAAACTATTCAATAGCACTCCAAGGAATTAGACAGTCTTGAACACATGCCAGCATGGCAATGGGTACAATAAGCAAATATAATCTACCTCACTTAGGGTAAATATTTGGCTACAAATGTATTGAGAGCTCTTTAATTCTTTGTACGGTTCTGTGATGAGAACCAGAGGAAAGGCAGTGGCTATGCAGGGGCTTGAGGGTGATTTTTTTCTTCTCTTATCAGCTGTCCAGATAGGCTAGCTGCCAGTCAAATTAAAAACCTCACTGGAGGAAATGAATGAAGACGTGTAGGTGTAGAAATCTGCTGTTTATACAGCTGCCTCAAGTTCTGCTAATGATCAACCAGAACCAGCTACATCTTCATTGATCATCAACCACATCTTCATGGAGATGTACAAAATTCTGTGGCAGTGTCCAGGAGGTTGACTACAGAAACCAGGGAAACCTCAGGGGGTTTTTTTTCCCCTATTAATTTTTTTAATCCCTTTTTTCAAAATAAACTTCTGCTTTCTGCCTGCCTCTATTATGGCTTAGAATGCTGGAAAGGAAAGAGGGGCAGATCTATGATCTACTTGGAGGGTAATGCAATGTTTGGAAAGCTTGGAAGTACTCACCCATTTTGAAGACAGGAACTTCTGCTTGCAGGAGCAACACCTTATCTTCTCTCATTTACCCACGTCCCGCTTTTGCATCTGTATTTCTGCGGATCCCAAAAGAAAAGATTTATTCTTCCTAGTCAGAAACAAGCAGAGGTTTCTGTCTGGAGGGTTTTTGTACTGTCTGATCTGTCTCATGAACAATGACTTCACATCGTTCACCTGGTGAAGGGCTGCAGAATCACAGGGTATCCAATGAGATGTTCAGTGTAGGAATGACAGCAGTGCACACTGTCTGTGTGGCTGGATCAAGTGTATTGACTCTAATCACAAGGTTTTCAGACAGGTTCTGTACTCTGCATATGCAGGAAGATATTTATACTTGTCTGCTTGTCCTTCATTTCTTGTACTGCTCATCTATTTTTGATTAATGTCTTGATAGTTTCTCCGAGGCAATGATGCTACTTTTGGGAGACAAACAAGGAACAGTATGGAACGTAGCACAAATATTTTAATGGCATTGAGAAGTGTGGTTCATTATCTGGTTGTGTTTATTTGTAGGGAAAAAAGGTAACTTGCATTCCTAAGTAGCCTTGCCTCATGGGTATCAGCCTACATGTCTGACTGCCATCTTATATCGACACTGTACCCAGCAGCCTAGGGACTGGTGTTTATTCAGAAAAGAATTGGCCCATGCACACAGACACACTGATTCTCACAAATGGTTCTGTGTATGCCTTGGCTTTTCGACTTCTGCCAAATTCAAGCCTAAATTCTAGGAAGCAACAATAACACTAACAGGAATCACGTCAGACTTGAAAGTGATGGCTTAGTTCTGTGAGCACAAAATGGACTTCTTTTTCTTCCTTAGAAGTGATTTTTAAACATGCCTTGGCTTCTCTGAGCCAGCATAGTTTCACCCTGCCAGTCAGGTTACGAAGACGAATCTCTTACCCCGTTTTGCAGATGTGGTATGTGAGCCTGGTTACATCACATTTGAGGCAGATGGATCTCTGAAGGAAGCTCCAGTATCCAATCATGTGCTTTCTGCCCCTTGCTATTGATTCTTGTGGTTAGTCTGTTTCTGATTTTATTTTTCTGTGTAGTTTAAGGGCAAGTCTGTGGTTTGCCCCATGTGCCCAAATGAGGGAGCAAGGGTGCAGAAGACTGCCTGAAAATAAGTAAATCAGAAACAGATAGACTAATTGCAAGGATAAATGCCAAGGGATGGAGAACACACAGCATCCTCATGATCAGATACGCCTGGCCTGTTGGAGGAGGGATGGATGTTTCACTGTGTGATGTAACCCTGCACCACACTGGAGAAGAGAGCCACAGCGTCCTCTTCCTTGCCTGGCTGAGCAAAACCCTCCTGTGTGGTTTGCCCACATGGCATGTCCCAGCATGGGGAGAAACAGCTTCCCTGAGGTAAGGGTGGGGAGGAGCAGGACTGGGAAATCAGAGGCTGCTCTTGTCTCCCCAGTGCCTGCCCCAACAGCCAGCAGGGCTAAGCTGACATGAGGAAGGATGTAATCTACTCCTGGTTGTTTCATGCTCAGGGCACATTACTTCCTTCCAGGGAATAAGGGGATAGTCATGGATGTCACCGTGACTCACGGTCTCCTGGGCAGCACAGCTCTGTGCCATGCCTATAATCAGATGACCTGGGGGGTGAATTAGGAAGGCTTTTGATGTCAGTCTCTGAGCGCTGCACCACAGGAGACAAAGACTTCTTAACGTAACATCAGGCTATATCTTAAACACAACCATGAAACTAACTTTGACTTGCCAGCAGCTGGTACAGACAGTGGCCTCCCTACACTGCTCTGGCACTTAGCATAAGAAATGTCATTATGTGGGTGGATTAGGCAGAACCTGTCAAAGTTGTGTTCGTGTTCTTTGGCTGTGTTTCCCTCCCCAGGCTAATAATGCTGAAGAGATGGGGAGTGGGCTGACACATTTTCTGGCATGTGTCATGTAACCCAGTGAAGTGGAGGACATGCCAGTCACAAGACTTTTGTGCTTTAGTGAGGTGCAGGCAGCAGGGACATGCTGCAGTGGCTAGCAGTCTTAATCCTCTCTGCATTCACATCCTTCGTGCCTTCATTGTGGTTACAGCTTCCCCAAGGTTCTCTGACAGACCCACAGGTATGTTTGGAGGAAAAGGTAAGGAGATGTATCCAGGCAGATATTGTTTAAGCTCATGTTACCTACGGACCCTGAAGCTCTTTGCAAGTTGACTGACATGACTTCCATAAGAACCGCTGAATTTAGCACCGGGGGAAATATTCATTGCCTATTCTGCAGTGTGCAGAAATGCTCTATAGCAGTTCAGCAGAGGATACAAAGAATAACCATGCCTGATAAGAAGAGATTTTTAGGATAGAAGATTCTAAAGTGAGGTGACTAGAGACTAATGAAATTTAGGACACAGTCACTGTTTCTGGTTCCCTAAACAAGAGTGAGGAGTGTCACTACAAATACTGGGGTGAGAGAATTCCCGTGGTCTAGCACAATCTCAAGGTAAATCATCCTTAGGAGAATATGAAGAACAGTGCAGTCAGTCTCATCTCACAGAGAAGTCTGGTTTTGCACAGCTGCCTGTTTAACACCTGTGCTGAGGAGATGAAGTTTACTCCCTGGGCTGAGGGAATATGCCAGGTTGGTTCCTCACAAATCACCACTGGAGAAACAGAAGAGGGAATGAGCATGTATGCCCTGTATGACAGAAATGCCATCTTCTGTCTCTGCCTGTGTGTTGCAAGTTATGTTTGGTTGTTGGGAAAAGATGTATCAGCTTAGATGCTGACTGCATACCCCAAAACACACAGGATATATTTCTGATGTAACTTGCAGCAGGCACAGCACCCAATTCACTGATAAGAGTTACTTTATTATTTTCCTTGAAGCTCATAATATTTAAAAAAAAAAATAATAGTAGAGCTAGTAGCTTCTGCAAGTAATTACAGCTGAACTACAACTGCTTCTCGGTTGCAGCATCTGTAGTATCTCAGGTCAAGAACTGCCGTGCCCAGGTGCCATATTGTCATTCCATGTAAAAGTGAAGAGCAGCAGCTGCATAAGTGGTAGAAATGTAACTTGGCAGGCACGGAGGCAAGCTTTGGAGGGGAACTGCACAATAACCCCCCCCATCCTTCACTTGCTGGTGTTGAGTCACAGTGGGGGATTGTATTATGAGGTAACAGAAAATGCCCCTTGGCTGCTTCTCCTGCAAACACAGCATTGGTGTGATGGGAGTGCTGCCCTGTGTCACACACAGCAGGTCACCAGTTAGTGACTGGGGACAGGAACCTGAGGGACTGCAATGGAATGCTCTGAGGGATGTCCTCTGCCAATTATGCCATAGGGGAGGAAGAGATAGAGGATAGTGATGAGGTAGGAGATTACTCTGACTATTTGTTCTTGCTTGTACTGCATAACACTTGTGTGAAGTTGAGAAAACCTGCATCAATGTGATGCTCAACACTGAATTTCTATTGTCCCATGTCCAGTGTGACCCTGCTCAGATTGTCAGGTAACGTCACATCTCCAGTTGTGTAACACCACCGTGCTATCTAGATCCCAGGTCTTTAAACATTATTGAGCTGACTGTTTGTACCCTATGGTGGGAATTCAAATATTGTTTATCAGTGGAAATGGTAACTATGTGTTCTTTGTTGGGAGCAAAGCAACCTGATTTCTCGTATGTCTGCATATTGAAAGTAGGAGCTCACTGGAGAGAAAAAATGTGTGCCATCAGGGAAAAAGGAAGAGTTTTCATCTATGAGTGAGTACACAATGTGCAGGGTACAAAACAGTGTTTTGGTAGATATCAGTGTTTTGCAATTCAAGGATCACATGACTGAAAAAAAATTCCACTTCTGCCATGGTATTTTTAATTTACAAACAAATAAAAATTAAGTTAAACTCCATTCATTTATTGTTTTTATTTTTCCCCACCTTGTTTGTTTCCCTTTTTTCTTGTATGGTAATGCGTATATTGTTTGATTCCTTATTTGCTTTTATTTGAAATAATTTTGCATGTAATTTTCTGAACTCTTGCAGAGCAGAGAGACTAGTAAATGTGTATGTTACTGCATCTTTGTGTATGTACAAAGAATGATGGATAGTTAATAAA
The DNA here is from genome assembly GCA_030060385.1 of Muscicapa striata striata. Lineage (NCBI taxonomy): Eukaryota > Metazoa > Chordata > Aves > Passeriformes > Muscicapidae > Muscicapa > Muscicapa striata. The sequence goes on from JAREIS010000055.1 coordinate 430,802, forward strand.
ATGCACATCACTGCAATCCTTTCATGCTTAAGATCCCCAAACAGAAATTGTGAGTATTCAAATAAAATAGAACTGATCCAAAATGTACATATTTAGCTTAGATAATAGCAGTCCCCAGATCTGTGCCTCTTTCTGCAGTTGGAAATCTGTCAGTTGAACAAAGAGCAGGATATAGTGCAAATCAGGCTGTCCTAAAGGCTTTATGTGATAGACACACATTATAGAGTTAGTTCAATTTCTCTCACATTTCAAAAGCAGACTCAGAGCCTAGTTATCATGAGGACAAACTCCACAAAATCATTTTTTGTAGTCAAGGACTGCAATATTTTTTAAAAGTCAGAATATGTTTTAAAAGAACAGTTTGTCCCAAGGCTTATGGTTCAGCTGTAGAAAGTTTCTACTTGATCCATCCATCTGAAAAACTGTTCCTGAAAAGTCATTTCAAAGTGTGCTTTTGCACATATAAATGAGTATAAATGAGCTGTAAAGCTCGTGTTGTTCTGAACTTTCTCTCCTCTTTCACCAATGAGTTCATCAAACAAAATTCCACAAGAAACAAATGTTATTATGAGATTTGCAGAATGAACGCCAGAGTTCAGATACTAAACATTTTTTTTAAAAAACAGTGAGCTTAATGACATGAAGGAAGTTGTAGTTTAAACATCAAGGTCAATTATTTCGTTAAATATTATTTAAAAGTTCCTTGCCTTGAAACAAAACCAGAGCTATCTTTTTCCCAAAAATGCAAACAGATTATACTGCCCTGCTTGTCAGCTTCACTAGATAACTTCTATTTGATCTTCAAATGAAAACAGTTTCTATTTCAGATTTATACAACACGCTGCCTCTAAAAAGAAAAAAAGATCTTAAGGTTGAACTGCTGTTTACTTTGCCTTCTAATCCTGTAAGAAAATTTGCATAAGAAAAGCAAGTAGATTTGAGTCTAGCTTTTGCTGTCTACATCGAAAGCATGAGCATCTGTCAGTCCTCTCTTTTTATTCAGACAGAAAACGATTGTTTTGTAAGTCAGGTGAGTAGAAAATCCTTCAGTAGGTTCAGCTGGGTTCTTCTAAAAGTAACAAGGACTACTTATGAAGACTAAGTGGTATTTAATTACATAATTATAGTAGTCAAACACTAAAAGTTTAAAACCTAACCCCCCCAGGTGCATGTCTGTTTTCTCATACTGAATACTTGGTTTAAAACAACATCCAGAATTGGTATTTCCTGGATATTGCAAAGCAGCCCCTTGTATGTGCAGATAGCCTTCTCTCAATTCCTAATAGCATCAATGTCATGGGGGACTTGGGTGAGCACAGCAGTGCTGGGTGGTGCTGGGAGCTCTGGGTCTCAGGACCAAGCAAGTGCCCCCAGCTCCAAGCGTGACCCCTGGAGCAAACCACTTCACTCCTCTGTAGAATGGGAATAGGGACTCATACATACAAGAGCGCTGTGAAGCAGACTAGTTTAGTGTGTGCAGTGTTCTTGATTTTTTTTTGTGTGTGTGTATAGAAAAGCAAATAATTATTTTTTAGGAAGAGTATTAGAAGGGATATTTTGGGTCAAGTTCCTTGCTGTGGGTGGTAACCACATCTCAGAAGCTGGTTCTCAAACCAGTCAAATTCCATCTTCCAGGTGCTTTGATTCCTTCCTGACTGTGGAAGGCCCTTCTGGGTCCTCACCACTCTGGTGGAGTGAAGGTGCTTTTCTTTTTCCATCTTGAATCCCTTCCTGGACAGTTTGTACCAATTCTTTCCCATATTTTATTTGGGAGAAGGGGAGGGAAACTGTCTCACAATTTTCAGATTCATTTGAATTTTTCTCTGAGCCCCAGACACCTGGTGGAAAGACGCCAGCAATGCTGTAGGCTGGTTCGATGTACCAATAAAAATAAAATTAAATTAAAAAAATCCCCAACCCTCGTGTAAGAAAAGCGCCATTCTTAGAAAGCCTCCGGCGTTCCAGCTAGAGCACAAACAGCTGCTTATTTAGGACTCTTCTCGGATAAATCGACAGCCTCGGGCCAAAGGGGCCGCAGCTCTTGTGGTCTCGCACAAGCCCAGACCCCCCCGGTGGGAGAACACACAGGGGAGAGAGGAAAGAACGAGCAGGGAGAAGGAGCCATCCTCAGACCGCGGCTGAAACTTCGCCTGGGGAGGGCCGACGCTCCGCTGGGTCGAACTGAGGCGGAGAAACCTGCTCGGGACGGGGGTCCCGGCCCGGGCTCGGCCCCGCGCCCCCGCCCGCCCCGCCGGGCTCAGCCCCGCGCCTTGTGCTCCGCCGCCCGGAGAGGCAGCGGCGCTCGCCGGGAGGGACATCGCTGGTTTGCCCCTTGGCTCGGGTTTTCCCCTGCCCGGGGAGCCAGCGCCTTTGTTGGAGCTGCGCTCCTCAGGGCTGGGGGTGATTTTTCGTTTTTTGGTTTTGACCTTTCTCCTCCGCTGCCTCCCGCAGGCCCGTCCCCGCAGCGGCGGCCCCGAGGGCGGACGGGGCAGGGCGCTGCCGCCTGTCCCCGGGAGAGCCTCGGGCACGAAGAGAAGCAGCCTGTGGGGCTGAAACGGTGGCGAGCGGGAGGGATTCGGGAGCACTTCGCGGGGTGTGGGGCAGAGGCAGCGGCCCGTGTCCCTCGGCGCCCCCGTCCCTGTTTCCCACTGGGGAAGGCGGTGCGTGCCCCCCGTGGCAGCGCGGTGTGGCAGCGGCTCTGCCGGCACGCGGGGCACGGGCTGGGGCCAGGGCCAGGTGTGCCACCGGGAAATGGCACCTCCAGCCGCGGAGCGAAGGGCCTCCAGGCCATGGCTACGCGGCTCGACAGGGGGGCAAACAGCCCGTCCCCATTCCCCCCTCGACAGCTACAGCCCCCGCAGCCTCCAAGCCCAGTAAGGCTGAAGCAGCAAACACCAAAACACCCTCGAAAAGACCCTGCCGGACCTCTGAAACCCCAAAGAAAACTGAACACCAAAGTGGAAGCGAGCCAACAGGCCCACCAACGAGCCCCCCCGGAACGAAGGGCGAGCTGGTCCGCGCCGCCAGCACAGGCGCAGCGCTGCCAGCTCGTGGCTGGCCGCAGGGGGCCCGGCGTCCGGGGACCACCCTCACCCTCCAACGCTGGTTCCTAATTCCTACGAATCCAACCACATTCCCCCAGGGATAACGGGGGCGGGATGGGGTTTAACCCCCGAGATCAGTTGCAGTGAAACCGCAAAGAAAAAGGCGCAGGTGAAGGGCAGAACGCGCTCGCTGCCGCGTTGCTGCCGCAAAACTTGCGGGGGACCGGGACGCCTCGCACAACGACGGGCAGTAAAGAGAGAGGCTCTCCCGAGGGCTCCGAGCGCCGACAGAGGAGCCAAAGAACAGGGGCTTTTCCCGGGAACCGGCCCCCGGTGCGCAGCTCCGCTGGGACCTGCGCGGCTTTTACACGGGCGATCGCGCCCGGCCGGCTCGCATCGAGCAAGAGCCTTTCCGGGAACAGGCTACTAAGAGCAGCGAGAGCAGGAGGGGGAGGGTGGGTATGAAATAAAAGGCTAAAGAAACAGTGCGATTTTGGGACCAGGACCAAATCCTAACGTGTTACATAAAAGCCACTGGAGGTTCTTATCAGCAAGCCCGGCCTGAAGAGGAACAATCCCCAGGACCGGCTCCAAAACAACCCTGTTAAAGGAACAATTGTGAAATGCCAACTTCCCACCAGAGTATGAACAGCAGGAGCCGGGCATGTCCTGTCTATAACCGGGCTTCTGACAACCGACAGAGAGGGGAGGGGACGGAGGGGGATCCTCTCTTGACAAGATTTATCAAGAAACATTTAACTGGGCTTTAATCATATTAGCAAGAGCCCAATTAGGGCTGAGAGAGAAGCGAGGCTGGGGAGAGGAGGAGGAGCAAGCGATGGAGTCACTCGAGGATAAAGTCCTTTCATCAGGCTGCGCTCTCGGCAGAGGAGTGCGAATAATCAGTGCCCTTCACTGGGGGGACGGGGGAGGGAGCGGCTGGGGAATGTGTGTAAAGGATCATTAAGGCCAGGCAGAAGGGGGTTTTTGTTGTTGTTGTTGTTTTTAATTATTACGGCTATTAAGGTGGTGTCTGTGGGCTCCCTCGGGCGCTGTTCTCAGAGACGGAGCGGGGAAGAAGCGAAGGGGTTCGGAGGCACCTGCTGCACTGCGACGACCTGATCTGCGTGTGCGGATAGGTCTCTCCCTCCCAGAGCAAAGAGGGTCTCCGTCCCTCCCACTCTACCTCACATCAACCAGGGAGAATTTCCTTAAAAGCCCTTTTCCAGGGTCTCGTTTCCCTGGCGGCGAGCTCTTCCCCGGCGCATCCCACCTCCCAGCGCGGCTCCTCGGGGGCAGCGCGGCGCCCCACGGTCCCGGCGGAGCCCAGCCCGGTGCCCAGGGCTCTCGAAAGCCCCGCGGGAAGCGCGGCGCTGGGAACGCCCGGGTCAGGGGCAGAGGGCAGAAGATGTCCTCCCGGGGTTCAAACTCTCCGTGCTTTTCGCGTGGGCAACCTGCCCTGTCCTCAGGGACTCGGTCGCTCCAGCTGTAGGGGATGGGGTGGGCGGACAGCAAAGAAATAAAGAAAAACTGAAGATGACAGGTGGGAGCAAAGGAAGAGGCTGTGGATAAGCCCATGGACCCCCCTCCCCGGGTTACGCCACCTCGGGGACACGGCGGTGGGAGCGCGGCAGCGGCCGTGACCCTGCTTGCGGCTTTCGAGACATCGCCAGCAGCTGCCGGCAGCTGCCCCGGTTTCCTGCCGCTCCCCGCGACCAGGAGAAGGGAGATAAGATTGCGGGGGAACGAGGCACCTTTCGATCAAGAGGAGCCGGATCTTTGCGCCGCGGGGCAGAGGATGCTGCCTTTTTCTTTTTTTAACAGGACAGGGCCAGGGTGGTGTTCGCCATTCGCCCCGACGAGCATCCCCGCTGTCGGAAGGCATCTGCCCCGTGCCTGGACCGGAGGGGATTTCGCCCCCCACGTCCCCCTCCGCCTCCTCCCCGCGCCCTGGGCCGCCACAGCCACGACCTCGGGGACTCGCGGCCCTGGGGGCAGCGCCTCCCCCCGCACCGTGCCCTTTGCGTGACCGAGCCCCCGCCGCACCTTCCCTATCCCACGCTTACCTTTCCGGCCCGGCCGCCGAGGGGCTGCCCCCCCCCGCTCCCGCCCCCCGCCCCGTCTCCTCCATCCCCGCCGCAGGGGTGTCGCACGCCGCCGCGCCGGCACAGCCTCGGCTCTCGCCTTGCGCGCACTCGGCTGGCGCTGGCAGCCCCGCCGGGTTCATCCGAGGACAGCGGCGGCTCCGCGCCGCGGCTCGTCTGGCTGCCAACGCCGCGGCGAGGCTGACGCTGCCGCTGCCGCGGCCGGGGGTGACTCACGGCGGCCCGCGGCAGCCGCCGGGTAGCGGATCCGACAGGCGAGCGGGCGCATCGCGGGCCCGCTCCTCGCCCCCTTCCCCGGGCACCACCCGTTTCACCCATGCCCTCCCCGACCCCCTCCGCTTCTGCCAAGTGGAATAAACGCCAGGGTTTCCGACAAATATTCACCCTTCCGACACCGAGCGGGAGGCCGCCCTCCCAGCCGGCACCCCTGTCGGAGGCGGGCCGGGGTCCGTCCCCGCGGCCGGCAGCGCTCCCGGCGGCACCGGCCCCAACGTAAGTGACCGTCGGGGCCGGGAGGGGGTGGCCGTCCCTGGCCCGGCGGGGCTGCGCTCCGGAGCCAGGGCTGGAGCGGCGGTGGGCCGGGCCGGGCCGGGCCGGGCCGACCCCGGCCGTGGCCCCGAGCACAGCCCCGGCCGTGTGCCCGGCCCCGCGCTGTCCCCGAGGGGCGTCCGGCGTGTGCCCCGGGCACAGCCCCCGCCCGCACACGGACCAAGGCAAACACAGAACCTTGACGCTGGGCGGGAGGGGACGCGGGGCACAGGCCGGGACAGGGACTCGGAGTCCGAGGGACGGGCAGCGCCGGTGTCATCACCGCTGTGCTCTGCCCTGCTCGGCAAACACGCAGCAGGGTTTGAGCTGCCTGCGGTTTCCATGGAGCCTTCCTCGCACGTCCCAGCAAAAACGTATGGCGGATGTCTTCATGGCGAGCCTGCAGCGGGTCTCCCACTTTTTCTCAGAGCTCCCAGGTGGAGTGTTTTCAGATCCTTTACACTGCGTAGCTGAGCACCAGTAGTGCTTTTGAGAATCATGCTTCTTGCATGACATCTCTGTTTTGAAACAGAATTTTGAAGCAAAGCTGTAGCAACACACATCTTTCAGTCCAAGGTGTCAGCTGGATGCACAGTTTTAAAAGCAGTCGCTTCCTGAAATCAAGAGATTATCAAAAGCTCATTTATTAAAAAGCTCAAGCCACAAGGGCAATGGTAATGGTAATGAGCGCTACATACTCTGCATACACGGTCGAGTTTTGGATATAGGATGAAGGCATTAAGTCGGGCCTGTACTTAAAAATACTCTAAAGCTACTTGTCAGGAATGTGCTAAAATGATAAGCCATGGATTTAGTGACATGGATTATGCTGTCAGTCCTGCAACCTTAAGTTCATTTTTAAGTCCAAATTTCAGTCCTTCGAGAAAAGATAGGCGGCGGAGGAGGAGGAAGAGACTATTATAATTGAAATGCTGACATTGCTAACCATGGCAGTGTGAATTCACTACTATAATAAGACCTTAGCTAGCAGCCTAATTCCAGAGAGGTGATGTTATCCAGTATAATGTAATCAGTTTGTTGGCTGTAACATAGGAAACTGGGAATTACTTTATTTTATTGATATTTTTGGCCACAATGTAAAATAATAATAATAATAAAAAAATTTTTAAGATGCCAGGATTGAAGCAAGAGGACTACCTTTGCAGTTTAAAATAATAAAGCAAAGTTCTCCATGAACATTTTTCACTTCAGTGCTGTTTTACAAAAGCATACTTAAAAAGGGACAGCTAGTGAGAATGCAAGCTTTCAAGCTAGAAATTGGAGGACAGAAAGGCCCAAGGGTGTAACATTGTTAAAAGTTTTCAGAGAGGTCCCTAAAGCACAATGTTCACTTTATAAAATAGAAGTTTTCTCTTGGGTAATCGCTGAATAAGTTTGCATTGATTTGTAGCAGCGAATTTAAAGGGAAAAAAGGGAAAGAAAATAAATGAAGAAGACAAATGCCCTGTTAGTAAATTATGATGCAACCATTAAGAAAATTGTGTTAGATATATGAAAAATTGGAATTGACTGCTTAAGCTTTTGAGTTTATATATTCTGGATTCTCCATCCCTCATATCTGTCTTCAATATTTATTTTTAAGGAGTAAACATTCTGATAATTTTCTAGGCATCTGGCTCTCAAATGACAAATAACAGCAGAAGTGAATTAACATGTAAGGTGCATTTACCAGTGGAACTTTAATACTGAAATCTTGCAGAGAGGGTTAGTCAGTGTTGTTAGTGAGGTCAGAATTTCAGCCACTGTGAAGGTTTTGCTCTTGCAGAAAATTACAGGGATAGACCATATTATCCCTCTAATTCAGATTTAGATTTTGCTGTTGCTCTTGATGGTGTCTTGCCTGTTTAACCTTCACCAAAATTCACTGTGGTCAGTGGGACTCTTTGGGTTGGGGCCATGAATTCTTTGAAGGAGCAAATCTGAAGTTTCTCCATGTTGCTAGGGAGCCTAGTAGTATTGAGACAAAGACATGTGAAAGTATGTGAAGACAATGAAAACAAAGTAATGAGTATAGCCAAATCATAACTGCCATTTTAGCTGAGTGGCTTGTAAATAACAGAGTTCTACAAGAATACTTGGGTGTGTCTGAGTCAACCCATTTTGAAAACCCTATGATATGCAGCTGCAGAAACTACACAAATTATTGAAAAACTGTCAACAAAACTTGAAATTTCTTGAAAATCATGTTTCCAAATACAAGCACTGTTCTGCATATAGATACATCACATGTCCAGCAACATTTGAAAAGTAGGCTAAAACTGCTACAGTGACTACCTTGTTCATCTGATCTTCTTAAAGCAACATTAACCCTCTTTTATGACTTGCCATTTAACAAAGCGTTATTATACGTATTGCAATGATTTGTGAATGTGTATAGTCTTGGCTGTGGAAAATCAGTGGCTGGCATTCACTGTCAGGCTTACATCCAAAAGCATACAAGTTAATTTGTACTACATGACCATTGCCGCTACAGAGTAATGAATTGGAAAAGGTATTTTGAAAATATTTTCCAAAGCTGCCTTTATACACTTGCTTGAAGCTAGAAAATAGATGTGATATAATGATAGTTGTTTTGGCTTTATTGTGGAAGATAATACCAGCTTGTGACTACTGACTGGATGTGAGACAAAACTTTATGGCTGCATGGATTGGATGTGGTATGTCAGCAGTCATACAGGGTACTAACAGAAGCATTGTGTATTAGTTCTGTAAAAAGATTCAAATGGCAATTAATTACTGTTTCTCTCAAATACAAAATGAGAGGGCAATGAAAAATTAATTGAGGAAATTTATGTATGGATATGAAGCATGGTAGTCTGGGTACCAGCTGCCACACAGGAAATCTCCAAACCACTAATTGATGGAAATTTTGAGAACTTAACAGGTTAGGTTCCAAACACTGCTTTCAGTTTCAGTTTTTTTTTTTTTTGTCATTAGGCCACAACAGAGAGATTACACTGGTCCAGTATAGACATTTTTGCTTCCTTGGGACATTGTTCTTCACATCTTACCTCCTTTGTCATTACACACAATTGCTTAGTTTTTTTTTTTTTTTTTTTGATACAAAATGTCACCTTTTTAATTGAGAGATTGCGTATGGTAGTGTGGAGGTGGGTCCTCATGTATGCAGGAGGAAAAGAAGCAAGTGAAAGAGGAAAAAGGAAAGAAGAGAGTGTTTGGAGAGCACAGAAGATAGGACATATGGGGCTTGTATTGGAATGACTGGTGATAGGATGGCACAGGCAGAAGGAGACCAAACCACTGACTGTGGAGACAGCTGTGTTCAGAGTTTGTTATTTAATCAAACTACTTCTTATTTAACATGCCCTGCATTTCTCAGTGGGGATACAGCTTGGAACTGTGTGAAATGGTGAAAGATTGAGAAAGTAAAGACAGAATGAAAAAGCAAGAGGCAATTTCCTACTTAGTTTCTTTTCATTTCTAAAGCCTGCCTAGCCCACACATCGGGTAGGATATGCTTAGAATCTTGGAAAAAAACCTAAGCTGCAGCTGGAGAAAAGTTGGAAATAAATTCCAGTAATTTTAAAGATGATAAAAAATATCTGACCATTTCTTCTCCCTCCTCCCTCCAGAAGGTCCAACAAAGTCATCTACCCCATGGCAAATGCCTGACAACAACATGGTATGTGTATCTACTCTGAAATCAGAGTTTAGGGTATATATATGTCATTGCAACTCATATTTTGTCCTTCTGATATTGTTTACCTTTCACACTGTCATATTTTTCTACTTTCTTTTTCACACAATTTGCTTCTTTGCTTTTGGGACAGAAAATCCCTCAAGCAGAGCGGTCCAGGTTATACTAAACCACAGATGTCTCATGCAGAGCAGTATCTTATTCCACACATGACTTACTCATGTTGCAAAAGCAGAGTGAGTAATGGGTGCTGGAATTTACCTCTATACTGCATTTTGCATCTGGGATATCTGTAATAGGTTCATGAAGCTCACAGACTACTGCTAATAATTTCTTAATTTTTCTACCTCTCATTCATGCCTTTTTTCTCTATTTCTCCAGAGGTTTTATGAGGTCCTGGAGGACTTTAAAACTTTGCAAAATGATGCAGAACTATATCAAAATGGTCCAAGCATGGTATAAGCACACAGGGTGTACTTGTGCTGCAGAAATACCAGGTTTTGACTGGGCACAATCCTATATAGCTGTAGGACTTGTGGGTCAGCATTTCATCTTTACCAGCAGAAAAGTTTGCAGTGACTGCATGTCTTAGGGCTGTACTCAATGTGCAGAGAGGGCAAGTAGTGCTGAACTAGTTACATTGCAAGTGGGATGATTTAGATGGTACCCTGCAACCTCATCCTTGGGTACACAGAGAGAAAAGCTGATGTGCCTGTGATGCTCTCAAGTACATGCTATACGCCTCCGAGTACAAGGGCAGATTTGAATTTAGAAAGAAGCTCTCCAATGTGCTAAGCTGCTGATGTAGCACTTGCAGTGAGAAATATACTGGTCCAGATAGAACTCTAGGGAGTACACTCAGATCAGACAAAGAGGGTCTCAGAAAGAGATGCAAAACCAACAAACAGAAGTGTTCAAACACACAAACAAGATATTATTTGATCTGGAAACAGAACACAGGGGTTGCCTGTAGCTGCACTTTGTTCAAACTTCATTTGGGCTTGTGATGTAACTTTGTGTTAGTCCACACAGCTCATGTCAGACTCTGGACTGTGGGTTTTTCTTACTGATGATTCTGCAGCCTCTGAGGCTCCTGGGGCTACTGTGCAAGGGTCTGTTTGCTCAGAGATATCTATTCAGTGCAAAGAGGTGGTGACAGAAATTGCTGTTAATTGTTGCCGTATGGTTAAAGGTTTGGGGTTGCTGTGCAAGCAAGTCTCCTCTGCCCTGTTCCGGTTCAAAATTAAGCCACCTAGATGAAACTAGGGAAAAGTGTTAATATAGCTAGTGCTAGATCTCAAAAGAATAGAGACAAGGAGGAGGGTAACCAAAGTTCAGACCCAGAGGGTGCACACAGTTTAGGTATGCTGAGTCCAGTCTTGTGTCCAAAGAAACAGATCACAGTCATTTGTGAAAAAGGGTCTCATGCTTTCCAGGATAAGCTGGCTACTCAGTTTGTCTTTCTAATGAGTCAATAAAGCTCAAACAATGTTCTAGGAAATATCTTTGTATTAAAATTACCTTATCCTTTATGTGTCACTTTATGTGTCACATAGACACTTTATGTGTCTATGTCTATATTTGGATGTGAATTTTAGGACCTTGGATCCTAAAATGTTTAGAATCCAGTTAAATTTTGACATGAGAGCAATGCATTATTTTTCTGTTCATTTTCTGAATCTGTAAACAAGCTTTTGTGCAAGACTACTGGCACTGAAAATCTGTTTGAAATGGACTTGTGGAAGTGCAAGGGTTCATAACCCTTCAGTTGCAGCAACTGGGAGTGCAGTCTGAACACCGAGTGCCTGCTGTAGTGAGAAGTGGTGAGATCTTCCTTAGCTACTCCTGCAGAGCCCTAGGAAACTCCAGCACTGCTGCTAGCTGCACGACAAGGACATAGATAGTGCATACAACATTCTCCTCTAACCTGCCAGGAAGAATTAATAAGACACTTTGTTATTAAATTAAATTTGAATTAAAACACTTCCTGGGGCTGAGCTTCAAACTCTTTAACCTGAGAATGGATTCAGCAGCATCTTGTGAGCTTTGGAGCTCACTGGGTTCCACTTTTACAGCAATGGAACAGTTTTCCATTGTAACCTTTTCTTTCTTGTTTATTTAATGTGTATGAATTACTGCTGCTGGCTCAATATGTTAGCAGTTATTTAAAAAATAGTCTTCTAAATTTTTTAGTTAATGTATGGATTATAAAATATAATATCTGTCACTATATTTTCTGGTCACTCACTTTATGTTAAGATTTCATTAATATGCTTTTCTGAAATGACAAACAGATCCTGCAGAGCTGGTTAGCCATGTGAGGACCATGTGGTGTAAGCAGTTATAAATACACCAGTAAAAAACATTCCAGAGAATTATAAATCACTATAATGTTCAACTCCAGTGGGTTGATGAATAGTATCTTTATTAACTTATTAATCACTTATCAAAATGATTTGCTTTGTACTTAGGTTTATGTTCAGTGTAAATTTTACATAAAGCCTGACTTTGTTTTCTTTTGCCAGACGTATTTATTTCTGAGTCAAAACTCAGACTCTTTTGCAAAAAGGAGCAGAATCAAAGAGGCATAATAATCAGCCTAAACTCATCCAAAGCACTTTAAAAATAGCCAGCCCACCTACTGCACTGGGAGATTTTATAGTGCAGTTTACAGAAGCACAGTGTGGAGTAGCTAAGGAACTGTGCAATATGTAAGCTTTTCAAAATGTACTCGAGGCTGTGGCTCTCCAGCCGGTACCAGATCTGTCCCTGCCTCTCAGACCCCCACTGCCTTACAGATTGGTGCCCAGGGTGTTTAACTCTGCTTTCCGTGAGAAATGGCCCTGCATGGGTTTTTGTTCCCAAGCCAGTGGCTCCTAGTGCAGGGAGGGGTGGCAGAAGGTGGCTGCAAAGAGCGAGACAGCGTTGCTGCTCAGTCCCTGGCGCGGTGGCGGCCGTGCACCGCATTGTCACCCGGGCTGCTGCACAGATGGCCCGTGCAAACTGGAGTAAAACTCCAGCAGATAGGTCTGCAAAGGGATGCAGGCACCCAACTGTGTGGGCCTTGCTAGGCTCCATGAAACCATGCCCAGCTGTCATGTCAATTTGTGAGTGTCTGAGCTCTGCCAGGGAGCAGGCTACAAACTGCTTGCAGGTTCTGGTAGGAGTCTTGGGGAAGACCTTTCCTGAACGAGTTTTCTCAGCAGAGTCCTGTACAAAACTGTTGGGGTCTTCCTCATACAATGATACTGCTTCTTGGTGGATCCTGTTATTATCATGGTGAGATGTAAACACATGATATGTATAACACAAATTAAATTGTTCTAATTTTCAGAGACCATTTTTATCTTTTCCCCTGCTCTTTCCTCTCCAGCAGGCTTCCTCTGTCTTATTAGAAACCCCCACTTGTGTGTTCCTTTAGGCATTTTTTATCAGTTTTACCTTTAATTGGCACACATAGTTGGCCAGTTTACCTAATTTCCCAATAAAGAGTTTATCGGTGAAATAGTGTTTGGCGTGTGAACAGCACACATTGCAAAAGATGCTGCAGGAGGAAGGGCAGTATGGATGTGTATTACCACACTCCAGCTTAGGTCAGGTGGTCACATTGCTGTATCTGAGGGGAATCTTGCACCAAAATAAACTTTGAAGTTGACTAAAAAAAAAGGGGGATTTTCCCATTGCAGAATAAACAGATTGTACTATGCAGGGAAATGTGGTTAAGTCAGTCTCATGGTTTTCAGCATCACTCATGCCTTGAAAAAAAAAGGATCTGGGGGTACTTTTAGATACCTTCAGTACCTAAAGGGACTGAAAAGGGAGCTGGAGAGGGAGGGCATGGAGTGATAGGACAAGGGATAATGGCTTTAAACTGATAGAGGGCAGGTTTAGATTAGATATTGGGAACAATTTCTTCACTATGAGGATAGTGACACAGTGGTTGCTCAAGGAAGTTGTGAGTGCCTCATCCCTGGAAGTGTTCAAAGCCAGGTTGGATAGGGTCCTGAGCACCCTGGTCTAGTGGTATGCAGGGAGGTTGGAACTGGATATTCTTTAGGGTTCTTTCCAACCTAAGCCATTCTATGATTCTATGATTTTAAAAGGGTCAACTACCTGTCATATAGTGCATCTTATTAATGTAAAGCATCTTGGGATTCCCTTTTTGTGTCTCTGTTAGAGAATTTGATGAAACAGCTTTTGTTTGTTGATAATTTTCTTTCTTAACATTTGTATATCATCAGTAAATTTTATTTTTTTCTCCAAAAAGAAAAAGAGCCTGCACTTTCTTTTCTAGGAAGACAGAAATCAAGTCATTCTGTTGCTTTAGATTATAATTTTCATCTTGATTAAACATGTAAACACATCAACTTTTACTGCTCCCGACAAGAAGGATTGTAACAGTTTACATGCTGATATTTGATAATTTCTTTGTAGAATTTGATCACTATAGAAATGGAGTATAATATTAAGCCCTTAATACATTTTGTGGAGGAAAAAGCAATTGTTAGTGTGAGTCCAAGTTAATGTATGCAGTGGACTTCACTCTTTCCAAAGGGAAGGTAATTCTCTACTTCTTTACAATTTTTTGAAGACTTTTGGTGCCCTGTGGTAGCAAACATGTTCTCAGGATGAGGCTTGTCTAGACTGTGCTCTCCAGATTATTGTAAGCATTTTATTCAGCTGAGAGCTGGAGCTCTGTAAATGGTTGGTGGGATTTGAAAGGACCTCAATGTGCAAGGGGAAAGAGGAACCTGCTGTAGATCTTTTGGGTCCTCAGCTGCCAAGCATATAAATATGGATAAGCATGTCCCACTGACTGCAGCAGAATTTCAAATTAAGTTTTTTCAGAAGTTTTTCCAGAGTCAGGGTTTTAAGCAGTTTCTGTGTTTAGCTACAGTGTACCAGAGTGTGTGCTCATACAGTGAGCTTCCTTGAGCCAGTGCAAAAAATCAGAGAGGCTGTTATGCAATTATTGCTGTATATCTTCCTGCTTGTAAGCCTTAATTCCACTCTGATTTTTTTGGTGTGTTTTGTTTAAATCCCTGAAAAGAAGTCATTCTCTCGCTGAATTTGTTTTTCCTCCTAAACACAAGCTGTAAATACATTCACAGATAATATTATGTGATTATCTTGAGTCATCTCCTTGAAGTTGTTATATGTTTTATGCTAGTCAAATTTAGAAAATTATCAAACCTCATAAGCTCACACATAAAAGCTCATTGACTCGTTTTTGCCACGGAAATTGCAAGTTTTAACATGTAAGTGTATATGTAAAAGAAAAACCCCAGAGGTAACAGACAAGTAGAATTTTGTGGGGTTGTTACAGACTCAGCGACATCTGGTTTTTATTGCAGTTAATGATTCCTAATATTATGTGCCATTTTGTGTTATATAACCATTTATTATTAATCTGCATCTCCTCTTACAAATCAGCTTTCAATCAGTTTTTTCCCCCCAATCATATATTGAAAGAGCATGTGGGTATATATTTATGCCTACTAAAATAAAACTAAAGGTGTTCCTCTATATTGAGAATTTTTGAAGACTTAGAGATGGATTCTGTGTTCCCTGTGAAGTAACTGTTGTCCTAATCATTACCAGGAATTGAACCTGGAACACCAGAGCTACAGAATAGCTTGACAATTTGAGCTCAAAAAGGCTAAATCTTTTGGCTAACAGTTGTAGGAGAGTCATGCCTTTTGTGGCTCTGGCAGAAGTTACTAGCTGGAGAGGGAATTATGCTTGTGCAACTCAAAGTTGTTAGTGAAATCCAAGGGAATTTGGGGGTTTGCAGGGAATGCAGAATCGGGCTCTTCCAGGAGCTTCCCAGTAAGCATGAAAGAGGTTTTTCTTTGTTTGTGTGTGTGTGATGAGTAGTAAGAAATCCTAATGTCTGACAATCTTCTGGCTAAGTGTGCTCTTCAGTTTTCCATTAGTGGTGGTGTAGTCCATCAATAAATCCTTTCAGGAGTAACCATCTGGCATTTCCTAAACCCTTGTCTGTGTATCATGTAAAACTCAGTGTTACCACTCTAAAGAAAGACCTTGAAAAGTTAAATGCCATTGGAATTTAGTAATGTAGGCCACAGTGTAAACTGTGGTTAAGTTGAGCTGAGGCCTTCTTTAGAGAAAGAACCTGTAATTGATTAAACCCTGCCTCTAGCTAGATAAAAAATGAGTTGAAGTAGATTAATATAAAAACAGTTAAAAGCTTCCTTGTTGTTGTCAGTTTTCAAAATTAAACTTGTCAAGAGTTTGGCAGAAAGAGCTCAAAGGCAGACCTGATCTAAACTGAAGAAAACAAACCGAAAGGAGCAAAGAACAATGTGGACCTTCTCATTTTTGGTTGATTTAAGTTCATTTTTTAACTGAAGGCTGTGAACTTCCAACCCAAATGATTCTATAATTCTATGACTTTATGGCCTTCGTTTCAACTTGCCAGGCTGTTTTTCTCCAGGCTAGTATCTTCCATGATCTGTGTCTCATAGCTTTGTCTAAAGAAATTTCTCTGTACTGCTTGGCCTATCTTCTCGTGGCATTCATGAATCTTCTCTGACATCAAATGAGTGTAATTATCAACATAACATAAACCAAGGGCAAAACTCAAAAGGTAGTCTTAGATTGATAAAGAATCGAAATGGAGACAGCACAGCCTAACAGCTAGAATGATGTCAGCTTTTTGCTGGAATCTGCTTCCATCTGCAGCTTTGCATGGCATGTGACCTCTGTGTCACACAATTTGTCCCACTGCAGGCTCACCGGCATCTTGGTGGCAAGATGGTGCAACTTTCAGTAATTGAAATGGACATAAATTCTGGAGTCCCAATGATGAATGAAAAGTGAGACTCATAGACTATCTCCAACAAATTCTACCAAAGTATTTATCAAAAAACCATGTTGATTTTACTTAGTGTCGCACTGCAAAGTCATTTTAGAACATGTTTGGGCTTTGACATCCTTTCTTAGTATTTTTCCCCCATATACTTTTGTGTATACAACTGGGCCACGTTAGTGACCACAGGTATGAGTCTCCATTCCATTGCATTGGTTTTATGCCAGAGTAACCCCACTGTTTTTCACAGCATAAAAATCTGATGAAATGTGGTGAAAAATTGATCCCATACATATTCTAATCTCTGAGTGACTTAATATTTAGTGCTAAAACATTTTCAACCTTTAAAAACAACACTTCTATCAGTCATGTTACAGATTTAAAGTCTGCTGTCTCACGACTTGCCAGATCTGCAACAAATGCTGGGAAGTGAGCATGTCCTTAATCACAGCAAACCATGGGATATTTGATCCTTACATTTGACAGTCCTGTTGGAGGGTCAGCTGGTACTCCTCTATATTGACCTCAGTGTTGAAATGTGCCTTTTTCTCCATCTCTATTTTTAGGTAAAATAATAGAATAATTTCTGTAGATGTAGGCTATTTTTTACTTTGAAATCATTGCAGTTACCTTTAAATGGTAGCAGTTTGAAACCTCTATCAGACTTGGAATCTTATGGACTGAGAGATAAGTTAACAGAGACCTTGAGAAAATAAACAAGGCAGAAGTCAGATTCAGAATATTTCACGGGTTGTTTCTGGCTACAGAAGAAAAACTTAAGCCTGTTACAACAACATACATATTCTAAATGTACATATTTATATTATTACATACAAACATAAATACATAGTTCCTCTAACTGTTAACTAATCTACTGCTCTATTTGCAATATAAGGGAAGCATTGAGGTATTTTTAGATTTCTGTTTTCAATGAGCCTGTTCCTGTTAAAATTAGTTGCACAGCTCCCATTGATAGCAATAGGAGCAATGTCATTATTTTCAGTGATCATAAACTAGCACTCCTGACAACTAACTTGGGAAACTGAGACAGACTGTAGTCTCAAATAAGAGATCACTGAGGAGATATTGGTGTGTAAAAGGGATGTAGAATTCTGTTGGATTTGGGCTTTGCTACATGACTTTTAGATTACTTAATATGGCTCCCCTTTGAATCTATAAACTGGGCTTTGCAGCACATCCTTATGTAAAAAAGAGTGATGTGCTCAAATAGTGATCCATAGCACATTTTGTGATTGGGAGAGATTTCTCATAAGACTCAGACATAAGTTTGATCTGAAACAGTTGGGTAAATACAACCAGTACTTAATTAATTATTAGTTAATTAGCTCAGTTAATCAGTAACTGATAGAGTAACAGCTGTTGCTCCTGCTTATTGTGTAAGGGAATTGTAGAATCACAGAATGGCCTGGGAAGAGACCTTAAATAAAGGAGTTGGGAGTTTGGTCTCACTTGGTGCTCCTAATGGCACTGTAGTACTACAGTGAAGTAATGATGCTGCAAATCAGTTATGCTTCTTTTCTTACATATATTCAAGTTGCTGCAGATTAATGAGAGGTCAGTCCCTTCCAACTTGAGACATTCTATAGGTAAAGTAGAAGTGTTTATACATTTAGACTGAGGCACATTTAAGGCAATGAAACCTGGTTTAGCCAGTAGCAAAAAGGGTTATGTTAAAGCACATTGTCTTGTGCTACTTAAGGACTGAGGATGTGCAAAGACTGATTCAGCTGACATGTGGTAACTTGCTAAGCCTTGGTAACTTCAGGTCTTGTAAAGGTGGAGATAAGAAATTGCTGTTGTTCTTTCTGGTATCAGCATCTCTGACTTCACAAAAACAAGTCTGGCAATATAAAGGTATCGAGAAGTTTTATACTGGTTAACAGTACTCCTCCCTCCTTTTCTCCCTTTTCCTTCTTACTATTTAAATTGGCTGAAGAAGAGAAATTCTGGTTCATGAAAAGTCTTTTTTTCTTTAAGGTTTTTTGGTCAAAATTGATCTGGGAAATGAAAAGAAATTTTTCTGCCAACCAGAAATTTTGCGATAATTTCCTGCTGGAAACAACAAACATTTTATTTCTGAAATAAATGTGCTTTCTGGTTCCTGCAGCTTCTCAGTTAAAATGGCATTTGACAGGTGACTCTGACTATCAGCTCTGTAGAGAAGTTGCAGAGCTGTGTGCTATCAGTGGTGCTCTGGCAGCCCTGCTCTGTGGGCTGACTGGAAGTCTGTTGCAGGGCTTCCAAGCTCCCAGCTGGCAATCTGTTCTTACTGTTCAGCAATCAGAAAGTCTGGAAAATACTGGGATTTCCATGTTTTCTGTACCCTTAGTGGGAAGTTACTCCTTTTACGCTTAGGGTTTCCAGAACTTCCAGCTTAGGTGGTTGCAACCATGAAAGCTTGGTGTTTTCACTTTGGGGCACTCTCTTGTGCAGATCTGCTTCCTACTACTAAACTCACCTTTATTTCAAGTGACCCACTTCACACGTTGTTCTTCAGCACCAGGGAGTGATGTCCTGTGCTGTAGGATGCAGAAAGAAGGGTCTCCTGTTTCAATATTTCACCCATCTCTTCTCTCTGAAGATGTACCTACCCGGCTTTCAACTAACTTGCTGGAGTAGGGGTGGCAATCCAGCTGTGGAAGCGTGGAATTTAGCGTGGGCTCAGTTTACCCAGCTCCTCTGGGTGTGTCCTGCATGGCTGCTAGACCACAATGGAAACTACCCACGCAGCTTCAAACAATGCTAATGAGGCGACCTCGCACCCACCACACCCAGCGACTGGAAGATTCTGGCCCATCTTGCAGAACAGCACTACGCAGAGTTACAGCATCTGGCTCTGGCAAGGCTGCAGGCACAGACAGTCTTTGAAATAAAAACAAAACCATGCACTGTTTCTTCCCATATTTACATGACTAAATGCTGCCATGCACATATGTGGGCAAGAGCGGGAAGAATGCACTCCATTCTGGAGTGATTTGGGAAGGGGCTTTAGTGGCTCAGCATCCTGCAGGATCTGCTGCTTGAGCTGATCCACAGCTTTTTCTAGCCACATCAAAGATTTCACACATCTTAAGCAGAATTGGCACTTGCAATGTGAAAGCTACCTAAGAGGTGTCAGATTTGGTGTTCCAAATCGAAGTTTATCAGACATTCTTACAGGCAAATTGCAATTACACCTATGCTTAAGTCCTGAATATCCATACACTTCACCAGAGATGCAACTCTTTCCCAAGTCTCCTTCTTAGAAGAGTGATACAGATCTTCTCTAATTGACATACAGGTGCAGAAAAAATGGATTTCTTGCAATCTTGATTGTATTGCTGCAAATATACTTCTCATGCTGAAGAACAAAGCACCTTCAACTTCTTTTATTGCCCTCTTTACTCATAGTCTGTGGATAGTTGGATGTGGCAGGAGACAGCAAATATTTTAGATGAAAGTTGATAGAAGAAAGCAAGAATTGTTTTCAGTCTTCATTGGCACAGCAGGCCATTCCTGCATTTCCCTTTCAGAAAGGCTTATTCTGACAATGTGAACACTGAATGTATGTGATCTTTCATGGTTTAAGTGATCTTTGTATGTATGCATTCAGTTCTGCTTGTGCAAGTACCTGTGTGGGTGAACAGATTTGCACCCATAAAGGCTGTTTTGGCTCTTCAGTTTGTCCTTGAAGATGTCTGCCAACCTTAGACTTTTACAGCAGCAATCTTGCGTAAGACCACATGTGCAAGAAAATCATCCGTGCAACATTTAAAACCCATTGTTTCGTCCATTAGTTAAGAGGAAACACAGACTAATTTCGTACTGAATGTGTTTTTATGGCTTTCTCACAGCTTTGATGATCTTGTGGGAGCATGTAATCATAAATTATTAAAATGAAAGCTAAGCTACTCAAAGCTAAACACATCAGTTATCTTGTTAAGGAGAAAAATGTATATGAATGGATCAGTATGATTAAATCACTGCAAGACATCATAACCTTCTGTTGTGATTGCATGTAGGGAATCTGATAATTTTAGTTGTCTCTGTCATAAGGGAGCAGAAAGGCATTTTTACATATGAATAGTGAGACGTGGGGCTCTAGGCTCAAAGTGGGGCAAGAGAGTGTGTGCAAATACAAATGTACATGCTTGTGCATACACATGTTCTTTTGGTACACTTTCTTCCAGATGCACTTGGAGTCCTGGCTGCTGTGAGCATTTGGCAGCTTTCTTGTGCAGTGTGGGTGTTTATCATTCTACTGTGATTGTTCATGTTGTGATGAGTTTCCCCTTGGGTGCATTTTTCAGGCACATGTTCCTGTCAACCAAGGTCAATGCTGAGCCAGAGAAGCAATGCACAGGTGCCGTGTCAGACTTAGCTTCTTTCTTTTGGCTGCAGACAGTGACACTTCTTAATTTAGCTTATGATTAAACCATTGCCCTGTTGCAAGTCCAAATAGAGTCTTTCTGCATGGATTTAGGAAAAAGGTTCTTTACATAAACAAGGGAAGAAATGAGTGATTTCATAAAAATAGACTCTCAAGACCTGACCAAGAGCCTGTTAAAATTGATGGAAAGACTCCTTGGATTTTAGCAGGCCTTAAATGTATTCTCTAGTGTTTATAATCCCAGGTGGGAGTAGCTTTTTTTTTTATATAGGAGGTGGTTTCTTTACTCTCACTAGGTATAGTGCTGGTGGCAGTAGAGAAAGCTCAGGGTGATGGGAGAGTTCATGACAAAGAATGATCTTTTTCTTCGTGGGCGGCAACCAGCTTCTAAACAAAAAAGCCCTAAGGAGAGAAATGCATCAGGGTCATTACAACTGTCATTTGGCACTCACTAACATGTATTCTTGAAAGAAACTGTTAACACAATTTTGCTGTTTCTTGCCAAGCAGCGAGGGCAAACTGGCAATGTTTTGAAGCCAGATTTGGACTGCAGGCTTTAGAGCTCCTCTGTAGATCAGCTGATCAAGAAATATGGGAAACAGAACATGCTTAACCCTTTTACCTGCAGAAATCCATGCTTGTCCACTCACAAACATGTACTGTGTTTCTGTCCAATTTCAGATGTGTACTAGAAATTATGGAAAGGTTCATTTGGAATCAAATCTTGCAAGTGATGTCAAGGACAATAAGAAGGGCTGCTTCAAGTACATCAGTAGCAAAAGGCACACTAGGGAAAATGTGGGCCTGCTGCTGAATGGGGTGAGTGCTGTGGTCATGAAGGATACAGGGTATGTGGAGTTACTGAATGTCTTGTTTGCTCCAGTCTTTGCTGCTGAGGCCAGCTCTCAGGAAACCCAGATCATGGAGGCAAGAGAGAATGTCTGGAGCAAGGAAGACTTTCCTTGGTTGAGCTGGATCAGGTTAGAGATCATTTAGGCAAATGTGACACCTGCAAATCCAGGGACCCCAATGGGATGCACCCACCAGTGCTGAGGGAGCTGCCAGATGTTCTTGCTGAAGCACTCTCCATGGTGATGGAGAATAGAAGAGGTGCCTGAGATCAGGCACAGGAGAAACGTGAGGATTGGAAAAAAGCTGATGCCACTCCAGTCTTCAAAAATGGCAAGAAAGAGGATCCAGGAAACTAAAGGCCAGTCAGCCTCATCTCCATCTCTGGAGAGGGGATGGAACAACTCATTCTAGATGTCATCTCTAAGCATGTGGGAGTAAAGAAAGTTATCAGGTGTAGTCAGTATGGATTCACCAAGGGGAAATCATGCTTGATCAATCTGATAGGCTTCTAGGATGGACTGATTAGGTGGGTAGATGAAAGAAAAATGGTGAGCGTTGTCTACCTTGACTTCAGCAAAGCTTTTGACATTGTTTGCCTGACATCTTCATGGACAAACTCAAGAAGTGTGGCTGAATGGGTGGGCACTTGGGTAGACTGAGAACTGAATCTGTGTCAGAGCTCAGAGTTTTGTGATCAGCAGCAGAGTCCACCTGGAGTTCTGTAGCCTGTGGTGTTACCCAGGGACCAGCACTGGGTCTCATTCATCTTACTCATCAGTGCCCTGGGTGAAGGGACAGAGTGCAGCCTTGGCAAGTTTGCTGGTGGTACAAACCTGGGGAGAGTGGCTGGTACCCCAGAGAGCTGTGCTGCCATCCAGCAACACCTGGATTGGCTGGAGAGTTGTGTGGAGAGGAACCTGGTGAAGTTCCACAAAGGCAAATGCAGGGTCTGCTGCTGGAGATGAACAACCCACTGTACCAGCACAGGCTGGGGACTGAGCTGCTGGGAACAGCTCTGAGGACAAGGACCTGGGGCTCCTGGTGGACAACAAGGTGTCCATGAGCCAGCAGTGTGCCCTGGGGTGCATTAGGGAGAGCATTGCAAGCAGGCCAAGGGAGGTGATCCTGCCCCTCTGCTCAGTCCTGGTGAGGATGCTCATGGAGTTCTGTGCCCAGTTCAACAAAGACAAGGAACTGCTGGCATGTGTCCAGCAGAAGGCAATAAAAATGATGAGGGGACTCTGGAGCATCTCTGTGAGGAAAGCTGAGGGAGCAGGACCTGTTCAGCCTTGAGAAGAGACAAGGGGATCTTAGTGCATACAGATATCTTCAGTGTGGATGCCAAGAGGATGGGGCCTGACTTTTCACTGATGCCCAGTGGCAAAAACTGGAACCCAAGGAATTCCATCTGAATGTAAGGAAAGCTTTGCTGTGTGGGGGACAGACCACTGAAACAGGCTGCCCAAAGCAGTTGTGGAGTCCCCTTCTCTGGAGGTATTGAAAATTTGCCTGGACATGGTTCTATACAACCAGCCATAGGTGCTTTAGCAGTGGGGATGGACTAGATGATTTCTAGAAGTCCTTCCCAACCCCATCTATTCTGTAAGAGTTACCAGATTTTTGCCTTTCTTTGAATAACAGTAATAATAACCCATGAGGTGGTTATCCTTTAAGATCAAGGATGTTAATAATAATTGACTTGAAATTTATTCATCTATTTAGACTGCATAATGGTTTTGCTTTCAGAAGGAGTGGGTAAAAGCCAGATTTCAGTCTTGTTGGTCAGATTTTTCCTGTTAGGCCAGCACATACTGTCCAGAGTAAAGGAGGAGTTGATTAATTCTCCCAGGACCTTGTAATTTCTCTGTTTCTCCTGTTTTTCCTGGAATAAAAAGGCTAGAACTCTCCTCTCACTGTGTCTAAATTGACAAGATCCATGAAGTGTGAGAAATTCAAGGTCTGAGAAGAGACACCTGTACCAAGAGTCTATCACAACTTAGGATTTGCTGTGGCTCCAGTACTGCTGTTGTGCCATGGCTGCATCAGCCTTTTTAGAAAGGCTGGTAGGTAAGCAATGGTAGCCTGGAGTACAAAATCAACAATTAAATATGAAAAGGGAAAAACCCCCTTTTTGTGGTTGTTATGGTTTAATCTCAGCTGGCAATTAAGTGTCATGTACCTGACTTTCCCCTCACTAACTTCCCCCTCATTAACTTCCCCCTCACTCTAGTGGGATGGAGAAATTGGAAAAAGGTAAAAGCCACGGGTTGAGAAAAGAACACTTTAATTACAACAACAACAAAGATAATAATAATAATAATAATAATAATAATAATAATAATGAAGATGAGAGGGAGGAAAATAAAATCCAAAAGAAACAAGTGATGCACAATACAGTTGCTTACCACCCACTGACTGATAACCAGCCCATCCTGCAGCAGTGCCCTGCCCTTCCTGGCCAGCTCCCCTGGTTAATATACTAGGCATAACCTTCTATGCTATGGAATATCCTCTTGACCAGTTTGTTTCATCTGTCCTGGCCATGCCCCTCCTAGCTTCTTGTGCACATCCTCACTGGCAGAGCATGGGAAACTGAAAAGTTCTTGACTTCAGGTGGGCTCTACTCAGCAACAGCTAAAACATCTGTGTTATCAACATAATTCTCATACTGAATGTAAACAGCAGTGCACCAGCTGCCAGGAAGAAAATTAACTCTATCCTGGCTGAACCCAGGACAGTAGTGGCAGGAATGATTACAATATTTCACTGAAGCTGGACATAGAGATAAAATTATATATTTATGTCATATATATAAAAGGATATAGAAAGATGAGCTGGAATCTAACTTGCTGTTTTCCCATTGCTGCCTTCATTCATTTGGGCAGTTTAATTCTGACTCTCTATCACTAGGTTATGTAAACTAAATATTGCTTAAATGCTTGACTTCAGGAAGTTCAGTGCAATCTACTCTGATACATTAAGCAACCTCCTTGGAAGCTCATAGAAGAGTTTTCTTATTGATCTGAGGGACTTATTTTGTTGGTACTTTTTAATGGACCTTTGAATTTATTTGGAGCATTTGACTGTGCCAAGCTTTGCAAAACTGTGTGAAATGCAGTTCAGTAACTGTACAGTATAGAATTTCTTGTATGTACTGTGAATGTTGGCACAGATGGAAACTGGATTAGGTGAACAGTGCTGAATTCAGAGTATTTTGGATTTTTTTTTTTTTTTGCACACATAAAGAAAAATATAATGAACTCATTTACTTGAGGTCATTCTGGAATAAATGCACTTTAATCAGTGATGTTAAACTACTGAGGTGTGTTACTGATACAGCTGCTTTTTATTACCTGCTTTGTAAACCACAAATAGCAGTGAGAACCAGGTAAAGGTTTTTAGTTTCAGATGCAGGATGTGTGATGCAATCCAGTACAGGGTTTATGCACATATGCACAGAGCATATTTTTGAGCTACTGTGCTTTGAAATCTGTGCCAGACATCTATGCAGCCAGACAGTAAACAAAGGAAAAGATACCTTAGGCCAGGAACCTTCAAGAGCACAGAGGGTTTTCCTCAGAGACTGGAAGGGGAAGTGTAGCATGTGTAAAGTCACAAAGGTTAGTAGGCCAACCTAGAGCAGCACTGTGCCTGTGAGCTACATGTATGGGATCTGAAGTAATTGGGAGTTTTGCAACTAATTTCAAAAGAGGTAGAACTGCCCCAAGTGTTTTGACATCAGTTTCATTCCGCTGGTGTCAACCGATCTACTTCAGATTTGGTCAAGGGTGCACAAGGTGAATTTCATCTGCTGTCAAAGAAGGTTGTGAAATTTTCTGTATATTGCTTAATTCAAAAACCATTTTCCTCTGACTATCAAATACTTAATGAAAATTTTCCTCAGTCTATCTAAAAAGTGCTTTCTAACTGAACCATATTCTGATGCCTCTAAACACAGATTCCACTGCACAATAAAGAATTCTAATTGCAGTGAATATTAACTGCAGACTCCTCCAGATCCCAAGATGGAACTTTGTAATTTAAAGTTTTGATATGTGGCTTGCACATTTCTAGAAATTCTGTGAAATTAATGAAAAGATTGAAGAAAACACTGTGGTATTTAAATTTTTTTCCTTTCCAAAGCCAAATATAAAGTTAACAGCAAAGCTGCACAATTGGTTTTTGATTTTAAGAAGGCTTGAAGGATTATTTCCCATTCTTCAGTTGCAAGTGAATATAGCAACTAAGTAAAAAATAATTCCGGAAATGGAATATTAAGCATAAAATGTATTCATAGAAAGCAAGGCTGCTGGAATATGGTAATATTTCTGCTGATTTTGATTTGGCTTTTGAGGTGAGAAGGATTTTTATTTAGTTAGTTTTCAGGTGATTTATATTTGATCCACTTGTAATAATGATTATTATGACATGAGTACAATAATGTAGCAGGCAGCTAATGACAGTCTTCTGCACCATCAAAATCAATTTGTCATGCCTATTGGGAAATGTAGTTTCAGGTCTTTTCTCCCCATCATAATGAAAAACACCCATAGTGTCAAAAGCTGTTTTCCTTGTCTGTCAAACAGTACAATAGAGAAATTTGGAGGGGTTTTAGAGCTCTTAGCTTATTTCTTTGGAACATCTGAACACTGGCTCTACTGAAGCAGGAATACTAATGTTCTGCTGGAGGTAGAGAAGAGACCAAAGATTATGTTTAATTGCAGAGGAGGCAAATAGGAGGAAAACTGCAAAATGGGACTTCTTCCTGTGGATATTTGTAATCCAGAGGGTTCAATCTCTGAACATCATCCAAAATCTGAGGAGACTGGCAGGAAGTCTGACAGAGTTTGTACTAGTGATATGCTGTCTGGGAAAACAAGAAGTATTACCGAGAATTGATCCTTGTATTTTGGTGGCAGTTTTGCAGAAAGAATACTCAGAACTCTAACTGACCTATTCAAAGGTCTTAGTCATATTGACATTGTCCTGTCTTCTCTTTTCTCCCTATATACTATCATTCCCTGAAAAGTAAAGAAAATATAAGTCATGTTTCTATCTTCCTGCTTCACTGGGTAGGAGTGTGCTATAGTTGAAAGACTTGTGCAGTGCTGTGCGAGGCAGGGAGAAACCAAGTTTACAATATAATATTCATCTGCCAGGTCTTTTCTAATATAGAAAAGAAAAGGATTTTTGCTTTAGAGTGATCCCCTATATGTAAGGGATTTTCTCAACAGAGTTTTGTCTTTGAGATTCTGTGTTTTCCTCAGGGTTCGTCACAGGAGTCACACAACAACCTTCAGCAGTAAATAGCTGGTATTAAATAGACCTGTTAAATCCAAGAATTGGGTTTTTTCAGAAATGCAGTTGATCATAACATGCTCAGGACAAGAGAGTTGGTAAACCTTCCAAAGTTTTTGACAGCTGCATGGGAGCAACTGACCCTGACTGTGTGTATGAGACATTTTCATGCCAAGAGCTAGATTTGCTCCCTCCCCTGCAAGCTAGTGGCCAAAACTTGTTTGCCAGTTTGAGAGCAGCATTAGTCCTGAATCTGCAGTGTCCCTGCTCTTTATATGCCTGGGGTTATATGGTGGTCATACGTCTGGGTTGTAAAAAGATGATTAAGGTTCTTCAAGCACAGTATTAATAACAGAAAATTAGGGACCCATTGACTCTTTACAGGAAGCCTATTGAGCTAATACCAACAAAGCTTTTTTTTCCATTTTAACTAACATGGTTTTGTTAGTTTGTTTTAGCTGCTTTTGTTGTAATTCACTCTGGCTTTTTCTCAACCCTTGCACTTTGCCTTTGTGATCTCTGTTTTCTTTCAATCCAGAGTTTCCTTTTCTATGCTTCTCTCAGAGAGATTCCTTCCATCCACTACAAGAATAAGTCTCAAATCAACTGTTGATTGAAATCTTGGTTCCCTGGGTGTTTCTCTCCACTGCCTTCAGTTATGTCAGGATTCAAAATACGTTTGTTTTTCTTTCTTGCCATTACACAAATACTGCTCCCCAGTAGGACTTTGAAGTTCATATTGTATTCATTAATAAGATTTTAAATCTTTTAAAGACAGTCCCTCCCAGCCCTTCTTCACCAGCAGGATGTGTAGCCCATTGCATATGAATTGGTTCCGGGAGTGGGACAGGGCTAAGGGAATGGGGATGGGCCAGGAAGGTGGAATAAGTGCTTCCAAAGGTGTAGGAAAAGGGATTTCTGGGTCCAAGCTTGTGAGGGTTGAGGAGGTGAGAAGTGCTGTCATCTGCATTGAGCATGGCAGGGAGCGGGGTCTGCCAGGCCCTAGGAAGGCCACAATTTTTGAACCAGCTGTGATTTCAAAAGTTGGTTTTACCAAACTGGGACAAACTGTTTCCAGCACAGTTTTGGCTACCCACAACCTCTGTTGGCTTAGTCCAGTGTTCCTGATGCCAATGCATTGCCCAATGATGTCAGTGGGTGTTTTTGGGTTTGCAAGGAATGCAGGAATGGGATGTCAGAAAAACAGAATCTGTAGGGTAGAAATGTTCTGAAACAGAGAGATGTTTTGCAGAAGCTTGCCTGAAACATTTTAGCAAGAAAACCGGGCTCCTTCAGGCCCTTCAGGCTATTGTTCTTATGAATTATCCTTGCAGGTAGCTTGCGTTCTTCAATGCAAGCCTTTTTTCTTTCTTTTCTTTTTTTTCTTCTTTTCATCAGACCCTTTTGTGAAATGCTTCTGAAGGCAAATAATTCAGGGGATTCTTTCTGACCAAGACAGCATACACCAATTGCCTGGATACCACTGAAGTCTGGAAGATTTAAGAAGTACTTTTCTGAATAATGCCTTTCCAGATAATAATGGATATTCCAGTGGATCTTTTCTGGAGCTCATAAGATCTCTCAAGTGTTGAAGATTTTAGCTTTAGTAGATTTTTGTCCTAGAATTTAACAGTATGCTATTGTGCCTTCATTGGCCCTTGCTAATGTTTTCACTAGTTGTTAAAGTGGAGTGGAGTCACCACACTACTTTCAAGAATATTTCCTGCCAGAGCCAGTAGTATGGCTGTCTTTAACATTTCTTCTCATTCTTGGCAAAGGAGTGGATTTCCTTTTCTTTTTCATAGTTTTACTCAGTGGCATGTAAGGTCTGAGACAGGAATTTTGTTCTTTGTAGTAGATGTGTCACACATGGTATGAAGCAATGTCTTTGTCAGTGGGTCTGTACTGGACTCATTGCTGGGTCTTGCAATCTCCAAGTGCTTTCTATGCCCTTCTGCAAAGAACCGAATATAGTTTGACACAGAATAGTATCACCTTTTCTGATGCAATGCTCTAAATATTCAGCAATTCCTTATGAAGTATCTGACATGCTTAATAAATTCACCAGGTTTATCCCCAGCTACTTTTAGGATGAAAGCTTCTGAAATGTGTCAGCTAGTTAGATGTTAGATTTTATCCTCAAGATGTCCTGGACACCAGAGTTCCTGCTGTAGCAGTGTTGTTGAATCCATCTCCATGTAGCCTTCAGCCACTGCTGTGTGTTGGCTTTTGTCAGACTGTGACAACCCCAACTGTGTTGGGGTTTTCTTACCTTCTGAGACAAATGTCATTGGCCTTTTCTGACCTTGCCTTGTTGTCACACATGAGATTTTGAAAGGTCTTTTGAAATTACTTGGCTTCTCCCTTGGTACGATAATATTGCAGACTACTACTTCCTGGATTTTCCTGCTAGAACATAACAGTTTTTACAGTGGTAACGTTTTAAATAGAATTTGAAATACTTGGCATCGGGATAGAGGTTTTTGCATGCAATATATTAGTCAATGTGACTTACTAAACCCCTTAAAAGAATGACTTGTGCAAGAAACTGCATCTTCCCTAGTAAATCATAGAAGTGTAGGAATGGGAGGGAGCTCAGGCAACCAGTCCATCTCTCTGTTTTGTGGCTGAGCCAAGGACTATTTTTGACAGTGATGTGTCTAACTTTTCCATAATGGACTCCAATGATGAGGATTCCATGACCAGCCTTGGTGAGCTGTTCCAGTGTATGGCTGTTTTTGTTAGTTATTTTGTCCTAATAGCCAACAAATACTCTTTTACCACACGGTAAGCAGAACTATTCTTCTAACCTTGCTGAACCTGAAGAACAGTTGATCACTGTCATATTTATTACAGCATCTTGCATATTTGAAGACTTATGTCTTCCCTCAGTCTCTTTTCTAGACTAAACAAACCCAAATCTTTTAGCTTTTCTTCCTAGATTGTATATTCCAACCTTTTTTTTTTTTTTTTTTTTTTGTTCTTCTCTGGTCTAAGTCTGCATAAATCTTGAAAAATAAAGTACAAAACTAGGTTTTATTTTTGATTTGAGGTATCACAAGTGCCAAAAGGTGTGGATTAGATACCATATTTGCAAGAGAATTACACTTCTAACATAGTTTTCACGTGGTTGTATTAAAGATTTTTTTACAGGTCTGTAGCTAACTTGTTTTTTTCTACCTTGTAGTTGTTCCTTTGATTTTCCTGCTGAAGTGCAGAACTTATCTTTTTTATTTTATCCCATCAGTTTCACAGCCAATGGTTAATTGACAACCCTTTCAAACCTGTCCTGTGAAGGTTTATTTACTTTTACAGCCAGATGCTCTGCAAATTCGAAGTGTATCTTAGTATTCCACAATTCTGCTTCTAGCTGGGCTTTAGTCAATCTTTTCAGAATAAAGAGATAATAATGCAGTTTTCATCCAGGAATCATATGGCAATGTACTTTGAAGAACTTGCTTCTACTGGTTTCCTGATGAAAATGCTGAGGGCATGTTGTGCAGCTTATGTCACAATCTTTCTAAACTTGAGATCCTATTTTCTTTTTCTCCCTCAACCTGTGGGCCATAAACATGGAACAAAATAGAATGGTCAGAGATGATTTATTTTTCATCTCCATTAGGAAGGTTGTCCAGAATACTTCCTGTGTCCCTGTTTCCCCAGCCCTTCCCTAGAGCCAGTAGTCACTTCTGGTTGGTCTGGTCTGAGTCACACCTGACAGTTTTATTAGTGCTCATGAACAGCATTGGGCAATGGCTGGATCACTGGCTGAAACTTGGCAGTATGTCTGTAATATCACAGATTTGGGCTCCTGGCAGGCAGGCAGTTGACACCCTGGGACACTGGTTTGACAATGGACGTCTCTGTTCATCTCAGAAATAATTGTAACAGAAAAAAATAATCTTGTGATAGTCATCTACAAAGCAGAAAAAAAATGAAAAGAAAACATAGCAATTTACCTAGTGTCTGGTCTATTCACTAACAGGTTTCTCAACACTGAAATGGTTCCTCTTTTCTTCCCAAATTATTTAAGAGCAATAAACATACTCATCAGCTGACTTGTCCTCCAGCGGCTTTGAGAGTTTTTAAAGGGCTGCTTTATTTCCTCCCCTTCATTCCTGGCAAAATCACAAATATCTAACTGAACTCACATTACTTAAATAGAAACTAATAGAAGAGATGTTGTACAAGTAGTTCAGGGTCTGGTCACAAATATGCACTAAGCTGCTGGTTCTCCTGGGTGAATTTCACCTTGAACAGAGAAAACAATTACACTTTGTTAGCTCAAAAAAGGTAATCATCCTTCTGGCATTTTAGTCAATCCAGCTATAGAGTGAAGTGGAAAGACAAAACAGGAATCTAAGGAGTGTTGGCCTGATAGCTCAGTGGTTATTTATAGCAAAAGAGAATAATCATAAAATAAGATGAAAATATTTTTGTTTTAGACTGTTATCCTAAAACAAATCACAACCAATCTGAACCAATAAATAATGGAGAGAAGTGTTTAAAAAGAAAAAAATACTAATGAAAACATGATTTTTTTTTTAATGTTTCTTCTGGAAGCGTGCTGTGCCAGGTGCAGTAGTAAACATACCTCCTTTGAATCACTGGAGATGAAAACCAGCCATATACTTGAGCTTAGGTGATTTCTGTGGGTTTATAACTCTTTTGTATCTGTTGAGCATTCAGGAAAATACGGCACACAGATTTTTAAACTATGATTCTGGCTACAGAGGCACAACACATTCTTTTCTGTTTTTAATAAGTCTCTCTCTTTGTGCAACAAATCCTTCTAAAAAATGGTACCAGCAGTGCTAACCAATGGGTAGCAGCTAGAGGCTGGGGAGAGAGGAATTGCTTTGTCTGGACAGAGACTAAGGGATTTGTACACCCAAATTTCTATTGTTTTAAATAAGAATTTGGCTTCAAAGGTCATAGCCCTCATATGTATTCAGTCTCTGAGAACTGGAGGTCTCTAAGCATGCATTCCTATCTTGCTGGATCCAATCCCCCACTGGCTGGTGCACCAGCTGGGGGAGGCAGGTGTGGCATTGCACACTGCCCCTGGCAAGACTCCTCCTTGTCAGGTGCACGTGGCTGCTTTTCTGGTTGGGAGCATCTACCATCTGCTGGCTGGAGCTTACAGCTGGGGGAAGGAGGGACCCATATCCCACCAGCAGAGGTTACTTAACAATCTTAAGAAGGTTTACTGTATTATAATCTGAATTGGTTTTTATTCTTTCAGTGGCTTTTCAAGAGATTAGGAGAGACTTTATAAAAATAAAGGTACTCGTGCATAAAATAGAGGATACTTGTGCATTCTACCTATATTCCATATGCTCTGTTAAAATGTCATTCTGATTCTCCCATGGGAATAACTGAAGGAAATGGAAAAATAAACTTTAAAAATATCCTTTTAATAAAATTGATTTCCTCGTTTCAGTTCTGATGGGAAACCTGAGTAAAAATGTGGAAGTATTAAGTATATAACAAGGGGATGCTGATTTATTTTCTGAAGACCTCTGTGATTATTGAGAACCCTGTAATTTAGGATTATTTACAGGAGGGCTAAGTGTTACTGTTATTTTCTTGTAGTCAGTTCATCAGCAGCTGATAAGTAAAGAATGTAACTTGGTTAAGTGTTGTAGGCAAAGGGAATTTTTGCAATAATATTTGCATTTTCACTACCTTTTCAAGGGACTCTAATTTGTACAGAAGAGAACTAGCTATACAAGAACAGCATTCACTGTTACATACACTGATTAAAAAATGTCAAAGGAGCAGACTCCTGAGCAGAACTTCAGTGGGGGTGCAGTTAGTTTAACACATACTCACTGTAAGTTTCGTAGTGTGGAAGATGTCAGAAAAATGAGAAACTTAGAAACCTTGGTCAAGGCGTCAAGACAATGGGACACATCATTTTGACACAGGAATTTTTATGGATTGAATGAGTCTGGCTGTACTCCAGAATTAATTCCAGGCTGAATTATGTTTCCATTCTGTATGTTCCTTCATGTTAGAAACCTGAGTAGTGAGTGGTTATTACACTGGACTGTATTACGTGCACTGTTTAAGCACGCTGAGTACAGCACATGAGTGTGACTCTTCTTTAAAGTACACTTCTCTTTTATGTGTTTTTACTTAGAATGGTTCTGTAGGTTAGTGCTGGACACAACCCCTACACACAGTGTGTGTGGTTCTAGCAGGGAACTCACATTATCTGCCAGTGCTGAGCATAAAGAAGAGGGGAAATGCTCTCCAAACTGTATGAAAAGAATGTATGATCAAGCATAATATTTTTACTTTCTTGCCATTGCAGCTGCTGCTTTTTATCCTAAGAAAATAAATTAGTGCAGATAAGGTGATGGCTGAAATTCTCCATATGTTTCCATAGATATGCAGCTTTCTGGCAGAATAGCACAATTCTTTGTGCAGGCAACTGAATCACCAGAACTAGTGGGCTAGATTAATGTGAGGAATTATATTTATTAATGTAAGAAATTATATTTAAATGTCTCTTTAGTGCTTAGGATATCTCTAGGTGTCACTGCATCTGGCAGCCACTGGCCTGCCTTCCCACCTACCTTTTCTCCCGCAGTGCCAATCCCTTCTGGGCTAGTTTCTGCTAGTGAAATATCCATAGAATCTATCAGTCTGTTTCTGAGTTTGTGCCACCTGTTTGTGTCCTGACCACATCAATCCCTGTGGGGTTCAGCCCACATCTTAAAACTGAGGGAAATGTGTTCTCATCATCTTTCTTTTCTGTCTTGCTTGTGGTTACAGAAAAAAAAACCGTGTAGAGAATACATATAATTTCATCAGAAAAAGGCCTGTTTTGTGGTGTTGAATCAAGCATTCCTTAGGTTTCTTACCTTTCAGTCAGTAGATGCTGAGATTTTTTGCCTCTTTTGGTGAATTAAAACATCTTTTTGCCAGGAGAATGATATAACACTACCCAGGGCTGGGGCTTTTGCACTTGATGCTCTCCTACTTATGTTCCTGCTGAATTTTCCCTATGCAGTTTCTGGAGGGGTGAAAAAAAAAGATTTCTAGAAAATCTATCTTAGGATAGTTACTACAGAGGAAGGAGAGATAGATCTATTCATTGAGACTAATAGGCTTCTAGAAAGTGAAACAATATTTTTTTTAAAGGAAAAAAATAAAAAGGTGTGTGTGTGTGCATGGATGGTGGGCAGGACAGTGGGAACCTGCTCTGGCATTTTAGTGGCTGACTTTCTGCTGGGAGATGTAGGTTCAAAGTCTCTCAGCAGAGAAAACCCAAGGCTGAGATTGGGCCATTTGTGGGTGTGTACTCTGTGTGAGTGTGTGTGTGCAGTCTCATACTGCACTTGTCTTTGTGTTTCCCAAAGGCTGGTTTAAGCAGCCTCTTGCTTAGTTTGCTGGTGTCTGTGTATTCAATTTCAATGTGCCTAGAGGCCTCTGATTGATTTATGTGTTGCTGCCAGCTTGAGACAGCTAATGTGGTTATCACCTCTAGCTGTTTACCCCACCCTTAAAAAACTCAATAACTTCAGTGTTCAGCAGCTGGTTTGTGAACAGCTCAAGTATCAGCTGAGGGAGAGTGAGGGGGACACTTGGGCACAGTAACCTCACCAGCTGTCTGAGGCTGAGCCATCTCTTCTTGTTCTTGGGAGCCAGTGTCCCCTCACATGGCAGAGACCAGGGACAAACCAGTTCTGTGGCCAGGTGCCCTTCTGGATATAGCTTAGATACACCAATAAATGTTACAGTGCTGAAGGTAGCTGTTCTAGAATAGTTCATCTGAATTACAGTGCCTTAACTCTGTGTGTAATGAGGAGCCTCATTTGCAGATGCTAAATTGGGAAGCATTGCTAAGACTAGGAAAGCCCATTTGGAGTATACCTGGAAATGGGCACCTCAGGAATGTCACTTGGAAAGGAAGACATCATAGACTGGGATTCAGTTACTTGACTATGTCTCTGCTTCTGGATCTGGTTTTTAGATTCTTTTCATAACTCTAAGTGAAGAAATAGATACTCTTTTACAGTATAGAGGATTTCTAATGACTCAAATAGACCCAGTAATGGGGCATCCTAACCTGTTTGCAGCTGCCTCAGCTCATAGAGAAAAGGGCAAAGTTCCTCTTAGTTATCCAAATAAAGGTTAATTTCTCTAAGTGCTCACCTACTGCCTGGTGGCTTTTTGCAGTGTGACTAGAGTCACTTGACTTAGGGTTCTCATCTTAGCATTGTGATTTAGAGAGAGAAGAGAAACTTCTGGGTAGAGATGCCAATAGTGTCAATTGCTCTGGGTTTCTGAGAAATGTCTAACTGATACAAACTGTGCAAACAAATCTCCATGAAAAGCTATTTTAAATTGGAGTTTACACAGTTGAGGAAGAAACTTATGTTTCCTTTTTCTGTCCAGGTTAGAATTACAAAGGTGGATGCATATAAATAATGTTTTTCCTTGAAATTCTTATCTAGTTATTTTCCATTTCTTTCCCTTTTCTTGTTTACAGTCTCCATGCTTATATAACAGCTCTCAAGAGGAAGCTGCTAACAAGCCCATCTGATTGTTTGTGCCAGCTGTTTTAGTGGAGGTATGCTGGATGTGACTGAGCTCCACCTTCTTTGTTGAGGTACATTATATGAGAAACACCATAATGTATGGTTCAGTCAGAATGATAGCTGCTTAACCTCTTGGTACTCTTTTCATTAATTCTTTCTTGGATCAGTTATTGTGTTTTGTCTGTCACAAAACTGGGTTGAAAACTGCTCTGGGCATGGAATGTGTCATTCATTTAAACAACATCAAGGCACACTGTTCATGTTTAATTATTACTTTAATGCAAGTGCTAAACTGTTTTCAGTTACATCTAACAAACATGTTTTCTGGGACTGGTTGCTGGCTGACCTCAAGTAAGGGCATGTTAGGCTAAGCCTTGAAATGCTGCATCAAGCTGTCATCTCAAATAGAAGTGAGCTCATTCATCCTCCCGTGAACTATCATATAGATGAACTGATGGAAGCAGGATATATTAACTGCCCACCACAAAGGACATTGCAGTGTGCTGATTTATGATGAGCAAATTCTAGAGTAATCCTATTGATGATGCCTAAAAACATCTGTTCACAGTGTTGCAGTAGCTGAGCTGTGTAGTAGATGAAAGCCACCTGTTGGTGAAATCTTTAAAAATTATATATAAATATTTCTGTTGGTGCTGTTGCATCAGTTCTTTTTCAGGATATCCATTATGGCATGACACATTCATTTGGAAATGATCAGAATATTTATAGGCCCAGTTCCAGTAGAACATGAGCATGTGACCAATGCTCTTACTTTCAGTTGCTCAGAAAACCAGTTTAATGCAATGTTTAGAAGTGAATGTCATGCTAAGTTAACTTTAATGACAGAGAGAAAAAATGTCTAAGTAGAATTTTTTTCAGAATAAGGTACACGTAAAAAGCAAGGTCTAAGCTGTGTCTATTTGAGAGATCATTCTAAAAGATTAAGAAGAAACCACCACAATACCTAATGCCTTCATAATGGTAGGATTTGCTGGATTTTGACATGCTTCAAATAAATTCTGAGCAATGGATTTTTGGACATCCACAATCACTTCATAGGGCTGATGCATTCCAATCTGAAACTAAGTCAGAGGGCACATCCACTTCAATTGACCTACCATTCACCCTGATATCATCATTACTCTATCTTAGCAGTTGACTAATATAATGACAGCACTCCTATAAAGATGCAGACCTGACTTAAAAGTTCCTACAGGCATGATCCTAAGGCTTGAGAGACTTGTTTGTTTCTAAGTAACATCTGTTGGGAAAATCCATTATATCTGTCAGTGGATTTGTTTTGACATCTGTGACCAAACTTTCCAGGGTTCTCATTTTTATTTTCTTCCTTCCTGCCTATCTTTCCTGTCTCTCCACTAAAATGATGCTCATCACTATCCTTTCTTTCTGCCAGTGGCAGTGGGAGCAGCCAGCAGGGCTTGGCTTGACAAGTACCAAATGAAGCTTATATGTGCCAGGAATGTCTGCCTGTGTTAGTGACAGCCCCTAGCTTACCAGTTATTGTACCAGAGTCTTTTGAAAGAGAATTTTAAAGTGGGAATGACTGTGAAACCAGTTGTCTTTTGCTGCCCTTAATGTAGAACCATTAAGAGCTTTAAAATTTCAACTCATCTTTTGAGTTTGAAGAAAGCTCTCTTTGTAAATTTCCTGGCCCAGAGTGCTCTTACTTCATCCTCTTGCCACGGTACTCTGTTGGTTTGTCGTGGTTCTAAAGAATAAATCCTGTTTTAAATTTCCTCGGTTTTTTATAACAAAGGGCTCTGGAGGAAAGAAAATCTTTTAATCCTCCCAGCAATAACCTGACACGACCTTCTAAATACACTATTAACTCAAAAATATTAGCAATATTTTGTAGCTGTCTTAAGAAGAGCTTACAATAGAGATGGACCAAATATTTAGAAGAATAATTATACTTAGTTCTGAGGAAATTAGTATCCATAACACAATTACACATTTAAAAAGGACTAAATGTTAAAAAGTATTTAAAAAGCCAGGCAGTGGGGTATTGTTCAGTAGCACTGGCAAAATACAGAGTTTTCTGCATGGTCTTTCTAGGCTTGTGATTTCCCGACTGCCTTAGCACACATTACTTGCCTTCTCTGTGTTCTTTAGTTACTCCAATCTGTTTTTCCTTTCCTTCATGACTGCTTACCTTTCAGAAGAGGTTCAAAATTTATTTTAATATGCTCAACATGAGATCCTTAGAAGATCTGCAGGAGGAGAGTTTTCTGCAAACCTGGCCTCTCTGCTGTGTTAGTAGGCTGCCAAGAGTTGCACACAGCTTAAATACCAAATAGGTGTTTTGTAAAAATTGAATACCATTGTACTAGTATAATTACATTAATCTAACTAATTTGGAAAGAAAATTATGGCAGTAAAGAGTCACAAAGTTAAAAAAGTTAGGTATCCAACACTATACTCTGACTGGAAGCAGAGAGATGAACCTCAGTGTGGGAGGCATAGTAGGAAAATTCAGAGAAAAGTCAGTAGGAAAAGCTAGAGAAAGAGAACTAGCTTGAATTTCTTGTCTCTTCGGTTAAAATACCTGAATGCAGAGATAAAATAGGGGTTTGGAACCTGAAGTTTTTTTGTTACTTTTATGCTTCTCAGGTATGCATTTTGGTATGTAGCAAGTAGCAACTGTGCATTCCCTCGTAAAAATACTTGCTAAATCCTACAGCTTTTAGTAAGCCTTTCTCTATCATGAATTTCTATTAAATATCTGATCTAAACCTAGTGATGTCACTGAGAGTCTTTCAATTGCTTCAAGTGCAAATTGTGAAATAACAGCTGGATCCACAGAGGGACATGGGGGATATGATGCCCCAAAGTAGGATGTACACAGGTATTCCCTGCTGCTATGTGCCAACTGTTTGCCTTGGGGCTGGTAATAGCCATGCTGTCTGTCTTGAGAGGGGAGTACTCCAAGGGTGGAATTCCCACTTTGAATTCAGATTTGAACCTGGATGAGCAGTTCCAATGGAAGCATATGCTTGGTGCCAACTCCTCCTCCTGAAGTGAGAACATTTCTGGGCCAAGAATTGTAACACAGA
Source organism: Muscicapa striata striata (assembly GCA_030060385.1). Taxonomy (NCBI): domain Eukaryota; kingdom Metazoa; phylum Chordata; class Aves; order Passeriformes; family Muscicapidae; genus Muscicapa; species Muscicapa striata. The sequence continues at coordinate 469,156 of JAREIS010000055.1, forward strand.
ATCAGCAAGGTGGGAAAGGACCCCTGGAGATCATCTAGTCCAACCTCTCTGCTCAAGCAGGCACGTTAGTCAGGATTGTGTCCAGACAGCTTTTGGATATCTCCAGAGAGGGAAGCTCCTCCCTCTCTGGTTAATCTGTCCAACACAGTATGGACATGTTTGGGTGGGACTCTTTGATTTTCAGTTTCTGCTTGTTGCCTCTTGTCCTATTGCTTGGCACCATTGAGCAGAGCTGCCTCCATCCTCTTGTGCTGTACAGGGCAATATCATGGGAGGAGAAGTGTGGCAGGAACAGTCAGGTGTGAATTACCTGGGTCTTGGTGTCTCACTTTTGCAGCCCAGGCCCTCTGTCATGGCAGAAGAGGAGGGCACAGTGGAGGCAGGAGGAGCAGCTCCACAGGCTGTAGTACTGCTGGCTCTAGCACAGCATGTCCCTGCTGTGACCAGCACCATGGCTGTAAGTCCCTGCTCCCAACCATGATCAGTCCTCCAGCCACTTTCACTTTCCCCCAAAAGCTTTCTGCTTTTCTTTGAGGGTTGTACTACTGCATTCACTAGCCTCTGCAAACCCCTCTCAGGACTGTCTTCTTATTCTCCTGCATGTTATTTTCTTCTGACAAGAAGTAGTTATAACAAGCAAAGTCCAACTCCTGCTTCTGCGTTTGACTCTGGAAGAGATCCCTCAGGCTGTGCCGTCCAGTTCCTTCTCCAACCTTGTCATGCTGATTCGTGCTTTAGCCTGTAGCTTCTATTGTTGTATTTATTGCTAAACAAAAGGAGAATTTTCTTGGTCCCTCACTTAGACTGAGTAGAAGATAGTTGTGTCCACCAGCTTCCATGAGCTTTGTGGCTGCTGGCTGCTCAGAAACTTGCTTGCTGAGCACCACCTCATCTCCAGCAAGGCAGGGTGCAAAAAGCCATTGATGGCCTGGCAAATCCAGTAATTTTATCCAAGCCCATATGGATCTTATATTATTCATGGCTTCTGATGGGCTGCATATCCCTCACTGATTTAGTGGTTGACTTGTGATGTTTTTCGATGAGTCAAATCTCTGTAATAGTGACACTACATCCATGTATGTGGTAAATGTGAAAGAAAACAGATGTCTATAAAAATCACTGAGTCTGATTTGGAACGATGAACAGTATTGTGATTAATCATAGCTGTACAGCTCATGTGTCGTATTTCTACAGGATGGGATGGAAATTGCATGTTTCACACCTATATGATTTCTATCTTAATATTTGGACTCAGTCAAATAAAGTATTGGGCTGTTTATTTGGGGAGAAATGGCACAATTACTACTGAGTTTTGAAACTTCTAGTACAATCATGTACCCTTGAATTCACTTCAACATTGATTTTTTTTCCTGGCAATATCTGCACTGTGCTCATATGCAAAAGGAAACAAACAGTAGCCAATGAGTAAGTGTCATCTACAAACGTGGAAAGAGAGTGTAGCAGTTGATCCTCTATAGAATTCTCCCAATGAAACACAAATATTTTTAGTTTTGTTCTTACAAGTTGCCTCAGACCGAAGCTAAAACATTTGCTGAACTCTAGATTAAGGACAGAATCCTAATGCAGATTTAATCAGACACTCTGAAGCACTGAGTTACAAAATTCCTGAGATCGGAAGGCAAAGAATTTCGCAAAAATAAGTATCAGCCAAGTCCTATTCCTGTAAGACTGGAGGTTGAATAATGGAAGAGCAGTGGCAGAAAGTAATAGCTGAACACAGAAAAATGAAAGGTCTGACCCTGTGAACTAACTTTAAGGTCATGAACAGGATCTTACAAAATCAACACAAATTCATTACTGGAAGAAACTAGAATAAAATCTTAAACACAGGGCAAGTGTGATGAGTCAGATCTGGTCAAGTGGTGTATAAGTGCAAAATTCTGAATAAAAATAATCAAATTAACATGCAGTGAAGAGTGAATTTCCATAATGAAGCCTGTAGTTTCCTGAAGAGATTTCTCTAGATTGCTAAGCATGGCTTGGACAAGTCACAAGACAAAAGAACTCCTGCTTTTTGCAAGGCTCTGTGTGCTCTGTAACAGGATTTTGGGAGATGGAGAGACAGTTTGCATATTTCTTTGTTGGATTACATTCTTTGATTTCAGGACTGAGGAACTCTCATATTCTGTGGAACCCACTTAAAACCTTGTATTCTGGCTTAAAGAAAGACTACAGAATATTCTAAATGCAGTAATGAAGATCTGGGTTTGTTTTACAGAAATACATAAGATATATGTTGGTAAATGGACTCTGAGTGTAGGTGTTAGATATCTTTCATTTTTTGTACTACTTTTTGAAAGATGATATTTCTCAGAATAATGTGAGAAGGCTTGGAACACTGATTTATTCCTGTTGGAAAATCATTCTGCAAATGACTCCAAATTGCAGTAATTTAGAAATCTTGAGGTTCTTTCTATATTTGGATTTGTACATTTTGCAAGCTTTTAGTAAAAATATATGAATCTTTGGTAATTACTTTAATTCTTGAATAGAACTTTAACTGAACTAAATACATGAATGTACCTTACAGGGCTCAGGCTTTGTGAGACATTTCTGCTAAATCGGCTTTTGAATTTCCTTTAGATGAGCTTAATTGTTGACAGATTTTTCAAAAGCCAACAACAGCTTGCTTTGCTAGCTAGTATTCACATGAACTGGATAGTCTTGTGAAGTCCTTTATGCAATTTGCATAATATTTTTCTTTTACTGCAAGATGAAGTGAAATCCTTTGTAGTGAACCTAACAATGTTAGACATTGTAAAGACATCAATCCAAATAAAATTTAAAAACCAGAAAAATTACCCTCCCAGCCTGTTCTTCACTATCTCAAAATATGCACAGCTAGAAAAAACAGACTTTAAAAAAAAAAATTTCCCCCAGAGAATTTTTTAAGAAAATATCCTAAATAGTGATATGTGGTCTTCTAATGAACGTATTATGAAGATATTTTGGTAGTTACTTCAGCAGTCCTGTAAATTGAATTTTCATTTGAGATCCCTCAAGTCAGAATGCATTATGTAAGCAAATCTGTTCATTAAATCAACAAAATAAATATTGTCCAACCATGTGAAACAGATAGATAAATTCTGCATCTTATCTACCCAGAAATTTTTGTTGTTGGTGGTAATAGTCTGGAATTTCTGTCTTTGAATTCTACTGTCTGGAAGCATAGGTGGGAAGAGAACAAAATAAGAGCTAAGCAGTAGAATCTCTATCCGTAATGATGGTTGTAGATGTCTGAGTGAAGTGAAGCATGTAGAAGCCTCAAAAATAACTGACCTTGTTTTTCTCCAAACATTTCTGAAGAATTCTGTTCCGTTAATAATGCCTTAAAAGTAATAAAGACTGGGATCTGTGGATTCTAGCCAAATGAGGCCACATCCTACAGTCCTTGCTTTGTCTTCCTGGAGTATTTTTCCCATGTACTCATGTAAGATGGGGACGAAGGACTGGATAAGGGTGGCAGGATGGGAAATAGATTGTCACCTCCGAGACTGCGTTTGCAAACTGCTGGAACCACAAATGAGCTCAGTGTTTAGCAAGATGGTGGATGCCAGCATGAAGCTTGGAAGTGCCAATTTTAATTAAAAACTGCGTTTTCAAATCAAGTTCCTAGTTAACAATGGGTGGGAAATTCTTCCCACCATGTAGGCTTTCTGAATGCTGTATTGACTGTCAAGATGGGTACTGCTTCTCTTTCCACAAAAGTCCTGCTACCATCATCTTCCCCATCACCTCCCCCTGCCAGGAGAAAAAGACTACATTGTTTGTGGAATGTCTCCTGGTTCATGTCCTGCATTTAGGCCAGAATAGACAGATTTTATTTTGTCCTTCCCATCCCCCTTCCTTCATTGTTAACAATGGAGTGAACACATGAGATTAACATGGCTCTTGACATGGCTCAGTTGTTTGCCATTTGGAAACTACAGATTTTTTGGTTGTATAATTGTAAGAGGAAAAAAAAAAGTATAAAAAGATTCAATCATTTTCTGTTTATTCCAAAGACAGGGAGAACAGAATACTAGGGGAGAGGTGGGGGAAGCCAACAACAAAAAACAAATTAGTTTAAGAACCAGCATGTTCCCCTTACTTTAAGGAACACAGTAAACATTTCAAAAGTGCATGCCAACTCATTATCTAACCCAGTCTTCATTGACTTCATGAAAAACAGCAGCAGTTAAGCAATGTTTGCCAAAAGCAAATTTGGGTACATGCATTGCTAAAAAAATGTGACATCCGCTCTGTACAGGTTCCTTAATCTACCATACAGGGGCAAATCAACATTTCATCATTATCGTTTCTGTCTGCTGTTTAGTCCTTTCATGATTGCTCGTGTAGTCTGTTTTGATCATTGTTTACCCAAAACTCTGGTATGACGTATGATTTGAATTGTTAGCCAGAAACAAACCTCTGCAAGTGTTTAAAAATGCAGAGATAGCTTTGGTTAATATAATCTCAAATGTAATATCTGTTTGCAAATATCCTTCTTACAAATCTTATTGTTTAAAAAATCTTAAATGGACGTGGAATATTTACGAATCCCCTTTTCAAGATTTAAGATTTAATTTGTCATTGATGTCATGTATTTTTAAAAACTAGCTTTCTTGTCTAGCTCAGGAATAACACGGGTGTCTTTCTTTTTCAGCCAGTTTGGTGGCATATGCAGTTTACAGTTACATTGTTAAAAATACTGTGACAAAGCATTTGAATATGCTTTATATTCAAGTATTGCCATTTATTGTGATAACAAGTGATACAGCATATTTCATTAGCTGTTCCTTATGGATAAAGTACCCATTCCTTAGTAAATACATTCCTCTGTTTGTTCAAATTATGTGTTTATAAATATTTTGAATCATATGAAACTTTGTTTCCTTTGGGAGTAACTCTTACTCAAGAGAAAGGCAAGCATCTATTTGAACAATTGTTTTATTAAATAGCTTAAAGAAAAGTTCCCTTCAGAAATTGTATAGGATTATCCCCAGAGTCCTCCCATTTTCTGGTGTGCATGTTTGGGTCCTTTGGGCATTGATTTCTTTCATCTTAAGTTTCTGTTTTCAAAATTATTGGGTCATTTTAGTAAGCTTTATTTTGCTTTGGAATCTACATATTCTTCTGCCATATGTTTAAAATTCAGAGTTGCTGCACAGCTCTGATCATTAGTTTTTCTATTCTGCATATAGTACATCATACTCTTACTTTGTTATAAGCAAAGAAAAGTGCTTGCTTACTTGTTTCTTAAATATAAAGTTTCTGATTTTTTAATTTTTATTTTTTAAAAAACAGAAACCTTCTGGTTCAGAATTTCATAATGGAATGAGGAATTCTGTTCGTAAAAAATAATGCCACTTGCTTATGTTTTTGAAACATTTATCTCATTTTCCCATGGGGAGAAAGAAAACAGCTGTTGAAATTAGGATTTCAAAATTGGGAAAAAAATTAAATAAGCTCCCATTTGACATTTTATCAAAAACCAGAAAATGTTGGTAAAATTTATCTTTGCTAATTTTCCCCTTCCTCAAAAATCCCTCTTTTTATTGTTGAATTTGTAAATCCTTATGAGGACTAGGTGACAGAATGCAGATTGGATTTTCTTATTTTTCTTTTTTTTTCATGGGGGGAATGTGTTTGATTTTTTTTTTTTCCAGTAGTTATGTCCAAACCAGAGTATATCAATATGTTCCAATATTTATTTCAGGCTTTTCTTTTTGAAGCAAAGATTGCTTCACTCCCATGGTGTGGTTACTTCAGTCAATGCTGTGTGATATGGGAAGGATGCTGATGTGGAAAATCAAGGTGTTACACTTTGGAAGCAGTTTTTAAACAGGAGAAAGAGCATTAACATTGTCAGTCAAAAAACCTGCACCTTAGCTATTGGTGTTGATGGGGAAAATGTCAGAGAGAGGAGCAGTACGTGCTTGTACCAAAAGTCTCAGCACATTTTTCCTGATAGCAGCCAGCAGAAGGTGCTCAGGGAGAAACATAAGAAGCAGGGCAAGTACAGAGTGGCTCTTCCAGCTTCTGACACTCGGCAGTTTTGGGACTCCCTGTGCTGAAGTTGCATCTTAAGCATTGTTTTTATGAACCACTGAGTGAGGAAGCAACAATAGGAACAATGGATCACTGTTCAGCATCAGTGGCAACTGTGCTTAGAAATAAGTAACAGTGCCACTTCAAAACGCTTGACATGGACAACAGAGACAGAAGAGCCAGGAAATTATGGTAGTGCTGAAGCCACACCCATGGCCAGAGGCAACATCTCGCAGCTCCTCCAAGTTGTGAACTCCTTGGGAGCTGAGAACCCCTACCAGGCAGAGAGGTAGGAGCCAAGCTCATCATTTTATAATGCAGCACTTTCTGCCCATGTGGTATGTTAATGGGATATGGTGTCTTGTTCTCAAGTGTAGGGGTTCCTGCCTGTGTGTTCCTGCTGAGGTTTTTGTTTGGTGAGAGCTGGCTGACTTTGCCTCATACCAATACATGATGCCACCAGTCACCTGATCTCTTGAGGTTGACTTTGCATTCTCTCAGAGTTACTGTCTCATTCTTTAGTTCCTGCTGGAGGATCTGCCTCATGTAGGATGAAAGCAACCCCACATCTTTTCCTCTGGCAGGCCTCTTTGCAGCCTCCCCAATAAGTAGCTCTGCATCAGATTCCCAGCACAATGCTTGCCCTAATATGTGATCAGCTGTGTGCTTCTTTTCACAGAAAATCATTTGGAAAATGACTCAGTCTGAAGAATAATGGGAATTCAAAATCTGGCTCTAAAATTCCTTGTGAACCAGTCTGCTTCTCTGCAGAAAGGGACAGGTGGGTTGCTGCAAAGAGGTTGGTGAGCCCCACTGTTAGCCAGTCTCTTGACTCTGCATGGGGCACTGAGTCCTGCTGAGCTCCTGCAAGTGTTTTGTGAGCAGCACTTCTCCCTGCAGAGTGTCAGTGTGCTGGACACAGAATAAAAAGTCTGTCCTGGTGTGAGCCCTGCAGAGGACGGGAGGGCAGTTGTGATGGGTGGGAACTGAGCTGTGCTGGTGTTGTGGGCAGCTCCCACTGTGTTTTGGAGACAGCACCTCTACATTTGAAGTTTGCTTGGGGATGCAGGGTAATGTGCCAACACAGGTTTTTGAATAGTTCCCTGAGGCACAAATAGTCCTATTCATTTCTCTGAGTGTAACGCAGCTGCTGGACCATGGTCATCTGCATGTGCAGCTCTTCGTGTTTTACTTAATTTTTTAATTTTTTTAAGAAAGTTACTGAACCCCACATAAATTTTTGCTTCAGTAAAGATTGTGTTAAGTCATCAAAAATGTCAGGACCTGGGACTAGATAAGAATGAAAATTGTAAGTGTCCATAGTAATACGAAATGGAACAAGTTTTTCTCTGTCACCTGTCTCTCTTTTCTTGAAATTGAGAATGTTTTGAATGTCAGGCCTTGTTTGCTTTTGCAGTATGATTATTCTTACTGCATCCTTTGTCTTTCAGAAAGAGCAAATAAAAAAAAAGCTTTGCTTCACATTTTTGCTTGAAGATAAACTGGGACATTTTAAAAGAGTAACTTTAAATAACTGTTTACTTTTATGTTGATCACAGCCAGTTGTTAGGGCTACAGCTACATGGCTAAACTCCCATAGTTTTTAATAAGAATTTAGGGGCCAATGTTTTTGAAAGTGTGAGAAGGATGGCATTGGTGCAAAGCAGTGGATATTCTGCCCACTTGGCCTGAGACAACTGCAAGACTGAAAATGCAGCTGGTCTAGGTCAGTCCCACGGAAGTGGCAGGGCACAGTCTGTGAATTACACTGATATACACAGTTACATTAAGAGAGTTTTTCTGTATTTCTTTTTTGTGGATAAACTTTTGCTACGTGCTAAATTTAGACTCACATTCATTTCTGCAAAGCCAGAGCTGAACCACACCCTTCAAATGAGAAGAGCTGTTGCATTAAATCATTGTGCTTCTCAGAGGTCTCAGTCAAATGAGGACAAGATTGCAGGCAGGTGCAATTTCCTTGTAGAAAATTGATAGATGGTGCTTCTGCACTCTGTAATGTGTTGGTTTTAGTCTTTACAAAATACATTCTGTTATAACTAGTAACAAATCACACATCTGGAACAAAGAGGAATGTAGCTGACTAATATATTTTATTTATTCGCAATCTGGTTCAGATCCCCTGGTTCCTTTCAATTTTAACTGTGCAACAAATGTACTCCCAGTCTTCATTTTATCACTTGTTATAACATTTAACAAAGGTCATTGTGACCCAGAGGAAGTTTAAGGGGAAAGTGTTTTGGTGGATCGTGGAAATGGAGTTTAACTATGATGACAGTGGGCATGAAGCCAAGCCCAGCTCTCCTGTGTGTATTTAATTTGTGCTCTTTATTTTTCCTTATACCAGGCTGGATTCAATCATGGAGCCGCATCTATGGATGAGGCAGAATTGCTCAGTAATTAGTACATCTTTCTTCTCTGATTCATTTTTTCAAAAGAATACTTGAAATTGTTTACTTTTTCTGTGGTTGGATTGTCAAATTAATAACAAAAATGCAGCCACTGTGGAAAAGAACAGTCTTCCAGTGAATGCCTAAAATATTTAATTCTGTGCTTAGTAGCCACCATCTTGTCAAATCTGGTGACAAACTTTCTTTTAATGGAGATTTACTTGCTCAGGTCACTAAATTCAACACCAGAATGTCCTTGTTTTTTTGATTCGTGATTTTATCACTTTAGATTTTGCCTGCTTGAAGTCTGTCTGATTAGGCTGGTGCAAAGAAAATTATACTTTGTGGTTCAGAAATGCCAAAGCTGTTCTGGTTTCCAAAATACTCAGAGAGAAATAATTGCTCATATTATTAAAATTTATTAGAAATTATCTCAGAGAGATTTGTACTATGCTTTGCACTTTTTTTTTGCAGTAGTAGAGAACCTACCCATAAGGTAGGCATTTGTGTATCTACCCACATTTATAGCTGCTAGTGCTTCTGAGTACAAAACAGTCAGAAGGTTAATTTTTAAGAAATTCTTAGTGCTTTGGTGTATCACATAGTTTAGAAAAGCTCTCCCAATTTATCTCAAAAGGCAGTATCATGTATTGCATGTTTTTTTCATGTGCATAGGTTTTACTGTCTCTGTAACACCTTGGTGCTGTGTTATCAAGTGGTTTGTGCTCAAATTTTACTAATTTATGGATTGCAGTACTGTTGAATTGATTATGATTTCGTTTCCTCTGAGGAAGAAATAACCTGCAGTGCCTCAAAAGTGTGCATTCAAGAACATGGCATACATTAATTATATTGTGTCCAGTGAAAAATGTTCTTGTTTTTGAAACATAATCCATTTTCTGCCTTTTCTACAACTGCACTCAGAACACTTTATTCTTCTGGTATTGTTCCTGTAGTGAAGTAATGCTTGAGAGAGGGAGTGGCACTCGAATGTATTTAATACATTCAGTTTTTTATCCTGTGCAAGTTTGGTGTAAATATCCTGCATTTCTCTGTTCCTTCATATTTGCAAATATATTTCTATATGGATTACTGATTTTTTTCCATGAGTTCTCTGGTGCTGTAAATAATACCTGAGGCTTTACATCTATGCAAAGTCAAAAGACAAGATCTAAAAAGTCTAGCATACAAGCTCAGATGAGCTTAGCTGCTAATAAGCCAGTTTAAACATTTTTTTTTTTTTAGTTTTTGGGTTGGTTTTTTTTTTTTTTTGGTGAAAGTAGGAGTTACTTTTGCAAGGAAAAGTCTTCCAGTGATTGTGTAGCTCAAAGTAAGCAATTTTTGTTCTAAATGTAAATATTCTTGTTTTTCTCCTAACTGCATCACATACAACTTCTTGTATAGGAAATACACATACTGCTATTACTAACATTGTTTTGTAGTGATATTTCAAACTGAAATTGTTGATTTCCATGTCTTTCTGTGATGATATTCTTCCTATTCATGCACTTAGTTCTGATTATTATTGTATATCCAGTCAATGGAAGGCCAAAATCCCTTTAAAAATACATTCACCACATTAAAATTTGTTACCAGGTTGTTCACAGCAGCTACAGAACATGTGTATCAAATCACAGTATATTAGTAATACGTTTTCAGTATGCTTTCATTTCCTACCTCCCTCCTACCATTGTGTGTTGGGCTACAAAAACAACTGTTGTCTCCAATCAAAGTAAGAAAATGTAGTATTCATAGTTTCAGGATGCCATGAGCAATGAATAGTACATTTCCTGTGGTTCTGTGATTAGTTTGTACTAAAGTATATTACAAACCTTGTCTCCAGTTAAAAACAAAAATAGGAAAATATATCAGGCCCTTTATTTGTCAGAATCACACTGAGTAGAAGTTTAACTATTGTGTCAAGGCTATCTTCTCAACAACACAACAGGCAAACTGAAGTGAGAACAAAGTTATAGAACAAAGTACAAATGTGTTTGCAACCAGCATTTCCATGAGCTAATTCACATTTCACTGTGTACTTATGGGATGCCACTGTGACACTTGGTTGATGTACACATGCTGGGTAGGTAAGGGAGGGGGAACCATGTTGTACCATACTTCTCTCATGGACTCATGGCCCTTTCCCCAAATCCAAATCGAGCTAATTTATGCCTGTTGGAAGTATAATTACCCCTGTTTCAAGCAGGGCATACAATTAAAAATGAATTTAGAACTGCCTAGTATGTTGGCCATTGTGACCCTCGTAGTCACTGTGGCCATCTCATCTCACAGAAGTCACCTCTGGCCAACCAGCAAAGTTGCTGTGTAGCAAGGAGAATTTAAAGGCAAATCTAGGCTCTGTTAAGGTCAATGATGGTTTTGCTGTTGACTCTGATGGCTTCAGAATTTGTAAAAAATTATTTCAATGTGTCCAAAGATCTGTTTTCTCAGAGCATAATGTGCAAATGGGTCTCTTCTGCAGTGGCACTGTGGCCTGGGACTTGGGATGAGGGAGTTTGCAAAGGGCCAAGAGCAGCTCATTGAAAACTTCCTTTCTGGACCATAGAAACCAACAGGCATTTCTGAAAATGCCAATAATAAGATGAATCATATTATCTGTTATATCTTAGAACTTCTGATTGAGTATTTAAGAATTTATTCCTAAGTATGCCAATTCTTAAACTAGAGTGACATGCTACCACACTATTTTAGTAGTACAGTCACATTTTATTATCTTGCATGATTCTGTGGAACAAAACCCTTTAAAAACTTGTAGGGCAATCTAAATACCATTTAAAATTTTTGCTATTATTATTTTAAATGCCAGAACAAACACAGAAGAATTTTAATCTTATTAATATATATTTTAAAATATTAATATTTTGCTTCTGCTTGTTAAAACAGTATTAAAACAGGGTGTAAATGTGTTTGTAGTTAATTCCCAGAGGACTTGGTGTCAGAAGAAATGTCACCCTGTCTTGTACTTTTTAGGAAGGTGGCCTTGACCAGATGTAAGCTCAGAAATTGCAATTGCCATTCACGTAAATGACTAGCAGGTTTATCCTGGCTTTTTCTGGGGCCATCTTGACTTTTGGCAAGAGGCAAAGAGCAGGACTACAAGAAAATAGTAGTTCTCATGGGAACAGTAAAAATATGTTGGTATTGTTTAATTCTTTCATAACATGCTAAATTAATTTATTTGTTGAATTTTTTAAAGTATTATGCCATTGGGGAATGTGTTTTTCATATAGCAGTCTTACAAATATATTAGAGTTTTAGGGAGAACAGTCACAGAGTAAACATCACTGGTTATTCATGTTGGGTGACTGGGAGACATGAGGCTTGATTTTTTTGCTGCTTAACATGTTGTATAGTAGTTGGCATCAGTGCATAGTGGTCTTACCTGTACGTTTTGCAGTCTTTTTGCAGATGTAGACAACTGTAAAACGTTCAGGATTGTAGAGTAGCAGGTTCATGTGTTTCATAAATTCTTGGAAAGTTATCATTTAGTAGATGCTTTTGATTAGGTAGGTACTTGACAGTTTTCATGTTTGGTTCAAAATGTATGGTTCAACTCTGTTTCTTCTAAGCCACTGTTGGATATGCTTGGGACTAGGCCTTTAATTTTGAAAGATAAATGAAATTTAGTTTTCAGTTAACTCATTTTTCAGTTGATTATTTTAGTAAGGGGACCTTATTATTTAAGTTGAAGCAAAACATATTCTCTGTTCAATATACCATGGGTAAAAAAAAAACCACCTCAATTTTGTTCCCCATTGTTCTATTGATAATTCATAAGGCAATATCTTCAAAATTCCAATACTGCAAGAAAAACTAGCTTTTTCTTGCTGTTTGGGGAGATACAACACCAGAACCATGTTCCTCATAAATGTTCCTCATCTGTTTATATGGAGCACTTTTTGTTCTCTAAATCTGTACATGTTAAAGAGGGGAAAAAAAGCCAAGCGAGATTTTTCCTGATGGTTCATGATCTTTGCCCATTACCAGGAGCATCTTCTGTTTTCTACCATACATCTTGGCAGGTATTTTTAAAAGAGAAAAAGAACAGTAACAACTGAAAGCCTTTGGAGCTGTCCAGTTTTTCCAAATACCCTCCATCTGACCATTTATCATCTGTAGATATTTCTGTGACTTGCCATACATGCTAGACATAGAGGAAGCCAGGATATCAAACATTTTTATGAATACTGCTAATATCAGAGTTAACCTGTGGGTCAGAAACACATCATTTATTTGGAAACAGGAAGAGGTTGATGCTTGGACACAGACTGGCAGATTTCCCTTAAAATCAATGGATCTCTGCCAATATATGCCATGCTTCTCATTTACAAAATCCCTTTTATTGAAACTACTGATGATGCTTTTTAGCAGATATCATCTTTTTAATTTCTTTCTGGTATTGTCATGAATTGAATGTAACAATGTGAGAGTCATATAATAGAAGCTATATACTTCACAATGAAGGCAAAAGAATCTTATAAACTAACAGACTGAAATTAGAAGGACTTATTCCTTATGCAGGGTTGAATTTAAATTCTTATTTTTTTCCCCAGACAATTGGCATACTTATTGCCTTCTTCCAGAGCTGATAACTAACATGTTACCTGCATCTAGAAGTTCCTGAGTGTATTCACCACTGGCACAAGTCCATCATGGCCAAACTTGGGCTTTTTAATTTTTCACCCAAGCCTTTTCTTATACATCCTTATTTAATCACCATCTTTCCTACTGTTCAGGCTTTTGACCTGGAAAGTCTTATCCAACAGATGCTTTCTTCTAAGTCATCACTTTCAGATCTTGATGCCTTTCTTTATAGAATTATCTAAGATCAGCTATTCTCCTTTATCTGCAGTCACCCAGATGTCTCCTAATAAACATGAACTATTTTGCTTTGGTTTTGTGGTCTTTTGTATTTTCAGCTTCACCTTAAGATGTTGTCTCCAAGCTGGCCTTCCATTTTGCAACTGATGCCAACCTTCATTTCTAGTTTTTTTATTTCAAGCAATTACCTTTGTGCTTTTCTTTCTACTGCTCCTAATGCTTGAAAAAAACTTCCTGTAACCAACCACTAAACAAATATGTAATCTCACTCTACACTCTAAAACTTTTCTTCTTAGTTTTTGGGATGGGTAAAGGAAACCTTGGCAAAAACCAGGTTTCTAGTGATTTTCCTTACAGGTTGGAATATCTAGTGCTCTGTTGCTGCCTTTGGTATTTGTTTCTCAACTGTTCTATGCCCATAATGTAATTTCATTGGGACAGAGTATCTATGTTTTGCTTATGTTCCACAGCACCCATCACAAAGGAATCTTCATCCCTAAATAGTGTTGCTAATCATGAAGCAGGGTTAGAGAACCACAGCATTTTAGGAACTTTCAAAGTACCTGTCCTCACTGACTCTGAGCATGTGTCCTGCAGGAGATATCAGTGTAGGGAAAATTCCAGTGAACATCTGCTTCCTCAGCTTCTGTTGGAGGGACAATAGACAAGTGTGTCACAACACTTGTATTATGTTGGCTATCTTCAGCACTAGGGTTTTAGGTCATGTATAAAAAGAAGTTCAAAAGGACTGTGGAAGCACACTGACAAAATCTCTGACAATAGAGTTGTGGGTTCTCTGAGGGAGAGGGATCTGAACATCTGGGAAAGAACGATAGTGGGATTATTCACAACTTCAGGAGGAGAAATCCTGCAAAAATGTAGGTAAGTTTTCAAAATATAAGAAAAATGGAGTAAAATTAGCATTAGATAATCCTTAGCATGACTGGGGATTGCTAGTGTTCAGCTGATGAAAATATGTGCTCTAAAAAAAAAAATCCAAGCTCAAGATCAGGCTATGCTGCAGGGAACGCAGAAAAATATCCCAATTGTAAAGATATGAGATGACAAATTTCACTCCATGTTTTCTCATTCCTTACTGTGGAACCAAACTCCAGGTCTTTTTGATAGGAATGTTACCTGCAGATGAACTTTTGTGTTTTTGTAAATAATAGATGCTTTTATGCCCAGGTTTAGTGGTTTCTTGCTACCCAGACAAATGCTCACCTGCAGATAAAACCTCTCTCATGCTAAGACCAAACTGACTCAGGAGCCTAAAATCCAAAGGCAGTACCACACGAAATGTGGAGGTGAGACACTGAGAAGAGAAGCAACGGGCAAAGCATGCTGAGAGGAAGAAAGAAAAGGTAGAAGACATAAGTTAGAAACACCGATAAGTTGAGAAGTTGGTTTTCTGAAGAAAGAGGGCTAAACAGGAGCTTGAATACAGATGGCAAGATGTTACAGAAGATGGCAATGAGTGATAATGGGAGAGAGAAATGGGAAGAATATGGTACTTATTTTTCTTTTTTAAAATGTCTATTTCTAGCCTTTCAATAGCCATGAAAATGAACTTCTGTTTTGGGTAAGCTGCTGCAAGTCAACCCCTTTCACTCGTAGTAAATCCTCATCTTTAGAGGAAAATGTCACTGTTTCCACAAACAGTCATAAAGTGTGTAATCAAGCTCTCAGGCAGTAGCATACTTGAGATCATAACAACATGTATACTTCTTCAGGAGCATGAATCTTAAATTCACTGCTGGTATTTTCCCGTGGGCTGGGAAAAGCAATGTCTAAAAGGAGAATTTGTTTTTTCAAACTGTGGAACAAAGGGTATGATATTACAGAGTAAAACTCATTGCTTATATTCAAGAAACTTCAAAAATACTGTAAAATACAAAAGAAAACCACCCTTTCCTCAGGACTTGCAACAGCTTTGCATTTGTTCTGGTTTATAATAGAATCATAAAATTGTTTAGGTTGGGAAAAAAGTTTAAGATCCTTGAGCCCAGCTGTTAATCCTGCACTGTCAAGCTGCTTGACCCTAAGCAGCACACCTACATGTCTTTTAAATACCTTCAGGGATGGTGACTCTACTACTTTCCTGAGCTGCTGTTTCAGTGCTTGACAACCCTTTCTGTGTAGAGAGATTTTTCCTAATATCCCATATCTCATCCCCCACTGGTACAACTTGAGGCTATTTCCTCTTGTCCTATCTCTTGTTACCTGGAGAAGAGACCAATCCCCCACCTGGCTACACCCTCCTTTCAGGTGGTTGTAGACATCACAAAGGTCCCTCCCGAACCTCCTTTTCTCCACACTAAACAACCTCACATCCCTCAGCTTCTCCTCAATAAACTTGTGCTCCAGACTCTTCTCCAACTACACTGCCCTTCTCTGAACATGCTCCAGCTCCTCAATGTCTTTCTTGCAATGAGGGACCCAAAACTGAGCATGGAATTTGAGGTGTGGCCTCACCAGTGATGAGTATGGGGGGGATGGTTACTGCCCTGGTTCTCATCAAGGTGACAAGGATCACCTTGTCATAGAAAAGATCAGCTTGTCAACAAGTTTAATTTAATTTAATGCGCCTTTTATTTATGTTTACTCAGTTTTTATTAGAACAATACCTTTTTCATGGGCTTAAGAGGTAAACAACAAATCTTCAATCAACTAATTCTTTCTAAACTGTTCTGAGAGTCCTGCCTTGTCTTAGCTATGAAAAAAAAAGAGCAGTCCTTAGAATGCAGAGGGAAACTAACACCCCTGAGGATTATCAGTTTGTGATGTAGTGAACATCAGTTGAATTGGCCTGAATGACTTCTATGATGGTGTTATAATTTAAACGGAAAATAGTCAATACTTGGAAAGAAACTCCAAGAAATTGTAAAATGCTTTATTAATGTTGTCAAAACTTAGTCACTAGGAACCATCAACAACTCAGCTTTTGCCTTGTGGTATGCTGCTTGTGAGAACAGTGCAGTCAGTCTCAAGCAAGTCTGAATCACAGGCAAGCCACACATTTAATGGAACTGACTGTCTCTATACTGGCCTTTGGTAAGGATGGATGCCTTAAAGTTCTTTTGTCTCCAAAGATATTGCAGGCAATGAGTCTGGGTAGGTCCAGGACTGCAGCAGAGTACCTCTAAAGGTTTGTTTTTTGTCTTCCCTTTTATCTGGGGAGAGCTTTGGGTTCATTGAGATAATCTGGAAACATAAGGGAACAATCTCTGTAACCGTGGGGATATTACAGGTAAGACCAGATTTTCTAGGAGTGTGCAAGAAGAAAAATGGCAGAGGGAAACATCTTTCTCTCATCTCCCTCCCCTTGCCAAAACCCACCACCTAAACCAAGAAATACTGTACACAGGCCTAGGACAATGTCACTGTTTATTTCAAGCTACTGTTAAGAAGCTGTTATTTATTTAAAACTTCAAACAAATTGCAAAATCATGAGCATCATAATCAGCAAAGGATGTTCTCTTTCCCCTACCATAACATAAACCACAGTATGACAAATTAGCAGAAGCCTGCAGCAATCAGAAAAACCAAACCTTTGCTCTTTCTTCACGGAGGTTTTTAAGATAAAAAACATAAATATTGAAGCTATCCAGGGCAGTGTGTGAAAGAACTTACAGTATTACTCTCAGAACCTGGCTTTCCATTGATTACCTCCATAAATCTTTTTAAGCTGGATGCAGAGAAGACTTGTGCATGCAGAAGATTCTTTCATTTTATTTGGTGCCAGCCAATAGTGGGCAATGTACTTATGACACTGATAGTTGACACATTGTCCTTCATAGCGACATAGTACCTGTAACAGTAACCTAGTTGTAAGTGTAAGGAAAGCAGAAATGAAAAAGTACTCTATTTTGTACCCTCATCCTGTTTGTCTTGTACATTCATATATATTTTGGGTAGAATTCCAAATGGAATTGGAATTGATGCCTCTGTAAAAGACTAGAAAAGAAACTGGTGGGGGAGTTGAGGTGCTATAGGACTTCAGTAAGAGTTTGGGAGGAGAGGTGAAATGTCATACTCACTTTAACAGTCCTGCTGGTTAGAGCATTTAGATTTTGGTGATTAAGGGAAAATACCATTTGGTTTTAATAGGCAATTTCTCTGTATGCCCTTTGGTGTTAGTTTCCCTTGTTTAGTGTGTGGGTATCATACATGACAATGGGAAAGAGAGAAATACTTTAGAAAAACAAACAAACAACTCCTCCCTCTTTCTAAAAAAAAAAAAAAAAAAAAAAAGAAAAAAAAAAGAAAAAAAAAGAATTAAAAAAAGAAAGAAAAAACAAAGAAAAATAAGAAACTGTGGTTGTAAAACCACAAAAATTGGCATTGAGGCTCCAAGGCAAGTGTAAGCCTTGGAATTTCTTTTAGCTCTTAAAAAAAAATAGTCCAAACCAAAACACCCCAAAGCACAACAATTCTCTTTCCATGGAATCCAGCTTAATGATGCTCCCCCTACCCCCCCATTCTTTTAGGAAGATTTAAAAGAATTTATTTTAAGCTTTGGCATAAGTCTTCTTTGCTGCTTTATGTACTATAAAGCATGTTGATTTTTTTTTGTTGTTGTTTGATTTTTACTTAGAAATTTAAGAAATGCCAAGTCTGCTCTGTTATGGTTTTCCCGGTGATTTCCTGCATATCTCAGAGGATAGGTATTCATTTCTTTCTCAAAAGAACAGCAGGAGTGAAAATGTGGATTCTTTAACAAAGAAAATCTTAATCAAAGCCTGTGTTAGTCGCTAAAAAAATAAAAAGTAATTTAAAACAAAAAGAAGAAACAAAGACTTCAGAATAGTCTCACTTTCAAAAGAAACGAATTATTTCTTTTCGGCAGTTGTTTAGTTTTCACTCTCTTGAGTTTGTAATATGATGTGGTCATTGAGAGTCATTGGCAGCAGAACTTCTAATACAGAGGGAGAAAAATAAGGGGAAAGAAAAATATATGGAGTGGGTTAATATTTGGAGGAGCTGTTCTTTGTGCTTTCAGCTCTGCAAGGAACACACCTGGTGACCCTTTTGCACTTCAGTTCCTTCTTAGGTGAAGCATGGCTGAGAACACTTCTGCTATTTTTTGTGGAAGTGCACCGAGATACAAAGATGTAAAATTCTTCACAAGTTATTCTCCCTTTGTGTTGGAGAAGTGGTATTTGGTTCTGATTTTGTGTGACACAACCCTATTAGCCTTTGTTAGCACTTGAAGTATACATAGTAAACAAGTTATTATTTATAATATATTGCATATGCTTATGGGAAAAAGCAAATATGATGATTTAAATGATTTTCATTAGATAATCTGGTTTGATTTTAGTGGCTAAAATAAAAAGAAATTAGATTCCTTGTATCTAGTCCCTTTGAAGCATCTGATTCTTGCAGGTTATCTAAGGGGTGGAATATAAAAAAAATTGCATTTTCAGTTGCACCTCTGGGGAAGAGGACATCAGTGATCAGTTTTGGAAATCTTGGCAAATAATCATTTGTGGATGAGAGTGGGCATGGTGGGAGGGGTAAAGCAGGGAAAAGTGCATTTCTGACTATTGAGGATACTGGGTTTTCAGTGTGAGCTGATGAGAATCTGCAAACATTGAATGGGGCAACAGTCACCACTGGAGGCCAAACAATAAAATGATCCCTCATAAAATATGATGATTCAACTGCATGGATACTCTCTAATGACATGGGTCTTTAGTACAAGTGTCTCAAAGAGGCTGATTTCAAACTAATTACAGGATAACTACCATGTAATTAATGCCTCAGGAATCCAGAATTCTCTGCCTAATGTCTGAGACCAAAGGTTAATTATAAGCACACCAGACATTAAGGCAACTGCTGCTATATGGTTTTATGATCTTTATTAAGATTAAAAAAAATAAAATCTATTTTAATTAAAAATGTCAAAAGAGATCTTGAACTCTTTCTTCCCTTGTGACCCCATCTGAAACTGGAATGTCCTACATTTCATGGGCACTGATTTATGAACACAGATGGATTAAACTAAATGGTGAAATGATAGACATTCCAGCTGACCCCGTGCTCTACTTTTTTCATGGAATTTGTTGTCCATCTTGACATTGGAAATGGCTAAAGTAAGTAGGTAGTTTCTGCTGAGGAGCAAAGGTCACAGGTGAAGCAAGGGGTTAGAATTTTCCAGGTGTAGATAACTACAGTTGAGGAGCTCCTTAATGGAAAATTTGAGCATCTCTGCCACAATGGGCAGCCATTGATTCAATAACAATGTGGGTAGAAGTGAGCAGTAATAGCAGAGGATTTCTGCCATCCAGAGATCAGCAATCACTGAATGTCTTGTCTACATATTCCCCAGGAGCCTGGTGTTGTCTTTTGTACATGCACCTAAATGTGGACAAGACAAAGCATCTCAATATTTAAATCAGTGCTTCTAACCTGAAAGGGACCTAGCAGTAGAGTATTCCTCTGCTTATGTCTTCACATATATTAGTATAGAATATAAAAAAGTAGATCAGTTCTGTCTGTGGATGGGAACATAATATCTGGTAACTGTAAACACCAAATAAATGTGTTTTGTATGGACTTGCTGAGATGCTTTTTTCATTCCAAGTTGAAGCAAGCCCATTAATCCAAGTTTATGCTTTTCTCCCCTTTCCCTGTGTCTCTTTGGTCTGCTTAACAGTGAAATCTTGACATGGTTGAGATGAATATGGTTGGGTTTTGTTGACCACTTTTTTTTTGGGACAGGGAAGAATGTTTTGCTAGTTTCAAGAGATAAAACCAAACATGTTGAAGCAACATATTTTGAAATATATTAGTTGGTGTTCAAATAAGGTCAGAAGTCATGTAAGAAGAAGTTTAAATTAAAGAAGTAGATGATATATCAGTGTGAGAAAGGCAAAGCTGGAAGGTTTGTGAATTTCAGAAAGGCTTAATCTGTAAGGGGTATTCACATACTGGGACATTCAGTCATTTCACAAAAAAGAAAAAAATAACAAGAGTAGCAGTTGCTGACTTATCTCTAAAGATCACCACAAGGGGTTTCACCCAGCCTGAAGACTGAGATACTTGAGCAGAATGAGTGGGAATGCTTCAGTTCCCTTTTATCTAATAATACAAAATCCTACATCTTCCACTGAACAAGATATATCTGGCCTCTAAGTCTTGGTTTGTGTGGCAGAGCATTCTCCATCTTACTCTGTCACTCCATCAAAGGTGGATTATAGTGGATTGTAGTGGATTATCACCCTGCATTGTTTCCCTCTTCACTTGAGCATGCAGGTGAAGAAGGGCTCAGATTACACAGGGAGATGTGTTTCTTCTCCCTGCTCCCTGGATATGTTGTGCATTTTCCATGGAGCTGCTGCTTGATAAAGTAAAAAAAAAAGTCCTGGTAGAAGAGGAAAAGGGATGCCTCCTTACAAGTAAAGCTACTGATCTCTTGTGCTTCAATTTTTGCTGTCTGTTTTGGGTCCAGAGCTTCTTGACTATGCTTCAGGGATTGAGCATTACTTGTAAGTAGGAGCATTTCTTTGGAGATGTGATTTTGAGCTCCCTTGAGCAAAGAGAAGAAATGAGATCCTTTACTGCCTGGGCAATTCCTGGGTGTATATATGAAGACAGGAGCCCATCTGCTTTCACAACCTTCTTTCAATAGAGAAGCATTAACCATGGATTTTTGGTTTGCTTGTTTGTTTATTATTGTTGTTGGAATTTTGTTTTCTTTTTTCCCCCAGAGATAGATATGTAATGTGAGACTCCTGAGCTCCAGAGACTGTAAATGAAACTGCTGCCCTGAATGATCAGGATTTAAAGCATTGCAGTCATCTAAGCCACTTCTAGGGGGTTGCCTCCTGAATATGTTACCATCAGCTACTTGCATGTTATTTTTGCTGCTTTGGATTAAATTCTGAGACATGAATTTATGCTCTGAATTGAATAGAGAGCCCAAGACTTCATTTC
The DNA here is from genome assembly GCA_030060385.1 of Muscicapa striata striata. Taxonomy (NCBI): domain Eukaryota; kingdom Metazoa; phylum Chordata; class Aves; order Passeriformes; family Muscicapidae; genus Muscicapa; species Muscicapa striata. Next base: position 490,398 of record JAREIS010000055.1, read on the forward strand.
CTTTTTGAATTTTCCTGTGGGATCTGAGGTACTGAAAGATAGGTGTTAGAGTGCCTAGCACTGAATTGGCTAACTCCCTTATGGAATCTTGCCCAAATTAGCTACAACATAAATTAACATGCTTTACTTTTGAAGCATGGCTGATAATTTTATGCACATTTTTTAAAATAAAAAGGACTTAGTAATCAATATATTAGCAAGAGGCTTATTCTGTATAAGATTTCTGAAGGATTATGCTGCAGAATAAGCAAGAGAACCCCATTAAACTGTCAAAATGATCGTATCATGAAACATTACCATGCAAATATATAAAACAAAAAAACTCAAAGGAGAATCAACAAAGCACAACTGTTATTGGCATTATTCCTGGGATTTTTTTTTTGCCTTCCTCATAAAAATAATTATGAAAGAAGGACAAGTAACTTACCAGATTCAGTGGTATGGTCTGGGAAATCTTTATGCTAAGCATTAGAGTCTCAGGAGCATGTAAGTGAATCCTCTTCACACACACATACATGCTGTATGAATTGCTATCTGGAGATCTGTTTTATCTTGTTTTGCACCTCATATTTTCCTCTCTACCCTTAGAAAAGCAGGTAAGTAGAGAACATTAGTAATTCATGTACCAATGTAAATGACTTCACAGAAAGAACAGGGTAATTTTGCAGTTGTGATACCCCTAGTGGAAATAATTATCTCCAGTTTAAACACTATAAATCAGTATTTAAAGAGGTGCATGTTAAAATAGAATTTTCTGTTTAGGGCCAAGTCTGCTTTCTCTCAGGAGTTAGTGCCTGAATGATAGGTTTTCTTGCTACTGCTTTTCTTCATTGCTCATGTATTACTTCTTCCCAGCTTGCCTCCTGCTGAAATAATTGTGGTGCTAATAACAATGTGTGGGGAAATGACCAGATGTGCTAGTTTTTTTAGACAATTATACCAGTTTTTCTAATTTTCCAGACATTTTTTCATTTCTTTATTAACTCACCGGTGCCAGGAATTGGATTTTTCCAGTACATAAATCCTAATTAGCAAGCCAGAGAATTGAGTGCTCCATTTTACTCCTGATGTGTCATTTCCCCTCTGTTCTTGGTTAATTGGCATTTTAAAAAGCCAGCTCTTGTGTTTTTAAGGGTAAAAAAAGAAATACAGGAGTATTTTGAGACAGAAGTGAAAATCTGGTAAAGGGACAAAAAATTAAAATAAGTTTTAGTTGGGATCAGGGCATCCTAGTAGCTCTGGGATTGCAGGACATGGAGACCTGCAGAGTGGTTAAGCTGCTGGAGGTTCAGCTACATCTTTCTGGCACTAGGGGTGACTGAACCCCATCCTGCTGTGCCTGTGCTGCTCTCTGCTTGCTGTGGGCATGGAGTGATTTTATTAAATGGTGCCAGCCCTGAGCAGCCTCTAGGGACTGATTTGGTAGAGCAAAGGCAGTGTTTGGTGCACTGCAGATGTGATTTGCCCTTACAGGCTTTCCTTGCAGCCTCATTTTCTTCTTATCAAGGACCAGAAATAGAATGGAGTAGGAGGAGGAGGCAGAGGCTTGTCAGGAGTGAGGGTATCCTCAGACTTTGAGTCTAAGGACTCCTTCTGCCTTAGTATGTGCTTAGGGATGCCCTGAGCCTGTGGGAGGGGTTGGTGGAGGGTTGTCAGGGCAGGAGGAGTGGTTGTGAGTCTCAGGGAGGATGAAGCACTATGTCAGAAGAAGGGAAGCACTAAAAGGTGCTTTTCTGGATAGATAGGATTACAGGAAACTGAAGAGGTTTATGAGGTTCTGAGATTCACCTCAGAAGAAGGAAGAAGGAAGTGATTCCATTTATGAGTGAGGTAAAAAAGCTTGTGTGTCCCTGTTGGCATTGGTGGGTTGCAGTTTGATGCTGAGAAAGATTCACTCCAAAAGACAATATGACAAAGGGGAGGTTCTTGCCTCCTTCCACTGGATAGTTTGAATCCAGGGAGGAAAAAGGGGAGAGTGTGAGTAGAAGGTGATGCCCCTTTTTTGGCTTCTACCAGGGTGCTATAAGAGACAGAGGGAAGGGAAGCAAGGGAAATAAACAGCAAAACTTTTTCTCATTTAGGATCTGAACTGAGTTCAGATCTTTCCCCATCTCCATAAAGGTCTGTCCAAAACTTGAATCTTTTGAGGTTCAGAAAAGGATGATTAATTTTTTTTTAAATTTTTTTTTTTTTTTCTGTGCTAATGCATTAATTGGTTCCAGGCAGACACAGAACAGCAGAGCCAAGATATTGCAAGCAAGGCTGCAGTCCAGGTAATTTGAGGGCTGTCAGGAGACTGAGAAGCACCAGAAGTCATGATAAAACCTGGAGTCTTTCATTTTCCAAAATGTTTCATAGGTCCAAGAGGCCTGAACTGTGTCATGTTTTTGGGTGAGGAAGGAAGGAAGGAAGGAAGGAAGGAAGGAAGGAAGGAAGGAAGGAAGGAAGGAAGGAAGGAAGGAAGGAAGGAAGGAAGGAAGGAAGGAAGGAAGGAAAAATATGAGAGTACTTTGGAGTTATTCCAGCACTGCTGTGCTGTCCTTAAAGTGCACCTTAGAAAATTGTCTCCTAGCCCTGGGGACAATATTTCTGTCCCCTAGGATGATCTTCCCAGCTGGACAAAATCAGGCCTTAGCTCTGCATTCTGCCCTCCCTGACCTGAGACACGGGTGTTACCTTTGCTTATGACCCAGCTGGGTGCTGGTGTTCCTGGCTGTGGGTGCCTTTCCCCACAGAATTGCAGAATTCATGCCAAACAGGTGCTTTTCCCCTTTAGCTGTCCAACTTGGTGTGTTGTCCCAGTGTGAGTGCTGGGAGAAAAACAGCACAACAGCCTTTGGGGGGGCTGCATCACTAAATCCTGCCCTGCCAGTCAGCAACAGCACACTATCACAAACCACAAGAGCTTTCATATGAGCCTTTTATTTAAAGGAAATAAAAAAGCATGCTGGTTTTAGTCATAATTATTTCTCTTTTTTATTAGCTTTTAGGGAATGAGCAACAGTTCAGTGAGTTGTGTTTGTAACAAATACAGGTTTTGAAATAAATGTATTTCATTATTTGCTCATTTTGCAATGAAAGACTCTCTGAATTCTGTCTCCTAAATGGTTTAACTCAACATTAGAAATGGTGCTGCCAAATACCAACTGATTCAATAGATGATGAGTTTCAAATTCCTCTTTTATATGGGGAATGTGATATAGAACAATGACCTCAATTTTCAGCTGTGTCCTCAGATTCACCTCCTTTTTGGCTGTCTCTTTTCCTTTTTCAGTATTTTATCGTAGTTTTTCAAGTCCTGAGGGTCTTATGGGGGCACTAATATTTAATAGCTAGACACTATATCTCTGATGGGTGTTCTAGTGACATCTTTTACAACTAACAAGTGTTTAATAGAATGTAATTAGAAGCTCTGATCCTTAGACCTTGACCTGTCTAGACCTTGTATACAGCTAAGTGACTAGACAGCCCTTAACACTCATTAGGAGTTATCTGCACCCCACTTTACAAAGCTATGTGAGGAAACTGTTTAGATTTAGCCTCAAGCCACCTGCTTCGTAATCTGTTGCTGTGCACTCAGTTGATCCTGCTGTCCTTACAGTAACTGGAAAGCTACCAAAGATTTCATTTAAAAGCAAATATTCTAAATCAGGAAGCATAGAATGGAAACCTGGTTGCTGTATTTGGCAGCCTAAGATCTTCAGAAAGCATGTAAATAGGAGACATCATTTTGATGCTATGGAGAAACATTTACATTTAAATTTAAAGAGAAACATCCAAAGGTAGTTAAGGAAGGTAGCACAATTTGATTTGACACAGTATATTCATCTGGCATATATTTAATAGGGCTCTTTTTACAGGTAATATATTTGTCTTCATATTTCTGGAAGCCCCTTATATCATCAAAGTAAGTTAACTCTTTTTGCTACTGGTTTAAAGAAAAGCTTAAAAAAAATCTATATATGCATTTCTGAGAAGCAGCCTATTTGGCATGCCACCAAGAAACACATTCTTCTCCAGTAATTTTTAAAGGTATATGTGCCTATGTTGTCAAATATTCTTAAATATATTTTACCTAGTCCATAAACCTACTCTGTCTCTTTGTACTTTTTCTCACTTTAGTTTCATTCTAAGTGCATAAACTAGTTGTTGTCTGAATTTTTACTCAGACTTTGGAGACCATTACCATTCCATGTCTTGGGTTTTTTTAAAGATAAATGCGGCAAATCATGTAACAAAGGAAAGGAAAAGTAAAATTCTTATGAAAAGAAAAATAAAATAGAAAATAAAATAAATATAAAATTATCTTCTTGACAGATTTTCAGTGGCTTAGGAAAAGATCCAAATACATTCTTAATACATTTGATCTTGATCCTGTCTGGGAATAATTATATATAACCAAATGCATCCATATATAGAAGACAGATTTTTTAAAAGAAAGTGTCCAAATGATCTTGTTAATGCTGATAATTATTTGTCTTTTGTAAAGGGTTCTGCTTTGAGATGTTAGTTGCAAATAGAGGAAATGAAGTGTTGATGTAGTAAGGAATAATTTACTATGTCTGGAGAGTTCTAAAGCAAAACATCTGGATCAATTTGTTTACAAAGTCCCTGTAGATAAAAAGCACTATCTCTCCAAAGGATCAGTTTGTGCCTTTTCTGAAGAATCATTAAAAAAAAAAAAAAAAGGAAAATTTGCTATCATCATACACAGAAGGCTCTTGGGAATTTGTAAGTAGGGAATCCAAAGATAGTTTGAAATCTCATTTCATAGGACATCAGCTAGTTGCTGAAAATGTGGTGTAGTTTTGTGATCTTAATTTAGTCTGGCCTTCCCTGTTTCTCTGCTTCCCCCACACCCTTCATCTTATAAAATAATATATTTTAGAAGCTGAGAGTCAGTACAGCATGTTAGAGCTATGGCAGAACTGGATGTGGAATAGTATTAAAACCTTTGGTTTCACATGGACGTGAACATCCTCTAATAATTAAGTTTTATTGAAGGTTCATCTCTTGGTGCTACTGAATTAAGTAGGAGGTAACCTCTGACTTAGACATAAATAGTTGGAACTTGAAATGTTCCTTAGCAGAACAAAACAAGAACTTTTTTGTATTCATGTCTCGCAGCCTGGAAGAGCCCAGAATTCTCTTTGTTGATATTTTTCCTGCCATTGAAAGGTGTTTTTGGGTCCTCCTTTAACAAATGTAGCCACAGCAGTTAATATCACATTAGTGAAGTTTGCAATGCCTTTATCGATAGGTTAAATTGCAATAGTGATTTATTTACAATGTTGGTATAGTCTGCTCATGGGACTACAGGTGTTCTGCAGGGTCTTTGAGAGTCTTTTGTTATGTTTAGTACAAGCAGCAGTTTAGCTGTGTTAGCTGTTACTTGGTGCTGGAGGTCTGTACCAAGTACTTGGTGTTTTCAAGAGCTGCTTCATGCACTTCCCTGATCTACAGGGGTTTTTTCAGAAATTTTCTTCATTTACAGGAATTTTCATGGAATGCGAGGCTGAGCCATGACAGATAAAGACATAATGGATATTTCCCCCTAAGAGGACACTTTCTACAGATCTTATATGTTACCTTGATTTTTTTTTTTTTTCTTTTCCAATTTTACCTTTTATGCATCCTTTTAGTTAAAACACCGATTTAAAATACTAACATTGAAATTTAATTTTTGGGTTAGAGATTTGGCATGCTCACCTACTTTTGGTAAGCTCATGAAAAGGTCAGAAACATGGGCTGATGATGTCTATATAGCCATCCTTTTTCAGCTCCAAGGGGCATGTCTCTCCTAGTATTACATCTTTTCTGCTGTTGAGAGAAGCAAAACCTCCATGTCTCCTGGGGGATGTTATCCTTGGAGTGTCAAGGGAATGAAACAACCATGTAGAAGAAGAATGGCCCTGGGACAGAACATGGGTCTCATTCCATGCTAACTTTGGTCATGAATCTGAAGGTTGTGGTTCAGACAAACTTCAGAGCTATTTAAATTCAATTTCAGCTCAGCATCGGCATCCAGAAAGCCCAGCTGAGAGTCCCGTTGTTGTTGACAGTATACTGAGCTCATAAAAACAAACAGGATCATTATATAAATCAAAAGAAGATGAAAGTAGAACCCACATCTTCCAGCTTGAATACTAAAAGTCTGCCAGGAGGAATAAAAGATACTTCCTGTAAGTGTGATGAGCTGAAAACCTTTAGAGTTTTCTTATTTTACATGGTAAAGAGAAGGGGATAATGGCCTTATTAAGCCCTATGTATATGGATGCTTTCTCATTCCAACAGGTTTATTTAATATTAGCAACCTGTCCCTACTATTTTAATTCATTTTATGACACCAGCCCTGAGAAATGATGCTGGTTATCTCCATCTTGGGGTTCTGAAAGGACAAAAGAGAGTATTTTTGTTTCCCAAGAAAACACAGCAAAGTCATTACACTTGCCTGGACTAGATGTCCTGCTGTTTCTAGATCATGCAGTATTTATTTAATCCTGTGTTCCTTTGCAGAAGGAGTGTGTTCTCATGCAGATGCTGAGTAATCTCTCAGTAGTGTGGAGGGCATTGCAAAGAGCTTTGTGCAGTGTTTGTGTTTCTTGGTGTGGACAAGCAAAGTGTGTGCATATAACTGGTTAATTAGGTGTCCTTATACATTTGCTGTTAGTTTTTAAGCAAAAGATTTTATGACCTAGCAACAGTAGGGTCTCAGAAGTCACTACATGTATATTTTATTACAAAGTGGTTTAAGCACTCAAACAAGTGTTTTAGGTTTACTTTGAAGAAACGTTTTCTTTCATAGTTAATTTCAAACCAGAAAAACAATTTAATACATTCTTAATTTGTTGTTTATGAAATAATCTCATGTTCTTTTGATAATTGCTGGAGAAATTAATGGCATTTTTGGAAAAGGTTTTATGATATGTAAGAATTCAGAGTGAGATCCAAAAAAGCACTTAGGTGCATAAAGAAAAACTTAGGCAGAATCTAGATACCCAAATCCAAGGGAGTGATTCAAATCTCTGTGCAGAGACCCAGAGACTACACTGCTGAGGCTTCTTATGCTGCTGAGAGCCCAATGTTGTGCTAATGCATGTGCTCCAGAGCTGTGTCTGAAGCACAGAGGGTGCAGTGTCATCCAGGTGTGGCAATAACAGGTATTAGAAAATGAGCTGCTGTAGGTAATGAGGTGTAGAAGATCTAATACATAGCTGTCCTGGTTTGGAGGACAGGTGTCTGCCAATAAAGGCAGAAGCTTCTCTTTGAAATGGAGAATGTAAACCCCCTCCCTCCAAATTATTATAATTTTGAAATTAAGGGGCTCTAAGGCAAAGATATGGGAATTAGGAATAACAATTCTTTACTAGGAAAATTAAAATAGAAATTCAGTATTACAAAGAACAATCCCAACCCTGACAGAGTCAGAATACAGCCTGACACCCTGTCAGTCAGTCAGGGTGTTGGTAGCAGTCCCATTAGATGGTGGCTGCATCCTCCTGCAGTGGCAGGTGTGGTTCAGCTGAAGCAGTGCTCCTGTAGAAAGGTGCAGTTTTCCTCTGGAATCCAGTGTAAAGAAGGCTGCTTTGGTGTTCAAAATCTCAGTTTTTATCTAGGTAGGAAAGGCTTGGCTCCTCCCCCTGGGTGGAGCATCTCCCAATGGGATGATGTAATTTTATCAGTCATACAGTGGGACTGAATGGGCCACCCGCAGATGGTATTTTCTGGAGGAAGAATGGGTTGTGAAAAGATAAAGATGACTGCCCCACCTGGTTTTAAAGATGGCCCATTAGCAGATAATATGTGCCACGGAGATAAGGAATCACTGCCCCACCTGGTTTTAACAGATGGCGACAGAATGCACATTTCTGGCCACATCCTGTATTGCAGCCCAAGACAATAGCTTATCATAGTTTTGCTCTTACATACCTGGGATGTTAGAGAACATGTGCCATCCACAGATTCACGTGCTGGTACACCTGAGTACAGTTACTGCTTTATATTAGGTTGCTGAGGCTTGTGCTTTTGTTGATCTATTTCATCCTTAATGAAAGTGAAAAAGTGATAAAAGAAGAATTTCGAAGGAAGAAACCAGTAAATTTTTCATTTCCTGCCTTCCCATAGTCAAGAGTCCACAAATAAATTAAAATTAGTTAATTAGGACTTGCAATTCCAGAGACACACTGTTTTTATGCATTAGCAGTGGGAAGATGCTTAAAAATGGTATGTGGAGCTAAGACACAATAGCAAAAGTGTTTCAAAAACTGCACTGAGATTCAAGTTTTGTCTTTGAATTCTAAATGTTACTAATTTAAATTTTACCTGTCCACTTGGGGAACTAAACTGTCTTCGTGAGGCTTCACTCATATATAGAGTTTCATTCCACCCTGTAATAGTTTCCACAAAATTCTAAGTGCTGTGGAACTTTATGTTCACATCTTTAGTGCCCCAGACAAGGAGTTACATATTTTTGTTTACTGTAGATTGATTTATAGTAAAAAAAACCAAAACTGAATTAATCTGTATGTTGGTTGGTAGCAAATATGTAAGAAAAATTGGTGGCATTGTTCTTTAGCTGATATTTCCTTCTGCTGTAAAGTAGATATTTTGGAGCATACCTGAATAAGCTGGAAAATCCTACAAGATTTCTAGGTGGAAATGGACATAATATTAATTGAAGGCTGATTAATTTAAAATAATGTTTTAAGATCCATAAGATGAGCAAGTGGTAAGACTAGAGGATTCATAAGGCAGCTGACAGAAATCAAACCTAATTTCATATGTTCAAAGTAAATTTAACTGACTGTCAGGTGTTGCTTTCGGAACATGACACAATACTTGGCCTTCTGTAAACAGCTTTATACATTGTGTTTTCCTCACATGTCTGAAGACCAGATTAAATCTGTTTCTTCCAGAGAGGCAAAGATTTTCCAAGGTTTTCACTGCTTGTGGTGATTTATAGCATGGGCCAAAGTCCATTTGCTGAATGGGAGCAATCCCTGCTCAATATGTTAGGAATTACAGAGTTTGGCTCACTGATGTGTGGATTGTGTCTCATTCATATGTGAGAAAGTGGTTAATTCTTTCGCTCGAGTGTCTTCTAGGAATTGTGTTAACCCATGTCCATGAAGCTTGGCTGTGAACTGCAAAGAGACCCCTGCTGGGTGAAAATGTGTGACTCTGCACAGGGGAGCCTCCATCCCACTTTTGTAGAGGTGGGGAGCAGAGTCCAGGGGAGCTGAGCAACTGGTGTAAGTGACAGCCCAGTCAGGTGTAGAAAAGGACTTGAATGTGCAAACTAACATAATTTGAAAAAGAAGTCACAGGGATTTTGTTATAGGAAATTATTCAAGAGATGCTCCCCCTGATAAATTGCCTCAGATGAATTTTCTGCACAAATTCTCAGGCAAGTCTGTTCAAGACAAATCATACCACAAGTTGCTATCTCAGGGGTTAATCAGGAAGATTTACATTTAAATTCATACTCTACTGTAATCCAAATTAACTTCTCTGTGTAGGTCAGTCTTCACATCTGTCAAGATGCTGGAATTTCCTTTTCTAGTTATTCTTTAAAAACCCCAAAAATGCATTAGTAAGCATAGTTATTTGCTCCCCCCACCATCCTAGGCAACTTGAAATTGTCACTAGATGGCAATTTCTGCTTTTAATACAGATTACATGGTACCCAAGGTTTTGAATAAATTACACTGACTGTTAAATTAACTGGCAATAGAAGTCAGTGGCAGCATTGTAATGAGCTGTTACTAGATCATTTACAGTCAGGGAGCAACCATATAGCATTTACGTGCATATGCTGGTCTCCTGACATGGAAATTGGTCTGACACACTTGACCTATGTTAGCTGTGGAAATTCCAGACTGAAGCCAATTGCTACACTTCCAAATGCCACAGGCAAACCTGCTCTAATCCGGGAATTCCATTCCACAATATAGACTTCCGAGCACAAAACCAAAATGTATCGTGCTCTGTTAAAATATTTAAGTTGCTCTTGAATTGATGTCTTCACTGCATTCCAGCTGCAGGAAAGAAGAATTTGAAGATGGTTTACTTGAGCCAAATTTTGCATTGTTTAATTGAGCAAAATATTCAAAGGGTGATATAGTTCAACATCTTTTCTCCTTTCCAGTTAATTTAAAGTGAAGTGATAGGCAGAGCTTTTACTCTGTCATGTGAACCTAGGGAATAGAACAGCTTTACTTTCATTAATTTCCTTCTCAGATCTCCAAAACATGTATTCATCCATGGGAATTAGAAGAGAGATCTTCTAGTGCAAGAGAATGTTTGAGATTGACGCTGATCTTGTTTTGGAACACTGCTGGGAGTCTATGGGTTTCAAGGAAACACTTGAGGACAGCAGCACATACTCATAGCTTTCTCCCACCTGCCCTCCCACTCCTTGACAAATACCTAAATCTGTCATACTCAGTGGATTTTACTCCTCATCTGTAAATGCTTTTAGGCAGAAAACCATGGATGTTTTTACCAAACCCTGAAGATTTAGGCTAAATTTTGGGTTCACTAAATGTTCCTTAAAAAAATTTAGAGAATACAAAGCAATCATTAAACCCTTTTTATTAAGTACTGTTAATAGGTCTGAAAAGAACTGGGAGTAACAGAGCCTAAAATTTTTCATTAAAATTATTTATTTATAAAAATAAGCACAGAAAACATTGCAATGATGTTTCTTACAAACCACTGTTTTGAGAATATAATTCCTGTAAATTACTACAGATTAAAAATCTGCTTTAAAGTTATTTTGAGCATGTTTAAAACCACACCTCCTCCCTTTGTTCTATTTTCTTCTGACAGATAAGCAGCAAGATAAATATATTTTGAAGTCATTCTTTTACTGATATTAAAAAAATACATTACATTACTGTGTATTGTTTCTTACCCCTGAGGATCTCAAAGTGTATTAGATACCATACTGTATCTGCAGCAAGTGGTTTGCTTCCTACTGACAAATATCCACTTGTGAGCATCCAAATGCAGAAACACATCACAATTTATTTGAGGGGTCTATTCTGAGACCCAAGGGGAATTTCTTTTGGTAGGAAAGGCAGAATTTCTTATGCAACTGGATTTGAGCATGAACTTGAGGATACAAGAGAGGCAATGGTCTCATATCCAGCCTCTTTCTGTCACACACTGTAGAATCTTACCCATGTGCCATTTGATATGTAGATGAAGTTGGCTATGCTGGTTATTTGGCACAGAAATTGGAAGGTGTCAGGTGTTGCTTTTTTGGCTTTTTAAGAGCTAAAATTTGAAATCTTCCTTTACTTTGGCTAAAGTAAGCGCAGGGTAGAAGAGTGTTAAACCTCACAGTTCAGCCAGTTTCTGCTAATCAGCAGGAACCTGGGAACAGCACATATGCACTGTCTACCCTAATTGCTGATTAAAATGGTTTAGATAAATTCCCCTGTGTCAGGTCATGTATTCCAGTACTGAATGAGCTGTTGAGTGTGTACAGCACATCAAAATGGTAAGGAGAGAGCATTTTTTACAGTCCAGGTAGAATCATGTCAACACAACTCTGTGTTGGGGTCAGTAGTCCTCCTGACAGATTTGGATGTTAAATCAATCATGTATAATGAGTGGAGATCTAGTGTGATGTAAATTTAGGCTCCTCTGAGTGATTGGTAGGGAGGCTCTCAGCTGGAATAGTCTTGCTCTTGTGGAACAGAGAACTCCATGACTAAATGCAAGGCCTTGGATTCTGTGAATGAGAGGCCTGAAAATTCCCAGGAAGCAATTTGTTTGTCTTCAGAAAGAGTACATGCTAAGCATGGTTTCTGGCTCTGTTTGTATGATTATGTAATAACAGGTTGTACCATCTGTTCAGCAGTGGTCTATCATGCTGTTTGCTCCTGTCATATATTTCTTTTGCTAAACTTACCTTTGGGTTTCAGTTTAGATTTGAGGTAATGGATGTTTCAAGAGAAAAATGAGCCCTGATCTTCTTCTGGTCTCTCTTATATTTTCTTGAAGTGTCTTTCTTCTATTTGATGGGTGGACAGCAGCATTTTTAACAGATGTTTTTCACAGGCTATTGCATAATTATTTTTCAAGTGGCTTCTAAAAGCAGATGTTTCCATGTCTTTGATCTTTCTCCTCCTGACACTTTAACACAAACAGCAGATTCCGCTGCTGCTGTCCTTTAGGTCCAGTGAAAGAAAATACCATAGCAGTGATGTTGATTTTTTTTTTTTTCAGCCTGTTTGGCAATAATAAACATGTACAGGCACAATTCTCCTCCCTTTCTCCCTTGTCACTAGCATTGCTTACAGATACTATCTCAGGCTTTCTCTTTTAGAAATGTTGCCTTTCTCCATGACCTTTGTCCATAATTTAGTATTTGATCTTTATTTTCTTCTACAGCTTTGTTTCTAGTAACATCCTGAGTGTGCAGCTGTGAATCTTTTACTCTCTGGAACTTTGGTGTATAACATTTCACCTCATGCCGAGGTAGATCACAACATCACTGTGGCATCTCCATCACTGTGAAGACCTTTTGACATGATTTTTTTTTCCAAATAACCTCATTTTTTTCCCTCTCTTGTGAATAGATATTCAACAACTGGACTTTTCCATTGTTTGCAGAAATAACCCTGCTTTCTTGTAAACCATTTTGTAAGAGGACTTCCTAATTTGACTACTTGTTCCTCAAAGACTGAGAATGCAGCTAAGAATGAAATAACGGGCAGGCCCAGACAAGTTTCATCCAGCCATTATTCATCATTACAAAAGATGAACTCTAGCTGTTAGTCTAAAATTATGATAAATGCTTGAATCAAGGAAACAAAAGCTTTCTAGTAAATCTACTCTGTATCTTAATTTAAACCTGATAGATTTTGCTTCCAGCATCTGATGATGTCACATTGCATCTACCTGACAGCCATTGTTCTATTCTCATTCTGGCTTATTTACTAATTAGTGGGGGTGTAGTAGCAAGGATTCTGTTTTCTTCATCTGGATTTTCTAGCACTGACTGCAGCTGTTTGAGCCATTCAGCCAATTGTCAGTCCATCTTCCTCTCCACTTATTTAACTCATATTCATTTTCTGCAAGAATGGTATTTGAGATAGTGTCAAAAGCCCTTCCAAAGTCAAAATAAATTACTTCCACTGCTTGTCCACCACACTAATCTTAATATAGAAGAGGTGATTTCCTCTTCCTAAATCCACACTGACGACAGTCTGTCACATTTTTGTCCTGAGTGTGTTTGGAAATGGCTTCCAAGTTTCAATACCTTCCCATGGACCAAGGTGAGGCTGACTGGTCTGTTGTTCTCCAGAATCTCATTCTTGCACTTTTGAAGACAGGAATCCAAATTTTTCCCACATAAAGACCTGTTCTGAGCACCCTAAGTGTTCATAGATAATTGAGAATTGTCTCACAATGACATTGGCCAACACAAATGTGGGCATCTTATTAAGTCCCATGGACTCACAGGTGTCCAATTTGGTTAAGTGTTTCCTGATATTAGTTACCTTGGTGGAAGAGTAATCCTTGGTCTAGACTTTCCCACTGGTGTCTGTGGCCTGGGATTCATCAAGGCAAACGACTTTCCTGTTAAAGACTGAGGTCAAGAGGTCATTGAGTATAAAATCATAGAATCACAGAATCAGAGAACCACAGACAAACACTTGTTGAGAGGGACATTATGAGAATATATATGGTCCAACCCTTTGCAGAAAAGGGAATCTAGAGGACGTTATCTAGCACCCTGCCCACTTGTATCTTGAAAAGCTCCAGTAATGGGGATTCCACTGCACCCCTTAGGAGGTTGTTCCAGTGGCTGGTTGTTCTTATGAAAATGAAAAATGTCTTTCCCATATCAAGATGAGTGAGCTGGCCTTTTTGATGTACCCAGTATCTTTCAGCAGCTGGCCCATTTTTGCCCTGGTTTTCATTTTGCTTCCGCTGTACTTGTAGAGGTTTTTCTTGTTCCCTTTCCCATCCTTCAGCTGCTAGTGGGCTTTGGCTTTCCAAATCCAATCTCTGTGTGATTAAACACTGCCTTTGTATTCTTCCTAGGTCCAGCTACCCCTCTTTCTACAGCTTGTATACTTTCTCTTTGTGCATGAGTTTTTTCAGGAGCACCCTTTTCATGCACTCAGGCTTCCTGCCACCTTTTCTTGAGTTCCTGCATGTGTGTAGACAGTTTTGGAGCCCAGATGAAGAGGTCTTTGAAGATTAACCCTCTCTTCCAGACCTCTCTTTGCTCCAGGACTCTCCCACAGGATTCTTCCTGAACTGTTCTTAATCAGGTTCTCAATCAGGCCAGATCTGCTCTTCTGAAGTCTAATGTTGTTATTCTGCTTTTTGCCTCATTCTGTCTCCTCAGGATCCTGAATTCCACCATCTCGTGGTCACTGCAATCAAGTCACCCAACCTTCAGGACTCTGACCACTTCTTCTGTATTTACTCCTTTTGTTTGTGGCATCAGGAGGGCAGCTTGACTGAATGATGGGAATTTACTCATACCAGGAATCTTTGAGCCTTCTAATTTTTCTCCTCCCTAATGAAAAGTTTGAAGGTCCTTGATTTTTTTTTTCTCTTTCTTTTTCTTCTTTCCTGAGTTGGAGATTATCTTAGTGTTTTAGTTTTCTGCCAAAGTTAGTGATCACTTCTCCAACAAAAACAATTTTTATCAGTTTTATTATGACATAAAAGTTTGATGAAGCATGAATTTGCATTTGACTTTTCATGTTGTTTTTCTTTTCCCTGAACCATTTATCCTGTATCTAATTGTTTTTCCTGCTTTATAATAAGTCCTGATGACCTCAAAAGGGTGGAACATGACAGAACATGTAACAAATGAAGATGCTCTTTGTTTCAATTTTTCTGTTCTCCAGGTATCTATTGAATTATCTACTCATTAGAATGTTCTACTTTATCTGGTCTTTCTCATCTGTTTTTTCAGGCTCAAATTTCTTTTTAAAGTGCTGCTAGGCATTTTTAAGCCAAAAAAAAGAGACATGTTTACTTCAGCAAGTAGAGATATAAATGTAGTCTTGCAAAAGCAACCAACTGGTCAGCCTTGTAAAACCTTGGGAAACTTGCAGATTACAGAAAACTAAATAAGAAAGTTTGCTAATTGGAGTATATTTGTTAACTATGTGGAAGAGTCTAACCATAATCCCAGCTGTACAAAAAAAAAGAGAGAGGAAAAAAAAAAGCTGGTGGCTGCTGCACTGTAGTATTTCCTTCTTTTCCAAAGCATAATCCAACTTTTTCTTGAATTAATGCACACAAGTCACTTTAACTGCTGGCTGCAAAGCTTTTGGCTGTTTTTTTAATATTCCAGCCAATCTTTGTATAAAAAATTGTCTGAATTGTTTATAGGTTTGTCCTCTTGCCCAGAGTTTATTCCATAATCTCTTATTTTGAAAACAACTTACGGGGATGCTATTAAGTAGTTTGGGCCTTGCACTGAAAGAGTGTGGTTAGTGGGCAGGAGATTCACAGAAACTGGAATCATTAGACACATGTTTATCAACAGTTGAAAAAGAACAAAATAAATGAGGCAATTTCACCTAAGTATTCCCATGTAGTATTCTTATTATGCTGTATGCCAATGATTCAAGTTTTCACAATAAACTCTTTTTTGTTTTTTAAAATTCTTGGAAATATAGAGTCAGAGAGAAATAAATGACTTGTTAATTACTCTCTCCACATTGAATGTAGGATGGAAAGGGAGCTAACTGAGTATCAGATGAGGTTGATGATGATTATGACTATTTCTGCTGATTCTTTTTCCACTTTTGATGTGTGGATTATGTTGCCAAAGTAGGTAGGAATTTTTGGACTCTTACAATTGCACAGTCATGGAATTTAGTAGTAAGCTGGTGTCAAGGCTGTGTGCAAGGATGTAAGCAACACTTTCATTTGCTTAAGAGTATACTTAGATTAATCTTGGCTTTGTATTTGCTGGAGAGGAAAGGCAGTAGATGGAGGACATTGGCATTTTTGAATCTGACCTGTCTCTAGCTGAATGCCAGATGATGCCATCAATGATGCCTCACTATGCAAAAGAACCCTCTGAACTGTCTTTGAAGATTTTTATTTGCCATCTAAAAGCATTGATGCCTAAAGACTGGATGTGGCACTTAGGGCCATGGTTTAGTTGATAAGGTGGTGATAGATCATAGGTTGGACTTGATGAACTCCAAGGTCTTTTCCAACCTAATTGATTCTGTGATTCTGGGACATTATTTTGTGTCTGGGATAAATAGCTCTGTGGAATAGGTATTTAGTTCAGATGCAGCATTTCATTGATATTTCTGCATAGTGCTCTAGTTTTTGGGAAGGGAAAATGTGAAATAATTTTTTTAGTCATCAGAGAATCCAAACGGGATATTTATTCCTCATAGCCATAAGACTAAATCTGTATGTGAATGATCCAGCTTTGTTCCTAGGCAATAAATAACACATGCTGCTAAAAATAACCAGCCATTTCCCCCAATTGTTTAAAAAAGGGAGAAAGGTTTTATTGAAGGGGGAAGTAAAATTTAGAAATAAAACACTTGAAAAACTCAGGAAATTGCAGAATGAGCCTTCATGCTTCTCTGTGTACTTCCACCAAGTTACAGGTTTTAACTGCATGTTATTTAACTAAGTTAATGGTTTCAGGTTGTCTGGAATTTATGTAAGAAATTTAAAGATTTTTAAAGAAAGTGAGGTTCAGAATAATTAGTAATTAATAACTCTCTGAAGATAGGTGAGAAAAAGGAAAAAGGTAGTGACTAGCTTTAGAAAGAAGGGAAAAGAAATGCTAGAAAGAGCAGACTGATCAATAAAATTTCCCTCCAAATTCTGGAGAAATTGCAAACAACTTAAATTTAAGCACATAGAATACACAGAGAACAGCACCCAGTGTATGAAGAGCAGTCAGTAACAAATTGTGTCAGTTGTCTGTGTCAAGCCAATCCACAACAGAGCAGCAGAGCCTGGATACAGAAGGATGAGCAAGTCTATGTAGATTTTAGTAAGATCTTTGATATTGCTTTATATAGCATTCTAATGAGAATCAAGGCAAATATTCGCAATTAACCTACTGTGGAGGGGGTGCAAAAGAGGCTTACTAAGTGTATCTAAATAGTACTTTTTAGTAGTTCTTTAATATATTGAATCTGTCGGGGCTTCCCAGTATTCAAGATTTTAAGTAGTGTTCTTTATGATGGTATTGAATAGACTTATAAAATTTGCAGCTGACACTAACTCTATATTCACTAAAGAAATTAATTAGGTTTCAAAAATACATTTAGAAATGAAGTTCAAAGGTTGTTTGACAGACAAGTAGAAGTTATTGCACTTAGCCAGGAATAATCAACTCTGTAAATGCAGAATGAACAGCCCAAGTAGAAACTGTAGAAAAGCACTAAGGTATCAGTGGGTCTGAAGCTGAATGTCAGTGGATGAGATGATTTTAAGGAGAAATCTGAATCTATTTGGGTTGATTAACCTAAAGAAGAGAAAACCAAAGAGAGGATGTAGTGGGAGAAGAACTGACAGCATCAACTCTAAGAAAGGTTCTGATTAGAAGTAATGAAAACAGTTCTAATGACAAGGGAGGTGAAGTGCTGGAACAGCTTGCTCACTCTTAGCTGGGAGTATCCATCAGCAGAGGAGACAAACAGCTGTTAGGAATGACATGGTTGTAACTGATCCTGCTGTACTGTGGGATGGAGGGAAATGGGTAACCTCTGGAGTGATTCTGTGTTTCTGTTTATGACATTTTCCTGCAGAATTCTTATTGAAAACAAAAGTTGCAAGTGGAGCACTTGTGATTCCTGCCTTCTGCACACTAAGTATTTTTACTGCAATGTATGAAATCTCCATGAATAGAAGCACAGTGGCAGTTCACTTTATTTAGCAGGTAAGCTTTTTACTACGTACACTCAATTATTATACACTCATTCATCTTGTGTGGTGTGCATTTGGCCCAAAATTCATCAACAGGCAGAATGGGTTAATAGAAAGGGCAGGCAACCAGTCTTCCTTGCTTTGCCTCTGACTCTTTTTGTAATCCAGCTAAAATCCCTTGGGCTCTGTTTGGATTCTTTCCCATGTTTTTTTTACTGTATTTTTTTTCCCCTACACGATTCAAGGTCTTGCTTGATGCAAGCATTGGTAAAAAAGGATTATGTCACTGTGGGTGTTTGTGTAACACCTGGTATTCCACTACTTGAGCTTAATTGAATATTCAGTGTGCTACTGTAACACAAGTAATAAGCCACAATAACAGACACTGAAGACCACAAGTCTTCCTGTTGACTCCAGTGGAAGTAATTGAATCAGGCCTTGAATGAATGAAGAAGGGATCTTAAAAGAATATTCTTGGTCAGTAGTCTCTCCAAATGTCTTCACATCCTTGTGCCATCTTATTCTCCCATTCCCATTTCCTTGTGTGAGCTGTCATCTTACTCTGATTTGATGTGTCCCTGCTGCAGCATTTTGAAATACAGAAAGCATGAAATATGCCTTTCATATGAGCATGAATTCTAGTTTTGTTCAGGCATGTCTGTGGTCAAAATATGATATTCTCTGGCTAGTCGTATAGTTCAGAGGCCTGAACTCTTTCAACCTATCTAGGAAAGCATATTTTCCTAGAGAACTGGCTTGTACATGAGGGTATATAGAGAATGGAATATTTTAAAAATCATGTGCAAGTCATACACAAATGCTGGGCTAATAGCACAAGTCATAGCTTGCTACATTTCAGAATCTATTTTTTGCTTTTTCTGACATTTGAAGCCAGTATTTCTTTAAGTTTTACATAATGTATTTTTTCATTGGGAAAAAAAAATCAGTCTAGCTAATGGTGAGACAGCTTAAAAATAATTGTAACTAGGAACTGGGCCATGATTAAAATTGTTCAGCTGTTCATTTTATTGTTTGTTCCCAAAACCTTAAATGCACTCTCTGAGAACAATAACAACAGTTAGCATGTAACTCCGTATGGGCCAATTCATGCAGTCCTCTCTCAGCCCTTTCTTCCTGCAGAAAAACTCCTGTTTACAGGAATTGGTAAGGAATTCAGGGCTGGAACTATCTCTTCTAACTATTTTGTTATAATAACATTGAAACTACCAAGGAGAAAGGAGGAAGAAGCAGAAAAAAGAAACAAAATGAAGTCTACCTTAATTGGATTTGAGGGAGTGAATAGAACAGAACAGGCTGTGATATCCCCTTTGAATAGTATCTGCATCTTTGTCACACTCTGTGAAATGTGTGGGACATTTACTATTGGGTTTCCTACAAGAGGGATGAATCTCTGCAGTGAGGGTTGTAGTGATGGGAACTGCAAAAAAAAATATACAGTAAAAAGAGGATGGCCACTTGCTACAGTAAAGCAAACTGGTTTTATAAGTAAAAAATCATATTTGTTATTGGTTGACCTTAGCTGTGTTGTGGAAGGTGGGAGCTTCTTCAGGCAGTGGCTGGTTGACCCTCTTGGTTGCTTGATTTGGCCTTTTTGGATCTACAGTAGCTAGGCACTTTTGCTGTTAAAAATTGACTTTTCTCCTACACACCTTCTGAAATCTTGTTTTGTGCTTTCACATGCAGAGCAAACTTTTAAGACTGATGGTGAAATGCAGGGAATTGTAACCTGTTGTGGCTGAGCTCAGAAGTGATCAGCCATATTTAGGGTGAGATTCTCAAAACTCCATTGCTGTTCAACAGCTGCTGGAAGATACAGTCTTGCAGGCACCCATGAAAATTGCAAAGTGCCAATTTATAGCCAGCTAGAGCATATACAAAGACTAGATAGTTCACAATGCCTTTCCACTATAAAACCTCTTATGACATCATTAATAATTTGATTTCTCTGAATTTTAGCTGGGTTACCAAATGTGTATGGGATGCCTGCCTATGTTGGGTCCTTTTATGACTTAATTTAGGAAGAGCTACTGTAAGCATAATTTGAACCTTTTCTCTCAGGAGAAGTATTGAAACCTCATTCACGTTTTAGGATGAGTAAGGATGTGGTGTCACGCTCAGCAGGAACCTCATTTAGAGCCCATTGATGTCAATGGAAACACTTCCCTTTGCCTCAGTGGGCTATGGACCAGGAATATGCAAGAGTAAGTGAACTAAGGATTCTGCTGACTGTATCATATAGTATATGCTGTACAGTTTCACTAAAATAAACACTTGGCCAAAATACTTAACATTTAATTTAGAAAACATAATATAAAAAGAATGGATTTTGCTTTACTGATGTTTTAAGCTTTAATTTAATGTAACATAGTGAAAAAGACACCAGATATTCTGGTTTTGTTTCATTAGAACCAGATGGTCCATGAAAGACTTTTGGCTAAACTGGAGTTGGGAAAGCTTATAAACTCTGACTAGTCTGAAAATGTGCTCAAAATTGCTATATCAGATGATATGCCCAGTTTTATAATGTGAAATTCTTTGGCTGTTTTACTAACATCCTGGTAAGGTGTTGTACAATTTAGGCAATTATAAGAAACTCTTTTGGATGCTACTGTCATTATTGTTCTGCTTTGGAATTGGAAAAACAACAAAATTGCTCTAATGTAAGTGAAGTATCTGAGAAAACATCACAGTGATGTTTTTAGTGAAGAACTAATGAGGAAAAAGAGTTACTTATTATTGACTTATTTTTTTTATATGATGAGACAAATTTGTTTGTCTCAAAAAATTAACACCCCCCCCCCCCCAACAAAATGTCCCAACCCAAACCTCATGACCTTCATCCTGAAAGAATGAGAAATCTTTTCCCTTTACGCTAACAATACTGCTGGTATGGTAAATATACATCCCCAGTTGACAGTAATCAGACAGAATATTAACTCCAGAATGAAATATTAAAGTGAAAATGACCATCAGGAATGACACATGCAATTTGGATTTACTTCAGTATTGTTTTCACTGCAGTCCTGTGGCAGTCCTTGTCCTGGAAGATATCCTGTGTGTTCTGCTGAGTGGAAGGCAGAGGCAGTTTTGATGAGGTAGACATGTTGGAATTGAAAAAAATTTCTCAGGCGAAATACGGGTAACCTGAAATGTATTTCCTCTTGCTAATAGAAATTGAGAGAAAAACAAACGCCTAGAATTTGTCACTAGGGTTCAACTATGTTTAAGGTCAGAGGTAACTTTTATGGCATTCTGCCCTGACTTACATAACAGATTGTTGATTGCAACCAGTAATCTGCAACTGAATCAGAGCATGTCAAGTGTCTTTGCTTGCTACTCTTAAAGGTCTTGATTACATTATACAATAGTTTCATACCTTGGGCATTAGGAATGGATTTTCAAAACTTTTTTCCTGTGATTTCCGACTAATCCTTCTCAGGTGAGAACTTCTTGCCTCTGCTATGTAAGTGGTTTCATTGTTCCTAACTAAGCTGTTTTCATGCAGGAGGCAAACAGGATCAGGTTCTCTGGGCAGGTATGTCTTAATTTCAGTACTGAAACATGGTCTTGCTCTAAGTTTTGCAAATACGAATCAAACTGTATTTCGACAGGGCTACTCACCAAGCAAGGGCTGAGATGGAAAGTCCTTTCAGGAAGTGAAACTACCTTTAAAAGAAAACCAATTTTGCAACTATGGCAATGAGGGCTACAGTAGGTAGCACAAGTGCTCAATTCAGCAGCGTTGTATCTCTGAACAAATCAAAGTTATAATTGTTGTATGATGTTTAGTTTCTTTCTAACTTCTTACCCAAATCCCTGGTAGCTCTGCTAGCCTGATCTTTTCCCCCAGGTGGATATAAATGTATATATATATGCCTGTATATGTAGGTGTGTTTGCAAACACATATTTTTGTGCATATGTCTGATAGGGATTGTGAATTTATATCACTGATTTGCATACAAAGTCAGGTGGGTATATATAGCCCAGCAAATATCAAGTCATTTGGTCTTCTGTAGTTTCACAATAGGGTACTGGATTAAGATTTTCTTTGCTTTTAATCTGTCTGGAGATAGGACACTCCTTTTCCTTTGAACATTAATGTCTGGTGAATCTGGCACCCCTTATTTCATGCATCGTAATTGACAATTTTTATCTATTAGAGAGTTTAAATGAAAAGTTTTATTGCCTCTACATGCTCAACCAGATCCTTTCAGAATTAAAGATAATGGAAAAATCCTTAATGATCATTAACAGGCATGACTTGCACAATTCTCTGTACAAAATCATAGAATTGTTTTGGCTTTGCCTTATTAGGCATTAGCATTTATCTGGAAGATAACTTGTATCTTAGTGAGGTTTTTGAAAAACTACTCTATCTTACAAGTTTGTCAGGGAACTTGAAGCAAGAAAAAATTAATGTGACTTTGGGTTAATATTTCTCAAGAGTGTCTATGTCATAAAACCCAAGACATTCATTTGCATAATTTGGCCTTAGGGTACAGGGAGGAGTGGGGAATAGGCAGAGGAAAATGTACTGGAGGAGTAGTAGAGATTTTGATCAGAGAGACTGTCAGAAGCTTGTGAACTTGCACGAAGCTGTATGTCTTTAAAAAAAAATCAAGGGGAAAGAATCTTGACTCAGATGTCTATAACCATTTCTAAATCTGTGACCTACAACTTCTAAATCTGTGACCTACAATCTGTCCTTTTAGAAAATATAGACTCTTCAAACTTCACATTGTAAAATCACTGTGGAAATCAGGGCCCAGGCAAAGATTTAACATTGGAAAAAGCAATTAGTTTCTATTAAAAGATAGCTGATTGTTGGTCCACTGAATGAGTTGAGTATCCAGACAAGTCCTGCAAGAATTCAAATCCTTCCCTTTAGAACTAACGTGTGTCTTTGCATTGTGCCCAAAGCATCCTGGCACTGCTGTGCCAGAATAGGGACCTAGTGGAGATCCTGAGTTGTACTTTCCTCCTGGCTTCTGCTCTTGCTTTAGAGAGGAATGAAGGAAATTCTGGTCAAATGATCTCTTCTCCTGGAACATCAACTCAGTGCTGCAGGTCTTTGTGGCTCCAGCATAAAATCAGCCACTGCTCAACCAATTTTAAGCTTAAGTGCTCTCCCTGGACCATGTGAAGTGGCCCATGCATGTGGAGTCTGTCAGCTGCTACCTGCTCTGCAGGTATTGACCTCCACAAGGAAACTCAGGTGCTGTAGAAGGCCAAACACGCATTAGTCTTCCTGATAACCTTGAGCAAATACAAATGACTGACACTATGCTGAGCTGTGTAATTGCTTGTATTTGTTTTAATGGAGATGTCAGAACAGGCATCTTGTGGCTTCAAAGTACTTTAGTTGTAATTATGAAAGATAATATTAAAAATGCCTTAAAATACAACTTGTAAAGTAGGTAGAGACCATTTTTTTCTCCTTCCCCACTCACTTTATAGCTTCCCTCTGCAATGTAAATAAAATTAGAATTGGTGGTCCTGCAACTGACAATTGTAAGAAACAGTTATTGCAAGAGAGAAGCAAATAATGTAATGATTTACCTGTGGCCCCATTTTGCAAATTTACATTTTGCCCTTAGGTCAGGAGATATTTGAAAGCTGATGCTACACAAACCTGTGCTTTGGTCCTAGAACTGGCAGATAAAACACATGGTAAATACTGAAACCCCAAATAGAAAAAAACTGTTTTGTGTATTTAGGTTGGAGTCTAAGAAGTCAGGAAAAGGGAGAAGGAAATCCAGACTTTTTAATGATTGCTTTAAAGATATTTTGCATATTAGCTCACAATGAGATTCTGTAGCTCTGCATATGAAGAAAGAGTATATTGTAATTTCAAAACAAATTAGAGAAATATTCAATAGTCCCTCAAACTTTTTGAATCCATTTAATACAAAGAAGTGAGGAAGTCAGACAAATCCATGGCAGTGTTTTAGACTGGCTGACCTAGTTGAAGGCTACCTCATAGGTGCTTAAGGCCACACAAGATGCAAAATCCTGTGAATGGGCAGCCATGTGGACCTTTACATCCAAAAGAAAAGTACAATTTATTTGAGAGTTATAACCCAGCATGGCCATGCTAACCACAAATTGTCAGGATAATGTGCAGCAGCAATTCTCTTTCTACTTTTCATTGGGTGACAAGGTGACATCATGCAGTCTGTACTAGCTCTGGTGTTGACTTTGTGGTTTGGGGAAGTTGTTGGAGAAGAGCATGAGGAGGAATTTTGGTGCCACTGGATTCATTTGGCATTGGGAAGTGCAACTCATGTATTCAAGTCATGACTTCTAAGGGCAGAAGGGAGCACAGCAGGCGCTCCCCAGTCCTGGTGTAGCACAAAATCTTGAAGAATCATTGCTGTTCCTGCAATCTGTTATGTGACTCTGCAATAGTTCCTATGCCAATGCATATCCACAGACAGGATGATTTTAACATGAATCAAGTCAGCCAGCCAGCCAGATGTTTTGAGGCGCATAATGTAATTATTGATATGAAAATCAAAACAAGGTACCATATAAAGGCAGCCCCTGTTAGATCATTACAGATGAGACCATCAGTCTTGTTGCTGTAACAAACTCTGTATTCATTATTTTAGCTCAGGATATTTTTTTTCTTTGCCTGAATTGGCTGTTCTCTTAATGAATATTGCAAATCATAGCCCAAATTATGTGCCTTGAGCTGTCTTGGTTTTTGATTTGCAATAAAGGTTTCAGGAGCTTGATTTGTGCCATTGCAAAACTTTTCCTGATGGAGGAAAGGGGGAGACATGCCATGGAGGGCTGCAGAATTCTGTGTGACCAAGCATTGAATCTCTGGTACAGAGTAATCTGCCTGCTGTGTTTGGACTTTGCCCTGGACTCTCTCTCCTTCACAGGAGGTAGTGCTGATTGTGAGAGTGTTTTCATAAAGACTCGAAGTGTTTCAATGAAGAGGTTGAAGCTTTTACTGCTAGTGATGTATGCCAATTCTGTTAGTGTCATAAATGGAAAATTTTGGGGGAGGAAGGGAAAAACATCCTGAAATTTTGTTTCTAAGTTGATATAAAAATTGATTTTTTAAACTTACTTTCTTCTCTCCAGGTAATGTGTTTTGCCTTTTTTAAGATTGTGGATTAACTTCTGGTTAAACCACAGCAAAATAGAGGAAAAATCAGAAGAAAACCATCAAACCCAAACGTCTGTTAAAAGCTACTGAGAAACACTTTTTTTAGTTGAGATATTTCTATTTTTCAATTAAGTCAAATGTTTTATGCATATTTGACCTTTGTAAAAAAAAAAGCCATAAAGTTTTATTGACTGCCACAAGTTGCAATAAAAGTGGAGTTCCAATAAAACAATTATGAAGAATTTTAATAACAAATTAATTAGCTCAGAAGCCAATTTTGTCTGTCCCATAACATGCAGCAAACATATATGTCCAGTGGCAACTAGGAGTAATAGGCAGACACCTGTTAACATCTGATTTCTTTGTATCATTTACTGTCCAAGCATGGCAACCTCATTGTCACTTTGACCTTAAACTGAAGTCAGTCATGAAATAAGAACAATGAGTCATAGCAAAGGACCAAAAGCTCTTGGAGCTGTTCACCTTCAGGGCGTGCTTTATAGCCCAGCTTCTTGAGCAGATATCTAGGGAGAATTGGGATGGGTTGGCCTCTATGGGATGGGGAGATGTTGTGCAATAGGATCTTCTTGCTGGCTGGCTCTTTCATGTGGGTGGAGTTTTGTTGTTCTTATTTTTATTGTTATGGATTGTGAGATGGGGAATTGTTTTTCCATTAGCAAAGGCAAAACAACTGTTTTCAGTGTAGAGTGACCTTTTTGATTATGCACATGAACCACAGACAAAAAGAACACAATAAAATACTCCACGGGCAAACATAGTGAGCTTGACTCATCACTATGTTACTCCAGTTCTGTACCAGAGCAGTTCAACTGAACAAAGATGGAACTTTACCACCCATGCTATCTGAAGCAAAGGGGTCTCATTCTGCCCCTGACCAGAATGCTGATTTGTAGAGAATGAGCACTGCGCACTCTTTGTGGAGAGAGAATTATTATCCATGGGAATCTAGAGTGTGAAGAAAAGCTTGGCTCAGAATTCTGAGGTAGGGGTTGTATATCATGTGGGATGTATATCACATCCACAACATGATGTATCCTGACATGGCATGTTTTTGGAAGAATGTTCTGAACAAGTAGACTAAACAAAAAGATCAGTAGGAGTTGTGTTTTCTAGTTCACAATGACCTCCATAATATCACAGAAGGTGTCAGCACTTTGACTGTTTTACAGAAAATACTTGCATCTATGTCAGTTCTAGGAAATAGGCCTTCTAATGGGTAGTGGCTGACATAACACATATGTCACACTTATCCTTGTTAGGATGTTTTGAGGCTTTCCTTTGAGTAGCTCCCTACCACAGAAATAAATCATCTTCTCATAGAGAGCAGATGAACAACAACATGTGAAAAGAGGATTTATGGTTGTGGCTGCTTTTCTGACTGCTGTAGGTGCCCTGCACTGCAGTTCCATGGTGCCTCCTAGAGGCACTGGCTCTAGGCAGGGAGGCAGGGAGCTGCACTATCGCTGATGTGTTGGGACAGCTCAAAGTGCCAGTTGTGTGTTGGCCGATTTCCTCTGCAGCTGTTGTGACTTGCGAATATTTGATTCGTTTAATGAAATAGAAATGTTCAGTTCTTGGCCTCTGAACCACTCCAGCGTGTCTGTTAAAATGAGATAGTGCTCTGTGATTTCTGGCTTGCCTTTATTCCCTCACAGTGGATGCTACACTGATAGCTCCACCTTTCAGGTGAAGAAAAGGAATCCTTGCTTCCCCGGAGATGGCAAATCTAGGTGAGAAGTATGCAATTCTGTGAAGGACAATCACAGAGCAGCATGTTGATTGGCAGACTTGACTGCATTGTAAACACTTTTAATCTTCAGCCAAGTTAATGGCTTGCAAAACTCAGACAAATTTGTTTCAGATAACTGATTCCAGTAGGCTGTACTCCTGAAAACAAAGCAAATTGTACACTGACTATGCAAGCCATGGCTACTCTTGCTATCTCTAGATAGACACTTGTTAGAGACCTTTTCACCTGTGTTGACACTGGATTACTTCCAGTAGTACATAAAAGAATGTGGAATACAGATTTAATAGAAGATAGAAAAGGATGAGTTTGGGCATTCAACCTCACTTCTTTTGGCACTTGGAATCCAGATGGTATATTTCTGGCATCTGCATTGTCCAGGCGTTTTTTCTCTGTAACTTGCCTCATTCAGAGGGGTCAGGGCTGATATTATGTGGCACTGTTTCACACAGACCATTAAACATTTCTGAGATGGGTTAAATCATTCCAGTGTGCTCCAAGGTTTTCAAATACTTCAGAGAGTGACCCATTTCTGAACAGAAAAGCTTCCTGTTGGACACATCCCTTCTGTTCACAACTGCTTACATCATTGCTTCCCATCTGTGATCCTGTTGTCCATTTGCAATCACATTGTTTCTCTGTTCAATGGGGAATGCAGATAGGACTACTAGAGAAAGCAGAAATACTTAATGTGTCTTCCAAAAGTCTTTACTCTGAAAAGTGCTTTGTTCTTTCTGAGCAGAGGCTAGTCATTCTGGATAATGCCACAATTGATTTGGCCAAACTGATGAACTTAAAAAGTTCATCATGCTGTTCCTGCTCATGCTTCTGTGCTCCTTTCTTCCTGTGTATCTTGGCTCCTTGCACCCACTCGTGATTCAAGATCCTGTGTCAAGTCTCATCTCTTTTTTAGCTTTCATTATGGTTCTGGTATTAGGATAAGGTGTTTTTTTTTTCTTGTCTGTCCAGAATCAGAAGAGGCATCTTGATCTTTATGAGGCAATTAAGCAGAAGTGCAAAGCAGAAGCAAAATCAGTGTAACTGGATAGCTGAAGTGTAATGGGAATTCTGTCAGTACTGATCCTTGATGAGTGGTAGTTGTAGTAATAATAAGAATATAGTACTAGGTAAAGGATCAGAAAATATGAAATGAAGGGGTTTTCCTTGTTGCCTTGCTTGCCATCTTCTTAGATCAGAATGAGAAGGGTGCATGTGTGTAACATTACAAGTTTCTGTTAAAGGGTCTTGAGGCATTAGCTTGGATAAGCTTTTTAAAAAAAAATTATTATTTTTAATTTTTTAAACATTTAAATAGAGGTTTGACCTGGAGTAGAAGGAGACAGATGGTGTCTGATGGCAACGCTTTGACCCCGATGGTGACATTGTGTTTGGCAAGAAGCCAGTTCTGTCTAGGTTCATGTGGATGTACCAGACTGTTTTGGGTTTTTTTAATGAAATCATCAGTTGTCACTGAGACTGAAGGGAAGACTAGATAAACCTCTGCATTGTCTCAGAAAAAATAATATTGATCATATATGCTAACATCCAGTTCTTTGTGCAGGCAGACAGCGTGACAAAGAGGAAACAAAAGTGCAAGAAGACTGTATATTGGGTGAAAATAAAGTCCAAATGCAGATTCTGTTTCCTATATATGAGCAGAGCTCAAAGTCGGAAATGTGTAGTGCATCAAAGCTGGTTGTGTGTGAAACCAGATGGGTTTGTAGCTGAAACAGTTCTATTCCTGAGGATGTTGAAAATCTGCCCTGACTGAGTGCAACCTACTCCCCAGGGTGTTCCTCAAGCAGTTCTAGGTCTTGGGGCAATCTCAGGATTCCCCTGGAGCAGCTTGTTGCTAAACAATGAAGTGCGCTTATTTTTTTCTAAACAGAATGTTGACATTTCCTTCTTGCAGGAAACTTGGAGGCGCCCTGTCTTGACTTCTGTTTAGAATGAAGACTTGTTTGGAAATGTGGGAAGTTCCTCCCTACAGAGCAGAATGTCCAAGTTTTTATCAGCTCTTGCAGAACTGTGGTGCTCTCTGGAAATAATCATAAAAGACCTTATGCCAGATCAGTACCTCAAAGGAAAGAGAGACATATCATTAATTCACTTAAGAAGACCATCTCACAGCTTAGCCTGTAGTCGTGCTCTTCCTAGACAAATGACTGTATTTTTTAAAACTTTGGTATTTCTTCCTTTCCTAAAGCAAGTTAATGAACATAAAATTATTATCTTACCATGGTATCTCAAACTGAAACAAAATGTCTGAAATATCTGCGAGGTCAAGTCAGAATTATGCCCTAAATTGTGTTGATCTCTAACTTAGAACTATTTTGAGCAATAGATTAACTAATGAGAGTCATTCATTCTGTAATAGAAGTGTGCTTCTTATTCTCAGATAGGAAAATTTAAAAAATAATAATTTGTATCATTTCCCTTACTCTTGAAGAAGGCTTGAGGTAGTAATAAGAAATTTTAGTTGGGCATTAAAAAAAAACCATTTTTTTATTCTTTCGATTTGGATTGAGGATGGCATTTGAATGCAAATGTTTTATGCTGAAGTGTGTCTGAGGTTGAGAGTGGCAGGTGCAAACTAAGCATTTGAGACACCTGTAGCAGCAGCTAAAGGACAGGTGAAATCCATTCCTTTGTTGAGTCTTTGCTGAGGGACTTTTGCTGTGAGACTGCAGGTGACATACTCTTCCAAGGTCTCCAAACATGGAATTTGCTACTGTTTCTCTAACAGTAGCTGATTTTGGAGAATTGACCATTAAATCATCAGCAGTCAACTGACTGGCCCATCATGTTTTAATGAAATCCCTTTCACCAGTCCTGATGAACAAATTCTGTTGTAAATTTTCTATTTAGGAAGTGTTGTCTATGTAATTTCATATATTTCCCTCAAAGATAGTGTAACTAGTTTCTTGTTTATATGTTCAATTGCAGATTTATCTGTGATAAAAATTGTATTACTAGCATCCAGTATCAGTATCTGGCATGCCTTGGATTCCACCACTTAGACTGTTGGCATTAAAAAAATCCCCAAAGAAACAACCAACAAAAACTGCAGAGTCAAGAAAAAAAATCTCAAACAAGATAATATACATTTAGTTTATTTATGGTGCAGTCATGCACCTTTAGAAATAATTATGGGATCTGTTTACTCTATGAAACTAAGTGATGAGGCATGTCTGGGACTTATTTTGGTTAACAGAATTTGAGCAGGTAAAAGCCCTGTGTTTTAGGGGTAAAATTTTGTGTTTATGAATAATTTTTCTGTGTACTGGTACTTTCCCACAATGAAGCAGCTGACTGAGAGTAGTTTTCCCTGAGTTAGATGAGATCGTCAGTATCCAGGAAGATTTCCCCTGGAAGTTTTTCAGCACTGCAGGGATGGAGAGGTCCCTTGGAAGCTCTTCCTGCTGGTACGTAATTCAGGCTGTCGAGAGCTCTTTGCTATGTGTTTCTGTAACTCCCATAATCAGCAAACCATACTTGTGTGGTCAAAGTATGGCTGAAATGGAAAGGAGTGTTTGTGAGTTTATGACTGGACTAGCTACAGTTTCACAGAAGAAAACCAGCTTTATCTCTCTAATCCTTCTGCTGGCAGGCACGACATGAAAAACGAAGGTAAGACACTGTACCTATTTACTGTTTAATTTTTCTCCATAAATTCTAACCTTGTGGTTAGAAAACCCAACAAAATCCAGTAATTCTCAAATGTAAACAAGTAGAAAAATAATACTCCAGAGTGCAGGAGTTTGGAAGTATCCAAACCCTAAATATGTTAACACAGCTGCATGTCATGTGATCCACTGCAGTTTTAACACAAAAATATGTGAAATGTTTGAAAATGTCCAGAATACTGCAAATTACTGATGATCTCCTAACTGAACAAGAGCAAAGCAACTATTAAAAATCCAAATGGAATGAATAAAGAGTTGTGCTGAAATTATATAAACAGCTCTTTTCCTTAGCTAATATTTAGAAGTTCCAACTAAAGCCCTCCCACAGTAAAGCTGTGTAAGCTAGAGGTCTTGCAATGCTTTCTGAATGTATTACTCTGCCTGTGAGCAATCCAGCTGTGTTTTAAGGCATTCTCATAGTCTGTTTGGGTTTTTGGGGAGGTCAGTGTGCCACAGTTCAGTGAGAGGCAGTTTCTTCAGATGTTGCTGAACAAGGTAGCACAGAACAAGAAATATTCTGGCTGTGCCAGGGTGGTATTTCAGCTCACGTAACCGCTGTTTCTGTTTTCTGAACACCTTGTCTGTCTTTATGCAGTGTGCTCTGAATGCAGCTCCATGACTGAAGATGTTTGTGTCTCCTGGGCAATGACTGGAGTTCTGTGCACTCCAACCATGCCCTCAGACACAGCTTGGTTCCTGTGGCAGATAAAACATTGGTGAGAATGCCAACTGTGTGTGCAACATTTGGAAACTAAAATTCATCGTTAGTCAAGAAGCCAGCTAGTACACTTTGAATGCCTAAAGTGGAGTGAAAAGCACACAGAAAGTCACAAAAACATGGCAGAAAGCAAAAACAATTGTTTAGAGAGGTACTGTGGAATTTACTCAGTCATAAATGTTACCTGCATGCCAGCTCTTCTTTCAAAGACATAGTGTTTTTTCCACATAGCTACTGTTTAGTAATAAACCTAATAACCTTCTGCAAATAGCTTTTTGCCCCTGAGCAATAAATGCAGGATTCAGCTATAACGATAACTGCTGGAGATTAGAAGTTAAGTCTCCATGAAAAAGAGAAGAAAGGAAATTAAAGTGTATTCAGTAACATTTGGAAAATAATTTTAATTCCATGCAATTTCTAAAGCAATGTTTCCATGTGTTAATAATGTCAAACAAAAAAATAACACTTTCATTTTTTCTTTTTTTTTTCCATTTTAAATATATTTCCTTCTCATCTCCACTACTTGAGTAAAAATGTCATATTTTGGTTTAATCTGGCTCAACATTTCTTAAAAGGCATTTTGTGAAGCAAACTTTTCTACTTCATAACATTTCTATTCATCATATTTTCAACCTCTGATGCTGAAAGAGAGGCATCACCTCCTAGTTATTTGGTATATTCAAAGAAAATGTTGCCAAAATATATGGTGGTTGGTGTTGGCTTTTAACTGTCTCTCTAAGCATACTTAGAATTAAATTTCAGCAAGCTCAGGTATATAGTTACAGCATCTTTTCTCAGGATCTGTCTTCTGGGACAGGGTCTGCTTTGATTCATCCCATTATTCAGCAAGTGTGAGTGACTATTGTTACGTGAAAATGTTTGATACTGATTCCCTGTCATATTAGAGATCATCAGTTCTGATAAATGTATTTAAAATGTATTTTTCTGCTTCTGTCACTGCCAAGAATCCTGGGCTGAATCAAAAGGAATGTGGCCAGCAGTCTGAAGGAAGTGACTCTTCCCTGTGCTCTTGTGAGACCCCACCTGGAGCACTGCACACAGCTCTGGTGTCCCCAATACAAGGAGGGCATGGAACTGTTGGAGCAAGTCCAGAGGGGACCTCGAAGTTGATGAGGGGGCTGGAGCATTTCCCCTACAAATATCGATAAAAGTTGGGGCTGTTCAGCCTGGAGAAGAGAAGGTTGTGTGAAGAACTCAGCAAGAGAGGGGCTACAGGGAAGCTCTGAGCAACTTTAGTGGCAGATGTCCCTGCACGTGGCAGGGCAGATTGGGACTAGATGGTGTCCCATTCCAACCACTCCACATTCTATCATTCCATGATTATGGCATCTCTATAGACATACAAAACTTACCAACCAGAAGGGCTATTTCTTCACAAGTCTCCATGAGTTCAAGTATTTGATATTATGTTTTGGTGCTTGTCAGCCAATGCCTTTGTGGAAATAGTGCCAGGATGCAGAAAAGAGCATAGATTGTAGAAATGAGTAGGAATGGTAAGAAGGCTGGATTTTCTCCAGAACCTTTCTGTAAACCAGGCAGTTGATCTCAGATGCAGTGCCTTGATGCTTCAGGTATGCAAGCACTTCCAAATATGTATACTACCATGAGTGATCAGCTTGATTCATAATATATAACAAGTCTTATCTAGAAGAGTTTGGTATTATATTTACCAGACTTTTTGCTTTGCTAGAGGGAGGATATTCCTGTTTGAGGGACTGTTCTTTCTCAAAAGTGTGTGTATACCTGATAGGAAAAGAAGAGAAAAGTTCAGTGTCAAAAAAGGTCACTTCTGGCACTGAGTGAATAATTTAAGACAATTTGATTCTTGTCTACCAGAAAATGTATTCTGAGAATACTGGCAGAGGTGGGAAGGAAGGAGGCCTTCTACCTCCTGTCTTGGTGGTTAAGCTGTTCATCTGCAATGATGGATGCTGTGGTTTAATTCTGCCTTCTGCTCTGGAGATTTAGATCCCGCTGTCCTGTCTCTTAGGACAGGACATGAACAATCAGCAGCAGTGAGGTCTGCTGAAGTGTGTTCTCATTTGTTCCTCTTTGCACATTTTTGCTTCAGAGGAGCTGTCTGAGGGTCTGATGCAGTCTCTGCCAGGTGCTTGTGCTGATCAACTGTCTTTAAAGATGTTCAGTTTGTGGTGGCCACTTAAGTGCTGCATGCAAAGTGAACCATTTGCAATACAAGGGTGAGAACCTGCCCCACAATCCTCCAGTAAGTAGTCACACAAGCAAAATCAGATCATAGCTCAAACCCATGCCCTGTCCAGTCAAGACAATAATTTGAATTTATGTTCCTAACTGCTCATAGGAGTATCTCAGCAATTATTCTTTGTATAATTCCAAAATGGAATCAGCACAATAAGCCACTTCAAACAAACTGCTTCAATGATAGTTGAGAGTGAAGGAGCAATAGAGTAAGAAAGTTTCTCCAGCCTGATGTTAATGGTACTCACTTTGGAAACTGTGGCTTCAATAAAGTAGGGAACAGTCTTAGTATAGCATAGAGTGAATTGTACATAAAATATCAGAGCAAGCAATCCCTTTGCAATGATTTTGTAAACCTTGTCTTTTATTTCCGTGTCTTTTAGGTTTGCATTTGCCAAATGTTTGCATTTTGCAAAAATGCTTCCTCTTGAGAGATTTCATTTTAAACGAAGTACAGTGGGCTGGGTGGGGATGGTAGTGGTTTTAGTGTGGAAACCTGGAAAAATTGTGAATTTGGTTCAGTTTGAACCAACATTCTTTTTCAACTGTTTGACTTGGCAGCTGAACTGAAAAAACAGTTATATGACAGCCCTAAGCCCTCTTTTTCAGTTGGACCCTTGTGTTTTACTAGAAAAATTGTAGCATTAGTCCCTGGAGCTGGTCATGCATGGCACAGAGGCATGAAATGGAAATCCCACTAAAATTTAGGGTTGTCTGAAGTTTTTGGAATGGGGCAAACTCTGAAGTAAGATTATATGATAGCATCCACAGTATGTGCCCTACTGGACTCTCCAAAGACACACTGTTGTTTTCACAGATTCCCTCTGCCACTCACTTGTCAAAAAGATACCTTTGATCCTTATGGGAAATATTAGGAGGAAAGCTCTTGACTTGTGTGCATTGTTAGCTGGGAACAGACACATTCCTTTATTTAAATTGTTCGTTCCATGATGTAATGAGAATATTTTAAATGAGGACAAGCAAATTGCAAGCACCAAGCTTTTTCCTAGATGTTGCTTATAATCAAACACACCCAACCATGCTCTTAAATACCTCATAATTAAACATGCAAAAATGGAGACTTAATTTGAACATGTAAATTAATCACATGTTATAACAATGGAAATTCATAACTGAAAATCCATTAGCAGACAACGCTGTTCCTCATTCTTTTGTTTACATGTTTATACTAATCATGCAACAGGATTTTTGGTGCATGTCACCCTTTGAAAATCAATTCTGTATCAACTTAGGAGATGTGTTCCCATTTCTGTTGTATAGCTTTGTTCTATAAATGCAAATAATTGCAAATTAAGCCCCAAATGTCTAAAGAACAGCAGGAGTGACCATTATTTGATGTATGATGCACATAATGTCATTTCTGTGTCACTACTCTGGGGGTTAAATAAGTATCATGTTTTGGACATCTTAGGAAAATAATAAACAATGTAGCTCATCCAAAAAACATCTGCTCATATTTTTTTTTGTTAAATAGTAGACAAATATATTTAAAATGTGTTTTCAATTGTCTGCTAAGAAAATAAGTTTGCATAAACCCACGCTTTTATCCTGAAAAAAAATTGTGAGTTTACCTTCTGTGGCAATTTAGAAAAAGCCAAAATGTATGCACATTGTGTATTTAGCGAGTACAGAACTCAGTTGCTGTGGTGGACTACATTAAACATAGATGGATGAGAATGAGGTCAGTGGAGTGAACACAAGCTGTACTCCTCAGAGCTACTGTGCATGCACATGGCCTTAAAGATGTTTACCCAGTGGAAGTCTGTACTTGCCTGTGCATGATAGGCCATGAAGCTTTGCCTAAAAAGCACTTGTGAAAGAAATATCCTTTTCACATCTGCATTTTGGTTGAACACCAGCAGCACTTCTATTGATAGGGTGTACCTGACTGTGAGGATTTGAATTGACTGGGGGCTCTGTATCACCTGGTGACCACCCTGGTCAGCAAAGCCTTTTTCATTAACTTGGGTCAGGCCTTGGCATCCCCCTGCATCAGCTAGTGCTTACTGGATTGAAAATTTTGCCTTGAGCTTCCTCACTCATGCAGGAAAAGTTCTTCTCAACTGAACCTCTTCTCTGGTTTTATTGTATGAACTCTGCTTGATCCTCAGCATCCTACTTAAGGCACTATGCATCTGTCTTGTGCTCCTAACTTCATGCCACCCTCATGTTACACCTCCCAGTAGGTCAGCCACTTCCACTCTGTAGTTTTGTTAACCCCTTTTCAATAATTACTTTTTTATAGTGCTGCTTACAGGAAATACCTCTCCAGTAATGCCTCTGAATCACTCACAGCTTAAAATGTTGCCTATGCATCTTAAGCTTAAAAACCCCCAATGTTACCCTATTCTATATGCTTACATCACTTCTGCAGACACTGCAGTGAGTTATAAGGTGAAAAGAAGGAGGAAATTTTTAAGGAAAACTTCTCACCTTCTTGCATAAGAAGTGCTAAATTCTGATGGGAAGCACTTGGAGATAAATAAGAGCTTGGGCTGGTCACCTATCAAACTGGGGTCTAAATAATGAAGAGGAGCCACTGCAACAAAGTGTACTAAGTGTGAAGATAGGAAAGCATTTATAAAAATGTAGCAAACAGCTTTGTGGTAATTAGTGGAAATGAGGTCACAGCCTATCTTTCTGTCCTACATGAACATTTCTTTATTATTGTGGCATCACAGCTTATGACTCTGAGTTTTTAGTGGACTAGTACCATTTCTCAGTTGTTTTTGCTTTCTCTTTTCTCACAGTAAGATGCAACTTAAATTCCTTAACTCAAAACCCCCAAAAATTCAACCCGCAAGCCTCAGTGGTATTTGGAGTTTATGTATTCTTTAACCAAAGGCCTTTGCATAACCAGATACTGGTACATTTTTTAGTGAAATTCTTGAAGCTTTGGGCTTAACCACTGCTTCTTGCAATGATATGCTTGAAAAAATGTCAACTATGTAGCTGTAATGGAGGGCTGTGGAGCTGAGGTATGTCCATTTTCTGGAAGTGGTGGACTGCTGTCAGGGTCTAGATTGACCTCCAGCAGGGTGCTGGCTCCAGCTTGAACAATCCCAAGGTGACATCAGAACTTTGGCATCTGTATTTAAACATTTTTTGTGTTATTGCCATTATTTCAGAGAAAAGTTGATGATCTGGCATGAATGAATCCACTACAGACATATCTGCTGGAGTAAGCAGAGAACTTTAAAGCTTTATGAGTTGAGAATTACCTCGTTCATTTTCCACAGGTTATTAATACTGAAACTTTTCTGTTGCCTACAGCAGTGGACTTGGATGTGCATGGGAGAAGTTCTTCAAATTGTAGGCAGAGACTTGATTTCTGAGAGAACAAAAAGTAACAATACAGCAAAATCCTTGTTGGAATAGGAGATGCAAAAGCGCTTAAAGAGGCTTGAGAGCAAAAGAAACACACAAAGGGTTTACAAGGCTGGAGTTAAAGAGAACTAAGTAGGATTTAGAAATGTACTTAGAAAAAATAATCCTCAAAAGGAAGAGAACAGCATCCCTTTCCACCCAAAATCAAAAAGGAATACTATTAAAATTTTCTTAAACTTGTTCTTAAAGTATTTAGTTTCTTTTAATAATGCTCGTGATATGTTGGGTAGTCCAAAAGGATTGTGTGTGTATTGGCAAACCACAGTAGCCTTTTGGATACTCAATCTTCATCTAAGTGTGTTTTGGGTCTATGTGTGATAAACCTCATTTGCTAAATATGGGAGGTTTCTACATAGAAGCACAGAAGTTGTGTGTGATGTAATGAAAAATCTCATTGTCAGGACACTTTTACAAAGATATTTCTGAAATGTTGTTATTTCTTTTCTTCTGGATCCCCTATACAATCTGCATTGTCATTAATTTTGTTGTGGAATACTATTGGAGCATAGGGTTCAACAGCCAGAGTCTGCACCAAAATAATCTGGCACTGCTGTTCTGGGCAGTAGGTAATTTGTGGCTTTAGACAGACAGAGCACATGACCTTTAATCTCAGTTTCCCTTTCTGTAACATAGAGTGATGAGAATAATTTTTATCTGACACAATATTTCTACTTGCTATAGACAGATGAAACAGTATGGAAATTGCCTTAATGAGGATTGTTCAAAATCAGAGCACATCCATCATTCATTATTTAATTGTTTCTTTTTTTTTTTTTTTAGTGAAGAAACCGAGTTCATAATTGAAGAGACCAAAACATTTAAAGGTTGGATTTTTATTCTGGAGAGTATTCAGAATTTCAAGAAAACTACCCCCCCACTGTTTCATTATGAGAAATATTCTAAAGGCTTTCCAAAAGTTTTGTCTTTATGCAGAACCACAGTCTGTTTATTTCTTCATGCCA
Source organism: Muscicapa striata striata (assembly GCA_030060385.1). Taxonomy (NCBI): domain Eukaryota; kingdom Metazoa; phylum Chordata; class Aves; order Passeriformes; family Muscicapidae; genus Muscicapa; species Muscicapa striata. The sequence goes on from JAREIS010000055.1 coordinate 528,212, forward strand.
AAGATGAGGTTTTGGCACAAGATTGTCCCATACCCTTGCCAAAAGCTCTCCTAAGAGCACACTCAGTTAGTTTATATTACTACTTTTGAGAAAGGAAACATTAAAGAACCCATATTTTTAATACAGTATAAAGGTCCTCTGAAGGCTGAAAATGCCTCCCTCTGGCCCCACCTCTCTGCAAAGGACCAGGGTATGTGAGGGAAAAAGGAGTCCTACAGTCAAAGAGCTGCCTCTGTGTGAGGCCTGGGAGCGAGGACAGCTTCATGCTAACCCTCATTTCCCTGCAGGCTACATTTTCAAAAAGTGCTTCTAAGTGTGGTTGCCCAAGTGGAGACAACCATGGCTTCATTTTCAGCAAGTCTGGGCACTCTGAACACCTGTTGATTCAGGTGAAGATGGACCTAGGCTGCCTCCTGCCAGTGTTTCCAAACTTCTGCAAGTGCAGGGTACCCAGTGTCAGCTCTGTCCCTCTCCCTCTGGGCCCCTGATGCACTGGGACATTGCCTTTGCAGCTTCTATAAAAGGTCACTAAGCCAGAGAAAGGCTATGGTTATTCTATTTATACATATAAGTACAACTTGCATATAACTCACATTTTCTCTGCTCTGAAGTTGGTATAACCTGTAACTGATGTCTGGAACTCTGGGCCTCTCCCTGTTACCTAGAATGATTCACCAGGCGTAATTTTTAATTTTGACTTTGGGATTGCCTTATGTATTTGGGAAAGAGAGACTTGTGGGATCTGCTAGCTCTGCTGCAGAGAGACTGCTGGTCCCTAAACCATTTCATTTAAATGCAGAGGGTTTATTTTTTTATACTTCTATGAAGTCTTGAAATCTGAGATAATATAAAATTTGAACAAAGAGGGCATTTGTCATAGAAATGACTGAGTCTGTGGACATGCACCGAGTGAGAGAGCATTTTAGGTGATTTTATGATGATCTGTGCATTGTAAAAGAAAAATGTGTGTACGTGTAGCTGTGCGTTTTTGCATCCATTGATCCACTCAGAACTCAGACTGTACATTTAGAAATGGAAGCCAGCTGTTAAAGCTGTCACCCAGCTGTGTGTCTGCCTCCTCCTGGGGTGTCCATTCAACCCCACAGGCTGCATGGGGCAGGCACAGGCAGCTATCAGAGAACTCAGCTGAAGCATGGAAGACACTTTTTTCCATTTGAGTTCCCCACACCATATGGCAGCCAAATTTAATTTTCAAATATGCATTTCCCCCCCTAATGAAACTGCCACTTGCAGAATTTCATGTTCAATCATCTTGTTCAACCACAATGCCTCTTCCACCTAGTGATAGTCCAAGAATTTTCATTAGGTGGCTGAATATCTAAATGTTAAGGATGTCTGTGCAAAATCTATGCATTAAATCTGAGTGTTCAGTATTGCATGGATAGGATCCTTTTTCTTCAAGAATAGCTGTCTTTGAGACCTATCAGAGTTGCATCAGTGTCCAGGCTCTGAACACTTTTCATTGAAAGTTAACACTTGAGTTACAAAGTAACTATCATTTCCATGATACCATGCTGAAAATTCTTAAAGTATTCAAAGGGGGAGTTATTTTATAATCTGCAATTATGCTCAATACTGGTGTTTCTGAACAGAGTAAAAGTGGAAAACGTTAACAGGTAGGTCCTCCTGTCATAACTTCACACTGAGACTCAGGTGTCACTCCTTAAAGAACTTCATCCTCTTTTCTGCTGTAAATAAATATTTTCTTTAATTAACCTGCTGGAGGATTGAAAAGGAAATCATAATGTTCTGTAGACTCAGAGTGAGGACTGTTTATTTTTACATTATGACTGTCTTCATATTACAGGCCAAAAAATATTCCTTTGTCACATCTACACTGAGCCCAATTCCATCCATGTTTGATTAAAGTGTACCCTGTAAATGTAAACTTGTGAACACAATTTGTTTTGTACTGATGTTGATTTTGAAAAACTGTTGCTCTGAGACTGAAATTAATAAAGTGCTGTATCCTCTGGCTGGATAAAACCCTTATTAACACCATTGTGTTCACCCATCCAATGATTTTCCTGCATGTTGTTAAGAAGTTAATTGTTTCTGAGGTGTCTGCTTTTATCAGATGTAGTTGGAATTGGTGATCATGTCCAAAAGATTATTGAAGGGGTAATATGATGGGACCACTCATGCAGACAAAGCTTGATTTCATAAGATTTGTTTCCTTAGGAAATCTGGCACCTATGCTGTTAGACATATCTGAACATCTGTGGATTTTTGGTATTCTATTCTTACTATTAATTAGAGAAGGAGAGATAAGAAAGTTTAATCAGATGCAAGTCATCATTCCCAGAGGATATCAGCAATGACCAATGGAGCAATTTCTGACATTCTGGCTCTTTCTGGGATTGTATTGCATCATGGTGTGTCTTTGATAAATGTGTTTGGAATACACTGGCCTGATAGACTGGAAATGAGAGTTAGTAAATAGTTTAATTTTTTGTCATGTTTTCAAAGTACTTCCTCATGTCAACAGCCCAGAAGCAGGATGCAAGTGAAATGTTGAGACTCTGTTTGCCTTCTCTTCTGTTTGTATTTGCTATATCTGAAGATGCTCCTAGATCTTGTTACAAAAATACTTTTCATTTTGAAATTCAGACCTCCTCTGATGTAAGCCCCAAACATTTCCATTTCTAAGTGCAAGAAGTTGATCCCTATGTAATTATGAAGTGATGCCAGGTTCTAACCACACTACCTTACTTACCCCAGTCGTTTGGAAATGTTTTACTTGCAACAACTTTATATACTAAACATGTTTGTTTAATGAAAATGTTGTTATGATAACTATAAACAACATATTTTTTATATGACTAATGTTTTCATGAAGTTGGTTTCATTTTCACAGGTCACTGCTTCCTTTTCCAGCCTCACAAACAGTTTTCTCAATCATTTTGGGCATTGAGTTGGTGCCTCAGCACTTGGATCTGTGTCATAAGATTTGATCTTCTTTTCAGTGTTCTCCTATTTGTCCATGTGCTGTTTTTTCTGACTTTTTTTTCCTTCTTGTGTCATTTTATGACAGTGTTTCTCCATGACGTGCTTGTTAAAAGATGTGAGATATCTGGAAAAAAATTAGCCTTTTTGGGAAAATAAAAAGCAACTGACCAATAAGCTACCTAGAAAGTAAGTAGTTTTATTTTTTCTAATTTCTTATGTGTGTGCATGTTATCTGAAAATCTACACTCATTACTTTATCTACAACATAAGGCATATTTTGTAAATGAGCTTAAACACTCTATCAAATTGTAATTATTCATGAATAGTCTCTCTTTATTGCTAATGATATGCATCACACTAACAGAGTTTGATATACTGGTTATACAAATAAAGTTCATCTGAGGTAACACAGTTTATTCCTTTCTCAGGCATCCAGCCTGGATCTCAGCTGCAAAGTAAGTACCTCTCCACATCTCATTACCAAAATAGCAACCTTCTTAATCCTTTGCTGTGAAGAACAAAGGTTCGATTCAGTCTCTGGAGCAGAAATAGGATCTTATTAATGCACTGGCAACTACAGTGTTGTTATTTTTGTTAGAAAAGAGAGAAACAGGAATTTGCTGATATATGTTAGATTAAGGCCTGTTATTGTTTTGAGATTAATTGGATTGTTAGCTGGGCCTTTCTGATGTCAGCTGAAAATCTACAAAATACCATGCAATTTAATATTCTGGATGAGATCAGGAGCTACTTCCTGGAAATTCACTTCTATTCTTTGTATTTCTTCTGAAAGAATCACTGAGGCTATCAGTTAAATGGTGTACTGTTTACTGTGCAGGGAGAAAAGTTCTTGTGGTCTTGCCTGGAGAGCTGCCCTTGCTGGACTCAGCCATGCAGTGGGTTAAAGCTGAGACCCAGGACACCAGAGAGGTACCTCATGCTCAGCCTTTGGGGAGGTCTGTGCATTGGCCAGTGTGGAGGCTTGAACATGTTACAACTGACGTATGAATTCACATTTTGGAGTGTTAGAGCTCCAGTGATGTTTTATGGAGTCTTTTATTTCTTTCAAAATATTTGCTGTCATGTAGTGTTGGGCTGCAGTGGGCTGGAGCATTTGGGATCCCTGTGGAGCAGACTCTGTCTCTGGCAGCTCATCAGGATAAAAGTTGAAATTAGAAATGCAGAGAAGAGCCAGAGAAATTCCACTTGGTGAATTAAATGTTACTGAGCTTGAGGACCTGGAAAAGGGTTAGTGGTGTATCTGGGTAAGCTCCCAAATTGGTATGAATGACAGGCATAGAAGGTATTGCTTAGAGCAAAAATAAATGCAGTGTAACTGATCTGTTGAGACCAGCAAACTGTTTGTGGAAATGACTGGTGCTTGATAATTCCTAGTGATAGGCAAATGGCATACTCCAAATTACGTGTGGTCCATTGTGTAATTCTGTGTGGGTGTGGACCTTTGCAGGTTATTGGCCTGTGCCACCTGGCACAAAATGTGTTTGCTTAAGTCTTAGCATGTAGAACTTTGGCTGTTTGTCTTCATGTGTATGTGAAAGGTTCAGGGTTAAGTGAGGGAGAACTAACCAGAAACTGAGATCAGCAGAAGCATTCTGGATAACTGTTCCCAGGCCTGAGTAGTGACGACCAGTAAGATGGCATTTGCAGTGAACCTCAACTCTGCTTCTGTTCCTCATGGTCAGGACAAACCCTGTGTTTGGCCTGCAGGAGATATGACAAAGACATGTCTATTGATGGAGTATGTAGTCTGAGACTTGTGGCTTGAGTATGTGAACTTTTATTTGTGAGTTGGAAGAGATTTCTGAGCATAGTCTAAGGCAATTATGTAGTATTAATTGCTAATTTATCCTGATTGCCCATGTCACCAGAAGGCTTTAAGTATCAAGTTTTGATAGAACAAGAATGTTTGAAGTACCAATAGGATATTTGGGCCCAGGTCTGTTCTCTGTTATAGTACTGCAAAGTTGGGATACTTGTATTGACTTCTGAGTGGCAGAGCAAAGCAGGACTGGACCTGAGAGACGAAGCTGTGAGCTGCCTGTGTGTGCCTTGGGCAGTGAAACAGCTGACTGAAGAAACAGCTCATGTATTGCTTGCATTTCCCCTTGATGGTTTCCAGCTGTCCTCTTATCCCTGGCATGCAAAACATTAATTAGTTTCAGCTTATGAAAATAAGTGAGAGGCAGTGTGTGCTACCCACCTTATAGTGCTGCACATAAACAAGGCACTGCAAACAATGAACTGTGATCTCAAATGCTAAGTGACATTGTTGTTATTAAGCGAGGGGCTGAGTGAAAAAGAAAGTTCCTTTGTTGCTAAACATAGGTTAGATGGTTTCTCAGCCTGTGCAATAGAAGAAGACATGCTTACATGCAGGAGGTGTGTGCCTATTGCACCTGAACCATACATCAGAGTGTTACAGACATTATGCTTTCATCTCCACAGGTCTAGCATTAACTGAGGCAAGAGAAAGGAAAGAGCTAAATAGGGCAGTAAAAGAAGAAGGCAGTATTTCTTTTTTCTTCAACCTGTAAACATATATTTATAGGATATTAACAATTTGGGGGATTTTGTCATTTTAGTTCTTGCACATTTTCAGATTAGAGTTTGTAGACGGCTTTGTCAGAGAACATGAAGAATTTGTAGGTGTAAAATGTATTAAAAAAGAGTTCAAACACCTTAATTTGCAAGCCTGTTAGTTTATTGTCTCAACACAAGGCTGTATAAGTGATATTTTTATGCTGCTGCAATAAGATCTGCCACTACATTGCTGCCCTGGGCTGGAGGGAAAGTATTAGCAGAAACTGACTGAAATCAAGAGATGCAGGAGAAAATGCATTCATTAAGCAAAGCATGAAAATCCCAATGTCTTAACACCATTGCTAGTCCTAAAGAAAGATTTTGCTGAATTGGATGGACTGCTACAGACTCTGCTTAAAACAAGTTGAAAAGAAAAAACTCAAATTTAAGTGAATACTAGAGACAGTGGACAAGGTTATGCAAAAGTTGGAATATGTATGGATGCTGCAGTCATGATGGAAGAATTTCTGTGAAAAGGAAAAGAAGGTGTTGACAGGCTGGTGTTGCCCAACTAGAAGTGTTGTATAAGCCTGAAGAAATTATCCCTATGATTTAGAAATATAAATAATAAATGAACTACAGATACTTGTATGGACAATAATGAGTCTGGATAAATATACTACTAAAAAACAATGATTACTAAGATTACTTGGCAAACGAATCATACTGGGATCATCAAAGAACAAAATTAGATTAATTGTGGTTGAAATGTTAAATAGGTTTTTGGTTTTGGTCATAGAATGTAACTGTGATGAAGTTCTGTTATGATGGTGGAGGAGAAAACTGAGAAGAAAGCAGAAAATGCTTGGAATGGTAGGGAGAAGTGGGTTGTATGAATTCTCTGCCTTGCATTTAATTCCTGATGCCATCTGAGATCAAAAGTGCTGCAGATCTCCAAGCAGGTAGTTTTCACTTAATTTATTGCATTAACCTAGATATGCAATGGGTAGAGGTGAAGGACAAACTTACTGTTATGTGTTTTGCTATAAAAATGGTGAGTGAAAAGTAGCCCAAGATCTAGAAAGGGCTGGAACATACAAGGTGAAATCATGGGACTGGTGGGTGAAAGTGGACAACATTCAGAAGCAATCCAGTTTTTAGCTCTCATGTATGCATTTTACTATAGAAAGATAAAGCAATAGAAATTGTGTGAATTGTGGAAACTTTAATTCTTTTGAAGCATCTGATGTTTATCTCATTTCTAAGATAGATGCTGTTGTAGGAAATCTCATGTGTTGCCTAATTGCTATGATCTTAACCAGAGGTTTTCCAGACTGCAATGCTAAATTTAAATATGTCTGTCTCATCCATTCAGTAATACTTTGTGAGGTGCTGGTATTCCCTAGGGACCTGTAACACTACAGAATATGGGAAACTAAAATAATGAAAGGAGTTTGGTAGAGCACATGTTGATTTTATATTTTCTTGAGAGTTGAATCCTGAGGGAACACATGCTTTTGAGCAGGAGATCACTCTGTCTTCTTAGTGGAGCAAGACTTACTGTGAAGTTGGGAATGTGTCAGCCAGGAAGAGTTTTGATACTCAAAGTAAGGAATAGTCATATCAATCCAGAAAGCAAAGGAAACTACCATGCTCTGGCAGGCTTTCCAAATTAGTAAGCCAAGGCAGCCTTTACTGAACTGTGAGAATATTGCTCAAGATTTATCCTGCATTTCTACTCTTAACTGCTTGAGTCACTGAAGGTATGTCTACTCAGGGTTTGGCAGGCAGATATGAACTCGCTCTGTCCACACTCCAAGCTGGCTGGATAAAAGCAGCCTGGGAATGGGAATCTGTGTAGCCATCATTAGTATGTGTCTGAGCCTGAACTGGTAAGTTCTGCTGGGAAGAGTATATTAGTTTGGGATCAGAATTAGGGGGTTGCAGTTACAAGACTTCAGGATCAGAGGTAGCTTCTATCAGGGCATCTTGGAGCATTTGCAGATGAAATTGCATCTTTTGCAAATCTGCCATGGAATTGCATCCTTAATAAGTTAGAAGGGTCAGCCAGATGTGATTCTGGAATAATGGTGGCCTAAAGGCAGCACATTATTTTGAAAGAAATCTTGAATAAGAATCCAGTGTCAAATTCCAGCTTTATCAATTTGCTTTCAGATGCTTTTGTCAGATCTGAGGATTGACGTATGGTAGTGTTAGAGGGAAAGACTTAAAACTGTATATTTGAATCTAAACCAAACAGGTCCATGGAAAAGACTGTGCACAAATGAGCACCTTGCAGTAATAGCTGCCTGAGTTAAATGTCCCTTCCTATACAGTCCATTAGACAAAGCACTTGCTCCCTTGTTTACAATGAATGTAAAGTGCTAATGACAGCTGATTTATCTGCTGTCTCAGGCTCCTGAGTCACTTAGGTGCTTTTGAAGATGTTCTCTTTCAAATTACTTTCTGTAATTTATTTCCATGCCTCTGATTTTCAGAAAAAAAAACCTGTTCCAAATAAATTCATGAGTGTTTAAAAATTATTTTGTCCTTAGCCTCAGGAGTCCATTAGTTGCTATGTTCTGGAAGCAAATGAAAACAATGCATTCTGTAGGATATAAAACTCTTCCTAACTGTGGCAGTGGATCACTGCAATCATTAGATTAATACCAATTATTATCATCCAGGATGCTCATCTGGTTTTACTGAGCTTTGTTAACAAAATGGAAATGATTAAAGTCATCCTGTCTGTCCCTCTCAAGTTGTGCCTGTGAATGAGTCACTGTTTTACAAATGGGTGTTGCCAGACACTGATATTGAATACGGCTCCAGCCGTCAGAGCTCTGGGTCCAGCACTGCATTCTTGGAGTCCAGACTGGAACACTGAAATTCCCATTGAAATCTGTGGGAATTCTGCATGGCCAAAGCCCAGCTACCTTTATGGCTGGCTGAGGCAGCTTAGAGAGAGCTGTAGCTCAATGCATGTAGTAGCTTGGGGACTCAATATGAATTTCATGCATCTCTTCACTTAGTCACTTGAAACCCAAGATGGAATTGAGGATACCACATTCCACTTAGGCTTTGTTTGCTTGAGGTCAGCTGAGAGCCCACTGCTGCCTCTGGACGTGACACCTTCCACCCCACTGGCAGGGCTGCAGCTGGGGTTTCTGTGCTCCCTGGGCACAAGAAGTATTTGCACAGAGCAAATCCCAGTGTGTCAGTCTGCCTGCTGCAGTGGTCCTGGCTGGCTGCACCAAGGGTGGAATAAGCTTCAGCCTTTTCCCAGATGTGGAGCTGTTAGCATGTCCCGAAAGTAAACAGCTCCCAAAGATCTTCTTGTGGAGTTGCTCACAGTAAACTCTGTCTTATGGGCAAGGTTGACCCAACAGTTAATTTTGCTTGTGTGTCTCACATATGAGACAGGGATTGAATAGTCCTAGCTTTGGGGAATTTCACATCTGGATTCAAACTCTCTATGGCTACTGTTCCCTAATCTGTGCCATGGGCTGTTCCCAAGCCATAGTTCTGTACTTTTCCAAGCTTTGTGTTTCATATCGTCCCCTCGGGGTCATTTATAAAAGTGGGAGGGCCAGATTGGTAGTTGCAAGAAAGAGAAGTCTCACCACTGACGTCAATGCAGCTCTTCCACTTTAGCAAGGGATCAGGCCCATCTACCAGTGTCACGGTCTGCTGGGGAGGAGGGAGCAGCCTCAGAAGTGTTGGGTTTGCAGTTCGCCAAGTGACAAACAGAGAATCTGAGTGCGGTAGCCAGGCGTGTTACAAAACACTCTTGGAGAGACAGCTCTCTCTGGAGGCTTCAGCCTTGATTTACTTATTCCTGGTCCTTGTCCTGATATTCCGTGGCTTTCAGACAACTTTAAAAAAAAACCTTAATATATGGACTTCTGTGAGGATAATTGGCTGAGACCCCTTGTGGGATTTCTGGGTGGTTTCATGTGGTATAGGAGGCCAGTTGTTGGCATAGCTGCTTTTGTGCAGCTGGGTAAGGCTGTAGTGGAAAATCCAAGGCTGGTTACTCTATGCTACCAAATGTATGACTACACATAGGTTTAAAATAATTTAAAGCTTCCAAGTATTTTAAAAATCTTCAGATGTTTTAAATAATTTTGAAAGCCTGAATCTAAGGGAATAAACCTGAATTGAAAAGAAGGGAGTTTGAAAACTCTGAGTAAGGCAGAAAAGAGCTAGGGTTTCCTCAGGTGCAAAGGGGAGTAGAGGAGGGGGCAAAGGCCACAGAGCCTTTGAGAGACCAACTAGTGCTGTTCCCAGGACTCTGCCTGCTTTGTACATTTCTTCTCCTGTGCTTTTGCTCATCTGAACAGTCTCTCCAGAAATCAGCAATTGGAAACACATAACAAGTAATTCGCTGCCAGGTAAACGGGAACAATAGTTGAGTGGGAAAGAATGAATCACTGCCATTAACAAGAAGACTAGGGTTGCTCTCATCATCAACACAATGCAGTGTCTATTCTCAAATGTCAGGGCTAATAACTCACCATTTACAAATTAGACTTAACCCCCTCCCACACAAACCCACATAGCCCTTGCTAGCCTTCAAGCTTAGGTTATAGCTGCCTTTCTCTGAGGGCTACCAATAAAATCTTCAAAATACATATCCTCCAGACAGTCTGGCTTCTTTCAAGATCAAATACTCTTCCCCTTTTTCTCTTTGGATTTTGTTTTAATTACAGCTACATCACTGAAAAATGTGGAAAGCCCATCTAAGGCCCAAATTATCCTTAATGTAAGAGGACCATTATTGTCTACAGATGAAATGAATAATACAACCAGTAAGAAAGATTCCAAAGTTTTGATTACCTTAATAAATTCCTAAAAGTGAAGGAACTCACAGATCTTTATCCAATGCAACCACAAATTATTAATGCAGGTGGGAGTATCAAAAGCTAGAGTGTTTCAGCTGGCATCTTACAACATCTGTTGAGATGGTGTTTTTCATCCAGTGTACTGATGGATTATAACTACAGCTGCCCAGAAAAGGTGTAACAAGGATGCCAGTTTCCAAGATAACCATCATGTAGGTGTAGAACATGAGATGCTGCTAATTTCAGATGCTCATCAGGATATTAATAACCTCCATACTTTAAAAGTAATGAGCTTGTTTGAATTCCTGGTCCTGAAATATAGAAGATATCCAGGATATGTTTTTCATTTAGGATGGCTTTTAAAGTGAAGTTAAAACAGGTAGCTGGAAAAAAGGACACAGAAACAAATTTGGGACTTGTTAGTAGAGTCCACTTCGTGAATTCTGATTGCCCAGTCTGACACCAGCAGTTTTTAATAATGAATAAATTATTCTTTCTTTCTCTGCAGATTGAGAATTCTTCAAAGTGATTTACTCTCAGTTCTTAGCACAGCTGTTTGCTGGGGGTGTGTGCTCTGTGTGGGGGATCTATCAGCAGTCTGGCTACCTCTGTGTGATCTTGGGTAAGGCCTGGATAAAAATCAAAGACCAGATTGTTCTGTTTTTCCAAATGTGTTGCCTGGGGCCTGCTAATTAATAGAATGTCTAGGAATGTCATACATCTATTGAAAAAAAAGCATCTATTGAAAATTGCTATTGTTTTAATTGAATGTTGTCATTTTCGCATAGTGACCAATATCTCAGCCTACCAGTCTTCTTGAGAGAGCAAATTGTAACATGGGAAAACTGGACACTCACAGGGAAATGCTGTCTGTTTTTAAGTTTTTTTTAAACCTAGGTCTCACAGAGTCATAAACGCTCTCACATGTTGACTCGGGGGCCTTATTCTGAAATCCAGCCTTGTGTTTCATTCTTATGAATTATTCCAACATAAACCAGTGCTGGAGGCTGACTGTAAACAGGGCTTTGAGAATTGAGCTGATTTTGACCTAGCAATGGAGCATAACTCTGGAAACATTTGCCGGAGATACGGCACTTTGTGTCACGGACAGGCCAGCTGAAACTCGGGGCTGTGCGTGGCAGCAGGCAGGCAGGGATGTCTACCAGTAAGTGCTTGCAGGATTGGGTGGTAGGTGGTCCTAATTTATTTGCTGTTTTAACAAAAATCTGGGTTTTGTTATGGAGTGAGTTAGTTCCTCTGGGAAAGGTGGGTGTAACTTGTCAGGACATGAAGGATAACTAACCTCAGACATTTGGGAAGTTTTGTGTGTGTGTGTTATGATGCATATGATTTTGTTATGTAAAATAGTGAGGCTCACCCCCTGCTCTGCCTGTGGGTTTCTGCACAGTTCTTTTGAAGAAGGGTAGCTCATATGATGAGGTGAGAAAGAAGATGAATGGAAATAGAAACCAGGAGGAATCACTTCTTCAGCTGAATAGTTATAAGTGCTTCTAGAAATCAAAAATTTTTGTCCTGTTTCACTGGGTATATATGGGGGAAAATATCTAAAGATTACATCTTGATTTTTACAAATTTATTTGGCCACAATTTATTTGTATGTGATGACAGACATTTTATATAATATCTGACTGTAAGCATTCCCCAAATGCACCACATGCTGTCAAAAGGAGCCAAAATCCTTCTTTTTCTTCTCTGTGTAAGTCTTGGATTGGAAGCTGGTTTTCATTTGATTTATTTCTATCAGTGCATTAGAGCAAAGGTGTGTGCTTTGGACCATGGGTATAATTTTGAAGGCTTCTTATGTTGAAAACTCCCTCAGTTGGCAAATAGATCCTTCAGTGCTATGTTTTCTGGGAGCCCAGCAGAGATGATGGCATTTTGGAGGCGGAAAGAAGCAATAGGGAATGAGGGGGAGTATCTTTTTATCTGTCAAATGCAGTTGTGGTATCTCTGCTACACTGTGCTTTAAGTGCAGTGTGCTGGTCTTGGCTTTTATGAGAGTTCTGGAAGAGTTTTGTGCACTGCACAGTCTGATTGACAAAGAGGTTTTCTGTCCTCGCATGACCTTCTTTTAATTTAAAAAAAATTCAATAAAAGTTCAGCCACACAGCAAGGGATGAATTTAAAGACTGCACACCATGTGACAGTGGTAAAACTTTCATAATAGCCATCATATTTGTTGGTTTAAAAATCAACTTCATTGTCATAGTTAATAGTTTGCAGCTGCTGCAGAACAGAGGCAAATTGCTATGTATGTGTCAGCCCTAAATGCAAGTAAGATCCACTGACTAGGACAACTGGGTTGGTTTTTCCTATCTATTGGTAGTATTGCTGATCATCATCTCTACGCGATGAGAGGATTTCATTGCCACATTTCAGCACTGCTGAGCTGATTATGTGATCTTGCAAGTAAAATAAACTTGTTTTCAGTGTCCTGCCAAAATATACTCCACAACATCCCATTAAAAAGGCTTCCAGGGTCATGCATAAGTAGGTGCAACCCCCTGCAAATCTGGGATATCATCAGCATTGATTTAACTAATGAAGGTAAGTTATATGAAAAGTGTTATAGAATCAGAATGTGAAGCTCAGTAATAAAAGCCTTTTTGGAAGATCACAAGGTAAGTTCTCTGCCAACTTAAAACATATGAAAGTAGTTATAATTTGCACCAGGTTTGTATCAGATGAGAATGGGAAGTAGATGAAACAAGTCTGTCTCCGTTATGCTAGTGATGTGCAGAAGGTGTGTGAAGTCAAAACAGCCCAGTGGTCAAAGTGTAGTAAGTGGGCTGGGCAGGCAGAGGAATATGTGAAGTGTCTATGGATTATCCTGGACTGAAGGCTATCCAAGAAAGCCTCCTTATGGCACTGAGAGTTGTAGCAACCAGGGCAATTTTGTCTAAAGGGGTGTGTTGTGCATTTAGACTGGGCAAATGTAGTATTACTCAGATTTAGGGAGACCCTACTTTACTTCTCCTCCTCCCTACTCTATCTGCTGTTAAAGTCAAACTGAGTTTAAATTGTGGACCTAATGCTGCAGAATGATGTGTGAGGGGTATCCCTTTGCAGTGATCTAGGACTGTGGTTATTTAAAGCAGAGCATCCCTTGGTGTTTTAGGCACCTCTCTCTGTGGAGAAGTCATGGAGTTCAATAGGTGCAGGTCAGGCTGCCCAGGATGCTGCATTCTCAAGGCTGAGGTCAGGTTCTCTTTCAAGAAGGTAAGTAGTAGAGGAGCCAGAAAGGCTTAATGACTGAGCTTACAAGAAGACAGTACTTTTAATGCTGAAGTCAAAGACTCAGAGCCTAAATGGTGGGAAAATTTCCCCAGGGAAGAGGCAGCCCACACAGTCCTGCACTGGATTACTGTTAGTGCTACTTCACTTATTTGGTTGAGATTTCTCATGTGTTTCCTGAGCCAGAACCTGACCCTCAGGTCTCATTTACAGTTCAGAGAATTTCAGTTTGGCATTTCTGTGAACATTGTGTAATTGCAATAATTTCAACTCTTGTTATTCCTTCAAACTTGAATAATTTGTCAATGTGCTGGTTTATTTTATTCACATAGAGACCGTCACTAGCACTGGAGTCTAAAGTAAATACATGGGATATCTAGTTAATCTGTGTTTTTTTTGTTTTTCTTTTCTGCTGGCCTTCTGTCTTTATTGGTTTTTGGAGGTTGCTCTGTTTTACAAACAAATGGAAATGTATACAAGAAGAGGGGTGGAACCTTCAAAGCAGCCTGTTCAGTGTGTGAGGGCTTTAGGAGAGTGGCTCTGGAGTCTGAAAATGCCACACAATAGGTACCTCCCTCCATTTCTGAAGTATATTCTATTCCCCATCCTCTTGATGGAGTTTCCTAGCCCTGAGGAGTGAGGGACATCTGGGCTGAGCTCTGGTTATTTGTTAGCCAATTCACAATTAGGCAAAATGTCTTTCCACAGAAAGAGTAGAGAGGGAAGGAAGATCATAGAATCATAGAAAGGCTCAGGGCCACATCCAGCATAGGATTGAACACTTGTGGGGCATCCACAGCTTCTGTGGGAAACCTGTTCTGTGTCTCACCACCCTCAGAGTTAAGATCTTTTTTCTAACATCCAATCTAAATCTCTCCTCTTTTCATCTAAATCCTTTGTTCCCCTTGTCACTACATGGCAATTTAAAATGTTATTCTCCATATTTTTTTTTAAATTTTAATTATAAGTCCCTTTTAAGTACTGGAAGACAGCAATGAGGTGTTTCTAGAGCCTTCCCTTCTCCAGGTTGAACAATTCAGCTCTCAGCCTGTCTTCACAGGGGAGGTGCTCCAACACTAATAATTTTTGTGGTCCTCCTTTGAACTCATTCTATCAGGTCCATGTCTTTCTTGTGCTGGGGATCCCATAGCTGGATGCAGAACTCCAGGTGGGGTGTCATGAGAACAGAATGGAGGGGCAGGACCACTCCCCTGACCTGCTGGCCACACTGCTTTGGGTGCAGCCCAGGATGCAATTGGCCTTCTAGACTGTGGGCATACCCAAGATACTCTCCTGTTAGAAAAGTTGGGACAGATGTCTGGAAGATAACAGCCATAGCTGTGTTGAAACTACCCCTTTGGTATTAGACTTGCATCTATTTTTCTGCCTTTTGGGACAGAGCAACTTGCAATAGTTCTCTGTCTCCAACATCCCTGAGTATTTCCTGAAGATTGTGGATGAACAGCCATAATTTTCCTTGATGATAGTCATTCTTTTCTGAAGGTGACTTCTTCATTTAGGCCTACAAGGGCAGTTTGCCTCTGTGATTAGAGAAAGAGGGTGGAGTTTATCTAATTAAATGTAAAGGCATCTGAAATGCAAACAATTGCTAGTATAGTAGTCCTTGAGCATTCTGTTATAATCTGTGGATATGTAGCCTGTGTAGTCAAGGGACTGTAGGTATCAGCTCTACTAATCCTAGAGCAGATGTGTAAAATAGCAAATGGACTCTGTCCATAAGTGTCTCTATCTATTAATTAGAGGGGACTGAGGCAAGAAGAACATCCCCAGATTTTTTTGTCTTCTGCTTACAGTGGTGAAACTGTTTGTAGAGATGGTGATCTGTATTTGATCTTCCTTCTCATGCTGCCTTCCTTCTTACCTCTAAACATTGACATAACTTTTCAGGGTAGCCATGAACATAAATTTTGATTTTTGTCATTATAGCTTTGCCTGGAACAGCACATAATTTACTGGCACTTTGGATCTGCAGGAGAAAACCAGAATGTTTCCACCATCAAAGGTCTCTCGGAGTTGTTGAAAGAAGGCTGGAACAGTCCTGCTTTTTGGACTTTCTTTTCTTAAGGTATTTTTCCTCCTATCTGATTTCCAAAGAGGAGTCTGATTTTCATTTTACATTGCCCCACCCCTGTGGCATTTTTGACCTTGGCCAGTAATGAGAAGCCTTGAGTTGGAAAGGTGTCATCAAAACAATGACTAGATATACTTGGAAGAAATGTTTATTATTTGGCTTGCTGCCGCTGAGAGCTGCTAATTACCAAGCAATTATGACCAGACATAATTTTTCACTGTCTAAAGCTGCCTCTTGGGTTTAATATCTGTCAGAAAACGAAAACCAGAAAAATTTTGAGGCTTCCAAAAAGGGCCAAGAGATGTACAAATATTTCCTCAGGGCATCCTTTGCTACCTTGGACTTCAAGGCCAGGAGTTTGGCTATCACTGCCTGCTTAGAAAGCATTCTTGGCTCCAGTATCCTGATCCATCTTTTCTCTCCTGGCTTTTCAAATAATCAAATCATAAAAGTACTTAGATAAGTACATTTTGCATCTGTAACTTCTGTGATCTTTGGGTGCTTTAGGAGTCAAAACTCCACATGGATTTGCCACAGCTGAGGGCTGTGTGTTTGACTCAGAAATCCTTTTGCACACAAATTAGAGGGCAACCAGTGCAAAACAATGTGGTTATAATGCATTAGCTAAGCAGGAAGCATGGAGATCTGTCTCTGCTGTGTCAGGAAACAATTTGTCTGTGGAGATGGCATGGCACAGTGCTTGGGAAGACAATGCTGTGAGCAATATTCAGTAGGCTGGCGGCTTGAGAAGGTCCTACAGGGGCACTGTCAGTGCATCAATGGGCCTGATTTATCACTGTATTATATTAATTCTACTCCAGAGTGACTCCATTCAACCCAGTGAATTTATCACAGGGTAAAGCTGGGGAAAAATAGTGCCTCATGCCTCTTGCTTTTTGCATGAATTTCTTCCACAGAGCCACATCAGTACTTTCAGTTCTGTCCTCTTCATGCCCAGCTGTGACAAGGTGGGTGCTGGAAGTTTCTCATTATTGCATAGAGGAGTTGGGATACATTCCTGGTACTGGCAGAAATTTCTGAACCCCAGATTTGCCAGCTAATCCTTAAAAATGCATTCTGGTGAAGACAGACACATGAATCTTACAGTGTGGCTCTTGAGAAGGCACTTTGAAAATGGGATTTGAGTGGAACACTAGAGGCTGTCACACAACTAAGCTGAGAATAAACAGAGAAGGAAGCCTACATGAGAATCCATGCAAGTGGGTATAAATGAGGGAGGGAGTAAACTGTTGCATCCACACAGTTTGGCATTTGCCTGTAACATGCAGGTGCTTTGCCAGCCTGAAGAACAGAATTGAGAAGTGAAAATCTACATCTCCATGTTCATCTTTCAGCAGGCTCCCAAGCACGCACATTTTGTTCAACATCACTACCAAGCTGTTTATGATACATCTGTGCCAACTGCAATGTTTTATGTAGTCATTGAAGCCAAATCATTGTGACCTGATGTGACTCAGTTTTCTAAAAGGGTGCATCTTGAGAATTCTAATTTTCTTCAGTTCAAAGTGAAACACTAGGAAAAGTGTTGGAATGGATCTGAAAACAGTGCAGGATTCTTATGCAGAGGCAAGAGTTCCATTCAGGCAAACACCAGAAGAAAATCTGTCTTGGGTGTGTTTTTCAAAATGACTCTGAAATGTTCATTGGAAAAGTGTCAGGAATGTGAGACTTAAATGAACTCATTTACATGCTCTGATTTTGCCTATATCTGTGGTATTGGGAAGTGTAATAATAGATTTTAAGTTCTCTGTTCGTGAAATTTTAGTTAACTTATTTATTTTTTTTTCTCTGCATGGAAATTTATTTAAGAGTGTATGTGAAGTCTGGATTCTTTTCTCTCTGGTTTTATTTTTTTCCTCCATATTTCTCTTTATTCTTCTCCATACTTCTCTTAATATAAATTTTATGCCTCAGTGTGACTTTTAAACCTGTTAAGGATATAGAGGGATATAGAAGAAGAATAAGTGAAAAATTTTCTCTTTTCTTGGTCTTTTTTTTTTTTTTTTGGTATTTTGCTGCTGTTTTTCTTGGATTATAGAAAAAATCTTATTTATATATTCAGCTGTTTAGATATGTTCTCATGCATAGATCATGGTTTATTATGCGTTTTATTCTGGTTTCCTCAAATACTACTGAACAAATCAACAGTAAAATTTTCCAAAGTTCTTCAAATTGAGGTCAGATGCTTTCAGGCTCATAAATCTCCTGGTCAGTGTAAGATATTTTGATACTTGAAATTTGTCACCATCTTTCTCTTCAGTAGCACTGCATGGTTTTAGCTTCATCTGAGATTGAACTGAACAGTTAGGCATTGTCAGAATTTATAATCAGCAGTTGGATTTATGTGTAGTAATACTTACCAGTGATGCTGGGTTGTTTTGTTTTTTAGAGGTTCCTACTGCAGACAAAAACTGACACAGATAAAAATGGCTTATGTTGTTTTCCCATGCAAGCCATGAAAGTTGTTTAATTTCTTAAAAAAACATAGCAGTTGATGGGAGGCTTCCTTCTGACGAAATTAGATTCAGTATCATAATTGATGAAATAAGGAGATTACCCCAAATGACCTTTGTATCTGATTCTTTATTTGAAAGGAAAAAAGCCTTTTCTGAGTGTGCTTCCAGATAGTATCTACATTTCTTAGAAACTTGCAGGGCTTTTTGTGGGAAACCCCCAAACTATTTCTGTGTGGCTTTGGCCAAAATTATTTGGTTTTCTCTTACCAAATTTCAAAAAAGGTTGAATAGTTGGCTTTTCTGAAGGAAAGGCAATACTTTCCATGTAGAAAAGTCCCTGTTTTTTTTTTTTTTAGCCTTGCTTTTTTATTTTTCCACATTTCTGACAAGCAAAAGAGTACAAAAGTACCTGGAAGTACAGTTCTTATGTCATGAAATTTCAAAGAGAAAATAGGATTTACAGCCTCTGAGTTTTTGCCTGCTGCAGCACCAGTCAGTGCCAATAAATTAGGCTCACAATTTGACATAAATACAAAGACAGATTATTGTTTCTTCCATTGCAACATTGCAAATACCATCATGGCTGATTGCCATTGACACCAGACAGTGAGGAATAGAGGCTGTAGCTGCCTCTATTCCTCTAAGTAATCTGTACTATTACTTCAAGGGATCAGCTGCCCTTCTCATACCCCTCTGCTGTGATTGCTGGAGTGCTCATGTTAGTGCAAAAGGTGTCAGATAAAGGAAACTGCCAACTGGAAGCTAATAATATGAAAAAAAGGAAAGTTAATGTGGACAGGAGGGAGCAGAGTAAACTGAGGTCATGTAATTTGGTTGAAGTCTGAATTGATCCTGCTTTGAAATTTCAGTGCAGTCGTGTTACATGCTTGAGATTATGCAGTGTGGGTGCCACAGGGAATTACAGATGTTCAGTTTTATGGGGCAGTTCTGTTTAAAACCAGGCTTGGATGCTATACCTGCTGGGTAGTGTTCTTTATGGGCTGTTTCAGCAGATCAGCATGAAACAACAACCCTGATCATGAGTATTTCTCCCTTGTGAGTGAAAGATCCTGTGCTGGTCTGCATTGCCCTTCTTAGACACATGGAAGTGTTTCTCAGGTGGTGTTTTTTTTTTATCTTTGTCTCTGTAGACTGTGGGGATGCATTTACAGAGTCTGAAACTGCTTTTCAGAATGTGGGAGTACAGTATTATTGCTGTTCTGTCTATTTCTTATTTTAAACCAAGGGATTGTACCTCCTGACTTCCCTAAATCAGGCTTGGAGCCTTCAGTTATGATTAAAATGAAGATGAGGGCTTAAATGCAGGGATTAGATAGTTAAGATGAGGGTTTAGAAAATACCAATTTTTGCCACGAGATAATTTTGTGATATTTCTGTAAAGAAGGCTCTTCAACAAAAACTGGAAGGAATTCGGCCATGAAGAATTCCAGCAGTGAGAATTTGAGATGTTTGGGAAATCAGGAGCAAACTGAAACTGAGGTCTTAGAAATGGTGGTATTTTTTTTTCTGATGCCAAAAAGCAAGCCAAGTTATTTTGTCCTGAACAATCTGTAGATTTAATCTCTCTTGAAGTGCCCAAGGGGTTCTCTGACAGAGTTTTGGAATCTGTGATTCTCCTTGGTGCTGTGTTTTACAGCTTCATAACAAAACACTGAAGCTGATTTCTGTAATGGATAAAGAGGAGTTCAGTATATACTTGATCTCTTTCAATAACTAGAAACCTTAACCATTTGTAAACACTCAGCCCAGTGTGAATATGCCTAAAAAAAGAGAAATTTTATTGGATTGTGGATGTAGTGTATCTTGTATCTTCTTCTCTTATTAAAACATAAGGACTTAATTTTAGGGTTAGGAATATGAAAGATGACAAAGAATAGCAGAAGATTGGAAACTATGAAGCCTATGCCTAACTCCAGTGAAAACAGTTATGCCTGAGTCATTTTGATGAAAGCATGTACAGCCAATAAATTCAATGACTAGATATATTTAAACACATGGAGGCAATGATTACATGAGGAAACTTGAGAACAATATATTAAGGTGTATAAAGTTTTTTTCATTTGCCATGAAAATGTGTATTATTTTATAGATTTTCTTTCTCTTTCCCACAGTCTATGAAAAGTTTAGGCCAGAAACAGCTTGAAGACTGAACATGCTATAGTTTTAAAATCCAGCCATTCTTGTGCACATCTGCCAGTAGTGGACCTTGACCTTCTCTGTCCTGCTGTGGGCAGATGTCATTCAGGAAATATCAGAGAAGTGACACAGCTCTGGCTTAGCACAACAGTGACCCTATGAAACATGGCCTTGAAGAACTTGTGCTGGCAAGCCAGGGTCTCTGAGCATTCCCACTGCAGGCAGCCTTTGGCATGGTTAGCAAGGGTAGTCACAGTTTCATCTTTGCCCTTCTCTTTAAGCTATGGATGTGACTAACAGCGGGAAAAGCTAATGAGCAGATGAACAGCAGATGTATTGAACTCTCAATATTTCTGAGACATTTAGGTAAAACAAGGTAGGGCAAAATTTTGTGTGGAGAGGTAATGCCTTTTACTAGGTGAAATGACAGAACTGGAAAGAAACAGCAACTCTCACTTGATGGAAGCTTGTCACTTTTTCCCAGCTTTTACATCGGTTGCTCCAGTGATGTCTGCAGCCAGCTAAAATCACTAATTTTTTTGTTACTGTTAGTTCTTTAATAAGTTTAAATACAGAAGATGTAGATGTTGCAATGTGAAGTGATCCTGATGAATATTCACTTCTGTAAACTGGTACTGTGTTTTAATTTGTGTATCTATCACAAAAAGTATTTAGACTGAACATCAAAACAATTGGAACTGTGATATTTTACTAGGAATATGTATACTCAAATGTATATTCAGATGAGGATGAAATATTAACAATGTGATGTTTGTATCAGGTACCCTTATTTTACAAGCTACATGAAGTTATGCATCTGACCCCAGCACTACCATGTGCCATCACAGAAATCCAGTTTCAGTGAAGTGTTAAGTTCACTGCTATTCAGGAAACTGTTTCTTTGATTTCCCTTTTATCTGTTTTTAATAAATCTTGGTTTTGGCTACGATCACCCTTGCCTAGGTAATTTTACAAAAATGCCTGTAGAATGATGAGAAGCTCATCAGCTTTATGAAGACCTTCAAACTTTCCAGAACTCAAAAGTTCCTCTCAGTGCCAATCATTAGACAGGAAAGAGGTTATTCTGTTTTGTTTAGAATTTTTGCCTGCCATCAGACTCCAGTGAACAAGCAAACAAATAAAATACAAAATCTTGAAGACTAAAAGAAGGCTAAAAATTGGTGTTGGTGGGTGGCCATATAATATAAAAAGAAAGATGAAAACTGTTTAATCTATGCTTGGCTCTTGCAGTGCATAAGGAATGCCATCCCTCAGCCATCATGTCACTCAGAGCATTAGTCACAAAAGGAGCTATGTGACTTGCTGATAATATCTGCATATGGGAAATCCTCAGAGGATTTGTTAGGACACATCTATGGCTGGCTGGGCTCTCATGAGCTGTCTGGGACAACCAGAGCATGCTGTATGGGCAGCTCTCTATCTGCACTAAGGTGATTTTGGCCTGTGAAAAAAACTGTCAGACATTTCAAATGCTGCAGTACCTGGGTGCCAAAGTCCTTAGAAGTGATTCAGTGGGTTATACCCAGAAATCTGAGTTTGCCAAGTATTGTCACATATAAATTCTTTCAGCAGTTGTACCAAGACAGCTTATTTGAACATAAGGCCTTAATTTCAGAGTTAGGAATAAGAAAGATGACAAAGAATAGCACTAGAATGGAAACTATGAAACCTGTGCTTGACTCCAGTGAAAATAGTTACAGCTGAGTCATTTTGATGAAAGCATGCACAGTGCTAAGACAGTGGCTAAGACAGAAACTAATGGCTTCAGAAAATGAATATACAAGAATTCTTACTCCTATTAGAAAAAAGGCTTTATGTCTGATTTCCTATCTGTAAAAAAAAAAAAAAATCTCAGAATAAACACAGCTGTTTAATATCTTGAGGTAGAAAACCCAATGTCTTCTTCATGTTTTATGATCTATAAATTTATTATGTCAGGCCCCTTGCATAATAGCTCATAAGCATTTTCCACTAAGCCAGGTTGCACAGTGTGCTTGAAGATGAAGTTTAAAGTATCTGTTCCATTGACTGCTTTCATCCTGTTTTACAGACATTTATATGGGGTAAAATGAACAGCATAATTTCTGGCTGGTCTTTCCATATAAAACTTAACATCAAACTCGTAACTTCATTAACACTTTCATTATTTTGTGACCTCATCCTACTAGGAGCAGGTTTGGTCCAGGCAGGGGATGTGATGCATTGGTTATAGGACACATTGGAAATTTGATATCCACGTGTAATATGATGTGTGATGAGCTGGAAATATATATGTGGCTGCCACATTTGGGGAGAACTACACGTCCTAAAACATGGAAAGTGAGAAGTTAACCTCAGTTATTTTCTTCTATATATCTATACTTGGGCTTAGGCACTTACTGAACTGAACTTCAATAAATAAGACTTAATTTGTACTAGGTAGAAAGTTCCAGCCTCTTTCCAGTGAAAGCTTCACCATTAGGTCTTAATGAATAAATAATTTTTCACTTTACTTTCTGAACTAAAAAACTAAGATAATATTTCAGATTGGCTCATAGTAAAAAAAAAATTTGTTTATCTCACTGTAATGAAAAATCCAAATATAATGCAAATAAAACACTGTTTCTGCTTACATTAAACATTTTCTGCACTAAAATACTTTATTTCATATACTTGTGGGATTTATAATTCTCCTCAATTTTAAGTATATTTTAAAAGAAAACAATTATTTTGAAAAGTCAAACCATTAAAAACAAACAAATATTTTCAAGGCTTTTATGTAGCTCTCTGCTATTATCCTAGTTACATTTTATAGCAAATAATCTACTAAGTGGGTTTTTTAAAATGTTGATTTATAAATGATTCCTTTAGCTGTCCTGGTCATTTTCTGATGGCTGCTTGCCATGGTGTGATGTATTTCACAAAGTTTTCAGAGAATTGTGGTGCATACAGTTTGTGCACGTGAAAAATAAATATGGATAAATACATGTGAAGGCCCTTCCTTATCTATGGTTGGTGCAGGCTGCAGGTTAAGCTTGTCTTAATCTTGAAAATCTCTAATTTCCACAGGGTAAGTGAACCTTCAGGCTTTGTTTTCAGTGCTTGGAAGGGAATCAGACTAACACTGTGTTATCTAATTCTTCATCTCCTCTACATTTCAGGTCTCCATTTAGTTGATTTTGGAAAGCATGAAGTGTTTGAGAGGATTAGAGACAGCAGAAGAGGAGGAATTCAGAGTATGTATTGAGTAAGGGATGTTGACTGTGGAGGGAGATTTTGGAGCTTGTGTTTATGGACAGCTACATTGCAGAGTTCATTTGAATGCTCTGGGGTTCATAAACTTGTGTAGCCTGGAAGGCAGGGCCCATTGGAAAGAGTCAGAATTTCAGTGCAAATGATTTACCCAGCTGTTAAGATAACACTTAAAGAGTTAGTGGTAAGATAATTTTTTTTAAAGGTCTAATTTAAATTGACAAACACACTGAAAACTGCAGATTGGTAAGATAATTTTTTTAAAGGTCTAATTTAAATTGACAAACACACTGAAAACTGCAGATAGGTTCAAGCTGAAAAGTAGAATGTGTGAAGCCTTTCCAAGCTCAGGCAGGTTGGCATCCAAACCTCCTCCTACTTCTCTGGCTTTTGATTGCTTTTAAATTCCTCTTTGGTTCTTTTTTATGTCTTGTCTTTAGTGTCCATTGATGTCTAAAAGTTTGCTGAGTAGCTCACAGCTCTACCTAGGGCTAGTTCAGTTCTGCTAAATTTTCCATTATCCAAAGTACATGACTTTTCAAAGGCTTTGCCTCAGTCATTTCACAGTGAGGCTGGTCTGCTCTCAGCCCCAGTGTGATGGCTAACAGTGAAGAGGCCTCAACAGTGGCTCTGTGTATTTTTGGACAGGGTAGCATTATTATTATTATTATTGTTAGACACATACAATGCCAGTCAACTCTTCATGCTAAAAATTGACAATTATCTGCTGCTTCTCTTGAACAGTATTGAAGAAGTAACTAAAATTTGGACCAGCAGCCAGGAAGTCTGCAACTGATAGAGTGACAAATACAAAAGCCTGTTTTGATTTCAGCATTCCTCATTTGACAAGTGTTTACCTAGACAGTGTGTAGTCAAAATGAATTGTCATTTTTTGCAATCCCAAGTATTTGATGTGTAAAAAACTCCTATGAAAATAGATAAACAAAATCTGAAATTTCCAGATGGACAGCTGTACTGCAAGCAATCTACCCATGATTCAAGTTTGAAAATTATTTGAATCATTTGATGCAATACAAGCACAAGTCTTAAAATATTAGGACTTGTATCACAGAAGACTTGCTGCAATAATAAACACAATCTTAGTTTCTATTCAAATGGGTTATGTGTTTTGATTTTGGTGGATCTGATTTTATGCAATTCGCCACATTTTCTTAGATGTCCTGCCAAAAGAAAGCAGTGGAAAATGCTCCCCAATGAGCCAAACACAGGCAGATAGACCAAAACTATCCTTTGCAGTGGAGGTCTGCTGTATTCATGTTCTGGTGAAATCATGAAGAATGCTGTTGAGTATATTTCCTGTGTCTTATCTTCTAAACATACTTTTCGTGAAGAATACATTGAAAAGCAACCTGAATGCTCAAAGCCTGATTTTTCAGAGGGAATTATATGTGCCCTCTAGCAGACTTTGAGATTTTTACACACTTCAAAGTGTAATCTGAATTTAAGTAATATAGTTTTTGTTCTGTATGTGGTTTGAGAGATGTGGTTTGCAGATATTTAAAATCTCATGTGTGGACCTTAAAAGTGTACCTGGAAGTGGAAAGTGTAATTAATTTCTGAATCTTTTTTTCCTCCCTCCATCATTCCCATCCAACTGTGTATGTCACATGTGCCTACCAGGTATAGATGCAGAAATACACATGTAATGTGCAAGTTCCATATTACTCTTTCTGAATGAGCCATACAAGCTCTGTAACTCTGCTCATTATCTGGAATGGTCAAGCTATTTTTTTTTTTTCTGTGGACTAGAGAGGAAGTTTACATCAAGATGACAATTTTGAGTTTAACTGAGGTCAGGAGGGCATGGGCTCAAGCACTGAGATTCTGACACTAGTCATGAATTTTCAGTAGCTTGTATGATTTTGTATATTACTGATGAAAAGCTCATACAGCTTCTTGAATTTTAGAGAAAATCTTACCTATGAGCTCAACCTTGAAATTTCTTATAGTTATGTCAGTTTCACATAGCTTTCTTTGCTAAATTTGGTCCTCATATGTGGAGTGTAAAGAAAGGCTCATATTCTGTGTGAAAGGGAAGAAAACTACATTGCACTGGAGCCTCAGTCCATATGTCATCTCTTGTCTTCATATAACAACAGCTACTACCCCTACAGTAAAGGAAAGCTGAAATATCCCCATATCTGTCAAAATTAATAGCTGAAATTAAGAAGAAATTATTTCTGACCCCATACTCACTGACATTTTGTGAAAAATACAATTTTGATGCTGAATTCATTGTTCTAGCTTGCATAGCTACAGAAATTATTAGTGGTCATAAATGGTTCGTTCCTTTTACAAGTCCACTGACTCAGTGACAGCTAGGAGCAATTTGTTCCTCAGGTCCACCATAGATAACACAAAAAAGTCTTTAGCATTTTTAAACTTTGCAACATTTTTGACAATAGTATCTGAAAAAACTTTACCTACACACAGCATTGTGTGTGATATTGGACTTGGTTTTGAGACAGAGGATAAAGAAGCATATTATGTAGTGTATTACCTTTTAAACTTTGCCTAAATTATATGTGTCTAAGTTAACACCCATTTTTCATCTCTGCTTTCTAAATGTGACCCTTTTATTTTATTTAATGTTCATGTTTAAAACAGAAGGTGGGAGAAAGAGATAGAGAGAGAGAGAGAGAAAAGAAAGAAAGAAAGAAAGAAAGAAAGAAAGAAAGAAAGAAAGAAAGAAAGAAAGAAAGAAAGAAGAAAAAGAAAGAAAGAAAGAAAGAAAGAAAGAAAGAAAGAAAGAAAGAAAGAAAGAAAGAAAGAAAGAAAGAAAGAAAGAAAGAAAGAAAGAAAGAAAGAAAGAAAGAAAGAAAGAAAGAAAGAAAGAAGCTGAAAACATGTAATTTCCATTGTGAAAAGCTGGTGGTATTTGATACTAGTTGGTGCTACATAGATTTGACTCGTATTTCCACATTTTCTGTAGTGTAGGTCTTATGAATCTTATTATATACAGTGCAAAAAAAATTCCAACATATTAAACAATGTCTTACATTTACATAAACCACTACAGCTTTGTACACTGAGACTAAGTATTAAGTATATTATTGGAGGGTTGGAATAGGATCTCTAAGGTCTCTTCCAACCCAAACTATTTTATGATTCTCTGATTCTACGTTTTATAGAATTCTATATTACACAGGTATTAACTGTTGTGTGTGAGTAGCTTGGTATCTATTGATGAAAATCTGCATCTTAGATACATTTAATAGTTTTATGTGTATATTGAACAGGGGAAGGGGTTTACTGGACCATTATTTGAAGTCTTCTGCACTGGGGATGAACTGCATCATGTAATCCCATCCTCATTATCTTTCATCATAAGCCAGTGAATTGCTTTTTTCTCCTGCACTTTTTTCAGGAAGCTCTTTCAAAGCTTTGTGTAGCTGATTGTGAGGAAACTTGTTCTTTTTCTTTTTTCCTAAATTAATTCACTTTAAACCGCTTTATTTCCCTTCACATAACCCAGTAGTTAGTCCTCCAGTTCTTACCTCATGCTAACACAATTTATAGAGAGCAGCCAAGTTTCATCTATGCTCCCATTTTTGTCTGTCCTCCCAAAGTAGACTCTCAGTTCCCTACAAGGATGACTAGACCCTCCTTCCACCTGTTCTGGTCTGAGTTCATCTTTGCACAAAATGTAACTCAGAGCACTGTTTTCAGTTTACTGTTATCTTTTATAATGATATTAATACATCCCAATTTCTATTGGAAATACTTTGCTTTTCCTGTGGGCTAGTATCACATTACGCTTTATCATCACTGGTGACTCATTGTAATCTTGTGATTAAATTCTATGCCCAGGTCTTCTGCTGGATCTGTCATTTCCAGCTGACCAGAACATCTTTTCTGTACTTTTTTGGTACTTATTAGTCACAGTAGATTTAGTGAAAAAATATGTTGGCTATCACCTTCAGGAATAAGTAGGTCCTACCATATTTGGTAGCATGTTTTTTCCAATATGTCTCAAAACTTATGTGTCCACACAACGATACAATTTCTGATAGCCATTTCCCTTCCAACAAAATATTAATGAGGTCCTCATCCAGATTCAGATTTGATCCGTGTGAGGCAATGGCAAACTTCTGACCCTAATTAATTTTAAAGTCCTTCATTCAAATTGATTTTGACCTTAAAAGCTGTGGTTTTATCCATGTTACTACACATTTTTTTTTTTTTTTTTGCAGAAATGGTCTTTATTAAATTGTGGCAGTATTCCACTCCTGATTTTATTTCAGCTTTCAGAAGATTATCATATATTTCAATATCCTCTTTCCACCAATGAATGTTAGTCCACCAAGACTTGTTATGGCTGTACTGTCTAATATCAGGTCCTCCCCTATTGGTTTCACTTCCTCTGGTTTGTAACCTTGCCACCTTTCATTGGTTTCCAAATAGCAAAGTTGTCTCTTTGTTACCTCACCCATTTCAACTCAATCTGTTATAGTCCTTTCAGTAATTGAACTGTCTCCATGACTACTCCTATATTCTCTGCTTATATTTTTTACTACTTCTGCTGATATTTTTTTTCTTTTTACGGAACCCTTTCAATTGTTTTTCTTTTGCCTGTGCAGTAAAGTGGGATTTGGAGAGTTGAACATGACTTTTTTCCAGTTTTCTTCCTTGGATCTCTTAGCTTAAAGCTCTTCTGAATGGTGATGCTAGTTTGGATCTTATAATATCAGTCTCTCAGGAACTCTGCTAGAGGCTATTTCATCTGGTCATTTTCTCCAAATGCTGCCTTGTATATTTATTTTATTATATTATTTTATTTAAGGTATGTGTCAGATCTGAATCATAACATGATTGGGTTCTTTTTTTCCCTATGGCAAGAGGTTAGAATACTTGTAGAAATATAGTCATTTGCCATAAAGGGATATAAACAATTTATTCCCCTCAGTTCAAGAAACAGCCCCTGTAGAGAGTGGACAAAGTCAAGAATCTTGATTTGGCAGCAGAGTTATTCAATGTAGGTCTCATGTAAGCCACAGAGCCATTTTGGCTGCCACTTCTCAGAAAGCTGATTGTGGATGTAGTGTACACACTGACAAATCTTCTTCCCGTCATCCTGATCCAAAGAAATTTCCCCATGGAAGCACTTCTAGAGAGACACATGATCTTCAATTGGAAATCCTTTTTTTTTTGTTTGGATGACTGCCTTTTTGCCAGGAAAGGCCATTTCTTGATTGATCTGAAGGCAGTATGTATTTGTCATATTTCTGATTTCTTCAGATGCCTCTGACTGCTCATTCCAGCTGACTGGACAGCTGGCTTGTTTTGAACACAGCCAGGCAGTGCCTCTTTGTGGAGCAGATGTCATTGAACACCATCAGTGCATTCCATTAAATCTGCCAGGTATCTTCTGACTTAGTCAACAACTTTGTGTTCCATTTAAGGGGCTTGGGAGGGTATAGGGGACACAACAGTCTAAGAATACATTTGAAAAGAAATGCAATCATGTTTAGTTTCATCACCTGAATCCAGTCACGTCTCCAGACAAATCTGCAATCACAACTATTTGGTTGTCAGCCCTCCAATTAATGTGTTGTGAGAAGTGCTACTGGCTCCAGCAGATGCTACATCTCCCTAAATGTTTGCATTGCATCATCAACTTTTAGAAGAATTCTGCAACGGTAAATTCTGGCACTTTGTGATCACTTTTTACCTTCTGTCTTTAATGATCAGTTTGTTCATACAAGAACTTGTTCTTACCTTTGAAAGTGCAACTATTACCACTAAACAAAGAGATTATATTTCTTTATGTGCAAATTGCCAGAGCAGATGCAATCTGAGAATTTATATTGTAGATGAAACAGATTTCCACAGATTTTCAGATGCCCAGATTTTCACTTTTTATATATTTGGAAGTTTTGCCATCCATTACGCTGCAGAACAAAAAATTCCTCTTGTACTTCTTTCTGTCGGAAAAAAACAAAGAAAAAAAAGGAAAAAAAAAAAAAAGTGGGGACTGAACATTTTCCAGAGGTTTGTATTCTGTCTTTGTTCCCATCTACTTATGCTCAGATATTTTCATGTGGCACTTTGGCAAATACAGGTGTATAATCCATGCTGATTCTTTTGTCTGCTTGAAAAAGACTTCTGTCTTTGGAACCTATCAATTCATGGACATTTTTGACAACTCTATGTATTTTTTTCCCTCTTGTTTCAATAACCCCTTGGTTGGCCAAAGGGACATTGTGTTGACACTACGTTGGCCAAAAAACCTCCTGCAGTTTCAATTGGCAGGGTTATTTTCCAATTCCTTCTCTTGATTACAGGGACATGCAGCTAACTTTATGCAGCTTCTTTGTTTCAGCCAAAAGATGTGAATGCTTTGTGGAGAGAGAAAAGTGTGCCCTCTTTACGTTCTGTTTATTTTACATTTGAAGTGTCCTTGAGTGAGGATGTTCTACATCACTGCATAGTTTTAATAAGGAAGTTGTCAGGTTTTATTTAACTGAACATTATTAAGTGAAAGGATAAAAACACTTCAAACATCTTTATACATATTTTCCAGCAACTTGCTTCACCACAACAGTTTTTCAGAATCTGTAAATGTAACACACTTTAATTATACATAATGTGATCATAATGTGATGTAATGAAAATCTTGTTAGTCTTCAGCACAAGTAAATGAAAGAAAGCAACTCAAAAACCCTGAATTTAATTTGTGTTTTTAACTTGCATGTTTTTCTGTGCGTATCTGAACATCTACTGTGTGTTTGTCTCTTGCTTACTCCTGTGTTTTTTCAGTGGTACTTTTCCTGATGTACTCTGTGAGCTTGGAAATAAATAGGGAGAGGGGAGAGGAGGTAAACTGGGAAAAAAGAGTTCCTGTCTTGTATTTACCACCTGCAGAAGTGGAGACTGGCCCCTTTCCCATACAGTGTTTTAATTTATTTTTTAATCTGATTTCGTAGTAATTTTTCTTAATAGCTTATTTCCTCCAGCTAAAACACTGAAGGCAACAACTTCAGTGCTCAGAGAAATCACTTAGCACTGAGAAATGACCAATTACTTGTTGAAATAAGGAAAGGTAAACACTACTGGGGCAAGTCCATTGCCATAACAATGAAATTTGGCTTAGTAGACTTTTGGTTTTTTCCTTGTGTATGTATTTTTGCAATGATATCTGCTTCTATATTTCGTTAATAGCTCAACACCCCATCCTTGTCTTGTTTATCTTACCTTCTAAAAGATCTCCTTTCTTCACATTCTGGTTTCTGAATCTTGTAAAAATTGTCACACATATAAATTGTTCCTGTTAATGTTCAGAAAACGAAATGCAGTTGAACAAGTTGAAGGTGGCTATCTAGCTACTTGCAGAGTGATAAATAAACTACACTACTCTGGTAGTTTATTATCAGGAAGTTTATTTTACCTACAAGAAGGGTAATGTGAATGTTAGCTAAATTCTAGGATTGCTGAAGACCCCTCATTCTCATTCATAAAAAAATACCTTTCATTCAATATCAAGCAGCTGAAATTGTTGACAGTAGATTCCTTTTAAGGTAAAAACAATGTATCTTTGTCCTCTCCTAGTTTTTAATGATGTCTGGAATTTCAAAAGAACCTATGGGATTTAGCAACAATTTCCTTTTTAAGGGCACTTGGATTTGAAAATCTAACTCTTCTAGGTTCTTTCAAAAATACAAGCTGTTATTAATAAGCTATCATCCAATGCCTGTAACATTACATCAGACTTCAGCTTTTTTTAAGTCCAGGAGACCATATGGGTGGTTTATTCTCAACCACTTCTAGGAACTTCTAGCTATCTTACCAAATATTTAAGACAATTTGTTTAGGAGTGAGAGATGACTGGTAATTTGTCGTCCATTCTGGGAATTCAGGCAAAGAGAGAGCACTCATTATTTACTGAACTGCTTTAATGAACTCCTAAGCACTGTAATGATAAACTGATTTAACTGTGAAGGTGTTCTTATAAAGAGAGATTACATTGATTTTAATGTATATTTCCTCATATCTAAATGATTTGGAAGAAAAATACCTCCATCATAAGTAAACAGGAGTAATTTTATAATAATATTTTCCATAAGTAACTAGGAAATCACGACAGCTTCTGGAAATATTCAAAGACATCCTCCTAAAGGTAATGTGCTAATATGAAATTATTACTAATATGAAATGTGCTAATATGAAACCATTATGTAATCTTGTTTTACAGTCCTCATATCACTTTTCTAAGGGAAGCTGCTTTTCCGAGGATGTGTCTAGATTTATTGTGGAGAAAAAGCGAAAGTGTTTAAAAAAATCTGTTAAATGATTTTGCAGTTAAAACATGATTGTCACAGTTTCAGGACTAATTCTTCAAGTGTATGCTTTGCATTTTAGAGGGATGATTCTTGAAATAGTAACCTTTCAATTAAAGAGAAAAAAAATCCTCACATTATTAGATTTCTTAGGTTGGGTCTCATGGACAGCATTTGTGAATTCAGTCTCCTTCTGTATGATATTACTGTGATTGAGGCAATCATATTGTTGAGACAGGTCCTGCAAATGTTTCCTCACTGTGATTGCTACCAAATCCTAGCTGCCTGCTGCCTCCTAGAATAAACATATGGTAGGAAAGCTGCTGGTGGAAATTTTGTTTTATATTCAGTGTAACAGGGTAACAATGGTAACAGTTGCCACTGTTCAAAGGGAAACGACTGATTCAAAACAAAACCTTAACCTGGCAACCTGTCAGAGCGAGACAAGCAGTGATGCCAGTCAAAACAGCAAAGGCTGTACTGTTCCTCCTCCCTAGGTCTTTCTCCTACTATGAAACACTGTATTATGTTTACAGTGTTTATTTTATCTCTGAACCTTTTGCTGATGCAGTTCTCCAGTGCTTTTTTATAGTCAGTTCCTGCTCTTGAAGAAGTTGTCAGTCTGTTCTGTCTGTTGCTGTCGTGCCTGTGTTGCACTCCAGTGCCTGAAGTTTGGCTGAGTGTTACACAAAGCTTCTGCCTTGACTGGAGCTGGAGAAGCTGCTCCAAGAAAGGGTGGGATGTAGCTGTACAGTGTGGGGAATAGGTAAGTGAAGGAGCTGTGACAGCCAACAGCTGCAGGGTGAACTCTGGCATCTGACAACATCTGGCAGCATCTGGTGAGGTATCTGACAAAACCCCTCTCATCCCCTCTGAGGTGCTGGGTCAAATGTGGGCAGAGGGAGGTTTTGGTTGGGTCAGGAACTGCACACCAGGCAGCTGAGTTCTTGGGTAAGGCTGTTTTAATGCAGCAGTTTGGGGCCTCAGATCCTGCACTGTGGCAGAAGGAGGAAGAGGCAGGTGCCACCCTGGGCCACCCCAGCTTTGAGGCAGAGAAGCAGCAGAAAAGACCAATATTATAACTCTGCAGGGTAAGCATAGAGCAGCAATGTGAAAATTAAGTTTATCAATTACTCTTGTGTGGAGGGTCAGTCACCTTATGATGATACTGCTTTCTGTGCATATATTGGATAATGCCTTTAGTTCCAAGGAGATCCTGAAGTGAGGCAGTCAGCTGCTGTCACCTGAGCAGCATTCTGCACTGCAGTGGGCTCCTTACAACACACTCCAGCTGTGGCTATAGCCCAGAGCAGATTAAAGAGAGATGAGCATAAGTCAGGTTGTCAGTCACTATCTCTTTGAAAATAAGGTCTTCCATGTTGGTAAGGGCAATAAAAAAGTGGATTACACAAAAAAAAAGAATCACAGATACTATCTGCATTCATTGGAGCCAATAGTTCCAAAAAAACCTTCTTAAGCCAGGAAGAAACTTAGCCAAAGTGCACCCAAAGGCCTGACCTTTGCTTAGCACCTCCCATACCTTGGTGAGTGACTTTGGCCAGGAATGAGGCAGAGAAACATTGGCATTTCCTCTGTCAAAATATTATTCTGCCCCCATGGATGTAGACAGTCTTTTCAAAATATATTCAATTTTTATCTGCAAAACAACAAGAAAATTTCCTCACAAGAGGAAACTTTAAAATCAACTACTCAGAAAAACAGCTTATTTGAACCAGACTATTTACAAATCCAAACAAATATGCTTGGCCAGAATACCAAGATGGAGGCAAATAAATATTTCTTCTGCAACTGCAGGGCTTAAATTTAATATCCTTTGCCTCATTTGGTGAATTTTGGAGTTTCTTTTGCTGCTGCTGTTATCTTTTTGTCCAGTGTATTTGCTTGTTAGGGACTGACCATAAATTTGGATGGTCTGTGTAATGGAAGGGCAGGAGGAATATTCTAGGTTAGGCTAGATGCTAACCATAGGTGTATCAGAGAGGAAAAGATAATTGAAAATTTAGTGTGGTACCTCCCTGAAATACAAGCACAGCTTCATGTAAAACATCTCTGTTAAGATGTCAGGGAATCAACCACTGGTGCAAGGCCACTGTCTGAAGCCATCCACAGCTGTCTTTTGATAAAAGCATTTTCAACTTTTCATTTCATAGACAAAGGATAGGGTCTGATGCCACCTGATAATACAGACCAAGAAAAACTTCAAGCCATTGCAGCTGTACCAGTTTTTAGCAGGAAAGGAGTTGGTAATGAGTATTTGATGTGGCAGACTGACAGTGAATGGAAGAGGCTGTTTGCTGGAGAGCCAGTGTCTCCCTCCTATCCTCATTGCAGTCATTTTACTTATTCCATTTTCAGCTGAAAATTTTTCTTTGGAGCAAAGTAATGCTGTGGTTACTTTCCCCACCAGCCTTTTTCTACCCACACTAGGAGTGCCTGTCTCCTTGCTATGAAGACTTTTCCTAACATCTAATCTAAGTCTTCTCTCACACATGAAGCTAATTACTTCTTGCCATCCTTTGATGGAAACAGGATATGTGATGACTTTAAAAATTTTAAAGTCAACATTGGCTGATGTTTATAATTCTGTCTTCAGTCTTCTGTTTTTTCCTGATAGGTCACATTTTATAATTTTCCCCTTGTTCTTTGTTCTCCTCAGGACTCTTTCCAGTTTACCACATCTTTCTTAAAATTGAGAGACCAAAATAGATGTAGCAGAGGCTTTACCAGTCATTAGTAGAGTGGATAATTTCCTTCCATGTTTTATGTAGAGCTTTATTTTTAATAAATACAGAATTATATTATTCAGTTTTGAAATGTTCATCTACAGTTGACTCATTCAGTCTGTGATCCAACTTACCCAGTGGTTTCTTTTGCAGCTTTCCCTTTTTGATACTGTATATTTGAGTTTTTCTTTTATTGCAGAATTTTGAACTTCATAAAATTTCATCTGATTTCATTCCTCTCTCCCCACTAATTTATCACACTTTCTTTGGATCCTCTCTTTCAAATTGTTTCAGTCTCTTCCACTTCTGTCTTTGCCCAAGTTTTATGACTATTTCCTGTTCCACCAAGTTATTAATGACTTCAACTGTTCTGAGGCCCTCTCAAGCATAATTTAGTTTGAAAATGAGACATTGACCATCACTTTTTTCCATATAGTTGTATACTTAATTTATAGCAATAATATCTAGATAATGTTCCCCCAGTTCTCCTAGTGGATAAATTGGTTTTGAGAGAATTTATATATTTTTTAATATTTATTTCCCTAAATTTATCCTTTCTATTTTTTTTCTGGAATACAATTTTTCTAAAATATTTAAAAATTGTTCTTTTCACTCATTTGTTTCATTTTACTTATTTGGTTTCTAAGGATCTTAAGATTCCTGAATCAAATTATTCAGCCAGTGGTTAACTGAGTTCAGCTATAACACAACTCCTTTTCTGGTGAATAAGACTCCTGGTTGGTATTTGTTCTTTACACATTGACAAGCCAAGGGATCACTTTGTACAGAATGAAGTGTGCTGCTTCTAAAAGTACATGTCTGCCTATCACATTCTCTTTCCTGTGCTCTTTCATTTAGGACCATAACATTTCGTCTGGTTTACAATATTATTTTTAAAATTGCATTTCTTTAATCTGATGCTTTTTGCTGCTTACTTTCTTTTTCTTCAAGCCTAGCATTTGAATTACTTATTTTTAAAATGTCCACTGTAGATTGAAATGTCTAGATTTTCATATGTCTCAAAATAGCCTCTGGATTTTCCTTGATTATGGATTGGCTTAAAATGTTTCAGTTTTTTTTTTTTTTTAGTAGTCCATTTGATTTGTCTATGTAATTATTTATTTAATTTAGTGACCTTGGATAAAATGGAGCTCATATTGTATTTCTCTCCTGGCATCAATAAATGATTTTAGTAAAGTTGCACAAGTAAAGTGCAATATTAAAACATGTTCAATATAAAGGATTATATCTACTGTTAATTTTCATAAATATTGTTTTCCCTAAGTCCATTAAACTTCTGTATAAAGAACCATTGATTTCAATAGTGCTGGAGTATTTTCTAGTTATGTAGATAGATACATCTACTAATTTTTGTGGTGATTTTGTAGAGCAAGGCTTTACTGTGTGAGAGTTTGAATAATGGGATATGACTGTTAATATAAATACAATAATGCAGAAAGTAATGCATAGTATTTATTCAGGTCTTAATTTTAATGAAAATTTTCTGAGGCATTGAAAAATACTTCCACAGTGGTTACATTATTAAATGCAAATACACTTGGCCATTAGATAATGCTCTCTGATGGGTGATTTTTTTTTGATATTATGTTTTCTTCAAATAAGATTTTATGAGAACTTCTGCACTACAGTGAGAACAAAGCCAATGTCTAGCATGGCTTTTAAGAAATGCTGCCTTTTATTAATGATAATAGCCTTCCTCAAATGAAAATGGCACCAGTGCTGTCTGACATCTTTGTTGGTAACACGGGCAGTGGGATGGGGGTACCCTCAGCAGGTGTGGGGATGACATGAAGCTGTGTGGTGCAGTGACATGCTGGAGGAAAGGGTTTCATCTCTCTTGTGAAGACAGGCTGAGAGAGTTGGGGATGCTCAGCCTGGAGAAAAGAAGGCTCCAGGGGGAGCTTTTTGTACCTTGCAGTACCTAAAGGGGCTATAAGAGAGCAGCAGAGGGACTGTTCACAAAGGCATGGAGCAATAGGACAATGGGGAATGACATCAAGCATGCTCAAGAGAGCAGATAGGAGATGTTTAGATATGAGATGTTTAGATTAGCTGTGAGGAAGAAATTCTCTGCTGTGAGTCTGGGGAGGCACTGGCACGGGCTGCCCAGAGAAGCTGTGGCTGCCCCATCCCTGGAGGAGTTGAAGCCCAGGCTGGATGGGGCTTTGAGCAGCCTGGGATAGTGGAAGGTGTTGGAACTAGGTGATCTTTAAGGTCCCTTCTAACTCAAACCGTTCTGTGATTCTATGCTAGTATATGATAGGAAATAAAAGTAAGTCAGTCAGTTGAAAGTAAGCTGTTGCAGCAGACATTAAAAATAATGGATCAGATTAGTCTCAGTATCAATTTGTTTGTCCAAACAATATATTATTATTTCGTTTTAATTGCATTCTGATTTCCAATTTTTAAAAAAATATTTTCTTAGTTTTGTAACTCTTGTTTTACAGTTATGAAAACTCAAGATTTAGTTATTTCATTTGAAATAAAATTTCCTATTCTTTAGGATTCTTAAGACCTGGAGTTTAAAGGAAAAAATGAAATATTTGTAAATTATTCAATAATTTCTTCAATTATTATCTTATTTTCAAGCTCCTGGTAGGAAATACTTGTATTTTCTGAAATTAATACCTGTTTGGTCTCTGTGTTCTACTTTTGTGTGTGCCACTTAGTTTGTATTTGATTCTGAACACTCATTATGTTTCTTGAGTATAAAAAAGTTTGGGCAAAATTAAATTAATCACGAATATGAGTTATAACAAATATTACACAACTAAAAAGGGCTAAGGGCTCACTTTGGTTTAAAATATCATAGATCTATAATGCCACATAACTTAAAAAATATTTTTGTTTCCATATCTACTATTTTTTGAGTTGATTGAAATCTCTGTTTTCCAGAAAAATTGCTTTATGTAGTCTCTGTTGCAGGTTATCTGTACTGATGAACCTGATTCACTAGATATACTGGAATAGGACAAAAGAATTTGTGGAGCTAATATTAAAAGTTTATTTCTATATTAAAAGTTAATTTCTAAAGTAACAGAATCTCAGGCTGCAATGCAAATTAAAGACTCCTACTTTCTTTCAAAATTTCATATTGGTATTCAAAAATATTGTGCCTATAATATTTATACTCTCTAATATCTTTTTCTTCAAAAATTTATAATACCCTTTTCTTTCCAGAGCAGCCTATTATTTCACTGGTGTCATATAACTTATTTTTTAAGTTACCTTATTTGTTTTTATTTGAAGATCTGTTAGGTTAAGTGGTTTTTTCAGGCTACATTTATTTTCTTTAATATGTGACACTATCCTAATGATAGCCTTTGTGTTGAAGTTCTATGTTTGACTAAGTGATTTTGCTGAAACTGTAAGCTAAGATCAGACAAGGTTTCTTCTCAAGCCATAGTTCTAGTAATTGAATCTGTTTGTGTGATATGTATTGGCAGAACAGAATGACTAATCTTGCAAAGAATAACTTATTTGATAAATGTAGATTCTCACTTCACTACATTTTAAGAACAAAGCAAATATTTTTAATTATTGCTTATTCAGATTTAATGAATTTCATAATTTTAAAAAATTGTTATTAATAATTTCCCTGGGAGTATCGATTCAGATAAATTTGAAACTCAAATGTAACTCTAAGTGTTTAATTTCTGGTGCATGTTGAAGATGGCTTCTGCTACAAAATTGGATCAATTTTTGAGTGCCTGGCACCATTGTTCATCATGAATTTTAAAATATGGTTTCTATGAACACTTGTGCATCAGTTCAGAAGCTCACTTATGTATAGTATTTGTACCATATGATTGCCTGAGCATTTGTGGAAAGCACATATGAACAATATTTGAGCATATTCAAGGAGTATTTCTTTATAAATACAGGGGAAGGGAAGCAAACTATTAATTTTACATTATTTTGGCTGATCTTATAGATTAATTTGCAATTTGCAGCTGCATTCTGCTGCAATTCAGATCTGCCCCCTTCAGTGGAGGAAGGCTTTGCACCAAGTGCAGAATTGGGTGAAAATGTGGAAAGATCAGCCACAGGTTTCTCCTCTTCCAGCTGAACCTTTTGGCTCTGGTTCCTCTCCTGAGTCTGTGTCAGTAGGAAACTGTCTGAGAGTTACTCCATGTGAGGTATCCCTGTTACAGGTCTGTGCTTCTTCTTGCATGATCCACAGCTCAAGGAGATTAATCAAAAATCTCACTTACCTTGAAATTGGGCAGCAATTTACTGAAGTGCCAGGATTTGTATCCCAGGATGACAAATAAAAATTACATCTCTGCTTCCATCTTTTTGCCTGTAGTTTACCAGAAGAAGGTGTGAAGATTTAAGATCATGACAAAATCTTCCAGGAAGACAATGGGGAGTTTAGTTTTGGCCTCGGGAGTTTGTTTGCTGTAATTAGATTGGTGGGAGAGATTTTTGCTCCTGCAGTGCTTGTTTTCTGAGGGGAACTCTGTATATAGCAGATAAAACCAAATGTTCTTAAAATAGGAGTTCCTATCCAGAAAAGTTAAAAAGGCAATTCAGTCTTCAGCTATTCAGATGCAGGTCAAATGAGAACCTGTTCAGAACTTTGTGCATAGAAAAGAGCAAGTGCAGGGTCTCTAAAATGTTATGCTAGAAATAATATTCCTGAAGAAAAGAAGAATTGATTTCCATCTAAGCACACAATAGATGCTGCACATATTTTTAGTATTTGTGGGAACATCAGGACTACTTCCAACAAAAAAAGTTAATGTAATTTTGTGGCTCATTTTAAGATTATTTAGTTTGAGACAGGCATGCTGATGCTCAGTGAAAACTTCAGTGCTAAAGAGGGTAAATAATAAAAAATATTTTGTGGTAAATATTTTAAGAATTTCATTTGAGTTCTTCAGACCTCACCTCAACTCTCAGTATTGTTAATATCCTGATAAAAATGTGTTTTCAATCTCCAGCATTCCAAGTTTGTAAGTAAATAATTCTGTCCTTGAACCAGAGTGCAGATTAATTACTAGCTGGACATTGTTCCTCTTGACCAGAGAATATGAAAGTTTTTAACAAAGGGAATATTCATTAATCTTGTGAGATGTTTTTTTTGGAAGACAGATATGTATTTCTGAGGGGAAAGAAACACTTACAAGGTTTAAACAAAGGGCCAAATTTTCTGTATACTTGTATATCACATGTTTCCCAAACAAGATGATATAATAGCTGTGTGTCCTTGTAATGTCAAGTGCAATGTCTGGCTACTATGAAGCAGAATATTTATTTTGAGATATTAAAAGATTAAATATGTATTATCAGGCCAAATCAGACAGTCCTGTTTCAACAAGACACTTGAAAAAAATCAATTGCTAACAGTCTGAAGAAAATTATTTAAAGAAACACAACAAAAATATGTAATAAAGTACACAGACATCATTGATGAGCTGTGTAATTAAAATCAGTGGCTTCTCTACCAAGAATTTTAATCAATTTAGAAGGTGTATGGATAAAACCAGATGTATATTTGGGTACCTTTAGTAGAGTTTCCTACTTTTTAAAAACTTTTCCTTAGTGTGTTTTAGTCATGTTAATTTAGCATTAGGTGGAGCAATGCAGAGTAGCTCTGCCTTGCTTGCAACATGAGGAATGCTGCTCCAGGACGTTGCAGTCCCTGAGGGAGTGCCCTGGGTCCTCTTTAACTTGCTTTATTATTTAATTCACGTGAGGTATTATGGCATGTGTGTATTATATGCCTGTTCCTTTGATCCACAGAGTATCTGGATCTGTTATAGGTTGTAGGTGGCAGGTTTTGTTCAAATCCTTTAATTTTAGAGCACTGCTTTGGTCATAGGAGTCCTTGGAGCAGTTTCTTTTATCAACAGAAGTTGTGAATGCTTCACAATACTGAGGAAATTTTGAGTTGCAGACTAATCTGAATTTTTCCACTGTTCATTTTTCAATGGGGTGAAATTAGTTTTCCTTTGTAAGGGCAAGTCCCACTTTTCATTTGAATTTAAAGGGTAGAAATTCCTTCTGACACAGAATATTCAGAAATATGCAAAATCTTTCTTGAACAGCTCTAAAGCTGGTACTTTGGATCAGATGAGTTCTAAAACATCACTGGTTGGAGAAACCTAAAAAAGATGGAAATTTTCAGGACTGCTAAAGACTCTAGATTCTAAAAGCTAAAATTATGAGAAAGGAAAAATGTCACACTAGGAAGGAATAGGAACAAAGGGCTACTTAGTAAAGTAGGACTAAATGAATGAGTTTTCCCCTGATTTATGTCCACTAGCAGGGCTGTGCTTGACACACCTTAACAACAGCATTTAGTATTTTTGTGCGTGGTTGTGCATGCAGTACAGTAAATATTTGGTCATTATGACTAGAGCTAACAGCAGAGTTCAGGGCCATGGGTGTCAGGAGAGCAGTGTGAGGGCACGAATGTTTGTGTACATCAAGTACTCACAATAACCAAGCCCACAAACTCATATCTTCAACAGTTACTGCCAGGTAATGCTGAGCTACTGGGAGCAAATGCTTGAAATGAATTTCTTGCTGCCATCTTGTGTCTAAAGGCTAAATGGCAAGGAAATTTCTGGAGTTTCAAGTACTGATTCTACATTTAACATCAGATTGTTCCTCTTGTTTCTCTTAACGCCAAAGCATAGACAGAGGCTAATCCTAAAATGAAAGTTTTCAGAGTTTGCTCTTAGAAAGAATGGGGAAGTGCAATTTAGATTATGCAAAAGATTCTGTGAATTTTTGATGAGAAATATTTAGTGGAGTGGCCATTCAGGTGTTAAGAGTTGCTTTCCCTAAATGTATTCCCAGCAGAACAGAATTCTGAGGTGCCAGAAGAAATGGTTAATAATATTACTTCCATGATAGCCAGAGTGGAGCCTATGTTTGCAATATTTGTCTCTCTATTAAATTTTTTCATGAACCCATACATGGTACACCTTTAGCAGTGTTGTGCTTCAGAAAGACCCCAAAGGGCTGTTACCCTGTTATATATACAATCTAAAAGAACAGAATTGTAGTGAACAGTAGGGTGCTTTTCAGGAGTATCCACAAAATTTCCATGAAGATGACATGACCTGTTACATAATTTTTTATTAATTCCACTCATGGCTTTTTCTTCATTCCAACTATTCTTGCTCATGAACCTTTGCTTTCCTGTGTTCCTTCTCTTATATCCCATCCAAACTTTAACTCTTTCCCTTCTCAGCTGAACTGGAGCTTTTGGCTGATGTGAAGGGTGTTACTCTGTGCTTCTTTACAGGAAAGCAGTGCAATTTCCATTTGTTTGCTAGAAGGTCAGCTGTGAGAGAGAAGCTGAAGCTGGCTGTGTCTGTGGCAGTTTTAGTAACTGCTGACTGCAATGATGGTTAACCCACCCCATTCACTGCAACAGCTTTATTGCAAACATCTCAGGACACTCTGACCATATATACTTATATATGTAATGAATGAAGACAGTGGTAGCAAGAAATTATTGAAGACAATGCAAAATCAGTTCACCTGAGTGAGTGAGTTGGTGGGAAGACATTTCCAAAGCAGAGGAAAAGGATGATCTTGCATTGGGAGCAACCACCCTCTGTATTCCTTGGTCCATGTTAAACTCAACATGTAGGTCATTCAGTTTTTTAGCAAATGCTTGACTTTCTTCCCAAGCTGTACTTGTCTCATTATGAGGTTTTTTGCCAACAATGTATGACCATATCTTTTTGAGTAATTTTTTGAAGATCCATATTTTCAATGCTGTCTGCACACCTAAGCATCCTCAGTCCTTTTCCAATTGAAGCAGTTCAGTGCAAGAAATTGGTCCACCTCTTCCTACTCCCTGTCAAACAAGTAAACATCTTGGGCATTCTTGGCATGAGAAAAAAGTTTGATTTTATTAAAAGTAAAGACAGTCAATGAAATTTAAAGTTTTTGGCTTAAATCAGTGATCACTGAGGTCTGTTGACTTTAATGAATTTCTGTCTGCAGAGATGAGAGCTGGAATTATATAAGTGCAAAAAATATCTCTCCATTCTGTAGGCTCTGGAAATATTGTTGGCGTAAACCACTGGAACAAACTACCCAGAAGTGAATTCTTTCTCTCTTGA
The DNA here is from genome assembly GCA_030060385.1 of Muscicapa striata striata. Classification (NCBI taxonomy): domain Eukaryota; kingdom Metazoa; phylum Chordata; class Aves; order Passeriformes; family Muscicapidae; genus Muscicapa; species Muscicapa striata. The sequence continues at coordinate 570,952 of JAREIS010000055.1, forward strand.
CATTTCTAAATAAGACTAAATGCCTTTATGGAAGATATATTTTGTTCAAACAGAAATTATATGGCCCAGTGCAAAAATACCTGGATGAAACTCTGTGGCCTCTGTTATACAATCAGATGTCTTTTTGGATCTCAGATCTAGAGATCTTCAAAGTTTTCTTTGTCTTACTTTTTGCAGTTTCATGTTGTAGGTTATATTTCCTGCTTTTTAACTAAGACTGTAGACTTTTGGGGAGCCAAAGCCCTTCTGGAAAATTGCCTACAGAAGGACTGAACAGAAGCTAGTAAGTGGTTGAGGGCTACTGTCCCACTGACAGTTATTCTGAATAGTTATTGACATATTGAGTGAATGAAATAAGAAGTCATTCTCAAAAGAAGTTGTCACTCTAACATGCTTAAGATGTGTGAAATATATACATAAAGCATATGTGAAATAGCAGACAATGTTCATTAGACATGGACTGTTATTTAAAGTTCAGTCTGACTTGCTTTGAGATGACTTTCAGGTTCTACTCCAAAGCTATTAGAGCTTTTAAAATCTTGATTTTTTTTTTTATTTTTTTATTTGAAGCTTCAGTCACACATTGCAGAGCCAGGTCATATTAGATTCTGAATTTATAACTTAACCTTACAACTCTGAACTTTGAACATTCACATATTTTTTGGAGTAGAAAGCCGGCATGGAAGAAAACAATCTCCTGAAAGAAATGTCTGGACTTGAAACCCATTCTGAAACTGGATCAGTTTAACATTGGCAAGTGGCCATTGGTAATCAATCTTCTGATGAAACAGTGATAGAGTGGCTCCTTTCCTTGAGTTAAATAACTCAAACCAAGATTTGGGATCAGTCCTTGGTGCATAAGTAGCAATCTGTAAAAACAGTTGGACACATTTCTACGAGGAAATATTTTGACAAATGCAGTGTTTTCTGCAGATCTAAATAGAGTCTGAGGGGAAGGGCAGAATTTACATTTCAGCTGACCTTAAGGAAAGAATTTATGTCACACAGGATACAGATAACTTAATGCTCCAAAAATGCACTTGCTAGGGATGCACTTTCTGATGAAAGATTATCATGGAGTACAAATAGAGACAGCTAGATGCCCTAGAGCATGTATTCTTCACTGATATAATTTCAGTTTGGTAAACACTTTGCTAATGTAATGCTTAGATGTACCCTCTGTCATAATAGGGTACAAAATCCTAAACTTTTGTACTGAACTGTGGGGGCTGTTATTATTGCATTTTAATGTATTTCTGAAAAAACATCAATGACCTAAGAAGAACTATAATATGCTAATCAACAGTTTTTTAAAAGCAGTACTTAATTGAAGCGGTTTCCATACAAACTCAAATCCATGAGAACTCACAAGGTTTTTAGTGACATTATGACTGACATATAATAGCAATAATAATCGTTCTTGTATCATCCTTATCCATGCTGTACATGTTTTGATATACTGATACTGTTTTTCAGAATAAAATCTGGAATGTATTTCTTCGTTTCAGAAATGAAGGAATACTCTTTGTACCACCTCCTTGAATTTCTGCAAACTCATTCTTATTATTCACATAAAATTATTTTACTTAACAAGAAGTACTGACTAAATCGTTTAGGATTAATCTGTACTAGCAAGGAATCTTTTTGCTGCAGGTTCCAGCTTTAATCCAGGCTAGCAGTGAAAGTCTTTTAGAGCTGGTAAGAAACTATCTTTTAGAGCTGATAAGACAGTGTCAGATGTGCTGATAAGAAATTGGATAAATTGGATCATAGAACCATGATCACCCCACAGTGAGGGTGGCCTTTTCTAATCTCCTGTTACTGATCTGAGCTAGGGTCACTTGACAACATCCTAGCCTTTGGTTCCTACTCATGATGGATAGCTCCTGATATCTAGGTTGTACTCAGTAAACAGGCAATCCCTCTTCCCTCTGCCAGAACCTGCATGATATCAAAATTTGCAACCTTATTAGTAGCCTCATTTCTAGTCCATATGATTAGTAACCTCATTTCTAGTCCATATACAAGTATAATCTTAATAATTTGCTTCTGTATTTGCCCTCTTTTATTTCTTTTAAATTGGGCATCTTTTATTTCTTTAAGTATTCCTCTTTTCCTTCTTGGATAAGATATAGTGTTTGTGTTACTGCGCTGATTTTTCTGATGTGCCCAAGGCAGGCAGGGTTGAAAAAGCCCTTGAAGGTTGTCCAGCCTACTAGAAGAGGATGGACTTATCCATCTTTAGTATTGGGTGCTGCTCTGGAATTTGATCTTCTGGCCCAGTCAAGCCTCTTGCAAGGATAAATTTCCCTGTCTTGCCTGCCTATAGTTTCTTCTCTCTCTTCCCTTACCTTATGTGTGCAGATGGCTCTATCTGGGTATGTATCTACATTAGTGACACATTTATTAATAACTGTACTGTGATTTTCCTCAGTATTGTATTTAAGGAATGTGTAAGGATCACTTGTATGTCCGTCCTTCCACAGCAGTGCAGAAATTCCTATGTTGTTCTTCAGATAATGGACCTTACAAAACTTGCAAAACAGTTATTTAGTGGAATTGATTCTCATATATAATTTTGAAGACCTTTTCTCCTAATGGGGTAGATTTCCTTTGAGACTTCCCCTTAAAGAGAAATCCTTTGCTTTGTCAGCGTGACAGACCCATTTAATAATATATGTCACTGGAAATAAACATCATGTATTTTATTGGTGTTTCTACACATTGAACTGGGGAGGGAGGTGAGGTCAGACACTGAATATGCAAGGCAACAATTGGCAATGTAATGTACAGCATTTGCTTGGTGTCCAGCCAAGGATTTGCAATGCTTTTAAAATGGTAAAGTACATAGCAAATATTTGATGTGCCAAACCACAGAAGATGGTTAATGATGCTTATGGAGTGGAAGATACTCTGTAAGTAGTCCCTGTAGTGTATTTACTATACTGTACATTTTGCACATGCTATTTATTATACTACTTGTTTGTAGTCTTTTTTTTCCCCATAGTGTATTATCATGAACAGAGACCCATTGGGAGAGTTTTACTTATTGTGCAAGAGGAATTGTGCTTCTTGCTGTCTCCTTCTTCCATAAAATCATTTTCAGGAACAGACAATGTTGAAGCATTTTATTACCATATAGAAAGTTTTCTGGAAGCAAAATTAGATGTAACAATATCAAAAAACCCCAAACAGCCCAAACAGAAAACCAAGAGTAATACCCCAAACACAAAGAGAATTGCAGTCTTCAGGGAAAGGGAAGAACATGAGGGAAAGCCGATGTTTCAAATATCTTTTATTCTTCATAAATTAGCTTCTTTATTTCTCCATTCATTTTTCACCTCCCCATCCCATCCCATCCCATCCCATCCCATCCCATCCCATCCCATCCCATCCCATCCCATCCCATCCCATCCCATCCCATCCCATCCCATCCCATCCCATCCCATCCCATCCCATCCCATCCCATCCCCACGTTTCCTTTGTATTGACTTTTCTCATCCTGACTTCAGTCTCCTGCTGCAATGAAGACGTGATCTGGCCAGCTGTGAGCTCACCAACTCACTTGCCATGAGCAATGCAACTGCCAGAACCCAGCATATGCTGGACACCCTGAAGGTGGGAATGCAACTGCTCTGCTTCTAATATTGTCTACACTGGATGCTACATCCCAATGGTGTGAAAACATCTGAAAGCTTCCAGGGTGGGTGACAGTGCGCTTTGTTGTCCAAATTTTTCAGATCCTTGGGGCAAGAGGTGACTTGGCATTTGTTTTTTCTGTGGCCAGACATCCTGGAGTAGGACTGAGTGCTTGCCATATAAATCTGGTCCTCCATTTAAAAACTCTGTGAGAAATCCTGAATTTTACATTTTTTTTTTTCCTGTAATTTATCCTGAGTAATCCCTTGAGTTCTGTTCTGTTTTCACTTGCACTGGTAGACCCAAGCAAATCAGTTGAATTCTATTACAGGGGAGCTAATGTGTTTTTTTAATGTTACCCTCAAAACCAATTAAAACAAAAAAAGAAGTTTTTCTGGTGTTGTCTGGTTTGAATTATTACAGAAATATCTAAGGTCTGCATTTGGGTTAGTTTTTTTTACAAAAAAAAGCCTACAGGACTGGGACTTCTGTTCTACAAGTTCTTAGGCAACTACTTACCTTTAAGCTTGTGAGTGTCCCATTTGAAGGTGGAACTCTTGCTTAATGTTGAACACGTGTATAAGAGTTTGTCAGGCTAAAGTCTGCAACTTCCTTCTCCTCTACAGTTTACTCTGTCTGTTTGCTAGGCAACTTTAAGCAAAGCACCTTTATTCTGTTTACATCAGCTGTGGATTCATTTCCCTGTGTTTGTGGAAATCCACATTTGGCATTTTCAGAGATGTCTGAGCCAAGTTCAAACCTCAGTGTTTGGATATAGGGTGATGGTAGACACATGTCTTGTCAGTTCCTCAGTTTTGTTATTTTTTTAAATATATTTGATTACGCACTGGGCTTATATAATGAAAACAGAACTTTCATTAGTCTGGTTTGGGAGGGACTGCGGTTGAAGATGGGAAAGAGAAAAGGATCATGGGGAGGGAGGCAGGGATGGTTGAGGGAAGACAAACAACCAATGGTGCTACAGCCAGTGAGGGCAAAAAATCTGGAAGCAGAATTTCAGAGATTTTTCAAGGGTTGGGTCCCTCCAGCTCCTTTGGACTGGTGATGCAGATGTGTTTCTGAGTCTGGGCTGCAGTTACCTTTCTACCTGAGGCACCCCAAGCAAGGGGCTTTGGAAGCCTGAGAATCCTAGAGTTGTACCTTTGAAAGGCTCCTCTCCTCTTGTGCTTGCAACTTCCCAGTGGTCTGAAGAGGATACCCGGTCCCTGCTGTAGCTGGCTCCTCTGTTTGTCAGGGAGAAGGAATAAGAGAGCTAGAAGGATCAAACTGAATGGAAAATAGTAGTACCTTCAAGACTGCATTTTAGATTAAATTCAAATTATTTCATTTTGATGCTAATTTTTTTAATAGATTTGATGACACCATAGGACCAATGAACAGCCAGGGGTGAGAAAAGCCTGTGCATATTTATCTTTGCTAAAGATGTATTTCATGAGTCAGAACAGAAACACAGAAATTACAATACCTGGATCTTAGCCAGACAGTCTTGGACAGAGTGGCTGACCAGTCACATCTGTTCTGTGCCTTCTCCACAAGACCTCTTCTCAGGTTAGGAGAAGTAATGAACTTAAACCAAAATGGATTATTTATGGTGATATGCAGAGCATAAAAGGAAAGTAGGTTGAAGGTTTTCCAAGCCTAGAAAGTCAGAGGAATTAACTGTAGGTAAAATCTCTCTCTCTCTGAAGATGAAGGGCAAGATTCTCAATTGATGTACATCTCTGCAACTTGGCATCAGTGAAGCTATGTTGATTTACACCAGCTGAAAAATCTGGAAGGGAACAATGCACTTTTTGTTTAATTTTTATGTGATCGTCAGACAATCCGTCACATTCAGTTGGAGAGGAATAACATTTGGTAGATGTTTAGTCTTGATTTTTTTTTCCTGAAATGGGAAGTGAATTAAATGAAGACAGAATAAGGCATTTTTATTATTCAAAGCTAACTGAAGTTTAGCTAGTCTGAAAAATATTAATTAAAAAAAAAAATTCATCAAATAAAGTATTTGACATCACAGCAAAATACAGTTACATTAATTATTTCTTAAAAGAATTGTTAATATGAATTTAGAGAAGTCAGTTGTGCTGGCCATGACTAGATTTACGAAGAGTTGGCTGTATGAAGCTGTCTGGCTAATCCATCTCTTTCACAGCATATGTTCTATACCCCCTGCCTGTTGCACCTTTATCATCCACTGGCATCACTCAGTGCTCAATGTCATCAGAGGACCCAAGGTACAAGGATTATCAGCTCTGTTTTAGGGTCTGGTTTGAAATTTGGGCTGGTGTCTGTCTCTGCCTGCCGGGGTCATTTTGCTGCAGGGGTGGAAGTCATGTGCCTGTATTTGCCTATCCTTTACAGCTTGCCCTGAAGGGAGGGTGACACAGGAGTGGCTTGCTCAGAGACAGAGGCACTGTGCCAAAGCAACAGAAATGATTTATGGACTAAGGTCCCTGCTCACCCAAAGGAACAAGTGATTGTAAGGGGATGATTTCTGTTTCTTCCTAAGCCTCTTGTCAAAGGTGATAGGAATGAACAGGCAATGCCAAATTACTCTCTGTCTCCTCTGTAGGCAATGTTTGACTGTAAACAGCACTGAAGACCTGGCAGACTTTTTGTCCATCACTGGATGTGCATCAGTTTTGGCATAGACCAGGAAAGGATTGGTGCAGCAAAAGTTTTGGAGCAGGTCAATTCTCTATTTAATTGAATTGAAACTCTGGGACTTCCCATCTGGGACTTGTTCTGCTTCTGGGGAACACATATATTGAATTACCATTATTCCAGCCTGACACTAGGTTACAGTCCAACCTCTATTACTTTTAAAAAATATTTCTAGGGTGCTGCAGCTTAATATGGGAAACATATTCCAAATGTATTATTCTCAAGGCTATCAGCCAAGCTGTGCAAACCACCCTTGCAGTGAATGGCAAATAGTAGTGTGGGAAATGTATTTCCTCCTTCATAGGCAATTTTGTAATTTCTAATAATGATATTGTGCATCCAAAATCAGAAAAGAATACAAGTAAGCCATGTTTTCATTAAGGCAGGTGTTAAAAACCTGATCTGGGAATGTCTCAGTGGATTTGGAAACACTGAAAAAGCTGGGGCTACCTCCCAGGCAGCAGGGCTAGAGGAAATAGCTGGGGAGCCCAGGAACACAACACCTTACTGCTTAGCAAGGCAGGTGGGGCAGGGTGATGGTGAACCAACCACCAACCAGCCTTGACATCAGGGGATTCTCAATTTGAAACAAATTTACCCTCTGTGAACATGAAGTTAACCAGTGTGAGCTGTAGTGGGAGAGGAAATGCCAAGGAACCCAAATCCTTTCTCTTCAGCACAGGGAACTGATAGAAAAACAGGGAGATTTTCTGGCAAATTGCTTATTGAAGAAACTGGAGGACAAATGTTCTTCTCTGGCTTCTCATGATGAGTGAGCAAAATTTGAGTACGCACCTTATTTGACCTACAAACTGCATGTGGAATGTGTATTTTCTTATGCAAGTGTGAAAGGTAATTTAATGTTGTGTCCTTTACCAAGGGAGGCAGTTCATCTGGGTTGAAAGTGGAGAGTTTCTTCATGTAATATAGCAGCTGAAGTGAGTGAATATTATGTGGGTTGTGCTGGTACACAGTAGTACACCAAGTGTTGCTCATAGCTTTAGAGGTGTTCAGTCTAATTCAGTGGCTGCCCAACAGGTTTAGTGCCAGAGACCTATATAAGAATATCCTGCTCTTGGACACATAGTTCCTGAAAACATAAATCCCTGTGTGTGGTTACTGCACAACCAGCATCTGACTCATTGCTTCGCAAAGCACTTTTAGTTGCTCGGGAAACATGAGGATATGCACTACACAAACCCAAAAGCTGCGGTTCTCCTGCAGCAGTCCACGATCATGGAGCTGCCAAGGAAACTTTGTTCTCTCTTACCCACACCACAGCCACCAGGAACTTCATGTGATGACCCAAACAGAGCCCTGTACCTCCAGCCACTCTGGTGTTCCAGCTGATGGGGAGCTCTCAGGAGGTGCTAGTAGCACAGCCCACATCTACCGCACAGTTTTCTCTCCATACAGCAGGGGGTAGTAAAATACTCAGAGACTACATGTGCAAGAGAAAAGCATCAAATAGTAGAGCAACTGAATGGAAAACAAACAAAATGTCTATTTTTAAACTGAGTTAAATCCATATAATTTTCAATAGGGAACCTTTGAGTCCTTGTAAAACAAGTTCCTTAAGGGTTTGAATGATGCTATTTAAATGTGTAATGACTTGGCCTGTTAAAAAACCAACATATTGATTGCTGCACTTTAAGGATGAAAGTATTAAACATTTTAATCGTGCTGTGCATGTTTAGGATGCAAACAAAAGTCCTCATTGTGAACCTGCCAATTAAAGTAGCTGCCAATAGGGAAAGGAGACATGCCTGTGGCTTTCTTTGGGTTAGCTGAGGTCATGGCTACAACTAAAGCAAAGGTTCTTAAAGAAGTTTGGCATCTGAATGCATGAAAATCCCAAGAAATACTCCACTCTTTCTATTAAAAATTTTTGAGCTGTTTTGGACTGACAACAATGTTTACAGAACAAGATCAAGGCTTTTTTTTTCTTTTTTTTCTTTCCCTTATTTTATTAAGAAATGTATAACACTTAAGAATGCAAAGGACACTCTGAGATGTCAGTGCTAGAAAACCAGTTACAGAACTGCTCTTGAGCTTCAGAGTACTGTACATGGTCATCACATAGTTCAACAGGGAGCTCAAAAACCATCAAGGAAACGCAGGGGAAGCTGGTGGGAATAGTTATGTACTTCTAGTCAAGAAATGGTTTAGAACTTCACTGTTTCTCTGCTTAGAGTTTTGAAGTAACAATTTAATTTCTATTAACTCACTACCTCCACATTTCTATAGTACCATTTAGCAGTACACAGAGTAACATCATATTTCTCTTCCAAAGAGTGCAGAAAAAAAAAATAAAACTTCTCATTTCCTTAAGGACTTCACAGAAATGCATAACCTGGGAGGTTGGTTCCTAGTCACATTCTTACACCAACTTAGCCTGATAAGATCTAAATCCCAGCACATTTATTCCCGTGTATATTAAGAGCAATCTGAATGACTAACACTCAAGGTACACTGGTGTAGAGAGCTGTGAAGAGCTGAGTCTGGCTCAGTGTTCCCTGTTGCAAGAGGAAAGCTGTACTTAAATCCATGTATGATATGGGACAAGTTTATTAAATATTTCTGCAAAGGTTTTAAAATTTACACCTGAATTTTTGTCCGTATTTTTGTCTCAGCTGATGTGGCTTCGTAGGAAGATTCTGAGGAAGACATAGACGTCCTTTGGTGAATGTATACTGAATTTGTGTTATATAATGATTTGGATTTTATTGGTAACTATTACTAAAGATTCTGAAGTAAGTTAAAAAAACAACCTGTAAGCCAAATCTACTTTATTTTCAAGAATCTCCAGCTATCACTCACATATCCTTGCCAAATGTGTCATTTCTCTTAGCAACAGTTTAGATGACTTTAACAAGTATTTTTAACCTGTAAAAGAAAGTAATAGAGCTCACTTCTGAAAACTGAAGTTCTGTGCAGATACCTAAGGGTATTTCAGTGATAAATTGCTTCCCCTCCTGACAAGACCATGGAAGCTTTTCTTGCAGGGAATGCTTCGTAATTCAGTGAAAGTGGTTTGGATGGATTTTTGTCTTTCCAGTTGAATCTGGCTTTACTTTCTTTCTAGTATTATAAATTATTGTGTGTGTAATAAAACATGTGCACCTCCTGAGAAAAATGTTAATTCTACAGAAAAAGAGGCTGATTCAAAGATAACGTTAGTTGTAGATCTATTTCTCTGTAATTTATCCAGACTTTAAATTATCACCTAGGTTATCTTGAAGCAATGGCATTTGGTAGCCATTGTTTTTACATAAAGTGTCCAAAATTTCACTTGCAGTTTTGCCTGCAGACAATTTGTAGTGCAGTCTTTAATGCTCTTTTAGATCCCTTTAAAAACAGATATTTCTGGAATGACAGATGCATTGGAGATAGTTAGCTGGTATTAACCCATCAAAGTCAAAAACTGTCCAGTCTTTTGCAGCCACTTTGTCAGTGGTTTCTGTCATCCCTGTGGGTTGCATAATGCAGAGTGATGTGGCAACAGCTGAATCTGGTTGAATGTGTGCCAGAACCACAAATATGTTGCTGAATATAATGTACCTTTTTTCCATCTAATGAGCAAAGGCACAGATGATACACAGGGGTTCTCACATCCCACTCTATCTTTCATTCCCATCTTTGGATTGCCTACCAAGAGCTCCAAGTGCAAACTAACCTCTGAATTCAATATACCAGATGCTGCTATCTCATTTAAACTGTGTCTTTTAAAGCCATTTTAATATTTGGCAATATCAGTTAAATAATCTCTTTACTCTTAACATTTATTTAATCAGGTGGATCAGGCATACCTGCAATGAAATCACATTCTTAGTGTCCCCTTCTAAACCTTCTACCACATCTTGTTCACTTCAAGGCTCTCTTTTAGAAGCTAAGTTTCATTGGGCAAGCATTATCTTTATTTATTGCTTATTCAGTTCTAAACACTCTTTCACTGTTTTAAGGTTAGTTGTAAACTCCCAACAATGTACTTATAATAAGAATTTTACCTGACCAGTGCCTTATTATTGTTCTGTAATTGTTTCTTGATCTTTTGAAGGAGTTCTTTTAATACCACTGTTATTTAATTCATTTCTTGAACTTTATTCTGGATTAATAATTTTCTAACAGTAGGTTTGGATTTAAATTTAAAACAAGTTTTTAAAAGGTCATATTACAATGACCTTGTGTGGCCATCAAGAATGAAAAAGGGAATGGATATATTCAGTTCCAGAAGGCTCCTGCATATAGGTAACCTATAGGTTAGATTTGAAATTAAAAAAAAAAAAACAAAAAAGGGAACAGGCTTGAGAACCTATTTTTGTGTCAGATCCTCATGACTGGCAGGAATAAGAATGTTGATATCACTGGCAGAGAATATCTGTAAGTTTTTGGTAGGAACTGGGGAAAGATAAGGTATCAGAAAGGAAGACTGTAGCAAGTCTGATTTTTGCTGGATTTATAAGAGTTCAGAAGGAATCTAGTGTAGTCATAAGCAAATATTTTATTTTCAGTATTCCTGGACACATCTTCCATTTAAGGAAGGCTTGGGATAAGGCTGGGGAACTGGAAAAAAACATGTCAGAGAGAGTACTATGGTGTAGGCAGGAGCATATGCTTCATATTAGGTATTCCAGTACAGATTCTTCCTCTCTCTACAGTGCATGATAATTTTAGGGCTAGGACTGGAATCAGGTTTTCAGAAAAAAAGGTAGAAAGCCTTTTTATTCTTGCATTCTGCAAGACTGGCAGAGATAAGATGAAAGTTTACATATTTGGGAACAAATGCCTTGTAATTGGATTTACTATACAAATTGGTCACTTAAAAAAAAAAAAAAAATAGGCTTAGCTTTAGGATGACATTAGGCATTAGGGCATTAGAGCTTATGTGTGACCTAAAAGAGGGAATCTTCTTCTGCCAAGCTCACTCTTGGATTGTTTAGGATCAACAAAAATTAGAAAGAATTTTGTTTTGTAATGAATCTCATTTTTTTCTTAATGAAATGTTAGCTCAGTTTAATTTCATTTTTTTTGGCTTAAAAGCAGGTTTCAGAAGAAATTTCCCATTTTGCCTAGCTTGTCATTGGGTCTGGAATGGCTTCACTGGCAGGAATACAGGTTAGAGTCATAAAGGGCAAGTGCCATTATTCTGACTCCTTATGGAATACCTTGTTCACTTGAATGGGAAGGGTGGCTGTTTGGAGAGGCTATTAGTGACTATACAGTTACTATCTTTAATGCATTTTAGCTGCAAGAACTAGTTCACTGTTCACTTAATAAGTAGGATTATTGGGGGTTTATATCTTATCTGGGAAGAAAAAGGTTTGACCTGGAAGTTTAGGATGATAAATTATATCAATAGCTGATGTTTCATGTTTAGAGATTCCTGCATGGATTAGTTCTACAGTTGCTTTTCAGATTAGGTTAGAATGAATTTAAGTTTTGAGTGTTAGAAAATAAGTCTTGAAGAAATCAAGATCCTGTTGGATTCTTTATGTTCACAAGTGATAAGAATATCCATTTCTTCACATGCCATTAATTTGTATTAGGTTTCACTCTGGCTATTGGTTACTTGGCTACAATCATAACCTTGTGACTGTGAGGAGTGGAGAACTCAAATGTACATTGTTTCCAAGAAGTTACTGAACTCCATAGCTCTGTAGAAGTGCTTACAAAAGAAATTGTTAATAATGAATAGCAGTATGTGATGTTCACCCAAGGTTTCTAGAGAAGCTGGGAAGCTGGATTACTGTAAATAACTGTTTTGAAGAACTAATGAACAGGAATTAATATTGTATTTTTTCAGAGAGCCAATATGGATTTTTAAGAGTAGGTCATGCCTCACAAATGTAGTTGCATTCTTCAGAGAAATCAATAAGCTTGTGGATAAAGGAATAATTGTTGATTTGACCTATTACATTATTCTTTTAAAGAATCTAAGAAGTCAGAGGATAAAAGAAAAAGGCAGAAGTCAGCAATAAATGGTCAGTTTTCACAGCTAAAGGAGGTAACCAGTGAAGCATACATGGGATTTGTCCTGGGGCCTGCAATGTACTCAATATAAATAAATGATCTAGAAATGAGACATTTTTGAGGTATTTTAGTTTGCTAGCAATACTAATTTATTCTGAATAAAATGATAGAATCATAGAATAATTTTGATCGAAAGTGACCATTAAAGATCAGCCAACCCTCTACAATAAGCACAGGTATCTTCAGCTAGATCAGTTTGCTGAGACACATCTGACCTGACCTTGAATGGGAAAGTTGTTCCAGTGTTTCACCATCCTCATTATAAAGAATTTCTTCCTTGTATCTACTGTAAATCTACCCTCTTTAAGTTTAAAATCATTACCCTTTGTCCTAAGTCAACAAGCCTACTAAAGTGTTTGTCTCCATTTTTTTTATAAGTCATCTTTAAGCACTGAAAGACTGCATTAAGTCTCCCCAGATCCTTCTCTTCTACAGACTGAAAAAATCCAAGCCTCTCAGCCTGTCTTCATAGCAGAGGTGCTCCATCCCTCTACTCATCTTTGTGACCCTTCTCTGATTTGCTCCAACAGTTCCATTCATTTTCCCGTGGCTGAGGAGCTCAAGCTGGATGCAGTGTTCCAGGTGGGGTCTCACCTGAGCAGAGCAGAGGGGCAGAATCCCCTCCCTCCCTGCTGTCCATGGTGCTCTGGATGCAGCCCTGCACAAGGGTGGTTTCTGGGCTGCCAGTGCACATTGCTGGGTCATGTCCAGCCTCTCATCCCGCAGCACCCCCAGAGCCTTCTCAGCAGGGCTGCTCTCATCTGTTCATCCCCAGCCTGGATGGATACTGGAGTTGTCCTGATCCAGGTACAGCACCAGAGCTTGGCCTTTTCAAGGTTTGTGAGCTTGGCACAGGCTCGTCCATCCCTCAGGCATGGCAGCTGCAGCACATAGCTTGGCAATGTCTGTAAATTTTCTTAGGGTGAGCTCAGTCCCACTGTTCCTGTCTTTGCTGAAGATATTAAACAGTACTTTTTCCAGTACAGATCTTTGAGGGACATCATGATCTCCATTTGGACATTGAACATCTGTCATATCATTGTGCTGTTGACCACTACTCTCTGGATGTGACCACCCAACCAATTCCTCATCTACCAAACAGTTCATCCATCAAATCCATTCCTCTCCAATTCTGAGATAAGGTTTTTTTTGGGGAACCGTGTCAAAGGCCTTAAAGAAAATAGATGGCATCTGTAGCCCTTCCCTTGTCCACTGATGTGGCCCTGCCATTATAGAAGGCCACAATCACTTGTTCCCTATGAGCCTTTGCACAGCTTCTAGGAAGATTTGTTCCATGAGCTTTGTAGGCACAGAAGTGAATACATAACATTATTTTACTGTGAAGAATTATAGAAAGGAGTAGAATATGGAAACTGAAACCAGGAAGTATCAATTTTGAAATAGAAAAAAAGATGTACTTTTGCCTCAAATTGCATTTTTAAGCTGGCAAGATTCTTGCCAAACAAGATGCTGTGGACAGTAAAAACTCTCAGATGTGAAAAGTCCAAGAAGAAACCATTGAGGACTATTAATGACAGAGTTGCTGCATCTGGTTAGTTGCTGCATCAGCCACAAATCTCAGGAGGCTGAAAAATATTCTGGAGAATGAGTACTGTGTTCCCACACTCTTCCCTGGGATCCGTCTTGGACACCATCAGGAATGGCTGCTGGGTAAATTGGAAGCTTGATCTGATAAAATGTAATAATGGATGGTCTTTATAAATTAATCTAGTAAAAAAAGAACCAAATATTTATCTGCTTATGCATAGGTGTTATTTGAATTTTCCAAAGACTGCCGTTATCAGTGCAAAACACTTGCTATCATTGTCATATTTCTATGTTTTCAAAGAGACAATACAATTGCTTTAGTAAGATTAATTTGGTACTCTGGACTCTGAAACCTTTTCGTATCACTTTATTTGTAATCAAATAAATTGTGGGTTTTTTCCCTTTTGTGAAACTGTCCTCTTTTCCAAAGTCAAAACTAGAAAATAGAAAATAAGTTTATTAAAAGCATTATATATGTTACATATCATGAGTTGTCTTGCAATATAAATTGTATAGTTGCCAATCAAACAAGCCCACATCTACTAAGCACAGACTATTGAGGTTCAAGGAGCTGCTCTCTCAGTTCTCTTTTTCTGCTTTTGCTGTGAATATAGTAAATTTGCCACAGTGACATCACTCATGCTTGAGGACAGGACTCTCACTGGCTGAAATCAACTATAGTTCTATAGTATCAAAATAGTATCAGAGAGTCATGAAGGAATATTTAGTCCTTTTATTTGCATGAAAAACCTGATAAAAATCCTGTATTGCTCAGAAATAAATAAAAAGATTTTGCAAAATGTCAGGTGCAGAGAAACTTGTAGGAGATGAGATTCCCTTTGGAGCAATATGCTGTATACTGCTGGTGATATGCTTTTATTAGCTTTATTAGCTTCAACTTCTTAATTTGTACTCCTGCCATCAAGTCCTGTGTCTCCATTCTCTCACAGACACTCTCTATAGTCTGGATGATTGAAGCTTTGTTGCTGTATTTTGCAAACACAGTAGAAAGTGGCAATATTGTTCAACATGTCCTTGGATGCCCTGTGACTTGCAGCAGCAGCAGGAGTGATGATCTTGTATTTAGTATCAAACAATAGCTCACTATAGAATTTTCTAAACTAGAGTTGGCTTCTCACCATGTCCGAGAACCAACCTGGCATTTCACAATAGAGGAATCAAATGTCTTTTGGCAGCATCTGATGTCATCATTGCTTAGGGCCTGATCTCAGAATTTGGCTGTCATGAGTCACTTCATCTACTCAGTTGTGTAAAACAGAAAAAATGTGGGCATCAGCAGTGCTGTGACCTTTATACAGTTTTCAAAAGATTGAAAAAGGCAGAACTGTTATTACTAATTTTAAACCAGTAATATATATTGGGCTTTTCCAAGCCATGAAGCTAATGGTCTATCTCCAGAAGTATACACCATATTACTTTTAAGGAAGTCTCATTTGAACCCAAGAACTCACAAGCAAAATGGCAGTGGAATGTGCTTGGAGAGAAGTGTTGCACCTCATTTTGCACTGTCCTGTCATGGGTGATGTATTTGCTGACTTGAGGGAAGGACAACTCCTATCTTCTTTTGGGATATTAGCTAGAGATGCATTGAGAAGCAAAAAAAAATGATCACTTTTGAGTGCATACATCACATTTGGTATTCGAAGTTGTAGTTTATTTTGGAGATCTGCTGAAATTCTCCAGAAGAAAATATTCTTTATAATATGC
Organism: Muscicapa striata striata; assembly: GCA_030060385.1. NCBI lineage: Eukaryota > Metazoa > Chordata > Aves > Passeriformes > Muscicapidae > Muscicapa > Muscicapa striata. Next base: position 586,582 of record JAREIS010000055.1, read on the forward strand.
ATGTATTGCTAATCTGTCAAACCTCTGAGGCTATTGGGGTAAAACTGGGGTTTCTTTCACAGCTTGTGGTTTGGCCAATCTGGTCTGTTTGTAATATACAATATTTATCACTTGTGGATCTTGACTGGTATAATAAATGGATTGGGTGCTACTTAAGTAATATTTGACCAGGAGTTAATCTGTAAGTGAATTATGGGATGATTCCATATAATTTAGTAAGGTTATCATTACCATCACTCATATGGTGCTCATCAGCCACAGATAGTTATGTGAGGAAAATGGATCAGAGCTTCATATCCTGATCCTTTCCTAAATTCTTCTACCTTTACTAAAGTTATGTTGTTCCTGCTTCCTGTCTTATACAGACACTGATTGAAGACCAGAATAAAGTGATTATAAAAGAAAGAGGATTTTTGAGCTATAAACAATATATTAAGAAACAGTAGGTGGTAAAAGATTACCAAATTAAACAAGACACAACAAGTTTAAGATTTCAGAGGTATCTTCATCATGAGTTGTGAGGTACATGTTGATTCCTAAAAGTCCATTCTTTTGGGGACATGCATATCATAAAGGCCTTTCTTTTAATTTTATCTTTCTGACTACATTGTTCATAAAGAAATTTTAAAATGTGGTGTTGAAGGACCACAGCAGGAAAAGATTTGACATACTAGCAGTTTCAGCACAGCCTGCTAGTTGTGCCAAAATTTCAGTTTCCAGATCAAACTTTTTGTCTGTGTCATTCTAATGGTCATTCTTCCGGAAATTGGAGTAGTGTAGTTGGACTATGAAGTTTTATCCAGTGAAACTGGTTCTGATCTGTTCCCAGGTGAAGCTGGGATTGACAATATCTGCAGTTTCCTTCTGTTACAAAGGTCACAGTCATTTCTGCACACCTCATGCTGCATTGTATATACTCAGAACCAGAATTTATCTCTGGCAAGAGTTGTGTTTCCTGAATTATGTTTGGCATGCCTGTTCTCAGTTGTGAAGTATTTATCCATTTCCTGGTGTCAGCTACTGAATCCAATGGGATTATGGTCCCTTTTAAATAAAATCCAATCTTGTCATCTGCTGCTGAATCCAAGAATTATCACTTGTTTCATGGGCTTCTTATCAAGAGCTTATTTTGGCCTATTGGTCTTGAAACATTTTCATTACACCTCATCAGCACCTGGTTTTGCTAATCCGTGATGTGGCTGAAGTTGAAGTGAAGGTGGCTTTGCCATCTAATTTGATTTAGATCTATTGCTGACTTAATAATATGAACAAAAGTGGCAGCTGAGCATCTGTCTGCCTTTTTCTGTAATAAATGTACATAAAGAATCTCTGCATCTGCTAACTGATGCTGCAGATTGCTTTCCCTTCAGTGGAAGTCTTTCCAAATGGTCTCAGAAGCAGCAAGAATAGATGCTTGTGGTTGTTTTTTCTGGCGTATCAGTGGTGTGTGGAGATACATTGTTTCTGCTTCCTCTGTTTCTGTCACTGCAGTTTATAGGTTGGCCATTAATTTTTCTGTCAAATTGCAGTCTGGAGCATATGTGTTAGATGGCATCTACAATACATGGCACCTGCATGCTCCATGCTGTTTGCTTGGTTCCCTATCAATACATTATCATTATATTCCTTTCACTGATCACTTCAGTTGCTCTTTCAATGAGGGGCATATTTCAAAGACTAGGTCTAACTGATTTAAAAATGTAGGACTTATTTGCTTCCATTCTTTCTGAGATTGTGGGTGCCACGAATGAGAACTCTGCAGTATAAACATTTTTTTCTCAGTATTCAATGCAATTACTTATTCAGGTAAGGGCAAAAGAAAACACTTTTGTATCTATTGTTTTTTCTATTGGGCTCCTTAAATATTTTGATGATCTGTTCCAGCATTTGGGGGCATTATTCCAACAGGATTGTCCTGATCATCTTCCCCCCACTATAGCCCCTCATTGTTATGCCAATGATTTTTTTTCTCCTTCCATCTTAAATTCTGCAGGGAGACTTAGTTCTGGTGTTTAGTTTTACTGCCTGTACACAGATTTTGTCTGGGAATCCACCATGCCTGGCATCACTCCATGTCGATGATTTCTTTTGTTTCTCACCCTTATTTTGTCTCTTTGTAAATTGTGCTTTCTATATTATTTGGAGCTCACAAGATCGACCTCTGCTGTCATCTTCCATATGCCACATGCTGAGCAGTAACATAAGAAAACAACACATTTCTTGAGGCTTTAAATTGAAAGAGCTGTACCAGAACTGAAGCCTTGTGGCAAGCCAATATTCCCAGATGGAAAGGACTACATTTAAGGCCTTTGGTGCTATTAATTTTTAAAGACTGCAAAGAATTAATAAAGTGTGAGTGAGGCCTGTTGGCTGACAGGGATGGAGATGCCTGAGCTACACCATTGCCCCTGACTTCTCCTTGGCTTCATTTTGGAGCAGTCTCCACACGAGGTCAGGGAGACATTTCCAGTGGGAATAGAGTTGTCAAAATATGCTTTTGTACTCTAGTGCTGTGCTGGCAGCAATGTGGTGCTCAGCAGGTGAAGGGGAGGGGCTGTTACAAAGATGTTTGTACTGGGAGAGGCAGGATTCAGGTGCAAGGCTGCTGAGCTATTTTGAGGGTTTTTCACTCTTTTTAGCCCATTCTGATTAGATGATATCTGAGGGCAATATTTTTGCAAATTTATGATGAAATGTAATCATTCTTTGTTGAAATTCTGTCTATATTTACAAACTTCCAGTTCACTGAATTCCAGAAGAAAACATGAGAGGCTCATTGCTTTAACAGTCTCCTCAGATACTTGTCTACCCTAAGCCCCTCTTTCTTGCTTCATTTCTTTATCAAAATCATCCTACATGCTCTCTAGTTTCTCTGGGGCTTTCCCACTGCCTGCTCTATCTGTGCCTGTATTTTTGCCCTTTCTCATCCTTGGTGAACTCAACTGAGCAACATTCATTGCCCTGAATTTGAACTTAGTCCCTAAGGAAAATTGCAGGGGCTGGTTCTTTTACTAGGCCTCTGTTTTGGGTACTGACCTCCAGTTTTTTTTTTTTTTTATTCTCTTCCATGGAAGTGTTGTAACCAGCTTTTTACATTTAGCCTACTATGTTATACTCAATAAAATGTGACCCCTAAATTCAACTCTACTATCAGATAGATTAGCTATTCCTATTTATAAATGTCACTGCGTTTTTTTGGTTTTTTTTGTATGCTGTTCTCCTTTTCCCCACATCAATTTTTTCTTGTTTTGCATAGAGTCCATATTTCAGAATAGAAAATATTTGACTTTTAGGGTCACTCAGGGAAGCTATTTTGTTTTCCCAGGTTTCTGGGTGCGGCACTTCAGCCAATCATATTTATTTAAGAAGATCTCTGAGACATTTGAACTTGACCCTGTTTCCTGCCAATAACACCTGGCAAGGGAGCTAGGTAAGTTAAACTGCAGATATATTAAAGATTTATTTTGGGTAAAGCCTGTTTGTAAGATGTTTGTCTGCCAAGTTATATCTGGAGTAAACTTTTATAGCAAACACTAAATCAGAGGCAAGCAGTACAGAAAGAATTGTAAAGGGGAGTTAAATAGAAAGGCTGACAGATCTGTAACTATAATAAAAAATGGTTGTGTAGAATTCTATGGCATTAACTTAGATAACTGCCAGAGTCGTAAAATCCAGATTTTTCTGTCTTCAAGACTCCTGGAAGCTGCTGGAGAAGAAGAAAATTAAATGTAATGGTTCATATATAATTCAGAATTTTGTTGCTTTTTATCATTCTCAAAAGAGTAAAAGTGACCTACTTTCTATATGTTGCAGTTTAGTGGGAAATTCCCCTGGCTCCCAGTGTTAGCATGCTTGTTCTCCTCTTAAGCAGGTGCTAACTCCCATCTCTGCTTTACTACTGCTGGCATAGTATGTGCTAAATGTGTTGTGACATTCTTTCCTCTCAGTGTACAGTGGAGATGGTTGTGCTCCTTCCCAAATTTCAGTTTTGTTAAGCTTCTGGGATTAATGCAGGATCTAAATTAATTTTCTGTATGTCAGCTGACAACCGCAGTAGAAGTAATTAAATAACAAGCTCTCCTCTAAGATTTGTGTTTTTGGAATCAATAAGTTATATGTAATGATGACTTAAAAGAGGAAAAAACAAGATAAAGCCCAAAGACATGGATATAAAGGCACGACTTCTTTATTTCTTACAATGTATATTTGGAATAAAATGTGAAAGAATAATTAGAAATGTTCTTGGAACTCAGAGAAGAGTCAGTATTAGCTCCATTGTAAGGACGGATTGGAACTGGAAATATTTCAATCCAGAAGATTTCTTCCATTCAATGTTTACAAAATCCAAGGAGAAGAGTCTTAAAAATCTGGGCAAGGAAAACTAGGAAATTTGACTTAAGGTTACACATCAAGGCTTTCTCCATTTACAGTACAATACTGCAGAAGTATGCTAGAGAGGGTATGAAACCAATCAGTTCTGATCCTGCCCTCCAAGAAGAGCCAATGTTTAGTTTTCTGGATCTAGCTCTCTATGGAAGAAAAGGAGTGAAATTTAATGATTTTATACTTTCTCCTAATATTGCTGAACTTACTCACAACTGAGGAAATTCTTCAAAGTTTTCAGCTCTTTCTCAATTCCCTTCATGGATGGAGACAGATAAGAGAACACGTTAATCCTCTTTTCTGAAAAAGGAGCTTAATTGACCAATAAGGAATGGAGAGTGCTCTAGCTACTTTTCCAAAGAGAACTGACTACACAGTTTGATTGTCAGGTGTAAAGAAGCACAGAAAAATAATGCTTTTCATTCAACGTAATGTATCTCTTAGAACTGTTTGTGAGGAAATATTTGAAAAATAATCATGGTTCTCTTTAGCCATGTTCTACTTCGTTATTTATTTGAAGTAAGCAGTTTCCTCCAGCTATGGATATTAGACCAGTTAACTAGAGGACTTGTTCATATATTTTTGTTTTACTTTTTTTGATCCAAGTCTTAGGAGTTGGGAGTTCGGTTCCAAAGGGAATGAATTTACGTATGCAGGACACGTTGTTCAAGGAGCTAATACTTACAGTAAACAGAGGTTGCTTAACTGTTGAGTAATGCTACAATAGTTATTTCCAATATTTTGCAAGAAACAATGTTCATGCAATGTTTTACCACTAGCAATTTGTTAGTGGTTTTAATTTAATGCCAAAAAAAATCTCTAAAGGCTGAAATTTCAAAAACATGGGGCATCTCACATTGGGAGCTATACCCTCTTTATACATTTGTAAGGTAAGACATACATGAAAGAGGCACATTTTTTTTTCTCCCATTAATATCCATTAAAATTTAAATAGTGTGGGAACACTTTTGTGACATCACAAATAATAAATTATATCCATTGACAGGAGATGCATGTGTGTCCAATTTATGTTACAGGTTAAAGAGAAAGTCTTTTGAAAATGCTTAAAGGAAGTCTTTCTCTAGTGAATTACTTCAGGAAGGCAGATGCAATCTGAAGTGTCCTTATTTTGTCTTCTGTTTTTGGAGCAGTGATGTGTTTACATTACAGTCAGGTCAAACCTAGCAGTACTACAAGTCTATATGCAATTCTTCATGCAGTGTATTACATTTATTCTGATTAATATTTGAATAGCAAAAGTTTTAACATGGCTGAAAATAAATTATCTGTAAAGTGTCCCTGAATCTCCCTCACTCCAGATCCTATAAACATTCAGAATACTGCTCTACTTAGCGTATTTCTTTGAAGCTTAACAGTATTGCTAGAACTTTTCCTTTCCACTGGAAATAGGAGGCAATTTCCTAGTGGAGATGAGCTTCAGCAAGCACTCCTATTAATGCAATTCTCACCAAGTTCTTCCATTTGAAATAGAAGCAAGTTCTTATTTTGAAGAGGGAGAACTAAAGGATAAGGTGGATGAAATGCCTTTGAAATGTCTTTCATTTGTTAAGTGGCAGAGAGAAGAAAAAGTTTTTATCTCCTATGCTTTTTCTTTATTGCTGTGACATTTATGTAGATATACATATCTATATAGGTATACAGATATTTACATATTTATATTGAATAGAGACATAGTCCTGAGCTAGATCTGATTAAAACCTACTTTTCTCTAATTAGACATTTGAGTCTGAAATACTGGAGACTAAGCATGAATATTCTGAAGGGAAACTAGGAGTTTCCCAGCATTTCTTCCACCAGTTTAACAACTCTTTCTTTGCTGGTGCAATCCCATCATTATCAACTTCTTTAAAAATAGCAGCATAAGATGCTCTTGGCCTGAAGTTAGTGAATTCATGTGTATTTTTCATGTGGTATAATGTGCATACCTTCATACACACAGGTTTTTTTTCATGAACATATCTACATTGCATTAGCAGTTGTGGGTTTTCATTCAGTTCCAAGTTGATTGGTCTTTTGCTGCTTTATTTTGTAAAATCTGAATAAAATTTTAGAAGGCCCTTTGGAAGGCTTACCTTCAATGAGGACCTAGAGTTTAAGATATGAGGCATATTAACTGATTATTATTTCCATCAAACTCACTCCCAGTTAGCATCCACTTGTGAAAATAACTGTAGAAGTAGGCTTCTTCATAATTTCTTTCTCTTTTCTCTAATCATTATTTTTTTCTAGTAACTAGGAGCAGAATCTGTATCAGAGAGGCTGTGTGGCTACACCTGTACCTTTTAATACAGAAAACCCAGGAAATATTTAGGTATTCATGCTAATGTAACCCTCTAGATCTTGCTTTGCAGATATGTTCCTTATATACTTATATACTCAATGTCTCATATTCTTTGATGAAGCATCCACAGGAGAAGACTGACTTTCCATACCCATGGTGGTACATGGAAAAATATCTGTAATGGTTTTTCAGACTCCTCATGAAATTTTTGATGGGATGCTAGCTTGTCAGCTTAAAGGCAAAGTATGAAGACATATCTTGTAACATGGAGAAAGAGTACAGTACTAATACAATTACATGAAGGAAGGAAGCCAGGACAGGAAACCTGTGACTCCAGCTAAAGAAGCAGGTTAATTGTGATGAAGTTTCTGGCAAAGACTGTGGTTTGGAGTGGAAAAGTGAGCATAGAGTTATCTGGAAAATGGCTGTGAGAAGCAGATGAAGACATGCCGAGCAGGACAGGTTCTAACCACCCAAATGCACATCAGGGGTGTGAGTGCTTGGGAAGATATCTGCAGCAGTGCAAGACATGATGTAATCACAGATGCAGAATGAAATATCTGTTCTTTGTTTGGTATTTTTAAAGGAGATTAAATAGAAAGCAAAGGGAGATACAAAATAAAAGAGCAGAAATCAGTGCAGATTGATGAAGAGAAGTTAATGAGGTGGATTGTGAGGTGGAAGTGGTATTAATAAAATGAAAATAATACTTCTGTAGAAATTATATATGAGAATGAAGAGAGTGAAATGAGAAAGCTGAATGGAATTCCATCACTGTGGAACTGACTAGCATGAAAAGAAATATGAAGGAAATGTCAAGGAGGGAGCAGATAAAAGAAAGGTTGTGTTAGGGTGGTATGTCAATGAGAAAATGATTTTCACACTGATTCTTGTATTTTCTCCAGTGTGTTTCACTGCTTATTGCCTTTCACAACTGATGACTTTTTGATGATTGGATGTCAGAATATTTTGTCCCACAAAGGAAAAATTGGCTGGTGGGATTTCATAGAATTTTGTATGCCATTTCTTGTCATTAACCATGTCTTCTTCCTACTGCCCTTTAAACCTGATAGAATGTTGGTTTATACATCTACTCCTAAAGAAACACTCAACATGAGCAAGTTATAAAAATATTCTACAGAGTTTGCCAACACTTGAGGGCAGGAACACTCAGACATTTTTTAATACTTTGGTTCTAATTTAGCACTAACTGGAACATACCTCATCTCCACAGTGTCATTTTCTTTAGAAAAGAACATTGGTTTCATATACAGAACAAAAGGATGATCATTAAAACCCATCTGAGGGCCTCTTTAATAAACAGAAGCATGAGATAACCCAGAGAATTTTTGCACAGCAGTACATTGAAACTTCATGTCAGAAAAGTTTTCAATGCTCAAATATTGTTGGGAAGGAAGAAAGTAGAAATTCTTAACTCTTAACCAACTGAACCAGTAACCAACTAAAACTCAGTCCACACTCTAGCAGATATGAATGTGTCCATTGATACTGCATTACTAGAATCCCTGAGCAGTAGCAATAAATTGTCCATATTTGCATATCTAAGCACTTATGAAAAACTTCTTCCTGTAGAGGAGTAGAAATACATTTGCCATAAATAGGGAAGCCTTTTCAATATCCACATGACACACACATAGATTTTCACCAGTGAACATTACTTGGACCAGTACAGCTGTGAAATACACAGAGAAAAACTGGTCAAGAAAAGGAAGATTTACCAAACAGGAATACAAATTTTGGAACATGAATTATCAAAAATTTTTATCTTCCATGTGAGGGGATGCTAGAAAGTGTTATTATTTTAGATTTAGTTGTATAGGAGCTGGTAAAAATTCAGATTTAGATGTTGGGGATATATATAACCACTCTACCATATGATAAAAAATTGTACTTGATATACGGACCATTATTAGTAAAATTAAAAAGAGCTGGTTAAAAGAGCTGTTTTTCTAGGTTGTCCATAAAATTAAGAAAACCTCCAAAATTGCACCATTTTAGTGTTGAAAATGAGTGACTTCCACATTTCTTTTCCTGGAGGTGAGCATATAAGAAAGAAATAAGCTAGAATGTCAACTAGCAATATGTCAGCTATGGCATATGGGTTGTTCATACCCCAGGTATTGCCAAGTAGAAAATCCAAACTAAATGAAAAGTCACTTCTCCATGGTGAAAGGTGGAAGAACCTACCTTGCATTCATGGCAGGACTAGATGATGTACTATAAATGACTGCTGTATTTTACCTCTTGATCTCTAGAATACTGTAAGAGGGAAGAAAATACGGAGAACCTTGAAATTCAGAGCCAATTATTTTTCCCAGGTTTTGCTGGGTTCTCAGGATGGTGAGTAATGGGTTGCTGTTTTGCACAGCAGCACAGCTGTACAGCTACTGGATTTGCTTCAACAAAACATCAACTTTTCAGTAAAAAATTGGCTGCAAGAAGATAACAGATGTACAAAAGAAAATAGGAAAAGAATAACTCTTAACATCTTTATATTTTGTTTACTAGAAATTTTTAAAGGGAGGAAAAGCTTAACTGTTATGGCAAGTTGATATTTTTACCCTTATAAACTATTTTTATTGTACTAATTTGTTCATATTATTGTACCACAGATAAGAGTGCTGTTGTTGCAGCTTGGCAGGTTCATATTCAACCTTCCTTTTCCAAATACTTGTATCTTTGGTACTATTTAAATGGCAACAGAAGCTGGCAAGAATCTATGGCTACACTTCTTGTTCTTTTAAAGAATGAAAAACACTCTGGTTAACTCTTGTCTTTGTTTAGTCTATTGTTTCAGTTTCTTTGAAAAGATGATGGCAGACATTTTATGGAAGAGAATTATTCAGTCTCTAAGAAGTCTATTTCTGTTTGCTAACAAACTAGTCTTTTGGGGCTTTGTATTTCTTGCATTATAGTAGCAGTCATGGACACTAATCCCCAAATATGGGCTCGTAATTCCTGCTTGGGGTTATAGTCACAGAAATATAAAAGGCACAGGAACTAGGAACAGTGACATAATCCCAGAAGTGTTACAGAGAGAGAGGTCATGATGCCCTTTAAGTGAAGCTGTGACTGGAAATGTTCAGGACTTACTGTCCCAGTAAACCTATTGTCCTCATAATGTGAACTCTTTGTGGGCACCATACAAACACATAACAAAAAAAGCTGTCTTCTGCCCAGAAAAGCTTATTTTCTAATTTACAGCTTTGAGCAGCTACTGTCCACAATAAATCCCCAAAGGTTGCTTTCTGTTAACAATCCATTAGAGTTTTCACTGAAGCAAGCACTGACCTGCACGTGCTCCCGAGTGTTTACACTGGAGTGGTTTACACTGGTGCTCACACTCCATCCTGTTCCTGCCAGTGTCATAAAAGCTGGTGTTTACAGAGGCATGGAAGGGCAGGGAAGCAGGCAGTGATACTTCCTGAGAACAGTTTCCCAGTTCTGCCTCACTTTAAAAGTCAGAGACTTCTTGAACCAGAAATAATGATGTGGGTTTGAGATGACTTTGCTTCAGTCTATTTCTCTTCCATGAACTTGTCTAGTTTTCTATTGGAAACTCTGTCATCTACACCTGGGGCACAGTCCAAAATTGCAAAATTGCATATTATTGTGAATGTGCCTTGTTTTGCTTGTTTAGAGGCTGGTACCTGCTAAGTTTCCAGGGTAGGAAAGTGCTGCTTAGGACAAGCAATATTTTCTTGGGATGGCCCCAGATAAAAGATATAATTAAATGACACTTGCTTTACAACAAAAAGAAAGATGAATATTATGATAGTGTAGATACCAGTGCTTTGAAAAATACGTATTTTAATAATTAAAAGCTTCTATAGGTGATAGCTAGTCAACATAATGTAAGGGAAACTCACTAGTTATGGGGAAAAAAAGCAGCATGGAAGAACTTCTAAATTATTATTCTGCCTAGAACACCCAGTGTACATACCAGATAGTCTTGTTCTCAGCCTTGGAAGATAAGACAGACAAGCGTGTCTTTTTGTTTATGCATCATTGGGTTTTTTTACATAGAGTGGTTCAGGATTACATCACACAAGGTTTTTACTCTCTGTCTCTTTTTTACAATTTGCTTTAAAACATGGTATGTCTACAGCATAGTTACAAAAATTGTTTCAATTAACTTACCCAGAACTTCATGCTGCTGCAGCTAAGCTGTGCAACTGGACTCTTAGTTTGCTGCCAGCAGCAGTCTTTCCTCTCTACCATGGTAATCTGCCAGTCAAACACACACCTTAACTTCCAAAAGTGAACACAGGAGTCTTCGTCTGCTACTCTCTTTTAAAATGTATTTTTTCACTACTTCATAATTTGAATGAGCAGTTGATCAGAAACAGAACACATATTGAAACATTTGCATATCTTGCAAGTAAAGTTTTGCATGTTGTACAAACAGATATTTACTCTATATTTTCACATGAATGCTTAAAATAATTATTAAACAAGTCTTTGTTTTCATGCTGGGCTGAGGTTTCCTTCCACATCTGTAGTAAATTGTCCTAAGGAACATTGATTCAAAAGAACCAGATTGTCTTTTAGTAGCATGGTTAGGCTAGGCAGATGAGTCATGAAGAAGATTACTGTTATAGTTGATGTCAGAAAAAACCCCAGTTTTATGTATTATATTTCAGCAAGTAAAAGACATAAAAATTTGGTTTCTTTAGCAAGATCATCTGGTTTCACTAAGTCTTCTGCCACCCTTTGAGCAGTCTACCTTATATGTCTGAGGGATATGAGTGGATGAAATGCTCGAAAATAAAAAAAAAAATGTTAGAAGTTAATGCACCAGTATTATTGCCCCATGACAATTTTCCAGCATGTGATTGATGGCTAAGGTTTCTGCATCATACATTCCGTACAATGTCAGGTGCCTTTTGCAGACTGCATTTAACTTGCATGATATCTGATGTAATTTAATGAGCATATTGCCCTTTATCTGAACAGTGGATCCTGTACCATCAGTTCTTGCAGGCTTTCTCTCCAAGCAACATAAATAATTGTCCTTTCTGAGTTATTCCTTTACCTTTTTTGGGGGAGCATCAGACTTCATCTATCTTCCTGGTAGTGAAGAAGAGCTGTGTTACACTGTTAGAAATCAAGACAATCTATGTTACAAAAGAATGCTTTTCTTCATGACACTATTTGCAAAATGGGTGGCAGGAGAGTTGCTTTTATTTTTTTAACTCAAGGCAGATAGTTTATAAAGTGAAATTTCAGTGGAAGCCCAATTTGAACTGCCAGATTATACACTAGGACATGAAGAAATGACATGGGTATAATATAGGAGGAAAACTCAGTGTAAACCAGCCTTCTTTAAAAATACATTAATTTGTGATAATACTTATTTTAGCAAGTAGGAAATGAGCCAAAATAGAAATTATATTAATCTTCCAGGTATTCCAAAGAAGAGTGATCTATATTAAAAGGCAGATGAGTAATTGTGGAAGTTATGCTTTGACATTTGTGTTCTTCTCTCTTAATTTTACACAAGGCCACGTGTAGCTATGGCAGGTGAAGTCAACTTTCTGGAAACAACTGTAAAAAGTTCTGATTTCTGCTGCATATGTCAAATCTCATCCTAGTGCTGTTTCTGATTTCTGTCTTGCATAGTAAATGGGCATTGGCAAAAATCCAGAAAGTAATAGTGCAAACTTGACTTTCAGTTATGAGTTAGACACATAAGGAATAAAATTCTGATCTATAATGTAATTTGAAAATTCAACTTAGACAAGAATTAAATATTCTATCCATATCTGATTTGCTTTTTACTGATGATCTGTAGCTTGTGAGGCCATTAGTTCTGTGAAAATCTGCTCAGTTTTCTTCAAGCATTTCTTCCTATGCTGTTTTACCATCTGTTGATGAGTATAAGTAAATATTGTTATTGTAAAGATACTCTCTAGTCTGGCCTGTAACGTGTGATCCAAATTAAATCTTGGCTGTCTGGGGAGTTGGTGATTTTTAGTGGTTCTGAGTATATGTGACTGAGACTGTGTAAAAAACCACAAACCACCAAGGTCATTTTATTTATTTATTTATTTATTTATTTATTTGCTTTGGAGACCCTGCCCATACTTGGGGAGGGGGTGCTAGAAATCTGGGTGCATGAGGTAAGATCTCCTTACATATGGAGCGAATTAGGGAAGGCTGAGAGAGAAAAACACTGCATTTTCCAATGTCCATCAATATGAAACTGGAATATGTGTTGAGCAGCTGCCAACTTTACATGCTGAGCAGAATACTGACACTAAGCTTGTCATCTTTAAGTTGCTCATTTTGCCAATATGTTTCTCCTTGGTGTTGATGGGGGGAAAAACTTAGGCAATGTCAAATATATTAAGTAGTGAAGCACACCAAGTTAGAATTGTTTAAATGGAAAATTTAGCCACATTAATAGTGCATCATCTTTTTTCTATTAAGAAAAAAAAAAAAAAGCAAAGGTTACAGGACAAAATTTAAATATAACCAAGTTAAATAAAGACAGAGTGGCCCCATGGTGGGAAAAGAATTAGCCTAAAACAGCTTGAGAGGAAACAAACACATAGCAGGTCTTTTTTCTGTATCTGTAAATAAATACAAAATTATACACTAAAAATTGACCTAAGAGGTTCTCCTTGATTTTGGAGAAGATAATTATTTGGAAATGTCAGAGTAACAACAGGTGTATGTCAGGTGTAGGTGAAAAAATTCTTAAATACTATTCAGAAGAGTATTAAAAATAACACCAACAGTGTGTGGAATGATATTTTTAGGTGATAGTTGTCTACACAATACAATTCTCAGTAAGTAAAGGAAAACAGAGGGAGGGCTTACTTGACTGCACTTCTTTTACAATGTGAAATTAGGCCATTTTTCCAGATGTCTCTGTACAGATGTATCCAAATGGGCAAGCCAAAAGGGTATTCTGCTGTTTCATTGAATAGACCTCTTTGTAAATTCAGCACACTTCATTTATATAGTATTTGGCTAAGCAGCTACCTGATCTGATGCAGAGAAAGCAGATGAAATATACTCAAAATTAATAGCTCGTGCTTTCACTTGTGCTAAGAAATATTCTCCTCACTGAAATGTGAAATGCTAGTGTGGACTGAAATTAAATCTTCAGAATAGGAAAAAATCTAGGACTTCATTTCCAAAGATATAGAGAGCAAAATGAGTGTAAAACATATTCTGTGAATCAACCATATAATTCCAATATGAATAATGAAATAAATTTTAATGGTATTACTAGAAGGTGAATTAAGCAGTTCCCAACTGATTAAAATGACATTGTGCATTTTGAACAAAACTGAATAAGGCATCAGATTAGAAACCTTGTGATCAGAGAAATATTCAAAAGTTCTGATCAAGTATATAGTAAAGACAGGCCTGAATCAATGCCCTTTGTACCCTTACCCAAAGTAAACCAAAATGCCAAGGTATGTAATGTTCCTGATGTTAGTGTATCATTCAGAATAGCTTCCATGATTCAAATTAGTTCATAATGAATACTCCTGGCTTCTTTTAGGAACTCTATGTCCCCTCTTCTGGACAGAAGAAATTATTTCAACTGTATACCCTTCATGCTGGCATAAAAGAAACATTTTCACTTACTCTCTCAGTTCCAAAGTTTAATTCAAAGTCTTAAAAGTGTTTCTGCTAAATATAAACCTGGTTTTCCACTAGCTCTTTTATGTTTTTGATTTCTCAATATTTCTCAGTATTTCTCTTGATTTGGCAGGTCAGTCTGTTTATAGAGGCACTGACCATGATTACCTTCTGTTGGTTTTGCTTTTGCAGGAGGCAATCAGAACTTTGTAGAATCAGTTTGTTGTTTTTTTTTACATTTCCAGAGATATTTTAATTGAGAGAGGAAGAAGACAGAAAACTGATGGTTTTTTTAAAAATACATTTTTGAAGTGTATTTTCATAATGCCAACATTCTTAATTGAAACTTTTTTTAAGAAATATCAAACTTGTCCTTATCTGCAGAAGTCCTGCTGCAAAAAGCAACACTCTAAGAGCTAGTAGTATAAACATGCTAATATAGAATGGTTCTAGTTTAGGAATATAAAGCTGGTGAGGTTCAGTCTCAGGTTGCTTCTTGAGTCATTGCTGTAGTCTACAAAACACATTTGATGTTTCTGGTATCAGCTTTATCTGAAGCATTTTTGTTTAAGAGTTATGGAAGAAAAGTGCAGTTCTTCTAATACGACAAAAACTGACAGAACTGATTTTGCTCAAAAGTATCAAAAATTGCTGTGAATTGAAATGAAATTTGTAAAGTATTGGCACTAACAAAACTTGTTTTAGTACTATAATTAGAACAAGTCTGCAGCCTTCATATATCCAAACTGACATCAGTCTGGAATGACTTTTCCAGAAAGAGTAGTACGGTGAAGAACAGAGTAATGTGTAGGCATCCTCAGCAGTGGCATGCCAAACAATGAACCATGTGGTTTACTTGTTCAGTTTTTAAAAAAGAAACTGCTACAACAGGAGTGTATTTCCCTACATCTACCCAGAAGGCTGGACACAGTGCAAAAATGGATAACTTAAGTGTGTGACTGGGATACATCTTTAGGAAAGCTCTGTCTTACACCATGGTATGAAATGATGTCATGATTAGTAAATAGTTCTCCCAGATTAATTATAACCCTGAAATTCAGGAATATTTTAAATCACTCTGATTATATAGACAGATTCTAGTCTTTATGTGTATATACATAATTAGAGAAATGTGCTTCATTCAAACCAACTGCAATCATGAAATTACTTTTTCCTATTAAACTTCACAGGAGGCTGTGATTATATGCTTCTTATTTTTAATATGAGTTCCTTGCAATTCCCAAGCTCTCAAATGTTTCAAACCAGCTGTAGTAGTAGGACTTTTAATTATACTCTTGCTTAGTGAGTGACATATAGCTCTTTCTCAGTTTGAATTAGCCCTGGACAAACAGATAGGAGTAATGTGAACTAAAAAACTAAATGCAGAACAGCTGTGGACAGAAATGAATGCCTTGATTGAAAACACTCTCCTGGTAGATTTCTTGAATGTTGCTATGGTACAAAAATTGCATTTTTAATTACACATTTTCTAAAGTGACAGGTGTCCTTTAGAGCAGCTTTCCTGTGCTTTTACCTTTAATTTTGAAAACTGAGTTGTTAATTTGCAATTTACTTCTATATATTGAAGCACATTATTGTTCCTTCAGAGACTATGTATAAATTTACTATGTGTAAAAATGCATCTGGACAGAATCTTTTCTGTCTGAAAAGCCTGCATTGTATAATTTCTGATGATTTAGAGGTCATTAATGAGCTTCCTGTAACTAAAAAATAAACAAACCATAAAATTATTGGACTGAGACATCAATTAAAAGTGTATTTTTGATAAATTGTATTTCTCTTTTAAAAAAAATTTAATTTAGAAAATATTAACATTTTGTTTTAAAAATATAGCCTGCGCCATTATAAATATAGCAGTTTCCTTAACTGAACACTTAATATTTGATGCATTTTTACTTTTAGAGTAGAGAAGGTTAATAGTATCATACAGAAAAATGACCCAAACCTTATTTCCATCACAGTATCAATTCTTCAGTGCCATGGCAGTTTTTAGGAAATAAACAGGAAAAGTGTAACAAAACCACCAAACCAAGGCTGTCTTAAAGTATGGTCTGTGGAAACGACACTTTGAACTGCCCAGGTGAAGCTGGATTGTTAACTGTGTCAGCAATAGCTCAGAACCCAACAGATTCTGGGTTTGCTGCTCCTTAGCTCAGTAGCACTTTGTGTAACCAACCACACAACTTTGAAACAAACAGCTCAGGGCAAGAATCCAGAACAGTTGCAAAAGCATAGATTTTTCTCTTTGTCTTGAAGCAGTTGTATCATTGCTGAGCATGACTTTTCATAACTGGCTGTGTTTCTAAATTCACTTTCTATCAGCTTTGTCTTGTTCGTACTCAGGATTTAGCTAAGTGTTCAAACAGACATCAGAAATCTCTGTTGACTTCCACAGCTAGCCACTGGACATGAACTAAAATTTAGAGACTTGCTACTAATATCAGCATGGTATTAGCCTGAGATAAGTGTTACAACGCTTGCTGGAGACTCAGTATGATTAGAGACATGCCCCTGCAGAGTCGGCTGACAGAAAATGCAGCAGCATGAGGCAGAAAACCTCAAGTTCTTGGGAATGGCAATATCTTGGAGGAGTGATACCACTTGTTTCAGCTCCAAACCTCTTAAGGACGTCCTTTACTTTGGAAGGTTGAAAGTATGTACCAAACTCTCCCTGAAGAGTCAAGTGGGAAAAGTTTCCCCTGGAAGAATTCAATCCAAAAATCTAACTCACATACATTGACTCTCTCTTCTGCTGGAGGAATGTGTGTCTCCTAACCAGTTACAGAAGGTGTCACAAGCAGCTAGTTTAGGTACCTAACTCTGACACTTGCCTTGGGAATATGTGTAATATACCCACAGCAGAGTATCAAAGACATTCTGTATGGTGTCATTTTTGTCCATCTCACAGGAAATACTACCAGAAGAATCTACACCCAGCTCCTTTTGAAATTTCTTACTTAATGCTTGAACATGTAGCATTACCAGTGCAGAATATCCTCTTTGCCTAAGAAGTTTCAATAAGCCTATGTAGTTCACTAGGATCAAACAATATCACTACTCAGAGATTAAATTCTGGATTTCTTGGCCAGATCTTCAATTCTGTGAAAGGTTATGCAGTCTTCTAGTTGGTATTAATAAGTAGATGTATTATTTTCTACTAGAAAAAATAGCTAAAGTCAGAAAATTTCAGTTCATACAGCATTGATTGTTTATATGGCTGACATTTCTCTCACCTGCAGCTTCTCAAAAATAGGTACTTTTGGGGTTTTTACATTGCAAGATAAGCTTCATGAAGCTATACTAGAGAAAAAATGTATAATGAAGGCAAATGTGGATTTTCCAATTACATCTGAGCAAAAATTGGTTTGCTTCATATTGCTTCCAAGTTTTCTGTTCTCTTATTTTGGATTAAAACAAACCAGTTTAAACGCAAACTAGTACAACCATAAAAAGAAATTATTGTTCTTTGATTTTTGTGCTTTGGTAAAAATGATGCAGTTTTCTTAAAAATCTGATGTTCAACCTGAATGTTTAGGCTATTCCAAGGGAACGAACAGCTAACCTTTCATCACCAAAATTTAAACTTTAAGTAATACCCTTCATCCAGGCTGTCTGAATGTGAATTGAGCATGTTTTACAAGATCCTAAAAGTAGGTTATAAAAATGCTACTTTCCTAGATCCATTTGACAGAAATGGATTCCTGTGTAGCATTTTCAGAATCCCTCACCACAGTTAGTTTTGTTCTGGAATCTGACAGCCATTTGCTTTTTCAGCTGAAGCAAAACAAAATAAACAATGCCAAATTGTCCTGTAAACGAACACTGACAATAAAAGCCCAGCTGCTGTAAGAGGAAACTGTTGATACTTACTGGTGTAGGGGTAACACAAACTCTAAAGGGCTTTCTTAGGATACATCCAGAAAGGAGTGGGAGGACAGTCATTGCCTTCCTTTACTTAAGAGAAGGACAGCTCAGCCAGATCTTGGACATGAAATTTCTTCCCACTAATGAGAACTATTTTTAAAGCACTTAGAATGTTTTGTTAGCTATAGTAATAATAATGGAGTTATTAATATAGCTTCACTCTGTCTAGACAGATCTATATCTAGCTGAAAATGATGAGAACAAAAAGAAGAGAAACAGATTTATTTCTGCATTCAAGCATCTCTAATTCCAAAAGTTTCACTGAGTTCCCACCACCCACCATGCTGAAATGACACCAGTGTACAAGAAGTTGGCAGAACATGGTGCTTATAGCAAGCAGGCACTGTTACTTTTTTGGATTGCACCAAGCCCTCACTGTCATGTTTAGCAGCCAGGGCTCAAAGGTTGCTGTGTTTGGCCAGAGCTGATATCAAAAGTTAGGTGGTTCAGTTACATAAACAGATGTAGAATTTGGTGTGAACCAAAGAGATGAGTCCCCAAGTTCCTGCAGATCAGCACAACTCACCTGTCCTGTCCCACCTAGAAACCCATGGCCTGTACCTTTGCACCACAGGCCAAGCAGACTTGTAATGTTTCACCCTTCCAGTGCAAGCAAGTTCTTGGTTCCTCCTGCAGCAGCCACGCTCCCTCAAGCTGCAGGCAATCTCTCACAAACCTGTGCCATGTGTGACCTCCCAGCCCCAGAGAAGCTGTCCACTCCTTTCCTTTGCCTGAGAAGAAGCTCTTCCTCTGGGAGCCTCCTTCAAGCCAAGCAGCTGCCTCAACTTTTCTGTAGAGAAAACTGCCCTCTTCTTGCCTGAGGTGTTATTTTCCCCCTACCAGGTGCTTTGTGGTTTAACACTTATACAGGATAAATTATGGCTCTAACAGTAATGGTATTCTGCAGCTTTTATCCCCTGTATTGTCTGGCATTGGGAACTTGGGTAGCCCCTGAATGACAAAGACAATTCCCCAGACTAACTCTCCTCACTGAACCTCTCATTATTTTCCTAATTTTAGAAGGTGCAATTCAACATAGTTTCAGGATGTTGCAGGTCTTTCATATTTTTCTGTTAGAACGTCAAATGCTTCACCTCCACTGAAAGTAAAGAGCATGACTGCAATGCTGACCATTTTTCTTTTAGTGGTTCATAACCCTCCTCAGGCACAGTGCAGCTCTGTGGAAATATTCAGTGGTTTTCCATATTTCTAGATGCTCTGCTTATTACTGTGATTTAGAACTCTTGTATTTCCATCTGTGAAAAAAAGCCTTGAGAAAATGTGCTTGCTCCCACATTGGGAGGGGAAGGAAAGGGGGAAATACTGGATTTCAGTAGGGGTGGCAGTGTTTCACTGTGTCAAAAGCATCATGCTGTTGTTACATCCCTAATGCCAAACTGGGAAAGTGCACAAGGATCCTCTGCTACCTCAACATGAGTTCTCAAATCCTCAAATCCCCCAAACCTGTATCCCACCAGATACCACCCAGCCAGCAATCTTCCCTGATCTCTATGTACCAAGGTCTTCCAATCCATGATCAGTCTACTCCAGTATTATTGATGCTTTTTCTTTCTTGGTCGTCCCAGATTCCTGAGACTATGTCTTGAAGATTTCTCCTCCATTGTTTCCTGGATATCATCTGTAAATTCCCTATTTCTGTCTACATTCAAATCCTTTTCCACCTGTGCATTCACCCCATTAACCTCCCTTCCCATTCCAAGTCTCTATGTCTGCAGGAACAATTAGTGACAAGTTCATTTCTGTTTTTAAATCTATGGATTTATGAACCTCCCTCATGTCCTCTTTCATTCCCTTTGATGCTAGCGCCTGCTAGCTGGCTGAACTTATCCCCTTTCTTGGATCTGCCCTCAGAAATAAACATGCCCCAGTTCTTGCCTCTGGCAGAACTCTAAGAAAACCTGGACACTGGCTGCAGTAATCAAAAACCTGCTCGGATGGTGAAGAAAAATGAGAAGTTTGGGATGAAGAGTCCATATAGAGCCCTGTACGAACTGCTGTCCTTCAGTTCTTGATTTACTTCACCCCTGGTACACTTTGCTCTTGGTTCTGTAATCACTTGGGCAAGAAGGCAGCTCCTAAAGGCCCACTTAAATCAGCATCTGTGCTCTAAGTGGTCAGCATTACATAAGATGAGCTTCAGCACAACATAACCGGTCCCAACTGAAAGGTACACTGCTGCACAGCATATGCAAAATCCATGATCATGAGAAGGATGAACAAATGGCTTGGCTTCGTTCTCCAGCTCAGTAATCTCTTCCATGTGGGAGCATCCCTGCACCCAGAGTCTTCATGGCCTCCACAGAGCTCTGTCCTCCCCTGCCGTGGCTCTGGCCATGAGGTAGCAGCATCTGACACGATCCTTGAAATGACTTTTCTAACGCTCTTGTTTCCTTAGGTAATTTTGTCGGGCTTTAATGAGGCTGAGGGAGAAGTGGAATGAACAGGGAGAGGAGGAGGCTGGGTTTGTGCCAGAACATGTGGTGGATAGTAGTAGTCTGATTTCTAAAATGGAGGTGTTGCAGCCAATGAGCTCAGTATTTCCCATATTAATGAAACTTTAGGTTGGCAAGAAGCTGCTTAGACAAACACAAGAAGCGTAACTAGGAAGGATAAAAATACTCTGTAAATATTACTCTCCCCACCCAGATTTGTATGTACACAAAACCCCCTCTGTTTATTTTAAATTCTACTCAGATTAAACAGTGAGATGACTTTAAGTGACCAGTTTGGCAACAATTTGGAAATATTTTATCCAGAGATAATTTTATTCCCAAACTGAATTATATGTAGCAAGCTGCAAGTTAATAATTTGGCCATGAAAGCAATAATAAGATAAAAAAGAATTTCTTATTGTCAGTCAGCCATATGTATTCAGAACAATTAGTGTTTTTGAATATTTGGACATGGTTTTTGTGTTGGAACTTGCTGGGAAGACAGCAAAGTGACAGTAAAAAAAAATAATTCTCTTGATACTGTCCAGAGCACAAATATTTTTTCCCCTAAGTTATTGACCTAAACATCCCTTTTGATTTTATTCAATCCTGAAAGGGATGATGCTTTAGGGTTTTTTTTCTTTTTTAACTAAAAATTATTTGAAACACTTATTTTCCTAGGTTTCTTAGCTTTTCAAAGCCTGCTGAAAGGCGACAGTATTTGTTTATGGTAGAATTCAATTTTTTTAAGGTTTCCATTGAAATTACTGCAGAAAGATAAAATGTTTTGCACATTTACTATTGTAAATTCTGTTGTAGTTCTAACTTCAACCCCAATATATCTCCTTTACATTTGTGCTTTGAATTGGTTTCACTGATGAAGACACAATAAATTATACATAAAAGAAAGTGGTCTTCTAAGACGATGTTCATTAGGCATTCTAACTTGTAATGCATCAGAAACCATATGCTTTGTGCATTGGCTCACAGCTGTAGAATTAACTTGAAATTACCAAATGAGGGCTTGGTGCCAGTTTCCAGCAAAACCAATGACAAAATTTCATTTATTTCAATGGTTCCGAGTAAACTATGCAATATTCACAACTACAAATTAAAAGATTTTGGTTTTGAGCCAAAGTCTCATTTTTCCTTTTGCATGTTTGTAACGTTGAAATGTAGGCAAATCCCCTCCCCCCTTTTTTAGGGTATGAAGACATTAAAAAATGTAGTCTGTTTTTTAGTCATTTTAATCCCTTCTGTTTCTTCATTGCAAACCAAGATTTAGTAATGCAGGGCAGTCAAGCTATAAGGTAAAGGAGGATGAAGTGTTTCTGGTCACACCTCAAGTGATACAGAGAGCAGCACGCCTGTGTGGGTCCTCATAGCCTCTCAGGGGGCTGGAGGAGCAGGTGCTGCTCATCAGTGTCCATGACGTGGCCAGACACACCATTCCACTGTGGATTCCATTCACAGTCTGATCCTGAGCTCAGGTACTAAAAGGAGAGACCATTCAGTTTATGGGGAGGGAGGTGTTCAAGCACCAAAGAGGCATTTTGAGAAATCTTCCCACCCTTTATTAAAAATCTATGTAATTTATTATTATTATTGTGCAATATTGTATGGAAGCGTCTATCATCTGCACTAGGACAAAACTTGTAACATGCCTCCAAATTAATGACGGAAGGCTTCCAAACTATGGAAGGCATTTCTGAACATACATCCCCTTGTTAGAAAAGTGGATGAGTGATATCTCTTTCACACTTGTCTTATTTACTTCCTGAACTGCTTTTCATACTTTTAAAAGATTTCTGCCCCTTTGAAACTTGGAAAAGAGGCTAGACTTGTGGCTTATAAACTGAAGGTACTCGCTGTCTAAGGAAGTTTGAGCCTCTTAGCAGGGAGTCCACGCTGGACTTAAAGCATAAAGCCTAACTGTAATCCTGGAATCATCATGAAGCAGAGAATGTTAGAGTCATTTACAGTTGCCTGACATTGCTGCTGAGGGACAAATTGAAATGGATGCTCTGCCAGGCTTGTCAACACGTTTGAAATCTGCTGGCTAGCCTGGTCCCCCAAAAGACGCCTTGGAGAGAGACAAGGAGCCAAAGTGACAGACAAAGCCAGAGTCCACCTACTTGTCACATTTTCTTCCTTTGTTTCTTTTCCTCTTTTATAATTGCCTTTCTTTTCGCTTGTTCTTATCCCAACACTAATGTTGTAATATTGGTAAGTGGTTTAATTTGAAGATTTATTAACTTGTGTTTTTAATCTTTTTTACTGAGAAAAAGTACCAAACAACTTAGAATCAAAATAAAAGCTATTACACAATCCAATAGTGGGGTGCAGTCTGTCCTCTTTGAATTCCGTAGCTAAATTCCCATTGGCTTTTATGGAAGCCTATTAAGGAACAAGCTAATATGTATGCCTCATGGGGGTCTCAATTTAGTCACTTAACTAAAGGCACTTAAACAAATGGCCTTTTTTTCACTGATGTGAATGACTCAAGTAGCTGAATAGGAATACAAGTGCCTAATTTTAGTACATTCACAGTTGAACATGGTAACCACAGTCCAGTACCATAGCTTCATCTATATGGGTTGGCATTTATCAGTCACACTGGGAATGGCTTAACAAAGAGTGCTTCAAAAACACTTTAGTTGTGTATATCCCATAAATCTAAAGTAAAAGCAGATAGCAAAGTAGAGAAGCAGCTATGAAACAAAAATCTGGGATTAGCTTGACAAAAAAAATTAGTACCTGTCTGGGGCTTTACTTCATGTTAGTAATTAGTCACCTTTTTTCATTTAATTTCTAATATGTCAAATAATTAATGTTTTAAATATATAAAGCAATTTAAACTGTCATGAGAGCTGGGATAGAGTTTGTCTCGTGCAGCATTCTGCAATTTGGTGAAGATCCAAGAATTGCTTAATTTAGAGCAGAAAGCATTCAATGCGCTTGGTTATTAAACACCAAACTATAAACAAGTGCTTCAATGGTTGGGGGATCATGACCTCCAGCATCACATAATTTAAAAAAAATTGGTTTCCAAGTCACAGTAATATAAACTAAGACTCTTAGAATTTTCAAAGCCTTTGTTTGCTCTTTTCATTGGATGAATATTTAAATTTCTCTATTCTGTATGAGGATTAAGGCCAGATTTGATTTTTTGTTACACCTTTGTAAAGAAGGATTACAAGTTCCACTAGCTGAGATTTTAAAAATGTATATATTCAGAAAGTATGGTCTATATAAGAATAGATGTACAAGTATCTCCGGGCTTTGAGTGTTAATCAACATATACATTCTCACAGAGCATATGAATAAACCCTGTCACTTGAGACCACATATATCATTCCTTCAGCACTTTGGCGCGTGAGCTTTGTGATTTATGCACATATGTATAATGAGAAAAGTCTCATCATGTTTCCCTTCTCAGTGACACAATTTTGCTGGAGTTCTTCGCTTTTTGACAGCTATCAGTGTGTGATTATGGGTTAGACTTCTTTTGGTAAGCCCTGAACTATTCTTTACTTCATTTCCCCTGGGGACCTGTGTACAGCTTCTGCATGTTTATCTCAGTTTTCCATTTTTTATTTGGAGCTTCTCAAGAAAGTGATGTAATTCCTTCTGGCTTCCACTTACTGGTGTGCCTTTATTGTTTAGGAGAAAGGTATATTCTAGACTTTTCTAAAGCATCTACCTTTCAACCTTACAGGATGGGAGAGCCTAATCTTCAGAAATATCTCTGCCAGTGGTCTTGCTTTGACCTTGCTTAGGTCTTCAAAAAACCACATATGCTTTGTCAGATTGTGTCATCCTACTTCAACAGAATATTTCATCCACCAAAATTTGGTAGGGCTTGAGAAGATGTTCCTGCACCCTGAAAAACTTTGTTGCACTCTTGCTTGTTTTTTTAGCTGTTAACCACAGAATCAAGGCACCAGTTAAATTTTCCAGGAAAAGAAATTAAAGAAAAAAGGTACTTACCGTGTTCTATGTCTTTATCCCAGGAGATCTCTGGGTCCTAACAGGTTGACAGTGTGACTCCTGTCACTGTAGCAAGTCTACTGTGAGTAGCACAATGTTTATGGATAGTGCCAAGTGGTTGGAAGCAATGTCTGCATTGTCATGATTGCTGGGACGTGACACAAACCCAGGCCCTTCATCATCACTGACCCTGTGAGTGTCCTCAACCCTTCAGGCATCCATCTCCTGCACCAGCTCTCTGAACTTGAGGTGTTAAGAGCACATTTCCCTCATTAGCCCTGAGATCCAAACCAAGATTTCAGTACCAGCAGAAGTTCTTTTGTTTCTCCTCTTTGAATAAAAAGTGCATTTTATGAGCAGCAATGAATGCAAACAACCATGGGTGGGCAGAATGTCTGTTGGAAGCTGGAGCTCATTCTTCAGCAGAGACAATGCCTTTCTGCATTGCTGCTGGGTCTTTTGATAGGCTTCAGAGAGAGCAGAAGAAAAAGTCCTTGGCCTTTAGTGATGGCTGCCTAAATTTGGTTCCTAGAAATTATTGGAGTGTGTCAGGATGAATACTTATACTTCTTTCAGACATGAGCTTGACATGTTCTGCTTCTGTGGCTGTTTTGTTATCTTATGTCTTTCTCCAGGAGCAAGTCAAACTCTGGATGTTATTGAAAAGACTAGAGCGCCTTTTCATAATTGATTAATTGAGTAACTTTACTACAAATTTCTGAAATGGTTAATGAAATTGATTCAATTTCTTAAGGACCTTTCTCCTCCTTGAGATTTGAAACTGGTGCTAATGAAACTCACTTACATCCTCTCTGTGAACCTGCAGCAAATTCCTCACTGATGTATCTGTCAAAGATGTGTTTGTTATTGAATATTGCTTCCTTCAGAAGGGTAAGAGAAACTTTTTCTATCATATCCATTCTTCATGGGATGTTTCTTTCAAGAGCTATCCTTATTTCTGGCTCAGAATTCCATCTCAGTCAGAAGCTTAAATTTTGTCAATTATTCATGTTTTTCCTCCACACTTTGAATGCTAGTAAAGCTCTACCTTATTTCTTGTTTCTCTTCTTGTTTCTGATTAGTGACAGGATAAGAAATTCCAGGTGTTTTCTGAGGCTCCTTCTGTCAACATTTTAACGACCTGGGGATGTTGTCATCTTTGTGTGCAGATTATTCATATAGATGAGAGGCTGTCATGGCCTGTTTTGAGTCTGCAGTCAGGACTGCACCCATGATTGGAGAGAATGCCACAAGTGCTTTAGCTAAGTGGGTGGTAATGCTGAGAAATTTCACCTTCCCTGTCATCTGATGAGCGTACATGTGGTGCTCTTTTCAATTTCATGAGATCCTTGGCCATCCAGGAGCATCCTGGAATGGTGCTGCACTTGGCAGTTTTACAATTTTTATTGCTATGAAGAACTTCCATTACTCTCTGGGGTAAATATGCAGCCTTCCTCTGGGTCCACATTGTGTCAATATACATGTGTGCAATCACTATGAAATCAAAGAACAGCTCATTTCAAAGTAAGACATTTCCTTCATAGTATGCATATAGATTTTCTGCTTGCAGTGGATGTAAAGAAAGACAAAGGACAACTTTTTCCTCTCAACAAAAGAGTGGAAGGGAAAACATTGTAGAAAGAAAAATTACATGGTCAAGAAGCAGATATTTTCCCTAATTTCTTCCATGGCATGACTGTATTTCTGCACTACATACATTTGCTGGTAAGTTGACTCTCTTCCTTTCCAAAATCTGCATGTCAAAAAAGCTAACAGAACTATTAGCGCATTGAATGGGGCATCATACTGCTTTTGGGAAAGCATTAGCCAGAGATGCTAAACTTCACTTCTTGCTTTCAAAGTCTGCCACATGAATAAATATCACTAATCATCACTGTTAGTCATTAGCAAGTAACCAGTTGCAACTACTGGGATCTAGAGGCAATTTTTTTCTGAGCATGCCTTTCATGCTGACATTTGCATAATTGGTGGCAATAAGGCAGCTATGCTTGCTACTGGGATGAGAAAAATCTGACTCCTGCTGCATTCTGGGTATAAATATTTCATAAAGATCCTATCTACTCAAGTGATGCCCAGGAGTTCAGGACTTGGCTCTTAGTGGGAGGGAGCTATTTTGGCCTGGTTGTGTTAATTGTCCTGGTCTTGCCTTCTTCCATTGCCCTTAGGAAACTTGCTTCACTTTGACCCCAGTTTTACGGCCTGTCTCCCTTTTTGCATCATGTGTAAGAAGGATTTTGTGATGCTTTTCTGTGCTATGTTTAGAATCTTAAATTCAAGACTTGGAATTTCTCAGACAAATTCAAAGTTACTCTGGACCTCCCAGGATCTGTCCCCCAGTAAGAACAGGGAAAGGTAGCCATTGCAATGGTTGGAGGGCAGAGTTATACAAAAGGTTACTAAACACTATTGCTTGTGCTTGATGACTTCCAACTGCCCTGCCACCCACCTTCTTGCTGAGCCAGAAGCAAATTTGAAAAAGAAACCACTGTGCATCACTTCCCTAGCAGAACATGCTGCAGACAAAAGGAATCGAAACCACAACTAGAGAATTGGGTTTCCTCTGCTTTCTCCAAAATAAATATTTGTTTGCGACAAAAGCAGCCGGAAGAATGAGATGTACCTTTGACACCACAAGCTTGTGTGTTTGTGCCAGCTGCAGTAGAGGTATGATGATCCACTGAGTGCTATCTAAGGTCAGGCTGAACTCCCCAGCTTGTGAATTACTGTCTTCAGCTACTTGTACAAAACAGAGAGAGGAAGAAGGCCCAGGGAATCCAGCAGGAATCTCTAGCAACTAAAAAGCAAAATGAGCAGTGGGGCTGTCTCTTGGAGGTGCTCCCTGCACTGCCCCTTCCAAACAGCAACATCATTTCCTCCAAAGCCCTTGTGGAGCAGTCTCATGTGCTGGCTTTTGGAATGGGCTCCAAAGGGACTAAACAAGAACAGAAGTATCTGAATAGGGGCCCAAGCCCAGCTGGTAGCTCACAGCCATTATTTGAGGAGGAGATAAGCAGCTCCAGCAGATGATTACAAAAGTGAGAGAAGATGAAGGTGAGCTCTTTGGAGTACAAGGGCTGTACTCACTTCTGGATGCTGACTTTGAAAGGGTCCATGCATCTCTTAGCAGGGCTCATTCTTTAAACCAGCCCAGTACTACAGATGTGTTCTTTGAGCAGTAGACTTAGCTACTAGAAGCTTTAACTAGAAGAGGAAAACACTGGTCACAACACCCTTTCGCTCACTGTTTGAGTGGGTTTATACACCAGTTCTCCATTTTCTCAAAGGTGGCCCAAAAGAATATATTCCTTCTGTGAGTGATGGCAAAGGCAACAAATTAGTATTAGAGGAGATAGCAGACCACTGTTGCTAGCTGATAGAATCAGCTGGAAAAGCCTTTTTTGAACTCTGGAGAGCTGTTCATCAGGCATCCTCATAGGGAGGCTGTGGATGTGACAGATATTCTTGTATTTTAAAAATCCACTGCTCCATCACTTGGTTTTTCTTTGTTTTTCTTGTACCTTATGCTTTACTTTTTGTATAAAGGCACAATAAAGAAAACATATGGGACAGAGATTTGCCAATAAAGAGTTAATTTTTACGAGCAGTTACCACATGAGATTATCTGGAGCACCACAATTATGGCCTTTCGCAAGCTGAGGGAAATGTTGTGGTGTCTCATATGGCACCATTTGCTAACACTTAGCCAGAAGAGATTTTTATGGTCAGCAAGCACTCTAAATTCATAATGTTTAGCTTCACTATTTTTTTTCTTGTCCACTTTTCCAGTTCTCATTTTCAGCTGTTACCTGGCAAAAATTTGCACAGAAGAACCTCCCCTGTCATCAGATAGCCAGAAAAATCCATTCAGATTAGGAGACGGAAGGAGATTTAGAGAGTCTCTCTTGGATCATGCTTGTGCCTTCACAAAAGCCATATTTTTATTATGCCCTTACATAACCTGTCCCCTGTTTCAAATACAGTTTGAAAAAAACCTGCTTCATACAAGTGCACGACCAGCTGAGTAAATAAAAAAAACCTGTTGAACTTGTGGATTGTACTTCGTGAGGCCCTAACTATTTTGATACATGTGCCTGCATAGCAATACATTTTGGAGAGAAATGGTGATATTGAGATACATGAAAAGAGTTGGTAAAGACTACAAGTTAACCTGAAAACATATTCCTGGTAACACAGTTAAAGGAAAGAGAGAGGTGCTCAAAGGTAAATTCAGGTCAAATTGGCATCTTCAAAAACAAGACTTGGATGACTTAAAAACAAAGTCATATGCAAAGAGGGAACAAGTCACAGAAACACCAAATTTACCACAGTGTCATGAGAGTGGAAAGGAGGAAAAAAATTGACAAAAAAGAGCTCAGCAGTAAAATGAATATATTCATGCAGTGTCAGTCTCTCCAGACAAGAAATGGTGCCAAGCAGAACCGCATCAGCGTGTGGCCGCTTCTTGCACTGACACTAAAAACATCTGTTGAGGTACAGCATTTATACTGTCTGCCAAACAAGAGTTTTTTAATCTTAAAACATATGCTGGAAATAGGAAAATTTGGACAAGAACAAAAAGAAAAAAGAGGGGTGGGTGGCCAATAAATTAAAAGTGAGAAGTGGGGAAGGACAGATTGGAGACAATGTTTTCCACATAGTGGATCGTAGTTAATTCAAGTCATCTCAGGTCACCAAGGAAAAGAAAGCTCATGAAAGAATTCACAGATTCCTCAGAGAAGTTGAAAGAAACAAAACGATGTTCTTCACATCAGACTCCATCCTTCAAACATTGGGTTTTGAGCAGTTAGCCACAAAACTCAGGTTTTAACAAAAGTTTGGGAATGCATCTAATTTGAGATGCAAGAACTGATGCTGACAGCAAAACTCTTATTTGTCAGGCATGCATATCTCACATTTTTTGCAGAAAGCATGTATTTAAGCCCCCCAGCTGAGCCAGGGCCTAATATTGGCTCTTCAGAAATTGTGCCTCCAGCCTATTTGAGCAAACAGTTATGCAAACAAATTTTAGATACATACAATGAGTAAATTATTTAAAGATTATCACCTACACATTTATTTCTCTAGTTGAAGAAGGTAGAGTACAGAATTCAGAAACATTTCAGTGAGAATAATTGGCAGATATGAGCAAAGAAGTTGCTCAACTATTTCTAGGATATTTTTCAAATAAAGTCCGTAAGTATTCCTTATGTTAAAATACTCTCATAGAAGGTAGCTTATTTTCATTTCTGAAATTAACTATATATTTTCAAGTACATTATTTGGTGAAGTTTTCTAAGTGATCCATTTTATGACTATCATAAGCATGTATGAATAGAAGATTTGATCTGATCCTTTGAAGTCAAGTTCTTTCATTCAAATGAGTGTCTCTTTGGTACCATCTCAGATGTACAGAATGTGGTACATGTCTAAAGACAGAAACAGATAATCAACCTGCTTTAATGCAATTTGTCCACTCAAATAATTCCATGTGAATTGTGCTTTTAGAAGAGAAAATGTGCCTAGAGTAAAATGCATGCCCCTAGAAATCAAAGAGGAAACTCCCACTCTCTTCAACAGATTTGAGATTTCATGTCTAGAATACTTGACTTTCAAGTACAAAAGATTTATGTTTAATGAATCACTGGATATGGTAAATTGCACGTTTTCAAAATCTGCATCAAATTAATTGTGGTGTATATCTTTGCTTTATTTTATATATATATTTATGTATATATTTGCTTTATTTTATTTCTGTTCCCTTTATTAAATGAACAGATGAAAGGATTATACTCACCATGGCTTACAGAAATTTTTTGTCATTCTAATATGACAAATACGACAATTTAGACTTTGGGGTGAGGTAGACTACACCCACTGTAGACAATTTATTTCTGGGATATAAAACATGTTGGACAATATGAAAATAAAATTCTACAATGAGGCGGTGGGATGAAATGGGAGATGTTTTCTAAGGGCAGCACTCAGAGCTACGTAATTTTCTGCCCTATTTGATAATTTTTGGCTTTGACTGAGTTATGTACATTTGGTGAGTATGTAGCTGGGTTTTACTAGACTTTTATGTCCTGGTAAAAATACAGAGATTTTGTGTGTCCATATAACAGTTATTTTCAAATGTTTTTTTTTTTCTTCCTGAATCCTAAGAGGATATTTTCTATGATCATCAAAAAGCAAAAGACAGTTTAAGCCTATGGATATTTCTCCCTTTGTTGTCAATGCATCACAGTTGGAAAAGGTGCAATTAGCAGAGGCACTGGTGAAAAATCTCATCGGTTCTTCTGTTAAAATTCTGGTAAGAAGTTGCAGTTATTTCTTCTTGACTGGAAGACAACAATGTTTTAAAAGACTACTAGGAAATAAAGTATTCTAGGCTGAATTTTCAAATCAGATAATTTCTGTTAAAGTTCAAGATCATTCTAAGGTTTCAGAGCTTTTTTTTCCTCCCAGTAGGAGACTTTCCAGTGATCTGCAACAAGTGGCAACATGGATCACGTGGAAATGCATCTTGCAATATCCTTCTTCCAGTGAACATTAAGTTTCTTGTGAGACCAAAGCTTTGGCTGACTCTTTAGTGTATTTGAACACGTCCTAATTTTTAGGTCTGTGAACTAAATTTGTAGATTATTTCCACTTTAATTTGCATTCTTATTTCTCAAAGAAAGTTGACTAACACTTTTGTCCTGTCTCAACTACTGTTTCTCTTCTTTTGTGAGATTCTACACACTCATTGCAATATGGAAGCCTGAACTGTAAGTGAAATTTTGGAGACTAATAGCTGTTAACCTCCATGTTCAGAAAAAAATTCATATACAGTGGACTAAATAAATACATATATTAACATGATAGTCTGACTAGAAAATTAATCTTCTGTTACTTGTCTGGGCCCAGTTGACCATAATCAATGACTGATTCAGGTCTCTGATCGTGTAAAAAAGCCCCCAAACCTCCCAACTGGTGGCATTTGCATTTTCTTCAAAACTTTAGACAACACAAAGAAAAGCAGTTTAAGGTTTCACCAAACTGTTGAGTTTTGAAAAAACATTTTTCCCCTTAATTTGAACCATCATTTCCTCAAAGAAAATTAAATTAAAAAAACAACTAACATGTTTTTGCAATTAAACAGAGCATTGAGCTATGCAAACAATAAAGACCCTTGTTTAAAATTAATTCTTGTCCTGCTTCTGGGATTACCAAGGGAATAAAATTATAGCAAAACAAAACAGAAAAACCTGCTACAGCCTAGAACTTGCACTTTACCAGAAGCAAAAAGAAATTTAGACTCAATAGTTTAGAGTTCTATTCTGTCTCCAAAAAGCATGATTCTAGACTTTGTTATAAATTTGACAAAATGAAAAATCTCATCACTCCTGTCACCAGAATCTGAAGTTGTACCTCTAATTTTTATTCTTTATAGCTCACTAGTTTACTTTTCCTCCTCTGTACCTAAGGGACGTTTTGAAGTGATTCTCAGGAATGTGAAAACAAGAACAGTGCATCAAGTCAAGAGATACTAATTGTCTAAATTTTAGAGGAAAAGATTCCTCCTAGGGCAGGAAGATTGCCTGGAGGTGGGAAAGGTCTCATAAAAAAATCTGAAAACTTTTAGGTTGACGGTATTCTTCTTTTATGTTGATGTGCAAATTAAAAGAAAACAAAAAAACCCACAAACAAAACCACAAGAAGCAATATCTGACTTGTGATACCATGTTAAAAACCCCAGAAACAGCTTTTAGAAACTGGTCAAATTTCCGTAAGGAAGCATTGCTTGTCAATTAACATAGTGAAACACTCAAATTGGCTTTAGAAGTTTAAGTCTTGTAGGATATCATGGTATTAAATGTATCAGTTTTGGGATCTTATTCTTCTGAGGATGTCTGTCTGCTATAAACGACCCATCAGTCGTTTTCTCTGTTGAAATCTAACCATCTGTTTTGTGTTGAGCCACTTGAATAAACTATTGCTCTCCTTATTCTTTGTGTAAAGAGCTGCCTTTTGGAACACAATATTTGGTCAAGTTCCTTGGCCTACAGATTTCTTCTTATCCAGTTGTCCTGCCCCAAGTGCCCCAGTTGTGCTTGGGTTCTCGAGGGTCCAAAGTCAACATTGTAGAGGCACGGGCATGCTGAGTTTGTGGTTGAGGGCACATCCAAATATTGCTACATCCCAGATTTAGTTCAAATACTTAGCATAGCCCATTTATTCTAATTAAATAAATGATATTTCTCCAAAGGAAAGAAGAATGGGGAGAGAAAATGAGCAGGGATCAACTGCTGAAGTGTTCCCTGTGCTAAAAAACATGAGCATTCCTGTAACATTACACTGACTCTGTCACCAGGGACCCAGCGGCCCAGTTTCAAGTTTTTGCTCAGTGCTCCAAGAGTCCCAAGTCACAGAGCTATGCCCATGATTTAATACTGCCAGCATTAAGAAGATTTTCTGAGGAAATTTTTCAAGTACTTTTTTTTTTTTGAATCATGTTTTCTTCAAGTTGAAAAGTCATATTGCCTCCCTAAGGGCCAGAGGCTAACACGTGGAATAGATATCAATGAACTGTTTTCATCCTACAAACTAATGACCATGTCAAAATTCCTTCAGTCTCTTCCTTCTCTATTGGGCAGATTTAAAAATATAATTTTCTTTGCTATGCCACCTATCAGCTATATGGCTTGTTGACCATTTTAATAAAGTTTTTGTACACATTAGATATACTTAAAAACGTGTCAGAATGTTGATTTATCTTGTTACTTTATTGATTTTTTATTCCAGCTTCCATTTCTTCAGGCTGGCATTCAATGACATAAATTTTCAGTGAATGCGTACGGTTATTTTATATCCTTTTAAGACAGGGGATTTTGCTGTATCACTCACTACATAATAAAATAAATGGAGGAAAACTTCTCAGAGCGTACACTGCCAATTTATCCTAGAATGTCTCGGCTTGTACTGGCGCATGGCCTGACCACTGCAGCACACATCGCGCTCGCCGCCGCGCTCCGGCCAGCGCCGCTCCAGCGCCCGCCTGCTGTGTGGCCCTGTGCAAATAAACCAAACTCGCTGCTCCTTGCTCCTAAGGATGGCAGAGCTCATCTCCTGCTCTGGAAGAGCGAGGCTTGCCAAGATGGAATCCTAGAGCAGAGCGCTTTGATCCTACAGCTGGGTACAGGGCAGGATGGGCGATGCAGGATTCACTCTGCGAACCCTCCTGCTAAATCCATGACTGGGTTCCTTGACTCCACTGAGTGCTTCCTGAGTGTTTCATAAGTAAAATGAACTCCAGTAAAGTGACTTTTTATAATACCATGACTGTATAAAGTCTAAAACTGTGATAGTCTTACGCCCACTCTGTGAGTATTGTTAATAATTTAACTATCGTGAAGAGTTTCCACCTATTTTAGTATTTAGCGCTACATTCAAATAGTTAAATAGAATATCCAAACAGATCATATCTCTGTTACAATATTAACAATATTAGGATCCAAAACTTAATTCAACTCCTTTATTACTTTTGCAAAATGCAAACTTGCATTTGCCCCATGTTGTAGATGAATTGGATCTGCACATAATATTAAAACAGTTTTCTTAGATCACTAAGTGACAGCAAAGGAAGAACAGAAATAAAACAGTAAATTTCAGCAAGAATCTAATTTTTGAGAAGTGGTACAAACCTAGGGCAAATTTTTGCCTGGATTTTCAAAGTTTTTTAGAGATAACCTAAATTTTGTCCGTAGATTTAAGCATTGCAGGAAAGTTTATTAATCTCTAATGTAAGAAAATATGTTTCTCTCTCTACTTTTCCTTTTACCTCTTTTGCTTCCTTTCTTTTTTTTTTTTTTAAATCACTTTTTCTCTCTTCTCCTTTTTCTTTTTTTAAGGAAATATTGTTTTCTGAACCAAAAGAAAGAAATTTCTAAAGCACATTCCTAATTCACTCATTAAAGTAGATAAACTAATAATACTTTTACCTCTTGCCACCCCAAGAAAGAATAATGTTGCAGGTCAGGATCGGCTACAATAGATTTTATGTTTTAGAAGATGTAATCTGCAGGGATGAGTTAATGTTTCCAGGGAGTGGCATCTCAATAATAGTTAACATGTCTCTCTCTTATAAATATGAGCTCAGATGGTTGAAAACAAAGTTTGAATACTAAGGCAGTTAATTCGTTTGGCTCCAAAAGGCACCAAATAATATCTCCTTCAAAACAATCTCTAAGTGGATGAGGTTCTTGGAAATGCTATGACGTACACCGTAACAGTTGGTTGTAAACATAGATCTGGAGCCTTGCTCCTGACAATAACAGAAGATGCTAGAACACAACAAATTACTCCTGTACATGCCATTGTTGCTTCCTGGAAGGATCATTTCTTCTTCTTCTAATATGGATATTCACCCTTTATAGCCATAGAATATGGGTACGAAAACTTTATTTCTGGAATTCATTTAGACTGGTATAAAACCAAATCAGGACTAGACTCTGAATTGATTCAGAATTACAAAATCTAGCATAATGTTATAATTCCAGAATTTAAACGGCCAACTGGCAGAAAATTTTCTCTATTACTAGGTATAAATAACACCCTTTGCCTGAAAGGCAATGGTCTTTTTCTGTGTCTTGTTTTAGTGTATTGTAGAAGGACTTCGACGCTGTCTTCATTTATGGAGCATTTGCTGAGAGCATCATACTTGATAAAGAAAATCCATATCTCAACATGTTTGCAAAATTAACTTTTCACTGACACTTGATTTCAACGTCTCAGTAAAGGGACTTCAGTAGCGCCAGTGGGTAAGGAAGCAGAATAGAGAAGGAGCCATCAGAGACATGAGACACAGCCAAGTTCTAGGGAAAATATGCACTAATATGGCTCATTGTAATTTAAGTTAATACAAGAGAAACCCAAGAGACAGGTATATATGGAATCACACCCAGAGCACTCATTTTTTTTGGAGGCGGATGAGAACTTATGTACTAGTATCATCCTGTTCTTATTATTAACTCAAAAAGCTGTCGCATAATACCAAAATTTCTGAAAGTAAATAGCTTCATCTATATATTCTATGGAAGGCTGTCAAATACTGGTAACTTCTGTTAAAATTATTAGGTATAATCACAGATTAATCTATTTTTTAATGTGGGACTTGGAAAAATTCAAAGAAATCTTACACTGTATGTGCAAAGGACACACACAAAGTCCAAGTCTCTTTTCTTTGGCACATCTGCAACTTTAATATGTCTCATGCAGTTTTTTGAAATATTTTTATAAAAAAGTATAAAATGCGTATTCTTACATGTCAAGGAACATATAACCTAATTTCTGAAGCCACGTGGGCTTCATTTTGCCCTCAGACACAGGCTTTGATTCCTTTGTGTTTAGATTTCAACCCATCTGCTTTTACCAGTAGACGGAGAACAGATGAAGCAGTGTTTCAACAACTGAAAACCATCACAAGAGACACAGATCAGCTTAGACTAGAACTAAACCAATGGCAGAAATGTCACCACCACAACCCTCCAGTCCTTTAACTGGTACTTATCTGACCAATAATGGCTGAAAGCCATCTATCATTGCTTAAACTACATGATGATAAAACCAGAGTCTGGAAAAAATCATTACTTGATCTATTTGGTAAACTTTCAAATATTTCTTTCAGAAGATTTGCCAGGCAAACAGCATAGTATAAAATTTAGTTTTATTTAATTTGTGTTTTATTGCTTTTAAATTTAGCCTTCAAAAAAAGACATGATTAAAGAGCTACAGCTGAGTGAAGGTACAAAGCTTCTGTTGTAGAAATCTGAGTGAGTCTGGGTCTGTAGATAATTTGTAGCTGCATTTTAGCCCAGAAAATTGTGCTGCAGGGATGTTTAGTGGGTTTAGATGTGTGTCTGAAATCAGCTGGATAGGTGGAATGCAATATCTTAGTTGACGTTTTTCTTTGTTATGGCTACTGTTGGCAGTGTCAAGGCCAAAACATTGGTACATCCAGACAGGGAGACCATCCATTCCTTATTTCAAAGTAATATTACAAAATTCACTTTTTCATTGCCAGAATGAAAGAAAGGTTCAGTCAACACACCAGTGCTTTACAAAAACACAAAATAATTAAACTTTTAATTGATCTTTGTTTTCACTGTAGAATTCAGTCAAAATAAATCTTTATGTAAAATCTATCCACAAATCTTCCTTCTAAAGCAGAGTCTTTTGGATTTTCTGAAGATTTCACTGTCTTGCAAACCTGAAAAAAAAAAAAGCCATAATCCATTTAGGTTTTTCAAATTTTTTTTTCTGTAAAGGGAAAAAAAAAAGATGACAGAATTTCATTAACACAGATCTTTAGTTTTACATGTATGACCCAGGAACATTTCTTATCAAATTTCATTAGTTCTTCTGTATACAACAAATTCTTGGTACCTATGAATGCTGCTAAGTGTGTTGGTGAGTTTTGATGGGCAGCATACAGGATTGGAATGTGCAACATGGAAACATTTTCTGAGCTGCTCTTGGGGCCACAGAAGATGAAACTTCCCAGCTAAGGGGGAACTGCAAAGAAGTTTTCTCTGGGCTTTAGGCAGGACAGGTTGAGGCTTTGAAGTCTTTTGAAGTGAAATGAAAGTTCTGCTTCAAAAAATTGAAGTGGACACCAATCAGCTCCAGCATTGAGATCACTGCTGGAAGACTTTTTCTTTTGTATTACTTGTAAAAGAGAGGAAAAGAACTAAGGACTGATAGTGATTTATGCAAATATGACAGGATTTGCTTCTCAGGGGGAGGTTTGATGAGTGACTGAATCTAAAGTCTTTTTTCCAAATGTGTCTTCATTTCCCCAAGCCCTGTCAGAAAAGAGAGGCACGTGCAACTGAGCTCAAACAATACCAATTTGCATTTATGCAGCATGTTCAAAATCAAAAGCTGCCAATACTTTTTAATAATTTGCATGGCAGAGATTTCAAAGACTTTTAAAATGCAAAAGGTGGTAAATGCATTGCAAAACAGCTGCAGTCATTCTAAAGGAATTGCAGCTAGGATATGCCCAGGCTTCAATTGTTCAAAGATTGTGATTGTTTTAGTTATTTTTATTAATTTTTATAACTGAATAAGCAACCTGTGTCTATGGGCAAATATCTAGGAGAATAAACCTAGAACACATGTAATATAGAGTAGAAAAATTATTTTACATAAGTCAAAATGGAGTAATTAATATGACTTTCTGTATTTTATTTGCTCAAGAAATTATTTCTGAAGTATCAGGAAAGAACACAATAACTGTCCCAAGATTTGCTGTAGATAAAGCAAAAAAGTATTTTAATCACTCATGATGAAATTAAAATAGGAGCTCCAGCATAGCTGCTAAGAAATAAACAGAGAAATTTTTATGAAACAGATGTAAAATTATAGAAAAATGTATTATGGCAGTTTTAAAAGTAAAAAACAATACATACATGTTATCCTCTCTAGATGATAATTTAAAACAGTTTGATTTTCTGAAGTTCTCTCACAGAATAATAATAATAAATCTTCATAAGAAAAAATCTCTCTATTAACAATATAATATTTTTCAACTGTAATGACAATGATTAATTGGAAAAGGCTTTTTCATTGTGATCATAAATGCCTTAACCTGTATAAATATAAAAAAATATCCAGTGATTGTTATTCCAGAGTTGAAAGAGGAAGAATCAGTTATCTGGACAATATTTTTGAAGATGGGAAAGAAATAGCAAAAGGAGTATGATAATACAAGATGAGTGAGGCAGTCAGTGGATAGAATTTTGACAATGCACCAGCTTTTACAAAAATGTATAGTAATGGTCTTCGATATGATAAAGTGTAAGACAGTGTAATAATTGCAGGTTAAGTCAATGAGACATTTTTTGCTGAGAAATATAAATGTACAGTACATAAGCATCATGTTAAACTAAAAAGAGGTTCACTCAGTAACATATCCAGCTTCACAAGTGATCTGACTTTGTGTTTTGATTCTCACCACTGTCAGTGAGGAGAAAAAAATCCATTTTAAGTCATAAATACCACTGAGACAATGAAACCCCCAAAAAGGTTGAATACCATTTCTTTGTATAAAGGGCTGTGCATAGACAGATTACATAGTACATTCGGATGCTTCTAGAGTATACCAGAAATTTTTAAACACTCTATCTTACAGCTGTAGTGCTTTCATTTATTAAAATCTTCTGGAGTTCTTCATCTCTCTTCTTAACTCAATACTGTAATCAAGACAATGTTCTCCTTCTGTAGACATGCAAGCAGAAGCTATTTGATATTGATTCTGATGTGCCTGAGTTTCAGATTAGAATTAATTAAAACCATGTGCAACAAAGAGTTTAATGAATTAATTCAAAACAATTACGTATGGAAATTATACAGACAAATAAGCATAATTTAAAAAGTAAATTCAAGTGTCAAATAATTTAATTGCATGCTTGAGGGTTTAATTGCATGCTTCAGGGGGTTTTAAACAAATGATAGAAAAAATGTTATGTGCTAAGAAAAGTGGTGTATCCTCTAAAGCACTGCCTTTCGTATTTTCACATTGTTCCATACTCCCATTCTAGGAAGACTGCCATGCTGTTTCAGAGACACTCCATAGTCAGAAGGGATTTGAACACATACAGATCCTTTGCAAGACTGTTCCTTTATTTCAGAGTTTTAGCAAAAGAGTAAAGACTTGAAATGGGCACTGCTAGTGAATCAACAGCATTGAGAATACACAGAAGTGATTATTCATCCGCTGATGCATTTATAGATTGATAAATAGTTCAGAAAGCAAAGATATTTAATTCAGAACAATGAGTAACAAAACACTATGGACATTAGAAATATGAGATCAGCTCATAGGGCATCCAGACAGAGCACCATGAGCTTGTATAAATATCACCAATGTGTCTTTCAGTAAGTTAATTCAGAAACACCTTCTGAACTGTCAAGAAACATGGAAATGGACCAAAGGGATTTACAGAATGCTAAAGCAAGAGATAGCTCCAAAGTAGTTGTAGCTAGGAATCACCTTTGATTGACACCATTGCCTGTAGCAAGGAATTTTTGATTCTGTTAATTTCATTAACTACAATATTTGAAAACATGCCTTGGGAAACCATAAGGATACAATGGGGAATAGTACACTGACTCATCTCTCACTGAAGTCAATGGAAAAACTTTGATTTACTTCAACAGGTTTGACCAGCTTCATGTCTGAAACAAATAAAATCTTTGACAGACTTTCATGGATCATGAGATAAAAATATCCTCAAATTAGGGCTTTGAACTTCTCTGTATATGAGACTTTTGACTTTAAAATACCAGGGATTGACCCTTCCATTTAACTTTGGACAACTCACACTTGTTGCTGTAAATGTCCCTCTTCCCTCCACTGAATGTTGGCCAACATTTGGTGAAAATGAAAATTATTTGTGAAGAAGAGCGGCATGCTCTGACACTCTCCCACGCTCACCAAGAACACAAAGCTCTACAGAAACCTCCTTTTGTGTTCTCAGAATTAAAAAAACATTAATCAAAATTATCTCCTCTAATAATAAAAGCACCCATCATCTGGCTAAAAATAAACACTGGAAACAAAGCATAAAAACTGCAAACTTTAATTAGAAACACAGAACATTGAACATGTCTGATTCAAACCTTTGGCTTGAGTTTCTGCCTTGAAAATAGCACAGCAGATCTTGGCTAAATGCTGGATTTGTCCTGGACAGGGATCAGGAGCACCCAGGCTTCTCAGCACTGCTCAGCCCCCAGCCCAGGGCTGCCTGGGCCAGCCTTTTTCCCAGGTTCCCCTCACCCATGCACAGGAGGGAAAAGATGCTTGCTTTGGCTGATCCACTCCAGACACCACACCAAGCTTCCTGTATCCTCCATCAGCCTAAAGGGCAGCTTAGAAAATTTGCCTAAATCTTTAGTTAGCTCTTTTAGATGCTGTTGAAGAGAGTAGAGTGTCTCTCATCCTTTCTTCAGCCGGTTTTTCATGCAGTCAATGAGAGAAAGTGAAGCAAGCAGTGTCCTTAGTAGGAACATAGTGACTGTCTTTTTAATCAGAATTGCAGGAATTTTGACTCCCTTGGTAGTTGTTGCAGGCCACTTGCTGTTGTGACTAAGTTCAGAACCTTCTGTTCTAGGAGACAAATCTTTTCCTCTGACTTATCAGACCAGATGATATCTCTCTGTAAGATACCTGATATTTCTAAGCTTTTAATTGCATTAGTATATATGAAGTAATGAAGAAATCCTGCTTCAAATATGAGAATTTTTCTGAGGCTGGGGCTGCTTCTCTGTGTAGAGCCAAACACAATGAGGTGCCAACAATTGAGTTGTTTACCCTTAGCAGTATTTTTTCCTTTATGATGGCCATCTAGTTACATTGCAATACACAGAAATATAGGAAGTAATATGTTGCAATTTAAAATGATAGAGTGCTATGTTACCTTTTTTTACCTAAGTTCTTTAGATGTCTCAAGAATTAATTAAATTATTTTTCATGATGGTCTTGACCTGCCAAGCATGTTAGAGGCAGTACTTTCATGATTAACTGTTGTTATGGTTGAAATCTAAATGACTATCAAGTATTTTGCATCCCTCATACATACAGTACATAGAGTTGAAAAGAGTGCACCTTTTATCCAACTTTTAAAAACACTAATCTTTTCATAACATCCCATTGAACTGGTAAAGAGGGACACACTTATCTTTTAAAGTACTTATGAACAATTGTCTTATAAAATTTTAATCAGCCACTTAATGGCTGACATCTGCTGACGCTCAAAATACTATGTCATGAATTTAAATTAGTTTGTGAATTCTTTTGTCCTTTCTGATTAACTCTCGTATCTTCCAGGTACAGTTTGTACTGAAACAAGGGGTGTCTAGAGGAGAAGGGTTTTTAAAGAAACGTAGAACCCGCCTGGTCACCTAGAGTAGCATTGCTGGATTATATGGCTTCTGTGAGGCAGATTGTGAAAAAACATTTTTGAGGTACTGGCAGATAGATGGTTCTGTCAGTGACTGTGCTAGCCTGGGTTAGCCAAGGCTGTGTGCCAGCCATGATCCCTAAACACAGTGGTCTACTCTTGCTTCCCTTAAAGTGAGCTCAGGCTCTGTAGGCAGGCACACTTCATACCTGTGTAAGTACAAAGGACAAATCTCTCTTCCTTCCCTCTGAAAACAATAAGAAAATTTCAGATTGATCTAAAAGGCAGTAAAGATAGTTCTGTGGTTTCAAAAAAAAAAAAAAAAAAAAAAAAAAGAAATTATTTTCAAACTGAGATAAGAAATATACGAAGATACAAAACTGAATTCATTAGGAGGACTTTGAGGACCGGAAATTCAGAAAGGAATACAAAATAAGATTAATTTAAAAAATGCTATAAATCTGTAGGAATATAAGTAACAATAACTAAGGTGAAAAAAGAATTTAATAAGGAGAACCTGGATAGTATCGCAAAAATTACTAATGCATATAACAGGACTGATCTTTTAGAGTTAGTCCAAAACTCCATTGAGTTCTCTATCTTTTCCTCTGCAGTGGCCAATAATGGGTAGTCAGTAAGAGAATAAAAATGGAGAATTCTTAAAAAAACATTTTCCAACATACTCTTCCAATCTTCAGTGCCCAGTGGCTCAGGTATTCTTTCATGTTTAGTAGTCTACAGTGGATTTATAACTTTTTATTGTGCCTAGTTTCCTCTTGGACATCTGCAACCTTTTATCATAAACACAACCACGCAGCAAGGAGTTCTGCATTTGATGCACAGGTTCTGTAAGGAATCATATAAGGGGAAAAAAACAAACCAAAATGCCTTGCAGGACTGATAGGAAAATAATGTCAGAGAGTCAGCTCTATTTGCATGACAGAACTCTTCCAGTGATTAAAGAAATGTGGATGAGATGATATACTGTGATTTTGGGAAATGATGGATTTTGCCCCTCTGAGTTTGCCCCTGAGCAGAG
Source organism: Muscicapa striata striata (assembly GCA_030060385.1). Lineage (NCBI taxonomy): Eukaryota > Metazoa > Chordata > Aves > Passeriformes > Muscicapidae > Muscicapa > Muscicapa striata. Next base: position 629,278 of record JAREIS010000055.1, read on the forward strand.
TAAGAAAGTAAGTTATATGTACACAGAGCTGAAAAAAGGAAATACATGTTGCTTGCTATAACAAAGCAGGGAGGTGGTTCTGATAGAAGCCTGAAAGGTCTTCATGACATTTTTATTAAGATGAATGATGCAAAAGTTTCTTGTGACATGAAGGGAGAAGGAATTGCAAGTGTCAGTGGGTGTATATTGATATCAGAAAAAAAAAAAAAAAAAAAAAAAAAGAAAAATATTTTGAGAAAATTCATATTGAAATAAAGTTCTGTGTGAGCACTTCAGGACAGAATTTCCAAGATATTGCAAATAGTCTGAATTCTCAGATCAGTTTCTAATGCAGCAACCTGCTTACCTCAGAAAAGTATGTGTATTTGCAAGTTGAGTGGTTTTAATTCCGAACTGAAGTGTAACTACACTGTTGTCAGTGGACCAAGGCCAAGCTCTACCACCAGTTAAAATAGTGCTTGTGTTTGTTTTATTTTACAAAGAAAAAAATGTAGATAATAATAGAAAGTTTAATAAAGTGCACTCTCTGATAAGGTTGCTGGGTGAAAGATTTGAAAAAGTGCCTTGGGATGCAGAAGTTCTGAAATACAGTGGATCCAAAGCAATGGTCAGTTTTTGAGTGTTAATTACAAATGTTAAATGTTAAAATATTAATTATATGAAACACATTAATGCATTTGTCTAATAAAACCAGAGCTAGTTGAATGCCAAGTGATTCCAGAATGGAATCCAGTGGGCTGAAAGTTCAGGGTGCTTGTTGGCCAGTGAGCAGCCATATGAAACCTCACTCTCTTGACATTCAAACTGGATCCTGCAGGCCAGACCTACAAAGGAATTTAGGTTCCCCATTCTTTTATAGAATCCCAAAGTAAGATGCTTAAGTTGGGGTTGGGAGACTGAAATCTTTGTATATCTTGGCTTGTATATGCAACATTTTCTATGGACTTGTGCACAAATCTCAACCACTAAGGAACACCTGGGGAGGGAGAAAGAGGAACTGATCTCACAGCTTCATATGTTTTTTATTACTAGGTAACTCTTTCCATGCAGTGTATGTGTACAGAGTGGCTCCCAGGGAGGGCAGCTTACATCATAGTGTTGGGAATAAACAGCCAAAAGTTCAGCACTATTTAGTAAAACCCAGACCAAGCTACTTGATCTTTAGACATAGAAAATACATCTTTAAGAGTGCTGTGGAGTGCTTTATTAGCTGTCAGTAGATATGGCATGACTTGCCTTCCAATTTCCCATGGCTGCAGTGTGTCGCCAGAAGTATCTGTTAATTTTGAATATGTTCTGTGTTGGTGGATGAGGTGCAGGACAAGGTTGAAATGTCAAGAAATTAATATGAAATATTCTGGATTTCTTCCACATTGTGGGATCCAGCCCATACTGCAGGTGGTGGTCCTATAAAACAGTTGTTTTTCACAAATCATTCTGCCTGTTCATTAATTTAATGAACCAGAGGGACATTTCCCTGCAGTTTTTTTTCAGGAAAGGGCTATCCAGACCTACATGTCTGCTCTCCAAAGTCTGCAAAGAGTTACACCTCCCTTGTTAATGTATATGTGAAGACAGAAAATTCATTGGGCATCATGGAGCAGACAGTTGAAAAGGGAGACCAAAGAGTCAAAGCCATTTCTCATGTGAAAGTTATTTCACTTCAAATCTCCAAAACTGCCTCATTTTTAAAGCTCTATAGAACAGGTTAGACAGAAACCCAGATCAGCAATAATTAGCATATGCAGACTTCATCTATTGGGCAGACTTTGTCCTGTTCATGAAACAGACATGGTTGCACAGGTCAGCATTGTCATACAAAAGATTCCAAGATTCCATACTGAAGGCTCCAGGCAGAACTGACTAAAACACAATTAATGCCCTGTTTAGGGGTTCCAACTTTTATGAAGTCTGAAATCAGAGCAAAAATAACCTAATCCCATTTCTGTTTTCTGAGGAAATGATTTAGAGAAAAGGTGCTACCTAAGAAGGTGCACGGGACAAACGGTTGGATCTTGGACCTAGAAACTCTTGGTAAGCACTTTCCCTGCCCACTGAATTACCAAACAAAGTCTTTCTGCAGTTTTTCCTCTGCAGCCATCAGTGTTCATGCAAACAATCCAGTGTTGATTGAAGAAGACAGAAAAAGGGGAGACATTTAATCTAGGTACATCTGGGAAGGGTGAGAACCAGTTGGAGGGCTAGTTCAGATCACTTGGTCCTGCATACTAAAGGGCAAATGTTCTTTCTCCCTTTTTAGTTGCACCGTGGCTCTGAGATGATTTCAGATTCAAAGCAATGTATTTCTGTGGGCTGTGCAGAATTTGCTGCCTTAGTAAATTCAATGCTTCTCCAAAGGGTCTTGAGAAGGGACATTTCAGATGATGTTCTCCAGTGGTGCTGAGTGTGTGCGTGCTAACAGTCCCCACTGCCTGTTCTTACTGGCAAGCAGATAGAACAACTTTTGACCCCAAAATGCTGCAATGCATGAGTTAAATGATCATTTCTGATTCCTACAATTTTGCTACAAACAAGGGCTAATGTATAGCTTACAAATTCAGATAATTCAGCAGGGAGCAGATGCTTGGAAAGAAGAAATGATAGATGAGATGGTATATAGAAGTGCTTTTGTACAGTGAACCAGATAAAATTGTGTTTGCTCCAGAATGCCTTTATATTTTAAGGTCAACTCTTTGGTAGAGAGAAACAATACTGGCACTTAGACAAGATTAAGAGCAAGAGGGCATGGCTGCAATCTAAGTTTGGGAGGGACGGACAGTACTTTTGAGTATTGGGGACTTATGAGAAAGAACACTGTAAGCAAGCTAAGGAAATGAAGGGCAATTTAAAAAAAAATAATTGGCTGACTATGAGCATGAGCTGGCTATTTAAGAAACTTGGGTTCACTTTAGCTTGTGCCAGGTACAAACTGTCTCATCTGCTGCAGGGAATAAGTCTAAGATGTCACAAGATGAGAACCTAGTATAGTTTGGAGAAGTTGGAAAACTTATGTAAGACATAATTTTATTCATTTAGGACAGTCTAAAATCAGGTAGTTATTCAGCCTCTGTCTGCAAGGTAGCTTAGTCCTTGAGGAAAGACAAAAAATGCCCAGACTGAAGGAAGACTGAATCCTTTCCCTTCCCTCTGCCACTATCCCATCCATTGCCTTTCCTCTGCAATTGTCTTTGTGCAGCTGGTCAGTGAAGGTTATTGGGAAATGAATCAGTTTAAATATAAACCTTCTGCTGGGTTAGATTTAACCTGGCTTGGTTTCCTGATCTGGTTCATAATGCAGCCAACATGGCTAATGGTGTCTGTATCTCGCTTTATGGTCGCAGTTTCTGCCTTCTGTGATTTGCATTAGCCTTGCAGCTGCTGCACGTGTGCTCTGTAGGACTCTCAGACTGCACTAAGGAACACTGTGCTATGGAAAGAGAGGGCTGGGTCTTCCATGTGGGGAAATAACACTGAATTCAACTGGAAATGTTTTACTGGAAATGTGTCTATTGCCATCACTCAGGCTATGCTTACACAAAATAACTCAGTGACTGAAATATGCTTGTCATAAAAGTACCTGTGCTAATTTCAGAATTTTCTGTGATTTCATTACTATTATAAATGTTCCTATTCTCATATAGCATTGCCAATAATGAGCTTTATAATTCTGTTCAGAAACTATCATGAAGCATTATTCCTGTCTTGAAGAATGGCACTCTCTAATGGGCCTTTTTAATTCTCAGAAGAAAGGTTTGAAAATAGTGAATACAAAAACCATGGTTTTTACTGCATTTAAAAACCATTTTATACTCATCACCACTGTACCTTTTCAGTTCTGCTATCAGTCTAGCTGCACTGCTGTACTGCCTCAAATTTAATTGCACTCTAATCCTGCAGTTCTGCCCATCTCCTCACCACCTCTAAGTCTCTGCTTAAATTCTCCTTTTTTTCTTGACAGAAGGCCTTAGCAAGTTCTGCCTTTGATTTCTTTTTCTTTCTTTCTTTCTTTCTTTCTTTCTTTCTTTCTTTCTTTCTTTCTTTCTTTCTTTCTTTCTTTCTTTCTTTCTTTCTTTCTTTCTTTCTTTCTTTCTTTCTTTCTTTCTTTCTTTTTCTTTCTTTCTTTTTCTTTCTTTCTTTCTTTCTTTCTTTCTTTCTTTCTTTCTTTCTTTCTTTCTTTCTTTCTTTCTTTCTTTCTTTCTTTCTTTCTTTCTTTCTTTCTTTCTTTCTTTCTTTCTTTCTTTCTTTCTTTCTTTCTTTCTTTCTTTCTTTCTTCTCTTTCTTTCTTTCTTTCTTTCTTTCTTTCTTTCTTTCTTTCTCTCTCTCTCTCTCTCTCTCTCTCACTCACTCACTTTCACTGTCTTTCTGGTTTTGTTTTTTTTAAAATATATGACATTATATTTCCCCTTCCTATTAGCTTGGGACCCTTTCCCTGTTTTGCAGATTTATCCTTCATGGTCGTGGACACAAACACATGGACACATGCTTCATGTGTTCTTTTCCATTTGCATCCTCTTACCCTCTTTCTTCCCAGTTCTTCTTCTCCCATGTGCCCATTCTCTTCCCTTATGTTGTTCCTTTCCTTGACCTCTTGGTCTCCTCACATTTGTTGTTTTCACTGTTCCTATTCTGTTCTACTTGCTATACCATATGTTAAATATATCACATCATAAATAAAACACTTTTGACTTCTTCCATCTCTAGCTACTGGCCCATCTGCAGTTGTTCTTTCATCTCTAAGCTTTCTGAATATGCTGTTTACACTTTTTCTTCCTAGAACTTTTCCAATCTGGCTTCCCTCCTCTGCCCTTAAATGAAACCATTCTTTCCACAACATCTAATGGCATCTACTTTGCCAGATCTCAGACTCACTGCTATAACCGTAACTTCTCTTGGCCTCTCTGCTTCTGCTGTCCTTGAAATCTCTCTGGGATTCATCAGGTCTGGCTTTCCTTAGCTGCTTCTCTAATCATTTCTTTAATATGTCCTCTGGAGGATCCTCCAGTTCTTGGTAAAGAAATTCAGGGTTTTTAGCCTTGTGTAATTTTACCCACAACCAAAAACTCCCTTGTCATCTCTTTGTTGAAGATTCACAGATCTCCCAATATATTCCTCCCATCTCCTTCTGTCCTAAATAAACTTTTCGTCTGACACCTTTATAAATTATTAATGAATGAGAGGTCTTTCTACCACAGACCTTTTCCCTATATTCTTCTCACTAACTGTGGACTTCGGTGTGGTTGACATCCTTACTCTGATTATCATCTACATCCTCACAGCCAAGAAATGTATAAAATTAACAAAAACGTAGTCTCCAAGACATAATGCTTCCTAGCCATGCAGGTTGCTATAACTCTTATCACAGAATCAGAGAATCACAGAATAGTTTGGGTTGGAAGGCATCTTTAATGGTCATTTAGTTCCTCCACCCCTGCTTTGACCAGGACACCTTCAACTAGATCAGGTTGCTCAGAGCCCATCCAACCTGGCTTTAAATATTTCCAGGGATGGAGCACCCACCAGTTTTCTGGAAAGCCTGCTCCAGTGCCTCACTAGCCTCATAGTTAAGAATTTCTTTCTAATATTTAATCTATGCTCTTTCAGTTTGAAGACATTACCCCTTGTCGTATCCCCATGACCCCTATTAAAAAGTTTGCCTTTTCCTTCTACTCTTCTTTTTTCCTGACAAGTTGTGTAGTATATTTTTCTTAACCTCTATTGGTCCCCAAATGTTAATTCAGGAAGCAGGAGGAAAAGCAATATCCCTGCTTCAAAGTTTAGGGATGTTTCATGTATCCCTCATTTATCTCTGCCTTTTTAGCCTTTAGTTATATTCTTTATTTCATCGATAAGAGCACTACCTACAGTCAGAGTCAAAGCTCTTTATACCTACTTCCATTTGTCATATATTATAAACTCCTGCTCCCCCTGTTAACTTCCCAGACAAGGATCCTTGTGGTTTTGATGGCCAAATTTCCTGCAAACTATCTGTAAAGCTGTCTCATTGCTTTGCCTCAAATCCCTCTCTAAATCCCTCTCCTTTGGGAGGCACATTTAGGCAGCTTAAAGTGATGATACTAAAGTCTCAGGTTTTCTTTCTTTTCCTTTGTTTTATTCCATCGCTTACCCATGACAATTAAACCTAGTGTAATTTTTTTCAGATCCTTTCATCTTTTTCATTCCATCTATATTCACTACATTCTAATTATAACATCTTTAAGAAGCAGAAAAAATAAGTCACAGTTGCAAAGTAGTTAATTTTGAAGATTCTATGACTGCATGAAGCTTTTTCCATATGTGTATGTATATGTATATATGTGCAACTGGCAACAAGAGATGGGAAAGGCAAATATTCCACATCTTGCTACATAAAACTTTTAAAAAATGGGAAATTTAAATGAATAATAGAATAGGCATTGTAATATACCTGCTGCCAATGTCTAGATTTTGTTTTTTTCTCAAAATTGAATATCTGATGCTATATGCCTTTATGTTTGTATATATATATATATATATATATATATATATATATATATATGGAGATATATATATATATGTGGATATATATAGAGCCTACTAGATATTATACTTGGCTGGTAGTACGTGTTGAACTTTTGATGTACTCTATGAAAGGCGGAAAAAATATGTAAAGTAGTTAAAGTGGTGTTGACTGATGAGTGAGTAGCTCTTAGTAAAAGGAGATAGTGTTTTATTCTGCCAAGCAAAGTTATCCTTTGTGTGGGGCAGGCATTCTGAACCTTTTTTTTCACTTGGTGTGTGGTCATCCTGAAATGCTTTAGAAATGTCTAGTTTCTTCTTGTGAAGTAGATTTGTTTTTCTTTCCTTCTCTTTCTTTCTTTTTTTCCATTTTGGTGGATACTTCATTTTCCTGGTAGGGAGTTGTTGTCTTGTGGATTTTAAGTTTTTAGAAGTAATATGTGTTTGAGCAGGAAAGAGACAGATCCTCAGATGTTAGCCACTGGCAAAGCTATTTAGAATAAGGGGCTTATTTGAAAGTATCTGCCATGATATTTATGTATTTCATAGAAATTAAAAGCCAAGAATAATTTATTATTTAAATTATTGAATAATATTTGGAGATTAATAATTTTGTTTTCAAAGCTAGGATTTAAAAAAAATAATTTTCACAAATGACCACCAGAAATTAACATAGTTCTCATTCCAGTTATTATCAAACTACACCTTAAAGGAAGCTTTTCAGAATGTGACAGATGTTAGGCTGCCAACAAAAAAAATATAAACAAATGCATCTGTATTATCTTTTTGCAGATGAAAGTGCTATTTTAGAGTATAAAGGTCTGGTCTCAACTTAGGGGTGAGACCTTAGCTACAGAGGGTCATTCCAGATTGCCAGATCTGAATGACGTTGCTTGTTTGCCTGTTATGTCCAAGAGCACTGTGTTATGAGTCAAACACAGATGGACAAATTGGAAAGCTCTTTCCTCACATCCTAAATGAACATCTATGGGGTTCATGGTGGCAAGATATAATTGACCAATGATTTCCTTTTGAAGACCAGAAATTAAATCTGTCACTGCTGGAAAATGCCACAGTTACGAAAGTCCCATCCAAACTGAAAAAAACCCTGCAAATGAGCTAAGAGCACTGGAGAGCCTCTTCTCTGGGAAGAATGAGATTGGTGTGTTTGTTGTAGTGATACAGAAGCTGAGAGATTAAAACCTCTCCCTCGGTGCTCATGGGAAGAGGGCATTTCAGGCTATTTCAATGCAAGGGGAGATGAGTACATGCCAGTTGTGGCAATATTTCTGCTGTGATCTACAAGAAAATACTAGTGGTCAGAGCTCTCAGATGTCAAATCTGTAGTAACCTAAAGATCACAACCCATGTCCAAGCCCTATTAGTTTCATTGTGGAGCCTATAACCATCCTGGGAAAGGTGTGTTCAACTTGCTTCTGTAAGAGTCACATGGATTTGCTGTTCCAAAGTGTCCCTTCCCATCCTCCATCCTTAAAATTAACTTACGATGTATGAAGATGTACTTTATTGATATATATTTTTAAATAAAGATTTCACAATGTTAATGTCCTCTTTACTTTCTAAGGCAGTTTTACATGGGATTTTAGTAAACCTTCTAATGTTAGAGGCTGATGGCCAGCTCAATGACCATGCAGAACAATGGTGGAAACCTCAGACAAGGTTAGGAGAGTTATTCCTAAAAATTGAATCTCTACATCAGTCTAAGAAATAAGTGCAAACTGACTCTAAAAATGAGAAGACAACTCTCTGAATACCAGTGCAAATACCACTGGCAAGAGACATGTCTCTAAGCTGTCTTCAGACTCCAGAGTAAATAAATAAAATATTTCGGAGAGAAGAGGGCTGTATATGTTGGCAGTATTTCCTGACTTTGTGTGTAAAACCGAGCACGATTCGAACTTCCACTAGGTAAAGACATCGACACAAGAAACTCATTTAAACTGGTCAAATTCTAACAAACATTTTCTGTGAAATTTTGGTGAGGTGCAGTTTGCCAGAAGTTTTTCCAGGAATTAACAACCTCCAAAGACTGCAAACACTTTTTCTTCTGAGCATCTCTAGCCAGAATCTTTCTCCAAAACTCATAAAGCAAGAACTTGAGAAAACCTGCCTGAAAAGCAGTCTGCTTTGTAGAAATATAGTAAGAACTTGCCAATCTTTGAAGCCAGAGAGAACCTAAATAAAGGCAGTGAAGACTTTGCACTCACTCTGCTTCCCAAGTACTATGGAAGAAAATGAACAAGTTTTAAATAATCCACTGGGGGACTTGACCTTTTTCTATACTCCCTCTTCTTCTTCCAACCTCCTGAGTTCTCTCATATAAATGGCTGATCTTGGTTCATCTCTATTTACACTTACTCCTTTGGGCCTCCATCCCTACTCTCTTTCCCCACTCTTCGCCCTTGGTAATCAAAACTTGGCTTATACTCATTCCAACTCACCCCCCAAAATCAAACAAATAAAACACCCACATTCAGTATGAGATCACATCACTTGGTGATCTCAGTTCTGGTGTTACCTTACACTTTCAGCTGGTCAATTATCTCTTTGGAGCAGTTCTATTGGCCTATGGACTCAATGGTACAATATTTGCTCACTTCTAGCAAGCCTAATGGATAAATGGCACTGTGCACATAATCTTGAAAGATATGGACTTGCCAAGATCTTGGACTTGCCAAAACTTAGAGGCAAAAGTTGGTCTGTGTTTTGTTTTTGTTATTGTTATTTTTTTGTTTTGGTTTTGCTTCTTTTTTTTATTAACATGAGAAGAAATTAAACATTATTTTTAACTCAAAAGGGATTTTAAATTTAGATACTGCCTGTGCAGTCTCAGGACAAGGGCTGTGAGAAACAGGATGACATTTTGTTGCATAGTTCTAAATTGAATGAGATCTACATATATTTTTATTAAAAACAATGTAAGGAGCATGCATTCTTAGAGGAGATACATTTGTCAAAAGTTCAAAAACTTGGCGAGCATAACTACGTTAAATGTCCAGTCAAAATTTTTAAGAGGCATTTATGTAAGATAAAATGGTCATTTGTGCCTATGTAGTCATTCATGTTCTCTTGACTTTGTAGACCTTAAAATGTTACCACTGTCTCACAGCACCTGACCTTTGGGATGCTTTGATCATACTTTCAGAAGTCTTACTAAAGAATGGTTAATTCTGTGGTGCATGAAATTTGCACAATACTAACTTCATTTTTTTTTCTTAATGGAACACATTTTTACTATTTTGCAAGCCATCCACAAGTTATTGCTTCACGGTTGGTTTTAAAATACAGTTAGGAAAATCAAAACAAGTCTTGATTACAAATTAATTATGCAGTGAAATAAATTAAAATACAAAATAAAATGAAATAGCTTCTCAAGTGAAATGTTTAATCAGTTTCAAGTGTACTGAAGAGAAATGATAAATGATATAGCACCTTTTACAGAAAGTCTTAAATATGTTTAAAATTTTGTAGATTGTAGCTGCATAAATAGTTACAGTTAATTTAAAACAGCTTTCATAGTACTACAGCAAGATAGGATTTGGCATAGCATAGTTGAATAGGTTCTATTTTTCCTTTCTTTCTTTCTTTCTTTCTTTCTTTCTTTCTTTCTTTCTTTCTTTCTTTCTTTCTTTCTTTCTTTCTTTCTTTCTTTCTTTCTTTCTTTCTTTCTTTCTTTCTTTCTTTCTTTCTTTCTTTCTTTCTTTCTTTCTTTCTTTCTTTCTTTCTTTCTTTCTTTCTTTCTTTCTTTCTTTCTTTTTTTGCCTGCCATACCTATAGCTTGTATTTAACTGATTTATCATCAAATCATGCATAACAGAAGTTTTGACCTGTTGGAATGGCATTCAAAAGCCAGAGCTCTGTATGTAGGCATCTTCAGATTATTTGGATTCCTGACTGTTCAATTACAGTGCACTCAGGCATAACCTTGCCCTCAGCTAGACCGATGACTTCATTGCACCTGACAGGCACCTTAGTCTATATGTCCATGTGTTGTTGAATTCTTTGTCCCAGTTAGAAATTCCCTTGGATAAGGATGGTCTTGGTTTCTTATCTACTATTTCAAACATTATGTGATTTTGATCCCTTTGAACCATAGTTATAAAATTAAAAATAGTGATAACCGGAGCAACATGAATGGTGGTAATTACTGTGGACAGACATGGGACCTTCCTTTGTTTTCTGTTGAAGTTAAGCATAATTTTTTTTTTATATTTTTCATTCTCAAGTATTTTTCCATGATTATTCTAGGAACCATATACTTTATCTCCAGTCAAGTAGCAATGGTTCCAGGCTGCCACTGTGGAAAAATCTACAATCTAAGCAGTAGGAGGTTCAAGACTGAAGGGCAGTTCTGAAGCACAAAGCTATAGGATCACTGCATGTCAGAGTTACATCCCTGATGGTCTGAGTTCTGTGCCAAAACCCACTTCAAGACTAAGAAACAAATAACAGTTCCAAAAGAAATCTGTTCATAGCCTCAGGAAGCCTGGAATCCCTTTGGCCTACCATCAACACTTCTGTTCTACCAGCAGATGACAAAGTTTTTTCTTGTCTTTATCATGAACAGATCAACATAAACTTCAGTCAAGATTTTTTCCCCATATTCCTTAATTTCCATTTCATTTCTGAAAGCTATTCCCAAAAAGTTGTGCAACTTCCCAGTTAAAGACTACTCGATGCCAGCCACAGAAATGTAAAGACTACGTATATGCTAAACTTGAAAGAATTCTATATGTTTTGACACCAGCTTGTCTATATCAGGTTTGTGTTGAATACCTAAGTAGTAAATACCTGTAGTAAAAATATCTCTCACTTTTATTCAGTTCATATTGCTGAAATATGCACTTTCTATCATTTAGTCCTGATGTTCTTTCATTCAAGTCCCTTTGTGGTAAATATTTACAAAACCTCCCAAAGCCTGTCAAAAGCAGGACCTTGAAATTGCATTTAAAGTTTGCTACAGGTGCCAACAAATATCTCCTAAAAGAAATTAAGGATATGACATGCCTTCAGAAGAAATGAATTCTAAGACAAATTCTATCAATTGAATTAATCAATTTTCCTTAAAACAACCTTGTACCAGAGATCTGAATTATCTGTGGGACTCATGAGAGTTTGATCAGCAGCTGTGCTGGGGAGCTTAGCCCCAGAACACATCAGAATGACCACATCTTTCGTCACCTTTTCGATCAAAGGAAAACACTCACTTATTTGACGTAGCTTTCCCACAATAATTGCATGTTAGAGAAAAGCAAACCAAAGCATCTGATGCCCTAAGTAAATAGGCACAATCAAAGGACTGAACAAACAACGTAACATACTGTTCCACCTCAAATGCTCTTGCTTTGCTCCTTTGCTCTTTTACTCCTCCGAAATGCCTTGGAACATAACCACCATACATACTAAAATGATTCAGGGAAATTTTCACCAAACAAGGAATAAATTATGAAGACCCACAGTGAGAGGGCCTATGTTATTTCATCCTGTGGTGACATGCACTATGGCCAAACATGTCAAACAGTTACCTCTCAGAATTTAAACTCAAACAGAATTGATGTCTATGTCTCTATTTGATCATCTCCTGTCTCTTTGACTGTCTTGTTTTTGAATTTCTTCGAGTTATTTCAGATATTTCAGTCTATGTATCTCATCTGGATTTCTTGTAGATTGTAGAGCTACTTTACATAGAATTTGCATGGCCAAATACATAATATTCTAGGATTTAATGGCCAGGTGACCCTTGTGTTACATTTCCCAAGGAGTCTCTGAAGAGTTAAGAGCTCTGGCGTTGTCTGTAGCGCAGAGGAAAGGCTAGCCATGGATTCCAGCATTGCTTTTTATTATGTTGCAGCTGTACTGCACTCAATTCTACTTGGACAAATTCCTGAACAAGAATCTATTTCCCTCACTTCACTTTTGGAATAAGTAGTGTTTTGGTTTTTGGCTCGGCTTTGAAGCAATGTTCTTTTTGTCCGTATTGAAGGAATGAAGGGTATATTTAAAGAATAAACTTGGGATGTGTTTGGTGATTTTGATTTAGGATGTAGGAATAAGGTTCTCAAGGGATGGAAAACTTGAATTCTAAAAATAATGAGCATCTAAAGTTTAGTGGAGGTATTATTATTGCATTGACTCATATGGGCCTTTCTTGATTTACTTCTCTATTTAGGAACAGGGAATTTATTTACAATGCAACAATATTTCTAGCAGTTACAAATTAAAAATGCTTTATTCCAGTAGTTATTTATATAAAATTATTAAAATTCAAATATAATATGTTGGCTGTCATACCTAGAAAATCCATTAGCCAGAGTTTAGTTTACTGCAGTTCTTAAACACTGATGCAAAATCACTCATTCACTTGTGTGATTTTTAGCTGGATACAAAACCTGAATAAATTAAGTTTTCTGAAGATGTAGGTCACTTTAATCTGCCCGTAGACTATTTTAAAAGACAGTTGACTGCCATTTCCTCTTTGAGACCCTAACAGAGTTAAACCTCAAGATACATGAGATTTCATGTTTCTCCATAGGATATCCATAGATTTCTTATCCCATCCAATCCCTGCACTAAAAACTGTATTAGCTCCATGATCCCAGGGGTCACTCCACAGCAGAGTCAGGTTTTGGATCTAAACATTTCCTTTGTAAAATAGCAATGTGGAGAGAAAACAGTAGTACAACACAATCATAGCTTAAAGTTACCACTTTGTTCATTGCCTACAGACATTTACATATATTTAATGGTATGCTTCACTGGCGGGTGTAGGTAATCCATACAGCAGAACAAAATCTTCCAGAGAGGTTGGCCAAGAGCTGTTCTTCAGTTGCACTGTGGCTTACAATTATGGAGTTGGAAAGAAGAAATTTTGACAAAACAGCAAAAATAAAGTAGACCCTAAACCAGAAAAATCAAAGGAAACAAAGCTTATTTTCTGACAGGGTGAATTATTGACCACTCTTGCCCATAATGGATAAAGAAGTTAATTCAGATTTCCTTTGGAAAGGTCAGATTTCAGAATTAAATAATTGTTTGGTTGATGCCAGTAACTAAACAAAGCCCTTAGCAGAAGGTGTGAATCTCTAATTGAACAGAAGAAAACAGGCTTTTCATGAGAGACTCTACACACCTCTGCTTGAAAGAGCAAGTATACATTGACCACCGACTTTCTTGGGTGTGTTTAAAGACTAAGTTTTGGGCAGTTGCCTATAAGTAGATCAAGGCACAACTCACTTCACACAGGCTGGTCCTTTGCATTGCAGCACCTGTACAAATTAAGAAGTACTCCCTACCGTGTGCCACACAGTGTCAATCCCTCACCCACATTTATTTAAAGAGGTATTTTGGTCTGCAAGCACAGTTACAGTTTCAGCAAACCTCTTTATACCCTGTCTCTTATTAAACCATTAATTTGTATTATCTTAAATTATGTTGTTTTCCAGGAAAACAGAACATTTTATCTCTTTCTAAATCGGGAGAATAAGAATTTGTTACTGTATCCCTAATCTGACCAGTGCTGCTAAATTGGTCAATTTATGTACCTTTTTGCTCTCTTAAACACAGTTTCTTCCCAGAAACAAGACTTTTTATAGAAAAAGAGCATGAAGCAAATGGTTCATTCCACTTTCCTGCCTGATAAGATTTTGCATTGAGCCCATTTAAAATACTCTTTTATTGCTCTGTGGTAGATTTTAGACAAACACGTTTATTTTTGTAGTGATCAAAGAGATATGGATATGTTTGTCATCTGTTACAGATCTAGAGGCAATAGAAGGAAAAGAAGACTCCCCAAAACATTTCACATGAAGATGTTTCTGCCTAGTTATGTATTCTTGGCTAGGTTACAGCTAAGGGGCCCTGATCTGGCAGAAGTGACACTTTCATATACTCAACTTCATGGCCACAAACAATAAGATGAAATTAAAAGGTCTGCTCTCCAGGTGCCAAGCTAAGCATACATTTTATACTTTAAAGTCCTGAAAACTTTGCTGAGACTTGTCTTAGTGTCCTGACTCTTGCATTGAATATAAAGTTCAGCAATATTGCCACCTGTGACAGACCTGCGGATGACAGGTCAAATAATGGAGTATATGCACAGGGAATATGGTGTGAGAAATCCCGAGGGAAATTGCACCACTGCCCAAGTTGGTGTGAAAGGACAGGCTTAAAAAGCAAAGAGACTCTGAATTTCCTGTATGTAGCCAGGAAGATGAAGAAAAATGACAATTTTTAACATTCTTTTCTCTTTTTGTATAAGGATAGGAATTAAGGATTCAGTCAAGACTTCAAATAATCCTTGTTTTGCATTTGGGTAACTCTTTTATCTGTTTGTCTTTTTTTCTTATAGTCCCATATCTGTAATGCAAAGATTGATGTTGGAGAAGTGCACCTATTTGATTCACTGTTTATGCCATGATGATGGCATGGACATATCGTAGAAATCACAGCACATTGGGTCACAGGACTGTGAGCATGTGTACGGGTATGTCTTTAAATAAAGGCATATTCATTGCATAAGATATCATACATGCCCCAAGCTGCATAAGAATTGGAAAAGTAGAATATTTTGCATCTGGATAAGGAGCCAAATTCACAGTATGAGATAGTTATCATACATAAAATTTCAGAGAGATCAAAATATCTACCCACGTGCTTATTTTCAGAGCATGGTTATGAAATATAAGCTGTCTTCAATACCATTTTTGTGTTGCAGTGCGTGCATGTCTTTTATGAATTTCTAACCTATTTTTTTCATACTGGAAACAGGAATTTTAAAAAGGAGAGATATGTTTCCTTTTTTTTTTTTTTTTAAATTTCAGGAAATATATGTCTTTAAAAGTAGATTTATATTGGTCCCATTATTCAAAACACAAAAGATCTGAAAAAATTTGAAAAATTCTGTTTAGAAGCTGCCAATAAAATGAGTTTCATAACTAATATCAGTTTTGATACCAAGAAAGCTGTTGAAGACACTGCCAATCATTCATTCTCCTCCAGTTCAAATGTAAATCTTTATAAGGATGACATCTCACTACACTGACATCTGGAACATAGCAACAAAATGCTGCTGGCTCAGAGAAACAGCAGCAACATGCAATATTCATTGCCAAATGTCACTTAGCAACATAACATGTAGAGCAGAGGAAAACTCATATCAGCCGTACCCTACCTCTCCAAACAAACAAAAGCTCCTTGTAAGACATATTTTGAAAAGATAAATGATGTCATTATGCTACCTAGGAAAATTTTTTGTTCAAAATACACGGAAGAGAAATGGATGAGAATACAAGTTTGGGTTCATCCCATCAGAGAATGGATACAAGACACAGTTTTTGAGGCTTTTGCACTGCAATGACAGCCCCCCAGCCCCTTGCTGAGTTAAGACATGCAGCTGCAAAAACTCCCTGGCATGTTATTGAACTGTTGTTTAACTTAAGTTATACAATTCCAAGGTTATATATAACCAAATAAAGCTTTTTTTATCTCCATTTCTTTTCTTAAGTGCCCAGTTGCCACCCTTTTCTCCTGTGAGTGCCTAAATATTTATGTACATTCTGAATGTGTAAAAAGCCTAAAGTTCTGAATGGACCACTGCATCCATGTGCCAAAGCACAGTGCAGCACAATTTGGAGGAACTTCTGTAGTTTTTGAAAGTGACATAGTTGCATCAATGTGTTCCTCAGCCTAAATAGATTCACTATTTTAATTTGAATTTTTACCTGGAAGAAACTGAAAAGAAAAAAAAAGAGAAAAAGGAATAAAACACAGCAAAAGTTCACCCAAGGAAGATATGCTAAACCAACCAAAAACTTTCAAGCATTTTCTACCAGATATTTTTCTAAGCTATATCTCTTCTATCTTGCCTTGAGGTTAGGCATCTTTGTAGGAACTGTGAAGAAGACAAGAAGTTGGTTTGCAGAGGATCAGCAACAAGTACTCGTGAAAAGTTGGCCATTAAAAGTGGCAAGAGTTACAGAGAGTCACTACTGAAAACAATTTGTGGTTTTAGTAAGTTTGTTTAGGGATTTATACTATATAAAGATGTCAGTTCAGCCTTCCCATTTGGAAAGAAATATTAGGTTTATGCTAAAATAAGAGTCTCAATTACCCAAAGTTGAGGCATCACTAACACAACATGATATCATGTTAAAGCATAAGAGAACCTTGAGGTCCTGCAGAGATTGGGTGCAACTAAGTAAACTAAAGAAACAGTAATAATAACATCTGGTAGCAACTAGGAGCTTAGCAGTTAAATGTTTGTGGGAAAGATTTAGAAAACACCTGTCCAGTGCTGGAGTATATACGTGCTGTCACTGCAAAACTGTTACTAAAATACAAATGTACAGTGGTGCATTGGGAATTTGCAAAAAGTTAGACAAGTATCAAAGTCATTGACAAAACATCTGCGGAAATATTAGTTTGAGCGGTCTATTCAAATCTGGAGAAATCTGTTCAAGACTGATGAAGAGGAACAACGAAGAAAAATATTAGTGAAGAAATAGAAACCCAGTTTTATGTGAGAGATTGCTTTCTTTGGACACAGTGGAGTAAACACAAGGATGGGGAAATAAACAATTTAAAAACTATTTTGGAGTACCAAAAATATAGTAAATTATTATACATTATAAACTTTAATTTGAAGTTACAAGAGAAGTGAATTAAAATCAGAGGAATAAAGTTCTGCAACAGCAGAGTTGTGCAAAAAGATGAATTGTGGTAAGGTGGAGGACGATCTCTTTCTGAAATGTGAATTTTGATAAGAGCACAAGAATTTTTTTGTTGTAGTAGTCATGGCTGAATCTCTCACAGTCACCTCATTTACACCACTAACCCTGCCAGAGAGGGAAATTTGTTTCCTCTCTGTTTTGGTAAAGATAGGATGTCAGATCCTAATAGTAAGTAACAAAATAACTTTCCTAATTAAAAATGTTGTTAATTTGGCAATGACAACATAGAAATTTGTTCATTACAGGTTGGCAATCATCCACTTTTCCTAATTTTATGACAAGTCTCAAACTGTTGTTTTGTTGTTGTCAACAGAAACCAGGTCAAAAAGTAGAAAGAAAAACTGGATGCTATCATGAACTTGAAATTTTATTTATTGAAAACAGGGTACTCCTACTGAAGGACTTTGTATGAATTGTGCATTTCCCTACATGCTGCATTTCACAGATGTGCCCATCAGTTCTTGTCCAGATCATACAGATATATCAAGTGTAATTTCTTAAAATCAACACTTCAATAGAGACACTTAATTAAAGGATGAGCATGAGGTGAAGACCCTGACCCTAAGAAATGTCTCTGCTTGTGTGAAGAGGGGATCTGGTTCCATACAAACTGTTTGTGTTGAAGGTAGATAGTTTTTAGGGTATTTTAAATCTGGTGGGAAACATCTATGTTGGGAACTTTCATGTAATTTCCTCAAACAAAAGAACAAATTCCAGTCTCAGGATTTTTTTCAGGGACTGAAGACAGGATTGCCCACAGTATTTGCTCAAGTACAGTTACTGTCCCGAGTCTTTAAGTTCCATTGGATATTCACATTGCACTACCTGAGTCTCATTTGGTGCTGTGCTTTGGTAATCACTTTTTGGTACATATCAAATATTAAATCTGCTATTTCTTCCTTCTCTTACTGGTTTAAACACTCAGTCATTAGCAAGAAAATGTCCAAGGATAAATTCTTGAGAGAATCTCAGTAAACGTATTAGAAAATAGGTCTTCATTTTACATCCAGCAAATACATTAGCACAGTGATGAAATTTTCTGATGGGACAAATATCCAGTTAAACTGATTTTTTTAAGAACTTTTTTTTTAGTGTCTATATCAATATTTTTGAACTTCATTACACAGCAATTAAACATCAGTCTCAAA
Source organism: Muscicapa striata striata (assembly GCA_030060385.1). NCBI lineage: Eukaryota > Metazoa > Chordata > Aves > Passeriformes > Muscicapidae > Muscicapa > Muscicapa striata. The sequence goes on from JAREIS010000055.1 coordinate 647,669, forward strand.
AATCTGTGAGTCTCTGAGATTCTTTAGAAATTAATTGGTTATGAGAACAGACTCTTAGAAAAACAAAAACAATGCCCAATTTGAGATAGTTACATAGTTACTTTGAGGCTCAGCAATGATTGATCATACTCAGGGCTTATATAAACTTATTTTGTAGCTTAATAAGAACTTGTAGAATGTGGTGGGCACAAAAGACAACATATTTTCTTTGGATGTTTATTTGCCATGTGATGAGGATCAAGAAACACTTTAACAAATGGTGTGGGAAGGTCTACTAGGTAAAAATCTATGGATGCAATTTGATTGTCACCTGGAAACAATTTGTGATTGACCAAATAGTGCAGAGGAGACCATGAATTTGAGCTTCTTGGCCCTACAGGCAGCATTGTTTGTAAGGGCAGTCATGAGGTGGGGACTTTATTATGAAGTATGGTCTTCCAGAACAGTTTAAGGCTTAATTCTAGTTTTTCTAATTTAATTTTTTATCATCTTCAACTTTACTTCAAGTCGTTGATTTCTCTTAATGATTTTAGTAGTTTAATTTTAAAATATAACAGGATCCCTCTCTTCATCCTGGTACACTAAGAGTATATTGGAATTAACTGAGTGTACCACTGAGCATAGCAGTTTCATTCTTTAATGTTTTTGTTATGCTGAAGTATTTTTTGTGAAAGGTAAGAATTAAATATAATTTTATGTCAGGATGCCTGAAAAGTCTTTGTAATCTCCTTTAAGGAGAGGCTGTAGCTTCTGTGTTGTATAATGCAGTGTCCTGTAGGCATTTTTGCACACTCATCCTAACACTAAGAATGATCATTCAAAGAACAGGGGCAAACCTGAACGGCCTGGCACTGTCTCATCTCCTCTCCTCATCTGCTTCTGATCTCTGAATTTTACTTCCTCTTCCATTCTCACACATCCCAGTTTCACCCTGGTTGTCAACATTACTGCTCTTACTGAAGCCTGTAGCAAATTATTCCTTTTATATATCTTTTCTTTAATTTTTTTTCCTCCCACAGGTCAGAGCATGCGAGTGAAGAAATCTTGCTCATTCTTAAGTGCCCAAGTGGCTAATTTAGCTTCACAAATTTCTGAGAGGGAGCTCAGTTGGGGTCATTTAAAGCTTGGGTTGTGTTTGCTTTTGTTATATTTCTTTACAGCCTCATGAAATTGACTCCAGACCTCTTTACTGCACCTGGCAGAAAGCTGCAGTTGCTTTCCAACCTCTATCTGGAAATTAAGGTCTTCCCAAATGAGACTGTTCCCTGTCAGATTTCTGCCTTTAATAATGTTAACAAGAGCTCTGTTCCCCACTCTCACTGTACTGGCCCATGGCTGATTCCCAGGACTGCAACAACATAATTTTGTTCATTCTTCTTCTCTTGGATGATTTAGACCCAAAAGGATTCTGTTTCACCATTTATTCTGCAGAATACCACATAATTAACTTAAGATGGTCACAACTGTTTTAACCAATTTGATCATATGGTGACTGAATTGTGTATATTCTCCAGCACCTGCATGCATGAGTATAGGCCCACTGTTTTTTGTTATAATACCAGTTTCTCAACCTGTGCTACAGCTAAAGCTCTTCTATTTTGTTGTTCAAGCTGGTTGTATTTACTATATGAATGCTTCAGTTGGGCTTTTTAAAATTGATTCTTATTATGTAGTTCCTGTGGCAGACTATGTGCTTGCATAGTCATTCTCAGTGATTTCTTTCTGCTGGAAATCCTGTACATTGAGATCCCTGTATGTTGAGTTCCCTGTACATTGAAGTCAAGTGAAAAAATTACATGAGCTTGTCCTATTTATCTCCTTCTGAATTTTTGTTACAAGTTCCTCTAAGCAGCAGTGCTGGACCACAGAAATCTGTGTGCCTTGTTGCACAGGCATTACCCTGTGAGATAAGGTTTCTCTCTAAGGAGGTATCTCACAGTTCATCACTGACATCTTTTTTTAATCACTTCTCAAACTTCTTGAGGTTGCTAAGAACTGACATCCTTCTCAGTAAAGAAATAAAGTTCCACTTTATTCATGCAAATATAAACTGATCTTCATTTATTTTTGTACCTTGCTGGGTTTCATGGGATTGTCCCATGTGACAATGAGCCTCATACCTTGGTCCTATACAACCCTTCCCCCTGCCCTCTGAAATTTCCTCCAGTTTGTCTTCACACAAGCCTGCCTGGGTGCAGGCTGGTCCTTCCCTTCTGCCCCTCCTCATCTTTGTCTCTGCCATCTCCTGGTCTCTTGTAAAGTCTTTGTTAATTCCAGGTCCTACCTATTCACCATTTCTTCATTTCTTCTTGTGAGTCAACTGCTCTATTTCTATTTTCTCCTGTTTCACAAAGAGCACTTGAGCAGCCAGTGGGTAACATGTGAAGAGCACTTATGGGTGCCACATACTCACTGGTGGCCCTGGCATCCTCAACAAAAGACACTAAAAAAACTAAGAGACACTTACTAATGTCTCTACTGGCCTTTACATCACAGCCAGAGGCACACTCTTGCTCTCTTAACATGCTGGACCTATTCCAGGACATTGCAAGAGTGAAAGTGGCACAATTTGATATTAAAGACTGCTTCACCTGTGTCTGTCATGATGCAAAATTTGTTTCATACAAGACAGAATTTAAATAGGTTTACTTGAAAAATTAAAATGTGGATTTTGCAACAACGTTATGAAAAAAATAGAGCAATAAGATAATACTCCAGATACTTATTAGCTCTTCTAATTTCTAAATGAGCTTGTGAGATCAACTGAATGGCCTCTGCAGCTTACCCAAAGCCAAGACCAAGAGAAACTCTTCCTTCTGATGCAGAGTGCCTGGCTAGGTGATCTGCTCTTATCCACCCCAGCAATACAAGCTGTTTTTCTTTCTTTCTTATTTACCCAAAGCAAATTTATCAGAGTGTTGGGAAATCCCAGGGGCATTTTTCTGTGGATTTAACTATTTCTTTTGTCCTTTCTCATTATATTCTTTTCATTAACATTTCTTCTTATATCCTAGTTCTCATTCTGAGTTTGAACTGATTTTTACAGTCATAGTTTTCTTAATATACAATAGTAAATACTTAAACTGAAATATCTCAAGCACAGAACTTTGATCAACTTCAAACTACTTCAAATGTTGCCTCTGAGTGTTGTTTTAAAGTAAAACATACCGTAATTTATAATGAAATTGGGACTAGGAGCTGGAAGAAAGATACACACCTTACTGTATGCAAACTTACTTCTGAAAGAAATATCCTTCCTCCAAGTTGACATATATTCAAATAAAGATCCAGGCCCCAAAATAATGTTTATCATCAATTTTTTTTCATTTTAAAAAGAAAATGTTTCCCCTTTGATTTTTGACCCTATTTGTTCATGTTTTGAAACTTGCATCTCTGCAAAGACAAAGCATAGAGATTTATTTTTAAATTACTTTTTTAAAATGTCAAGATTAGGATTTCAGACCATCAACTTTCAAATGAATTCCAGGATAAGCATATATAATTATCTTGTTGAGGGACTGAAATGAAAATCCCTGCTTTTTCTATATTATCAAAATGAGTGTTTTGACATTATAATCTGTGTTGTTTTAGGAAGAAACCACTAATACATTATGAACTGTAACGGTTTGTTCAACATTTAGTGTTTTATATCTCTATAAAAATGGCTTATGTGAATGGCAGTATTTTAAAAATGTTTGTTAAGTGAGATGGATATGGGCCACTGAAGATGAATCTGTAGAATTATGTTGCACATAAACTTTGGCAATAGGCATTTTAGGCTAATTTGTTGACTGAAGTTACTGATTTGCTTTTTAATCAGTGTATAAACATTGCACTGACACTCTTTGGAATACTAATACTGTCTTCTGGACCAGCATACCAGACTTTTTGCTGGGGCCAATGCATTATCACGGCTCAGGTTTAAGCTACGAGCTATTCAAATTGTGGAATTTGATGGTATTGGCCTTTCAAATTTCCACATTTCTCTTTGTGTTGTTTCTGTGATTAGTCTGGGCTTGCATAAGGAGGGGGTCTAGGAATGCACAGCACTGTCAAGTCACTAGAAGCCACTCCAGAGGGATCCCTGCTCTGCAGAAAGCTGCTGACATCTGTGCGTTCACAGAAACCATAGCCTGTTTCTGCAGGATCTCACAGCCTTATCTTGGAAGCCAGCTGCTGTAGTGCCAAGCAGATTTGGCTTCAGACAGAGGAGAATGGAGGAAATGAAAAAGAGTAGTTTTACTTGTGGATTAACTTTTCCTGGAACAGCCTTATTAAGGACAGAGCCATTTCTGGTCCCATCTAACCAGCACTGTTCAGTAACTTTGCTTTTGTAACAACTAGCACTATAGAAGCCTATATTCTTTTTATTGTGAATTAGATCTTTGGTCATAGCTGAGTTATACAGTAATCTATCCAGGGGGCTATTTATTTAGAATGTAACAAATACACTTTAACTCCTGAGTGTGCTCTAAGTGCATTTCTGCCACAGGTGGAGTGTTGGACTTCATAAGACAGGAGTAGCAAAATGTTAACTGATATAAAGCAGTGTGATTTAATAAAGTTTGATTATAAATAGGACAGTAGTTTAACAAGATTTGATGGTAAGGTACAGTTGATAGACAAAACTGTCAGAGAGACTCTCCCATTGAATTTTGAAGTTCAGAAATGGTCCTTTTGCTATCTAAACTCCTTCTCAGAAGGAAGTTCAGTTACTGCTGAATCCAACTTAGCCTCAGACTTGGTCAAGAGTTTAAATCTAGAGGATTGTATGTGCACATTCAACCGTTTATATCACCTAGCTAAGATTTCAAAATTCAATGCTTTTCTTCCCAAATCACCTACAGATGCAACTGGGATTCTCTTTGACAGGAGAAGTAATCTTGTGTCTGCTCCAGGGGAGATCCTGGCATGCAGCCCACTGCTGTGCAGTAGACCTCCATGGGTCCTGGGCTTCCCACAGTTTAAGGAGTAAGATAATTTATTCATAGCTGTATCAGTGTTTCAACTGCAAACGTTTCTTCCAAAGTTGGCTTGACTTGGACCTTGATGAGCACCATGGTTAGGTGGCATTGCCCAAATCAGCCTTTGGCTATTATGTTCTTATCTGTCTCTCCGAAACCAGTTTGAGTTGGATAGAGCCCTCATGACCAAATACACCATTGCAACCAGCACTGGTGATTATGGCATATAGTACAGGATATATATGGATACATATGGGGTTGGGGGGGAGAAGCACACCATTACAATTTCCTTTGCAAGTCTTGAAGGCTGCGTCTCAGTGCTTCGTTACTGCCTGAGCTGAGTGAGAAACTTGACTACCATGTGGATTCAATGCCCTCCCAGCCTGCACAGTGTGAGCGTCACCTTGTCCCATCCTGAAGGGCTCCCATTATGTCAAAGGGTGGGATTGGAGACTTGGATGTGTAAAGAATGAAGGCGTGGGGTCTAGTTGTCAAACCTTCTTTATTTAAGACATAAAAGTACTCTCTGAAGGAGGACAGAGACCATTAGTCATAATATGTGATTTTATTAAAACCACTCAAAGGGCATCGGACAAATGAAATAAAGAAGCAAATACAACAATTAGCAACAGATTTACAGAAGTTACGTAAATGGACATAAATGCCACAAAAAACAAAATCTCCAATAAGTGCAGGAAACTTTAAAGTGTTGGAAACATTTCCCTGGAAAGATGACAAACGGATGTTGCAGGCCTGGGTGTTGGTTGACATGCCACACTTGTGTAGGTCATGCCATTCAGCAGGGATTTTCTCATGGCCTGCATTTGTGCTACTTGGCACCACAGTGCTGACTCTCCACTTTGTCACTAACTATACCTGTCAGGGCATCTTGGAGGTAGGTGTTTGCAGAATCTGGAGTACTGATGAAAAATGTGTTGGGAGGAGGCAGATGTTCTGGACTGGTAGATGTGAAATTTTGTCCCACAACGTTCACTTGACACATGGCCCAGTCCTGCTGTACCTTGATGTCTGACTTCCCCCAGGAGCAGGAAAATGGCTTTGACTACACTTCCCATTCCACTTCATATTTGCCTGCATTTCAGATGGAATCCCACTTCCCTAAGGTTTACATATTAGTCTACCAAAATTTTGTTTCATTCTTGATTTCCTTCCTGTCAGCAACCCCTCATATAAACAAAGTAAAATAGTAATGCCGTTAATTATAGCAATAGCAATAGCAATGCCAATGCCATTAAAATGGCAATAATAGTTTTTAATTGTTGGTTGTTAGCCTTATCTTGCCCCAAAGACAACAGGAAGACCACATTTGGACAGAAAGTGTGATTCTAAAGATCTGCAAAGTTGGAAAATGCCACATAAGGAAGTTATGAAAATCTATTCCAGTGTCTTCTCATCTAAGGTGGATATACAGTGATCAGAATGCATAATAAAATACAGGAGCAGATTAGGAATAACATTTTATTTCCTTCCCTGCAAATTTTTAAGGCCAAGTTAGACAAATGTCCCTGAGAAACCAATCAGTTAAAACTCATCCTGGTCCAGTACTGCAGAAATTATCTCAATGGTCTTGGGACAGAGTGTCCACATCTAATATTAGTATGAAATCTGACATCTAACACTACAATGCTACAAGATTCAAAAATTTGGAATAATCACCTATGTTTGAAATTCTAAACTTTTGGTGTTTTCCATGACTAATTCTTGGTTTTCTTTGGTTCCAGAGCCTCCCAGTTTCTTGCCACGAATCAAAGGAACTCCTCTAAGGCAAAATTGCTCAACTATGAATCATTCTAATGAGATTGTTCACTAATAAAACCTCCACATGTTTTTGGTCTTTTCTCCTTAGCATTCTTTCTTTCATGTACTCATCTTATCTACAAATATGATACTGTCACTCTTCAGTTTTATACAATTCTCTAGTTTCTGTAGCTTTCCTTGTAAAGAAGTATTCCTATTTAACAGGTCTATGCAATTTTTTATAGCTATATCCTGTGTCAGTTGTGCTCATGAAGGATAAAAGAAAATCTAATTGTTCTGACATTTGAGTTTACTCCTTTCATTAAAAAAGCTTGTATGTTTGAAAACAATGTCAAAGATGGGAAGTTGAGCAACCATTCCTAACAATGCAGTATGGACCAGGGCTGTTTGCCAACCCCACTTCTATTAAGTCTCCCCATGGACCTTAATGGGAGGTGGACTATACACTACCCTATTGTGGCAAATAAAGTAAAATTTCACGCCAGAAACAAATAGAAAAGGCTTCAGGAAGAACATTCAGATGTCTGAGAGAGAGATGGTATAATCATGTCTTCCCTAGCAGGTCTAATCTGTCCAGCACAAGGAGGCTTTTCAATAGCCCATTATCTCCCCAGCTGAAGTTGATGCTTCAAAAATAGATCTGCTCATGTTCTATGAAATGCATTTTTTCCTACTTACCTGAATTCCCAGAGTCTACATTACTGACAGACAGTGAGGTAATATCATTTTTATAGCCAGCTTTTCCCCTTTCTACCAAAAGACCTGAGAATTTTTTTTTTTTTTTTTTTTCTTTCAGGAAAGCATCAGCTTACTCTGTGGTTTGAGTCACAAACAGTTCTGATCCATATGCCATAGCTCTGGTCCAAAAGCTGTAAATTTGTGCTGCTGGGATGCTGTTGCTCTTTGGAAAGTTGTGTAACAGTTATCTTCTAAAATTGTACCTGGAAATAAAACCAATATTTACTGAGAACCTTTCACAGATGCCATAGCCTGTCTGAGGAATCCTAGCATAATACAAAGGGATAACTTTTTCAGTATTTTTAATGGAATGTAATGGAACAAAATGAAAATTCATGACAATGTTTCATTATTCTTGCCAGTAGCTTCTAGCAAATAAGTCTCTAAGTTGATCAAACCTAAAGTTAACTTCAGACTAACGGACAAAGAGGAAAAAAAAAGAAATTGTCTTTACAATGCTTTTAAAATTTAAATTCACTTCAATTTAGTTTTGCAACAAGCAAAAGCATAGGTTAGAATGTTACAAAGTTTTACAAAGGGATTAAGTTGCTAATTGCCCTTGTCTGGTTTTGGGGTTTTTCATAGTGCAAAGTCTAAGCATTTTCATTGCACACATTAATGGAATTTCTCAGAATTTAAAGTGTGCATCAAGGTCAATTCTTTCATGACAATTGAATATTTAATTTAACTTCACTCTTAATTTACTGAAATGTAGGCATTTAGTAGGGCACAACTTCACAGACTGAGGATGTAGTGTCAGATTAAGATGTCAGACTCAATGAGCTGGGGGTCCTCCTTATATCTGAATAGCCCATTACTCATTATTAACATTACTGGTTCTTTGGCATGTCATCTATTTAGCATTTATCAGTGAAGACTGTTTGGTCTAGCAGATGCTCTTTCTTACAAACATTTTCTAGATAGAAAATGGAAAACCTGTCAGTGGAAGCCAGGTTTCCTGTGTATGGCCAAATGACCTGCTGTACATGGAGATCTACAGATGAAACTGCTCTCAGTTCACACCTCTGCTGCCACATACATCAGTGGATGTGGAAACAGCAAGGTAAACACAATAAAAAGGAAACCCCAAATATAAGTAAGGGTGTAAGCATTGGGCCTTCACAGTATTGAGGCTTTGGGAAACTGAGAGCAGAAGACATAAACAGTGTCTTCTGCCACTATTCCACATGTTTTGGCCATTGCACAGCTTGCAGGAGACAGTTCTGCACTGTCAGTCTTGTCTACGTACCCAAGTGAGACTGGAAGGAGTGCCCAGTGAGAGGACCCTTGTTTACACTGAGCCTTAGGGAAAAAAACTAATTCAACTAGCAGCAGGACTGAAGGTTTCTTATAAATTTGCCTCTAATTGATTCAAAGAGGAGAGAAAAGACATCCTGCAAATTTTCTGAGGGCTAATATTTGGTGTGCTGCTGTTACCATGCTTTCCTTTTCATGGCACTTTTTTTTCTCAGGAGATATACCAGTCGTTTGGCATTTCAGACCTCTTCAACCTTCTGGCAAGTTTGTTTGAGACTGATAAACAGGGTTAAAAAGTTACCAGGAAAGGTAAGGGCTGTAGGGTACTTCTGCATTGGCCCTTTCCACAAACACATGAAAGACATGATCTCACAATTCTCATGTTATTTGGAAATCAGGCTAAAAATACCACACTTTTCCAAGGAAATGGTAAGCTTTGCCCAGGACACAGCTGTCACTGGGATGAGAAGGGAGCAGAACAAAGAGGACATGGTGGGAAGACAGCATGAAACTTCCCTTGGGCTTGTTTACACCAGCACAACATGCCCTCCAGTTACACCAGCACAACAGATGTTCCCTAAAATAAATGGGTTTCAGGAAAGGGATGGAGATTTTTAACAGGAGCAATGTATTTGGGAGCTGGCCATGGTTGTGGGATTGTGTCAGATTCTGTGTCTGGCTCCATGCCCAAGGCAAACCCAGGTACTTCTCACTCAGTTTGCAGCTGTGACACCCATCCAGCTGGTGTGAGAGATCTTGCCGTGCATAGCAGAGCAGAATGGCTGATTCTGGTCATGTGCTGTGGAGATTTTTTTCTCTGGCTCACTGAAATCGGGACATCACATTCCTGCCATATATCTTCTGAGGGTGAACTACACCTCTGTGACAGGGGAAACAAATCACCATCACTCCTCTGCTCAGTCTACTGATAACCTTGTGGGGCAGCAAGTCAAGAAAAGATAAACTACAACCAGCAGTAGACTTGCCTTGCCATTCTTTGAAAGTGAGAAGAAATTGAGCAGGTAGGACTGCACATCTTTTCCAGGGCACAGATGTGTGTCCTAGAAGATGCTTGTGTTTGGTACAGAGCAGGTTACAAAAGAAACCCAGAGACCAGTGCCAGTGTGCACAAAGCTGAATAATATCTCAGAGAAGAAAAATTTATTCACAAAGAAAATACCTGCTTTTGCAAGGAAGTCACAGACAGCTAAACCCAATGCGAGAGACAGAATAATCTGCTGCAAGTTAAACCAAAGCCCAGAGCCATTTGAAGTATGAAAGGATTGAACTGACATCAGGGGCTTATCAAGCAGTGAATAGTTGCTTAATAATGAAAGCCAGAAACAAAAGCGCCAGAAACAAAAGCACCAGAAACAGCCAGGAAATTTTTCTAGGAATGTCTGCTATGTTTCTCCCCCACCCCACAGGTAAAAAATACCTACTTGTAAATATTTATTTGATAAGTGGCACCTAGTTAATTTGAATAAAAACATTCCTAATGTGCATCTGAATTGAAACTGAGTCAAAATTCCAGTTACAGCTCTTTTAAAAGGTGAAGAATTTGTTGTGAAGGACAACCCATGGAATCTGGTGACACTTTTCAGATATTTAGATAGCTATATAGCTGACACTGAAACCTCCTCTTAATATTGAAAAAATCCTGGTAATAACTTTGTTCTGAAACAAAGGATGAAATAGACTTTTTACTTCAAACCAAACTAAGGTTCAAACTAAGGTTCAAACTAAGGTTCAATCTTTTTATTTGGGTCCCAAGCCCAAGTGGCTTTTGGCAATAAAATTAATTTTGGCTATACACACTTAGGCATCTGGAATCTTAGAGGTTTAACATAGGGGTTGATGTTCTATTTTCTTCCAGAAAGGCACCAGCTCCCTGGCAGGACCTGGCACACTTGTGTAGCAGCTTCAGCAATTCAGGTATCATGACTATCCCTCCAGTGACAAAGGTATTGCTCCTTTGCTTGGAGGAAACCATGAGCAATGAATGACATTTCACTCAGAGTACAAAGCTTTACATGACAAAAAGGCAGCCTGTGGTGATGATGAGTTAATAACACTTGATGAAGACAGAAATAATGGAACCAACATGTAATAATGACCCAAAGCTGCATAGCAAGCCCCACTGTGTCTGGCTTTTGTCTGTTTGAACAGAGCACATCCTTGGGCTCCTGATGTACTTTTTATGAAGTTAAATTCTTGGCTTCAGCTTCTAAGATCCTTCATTAGCCATTATGTTCCCATGCCTCTGATTTCCTTTCCCTTTCCACTGTGTTGTATCAGCACTCACAACCTCACATCCCCTTAATTGCATTCCCTCACAATCACCTTATTGGTGCCATACTTTTTTGGAATTATTTTGTCCTTTCTTTGCTATGTATCAACACCAAAACATACTTAAACCATCATGGCAGATGCACACACACAATCACACTCATACTCACACTCACACATCACACCTTGTCTCTCCATGCTTCTCTTTGGTTTCTTTTTCTGTATTCTCTTGCTGTCTGATCTCTCTACTGCTCTGCAAATGGATGTCTGGGCTTTGAGAAATGTAAAAGGTACACAAAGACCACAGCTTTGCTATAAAAATGTTGGAAGTTTAATGGGAAAAAAAATGGGCTGAGCCCTCAAAGGAACAATGGAGCTACCCTGTCCCTGTACCACCAGCACTCACATCACCAAATACCTAATTACAAAGTGCCCAGGTTAGGAAGCTTCCTTCACTCCTCCTAAAATCACTGGAGACACAAAAATATCATTGCAAGCAGTGTTTCAGGACACATCCTGCTTTGAATTCCTCTTAAGGAATCAATTTCTTTCCATTTGCTCTATATGTGGGGAGCAGTTTGGGGAGTTCAGCCTCCTAATGCTGATCTATATATACAATATGGTCAGTATTCAGGTCTGTGGATGGCAATCTTCTTGTCATCCAGCAGTTCTGGGAGCTCATGGAGCTGGCTTGCTTTGCAGCTGAGTTGGTTGGCCAAAAGAGGAAGGCATATTTATCCCACCAGTCACTGAGCTCTTAAGGCCTCTCTTCTGTTAATTTGTATTGCACTTCATCCAGGTGCAACTGGTGTCCCATGTCCCCTAAATCAGAAATATTTTGGGCACAGAAATATGCTGATTTTTAATGTTGTATAAGGAATAAATTAAATAAAACAAAACTATCACTAATAATTATAGCAAGAGCAGCATACTGTTCACATTATATCCCAGGATACTAAATACTGTGGCTACAAAAAAAGGAAGATCTGTTTTCTTCCTGATAAGAATATTTAATTGAAGATGAAGAAAAGAATTGACAAGGTATGAAAAATCTAAGTGCAATAGTATTTCTTTGTGATGTATTTGATGTCTTTGTGGATGTAAAAAGTGTTGTGTAAACTGAGAATTTGCTGTAATATAAGGCAATAGGTCAGAAAGAAATCCATGGAACAGTATTGCAGAATTTCAGAGAAAGTAGTGACATTTTGAATTCAATGATGCTTTGATCTAAGTTAAACTTGCTTCAGTAATTGTGGATCCACATCACTCAAGCCATATGGCAGGATTCAGGAAAATGGAAGGTAATAAAATAATAATAATGCTTTCATCATGCTTGACTGAAAACTGGAGGTAGACTGAAATCTTTTTAATTTTAATTGCCTTTTGATATTTAATTTGATTATTTGATCAAAAGATTCTGGGTTGACTCTGATACTGCCGTAACTTGGCTTTAAAAGTTCTTTGTATTGATGAGACTACTAAAAGAAAATATCAGATAAGAGTGCATGTAACATAAGAAGCTAGCTTTGGTGCAGAGGTAGGGATGGTTACTACAGAACAAATTTATACATAAAATTACAGTACTTGAGCTTTATTGCTTAGTTTCAGGTTATTTGAAGATTATTTTTTTTTTTTTTTTAAGTTGCAAAAGTTAAGCTGGACAAATGGTTCTGACTGGGTTTTTTGTTCATTGTCCTGACACCATTCAGGCCCAAGGAAAGGATTTTGTGTTTACTGAAAAGACTGCATTGGACATTACACAAATGTAAAATTGATGTGGCTGGCAAAGGATGTTCTTTATTAGTGAAATGAATTCACCTGCAGGAACAATGGAGTTAAAAGATATATTTACTGTTAAGAAATAGATAGAAGGAGATAAAACCCCAGAAGTATGTCTGTGAAGCACATCCACCTACAGCTGGTCAGTGTTTTGAGATGGCTGCTTCCTCTTTGGAAAGTTCTGCTTTCAGTTTGGTTTCCCTGGGAACGATATGTAAGAGATAGTCTCTGTTGTGCTGTCTAGAGGCTTGATTATTCATCAAAATACCCATGATATTCCCTTGAGACACAAATACATTCATATCCAGAGATAGCTGATATCCATTGGCCTAGCTCATAGAAAGGCTTAATTTAGCAAAAAAACAGCTGATCATGTTGCTCCACCACTCAGATAGTTGTTTTTCTACTTGGTTTGCAATACAAAGTTATAAGAGAGGGGTCCCAAAATTCTGTTTTTAAGATTAACCACTTCAGGAAGTGGGTGTTTTCCTCCCAAAACCAGATTATGTTTAAAAAAAAAACCCAAAGGACCTGTTTATTTTAGCTTCTTTTGCCAAATGAAAAAAAATCAACAACCCAAAAAAATCATTGCAAATAGACTAAACTTTTCTGTTCTAGCTTGAGTAAATATTTTTGATGTAAAAATAAGCAGAGAATTAATTACCTGACATTGAAACTTTGTTAGAATACCTATGGAGAGTGTGACTGCAAAGGACCTAGACAGAACTGTTTCATTAAAAAACACATTCATTTCTGATGCCATTCCTCTTCCAAGCAACCTTATAAAGTGTTATATACTTGTATGTTGCCTTTAAAACCTTATGAAGTCTGACTATTCAAGTTGATGGGGTTGTTGTAACACCACTGATTCCCAGCCCTCTCTTGCATTGGGGCACAATAGGGTCTAATCAGGCAATGCTGCAAGCAAAGTGACCTCCAATCTTGTCCACAAACTTGCCAGAGTTCAGAGTTCTCCAAGCAGAGGTTGGAGATGATGAATGGTGAACGGTGCTCATGCTCTAAATCTGTCACCAAGCTGGAAATCTGCTGGGAACGAGTGTCAATTTTTGTGTGAAAGGGATGTCTGAACTGAAATGGCAAAATCTAACACATCTAGATATTGAGCATCCTGAAGTCCACTGAAGTCCCTAGAAATTCTGAGTGATAAATACTTCTTGCAAGGCATTGAAGGAAGTTTATTGCAAAACCTATTGAAGTATAAAGACTATCACTGATTCCAGCAGGCATCAGATCAAGCTCAGTGTGAATGAGTATCAGAGAATGTCTGCATAGCCTTTTGCAGGCAGAATACAAGTTTTTCTGCCCAAGACTTGAGCCAGTTGGATGTATGACAGCCTTGAACTGGAAGCCATGTTACTGCATTTACAGTGCCGAGCCCAAGCTAAAGCTCCTGCTGAAAGACAGAAAATATCAATTTGTGCTCAGCAGAGTGCTCTGTCCAAGGATGCTAGCATGAATGCACATATGCTAAGAACTCAAACAATGATTTCATGCTTGCCTGCAAAAGACCACGTAGAAAAATATCTTGAAAGGAGAAGAACGTCTCAACTCTGACGTGAACACTAAAATACTCACTCTCCTGGACCCAGGGAAACTGAGGAAAAAAAAGAAAGATGGCCTGTTTCCTACCAATGTTTTTCTAGTTTGTTTCTTAGATGGAAAGAAAAGAGATAGCAACAGAGCTCTGCAGATGGAAAAAAAAGAAATTAATTAAATTCCAAACCCACAAAATTATCAACTTTCACTGGCATGAGCTCTGCAAGCCCCCAAACAATACTTTAAAGTGTTTAATTTTTTCACATCAATTTTAATTAAGCTCTCATTAGGCTCTTGTGCCCCTAGAATTTGGCGAACAAAAGAAGCTGCCTTGCCCAGCGAGTTTCCCAAGCTTGCACAGCTCTATTCCTAAGGAGATTTATCGCATTTTTTTCCTCCTCTTGAAAGAACCTTACATGAACCAATTCAAATGAAAACCACATGAACTAAAAAAGACTTCATCATGCCAGATACCTTTTTATATCCAAAGCAGTGAACTTGTAGTCAGTTTGTCCTTTCATGTGTTGTTTTTTCTGGCTTTGGGACCTAAGAATGATTTTTTACTACGTGCAGTAGTAAAACAACATATTATGCAATTCTATTTTTCAGGGAGAACACTATGTAATTCATAGACTTTGCAATGCCACATTTTCTGTTCAACAAATACAAAAAGTGGCTTCTCTTTCCCTTGTGGGCAGACATCTAGAAATTTGCGTTCAGTAAATGATATTCTAACTTATTTATTTGGGGTTTTTGAGTTTTAACTATTTCAAAAATGACTACATAATATAGCAATAAGCAGTTTCCAAACTGTATTTTTATCCCTGTCATTCAAGAAACTGGCACACAGAGGGTTGATAGCTTTTGTCCTTTATTCCAGTCAAAAAATTCAGGTGAAGACACAACATACTATGACTAGCTTGCAGCCCAACAGATCTGATATATGAGGAAACTCTTTCCATAAAATGCACATGATGGATTAGCAGCTGTGTTGAAATAACTTGTTGGCAACGTACTCGCTGGGATGATTTTGAAGATTATGCCATCTTCCAAGGAAAGCTTTCAGAATTCTCATATTTGCTAAAGCCAATCTGTGAAAGAGTTAGTAAAACGTACACTTTTTAAATTGATGCTTTTGTTTTTTAACCTGAAAGTAATAGTTCCAAAAGACTAGCCCTCTAACCTTTTGTGGATTTATCTGGTGCCTAGTATCTCTTCTGCATGCAACTTGCTAGGTGTGTGCTCATATGATGGATACTTATATATTGATTTTCCTAAACCAAAGCTCACAGCTAAAGAATTATCTTTGACGTGTAACTGGGAATATTTTCCCAAATAATTCACTCACCTATAACTCAGAAATTTGTCAGAACTTTGAAACGTGCTGATAAGGAAGATATTATCAGACTACAGTGTGTCTTCTCATGCTCAGCAGTGGTGCTAAAACACCAGCTGAGCCTCCTCCAAGTCACGAAAGATTTGCAATCTTTCCAGACAGATTCATGGAAGAATAATCCATTTATTGCTATACAACACTATTGCAATAATTTATTGCTATACAAGTACTACATCAGAATCAGAAAACCTTTGGGCTCTGGCTTGCTGGAGGCTGGGACATGTTGCTGTACGCTTGTCTTACTATTATAGTCTTCTCTACACATCTAATTTTCATGTCATGGCCCTTCCATTTAAAGTGTGGGTGTCTTTGAAAGGGAGGATCAAGAACCTAGATATAGCTGGTGAAAGAAAAAGTCCAGAACTTCTGTAGACTGGTCAGGATTGAGAGGTAGTGAGCAGTGATGTTTGAGGTGTTCACTGAAGATATGTCCATGTGTTCCCCTGGAAAGAAAGGTACTACAGCAGTGCTTCCCTCTGCATCTGGATATCCTTGTTTATCCCAGTTGACTCCCCGTTCGTCCCAGCTAGAAACTGAGAGGCATCAGTGGCCAGAAAAAAAACAAAAAACAAAACAAAACAAAACACCCAACCAACAAACAAACACAGAAAATAGAGCAAGCTGGATTGTAAAGCATGCAAAAAGGACACCACAAGACACTGTCACCCTCAGCCACCAGAGCAGCACTCCAGACACAGCTGACCTTGCTGCAAGAAGGCAATGACTGATGCAGTGGAGGTTTGTCCAGATTGTCTAGGGAGAGATGGCCTATGATTTCCTTATATATGTCTGTTGGGACCAGAATATCTTCCTCCAATGTGGTTCTGGAGATCCTGATGGTGTTAAAAACCATGAAAACGACGAGTCAGTATCAAGTCTATGTGTGAGGAATAGAGCTCACAATTCCTGTATCTTGCCATCTGTTTCTGCACAGCAGGAAGGCTGCTGGAGAGGCCATGCCTTTGTCCTGTTTGTGCAAAGGTTATGCAAGCCTAATGTTTCCACAGCCCCAAAGGTGTTGGAATAAATACACTCTAGGCTGAATCTACTGAATCTTGTAGCAATTTGTACCTTCTAAGCTGACACATCACAGCTATCAAGCGGGACAGGGCTGTGCTCAGGCACAAGTAGGAGGGAGTGCTAAGCACACCACACCATGTGGCAAAAAATGAATTTCTGGCTTGCCTTGTCTCTGCTTCTGTACTTTAAATAATGCTCTTGATAAAAATTAGAAGATAAAGCAGACTAGGAGATATTACAAGAGATGGAAAAGATTCTTTTCAGTTTCCATTATCCTCTAACTTGCCATAGTGCCAGAAAGTTTATGATGGAATTGAGCAACAATTCCAGAAGACAAAGGGGTCTTTTGCCTCTTATGCAGTCCCTCTATTCATTAACTAATATTCTTTTAGCTCTTTGCCCTAATTCTTCCAATTCAGATGGGATTCATAACTTCTCTTGCAAGAAGACCTTCCTTTCTGAGGGTTCCTTTGCATCTGTTGTCCTTGAGGATTATTCCTATTGAGTTTTCAGTTGGAGCTTTGTCATCTTTTCCATGAGTATCCAGCCCCATAGACATCAGTGACATAAATTCCTGTGGTATTTATGAATAGGGGAAGAGTACTGACAATATACTGAGTACTGTCCAACGGAAGTGAATGACCAGATATGTCACATTAAATGCTCTAAGAGAAAGCTGCTTTAATAGCCTTCTATACCATGCTTACACAAGGTAGGATGGCTCCTGGCACTATATGAGTCTTCAATTAATTGCTGCATTTGAAACAATTTGATAAATGCAAATGTGTGAGACATTACTCACCCTTTGTAATGAAAGCATCGTCTGCTACACTTTAGATCAGGGTGGAAACTGAGTTCAGTTGGTTTTCACTGTTCAACCATGCCAGGACAAGCAGGCTAGGAAACAACCAAAAAGGAACAGAACCAGCTAATGAAAAAAAACCCCTTTAACTCCTCTCAGTACTGTTACACTTCATGATATTGAAAGTCCCATGTTCTTGTTTTAAATCTGTATATTACATCATTCCACTGTAATTTCAGGAATATAGACAAGGTTGGAGGATCTTCTGAAGCAGGTTATTTACTCAGTGATAGTTCCATGGTTTTGTGTTGTAAAGATCTCCATACTCTTCCAGGAACTTTGGGAAGTTAATCTGACTAAGAAATCAAAATTGCTTCTTTCTGACTGACCTCTACATCTTTTGTCCACTCTTTGTTTTGAACTCTCATAATTCATAACATGTCCAGTATTTTGCCTAGATGTATGGTACAGCTCTTTTTTCCTATTTAGCTGACTACAGTTTCTTGGATGAGACTTCTGCTATGAAATCTCTACATTAATTTCACATTCACCTTCTGGAAATATTTAGCAATATTTAATTAAAATTTACTCTGAGTATCCCTTTTTGCAAGACAGTCTTCAAGAATGCCTTGTGGGTGACTCTGCATGAAAACAGACCAAATCATTTAATTTGGCAAAATAGTAGGATTTTCATAGAAACTTGGTTACCTGTCTCTGCTTCAATGTATTGTATGTACTATGTTGCTGTAAGATGCTCAGTAAGCCACTTAACTTTACAAGTTTAGTGCTACACTGTCAGTTAAACACTTTCCCCCCCTAGTTTTGGTTCTTTTTTGCTAACATGTTTAAGACAAAAGTTTTAATTTCCCTTTAAAGTAATTGAAAGGGGTAGTCTGTGTCTTTTGGTTCAGCCTCAGTGAAAAAATAGTGCAGATTGGAAAAGAACATTAGAGATACTATATGGCTGAGACAGTTCAGGATTTCTCCCTTCTGAACCTATTCCATATTTGCCAAGGAATCCATGCCACTGTACAGTATCTCTTACTATCAATTTGAGAACTGTTCCAAGACATCTCCCAGGCTGGGAATGGAAGAGATGCTCTGCTCACTGGCAGCATTAAGAAACTTTGTTCTTTGTCAGACACATCATCTTCCAGTATAAATCTGTGGACCAGGATAGACATGAGGCTTCCCCACCATCTGGGAAAGCCTGTTTCTCTGCCATTCTTGGTACAACTGGATTTTAAGCTGATCCCTACATCTTTAGGAAGTTGAAAAAAAACTGAGACAAGGACAAAAAAATCATTGCCTGGACTGTAAGGCTTCTTCAGGGTGACTGATCTCAGCAGATCACCTCACCAATGCCCCAACCCATGCAGACAGGTTTTATAGCTGCTGTCCAGTGGCTACAACAAGAGAGTGATTGTAGTAATTCCAGACCAGGAATTTTTAAGTATTGCCATGTAAAGGAGATGGTAACCTTTTTTGTCCAACAGATACAGGAAAACTTGGAGATAAAACAGATGATTTTTATTTGCCCAATATACCCTGCACAAACTGAGTTCATTCTGAACCATCTGACCCCTTATGGTGGCTAGAGGGAATAATTTCATTGTGAAAATTCCTTGTTAAAGCTTTGCAGTTAAATTTTGTGTGTGAAATAAAAGTACATCTGTGTTTAATTTTGCAAGTTTGCCATACATCATAACCTCAGAAGAACCCCTCAAGATCATGCAAATTAAAAGCAAGTATGCAGATGATTTGCATACATGTTTTTCTGGGTTAGACATTACATCGGAATGCATTGGCAGTGAGTGGCTGTGACTAATGTAACAGAGCATTACATTTAACGTGCTGCATTATACAGTTTTATACACAGTAATGTAATAATTAGTTTGTCAAGATATCATGCTCAGTTCAAATTTAAATAGTGTTGCTCTCTGCTGGTTAGTCTTGTGAACTGCATATTTCTTAATGTGAAAACTGCCCATTAAACTGTTCTCAGAGGTAGAATTTCAGGTCCCATTCCACCAGCTGCTATCCAAGCAGAGTAATTTTGTGAGAATCAAGGAAGTACATGTAACAAAAAATCACTTTGATCACATTTACTCTTTTCTCTGGCAGATGTTATTAAAAAACATCCTTAAAGACTTAGCTCTTATTCTACAGGATTTCTGCATGGGTCCTCATTAACCCATCTTGTATTTTTACATTTGATAATTCTTCATATTCTTTTCTATTCCTTCTTCCTCCTAGATCTCCCATCTCCGGAATAAATATTCTGAAAAGCAAGATTAAAGGATGTTTCTCTTACTCTTACAAAAAGTAACAGCCCAAAGAAAGAAAAGGAACTAGTCAGCATGTTAGGCATGTTCTGATTTTACCAGTTGGACTGAAACTTCAGGAGGATTTTTTCCTCTGGTTTCTCTACCAAAACCTGACTAAGATCTAGAATTCTCAGGTGCAGTGCCAAGGCATTTCTTGTGTTTGCAGGTACAATCCTATATGCTGGGTGAACTACAAAGCTTAGGCAAATATGAGGTCCTTCAGTAGCATAGACTGATTTTGGTTTGCACTTAGAAATCTAAGTTAACTTTAATCCCTGCTGATCAAGTTAGTGACATCTTGTTTTTCTTCTACACAGGTGAGGAGCCTGGAGAGAAGACAAGGTAATGAGACCATGCAAACCATTCTAAAGGACAGAGTAAAGAGTGATTATCTTTTTATCTGACCTTCTATCATAACCAGTGCTCAAGAGAAAAAGTGAAAAAAATTGAAATTTGTCAAGAAGTGTGCATGCTGTTCACACTGATCATAATGTTTCCTCTGGTAATCTTGCAAGTTTTGCTGATTCTGCTCTAAGAAGTACAAGCTGCGAGAGATATCAACTTTAAGTTATTTTCATCCCAGGTAGCTAGGATATGTATCTAAACTCATTTTAATATATGCATCATTTATTGACTGTATGAAATGAATACCTGAAATTTATCCTAGAAAGTTGTTAGGTGATTATAGATGAAGCAAAATTTTCAGCTTAATTATTGAATAATGTATATGCGGAATTTTTTTTTAAAAATTGTGAATTCTATAATTTACTTCAATTCTGTGTTTTAAATTCAAATCTTATGAGCTGTGGTGTAATTCTTTCCCTGGCTTATGTTCTCAAGTACTGAGAACATTACAATCCTTTCATATCTGATCCTATTTATGTCACTAGCAAAAGCTCCTTGCTGTGTTTACTTCATCACAGATGTACGATGTAGAAATTCGAAGAGATCTTCAAATACCTCTTGGTCTATTTTGCCTTCCAAACAGACAATCCCTGCAAGTGTTCTGATTTTAATTTAAGGTATACGCATCAGTTGCTGACATAAAACAAGTCAGTCTTGGCCCTGATGTTATAGTTTGTCAGGAAACATTTTATATGGAGAAACAATGAACAATGAGTATATGATATAGCTTGTGGAAAAGTTGTGCTCCTTTCTATTTCACTCAGACATTATTTCCACTTCTTATGGTCTTTGCTGCCAGTGTTTTCCAAAATAGCAAAATAAGAACTCAAGAAGAAAATATGAGTGAGGGACAACATGTACTCACAGCAGCCTGAGGCTTTATTTTGGGCTGTAAAATAGGGACTTCACTTCAGCAAAATTTAAGTACATAGTATTATGCGACAAATCTCAAACCAGGACAGGGAGTGTGCCACATAATTTTACTTTAGAACCAATGAAATATAATTAAAGGTAGTGGTGGAAGACCAAGGTTGTCCAGAAAAGATTGCAGGGATGTGAGATCGCCAGTTTTTTCCTCTTTATAGCAATCACATAGTAAATAATTGGGATTTTTTTTTCTTTTCTGTAAACATAGCTAACTCCTCTATTCCAATTCAGAAGTGTTACATTTGACTAAGATAGCTTATGTTGGTCATTTCACCATGGTTCCTGACTAACAGTCAGAGCCTTGCCTTTTCCAGCTCACTGCCTAGGGGCAGCAGCGGTTCTCTGCAGTCACCATCTGCCTTTCAACCTTTTATACATCTTTATATTTTTTTAAGGCAGCTGGAGACCTTTTTGTTCTTTAAGTTCAGCCCAATGTAAACAGTGAGAGCACAGAGGAGCAACTGCATCTTTACCATGCAGAATGATCTACATCTTCACTATCAAAAGACAGGCTTTGTCTCTATCCAGAAAGGATTTTGCTTCTGAAAATGTCTTGAAATCCTTCTTTTCAGAGCTAATTATTTTTTATCTACATTAAAAATACACAACCCAAACCTAACAAAAACCACAAACAAACAAATAAACAAACACAATCCCCACCAAACACATTTTATGTAAGGAACACTGCAATTTGACTGTGATACAGTTTCACATAAGTATGTTGAACTGAATTGATAGAAAGGGAAATGAAGTACAATAGCATTTCATTCTTAAATAGAGCTACATATTACCATGAGAAAAATAGTTAACAGGAAGCTAAAAAGGAGCAGCTAGAAAGACAAATTTTTTATAGCTCACATGGAGAAAGTTTAAAAGCGCCACATCAGAGGATTGCAGCTAATGAACAGTGCTAATTAAACAGAACCATTCAATGAAAACAGAACCATTCAATGAAAACCCAACCACAAAACACAAAGCATTCAACTTCATGAAACAGCCAAATTAAAGACGAAAGTAGCTCTTAAAAATACATCCTCCCAAATAGTTGTATATGGTTGTGGGAAATGGAAAAGGGCATAAGAGCTACCAAAGGAAGAGCAAAGAATACTAAAGATGGGAAAAAAAGTTATAGAATTTTGGGAAGCTGTGAAGAGGCAACTGCCAGAGAATTAATTTTGTTCACAAATTATCAGTATGCAACAGGAATTCTTAAGTAGGATGAAGGTATAGTAGGAAAGAAATCTGAAATCTTGGCATTATCTTCCAAGATAGAGGAACAGTTTTGGAGAGTTGCTGAGACCAGACAAGATATCAACATGCTGCTTTGAATGATGCATATTTTGAACAGAGTGTGTAGATCTGGTCATTCCATACAATAGACATGGAACTAAAGCGGGCAAAGTAGATCTAGGAAAGTCATAGAGAAGAACAAGGATAACCAGAAATTTGAAACAATTATTCCATGTAAAGCAACAACAAAGAAATGACTTTTCAACTTGAAAAGGAAAGATCTATGAACAGTGAACTAATAAATAAGAAAACTGTTGAGCTTTTTCCTCTATCTACAAGCGTGGAGACATGGAAGCTTCAAAGCAATAAAAATAAATAATTTTTTAAAGTATCTTTCACAAACTTATATATTTACACTACACTATTCATTGGTAGATAATGCTGAGGAGACAACAATTCACTTCAACAAGCAGAGAAACAAAAAAAGTTTCAAAACAAACAAAATTAGCAAAGAAATAAACAGATTGACAGGGCATACACTAATTAAACATGCCAGTCTGGATCAAAACATCAGTTCAGGAAGTCCATGAACTTGAAGAAGTAGGGGAAGTATAGCAGAGGAAATACAAAAACTAGAGTATGTTAATAACTAAAACAGTCTATACAACCACATTTTTTGTTCCCCATGAAATTGTCCATTTCTTTATCATTAACATCATCAGAACATTTAATGATCAATGCTTATATTCTTCTGTATATTTTTGTTCAATACACACACCAGTAAAAATTTTGGAGGCTATGCAGAATTTTTGTGGATGTTGACAAGCTTGGAATGTTTCATGGTGAATTAGACACTGATGGCTTTCCTGTCCTTTACCTCTTCCTTTCTTCTTGTCTTCCACCATGTTTTGCCAAAAAAAGAGATTTCATTTCTTGAATAAAAATGATGCTTCATTTAACTTCTTGTTCATCTAACCTCTTGATTTTGACTTGTTCTTTGCTTTTTTTCAGTAGTTTTTGATTTAGATGTGTATTTTCTCTTAAATTTCTTTTCCTACATCATTCAGTTTGTTTCCCACCTCATTCAGTTTGCTGCCCTGCATAGAAGGCTTGCTCTGGCATCTATCTGAGGTACCCTGTTTCAGCCTTTTCCAGCAGGCACATGGAGCCATCCCAAATATGTAATGGTCAGCACTGGTTGATCTATTGCTGCCTCAGTGCAGACCTTTCACAGAAACCTGTTTTCCACTGTTAACCTACATGGAGCTGAATGAGCTCCTCATCTGAAGAAACATGGCTTTGTGCTCATAAAATAAGAGAGATTATCTTTTAGCTCTTTGGAGTGCTGCCCAACAGACTTTGAACCTCAGACTACCAAAACTGATGCAATCACAGTGGAAGCAGAGAGCCCTCCACGTAGGAGATGGAATGTGTACCTTCCCATCAGCACTAAACCTTTCCCCCTGCTCATCTTACCCCTCATCATTTGCTTAGGTGGGGTTTGTACCCCGACTTTGAAAATGCACCATTGCAATTTCTGGCCCAGCCCTGTAAATTCAGGCACTTGCGACACTGGGCCATTTTACGCTGACAACCTGATGTAAAATGAGCTCCTCCACATGGAAACAACTCTCAGGAGAGCAAGTTCCTTCCAACTGGCTTCATATTTTGTTTACTAAAGCAGTTTGATTGTCTCTGAGTTATACTCACATATCTTGTAATTTTTCATTACTGTTCCTATTACTTTTGTAATTTCAAAGTTTTCGGCCAGGTTAAATTCTCCTCTGCCAGCAATCATCCTTTGAATTCTCTCCTTATTAATACCATAAACCAATTTATATAATAGCATTTCCTCTAGGACATTTCCAAATGAACAACATTCAGTGAGCCTTCCTTCTACCACACAGAGCTGCAGTTTCTTCTTGTGTCTCAAATTATTATGAAATTTATCACATTCTACAGAAACACTTAGCTTTCATGAGTGAACTTTTAAGATCTTTCGTAACTCTTCTAAATTATTACCATGGAAAATGGGACTGGAAAAAATCTTGTCCTGGAGCATCCTTCTGCCTCAAGATGAGTTCTACCTGACTGAGCTGCTATTTTTCTAAGACTGTAACAGAGTAGGGGGAAGATTTACATTGCCAATGATTAAAATTTTTTCTTTACTTGCAGATCTTGTCCACAAGAATAGGGACATCCCAGCTTGCATAAATTGATGCCAGCCCTTATTTGATTCATTGCCTGTGTTCAGTCTTCCTGAAAAAAGGTTGCTGTTACGATTATTAGTTCCCCCATCCACACTGGTTTGGAAATGGGATCAAGGATCTGCAGTCCAGAACCTATTCCCTCCTACAGCTGAGGTGCTGTGCAACCCCTGGATGCTCCTTTTGCTTACCTCTGGAAACAAGCTTGCTATTCTGAATCCTGACTGATTCTTAGTGTTTGCTGCAGTTTTGGTGCCTTTAGACACTGCTGTGAGCCTGGTGCTACAGAATCTTTCTCTTGCCGACTCTCCTCCCTTGTTGCAGGAAGGTAAAGTTCGCTTTAGTCATAAAGGGGACAGATACAGCTGGGACAGAAGCTAGTTAGGGTCAAACACCTAACTATTTCACCCAAGATAAGTGCCTATGACAGTTTCAGAAAACAGCCTTAGGGCTCTCAGAACTTCTAGTCACTGTGCTATTGCAAGCAGACTATGTGTTTGGCTGGATAATTTTTGTATCTCCTTTAGCCTTGTCTTTTTCAGCCTCTTTGTTACTCAGAGAGACTTTACCAAGGTTTTTGTATCTGGTCTTACAGATGTAACACAGATCTCAAGGGAGATGACATATTTTGGATCTGGTTTAGACTTGGCTTCTCAGGGAAACGTTTACTGTTATGATTTTACTTTGTAACTCAATACCATTTTTATATTCAGCTCTGAACTCTGCAAATGTTAAGGAGCAAAGCTTTCCTACTTTCCCAAGAGGTGCAGCATAATTTTGTGAACATTGAAGGTAAAGAGTAAAGTAGTGAAAACAATTTATTGACAAAGTCCATCTTAACCTGGAGTCTCTCTGCTGATTTACCTGATTTGCTGTAAGTACCTTCCAGCCATCTGAAAAAAACTTCTAGCATGTTATGCAGACTGCAGGAGGGAGGAGGACAGATGTACTTTAAAATCTCTATGGTCTGGATAGATGAGCCTTTGACTTAACAGTGCTCGCAAAGATCTTCTACACTGTTCCATTTTTCACTGCTACACATGGAGTGTACATTCTAGATCCAATAAGAATTAATAAAATGTCCAACTTATGATCCACCTGCATTAGAATTGTCCACTTTACATGCCACTTCACAGGCTTTATTTTTAATGTATGTTGTTGAAAAGCACAGAGTCCATAAGAGTGGTATTGGTTTCATACAACAACTTCATCAGTTTCCATGCTCATGGAATTTACATGTTTGAACCTGACTTTAAACTCTTTTTTTTGGATAATCAGATACCTTCCTGGTAAGGAAGAAGATCAGAAAGACCTCACCAAACTGAGAGAATGGGCAGGTAGGAGGAGCAGTGTTGAAAGCACAAGGTTAGGCATCAAAGGAACAGCAGTCTAGTCCACATCCACATTATGCTGAGCTTTGAACAGGCACATACAGCCCTTGCTCCCTCCTGCTGCTATGTCAGTCTTGCTGATCCAAGTGATGGAAGGACAGGTTCTCCTGGCCTTACAGCACTCACTGAGCAGCTCTCAGGGCTGCCCTGACAGTGTGCTCTAGTGGGGCCCCATCTAGGCTTTCTTCTTGGGCTGCTGTAGAACAAAAGATTGAAGTGCAGTCCACACAGACTTGATGTGTCTTCTCCTCACATATTCTGCCATGTCCACCCTGTGCAGTTTTACCATTATCATTTATTGTTCCAGGAGAATGGACAGGTGCTGCACATAGGTTGATTCATCTTCCCTTAGAAATACTACTGTAAAGCCCTAAACCCAGTCAAGCGTCTATGCAGAGTACAACATAGCATAAAAATAAACCAAAAAGGATTGAATTTTAGACTACTTACGGAGTTACAAAATGTCAGACAAAAAATAAGAGATTTTTTATGACAAGAAAGAGATGTACTAAACACACATTTACCTCTTTTGACAGACAGACAGACAGACAACAGTAAAATCATCAGAGACTGTTGACAGTTTGTTTTTCATTATAATGGCAGTGATCTTATTTTGTTCTATTGCCTCGTTCCTCAGGTTCTAAAAGATCTTCTTTGAATGTAAATTTAAATGACTTGCCAGATGATGTATATTGTTTGATGTTGTTAGCAAGTTGTTTTTTTTTCCACCTTGTAAATAATGTACTCTCTTTTTCAATGCCCCCTGTATGAGATCAATTCATAGTGCAATTTGCTTAGCTTTTTCCTTGGATGGCTGATAGCAATCAGGCACTTTGAACCATCTATGTAGGTCATTGCAAAGCTAATTAATCCTGCTTTTCAGGCTGAAAATTATTTTCAAGGAAATGTGTTCTAAAACAGCTGTCCCAATGATTTTAAATAGGTTCTAATAATATGTACATTTAGTGCCTTACCAGTATTTCTAAAAAATAAAATTGATTGAGGTTCATTGACAAGACTGAAACAGAAATTGGAGGGTTACAATTCTGGCTATGTATTTCCTGAGCAAGGGAAGGAAAATTGCAAAGTTAATCAGTTTTGAATGTGAATGAAAGAAAACCAGTAAACAAGGGAGCAAAGGAAGATAACTGGATTGGTATTTTCTTCCAAGAGGGAAGCATTTGAACCTTAGAACCTTAAGGAGGAATTATGTCAATGCAATAGCTTTGCCAGGCTCAGCATGGGAGTTTCTCCATCTCTCAAATGCTTTTCCTGGTGTATCTGACTAAATTTTAAAGGTTTGTGGATTCAGAAAGCTTCAGAGTTTGTGTTGGGTTTTTGGTTTTACACTGATACTGGATGACCACTTTTTAATTTTTAATTTTTTTTTCCTCAAAGAATTGTGCAGGGTGGCAAAAGAGAAATTAATCTGTGCACTCGCCCACATGGTTGGTGCAAAACTCTCCCTCTGTCTGTTAAGGTGACAATGGCAGCCTTGCCAAACTCAGTACTGGGTGCAGTTGCTTGTTGATATAAGACAGCTGATAGCCAAATTTCGTGTATCAGCTGTTTACCTGATAAGGCTTGCTTTTTTAACAGATGCATCAGAAAGAGCAGTCAAAGGATTAAACATGGTCATCAATACATTAATACATTAGACAACCATCCTAGGTACCAAGACACTGTTCAATCTGCAGTACATCCAACACAGTATCTCAAAGAACTCCTGGGGGCTGTGTTTCTCAAACTGTGCTTTATGCATCACTGGTAGAGTTTAGTACATCAGTCTGTGAAATTTGGAAGAAACCACACATATTCCCTTTACTTCCAAGAAAACAGACTTTCATTTCGTAATAAATGAACATTCAAACTTAAGCCTAATTTTAAGTTGCTTGTAAATGAAGACAATTGTGGGAACACTGTAGACATGGTCTGTGTTTTTCTTTTCCTGAAAACATCTTACAGTCACTAAATTAAATGAAGTTAAGAAACACTAGCCTACAGAGTGGATCTTTAGAATGAAACTGTCAGCAGAAATTACAACACCTGGAAATAAAAGATGCACGTTTCTAGGTCAGACTGTCAGCAGTGCTGAATTCACAGATGAAAAAGGAGTGTAAAGAGATTTTGTATAAAGAATGAAACGTCTTTCCTGTCTTCTGACAGAGACTCCCTACAAAATATGTGTTGGGGTTATGCTCCAAGCTCACCCAATTCTCAATTAATTCCTTCATTCTCTCTTCATGATATTGGCAGAGAGGAAGGGAAGAAAAATTCAGGGCTACTGCAAGCATCTGGCATCACTAAATATCTTGAGATTTGATCATATTTTCCTTTAATTTTCACAGTTTGAACTGATAAAAGTTTGAATTCACTCGATAATTTTAGGAGATAAATGAATCTTCTTCTCAAAGGCTATCATATCTGAACAGGTGTCCCATCTTGACTGAAAAACAGCACTGGGGGCTGTTTCATCAGACAGTACTGGACCCTGGCCCTTGCTCCCCCATCTCTGATTCTGAGCCCTCAGTCCTCCTTCTCCAGAGCTCATTCCTGGTGGACTCATTCATGTTGTAGCTCCCTTCCAGGTGCTGTGAGTGCTGGTCCCCCTCCACACTCAGCCCTGATGTCTGGTGCTTCTGCTGAAGGTGGAACCACATGAAGAGGATTCTCTGTGCTCACAGCTCTCCTCAGGCTAAATCTCTGCATGCCTGCCTGCATTCCTAAAACCCTCAGATTTGTGAATCCAAGTTTCATGACATCATCTGACCTATGCTTACAATTAAAAGCCTAAGCCCATGAGACAGACAGGATTTGACACAGCTGCAGATGTTTTACCTTTTCTAGACAGGCTGGTTTATCCTCTGACAGGGCACAAACTGGCATTGCACCTCTGCCCCTTGCTCACTCTTTTGGGTGCTTCAGAACCCCAAATTTGAAGGGATGCATCATCATGTTTCTTCTCAGACTTGTGTCAGGTGACATAAGTGGTCTGAACATTTGATCCACAATTTATAAGAGACTTCATTAAATGCAAGAAGTGTTAATCAAGGAGGGGGAAAAAGCTCTAATAAGCATTTCAGCATTGCTAATTTGCACAGATGGTTGAATTGGAGGGAATATGCAAAAAGAAAAGATAGATCCTGAACATACTTTGAAACCATTTTTTCACCCAAATAGAAATAACTCTGTGAAGCAGCCAAATAAAAAAGTTTGCTGAGGCAGCAGCACAGAGGCCAGGTTCAGGCAGTAAACAATTGGGTGCCATCATGATGGCAGCACACTATTAAGAAAGATAATGAAAGCATTTTAAAGAAACAAACATAAAAAATAGTAGCTTTTGTAGCTTTTTATAGCTCGTATCCCTACTTACCTCATTCAGCATGACCTTGGAGCCAATTTCTAGTGCACTGTGTTTCAAACAGATGCTAGAGGTGAGCATATCATACCCCTATGGTATACCCTCTCAAAGGGTTATAATTATGCCTATGAAAATAAATGATATTCCAGGCATGAGAAGGCTCCTAACTCTTAAAATTATATTATAAATAGAACAGTCTTATTTTTGTCTCTATCATAAGATTGGTGAAAGGAATGTTATAAGGTGCACATCTTTAAAACCACTGCAAAAACAGCTTTTGTTAATTGTAAACACATATTCATGAATTACAGTTAGAATAAGACTGAAAAGGCCTTCTTAGTCTCAGGCATTGTCCCTGTGTTAACCCAAAGGGCCATATCTTAAGTGGTGCCAAAATCTGCTCTATCTATGTCTAGAAAATTGTTTGGGGCTTTTTTTCTGCTTTGTGACAGCATTAGAACATACATATGAATTATACAAAATAATATTCCCTTTGAATTAAAAATCACTTATCGTTGCCTCAGGTGATTATTGATTCAGAAGTTTTTTGTCTCTACTTAGTAAAGTGTGGACTAATTTCTGCAGTGGATACAAGCAGGCTACGTGGACTTTGCAAAAACGACACAGAATTCTTACATTGCAATCACAAAGTAGCTGCAGTTTGAGTTTCTGGAATTAGTAAGAGATTGCAATCAATTCTTAAAGCTTTAAGGTTAATATATGGTCCAGTTAATATTCCAGTGTGAGTACACTTGGTTACACATGGATTTATGTGCAAACACACACACTCTTCTAACTGCACTGAGCTTTTTAATCAGGGGAAAAAGTGAAAATTGCAAGCATTCTAAAGCATGTGCTAGCATAATTCCATTGTAATCTTAGAGGGGAAAGTCTTTTGCAAAGGCAGTAGCAAGATTCCCAATGCCATCCCTAAGTTAGCGTTTGCCTTACTAGAAAAATTATTAGCAACAAGCCAGTAATTGTTTTCTATCTATTAAGTGGGGCTGTTTCATTTAACAGGACACAAAATAAGGTCCTTAGCAAAAGCTGCTTCAGTGCTTTTGGTGTATTCCTGGAGCACAGACCTGGAAAGTGTCAGTCAGATACCACATTGTGTGAATGAGCTCTTAGTCTGGGAACAGGACAGACATTTTCTGCTTCTTTAATGTGGCACTTGGAACATGCTTTAAAGGGATACTGAAATAGAAAATGGGAGTTCATTGTGTAGGTGAGAAAAAGCAGAAAATTACAAATGTGGTGAATGACAAAGGAGATTGTGTTGTAGGTAGAAGCCAGGCAAGGTATATGACTGGCTACTTCTGTTTTTCTCTTTCTTCCCTACTTACTGAGAAGCTGTGCCATATCTCAGTATATACCATCTTTTCTCTCCTTCAAAGCCCAGTAAAGAGCTTTCGTGCCATGGAAATTATTGTAGCTGTACATTTAATGTACTTTCAACTTCAGGTGATACTATCTGCAGACAGAAGGAGGAATTAAAAGTTACAAATAATGAGCAAACATCCCATGAGCAAGTCTAGTATCCCAATTGCAACAAATAATTTCAGCAATTGGACTGTTTGCAGAAATATTTTTTTAAGTAGTTATTAGAAAATGTCCGTGGAAAATGAGTCAGAGAAGTCATTATCTTTGCCACAGACCCCCCTTACAGAATTAGTTTCAGCTTTCTGAGAGCAAAAGAGACCATGTGACTTAGTTAGCCTACAAAAATTACTGGAGAAACTGGATTTTAAATACTGATATCACACACTGAACCATTAGTGAGCAATCTATAAAACAAAATAGGTCTGGGAATGCTTGCAGGCACTGTAATTCAACCCACACTCTTCATTTTCTCCATCTCTTTTATTCTTTTATTGCATTATATTAAACAGAATGGATAATTTAAGCAATTAAAAGGCAAAATCATTTTCCTGGCCTTAGAAATTCCATTGGTTTCATTAGGTTTGTTAAGTTTTATACCAAAATTCAGTTTTTTAGTATTAGTGTAATATAGAAGGGGTTACATGGATTAGAAGGCCTAAAATAAAATCTCCAAAAGATTAAAATATTTACTACTTGACAAAGGCATACATAATCAAGCTGGCACCTCCTTACTACAAATGCACGTTTGAAAGTTTAGGTTTGGATAGGTTTTAAAGGATTACTTTTATTAAAATATGTCAGGTTGCTAGAAATAGACCTCATGGTAGACAAACAGTAAACAAGGTCACATACTTCCTACCTGTTGAATAGGGAAAGGCATGCCAGATTTCTTTGCCAAAAATCCCCTTTTGTGCCTTTGTTCTAAATAAACCCAAGGCAGCTCATTGCCAGAGCCTCTCTGCTTCCTGCACCCCCTCCCACTCCAGGCTTAAGATTCCATTTCTAGAAGCAACAGATAATTGGGGATCTTTTGAAATCAAGTATTGAGTTTTCTATTTTTAGCTACGCTAATAAGGATGAACTGAAATTCTTTCCAGAATTTCACCTCTTCAGCTTAGGAACGAGTAATCAAAATTTGTAATAATGCCTTGGTTTGTGTTTCATGTTAATGGCTGAAGTGCTTCAACAGCCTTGGGAAAGGAACAGCTTGCTTGTCTAATTGAAGCTGGCAATATTTCCACGTCTTATTTCAGCTGGTAGGTACTGTAGCAACCAAGGTCATGTAAGAAAATTTCAGCATATGGTAACAGCTGTGCCTGTGATTGCAATATTTTCTGCAGATGGTTTATTCATCATTAGATAACAGTCATGATTATTGAGGGACTAATTGGATTTTCAAACAGCTAATCTTAGAAGATGGAAGAATTACAATAGGAAAGTTTGGTGTAGCTTAGGGAGTCTTTTTATTCAGCTCCTTGCCAACTCTCAAGGTTTTCTTTAATCTAAGAAGATATTTCCTTTCTTTATTTGCTTTCTGCCAAACCATTTCATCACCTGCTAGAGATGCAGTCTCCCTCAGGTCTTCTAAATACTAATGTCATCTTTCTGCCATGCATGGTGCCACCACCAAAATTACATTTGAATGCCTGGTGTGCTGTACAGTTCCAGTTCAGCATGTCAGAGTCCTTACTCAGGACAGCCTTGCACATGTTTATACAAGGTCAAGGAGATCAGATTAACAAGTTAATGAATCACAGTACATAGAGAACCAAGCATTGCTCTTTAGTTTTAATCATCAAAAAGACACTTTTTCCAAATCACAACTCTAAAAATATTTCTGTCAAAAAAAAGAAAACTAGAAAAAAATCTTAAGAGTCATGAGACTGATGCCGATTGTGAGAATCCCACAGTTATCAGAGGTCATGGTATGAGGAGTCAGGCACAGAGGCAACTGACATGAATGAGTATTTAAAGATCAAACAGAATTGTTCTTCTGATCATGTGACTAAAATGCCTTCCTGGAAGATCCTGTCTTAACCAAAACAGGTGTCTTAAATTGCTCTTATGTCTTGTCAGGTCAGGGCCATATGACTCTTATGTTGATTTGGTAAGAATACTTGAAGACCAGAGTATTACACAGCAGCATAGGTAACAGAATCCATTCCTTAGAGGATATGTCTTGGACTCTCATACCAATATTTTGTCTAATAAAAGCAAGGAGGATCAGGTTTTCATAAAGACTTAGACTACTCAGTAATATCCTGTTTAACCATCCATTGACATTTAAGAACGCAGTCTTGAAGACTTCTGGCCCATGATAGTTCCTGAATTTGGGCTATTAGCTACAAAATCTCATGTACAACTCTTCAGCAATAATAAAAAAAAAGTACCATTTAGTCTTGCTGAATTTCTACATTAAAATCTGCTCTTTTAATTCCTTTCTCTGGAAATAAGAATTCTTTTGTTTCAGCTCAACCACAAAAAAGGCTAGACTAAAAGAATACTGATGTCTTACATAATAGAATTTTTTTCTCTATCTGATCTTTATTCTTTCTAGGCTGATTTTGCAAGTTATTTAAGGGCACCTTAAAGTTACAGTGCTCTAGGAGATTGATACAGTGACATAACAATGTCATGACTGGGATCTGTGTAGTATTAGTGAATACAAGGTGTGACTCTATTATGATCAGCAAATTATGTCTCATTCATCCACATGCATAAATTTTTATCTGGTAGTTACTAAATGATGATTGTTCTCTGGTCAGTTTAAAGACATGATAGGCTGAGATCCACTGTGAGAAGAAAAGATGATATTCCATCCTCCAAGCCCCTTCTAATGACAATAAAACTTTGCTGGGCTTTAATCTTATTGAGCCTCTCTACTCAGATATGGAAAAGAATGGGAGACATGTAGTGAAGGGAACAAAGTCATACTAAGAACAATTGTTTGAGAAGAGAGGCTGGAGAAACTGGTAGTACTGGCAGGTAAAAAGTTTGAGATCTGTAGCTGAACAGCAGGTAAAGAACAAAGAGGGCCAGAGGCTTATAAATAACCAAATTATGTTTGGGTTGGAATAAAAAGCTTTTTCTCCCACAGGAATCCCTCAGCACAGCCTGACTAACCCAGACTCTCCTCACAGACAGGGAGAGCAGGTACCCCAGGGAGATGCACTGGTGAAGGTGTTGCCATTCTCAGCCCAAACTGCAGTTGTAGAAAGCCAGCTCTGAGCACAGAGATATCATTACACAGGGTTCTTCTTTCAAACCCGCTTCTATAGATTTTATGAATTAAAGTCACTTGACATTTGAAACATATTTTTAGGAATAATAAATGAGGATACAAAAGGAAATTAATAGAACAAGGGATAAAATTAAGGACTGAGAGTTGGACTCCATAGTTACTTTAAGCAGATTACTGAAACCCTGTTTCTTAATTTACTGATCTTGTACAATGAGGATAATCTTTATCCACAGGGTTTTGTGAATGGAATTTGTGAAGTGCTTTGAAGACTTCTCCATGAAAGTCCTGTAATCTGGAATTGCAAAGCTTTATTAAAATGCTTTAGTTTGTCTGAGAAGCAGGTAAAGCAAACATAAAAGCTGTTGAATTATGATTTAAAACATTTATGTAGACTCACCAGTATTCTGGAAGTATTCTGAAGCAGTGGTTATGGATGGTACCTGGATGTCTGTAAGACTTCATGAAGACATAACCATCCCAAGCACTTTACCACACTAGACTTTCTGCTTTTTTAATATGTACTTAGAAATTTAATATTTGGGTGTGGTCCCACTTGGAGTGCTGTGTCCAGTTCTGGACACACTGGAAAGAGTTCAAGAAAAGCCCACAAAGATGATTAAAGTTTTAGAGCATCTCTGTTTTGAGGAAAGTCTGAAAGGGGTGGGAGGGACTGTTCAGCCTGAAGAGGAGGATCATATCAATCTTTATAAATGTTCAAAGGGTGGTACAAAGACACTGCCAGGCTCTTTTCAGTGGTGTCCAGTGACAAGATAAGAAAGAGGAAACACTTTTTACTGTGGGATGGCTGAACACTGGTACAGGTTGTTCAGGGAAGTTAAGGATTCTACCATCTTGGAGACATCAAAGATCTCAGGACATGGTTTAAGAGGAGCTCTGCTTGAGCAGGGGGTTGGACCTGCTGAACTCCAGAGGGTCCTTCCAACCTCAGCCCTTCTGTGATCTCTGATCTGTCATTTTAATAGAGGTGTTCTGAAACAGACAAGAATTTGTCAACAAGTTTTTGAAGAACTCTAGAGATGGTGGGTGAAGATCTAAATGTTTATAGTTGTTGGATATACTCAATAATGTAGCTAAAAACTCCTTCAAACCGATAAAACCTCAACCTAAGAACCTGCCTAAACTGCTCGTGGGAGAAAGAAGGAAAGAAACTTTACAGACAATGAATTCCCCTCATGTTAAAGGGAGAAATACAGGTTTATCAAAGCTCAGCTGAGTATTTTGGTGATCTCCTTCAATAGCCTCTTCTACAGCTATTAAACCAGATTTTAAATGAGCAAGGAATAGAAATCCCTCATAATACTCATTCTAAAATTAGAAACAAGGCTTAAGAACATGTTTCCACATCTAATACACAGCCAGGGCATTTCATTATAACAATCAAGAAACATTTGAAGAGAGAGTGATTTGGGCCAGTGTTGAGCTGGTGGAGGTGGAGTGCAGAATTTAGGAAATACTTGTTCCTTTCTCCTGCTGTTAAAATTAGAAAATCTTGGCATATTTTCAGGCCACAGACCAATTTGTGTCTTTGTTAAGTGTCCAAATGCATGAATTTGTACTGATATAAAAGCAGTAAGAGTGAGAGAAGGATCCAACTCTAAAAGGAGAGATGAATCAAAGATACAGTATTGAAATCATTATCAAAGCTTCTTAGAGCAAATTGAAAAAAAACGAGACAGACAGACAATTTTCAGTCAAAATGATCTGAACTTTTAGTAAGACAGATGTTACTATGAATATAGTTGAAGTTACCTCCTGAGGAATTTTTGAAACTCTTTCAAAATACTGATAAATAAATATTTCTATTACCCAGATTAACCTATTTTTCACTCCTATCCTGGGTACCTTCAATCTGCTCCACAATACTTAATTCCAATAAAGTGTTTTCTTTCATTTTCTTCTAGGCCAATACCCCCTATAGCTTCAGCTCTATTTATCTTTTTGCTGTACTAATCAAAAGTACTTTACTACAATATCATTATCTCTGCTGAAGTGTAGTTTGAAGTGTAGTCTACTTTCCAGACTTCTCCTTATTCTTCATTTCAGGTTAGAGGTTGTTTTTTTTCTGTTGGAAATATCCAGGTTACTTCTGAACCTTGTGGCACAACCTGGGAGTCACTTGGCTGGTGCATGGCTGGAGATCTGTCCTGGGCAACCTGAGCACTGTGTGCCTGTCCTTCAAGCCAACAAAGTAATTTGCAAAACACAGTTTTCTGTTTAAATGAATCTATTTTTTTTTTTTTAATCTCATCTTTTTCAATGAAGTCTGGAAGAACAACTTCCCATGGAGCAGGACTTCGTATTCTTACTCAGTTCTAATTTGGATCACGTGTGCCTGGAAAAATAAATGAAAATAAGGTTTTGGGGTGGCTTTTTGCTGTTTCAGTTCTAGTGCATGCCCAGCTAGCACAGGAGCCTAGTGCTGGTAGATGGCAGCATGATGGAACAGCCTCTTGGTCAGCCCATGCTGACAAATAAGAGTCTATGTATTTTTGAAGACAGGTCCATGCAATGCTTAGCTTTTCTCATATTCCTGGTGCTGTGTGTGTCTCAGTCTGCAGCCCCAAGTGGGTCTATGGAATAGAAAGTCTCTGTTGTTTTATCATAGGAGCTGTGAGCTCATCCACTCACCTTTGCTGCAACTATTCCCTTTGAATGAAAAGTTTTTTGAGGTTGTGGGTAGTAGTGCCAGTAGCAGCTATGCCCAGGACAACAAGGAAGAGTCTGTGCACCAGTCCTGTATTTCCTGTAGTATCTCACCAGGAGGGGGGAATAATCTCCCACAGACCACCCCAAATCATCAAACCAGTATGAACTGTATTTGCCATGCCAAGAACAGGCATCAAAGCTCAAGTGCTTACATATTCTATTAAGTGTTTTAATATTAGAGCAGGGAGACCAGAAAAACTGCAACCTTTTGGTACCCTGAGGTCTCCTAAAGAAGGCCATGAGGGACAAAACACTGTATTTTTTCTGTTCTTCTCTACAATATTAAACCACTTAATAGAATATGTAAGCTCTCGAGCTTTGATGCTTGGTTCTTGGCATGCCAGAGGCTTTGTTACATGTTTCTACAGTAATTGAAAGAAATATCCATCTGTAGCAATTTCATTTTTTAGCAAGCTGAACAGATTCTTGGGAGGTAGGAGCTGCAAACATATGAAACAGAATAAAATAGTTTCTATCGAGCTCAATTCTTTTAGTTCTGCTTTTGAGGAAACAATCACAGAGGAGTGTTGTAGAGGAGCCCTGGAATCAGAGCTGACATATTTGCAATCTTGGTTCAAATAATGCTGCATGCAGCCATCCCTGGGGATGCTTACAGACCTGCCAGACCATGTTAGCAGACAGTGCTGGGGTTGGTGCCACCAGACTCTGGGTGCAAGACAGCTCAGACTTGTTTTCTGAGTCACAACAACTGTTAACCAAGTCTCATCCACCTTATGGTTTGTCATGGTTCATCTTCCCCATTTCTTACCCTTCACTCTGTTATGGTTTATTGATATGATTTTGGGACAGTGATTTGCCTCCCATCCTGTTTATTTACATTGTGTCACAATGGGACCCTGATCTTTATCCAGAAATACAGATGTTGCTACATTACAACTAAAAAGCAACAGACACAGAACAGCTATTCAAAAATCAATTAAAAAATGGAACAAATGGGATATGCTACAAGCAGAGGTGACCTGGTATCTTGGAGGAATAGGATAAAAGTGAAATGGAACCAAGTAAGAACTTAGGAGAAATTTGTAAAGCCAGAACTTTGTAGACATTTGGCAAGGTGCTGAACAGGGAAAATTTCTTTGAATAGCGGAGAATCAAGTTTCCACAGTGAGGTTTGTTATGGCCTTTGAGAGCTCAGAATTTTTACAGCTTCAGCAGATGGACTTCACCCAGGTAATATGTTATTTTTTTGGAACCTAAGATGTGTGGTTAGCAGCACCCCCACCAACATCTTTCATTTCTGAAGTTGGCACTGTTTTGAGGATTGGCAACCAATTGCCTACGATGCGTGCTCACAGCACTGTGACATCCTGACACAGAAAATCTCACCACTCTGGAGTGCTCCATTAATATTACTTCCAATCTAAAGGCACAAAACTCCCAAAAAGGAGGGTTCATGCACTATCTTACCTTTCTGCTGAAAAGCAGCAGGGATTTGTTTGCTATTGTTTGCCCTACAGTATTCTCATCTGAAATCTGTAGCTGCAGAGAAGAATTACAGTGAGATTCCTTTTTTTCTGCCAGGTATTAGTGAGCTCAGTCGTGCATTGAGCTGGGCTCTCCAGGTAGCTGAGCACCTCAGGGCAAAGAGAGGTGCTGTAAGGCCAGTCTGTGAAATACCTGAGATTTTAATTTACATTATGAACATCATAAACCTTTGACTTTACAGCAGCCTACAGAGAGCAAAGCCAAAGCATCTTTTCTAGGCAGGGATGATCCCAGCAATGAAATGTCAATCCAGAGCATGTTATTCTGTACAACTCCTCATGCTGTTTTATTTTTTTGTTGATATAGTGAAAAAATAGAATTGCAAAATTGTTTGGATTGGAATGGCTGTTAAAGATCATTATAATGATCAGCATAAGGGTTCCAAATCCTTTGCCAGGGGCACAGATACCTTCCACTAGAGCTTGCTCAAAGTCCTATTCAACCTAGCCATGAACACATCCAGAGATGGAGCATTCACAGCTCCTCTGGGCAATCTGTTCCAGAGCCTCACCACTCTCAAGAAAGAACATTCTATGTAGCTGACATCCAGCCTACAGTAGTCAATATCAGCAGAGAAATCACTGCAGAGCAGGACCACTCTCACAACAACCACAGCTTTATGACAAGGGTGTTTAGAGTTTCTTTCCCTATAATCTGCACACCCACAATGACAAAACAAATGAAAGAGAAAAATATAGGCTTTAATCTGCAAAACCTGGGTTTATAATGCCTCATTACTCTGATATACAGAAATCTGGTTGCAGAATAGAGGAAATGCGTGTATAAACCAAACTGCCTTTGGTCGCCATCTCCTTTGGGGAACAACTCGTTTTCCAGGCTCCTTCCATCCACTCCAAATCCAAATCAGCTCCAGTTGATTGTGTCTTTCTCTCCCATGGAGGTCTGGCTGCTGTCTCTCACTGCCTTCTCAGCAGTCTGTTTGCAGGGCAAGTTCCTGGCTACTTGCTGCAGCTATTCCTGTCTGCTGCCTTGCCCTGTCCCCTTGTCCCCTCCAGGCACAACCTTTCCATTTTCACCTGATGGTCCTGCCTGACCCACTGCCTCTCCTTACAGGACACAACACAAAGGAAAAAAAGCAAATTAATTGTTTCACAGGTGGCTTATAGAAAGCGTCAGTGCTGACTAAAAAAGATTTGAGAATAGCTGTGAGTGTTCTGGTAAAAAAAAAAAAAAGAGAATGTAATCTTTGATAAAATGATGGAGGTCAGCAAACTGGAGCTAAAAATGGAGATAGCAATGAGATAAACACCAGCTGTTTTTTAAATCCTTCTGAGGCTATATATGAGGTGAATTTCAGGTGTTTAAGAGGACATATGCAAAGTTCTTGGAAAACACGCTGCCATAAAGGAATATTAGAGGAAGAAGGAGTATATATGGTTGTTGCCAGCCAGGATAAATTATTATTAATGTTTGCAATGGATGTCCAAATAGCAGGCACCAGAACAGTGCAATGGTTTGGCCTCAAAAAGCCTCTAGGCACCAAACTTTTCACATAGCAAGATGCAAAAGGTCCAGTTTCTGTGTTTTGCATTAGTAGGGGGGAAGTGAATAGAGAAAGCTGACAGCTGCCAGATGGCACAAATAGCTCCACATTACCAAGTACATAAGTTTATGACAGAAGACTTGCAGTTTTGCAAGAGCTCAGCCTTCAGAAACTACACCTAAAAGTTCATATTGTATAAATCAGGGTGACTGAACAAAGTTTTCGGTTTTCCCTGGAATACTCTTTATCTCTGGAATTTCTGGGCATCAGCTTCAATCTCTTCCTTCACTGAATCCTGAATGCCACATTACTACCCTTCAGTGCCCTCTCCCAGCTCCTGCACTCCTCACAGCATCTCCTCAGGAGGTGTTGGAACTGCTTGGGGCTTATTTTAGTGGCTGTTTCTCTACATATCCTTTACCGACATGTGTGAATTCCTGATATCACCTAGGATAGACCTGAAAAGAAAAATGCTGAACTGCAGATCCTGTAAAATGGGTAGGGTCACAGGAAAAAGCACAGGATGTTGGTTTTTAATCTTGCTATCAGTTCATGGGATTTCTAATTTCATACAGATTCCAGAGACAAATAGGAATATTTAAACTGGTCCTTTACAAGGTACATTGAGTAAATCTCAAGTAAAAGATGATAGAATCAAGGCTGAAGACTTCCATGACCAGTTATGAGTGAAGATCCACAAATGTAGCAGGGGAATGTAGCTTATCTACATGCATCCTCCTTTCTGGGGGTTTCTGCATGTAATTCTGCTCACCTAATCAGCTAGGGGACGAAATTTTATAGCTGTAAGTCATATTTCTTTTCTTGTAGAACAGGACAGAAGTAAAAGACCCTACATGCTGGTTAGTAGTAAGATGGAATAAGATGGAACCAGAAAATTTCATAAAATCATTATCTGTACTCTTTAAATAAAGTCTGTAGTCTGGACACTTGTGCAAGATTCCCTTTTTGCTCTAAGTTTGTCCTGCTTGTTCTCCAGGTATGCACACATACGAAAAGAGGCTCAGCTCTGAGTTGGTTTTGGAGTTTCAACAACACAAACAGGGAAATCTGTTCTGTGTCATCAGTATTAGGCACTGAATTTGTATGTCTGCAGTAATTGCCAAAAGATTTCTCACCCCAGCTTTGTTGTGATTCTGATGTTCTCTAAATGTCAGTGAAATCAGATAACCGCCCCTTCGCTAAATAATGTCTGTCCTCTCCCTCTGTCCAGGGGATGAACATATTGCCAGGGACTTTTAAATAGAATGAAAGATGGGGAGTGCTGAAACAGCCACATGTACTTCAAATTCTTCTTATAAGAGTGGTTGTCATTAGCACAGATTATTTTTTTTCATTGCATATGTACATTTTCTAAATAGAACTCCCAGTACTATTGCCCCTTACTCAAAAAACCATCAGGCACTCAAGCCCAAAGTTATAGTAAAAGAAAATTTTTATCTCTTTAGAAGGCAAAATAAATCATCCTGTGGGAACACTGCCAATCAGAGACTTACTGCAAATGAAAAAAAATCACACAACTATCACTTTATTTGGATCAATGACACCTGTTTCTAGCTAGATTCAGTGCAACTATTATGTGTGCAGATGTACACACAGATGATCCTATTATTTATAGAAGGGTTCACAGCCCATTAGAAACCATCTTGTAAAAAAGCTGACTTTAAAACCTCTGAAGATGCTTTTAGGGAGCTTCCAGATGCTTGGATAGTCAGCCAAATCTCTGGTCCACAAGAACAGGATGGAGATCTAAAAAAAATCAAGTAGTGTTTTTAATTTTCTCCTGCAATATCTCTTGCATTTGGCACCGAAAGAAAACAATAATTCAAGAGAACCAAATCTGTCTGAGTTCAAAGGAAAGTTTCCATTCAGTTTGTAGATATCCAAACTGGCATCCTCTCCCTACAGGTGGTAAATGCAGCTGAAGTCTCTCATAATCTTTTCTATAAATAACATCAGCACAAAGGTTTGCAAGACAGGGTCCAAAGAGAATGAGGGTAGTTGATATTCTTCTCTCATCTGAATGAATGCAGTGTCATTACTGACCTCCCTTTTTTTGTTAGCATTGTCAAAAACTTCATCTATTAGAAAAGAAATTTATTTCTTTGTCTAATTTTGTAGACTTTCTGGAAGAAAGAAAACACTGTTTGGGCTTGATCCTATATGAGGAACTGAAATCAATGACTGGACAAAAGACAGATGCAGAACTGATCTGTGATTGTGCAGTGTTCATGTGCATATCCAGACATGCAGAAGTATTTCTACTGTATTTTCATCCATTTGGTATTCACTACCATGACATGTTTTCATACAGATGCTGGACCTGAGCTCACCTCCTCTTTTGTTCCTTCAACGACCTTCTACAGAGTTGTTAAGCAATGGAGAGTGCTTTTTCTTCAGGAGTGTTCTGTTCCATCAACATTTGCTGCTTCCACACAGTGAGAAATACACTTTCCTCCCAGCTTGCACAATTTAAGTCTTATCACGTAGGTAGAGGCAGTCTATTGGCAGTCAAAACAGACATGTCTTACTTTGCATTTTTCATGATACCAGTACCTGTGAACAGAAACTTCACAGATTTTCAGATTTAACTACTACTGGCGTAGTTTACTTTAAATGATAAGTTGTGGGAAAAGAGAAAAGGATAACTGAATGTGAATGTAAGAAAGAACTGGGTTATTCCACTGGCCTTTTGCTGGCTGTCCCTTAGGTTCAGCAGGGCTGTTTGAAGAAGGAGGTTTTCAAGGAAGCCAAATGACTCTGGAGCACTTGGTCAGGCAGTCTGGGTAACCTGCAGTACCTGGAGGAGTGGAGCAGCACCAGTGCTGACTGCACAGGCTGTGGCAGCAGAAATAGCACAGCTCCATCAAAGCACTGCTGTCCTGACCTAAAAACCCAGCTAGGGAATGAGTTCACAGCCACAGAGGCAGTGCTGAGCTGACATAGCTACCCTGCTCTCCCTGTTCATGCTCTCCTGAACACGCAGAGTAACACTCAGCCTGCACTACAGTGTATTTTGTTTTATTTTATTTTATTTTATTTTATTTTATTTTATTTTATTTTATTTTATTTTATTTTATTTTATTTTATTTTATTTTATTTTATTTTATTTTATTTTATTTTTTTTTTTTATATTTTATTTTATTTTTTTTATTTTATTTTATTTTATTTTATTTTATTTTATTTTATTTTATTTTATTTTATTTTATTTTATTTTATTTTATTTTATTTTATTTTTTATTGCTTTACTCTAAGTCTCCAGAGCTTCAGTGATATGTAGGATTTAACACATCCAGCAAGGCACTAGAACGAAGGGCCATGCCCAGAAAAGTAATGAACACATGCTGTTATAACATGACAGTTAAAGCCACCTCTCTGCCCCTGTGAAACCTTCTGTTTCTTCAGCCTCCTCAG
This sequence comes from Muscicapa striata striata, assembly GCA_030060385.1. Classification (NCBI taxonomy): domain Eukaryota; kingdom Metazoa; phylum Chordata; class Aves; order Passeriformes; family Muscicapidae; genus Muscicapa; species Muscicapa striata. The sequence goes on from JAREIS010000055.1 coordinate 690,891, forward strand.
CACATATGCTTTACCATCTCAAACTCACTCCTTCACTGGTAAATAGTTATCATCAACTACCTTTTGGCTATTTTATGCTAACAGAGTCTATGTCTCTGCTGGAAAACATATCACCATTTCATTTGGTTTAGTAAGCTTAAAGAGGGTTTACTCAGCTGCAAGCACTACTACTGGTTGCTGTGCAGTGTACTTCAGCATCTGATCACTGACAGAAAAGTAGTACACCAAAGAGAAAAGCAGAGATTAAACTTCCCAAGTTTAAAATCTTCGCTCCAGATCAAATGTCTTTCAATAGTTCAGGAGGCACTAAGGAGAAGAGCAGTTTTAAGATAGTAGGCAGAGAGATCAAGAGTGACTTTTTTCCCCAGGGGACAGCTAATAGTTGGCTTACAAGTGCTGTATCATTCATGGAGCTCACCAAGCCCATGGAAAAGATGTGTCCCAAGGCTAAGGATCTAGAAGTCTGGGACCTGATGGCAGAAATAAGGGCAAGAAGTCAGGGCCTTGGCAAGGCATAATTTCTTTAATTTTGAGGAAAATAAAAATAATAACTTCTCACAGAACATCTAGAAAAATGAGGTGAAATTTATTAATTGAAGCTTTTATTCTAAAATATTTCTGAGGTATTAATGAAAGAAGGAACTCAGACCAAAATCCAGAATGAGAGTCAAAACCAGTGCACTCTAAAATGTGGTTTACATATCAATCTTTGCCTAGGCTATATGTTTCTGTTTGCTACAATTGAAAACATAATTATATCTGTGTTTTTCTTAGGAAGAAAGAGATCAAAACCTAAACTTGTGCTACAACCCAGCCTTTGTTGTGACTTTAGTGACAAACCTTCAGCCCTCTTCCACTGTTCAGTCAAGCAACTTTGTTGTTCTGGAAAGATCCACAGAAGGGTTTGCCATGGGCAGGGACCCCTCCCACGAGAGCAAACACCAGGTTGCTCAATGTCCCATCCTACCTGGCCTCGGACTCTCCAGGGGAGGGGAATCAACAACTTCTCTGGCAACCTGCTCCAGTGCCTCCCTACCCTCACAGGGAAGAATTTCTTCCTTACATCTAAATTAAATTTCCTCTCTTTCAGTTTGAACTCGTTACTCCTTGTCCTTTCACTGCAGTTCCTGATGAAGGATCCCTCTCCAGCTTCTTCTGAGCCCAAAGAGGATCCAAAAGACAAACACAGGAAGAGAAACCTTTCATAACGCTGCATCAAAGAAAAATTGGTACATATTTCTTTTCCTTCTTTTCTTTTCTTTTCTTTTCTTTTCTTTTCTTTTCTTTTCTTTTCTTTTCTTTTCTTTTCTTTTCTTTTCTTTTCTTTTCTTTTCTTTTCTTTTCTTTTCTTTTCTTTTCTTTTCTTTTCTTTTCTTTTCTTTTCTTTTCTTTTCTTTTCTTTTCTTTCTTTTCTTTTCTTTTCTTTTCTTTTCTTTTTCTTTTCTTTCTTTCTTTCTTTCTTTCTTTCTTTCTTTCTTTCTTTCTTTCTTTCTTTCTTTCTTTCTTTCTTTCTTTCTTTCTTTCTTTCTTTCTTTCTTTCTTTCTTTCTTTCTTTCTTTTCATCCGTTCAGTTCCACTTTTTAGCATGTACAAAAGAGTGTAATTCACAGCTCCTTTTGTGTTCCCTCATGTCAAAATGCTATCTCACAAGTGCAGATTGATTCTGCAGAGTGCAAATGTTGAAAAATCCTTGACCATTTGGAGAGAGTAAAGGAATTGCTGGAGCCCTGCTCCAGCTGAACCTTCTGAGCTGCACCAGCAATGATGTGCCAAGGCACAACAAGTTTGCCATATGTGTGATGCACGCCGCTTTGTGGAAGGACTAAACTTTCATATCCCAGCAAGCCATAATATGATATCCTCCCAGAACTTTGAGAAGAATGCAGCCAGTCAAATAAGAATGCAACCCTAGGCCCTCTGTGGCACCAGTTTCAATTCTAATTTCTGAATAGGAGCTTTATCTTGAAATCTTTATTCAGACACACACTCACGCAAAAATTGAATCAAACTGCAAATGTATTTTCTTACCACTTCCCCTTTTCCCGAGCAGGAAAGAGGATCGCAGACAGGCTTTGAATAATTATGAAGCTTTTCACTTTAACAATCTTAAAATCCCCATTTCTGACACTGGAACTAATTCAGAGTAAGGATCTGAGGTCCATCACACCTCAGGCTCAGGGAACTGCATGCTCCTGCAGGATGACAGGACACTACAGCCAGCTGCATCCTGTAATCATGTGCAACTGGCAGCTCACAACAAGCACAAGGCATTCTGAGTTCACTGAAAGTGGAAGAGAAAACAACTGAAATTGCTTTTTTATTTGCTCCAGGTTGGGCAGCTTCATGCAGCCTGCAACCAGGGCAATTGAGGCACAAGTTGTTATCTGTGAGGGAATGTATTTCAGCCAGAAGCTCTAAGATGTTGCAAGGGTTGATCTCTGACCTGCAGGAGGTGTAGTTCTGCTTTTAAAAAGCTTAACATTTAAATGGCATAGTTGCTTCCAATAAATCTGGTGTTTTATCCCCTCACACTTGTTGTTTTAACTATTGCATTAATAACTAGAAATTCATGACAGCCCAATAAAACACGTGTCAAAAGGACATCAAGTCTGTATGAGCAGCCCTCAGAATGGTGGTGTTATGCTTCAACATGACTGTCAGATTATTATTTTTAAATAACAAGTAGAAGAGACAATATCTTCTTATCCTTGGAAACCAAGCTGTTTTTTTGCTGAGACTTAAAACAACATTACTCTGAGCCAGACACTAAGCATGGGAAAACTGAATGTGGATGATTTGCATCAGGCATTGCTATTTCACCTCCCAGCCCAGGCTCATAGAGAAAATTGTCAGACAAGTTTCAGTGCAGGAAGGATTTACAGTATAAATGTCAACAAGACAACATAAATAGCAGTGAATAAGACTTGCTGGATGATTGTATGGAAATACTATGGTATGCTGTGAGTGCATTGTTAGTCATTATCTTGTTTCTTCCTTTTTTTTCAGCGGGGTTTGGACTTATTATACTGAATATATATTCTTAATATATACTTAATATATGTTCTCAAAACCCAGAGTTTCCCCTTATCCCATAGCTGTAATATCCTCCCCCAAAGACAAAGACAGATATGAACACAGTAATCACTACCAGGGCTTTCACAAATACCTGTGGAAGAAGCAGCTATCACCACTCTATTCACAGTTTCTATGTATGATATGGCAAGTGCACCATCTAGTCAAAGCATCGCTCACTGCCACAGCCATGGCCTGCTAAAGCACCTTGCAAATATTCAAGCACACACTGCCCATGTCCAAAATGTTCCTTTTTTTTATAATTTTATTTTTTTTTAAATATACCATCAGTTGGGCTCACTGGAACTTTATGACAAATGTATTTCTGCAGAAAAAACATGAATATTGATGGGGCAGAAGCTTGTGAGCAGACATAGCTGGAACTTTTCAGTGGAAACTCACTAATTTGCAAACTCAGCACTGCCCACAAGAGACAGAACATATGAAAGTGTTTATTATGTGAATACATCTGAAGACCTATTTAAGCTGATAGTTTAATGCTCCAACATTTGTACCACAGGCTTCAATAACATTTTGTCTCCTCTACATCAAATTCTTCCAAAGGCTGGGGAGAAGAAAGAACAGCTAGGAATTCTTTTCAGCTACAATTGCTTTTTTGAAAGACCTACATCATGGTCCTACTCAAAGGAACACTATTTTTGCATAGCTATAAGCACCATCAAGATACAAACAGACAGCTCTTCAACTATTCAGGATAGTCTTTACTTAATTCATTGAATTAAACTGCAAATGTATTTTCTTCCAACTTGCCCTTTTCATGAGCAAGGACCTCAGGCAGGTTGAATATCATGTTTGCTGAATATCATCAATTGCATTTGCTGAATATTATCAGCCTCCTCACTTCTTGCCTCTCTTTGAACTGTGCAGTGGATGGTAGGCACTCATCCATACCAGGATGTCCAACCCCTCGTCATCCTGCAGTGGTCACACATGCCCTGCCGCCTGTAAGCAATTGGGTAGAGTATGGCAAATCTAAACAGCACATCTCAGGGGGAGCAGAAGAAAAGAACAAAGCCTAAATTCCCTGCTTCTTCTAGCTATGCCACCTACGTAGATTTCCTCCCCTGCCTGAAGCTAGTCGCGCCTGCTAGAACGACAAGGACTTTGAGGACTTCCATTGTTTCCAGGTTAACTGGGTGGCCTTCATTCCTCTTCTGTCTTGGGATTCTGTGGAGACCATCCCACTGTTTTACTTCACATCCTCAAAGCAAATGCTTGGACTCACCATTCCATTGTCTCTTTAAACTAGGCTATTTCTCCATTTTCTTCTCCTTTTTTGTGTGCCTCTGCTAAGAAGAACATGAAACCCTTTGCTAAACTTATAAGTGGATTATGGCTGCATTGATTTGGGCATGATCTTCCATTCTAAATGCTCTACCACCACTCTATTTGTTTGCTTTTATCCATGCCATTGTAATTGCTCTCAAAGACAGATGGATTTGAGACAGTAGTGTGCATAGTGTTAAGGAAGCCCCTTTTCCTCCAAATTCATACTTCTGGAAATGATGTCAATGGACATGATCATCCTGGATCTACCTACTTAGGAACCGGAGGGAGCTACTGGAAAGCCATTTGCATGTCACAATTTTGTAACTTTGGCCAACAGGGCTAACAATCTCTAACCTTTTCTCTGGAGAGGAAAGTCTTGAGGCTGGGGAACAGCCTGAATTTTTTTGCACCCTTTTTCACTCATCAGTACTATTTTTTAAATGAAGATCATAACCGTAGGATAGAAAAATGAAAATCTCCAGCCAAGAGCAATGCAGAATCGGTGCAGTAATGAGCAAAATATCAAAAGGACAGATATTCAAAAGGGAGACGACACCCCAAGGTAACAGCAGCAGTTTCATTGAAACTATTGGACAATTCCAGTTTTCTGAAGGGGAGAACAGGACTGGGCCTGCAGGCAGCTGTGCAGAGCAAACCTGATAAAGCTGCAGCTTCTCCCTTTTAGCTCCCTCAACCTCACACGTGCTCTATAAAGCACAAACTAAGATCTCCCCTGCTGAGCTAATATCTTAGAATATAACAGCCCTGCAGTTGTCTAAAGAAAAACTGCCTCAGACAGGGCTCCACATCATACTGTGGAGCAACATACTGTTGGCTCTTTCCCAACAGTAAGCCCACACGTGATCCTTATGCTTTCATCTCTGGCTTCTAGGCAGCCTTTGTTCTCTCTCAGCAAGGAGGCATCACTAACTCTTTCTTGGGCTCAAAACTACAGGGACTACTCCAACACTCCCTGCAAACAGGCTGCCTTTCATATCTCCCAGCAATCCAGGCTCCCAGCCACCAGATCAGTCAGATCTCCTTAGTCCTCTAAGTCCCATTAGCTAGGAAGAAAAACAGGCACAGGTGAGAGCAGAGGCTTGAATTCCTTCAAAGCTTACATTTGCCCATGATAAAATGCTGGACTCTTGTAATACTTCCAGTAATTTAAACACTGGAAAGTAGAATGGAATAACTCCAAGTTTATTTATCCTTTGGAAATATTAACTATTTCTTGCTGGATATGTTGTAGATGCACAGATCCCAGCAAGTTGTGATGTGCCTGCATCTGCTCTGGAAATCTGAGTGAAGTTCTGTCCTTGAATTCGGTACAAAAAGATTTTAAAAAATTAAAACACATATTTTCCCTTTTCCAATTTGAACACCTTAGAATGTCAATAAGGTGAGACAAATAAAAATCTCACCATACAGAAGCATAAGAATGGATATTAGATTATTGTATTGACAAAGTTGCTGTGCATGCCTTTTTGGGTTAAAAAAATAGTCAACAAAAATGAGGGATTCTAGGAGAATACCAGTATACCAAAACCTTTTCATTTAGCTGAATTTATAGAAAATAATTTATTGCTTATACTCTCATTATTCTTAATTTCCTGTCAGTGACTGTTAATTTAAAATACTTTCATTAATGTAGTGTTCTTTATAAATCGCAGAATCCTAGGATGGTTTGGATTGAAGAGGACCTTAAAGATCATCTAGTTCTACCCCCCCGTGCTGTGGTCAGGGACACAAACAGGTTGCTCAAAACCCTATCCAGCACTTGCCAACACTGCCTTTGAACACTTTAAAAGTGCACAGTGTCTGCGTTTGGGCTACCAAAAGCCATGTACAAGTTAGAAGGGTGGCTGAATTTTACTTTCAGTTTAATTCCAAAGGAGAACAGTAATTCTCTTGGGGGAAACACTGCTGTCTTTCTCTGCTGATGCAGATGTGGTTTTGCTGCAGCTCAGTGATTACATACAGGCGAAGGACTGGCATGTTCTCCTTCTCTGTTTTTGCCATTTTCCCATAACCAATCGCTGGGGATGGGTCACAAACTTTCCGCTGTGAAGCGCGGCAGGAGCGGTTCGAGGCGATCCAGGCTGTTCTGTGTTCAAATGCTGCCATCAAGCGGGCAGACCAAGAGAAGGCTGCAACTGATCGCGAGGACATCGCTCTGAAAGAGCCAAGTGGATGGAGAGACGAAGAATAAAACAGCATTTTTGCTCCAAGCTTCATGTTATAAAAACATTTTTGGTCTAGTAAAAACTTCTCACTGAGACTGGCTTATTCCCTCTTCCATATTATATTACTTCCGTATTTTGGCATCTTTGAAGTTGCTCAGACTTGACTTTGAGAGACCATGAAAATATAAGAAGGCTGCTCTGTGACTGTAGAGTTTGTCTCGATTGCTAGGGACAAGGATCACATTCTTCATTGTGTACCCATGGACTTCTCTGAGACCCTTAGTTATGAGCTTCAGCACGGCTTCCCCAGGTCAAGGACCTACAGGGAACTGAAATGCAAGAAAAGATATCATTTTGAATTTTAGAGCTAATAACCAAAAATTAATTATTTCAGTTGGTCTTCAAATCCCAGATCAACAGTTCCGTTTATATTTGAAACTGAAATATTCTTCTTTACATGAAGTCTTTTTCTCCTCTTGCAAAGTTTTAAAACAACCTTCATCATCGTAATTTGAAAATGTATCATCATCTCCTTCAAGAAAGCTTAGAAAAACTTCAAAATATTACTTGATGTTAGAAAGGGCAAAATCCCAATATATTTTCTGGCTTTCTCTCATTTAATAGCCACGGAGCTGCAACAAAGCTGCCCTGCTTTTGTGGACCTCAAGTGCCAACTCCAATATGGGTAGAGCAACTACAAAAGTCTTCTCTCAAGACACTTTTCACCTAAGCCAGCCATAACTGGATATTTTCCTAGGCTGTGTGGCTTCCAGGAACACAGGATTTGTCCATGGCTCATTCACAAGAAATGCATAGTAAATGAGATGTGTTTTGGAAAATTCACAATGTATGTATAGTACATGTGCAATGATTTCATGTTCTCTGGATGCATACACATGTAGTTCTGCCAGGAAGGTCCTGTATTTCTAAAAACAAAAAGCGTTCCATATCTGTAGCAAATTTTTTTGCCCTTAAGGCTGTGATAGTAAATAAATTTGCCAAGGCAAATATGCGAACTTGGAGAGGGAATGACATAGTTGTGAAAAGTATTGTACTCAGCCAGTGCTAACTGCCCTGTTGTCTTCAGGGATGGTTTGTAGATATTCCTGTAGCCAGGTCCTTAACACTGCTTCACTCTTAAAAGCTGAAGGTCTGTTTTAAATACGAATTCCATGGTCTACCTGGATCTAAATATTCCTTTGAAAACAGAACCTCATGCTGTCAACCTAGAAGAGCAAACTAGCTGGCCTGCTGTGGCTATATCATCAGCAGATGGTTTAGCACTTACAGATGTAATCCTCACTGATCCAAAGCAATACATACATTGTTGGTTTATGGACCAATATCAAGAATGGCAGTAAAAACAAAAGCCATGTATGTATTCACCATTCAGATATCCTTCTCCAGAATTCAGTGATTGTTCTTTCATTTGTTCTACTTTTGCAGCAGTCAGACCTCTTCCCCACCATGGCTTTTTTTTCCTACTTCCCTGGAAAAAAAAACAAATCAACACACCCCTTTTGGGATTTTTTAATCCCAAAATGAAAACCCACCCAAAAAACAAGCTCAAAACAAACAAACAAACTCAACTGGAAACTCATTCACAACCTGTCTCTGTGTGTCTCTTATGGAACATACATTTTTATATTTTGTTTGTTTGATTGTGGTTTTGTTTTTTGGCGTTGTTTGTTTGTTTGTTTGTTGTTTTTTGGATTTTTTTGTTTTTTTGTTTTGTGTTTTTTCTTTTTTATTAACATAACAGATACAGAGGCTAAGATAGCTCAAAGGAGGTGGTTCAAATACAAAAATTGAAATAATATATTCCCCCATGCCTTGGGAACAAGAAGAAGCTAATGCCCTAATAAAGTGTCCCACTGTCCTAGCCCACCCCTCAGCCAAGTTGTCCTTATTTATTTTTTTGCTCACACAGGCAAAAAGGCAGAGAAGTGAATTTGACTCTAAGAAGCACCATTGCTTGATTAAAGGGGCACATTCAAAAATCAAAATGTGAGACATGACAACATAGGTTGCTACCTATGGCAATGGGTATCATAGATATGTTGTTCTCTCTCCATTGATAAAAAATATGTAGAATTAACATAAAATTGAACTGTGTCAATGTTCTTTCTTCTCTTTGCTCTTATGTAAATGTTTATGCAAAATGCTTATTTTAAACTTCTTGCTTTGGAGACCTGTGGCAGGCCATTGATCCATAATCTTTTTTATCATCCAGTTGTCACTTGTGTGGTGATAAGACTTCAGAGCTATTCACTACACTAACAGCACAAATATGAGAAACAAACATACACATTTAATTTTTTCCTGGAACAGAGAAGATGAACACAGATACTATTTTCTTCAGACTTTCATGTTTAAGGTAATGCTTCACTTTGGAGAAGGGACAATACACCAGCAACAACAGGAAGGATACTAAGAGTTGAAATCTATTCTTTTGCCATGCTGTGCAAATGACCTTTTCTTCAAAAATGCTCTTCTCTCTACGTAGTAAAAAAGGCACTGTGATAGGGGAACTGCCCACTGGGTCACCATGGCCAAAAAAAAGGTGACAGTTCATAAACATGAATTATAACTTCCTAAGTTTTGTATGTTTAAAATACAAAGCTTTTTTAAAGCCTTGCTCTGTCCTGGAGCAGACCAAGCTGTAAAGGGATAAGGGAGCCTCTGCTCAAAGGTAGGGGGGAAGGTGTAGAGGCAGCTCAGGAATTTAACCACTGACGCCTAGAAGATACCTAAAGTTGTAACTGGTTTTGAATCAAAGCTGCAACACAGCCAATGGAGTCATGCATGTTTCTGGTTATCTCCAAATTGACCCTAACACATTCCTAATAATGTTAAAATGCACAATACTGAATTGCATGTTTAAAACATACTGGTTTAAGGAAGTGTGCCAACTGCTGAGATCCATATTCCATGGCTTGAAATTCAACTCTGTTTACTGGTTTACATTCATCTGGGTTTCTAAATCTTCAAACTTTACTACAGCTGGCTGAAAAGTTGCTAGGTTTGATAAATGCTTGTCTTTCCAACAAGAGCTTTGAGAAGGAGCATCTTCTTCATTTAAAATTTTCACCCTGTTATCTGGAATTCAACAATATCTGAATATAATTCTTCCTCTTAACACACATTGTAATGCTATGATATGTGCAAATATTATCAACAGTATAGCAAACTTGTACCAATTCAGAGGGATGTTAACAACAACAAAAAAAAACCATCCTACTATAATGCTATGAATGTGCTTTAAGGCTAGTTTTCAATTGAACAGCTGTTAATGGGTTTGGGAATAGCATGGTTATGAGAGAGCTGAGAAGAAGCTGGTAATCATTCCTATCTGGGGTGGCTGGGGAAATAAATTGTTACAAAACTGCAGTTAAAGACACCTTTAGGCACTGCAGTTGGAAGTGATTGGATTTGTTGTTTTGGTGGGTTTTTTTCTTTTGTTTTTCTTACAGGGAGCAGCAAGTGTCAGGTTGGCCATTTAGGAAAAGAGACTGAGACCAGCAGGGTGGTGTCCCAGGGTGGGACAGAGCCATGGCCTCACAGAGCACAGAAGTGGACACATCTCCAGAGGTGGTGCTGGTGCTGGAACCCTTTGGAGCTCCAGACACACAAGTGATGAACCAGCTCCAGGGGCATCCATGGGCCCCTGGCAGGAGCACAAGCAGGGCCAGGGGCAGGGCTGGAGCACAGGTCCAAAGGGTCCTTTCAGCAGATGGGCTACCCAGAGTGGGTGGTCCAAGGAGCAGCTGCAGGCAGAGGTGGAGCCCAGCCTGGCTACAGCACAGCTCAGAGCAGAACCAGCAGCCCTGGGCTGACTCTAAATGGTCCCGTGGGCAGGAGGTGGGTCAGAGCCCCTGGTGAGGCTCCTCAGGGAGGCTAACACTTCTTAATGCCCTCTGGCCCCTGACAATTTTATGGCTTTCATCACCCTTTGTCTGTTTGCCTCTGCTACTTTTGATTCTTGAAAACCTTGTCCTCTCCTTGAAATGTGACAGAAAAAAGCAGAAGTGAAGAATTAAAAGCAGCTGTCCTATTTCAGGTGACATGTGACATCTTTTCCTTTCTCCCCATGACACAGTCATGAAGGATATCTCTCTCAGCAGAGGTCTTTAAGGAGTATTTATAGAAAAGTCAGACTCTGATTCTTTAAATCTCTACTAGGTCTCTAAAAAGAAAGACATTGAAAAGCTTTTTAAAATAGATTAAAAAAATAGATAAATAGAACAATTTATAGATGCAGCATTTCAAGCACGAGACCTTTAACCTGAAATTACTACCCCAAAGACCTCTAAGATTCTACAGAATCTGTCTTAAAAGCATGTGAAAATAGCAACACTGACTGAAAAGGTGAGATATCAGTGTGAATTTGCTCCTTGTGGTTGCAATCTCTAAAACCTTTATCAGATATAACAAATGAGTTCAGCATGGACACTTGTTGCAGACTTTGTGGTAGAATAAGGTTTAGAAATGAATAAATAAACCAGTTTAGCCCTTAACTGCTGTTTATTAAAAAAACCCACAACATTACTTTTTTGCAAGTACTGCACTTGCCAAATGAACTGTGCACAAGACAAGAAAGCCGAAATACATTCCAGTGATAAGTTATTTTTTATTTTACAAAAAATAGCTGCCTTGAAGAGAAATCAAAATAACATTCCTTGCTTTTTAATCCTTTTTTCTTTTTACCTTTTATCTGGGGGAATGAAAAATTCCTTAGCAAGACAGATACATCACATTTCTTCATTATCACTCAGCACAATTTACAGCAAATATATCCACAAATACTGAGGCCAAACACAGGCAATAAATTTTACATATTGCTATGAAAAGTTGCAAGATGCAGCTTGGCTTTCAAGGGCCTAGATGGCAGTGTAGTTCTTAGTGTAATTAGTCAATTTGATCTTCTCTGGGAAGATAATATTAACTGAGAGGTTTTCCCCATTGTTAGATTTCAGAAAAAAGTTCTTTTTCTTGCGCAGGAGGTGACTATATTTGGCATTAGCAAGCCACATTTCACATTTTGAAAAAAAAACAATCCCAGTTGTACCTAAGACAACAAGACATGTAAGCAAGCCCAGCACAACAAAACATATCACCTGGCTTCTACTCAGTAAGGGATCTGCATTTTGAATTGTCTCTTTCACTGTTATTTTCAGGATTTCTTGTTGATGCACTGATCTATGGTGAGCTTTTGGCAGGGGTGGCTTGTAATTCTGCATGTGCTTTGTGTCCATATTCATTCCAGAGAGACTTATGTTTTTGCTGGGATGTTTGCAGGTCACACCAACAAATTCTGGTTTACAGACACACTCGAACCCTCCCTGGGGATGCTCACTGCAAGTCCCTCCATTCTCACACGGGCCACTTGCACAGAATGAGACACGACTGCTGCAGAGCTTTCCTGTATAGCCACGGGGACAAGAACAGCTGAAACCCACACCAACATCTGTACATGTTCCTCCATTCTCACACGGGTTGGATTCACAGTCGTCTCTATCTATTTCACAGAAGTTGCCAGCAAAACCAGAAGGGCACAGACAGGAAGCATGGGGTGCAAAACCATTGTCATCAATGCATGTTCCTCCATTCTGACAGGGAGAACTAGGAGAGATAACAAACACAGAGACAAAATTGAAGTCCAAAGGAAAAAAAATATTAGGAAATACTTCATATAATAAAAAGAGCTGGTTTTCTTTAGAAAAGCCAATTCCATGTGCAAATCCACTAAAGTCAGTGAAGCTGAATAAAGAATGAGTTTGTTCAATAGCTTTGTCAATACACATTAAAGTATCTTCTGCTGACCCTTCAGGCAGGATTAGTACACCAGTACATAAATTCAACCTGAAGAGCTGTGAAGGGATTTTAAATTATTTCAAACATTTATTCAAATTAAGCTTCTCACTATTTTTATATGCTCGGAGCTATTTAGCTGAGCAGCTACTCACACAAGACAGAACAAAGCCATGAGCAGCATGGCTGCTTCCTTTCTACCTGATTATTCCTAAAGTAATCTATATATTGTATTGGCAGAGCAAAACAGTGCCATAGCAACTAGGCATGAAGCTGATTGGTTTTACTCTGCATGTGTTCCATGACATAAAAAAATTTAGAAGCAAACAGATACTTTCCTATAAACTGCTGTTCAGGCAAAAATCTTGATAGATACAATTATAATAAAAAAATCAATGAGAGAATTTCAGCCTGGGTAAAGAGAGCAGGACCATAGGAAACCAAGTATTTCTACAAACTCTTTTAGTACTTCCCCACTGATACTATGTTTTATGTGACATACATTAACTGAGAGATCTTTTCTGTCTTTACAATGCAACTGAGTGTAATGGCCACCCACTGACTGGCACAGAAGTGTCAATTCAGGGGATCTATGCAAAGTGCACTTGGTCCTTTAGCTGTTCCTGCTGGCTGACAAGGGTCCCTGGGTCCCAGTTTACAAATAAACCTCAAACCCCAATTTTGTGGCAGTTCATCACATATCAAAAAAGTTTTTAAAACTCACTTTGTAAAAAAATTGAAAAAATATTTGGCAAAGTTTAGGACAAACCTCTATGACAACAAAACCTTTCTGAATACTTATGTATCCCTGAAGACATACAGCACAGAACTATCTGATCATTGGAAAGTCCAAGCTGTTATTAAAGGCACCCCACTTCCAGGGCAGAGTTGCAGGGGTAATGAACATCACAGCTTCTAAAGCAGACATTTCACATCTGCAGCAGTCAGTAGCAGCAGGTTTTTATGGAATTCCATGGAGGGACACAGGGATTTAAAAAATATGTTGATGTCTGACTGAAATGACTGTGAAAGAGATAAAAGCTCCTGACTACAAATGGTCACTGGTCAGAACAAGGCTGGGCTAGTCACTATTGCTCTGGGACTACCTTTGGTAGAGATTGCTCCAAACACCTCTGGCTTTACTGGGGACTGAAACACTCAGCAGCAACCCATCAGAAGTGACTGAACATTGTGGCAGAGGAATCATCTGGCTGTTTTCTGCAGCTTCCACTGCTCTGTCCTCTAGTACTTATTGTCCTTCACTTAAGATGTTGGCTGGGTAAAAAAACACTAAAAAGAACATATTGGAAGTCTGGGAGCAGTATTAGGAAAGCAAAACTGGGCTCATTGTTAGTGATAACTTGAGATAAGGACTTTTAACATATTGACCAGCCACTATGTCTTTTTGAGAAAAATATGGAAATTGGAGTTATACAGTCCTTCTGTGGTTATGGCTGTCTTGGAGAATCTAGCACTTAGCTTTATAGGTCCCATGGAAAATTGGACAATCTGGTTTGGATATGAAAATGTGTAAAAGTTTGAACCTTCATGGCTGGGTTGAATCTCAGTACTTTCTAGGGAAATGGGAAGAAATTGCTGGAGAATATAAGTGCAAGCTTTGTTCTGAAATTTTCAGAAGTGTAAAGTATTAAAATAAAAACAGTTAGGGGAAAAATGCAGAATTTTCAAAATTTTCTTTATTTTTACTAACAGAATTGCAATTTTTTCTAATTTAAATATGTTTATATAAATAAAGCCTTAATATTAATTTCCTTGACTAAATTATGTTACTTTGCATTTTTGGCATTTAACACAGCAAGGTGTAGTACATGAAGGGTTAGTTGTGGAAAACATTCCATACCATTCTTCTTTGCTTCCCAGATAGTCTGGTTTCTTTTAGAAAGTACCACTGCTCAGCTTCAAAGCAAAACCTCAAAACATCACACAGAGGTCACTAATACAGATACATATAAACAGACTAAAAACTTTGATTTGTCCTGGTTCCATCTGTGAGCATTAACTAAGAAGCCAGCAGTAATGCTCAGTAATATCAATATTTTTAACATTGCCATTGAGGTAGAGAGGAATTGAGAGGAAGTGAGATGTGAATGAAATGACATCATCTGATGAGGTCTCTTTCTATGATGTGGGATGCACTCCCTGATGGACTTTTTATTAGCAGACATGGAGTGCTTATGCTGACAACAGTTGTCTTTTTGAACTAAATGCAGATTTGCAGAGCCTGCTGGTATGTTTCCTGGAAAAGACAGCTTCCTAGAGAGAAAGAATCACTGTTTCAAGTGTATTGCTTTCTTGAGAAAAAATGATCATGATTTCTAGGCTAGTTCATCAGCATTCAGTCCAAAAACAGAGTGCCAACACAAAAAAAAAAAAAAAAAAAAAAAAAAAACCAACAACAACAAAACAACCTAGTTTCAGCAATTTTAAACTATAAGATGTTTAAAAAAGTACATGGAATAATCTGTGTTATTTTGCTGATGCTGTATTTTTGGAATACACTGTTTTTTGGGGATAGCTAGTATATATGTCCACACTTAGCAAACAATTCTGATTAATGGAAGTGTAAATTTTAAATGCATGTCAGAAATCAATATTTACCCATTAATAATGCAGGGTCCTTTCTTGAGATGGCAGTTTTTTCCTGTAAACCCCTGGGCACACAGACAAATATATCCTCCATCACCAGTCTCTATACACGTTGAATTATTGGTGCAGGGCTTTGCTGAACATGGGTGAATATCTGCTTAAAGAAACCCAACAGGGCTTGATTAATCTAATAAGAAAGAGTTAGCAAATGGTATACAATACTTCAAATAAAATATAGCTTTAACAATACTTCATCCTGCATTTTATAAATTCTGATCTATTCCCCCCCTTGTTAAAATGGAGTTCAGATTGTTCAACTATTGCAAGCAATTTCAGTTTATTTCTCTCTTTCTAGCTCCTGCTTGCAAAATGTGCTTCAATTGCTCCATTCTATAAAGAAGTATTATTAGAAATAAAATATTAGTATGGGACAAAGAACTTCTACATGTTCTAGCAGTACTTTCACAGTCTTGGCTTCTCCATGAGCAGGATTCTTATAAAGCCATCAGGAAACAGGAATTCTCCCTGCTCCCTGCCCATATCATTATGTGCTTATGAACAAATGTTTCATAAAAACAGAGATCAGCAATTTACAAAAAAATCTGCTAAAATTTCATCTTTTGGCTGGGCTACATTCAACCCTTACATAACTGTTCCAGAACAGAGACCTGTATGACATCTGGACAAAGTCACACATCTCATTTTTTTTTGCAATTGCCCTGCTGAGCCACTTCCCACTCAAATGATTACTGAATTTTAAAATAATTAAAATAAATAAACAAACAAGTGCATATTTTAGCAGGCTACTGCAGCAGCTGCAGAGAAGTGCTAACTGGAAGGTATCTGATGCCTCACACACACATATATACACACTTTCTAAGAAGATAAAAAGGGATTTAAGGGCATTTATATTTTACTTCCCAGAGTATAACATGAAATGGAGATGATATCATGAAGTACTGCATAATTTTAACCACAGAAACCAACAGCCTTACCTTTCAAATACAATCTTCTCTGAACAAAAAGTTCTATTTCCTAATGCATTGGCCTGTTCTTGTTGCAAGACAACAACTTAGCATGCACTTTTCACAAGGACCAAAACAACCTTGAATTCTTTTTGGAGCAGTGTTGTTTGCCAGCTATTTTCACAGACTCTAAAGGCAGCTAATAAAACATGTGCTTTAATGGAGGTGAAAACATGAACTTTGATTAAGGAGCATGGAAACTCTCTAAAATGCATATATATGAATAAGCACATATATATATTACTGTCAATAATTTATTCAGGTATTTAATTTTCAAACACATCTTAAAAGGGTGTTGTATCAGGTTCTTTTAAAACATGATACATAAGTAGCCTCAATTAGCCCATTTTCTCTATTTTATTTTACCTCTCAAATGGACAACCACCAAGTGGTAACTGAGATGAAAACACAAAAACAGGATGTTACATTTGTACATATGAGTGGCCTCAATCCCATTATCCATAATTAATAGCTGCATCAAACTAAGCTGTCATGCTGCAGTACACAAACAAACACTGAGTGTTTTATGAGGAAGATATGCTCAGTAGTAGTTTGTCAGAGGACAATTTTTAGCCCCTGTCTCATATATTCATGGCACAGGCATTAGAGATTCCTGTACTGTACAGGAATTCCTGTACTCTCTGATGAGTTTACCGACATGTGGCCTTGGCAAAGCAGTCCAGTGACAAGCAGGACAATTTGCTCCCAGCTCACACTGTATGTTGGCTTTTTAGCCAAATTGGGGCCAGGACTCCAGTAGGAGGTCAAGGACCTGCTAACAGGACTGTGTAGGCACAGCCAGGGGTCACAAGCTGACAGATCTGATTTAGCAGGGTGGATCAAACACTCTGACTGGGCTGTCATTTTTTCCTGGAAACAATTTGACTAAATTGATTTTCCCTTTGTTGTGGTCAGTGCTTGCCGTGGTGCCTGTGCTGTGCAGTTTGTATCAGCCTCACAGGGAAACTGTGCTGTGCAGCCTGGTTCCAGGGGCTCACACACAGGATTCCAAGGCTGTGTTTCCACAGGATGAGAAGATGCCACAACATCATAATTCACTTGGACAGGCTCCATTGCACACAGGTTAGCCAGCAGTGTCAACACCAACACCAGCTCACAGGTGTCTTTCTTCAAGTGCCTTCTCTGTCCATGTGACTGCAACAATAGTCACAAATGCTACCACTGATTCTGCCCTGCATGTTTACAGTGGATAAAGCCCAACACCTAACCCACATGTCTCTGAATTACTAGGAAGGTCATTCTTGACCTGAACTGAGAACCAGGCTGCCTGTGTCAAAAACAGCTGCACAGCTGGAGGCATTAGCAAACCAGGTGGTGATCCAAAAGTTCCAGAGAGGAACTTTCATGATCAAAGCCAAGAAGATCATATACTAACTTTTCTACAAAACAGAAAAGGTCCAAAACATCATCAGTCCAAATAATCTTTTTTGCTCCCATGCTTAGCAAGCAAGTAAACTCCTAAGGCTATATCTCTATTTTAGAAACAGTTCAGTTGCTTGTAGTGACCAATGCACTTCAGACCCTCCCAGAGTTTTCCATTCTAGGTTTTTCTCCCTATTTCCTAACCTGATCAAGTTTCATTTAATGCTACCTGCAAATTAACTGTAGCTACCTGCAATGACTTTATACAGGCAGGAAACTGACACCAACTTTTGGCAGAGGATGATGGGATCAGGGGCTGAGCAATATCCCATTTGAAGTTTCAGTGCTTTATTGGGTCAGGATAGCAATTTCTATCAACTTCCCAGTGGCAAGGAGAGGAGGAGGAGCATGCTTCTCTTGATCCCTTATAGCAAACAATACATTTAGAGCAGGTAAAACCACCGAGATGAAAGACTACCAATATAACATTGCTGTAGATGAAAAAATAATTATCTTTTTGGCTGAAAATTCTTGGCAGGTCTTCATGGGGATCTAAATTCAAATCAACAAAGAAGACTCTCAGATGCCTCTGAGTGTTGAGAGAAATAATAGTTTCTGCATTTAAGCAAAGGATACCTTTTTTGGTATTATAGGACTATCTTAATGAGTATGTGTTAAATTAATGTTTTTTCATAAAGATATGGGTTCAATTTTCAATGTATTATTTTGCATTCTAAGTAGCAATTGTAAGAAGGAAATATTGCAAGGCTCAGAATTGCAAAGATATATTAACAGAAATTCAGCTATGAAATTAAAGCTTTTAGAAGTAGCTGTCAAGATGCTACCTTTAAAAATGTGGAAACCTTTAAAAAATGTGGGTTTTATTCACTGATAATCAACAGAACTGAGCCTCTTAAGGTGGCTGAGGGGGAATTATTCTGTGTAGCTTTAGAAATCTCTGACTATAGATCAGAGAAGGACTCATTCCTCCTCATTAACTCATTCCTCCTCATTAACTGCAATGAGAGTCTGAGTGTCTGTCTCAGGTACAAACACATATGTGAGATGTGTCCAGAACAACATCTGAGAGTTTAGAGTCACATCTGCACCACAGATGTCACCACTGCTACCATAGCTCCTGCAAACATTTAAGAAGCCTCTCTCTGCTCATGCATGCAGTCAGTGAGTCCAGGCTGCAAAATCTGATGAGTAAATGAGTACCTTAGAACCAACTAAATTCCTTGTCTCTGCAAGGATGTGACCTACCTAAACTCTTCTGATTCTTTTAGTCATCTTGAAAATCTTATGCAGTTCAAACTGTCATCAATCACGACCTTGGCTATGCATTGGAGAGCTCAGACATGCTCTATAAGTTATAAGCCATATACAACAAAAGCCTGAAAGGCATGAAGAGAAAATGAGGCCCTGGACACTTTTCCTCTCACAGCTGCAGCTATGTGGGCTGAACAGGCATGTGGTCCTGGATGCTCATGTGGTTTCCATCTCATCAGATCTCTCTGACTGAACATTTGCCTGTGTCAGCCAAAATAAACTATCTCAACAAAGGCCAATTCTTCAGCTTGCTTATGCTAAGCTGGCTGATTCTGACTGACAAAGGGTGAGAGTGTGCACATGGAGCTGTTCTTACCCCTCAGACCTGAGGGGGAAGTGGCAGCCTGCTCAGGAAGACTTTTTTCTCAGTCATAGTAATGTTACTTTACTGAATCATCACCAATTTAAGTAAAGAAAAAAATAAGCATGATGTTTTTCTTTCAAAAAATTAAGAAAATAGCACAAACATACATGCATACATACACACACATATATATATGTATATAAAAATGTGCTACATAAATATTTAAAATTATTAAATGCATACAAGACAACTTGTATGTTGATTAGAAGGACTAACATGACAAGAAGGGAGCAGTTGTTTGTTGACCTTGTCCCTGATAAACAATGTTTAAAATAGAATGAATGTATGCTTTGTGTAAACTCACACATATGCCCATTTACAAAAGATACTGCATTGCTTCTGCCTAAATTACTATAGAAGTTCGAGGTTTATGTGCTGCTGCCCAGAATCTCCTCATTATCTGGAGCTAGCATTCAATACTTTAAAATGAGTTCTCCAGAAGGATTTAGCGTGCCTCCAACACCAGATGGGGCTGCTCCCCCTCACTTGCTCAAGGAGAGAAAAGGATGTGCAAACCTATGTCACAGAGGCTGCCGACCCAGCCCTCCTCACAGATGCACTGCCAGGGCTTGGCACAGCTGCCGTGCAAACAGCCAGGGAAAGGAACACACTGATCACAAAGTGCACCCTGCCAGCCGGGTTGACACCTGAAAGAGATAAAAGACAAGACAGAAACATAGGATATTTTTAATAAATATAATTAAAAGGATGACTCCTTTTTTGAGGCACAATAATAAGCTTTTTGCATATCAAATTGTACTATTTGAACAAAAGCATGCTATCAGTGCTTCTGGGATACAAGAAGCACTTAATGTGAAAACCATTTCATTCAGCAAGAAAAAATCCCCAACAAATTCAAACTAAATAATGTAAATACTTAATACTGGAAAAAGCAAACTAAACATGTATCTAAACATCCATGTTCAATGATTCCAGTTACTGCTGTATCCTAATAGAGTGTTATTTCATTACAGTTCCATATTTTCAGAGACCAAATCATTTCAGTTTCTATCTCCCTTACCAGGACTATGAATTATTGAAGCTGTCCATTCCTGTGCTAATACCCCTGTCTGACAGATCTTTTTACCTGCATTCACTGGGAAATTCACAGAATCCATTCTCTGGATGGCAGCCAGCTTTACAGTTCACGCCTGGAAGAAGGGATTTATAACATCAAACCAAAAAAATCAGCACGGAAAACCCCACATCATGTCCTATACACGTTACTGATGTTTTGAAACAACCCAGGCTGCAAAAATGTCCCTTTTCTTTTTTTCTTCAAACACATTTGTGCATCGTAAAATTTTAGATTAACCTAATCTGGAACATGTTAGGGAATGCTCCTATTGGGCAAGTGAGATGACATGCAGAATTAATCACAAAAGAATACAAAGTTACTTTAGCACACTCAAAGTTCATGTAATAGCCCAATACATAATTTTAAAACGGTAATGTAAGAGCAGATTCACGAATGCCGTTTTCCAAACGCATTGTTTCAGAACTACTTGAAACACAAAAGTACTTTCTGTCAGGAAAAAAAAAAATCCATTTAAAAAGACTTACAGTAAAAGTGCTGAATACATTTCAACACTCCATCGGAGGAAAATAATAATTTTCATTAAATCATCATAAATAATGTGAGGAGCAGAGACTTCAGTCGCAGTTTTTGTTCAGTGTGTTTGGTTAAGGGTTTGAACCAGGCAGTGCCCTCGGAGGGATCACGGCCAGCCCCGGCACCATAAGCCAGAGCAGGAGAAGCGCGCTCCGTGCGCTGCCGAGGAAAAAGCCCCCGACGGCAGCAGCATCCCCGCGGGAGCAGGCTGGGGATGCCTTTGGCGTGCAGGGGCTCCGGGAGCGCTCCCGTCATCGCCGCTGCCCCGCAAACTCCCAAACTTTCCCTCCCGCCGCGCTCCCCGCGGGCAGAGATGCCGGAGCCCGGCTCCCGCCCGGCTCTCTTACCTGGGGCTGCGGGCAGCACGAGGGGCAGCAGGCAGCAGCAGCCCAGGATGCCGGCGGCGCTCGGCAGCCCCATGGCCCGGCCGGGGCCGCTGCGCTGCCCGCGGGGCTCGGCGGAGCGGGGCCGGGCAGGCGGCACCCCCGCCCGCAGCAGCGCCGGGCTCGGGCGGACGGGGCGGGAGCAGGAGCGGCGGAGGGCGGGGAGGGCTGCCCGCCTCCCCCGTGCCGGGGAGCTGCCCACGGGCCGGGCAGCCCCGGCCGGAGCCGCCGCTGCGAGCCGCGCTCCTCCCCGGGCCGGCCGCAGGAGCCGCGCACCTCCGGCAGCTCCGACAGACACCTCCGGCGACAGACACCCCGGCAGCCCCGACACCTCCGGCAGCTCCGACAGACACCTCCGGCAGCCCCGACACCTCCGGCAGCTCCGACAGACACCTCCGGCAGCCCCGACACCTCCGGCAGCCCCGACACCTCCGGCAGCTCCAGCCGACACCTCCAGCTGCTCCAGCAGCTCCAGCAGCTTCTTCACCTCCAGCTGCTCCAGCGGCTCCGGCAGCTCCAGCCGCTCCAGCAGCTCCACCAGATCCAGCAGCTCCGGCAGCTTCTGCACCTCCAGCCTCCAGCGGCTCCAGCTGCCCCAGCAGCCTCTTCCCCTCCAGCCGCTCCAGCAGCCCGGCTCCCGCCGCGGGCGCGGGGGGAATCCTGTAGGGGCGCGGGAGTTCTGGGGCGACGGGGGAGTGTGAAGCACGCCTCTGGTCTCCTTAAAACTTAGTCTGTCTGTCCGCAAAGACTTAATCTGGGGCTTGTCTTCAGAAATCTGAAAAATTCTCAGTCATTCCCATCAGAGCTCCAACACTTTCAGGAAAGACTGAGGGAAGGCAGGGAAAATATAACACTGTTCTGTTTCTGAGGCTTGAGAATTCAAAAAAGACCCCACCAAAACGCCCCAAAGTGTACCTTTAGCAGTCATGGAACAAACCAAGAAAAAGCATTACTTTTACCACAAGACAATTTAAATCCTGCATTTTATTCTGTGACTGTACATTTTTCTTTTATATCTCTTTATTCTTCCTTTGTGCAGTCCCTTAAGGAAATAGATTGGCTATTTCTTATTCTTTATATTCCTTCTAGTTCATTATTTTCTTTTAAAGAAGTTCTGCCTGGTTTTTAGGATTCCTGAGGGACCTGTTTTTTGCCTGCTGATGCAGTACTTTCTTCCACCAAACTTTATTTACTAATTTGCCTACTTTTATGTGAAGCAACTAGAGATCCTAATACTATGGTGAGAAAACTACAACGGGCTAATTCAAGATTACCTGCTTGAAAATGCACACTGGAAAGAACTCATTAGTCCATGTAGTGGTATTTCAAGACAATGATGTCACGTAGGTTAAAAAAGGTTGCTGCTAGCTGTACTGCCTGCTAGTTTTAACCAAGAAGGGAGGAAGTGAAGGACAGAAAGAGTAGAAAATGAGGGTTAAGAGAACACTCAGGGAGTGAGGTGTGACAGGCAGACACTGCTTCTTCAAAGCCCTCCAGAAGTTTGGTATCTAGGATAATCTGTGCCTACCTGACTCCACAGGCACAGATTGCCTTTTCTGCTTGTCTTGCTTTCCTTTTACTGAAACATTACTTTACTGTTTTGAAAATATTACTTTGCCTCACAGCTTTTGCTGTAGCTCACCAGACCAAGCCTTGCTGGGGTGTTGTCAGTGGCACCCTAGAGAATGCAGAGTGCTAATCCTTTACCGTGTTTTTCTGTGAGCCTGTCCTTCTGTAGGGTAAATATTAGCAGCTCTTTGTTCACTTCGATTTATTCTTAGTTATTTGTTCACACTCAGGTTGTGATAGGCCCAATCTTGCTTATTCTTCTCATAGGTGGTAAATTCTCTGCTTGCTGATGCAGAAGCCCTGCTACATTAGACCCTTTTTGCACCTTTGGACCAAGAGATAACCTGGGTAGTTAAAAAGTTTCCAAGCATTCAGTGATTTCTGTGATATTCCAGTATTACCATGACCAACTACTAAAGGGGGACTTTAATCTTTCTGCCTTCTATCCTAGAAATTTCTCCTTGTCTTCTTCTTTCTTCAGACCTTAAGAGTAAAGAATCTGTAGAATTCATAGGTTCTATTCATACACTCATCAATGTCAAATTATCTTCTCTAATTTGCATTGTAAATAGAGGCTCTGACACATGATGACACATTTCTTCTACTTTCTGAGATAACTACCAATACCTGTATTGTTCAAAACTGACATCTTACAAAAATCATTAGGAAAATCTGGTTCTCAGAATGCTGTATACAATGTTATAATGGCCATTGCAAACTTCAGTTTTTGTACACTCCTTGCTTTTCAGGCTTTTTTAAAAATAGATACACTGTTAAGCAAAAACTACTTACTTTTTAGAACTCCTTACTCTCCTGTGTCTCAGGGATGCCTCTTAGATTGCTGAAAATAGGAAGAAAAATCTCAATTTTCTCATGTCTTCTACTTTCTTCAACTGTTATCTAAACAAAACTTGCTAATTTTATTTCTAAGAGGTCATAATCCTTTTCTTTCAGAGCAGAGTCTGCCTGTTGGAACAGAATCTATTCAGATACTAATCCAAAATAATTTCGAAATAGAGACCCAGCATTCTGTAAATCCAGGCTAATTCTCTTTTGTCCCCTCCTTCCACCCGAGTAAACCAAGCTGAAAATAATTTTTACTTAGCTTGTTTACTGCCAAAAACACTGTGATCCAAATCTCCATCATCTTCACAATACTTGAAAATTACATTAACTGTGCTCTGTGTTTCAGATCTTAGTGATTTCTACTCAGCACAATTTTTTTTTTTTTTTTTTTTTTTTTTTACTTTTTGGGTCTTTCCATTAGAAATTGGAAAGGAAAGAATCTCATGTAATAGATGTCTAGGTATGGAGATCATCCAAGGTGTAAAGACTGTACTTACCTCTTCTCCTAAAAATACTTGAGTGGTGAATGCAGGTTGAGAAGCACTGGTTCTAGGCATCTCCTAACTGTGATTATTGGGAAATAGACAGTCATGGAAAACTTGGGAGATTTCCATTGGAACTTATTATAGGAATCAGAGGCCTCAGATTATCCAAGAAATTGACAGCAACAACTGAATCCAGAATAAAGTCTTTAAAGAGCCTTGTCCAGAACCTATACAATATTTCATTTGTTCCAAGAAAGTGGCACACAATTATCTTTCATTCTCAGACAGGAATAAGGAACATATTCAAGGACTGAGATATTGGAAAGAGCCTGAGAATTTAACTTGGCACAGAAACATTGAAACAGAGTTAATCCTTCTGGTCAGCAACAGAAACTTTGCAAAGTCTGAAAATGCAGAAGCAACAAGAAATCCTTGATGTTCTGTCCTGGCTAGGAGTTCTTTGCCTACTGCTTTAACACTTTCTGACTGGAGAGAAGTCAGATCAGATTTTTATTTCATTGTTGCAAGAATCTGAGGCTGGAAAATCTGCATCAGTGACAAGAAACACAAAGCAATCAATTGGTATTACAGCTCCTGAGAGTTCCTGAAAACTCTAGTAGCTGGAATCTGAAGCTGTCAGCAGTGTCACAAAGAAACCATAAACCAAGTGAGGGGGTGAAATAACTTTGGTGAATTTGGACTACCCTTATACATATTGCAAAGAGAAAGGGAAAAATATCAATTACGAGGCAGTGTCACCCACCTGGCACTTTGTGAATTACTGTATCAGAAACTCTGTCAGTGGAGATGTTTATTTTTCACCCCTTGAAGTTATCTCATCAGCCATGAAAACACACAGGCATTAAGTTTTAGGGCCTGTTGCCTGGTTTTACAAGTTTGTACTCAATGAGTGCTGCCCATTAGAAGAAAGCTCATCAGAAGCTGCTGGAGCCCTAAGGAACCACTTTTCCCTCTTTCTGTAAGGCTGTCCCATCCTTAGGTGTGCTGGGACCAGATGGACTGAACCAACCCACAAACTCGCTGTGTTTGAGCAGAACATCCTCCCTTTCCCTCTGACCCTTGCCATGTCCCAGATGCAGTGACATTTGTCCCTCCATGCCAGCTCATGAGCTGACTCAGTGCACTGTGCTGGCAGGTGACTGACAAGAAAAACATGAAATTATTTCTGCTGTCACCATATCCTTTTCAAAAACATTTCTGCACTCAAAAAAGACAGCAGGTGACTGCCTGCAGACATCATTGGGGATACAGGCTCCTCGTCCAGTTCTGAATCAGGGCACATTAGCCAGAAAGCTTTTCTTCACAGAATAGATTTCACTAAGCAGAGAAGTTGCAGATATCACCAGTGAGCTAGAAATTGCCAAAATACTTATTTTTTAGCATGGTAAATTTTTTCATTGGAATGGTAACCAAAATGTGTAGAGCTAAAATACACAGCAATAATTTACAGGAGTTAAAGCCAAGCTCATTCCCTTGCCTAGTACTGAAAATCCTCACAGCCTCCCTCTCTAACTATTGTCAAAGCAGTAGCTCAGTGCTATCTATCACCCAATTACTATAGCACAGAGAATTCTGCCAGCTGTTTTAGAAAGTAAATTATATGAAATCTTGGCTGCTCTGAAGACTGAGGCAAAACTTCCATCACTAGAACAGCTTTCTACTGTCTGTAGTGGACTTGATCAGAAAGTAGATGTGATTTTCCCCTTTCTCTGTGTTATAAATATCAGAGATTTTGCCATCCCTAAGATCATTGAGTGTCTAAGTCTAGCCCTGCTTTGATATCTAAGGGATATAGTCCTAAATGTAGAAATTTAAAATATTCAGTAAGATTCTACATTCAAAGTCTTTACTCTGTCAGATGCATGAAATTAGCAATTAAAATACAGGGTTAAGAAAATACTACATAAAAAGCAAAGCAAGAGAACAGCAAAAGACTTTATTTTTCTAGTACTTTTCCCATCCTGCTATTCACAGCACAAAAGATGAGAAACTGGAGGAGCATAAGTATAAAATAAAATATATTAAAAATAACATGATTCTATCACTAATGCAAACAAAAATGAAATCTTATCCTGGGCTGTTACAAAAAAGGATGCATGTGCATTTAAAGAAATCTAAGCAAAGGCATTTTTTAAAGACCTGAAAGAGTATCACTGTCATTTTATATAGTAGTAGTGGGGTGCCTGCTCTTGAAGTATAGAATAACATAGTTATAGAATATAGAATAACATGTTCATTAAATGACAATGTGAGAATCATGACTAGATTTTTTAGTATAAAAACATAAAAATTATAAGAGATACATCCATCATGATGTGTGAAACCAGAAAAGACAAAAATGCAAAATCTTGTAGTGGACAGAACTAATGGCCAGTACTGTACTTGGAAGAAAGATTAATTTATCCTGGGTATATAGACATTTTTTTCTAACACTGAGGTTGATCAGACAGTATGAAAATTTGTCATCAGAGTAGAGGCAAAATAATTCATTGAATGTCTTTAAGGGAATATTAAGCACACTTACAAGGAGACTAATATAACACCATCATTGCTTGAAGAAGGTGTTTGCATTGGGTTATCCAAGATGTCCCTTTCTAAGCCATCATTTGTGGTCCTGTGATATCTTTGGTCGGGCAAACATTCCTTTGCAAACTGGTGTTAAAAAAAGCCTGAATCCTGGGGATTTTTAAAAGGTATTTGACAGCCCCAGTGATGTCACTAGTAATTAGGAAGTTTTTATCATAATGTGTTCAATACATCCAACATGCTATGAAAACTTGGAGATGCAGATAATGTTCAATTTGTAAATCACATCACCTTGTTATGTTCTATTTTCCTGCAGTGTGAAAGATTTTGTGCAGTGAATACAGGTGTAGATTCTTAATAGTCAGCCAGTAAACAGAACAATTTTTTGGGCTTTGTTAGTAGTGTTGCTTCTTAAAATACATTTTTAAGTACTTGTCTGAGGCTGGAAAAATAATTTTACTTCCTACATAAAACATAACTAGATCTGAGACTACATTTCTGGACAGGGGATGACTGTGTGTACAGAGGGGAGAAAGCAAGAGAAGAAAAAACAATCTCTGTATTAAGGCACAATGTTCTTATGGTTTTCTGAATTGACAGAACAAATTATTCTGCCTTCTGGCTGGAAGGGATATTTATAAAGAAAAATGGACAATTCACTGCAAGACAGACATATCCAAATGAATAGTTTAGTTTTATCTTCATGGAGTTTGAAATGATAGAGAACCATCAAGGACTAAATTTTTGAGAGAGGGAGAAATTCAACATTGAACCACTGTTCAGATCTTTTGGAAAATTATCCACATATGAATAATCCAGAAAGAGAAAGCACTGTCATATATATCTGAGTGTGTATAAAATCTATTTAAATTCAGTCTTTGTAATAGCTTTCTCTCTATGCTAGCTATATATGGAGAATGAACAGGAAAATAAACAGATCTAGGGGAAGTATATAACTGAAAAATAAATGCATGAAGAAATACCTTATAATATTGTCATTTATCAAAACAAAATAGAGGTACTCCAACAATTTACAGCTTTTCCACGATGAAGACTCCAGTGTGTTCTAATACTGACAGTTTCAACCTGAACTCTAATACTTAGAGGACCCTGCTGCTTTTAAAGCTTTCAACTGGCCCTGATGGAGGCTTTAGGTGACAAAAAAGAAATGAAAAATAATCCGCATGCCTTTCTAGACTCATTACTGCTGTCAGAGCTCTAGTTGCTGTTCAGTCTTTGATTTTGTCTTGATCTCAGCTGGATTTTTTGCAAACTACAGAAGCAAGCTGTTATTTTAAGTCTTAGTGCTTTCTCTGATTTTGAGGCATTTTAAGGGAAAGATGCTGCATTTTCTTTCATTATATACAAGCTGTAGCAGATCCATTGTTGTTATTTATACACCCTCACATGTGGGTATGTTCTGCTGATTCCATCACATGCCAAAAATGTTTCCGGTGTTTTTGATTTGTTTTTCTTCTGACAAAGAGACCAGATCATTCCTCTACCCTGTGTTGTTTGGTTGGTGGTTTTTTGTTTCAGCTTTCTCCAAAATATATGATAATTTTCTCAAACTTCAGATTTTTTTCTTTTTAACATACATCCACTAATTCTAGAAATCAGATGAACTTAATGCTGTCATAGTCCCATTTCATGGGTTTTTTTAGTTGTCCCCTCTTATATTATAAACATCTCCATGCTGTAGAATTCTTTCCTTTTCCATACTGCTTCTAATTAGTTTTTCTTCTGCTACTTTTTTTAATGTGGCATCATATCATTATGGTTTTCATTGCTCTCTTTCTAATGGTATCGTTAAGCTGTAAAATGGAACCTAAACTACATTCTATTTGCATTATTATGGTTACCTTGCATTTTGTCTAGGACTATTTATCTTTAATTTGTTACAGGTTATTATACAACCATAGCTTGAAAATGGTCAATTTGGATGAAATTTCTACTGTTCTCTATCAGTGCATTTTTTTCCTCCTGGGTAAGGGACACATGAAGAAACTGCCTCAAGAGTATCATTCCACTTGTAAATGTGAGGATGAGATTTTATAACAATTGGTGCCATAAAAATAATTATTTGAGAATTAAAAAGAACTCAAACCAGAAGGAATATCTGAGGAGAATAATAAAGCAGAATATGCCAGAAGCAGTCCTTTCTGCTGTAGCCAGAAGCTCTTTCCCTCAGTCTAGCATCAAGGCCAAGAAAAACAGAGATTGGAAAATTGTCAACCCTTTATACACAAGTAATATCAAGAAAGTAATTTTCACAAAGATATACAACCTGTTTCCTTTGGTTTAGTTCATGTCTCAGCTCTGCACTTCCCAGGAAATTTTTTTTCTTTCTAGCCTTATCTTGAAAGAATTTTCAAGTGAAGAACAAATATTTGTTAATGATGCCACAATAATATATTTTAAATTGTTAATAGTGGGAAACACTTGCAGTCAGGAAGTCTGAAATTTTTTGCATAACAAAAGTATGACTTTTTTTCCCTGTAATTCCAGTGTCAGATCTAAAAAATATATAACTCTGAGAATGCAATTTTTAGTGAGAAATTTTCAATGGAATAAATTAATTACTTTAGTAAGTTTATCTGGTACTTAGTAGATATTAATGATGAATGTTCAGTGATAGGAATTATTTTATAAAACACAGTGTGAGATTAATATTAGAAATTAATTAAGC
Source organism: Muscicapa striata striata (assembly GCA_030060385.1). Taxonomy (NCBI): domain Eukaryota; kingdom Metazoa; phylum Chordata; class Aves; order Passeriformes; family Muscicapidae; genus Muscicapa; species Muscicapa striata. Next base: position 720,092 of record JAREIS010000055.1, read on the forward strand.
AAGAATGTAATTGTTATTGTTGTGCCTGAAACACTTCCATTCCCTAGTGGTGAAGATTAAGTGAGGTGTCCAAAGCAAGGCTGAATTAACTGTGGTCTGTTTTTTCCCAAATCAGTTCTGACTAATAGGATTTTTTGCAAACCACATAAAGGTAAATAACTTGATAAGCAAGAATGAGTTTGCTGAGATCCTGCTTTTACACTGCTTTGCTGTTGGTTCCATTTCAGAGAGAAAAGCTGAGGCAGAGAGAAATAAAGTAACTAGTTCAAACTCACACTTGTGGCTAAATCAGGTATGCATGATTAGGTCTTCTGCATGCCTCTTTCTTCTTCTTAGTATTATTATATTTAATAATAAGAACCTGAATAATAAGGTTTACCTTTAAAGTGAATCACGGACTAAGAAAGAGTAAGAAAGAAATTAGGCATAAAAAGAAAAGGAGCTATTTGATACAGGCCATGTTAAAAATTGGAGCTAAATGCAGAATTCCCTTGCATTCTGAATTTCCAGTAATGGCTATTGGCAAGGGAAATACTGGTTCTTTGTGTCAGAAGTGGGCACAGTTTCAGTTTCCTGAACTAATATGACCTATGGATCTTCTGTGCTCATATTCTTGGAACAGTGATATTTTTATGTTTGTCTGCTATAATCTTTATTGGTGCTAGCATGAACTATGGTAGTTATACATTACTCTCTCTTGTAGGTCTTCTGTAAACTAATTAAAGGGTTCATCTGCATATTGCTCATGAATTTGCATGTATGCACAATTATGATATTTCTCTTCCAAGTGCAATAATTCTTAGGTATTTTGTTTAAATGTGTAATTTTCCCACTATTCTCTTCAAATCTTCAAACAGAAATGTGTCATAAATCTTTTGAATCCTGTTCTCTTGCATAATGCAATAACATTAAATCACTAAGTTTTCAGATTTAGTAATGTTCACCATTACTACCAGTAACAAGTCTCCCTGTTATACCTTATGAAATTAAATTTGTAGATGATGGTAAAGCAGTGGATGCATCAGGGCTTTGGGAACTGGAAACAGAACAAAGAATCTGTAATATATTACATTATTGCTGGCTTGCATTTTGCTTACTATAGGTAAAAGCCTCCAGTAACAAGGAAGATAATAAATGGCTCTCCCTTTAACTGCAGCTTTGGAAAGAAGTGTAAAGCAGGTCTGATATGCAAGACACAACAGTGCTTTCATTTATGTTTTCATAAATGCAGAAAACTACTGATTTTTTTCTGATATGAGCAATGTCTTTTATTACTATTTCATCTGTTTGTGTCTTTCTTATGTGTTTGTGTCTTGTTTGTATAGCTGTGTCTTATTTTGAGTTTATAAATTTCTTTGTTCAAAGGCTGTCTTTTTACATTCCATTTCTAAAATACCAGTCTCTGTGATGGGCTCCTAGGAATTTTGACAATACTAAGATGATGCAACATTTGTGTTGCATTAAGGACCTTGCTACTGCCATCAGGACTATAACATGACTGCATAGGCAACTAAATAAGAAGATAGGCAGGTATTTTTTACTCAGGAAAAAAATGTGAAAGAACACAATAATGAAACAACAAAGTAGGACACAACCACAACAAAATAACCTGACCACGATGATCCAGGAAAGAATTCACTATCCCCATGACTCTGAGGGATGGGCCTTTCTTATTGCTTCAGCATTTGTTTGTGTCTGTTGGAGAAAGTAAGAGTATGTACAAAATCTGTGTAATGTTCTTATATTGCTTTTGAGGCTGAAAAGTCAAGTCCTCAACAGATGGGAAATGATGCCAAGAATTAAGACCCACGTGCAAACTTAATTTGGCTTTTTGTGATTGTGCTTTCTAATTCCATCTGCAATCTCATCATTACATACTGTGTTATTTCATGGCACATCTGCCTGATTGAGTGCTCACTTTTTAAATAGCTTTTCAGTATTTTGTTTACTCATGTGGCTCCTGTGCCTCACCTCTTGCATTTTTCCAAACCTGTTCTAAAGAGTTGTTGAACTTTTTCTGAGAGTTCTAATACTGTTTGTATTAGCATCCAACAGCTACAAAAATAGAAATGAACATATTTTCAGAGCATCTCTGTAACATGAGGCAGTACTAGTACAGCAAATTTATATCTGGAGGACAGAGAAACAAAAGAAGCAGAAGAAGCCCAGTTCATACTTGCTCTGTGTTGCCAATGGAAGACCTTTTTCAGTGCATTTAGCACATTAGACATTCAAATCACAGCTCTCAAAGATATGAAAGGCGATGGTGAAAGCACACCACCTTATCAATTCAGGCTCAAGTAAGAGACCCAGATAATGAGTAGATGTAATTGCCACACGTGAATAGTTTGGCTCTTGCCACTTGCACTGTCAGCAGTATTGTAGAGAGAGGCATGGTAGGACATAACTCTGCAGAAGCTCTAAAGCAGAGGTCAGTCTTTCTCCTCCTGCTCCCCTCTTGTACAGAGCTTCTGACCTGTGGGCCTGTGGACTGGACACTTTTCATAGCACAGCCATGGCTCATTTTCACAACCTACTGCTCCATTACACTGAGCCCTAGTTCCTGTTGCAGTTAAAGAGCATGGAATTTATTTAAACATTCCACCATAAAAAGCCATACAAGTGAATTGAAAAAAAATTGCAGAGAGAAGTGCAAGAAGTACATTGCAAATGGTTGTGAGCTTCATGATACTTAAAAAGTAGTTTGCAGCTACTATTCTGACTTTTGACATTTTTTGATGGCTTGTTTATTTTTAAATCAGAAACAGGAGCAGAATATGCCATAATGTGATAACAGCCTGATGTCTTCATGGTTTGCCTGCATGTTGGCAACAATTCACAGAACTCTGCAGCTTGAAGCTGGGGAGGTAATTCCTTGTAGTAGCAGATTGTCATTCTTGATGAAGCCATGAGAGCATTTGCTGAGGAGTTTTACATGTATTTCCTGAGAGCATGTGAATACTGAGAGATGAATTTTTAATTCCATTCCAGGCATAGTTCTTGCTGTTTCTCCTTAAGATCAATCCTTTCTGCTCCATATTTCCAGCATTTCTTTGTTAGAGCATTTTACAACTCGGTCTCTGTTATGCTTTCCTGGATTTCTCACATCAGAGTTCCTTTAGAAATATTCCCACTTTCCCCTTTCCTAGACTTTGTGCTGTTCCTCTCCTTCAGTCCTCATGCTCCACCACTGCTCTCTGGGCAGCTGAGCCTCTTCATTTACTTCTCCTCTCACTGCCTAGGGCTGTCTCCTGTACCTTCCTGTTCTCACTTAAGTGGTTCTTCATTTGCAAATCCACACCCTGCACTATTTCACTACAGGCTCCCTTCCCACAGCCTGCTTGCCCTTCCAGTTCCACTTCACCAGCCTCTGGGACTATCATAAAATCTAGAACCCTTCTTGTTTCTTCTCATGTGTTCACACTCTGAAAACCTGTACTCACTGGCTTTGAGTCACCTTTTTATTCTACAGGAAAGATGAGAAGGGACTCATTATCAGGGTGTGTGGGGAAAGGGGTAATGTCTTAAACTGAAAGAGGGTAGACTCATATTAAATATAAGGAAGAATTATTTACTGTGAGGGTAATAAGACACTGGCACAGGCTGCCCAGAGAAGTGGATGCTGCATCACTAGGAATGTTCAAGTTCAGTTGAATGGGGTTTTGAGCAACTTGGTCTAGTGGAAGTTGTCCCTGCCCATGGCAGGGGTGTTGGAGCTGGATGATCCTTAAGGTCTCTTCCAAGCCTATACCATTTTATGGTTCAGTGATTCTGCTCATCATCTTCAACTCATCTTCTCATCTACTGGTCTTGGGTTTCCTCTTGATCCAGCTGGCATCTCTAGAGTCTGCTTACCTTTTTCAGACTATCTCAGTCTCATCCTCTCCTAGGGGAACACTGCACTTCAGTCTCTGGCCTGCAACATGCACAGAATAAACAATAACTGTTGAGGTATTATCTTGCAAACGTTAAGAATTTTCTGTTGAGATGTACAAATGATAATTTTTTCAGGGGTTATATCTTATTTGAAAAAGAACAGATATTCATAAGTAAAAAGGACTCATGCTCTGAAGAAAACAGCTGCATGTCCTGATAAACTTTGTATCCTGCTCTGTACTATGGGGGTAGGGCAAAGTATGGGAAATTTGTTTAAATTTTTTAATAATTACCATAATTTTGGCCTATGTCCATGTCAACCCTATCCTGAATCTTGGAAACATTTAATGAATTTTGGCTGAAAGTAATTATGCAAACTTCAAGAAAATAATTTCTTCATCCAGATGTCTGGCGCACACAATTCCAGCTGGAATAGCTGTAAACTTGATTAAGTTCTCACCTGTCTGAAAGCAAAGCCCTATGAGAGAATGTGTCTTGCAGTGTGAAATAGAGGTGATTCAGGAGCTATCAGAAGCTATGGAGAGTGGCAGGGTGTGTGTGAGCCTATAGGACCATGGGAGCAGAAGATGAAGTTTTGACAAAGAGTTATTACAGAGCACAGAAGAAAATGGGAATGAAACGAACTGTGAGGAAGGAGAACAAGGACAAGACTGGAGCAGTGAGGAAAGCACAGGACAGACATAGCTGGAAAAAAGCAATGTTCAACCAACATACCACCACACAATCCTCATAGAGCTCCCTCATCCACTTGTCCCACTGAATCACCACATTGCCCAGGTATTCCACCATAACACTTGGCTTGGCATCCCCACGTTTTTGTCATTGTTTTAGTTGTGCGTTTCTTGCCATTATCTAGTAATATATAGAAGAAGAGGAGATCAGTGCTGTTTCCTGGGGGTTGCTTTTGCTCCTGAGCCCTTGCCTGCCTGCTGAGGTCATGGACCTGTGCATGTCCCTGTCCCTGGGCAGGCACACAGACCCAGTGCTTCCCCAAGAGTGCCCAAGAGCAGGTTGGGAAGGAAGCTTGGCTCAGTCTCGCAGGAGCTGAGACACATTCCTGCTCGTGCAGTGATTTCTCCCTCACACCCTGGAACAATGGGAATGAGCAGGAGTGGGATGACCCATTTGTTTGGTTGCCATGACAATGTGTTACCCAGTACAGAGTGCTGCTCAGAGCAGCCTTGCTGCTTGGCTGCTGTGGGATGGTGAAACTCTAAAAAAATCACCTAAGAGATCAGCCATTGTCATTTCACTGCATTGCATTGACCTCTACAAGATGAAAGGTGCAGCTCATCTAAAGTGACAGAGGTCTGCTCTCAGAGTTTTAGCATTTGTTTGAAAAGAAGGTTATGAGTTTTTCCTGAAGAGGGATTGGATGAACAAGATGCAGATTTATTTATTTTTTTGAAATTCTAAGGTTGGGGGGTCATTTAATTTATAATGCTGCAAATAAAATACCTAGGGAAACCAACAGTGTCTTATAGATACAGACAGAACTTCATTCAAATTGCAGCAGAAAGAGGAATACTTTCTCTGGAGTGGAAGCTGCTGAGATCTATAAGTGGGTATGCATCAGAAACATGTGTAGATATGCCTGAGATCTGATTTTAAATTATGGATTAAAACTGTTCTGTATGTGATATTCAATACAGGCAGCTCTTGCTCTCCCTACTATGAGCAACTACCTCAGCTGGAGTAGAATGGAAAAACACTTCACCACCATCTTATTATCATCCAGAGATAACTTTCCTTAAAGAAACACTGGTTTCTCAAATACAAATCACACAAGATATATGCCTTTAAGGGCCTTACTGAGTCTTTGAGGCATTTCCATATGCCTTACTTAATGTTTCAGCTTGCTACAAGACAAAGATGACTTTTATCTTTAATTTTGTATTTTTAATAGAAGGGCTTATGATATTATTACTATGATTATTATTAAGGATTAGAATAATACTTGGTATTGCTGTAGAACTTAGGTATTCAAAACAAGAGTCTTGTACCAGGATTTGTACATACTTGCCTGTTTTTATTTAAACAAATGTAGTAATTCTTTTCAAAATGTGTGTCAGTGAGCAAGTATATAATGTATCCCTCTAGATCAGATGTAATTTATTTATATTCTTCAGGAGATTTGGGAATATACAACTGTTCCTGTCTCAGGGAGGGATGTGCTTTGCAAATCTCTATTCCCTTGACAAGAGCAGCTCTTAGCAACAGGTGATTTCCTATGTAACACTCCTGGATCTCTCCTCCCTCTGTTTATTTGCTGTTAGCAAGTTTGTCTCTCCTTGGAATTTTGGTTCAAATTGGCTCAAAAACAACATCAAAGCAAAGTGTTGCATACACACGCAAGTAAGAGATGAAACAGTGAAGACTTGCATTTGGGTTTCTCCTTAGTATACGAATATTTTTACTCATCAGTTTGACTTGCTTTTTAAGAATGAAGAGTTTCTCCCCCTTTTAATGGAATTTGTTTCAAAGGAATTTTCTGATTTGTATATAAGTGTAAATGGGGTTTACCTATTGATGGGGTTTACCAAAGATAGATGTTGTGAAAGAGAAAAAAACAACAGCAACAACAACAACAAAATTGTTAATATTACAATTGGTTTCCTAGACAACATGTCAACCAAGCAGCGTGCTGTGCCTTAGGAATGATATTCTCCAGTTTAGTAGTCCTACCAAAACCATGCTGCTGCTTCCCTCCTGCTCCAGTTGAAAGCACAAAAGGCAAACATTGTGGGTTGACATGAGAACAATTTACTGGAAACAGCAATGAGATAAGAAAAGGACCAGCAACAGTAACAATAGTTATAACAAAAGGTATAAGACAAAGAAACGACTTACACAGAAAGCCCTCAGCAATTCCAATCAGCTCTTCCATGACAGTGGAAAGAAGGCCCTTTTCCTCAGAAGGGAGAGACCCTTTCCCTGCTGCCCCTGGCAGTGGTGTGAGGTGGTATCAAATCACATCAGGCCTGGACCCTCATGGCAACTGCAAAAAATAACCCTGTCCCTGTCTGAAACCAGGACAGTGGCACATGAGGATTTATTTAAGTGCTAAAGTTGGAAATTAAGGTGCAGGAACTGTAACCTTGGTGAGAAGCCAGTTAGAGGAGGGATGGCAATAGAAAAAGTGGAAAGGGAAAGGACCTGGCTGGACAGAGGGAGATTACTGGAGTTCTTAAGTATTTTTCCAGGTTAACCTTGTTTAATATTTTTAGTAATGATCTTGGCACAAAAATTAAAAATGTGATGAGGAAACTCCTCATGTTGCAATTGGCCAAGATCAGATTTCCTAAAAAGAAAATAAGACAGGTGGAAGCAAGTAGATTAATAAGAGGTGAAATAAAATGGAGTTAAATTAAATGGCATGTAAGTTTGTTCATTTGAGTACTTGGATTTTAGAAGTCAGGAGCACATCCATGGGAAATGACTGAGGGGAATGACCAGACCACACTTCACAGGGGCTCTGTTACTGATTGCTGCTGCCAGCGACACACAGCTGCAGAGAAAAGTAATCCATGAATGGGCACTGCAAAATCTTCTTCATCTGAAGTGTCCCCACAACACAATCAGTTATTTGCATATGGTGACTCAGAGAAGTGATTGTTGTATGCTTCAGAGGGAAGGAAATGGCAAGACCTGGGGAATAACCAGTGTGATCAGAGGAGTTTGCTGAAGTCAGTCCAGACTGAGGGCAGCTGCTGTCTGTTAGGGTATCACTGGGGACAGAACAGTTACTTGTACAGGGGATAAAGCCAGCACCAAATCAGATTGTTTTGAAATGGTTGTTAATTAAATTTGTCTGGAAATTTGAAGAATATTTCTGAAATGGGGTAAACCCACTGTTTTGAAATTGTTACTGTTTGGCCTCAATACCAACCATATGATTTGTCTTAAGGATATAATACTTTCTCCCGTTAGCCTTGTCAAATGAAGAATGATTGGCTTCTAATGCATATCCTGCAATTCAAGGAAATATGTCTGTTTCCATTTTAAGATTTGCTTCTTTCTTGTTACTTTGGCAATTATCAAATGCTACTAGCTGTTTCCAAGTACTTAGAAGCAGAAAATCTCTCTCATTCTTTCTTTTTTTAATGCTGTTATAGAAAACAATTAATTAATTTGTTTATGTCTACATATATAGGGTGAGTGAGGATGGCTTGTTTATGTATAAATAAATGACTGAAGGGAAACTAAATCATATTAAATGAATGCTACAGTTGGAAAATTTTCTGAGACTCGCAGTTAATTTTGTTTCCAAAAACTGCTTCCAAAATGTCCTCTCATTTGAGGTCACACATTCACAAGCCTTGACATCTAAACAGTTTCCTGGGACAGCCATCATGAGAGGTCACTGCACGACAGAGATGAACCATGGGGTTTCCAGTTTTTTCTTGCAAAGGGTTTGTCCCTTGGAATCCAGATTAGAACTACTGTCTCTGAGGTGAAAGCTTGTCTCCTGTTAGTAAGGAATTCATCCTACAGTGTTTACTTCCTTCATGCAGTAGGCTATCACTCTTACAGATGTGAAGTTCTTTTGGTGTATTCCTTTAAAGCAGTAAAACCTTGACTCTTACGTGTTGCATGGATATCAAGAACAAACTGGACAGTAGAGTTTGAACTCCTGTGTGGTTTCTTCAGATGAAAGTCCAGGCTTACACACAGACAGCTCAGTAACAGATGTCTTCTCTTGAAATTTAAGCTGGTGGGTGTAAGAATCAATGACAAAAATGTACAATATCTGAAAAAGAACAGGTACTTAAGAGCATCAAATAAATATTTACTTGCAAATTTGAAAATAAAATCTGATGATTAGTAAAGCATAAATTGTTTTGTCAGAGTCATTCTGGAAGCATTCTTTATTTACTGGGAACTGCTGAAAATAAACACATTCCTGAAACACCTTAGAAACATTTTTTTTTTTCATTCTGATTGGTGCAGATGATAGAATCCTGATGACTCCTGCTTGGGAGAAGTGGAAAATCAAATTAGACCCTTTAGCAGGATACAGAAGAATGGCATTATGAAGAGACCTTACATTGGCCAGTTCTCCAAGAAGGCTTTGCCTGAGCTTCATTCTGGAATGATGTCTCAAAGACTGAAATGTTTCACAACTCAAATAAATGAGATTTTAATGAAACATGGACTAAACCAGTTGCTTCAAAATAGAGGAACATGGAAATGAGTAGGGAAGAATGCAGATATTTACACCCTTTGTATGTCTAGAAACAAAGAAGAAACAGCAAGGACACTGAAGAAACAACTGGCAAAAGTAGTCAAAACTACGGGTAAATATTTATTAATTCTCATGAGAAACAAGGAGTCCTCCAAAAAATTTGTAAGGTCCACTCATTAAGAGGATATTAAAAACATGTTCAGAGAACACAGAGCAATTTCAGAGGTAGTGGAAACTTTTTCTACATCACTGCTCATGGCAGAAGAAATGAGGGATATGCCTCTTGAAAAACCATTCTTTATGGGGACCTCATCAAGTGAAGTGATTCTGAAGGGATGCTGGAACTGACTGAAAAAATGAACAGTCACACATCCCCAGGACCAGGGTGTATTCACTCATGGGATCCAAAAGAAGTCAAGGATGAAGTAGCTGAATTACTAGTCATGGTGTATGCCCTTTTAGTTAAATTGTATCTGTATCTGAAGACTCAGGCGTGATATTAAGTCTGTTTTTAAAGAAGAGAAATGAAAAGAAAATTAATAGAAATTATAATAAAGAACGGAATTAATGGATATGTGATACATTGGATTTAACTGGCAAGAGTCTTGGTTCTTTTTGTGAAGGAATCAATATGGGTTTTTTTTTGTAAAGTGAGGCTCTTTATTGCAAAGCTTTTACAGTTCTTTCCAGAGTTCAATAAAAATATGGATAAGGATTATGTGATTGATAAATCCTTAGATTTTCAGAATGCTTATGACAATCTTTCAATTTTGCTGCAACTTTGTATGTGTAATGTAGGAGATGGAAGGGAAAAAAAATGAATCATTGCCTTACCATGGCTATGCTAATGTTCTTCTGATGTAGCCAAGATGACTCTTGCCCAGTCTATCCTTGCAAGTATGTGACTGCTTCTATAGTTGGAGAATAAAACAGAATATTTCTGAGTTGCAACAAACACAAAGCAATCCCTTCTGGCCCTGGTGTATTTATTACCACCATCTGACAATTCCAGATTTCCACTCTCTGTTCCTCTAAAGAGTTTCTCAATCTGTGCATGAAACGAGGGCTCACTGCTTTGAGAAGGTCTCTCCCTTTAGGGCTGCACAAACTCCACTTCCAGTGGTAAACCTATCCCCTGACAAGCAGGAATCCTCTGCTTCCTAAAGGGGCCAACATCACCCAGTTAGTCCCTTCATGGAGCATGATTTAAAACAAGAAAAAGCAGCCATAGAGAGCTCGTCCATCACAGCTATGAGCAAATGTGAACATTTCTGCTGGCAAGAAAGCGGATTAGCAGGACAGCTTTGGAAACATCTTCCACCAGGTCACAGGTGGAAATGTCCTCAGTGGGCTCAGAGTCAGGCAGGCTGCTGAGACATCAACTCATCTTCATCCTGGCATAACAGATGTTGTTTGAGAAAACAAAGAGACAATATGAATTGTTCAGGGGGACCAGAGAGGGACATTATGCTACATCTGCCATTCAGATGAATGTCCTGAATTAACTGCGATCAAATAAAAAGTTGTTATTCTTTGTAACTCACATTCAAGGCCTGGCAGCTTGATACCTACAGCAGGGTGCCCTCTGTGGAGCAGATATTGTGGTGGCAAGGGGTCTATCCCTCTATGTCCTCGACAGAAATCTACCTGATTTTATGTCCCATTTATGCCACAACTGAAAAGTAGTCAATTTCAGATGACAGGAGCTGGATTGATGTGTATTACTTTCATTTCTCAGCACTGTAATTTTTGTCATCTTTACTTCATCTATTCTCTTGCAATCCACTGAGTATCATTGGAACACTAAGACACAGTAATTTTCATCATTCACCCCTTCAATTCACACTAGTTTTTTCTCTTTTTTCTATGGGATGGACAATACAAGCGCCTTTCATTGTTTTGCAAATTTTATTTTACAGTTTTAATTTTGTCTACAAGTTGTTGATGATATTATTTAGATATTTCCAGATGTTTTAATCTGAACAATGATCAAAATCCCAATCCATTACTGAGTTTAAAATAAAAACAGCTGATTCAGCCTGCAGATTGACCGTATCTGTTAGTGTAAGCAGCAGAGCAGGCATGACCATGTGGTGACAGACACTCTCCTCAAGTTGCAGCAGTGTGTGCCTCAGAGATTTTGTGAGGGGTATGGCTGTGCAGAACAGAATATGGGGAAAGGGATCATCAGCCAGACATGCAGTTGTACAGATCTCCCCACATGCTAGAGGACCATGTTTCTCCTGTTTCATCTCCTGTCTGCTGTGTGAAGGTCAGAGATGTGGCTTAAGGTATACAAGAGATAAAAGTGGCAAAAAACATAGATGGTGTAAGTTGGTGGAATAAAAGATAGCTATATTTTCTCATCGTAGTGCTGGAAATATTTTGGCCAGAGCTAAAAATCAAGCTGTTTATGTCTTAAATGTGTGCTATGACCTTTAGGATTGGATTTTTGTGTTGTTGGGTTTTTTAATAAACCATGTATGTAAAAAACCCCCTGCTACTTTCTGTTTTGTTTTTGTTTTTGTTTTTTTCCAGGCATAAAGAGACCATAGGTTTTAAGTTAGTGTAAATTATTTCCTTCAAGTTTTATGGTTATTAATTAGCTAATTTATAGAGCACAAGAACTGGGGTCATGTTCTTTGGAATTTGGTGATGGATAGCTCCACAGGAAAACATCAAGTATAAGCAAGAAAACCTTAACCTTCAACACAGGAAAAATAAATAATCTGAAAAAGTTACAGGAAAAATCTGTAGAAAATGGAATTTGGTGAATGCAGAGGTGTGACTTACTAAAGTCTTGGAGAAAGTTGAGGAAAAATAAACACTTATGCTATTGCAGCATAGGAACACATCAAAGATATTATTATTATCCTTTTGTCCTAATGAAAGATGCCATAAGAAATCAGAGTGAAATGTGTTCCAGTAAGCATAATTAAAAGGACAAATGTGTAAGATTAATAAATGGAAATATGCAAAGGATATGTTTGCTCACTCTGGTGGGAAGTGATACTTTAGGAGAAATATTCATATGAATCTTACACAAGGTTTACAGAAACACTGAACACTCCCAGCCTTATTGTCCCAGAACACGAGGGCAGTGGCTCATGCTGATGCAGAACCCAAATGTGTTTTAGCCACAAACTGCACAGCAGGGCTGGTGACTTTAACACTGGGGTTTGCCTTCTCTGTTGGTAAGGACAGATCATGTCATACATCTGAGCCTTTCTACTCATTTACCAGCTCTACTTCTGTCTCAGAGAAGGCAAGGCTGTGGATGTGTCTGGGATTTCTAGTGGAAGGAAAGAAATTTAATAAATTAGTTTCTGGATGAGTCCAATCTACATAAAGTTCCTGCCCCATGGAAAAAACATTTCATCACCTGTTTTTTCAAGGTTTTCTTGAAAGAACTCAGAATTACTGATTATGAACTAAATTTACAGCCTGGATTGGTATTCTTCTAGGGACATGTGGAGTTCTTGAAGAATAAAAGACACAAAATTCAACCTTATTCCAAAAATTAAAAAAATTTTACTAAAAGATATGTCTTGGTTCATGTCAGTGGGCTTATGATTTCATATATTGGACACATTTCTCTGCTAATTACCAAGAAAATATTCTGGTGCAAATAAAATTTTCAGTTCAAATAGAAAATAAGGGTTTAAAGTAGAAAGTTAACCCTAGTTTATTCCTGGAACAATTAATGTGCCAAAACCTAGGTATTTTTGTTGACTGCCTTTAAAAAGAGAAAGAATTCTTTTGTATTTCCATGCACCCATTGTGGTCACATAAAGGCAAAAGCAGAATAAAAAGCGTTTGCTTAATTTATACATCCTTGTGTGCTTGGCTATCTGCTGTGAAATATCATTTTCTTTTAGTAGGAAGCCACAGGTATTGAACTGATTGGTACAGTTCCTTTATGAGATCTTGCTGCAAGTTGGGGAACACTTTCTATTTCACAGCAGGTCTGTCTTTTAATTTGAGTAGCTGATGCACTGGCTGGAGGAAGGAATAGTGAACTTTTGATTTCAGGCAGCTTTCCTGAGGTACACACAGAGGAGCACACAGATAAAGCAGACAAAGGAAGGGAAAAGCTGTAATTGCAAGGCTGTTCAGGCTGGATGGCAGCAAGCTCTGCCTTAGCTCTGCTGGAGAAGGATGCAAGCAAAGGACAGTGCCACACTAGATGTCAGCTGCTCCTGCTGCTGGGAAGAGCAAGGGACAGCTTGGCTGCACCATCTCTGCTGGGAAAACCTGGTTAGGCACCACTTTTTCACCTCAGGACCTGTGTGGTAGCCCTGTTCTGTTCAGCCTGACCCAGCATATTGACCCAGTGTCATCACCCACTGACTCAGCACCATCACCCCGGGGGGACCTTCAAAGGCTCAAGGGCTGGACCCCTTTTGTGAGCCCTGTGCAGCCAGGAAGGAGAAAGGAAGATCAGAGCTGCCTTGTGGATACCTCCCTGAAGGTGCTGGGTGGGTAGGGGTGGATTTTCTTTATGTGACAGTGTTTCTTTAAAGGGAAGAAGGCTCTTGCCTCATGACAGCAGCTCCTGGAAGGGCATTGACACTGCAATTTTACAGTTTTGCACTACATGCTAAATGCACTGCATGCTTTTCTCAATTAGTGTTCTCAGTTGCTTTCTTCCTTTCTTTCTAAAGAGTGTCTGAGAGATATCTTACAAAACTACCTGTGGCAGTTTATCTGGGCTGGAAACAGGACCAAAGAGCAAACTTCACGTCCAGAGAGATGGTTGAGGAAGGGTGAGATTCAGAATTGTGCTGGCTTTTTTTTGCATCCTGTGTTTTTTTTTGCAGCTATGGAGAATTTCAAAAGACTGATTTAGGGCTTATTGCCAAGTACTGGTAATGCATCCCTATATTCTGTGCTGTCGTGGGGGACTGCAACAAGATTGTCCTCAGTGAAACAATTGCCCCTACTGGGCATGTAAAAAAAACTAGGTTGTCTTCTGCAAAGCAAATCCAGAAATGAAGAATAAAAATGTAAATAGCTTATGGCTTACTCTCTTCTTAAGAAAAATAATGGAAGGGAAAAGGAGGGAGCTTATGACACACTAAAAGCTTGGATGATGCAGAAAGTCAATTCTTGCTTCTGTCTTATAATAAATACACAATGCTAGTGAGGATATTGGCTCTCTTTCCTGAGGAAACCCAGCATGCTCTCAACAATTCCTGTACTTTGCCAGGCAGACCTCAAAATTGCATGGCTAAAAATATAATATCCTTCTTTCCATACATGCAGATGGTACAAATAAGTAACTTTTTGAGATCAGATAATTTAAAGATGGCTGAAATTTTCAAAGAATTATTTTAGCTGGAAAAGATGGGTTTCTACTAAGCAGAAATATCTTCTCTCAGAAATTTCTTATTTTCATTATAAATCTGAAAAGGGACCACAACTAGAGAAAATTCTTGTCATGTTTTGAAAATATTTTTTGCTTTCATGTTTTTAAATGTGTACAGAAGATTTAAATGGTCTGCAATAACTCTTCTACCTTTAGCTAACACTACAACACATTTACTAAAGACTTTTTAATAACGTGGTAAGAAAATTTCAGTCATTCTATAGAAATAAATGATTTTGATTCAATATTCCAACAAATAATTTGTGTCATCCACATATGAGAGGATATCATCATCTCACATTTGCAACAAATAACAGTTTAGGAGAGGAGAAAATTATGACCCCTTACTATAAATGGTCATTTTTAGCCTTCTGACCATATGCATATCATCTGTGTGGAATTCCCTATTGTTTTAAAAGGCAACTTGCTTGGCCTAGTGCTGGGATAATACCTTTAGTTACATTTCCTCTTATGGTTTATTCAAGGGTTTATTCAACCCTATTCCCTAGAACACTCGTATAACACAAGCTGTAGCTTCAAAAAACCAAACCCTTAACATAATATTAAGTATTATTATAGGTTTTCATTAAATCTCACTAAAAAGAGTGGACTGCTATTACCACAAGACCTTGAGCTACATTAAGAAACATGTTCTGATCCTGTTGAAATCAGTGGTTTCTTCCACCACAAATGTGTGCCCCTTGCTGCACACAGTGACCTGCTCAGAGCCAGGTGTGACAAGCCAACCACACCAACAGCAAGAGCTGCTCCATGCAAGGCACTGCCATGAAAACTCCTAAGGATTTTCTCTGTCAGTTGGCTGGAGGATGTCCACACACCAGAGCAGCCAAGCCAGAGAAGGCTGCTGCAAGACCTACACTTTGGTCTAAGCCATTCCTTTGACATTGGCCAGGAGCAGGACACTAAAAATGCCACATGGCAGGCTTAATGCTAACTGAAAGAGCTGTCAAAAAGTTACTAAAGGAAAATGTTTATCTTAAGTCCTCGTGGGTGTAGAAACATCACTTTTCACATGCTTGCTAAAGCATGGACAGGCATCAAAGAAACAAATGCCTTCATCACCATTCCTTTACTAAAATATATCCCTCAATTATTTCACTTTGAACTATCCAAATAGGAATAAAAGTAAATATAAAACAGGAATTATGAACAAGGCTTATTGTATTTTTCATTATATAATTTAGCAAATGTTTTTTTCAGTACATATTAATTTGTCTTGTAGAAGACTTTTGAACAGACAAATCAAATTAACTCTTCATCAGGACACAGAAGTCATATAGCTTCATACTGTGTCATTGTGATGTTCTTAAAATAGAAAGCTTTTTAAATACTTTTGATAATTAACAAATGAAATATTAATTGCACATATCCTTAGTGGGAGATACTGAGGATGGCAAAATTGAATTACTCTCTCGTGCTTAACAATTTTTTTAGCTTTGCAGAAAACCAGATGTGTTGAAATTGGGTCCAGACAGTGTTAGCAGACTTTCTATTATGTCTGTCTGTATAAAGTTTTGTGTTTAATGCAGGCATAGGATTTTGCATGTATGCAACTTATTTCAGGATTTCCTGCTGCCCTCTCCTACGACCTGGAGCTACTTTGAGCTAAACAAGTACTAAGGGAGGAAAAGAGTCCTAGTGGGGACAACTAATGGCAGGAAGGGAGGGAATAGAAGAACCTGATGGACACATTTCATTCCTTCTTTAGCCTGTGACCTAACATACAGTAAAGTGAAGAAAGAACATCCTTCAGCTGGGTTATGAATTGAGAGAAATCTGTGTCATAGTTTATACAAGGCCTGGCTGACCTCAAACATTCACACAAAGATTCCCAACTTGGATAGATGAAGAACATCTGTAAGGCAGATGTGACAAAATAATGTTTTAGCTGTGGTTCAGGATGCTTTTACAGCTTCTATGGAAAACCACTGAGTATCTCCTCATATAAAAACACATATGAGTATCTCCTTCCTTCTCTCTCCTGTTAATCTGTGTTGGAGACAGGATTTGAGAGTCCAGAATGTCCCAGGAGTCACCAAGCCTAAGCTGTGGTGGGCAAGAGGAGCAGTGGGAAGCAGTGCAGGATAATACAAGGGGAGCACTGGGGGTTTACTGGGTTTGATGCTCACTTGCTAAACTGCATTTTTAGCAGCAGATTTCCATTGGAGTAGAGATCAGTAACACATCTAGAGGAGACCTCATATTTTCATTGCTTGAAATCTCTTATTTGGTCTCAAATTCCTGACAAAATTCTTAAATCTTCAGCAGCCACTGTCTTGGATGCCACTTGTGGGCTACATTTCTCAGTAGGTATCTGAAATTCTGTAAGATATCACAGCCTGCCCTTCCTAGCAAATTCCTTCTCAGCATTAGCACTTGATCTATACTTTCTGGTGTGCTACTGTGAACACTTTACACCAGCTCTGTTTCATGCCTTTGGGCTGAATGATAACTAGGTGGATTAAATCTTCTTTTCCATGTCCTTTACCCCTTCTCCATTACCAATCTCCTTTGCTTTCATACTCCCTCCTTTCCCAGCCCTTTTCATGTCTTCTTCTCAGTTCCTACAGCAGTTCCTCCATTTTTCAATTATCACCTGCACAAGAGCCAAAAAGAAGCACACACGTGTGCCTGAAACTATTTGCAGGCAACATGCTCCTTTTGCATTAAGAGGCACTCTGGAGGAGAATTGTAGAGGTAATAGGAGTTTTGCTTTGGGTTTTTTTGTTTGTTTTGGTTTGGTTTTTTAATTCACATTTTTATCTAAGGGTGTTTCTTACCTTATGTTTAGAGAAGGGAAAATTCATTTGTATGCTGGTGCAAGTGATAATAAATTAGCTGCCTAAATCCCCAGTTCCTATTCTACTGAAAAAGTAAGAGACATGGTTATTAACATTTTATGCAGCCTGTGGATAGAAATAATGTATCCAAGGTCAATGAACAGCTCCAAGTTTTCAATATTGAATTCTTTGGCTGCCTAAAAACAAACCAGGTTCCTCAAGGCTTGCTACCAAAAAAAAATTAAAAAAAAAAAAAAAATTGCTATGACAAGAGGTTCCCTTGGGCTCAGATCACCATAATAGAGCCACTTTCATGACTGTGAGTAATCCCCTTTGTACCCTTGTAAATAGCCTGAATTGTGCCCATGATGGTGTAAAATGTGGCTGCTAAGACATTTAGGGTACAAAAATCTACAGCCTGGGTATTGACAGGTCCTGGAGCTCTTTAGGACTTTTTCACCTGTTGTGTTTTTTTCTGGTTTGTTGTTGTTTGTCTTTTTTGTTTTAGTTTGATTTTTTTTTTTTTTACAACTCTTTATTATAAACAGCATTGTATTTAATAATAGCAATTCTTAGCCCAGCCTGGTTATGTTCCAGCAGTTTCCAAGAGTCATGATTTTCCTTCCTATGAAGAAGAGTTTCCAATGTTGAAATCACTCCTGATCACTACAATCTCTTTCACACAGGCAACTGCAGCTCCTACCTCACTTTTCTCTGACTGATTCAACATTTCTCTGAGTTTCTCACATTTGTTGGGGAGAGAAGATTTCTAGAAACACTCTAAAAATATCCAGAGGGAACTACATTCTCCAACCTTGGACATTGAAGCCATCAGGCATTGTATTTTTGTCATTTTCCATCACATTATTCTTACTTGATTGTTTTTCTGACTCTTGGCACAAAATTTTAGCATCTGGTCTTTTCTGAGAAGTTTCTTGAATTTGTATTTCACTTGGATTTCTATTTTCATGTCCATCTACTCCCTTTCCTTCTGCCAACCATCCTCTCCTCTCCTGCCTGCCTGTCTTTGCTTTTCTTTTTATGTTTTGCATATCCCTGAGGATTCTCTCTCTTGTGTTCCAGCTGGGATTTTCAACTTCACACAGATCCCTTGCAGAATCATGGCTCCATATTGTCCTTTACACAATCTTTCTGCAAGCAAATGATTTAGACACATAATCACACTTGTGCACACCCTGTAAAATAACTGCTGATTCCCAAAGTAGCTTTTGCAAAACCATAGGGCCTGCTGGCAGAAAAAGTGTCCTCTGAAGTAACATTGTTATGTAGGAAATACTATTTTCTCAGCATGCAACATATTTTTTTTTTTCTGTGAAATGTGAAAGGTTTTATCTGTGAGTATGAGCAGGTGCAATAGTTTCTCCCCAGGAGCTATAAATAGAAACAGAAAAACTGTATTTTTATCTATCCAAGAGCAAATATGATTTAGCAAATTCACAGAATAAAAAACCAATCAAAATAATCTACTAAGCTATCGACTTATCTGAACATTTCTTGATGTAACTGATTAGACCACACTCAAACCTTCTGTCTGAACACTTGGACACATCTCTGCTGTCTTTATTTTAGTTTTTTTAGTGCAATGCCTCTAAAGGGTAAAGTTCTGTCTCTGTGGAAGAACAGTATATACATTTGTTTGCTAGCAGTCTGCCCTAAGCAGTCCACAAAGTTTCTCATAGTTTACAGAGAGAAAAAAAGTCAGTCTGCAATTCACAGCAAAATACCTTACAGTCTCATATCTAAATGTCCATAAAACAAATTGTTTTCTAGGGAGAAAACAAAAGAAGACAGCAGTTCTGATTCTAGTATGTACTTCAGAGTTGCAATATCAGCTTTGCCTGAACACTGTTCTGTGAAAATATTTGCACTATGTAATTACATCTAAATCACCAATTCTACATAAAATTGATTACAAAATCACAATGATCTATTCATCTGTAGTCTCATTCTGACTCACAAAGTAATGCTGATAAAGTTACAGGCAGGATTGCAGGAAGGCATCTAGTCCATTACCCTGCAGCAAGGGAGAAACAGAGAAACTTAATCTGCTTCTCATGGATGGGTTTTCAATATTAAAAAGCTGCAACTGTGGGGAGTCCATGTTCTCTCAAGGTAAGCTATTTCCTGGTTAATTATCACCACCATTAGAGAGTTTTCCCTAATGTCTATCCCAAATCTCCTCTGATACAATTTAGCCTCATTACTACTTCTCCTGTTCATTGTAGATGCAAGCAAAAATTGATTCTCCTTCTCTTTGCACCAATGTATTCCATAGAAAAGTTTTTCCATTCTAAGGTCATATTTTCTAACCCTTTCGATCTTTTTGTTACAGGCAGTGATTTGCCTGAGCATTTATACACTAAAAACAAGTTTGGATAAGACCTTCTGCAAATTTGGAAACCAAGAGACAAAATCTTTCATGCAAGATTTAATCCAAGTTGGCTGCATAGTAAATGTTAGAAGCAGCTTGTGATTCTTCGCATAAATCTTGCCCAGAACAGGAATAAAACCTTATAAATATCATGCTTGTATACAGATTTCTTCCTGCATGAACAGAAAGCAGATCCACAATTATAAAAAATAATACATCACAGGTAGTATGACTTCAGCTTCTGTCAGTCTCCTAGCCATTAGAATTGTAATAAGCTGATAATTAAAGCCTTACTAAAACAATTTACTGAACAATTAGTACTTGGGTGTGGCTGAAAGGGCTCATGAGGGAACATTGAGCTCTCCTCCAGCCAAGAAAGGAGATGTGAGAGGCAGTGAGTGGGTGTAGCTGCAGATTTCACCGTTTGGCAGGAGCCCAGGTCCAAACACAGCACCTGAGCCTGCTGTGCTGCTGATGTCACTGTTTGCCACTGCCCACCTCCATCCACAGAGCCCCCTGGTGAATAGCCCTGGCAACAGAGAGGCTTGCCAACCTGCTGCAGAGCAAGATTCTCTTCTGCCAGGAAACAGCACAAGAATTATAGTGCATTATTGCCATAGCAAGGCAGGGCCTTGCTGGAGACAGGTTCAGACCACAGCATGAAGTGATGATGTACATGGAAGCTCACAAATCCTAAATAGTGCAGCTCATAGGGTTGATTGCCTGGCAGTGAGAGCCAACAAAAGGAGCAGTGTCTGAGAATGAAGGCATTGCAGAACCTTTCCAGCTGATCACAAAACCTTCTCACACAGATATAGTGACATTTCCACTTGTTTTAAATGGAAAAGATAGGTCCCACTGTTTCTCTTGTTTTTAGATCATTCACACTACAACGAGAAGTTTAATCACCTGAAAAGGATTAATCTCAGTTTCCCACGTGCTCAGAAAAAACACATTTTTTTCCCCTCACAATTTCCTAGTCAGTAATGCTACAGAACATTACAGAATTTATTGTGGGTAAGAGCTGTGGAACATGACCAAAGAAATTGCAGTGAAACATCTAAGCAGAGATGCACTGAGAGCAAAACTTGTGACAATGCAAGGTGACCTTGGCTAAGACCTGGGCTAAGCTGTGCCCAGACTTTGCACTAACATTTAGACTGTGCTTAGCAAGTGGAGCCATATCTTAAACTCATCAGGCTAATAGCAGATGGAGAGAAATGACAAAACTCTACCAGTCCAGGCTGAAAACTTGTGTATCATTAAGTAAAGGTTTAGCTGATGCTTGAGCCTTTTCTGGAGAGGATGCATGAGTCTCACACCAAGAAGTGGAGCAGGGGACTTCTCTGTGTTCAGCAGAAAAGGCAGAATGAAAGGCAAGGACAATGAGACAAACACATTTGTCAGTAAGGGCTCTTAAAGGAAACAATTCTGCTCTGTAACACCACAATAATTAGCAAGATGAAAAGGTGAGACTGCTGGTGTGCTGAGATATATCTATGAGATATATCCATATATCTGAGATAGATCTATCTAGCTTTGTCTTTGAAAGAGGAGATGTTTTGCATCCTCTATTTATTCACAGACTACCCCAATGAATCCTTCCTCAGACTTGGGCTGCTGTCCTAGAAGAGCACAAAAAGTGTTGGGAATTCTGATCACATGTAAACAACTCAGATTGTGACAGTGACTAGTTACAAATATGTACTTAAACTATAAATAGGAAGAATATTTGTGAATGCAGTATCCACCTGGTAAAGCTATTTTCAAAATCAGCCACTTAGACTGAGGTCAACTTTAACAATGTTCATGGGAATTTATAAGCAGATACAAAAAGCAAACTGCTCCTTTTGGGCAAAACAGAGCACCTCGTTGTGGCAAGATAAGAAATCAGCATTTTCAAGATTAGAAAAATATCTTATACACATAAATCTTTATTTATGAAGTTTCTTTACTTCAACAGTGCTTTGTTTATGAATAGAAGAACCAAAGTGATTCATGAACAGTTCCTAAAGGACCAAGTATAGCTTCAGACCCTGGTTGAGCATGGGCAGAGGTCTGCTGTGCTTAAAATTCATTTGGTCAGGATGCTTATAGATATGAGCTGATATGAGCTTTGAGTTCATGAAATCTTTTTCTTCATTTACCTCATCAAGATGCTTGATTGAGTCTTCAGCTAGAAGCCCTTCTATAGTTCATTTATGAAATATGAAGACTCAGAAAATGCTTGTGGTAATCAGGAACAGTTTGGCTTTCACAAATCAGATAGAGTGGATTTTATAGCATATAAAAGGGTGTCCACGTGGAGTATTTCTGTCAGACAAGAACAATTTTTAAGCTTACATCTTTAAGATATTATGTGAACATTATGTGCTGTTCAACACTGTTAATTTGACTTGTATCTTGGTGCTAATATTTGGTTGAAATAAACAATTCAGTAATGATACAGTGTTTATTGTATATCCTCTGAACAGCTATTTATATTCTTCACCACACTGTTCTAAAGCAAAAGCCTGTATTAAAGTGCTCTGCCATCCATAAGGGACATAAATGAAATCAGCCTGACTCAAATGCCCAAATTAAAACAGTCTTAGGGGATTTCAAGAGATGGAAGCTGGGATTGCCTGTTAGCACATAAGTGGCTCAGTGGAAGGAGGGAAGAAAAGTGTGAACCAAGCCAGAATAGGCTAAACACAACTCCTTTCTTGCATGTTTTGTCACAGAGGTAGGTCAAGTATACCATATGAAAGTAAAGCCCTGAACATGTCATGAAACTGGATCAGTTCTCAAAGGAGCAGTAAAGTTCTTCTTGCCTGGCCCAATATCTGGGTAATTAAATACTGAAAGCCCTGTGATTTCAGTTGCTTTCAGGAGACATCTTGTCACAGGTTTTAAAAAACTTTAGCTTGTCTGTTAAGTCCCACCATCTAGGAATATCTGTCCTACTAAATGTTCTTGCTCTACTAGCACTAGCTTTCATCATCAAGGTTAGTTTATTATCTTAAAGAGATGAGAAATATCTTTATGAAGTTACTCTCCAGTTGGGCTTGCATTCCTAAATCACTTAGACATCAGAAAAACTACTTTTCACCCATCTTAAAATATAATTTTAATTATTTAAATGGCACTACAGCAAAGAAAAAAAGTAGGTTTCTCTGGGTGAAGTATCCTACAGAAATAGGAAATTATAATTTTTACATCCTTTTTTCTTTCCATTAGATGATCATCTCTCTGGGACAAAGCTCATCATCTTAACAGCAGTACAATGGTGACCTGAAACATGACTGAGCAGCTGGAGCTGATCCCTTTCAGACAAGGCTCTGGAGACACAGAAAGTGTGGCCTGCAGCTAGAATCCATCATCATTCTGCAGAGGTGTTCAAAAGAAAAGATCCACACCCAATTGCCTAGTTGCAACTGAGCTTTTGTTATCGCCCTGACTGCATAATTCAGTAAAAGAATAGCATTTAAAAATGGATTCTCATATCCCAGGGTACAAATCATTTTGCTCCTGGAGAAGGTCTATTTATGGGTAGTAAATTATTAGCTAGCACTTTTTCATAAGTTTGATACATTAGCTCGCTTTATTTCAGCTACAGTTCATACCCTCAACATCTGAGTCCTCAATCTGAACATCGTGTGCCTACCTGCCTGATTTGCATGTACAATCTGATAAAATTAACAGTGCTTTTGGCTTGCTGGCACAGTTGACTTCTGTGGTCTCCATTTGCAAAATACTCAGATAAACTCTGCAAGCAGAAATTATGTTTGCACTAGACAAATCTGCCTTTTGTGATATATTAGTCTTTATATGTTTTGGAATTATTTTCATTTTTTATATGGGAACAAAGAGCGTAGAAACAACAATCATTTTGTCTCTCAAATGAATGGCAATGCAGGTGACCAACAATTTCTAAAGATAATAATTCTGTCACAGAACTCTTCCTGTGTACAGGAATATGAGGCATTCAAAGTTACAAATTTGCCTAAAGCAATAAATACTTCCCAAAGAGACCCTTATTACCAATGCTCCTCACAGATTTTCCTCAGTATATGCACTGCACCTTCTGGATAGAGACTGCTTTTTAATTTTGAGGCCAGCTGTACCATTACAATATACTAGAAGCAAAGGAGACAATTTTATATGCAAAAACAAGAAAAGAAATTGGTTTCATCTAAAAGAGAATAAAAATCTTTCTAAATTGTGCTGGTTTTCCTTACAGAATATGCCTTTTTTTTTCCTTCCAGTAATAAATTGTTCACACTTCTACCCAGCAAAGGCAGAACAGATAAAAATACAACATGTACACAAGAAAAAAAGTCTTATTCCAAATGACATCCTGAAAAAAATATTCTCTTTGTGAGAGTGGGAAGAGAGAACTGAAATTAATAGATTTGCTTTTATGGAAATCTAGATTTTACAAAACCCCTAGGTATGGTATCACCCGAGCTCACAGAGATGGATGGTGTCTACTAGTTTATGACACCATATTTTTGTGGGGTTTTTTTGTGCCCAAAAGTAGGTACTGTTTTCCTCATAGATAGGCTATCTTCAATCCCCAAGAGCTCACCCAAGTGCACCAGCTTGTGGTCTTGGTCATCATGTGGTCCTGCCACAGCTGTAATTAGCTCTCAAATGGAGACCACATAGTAGAGAAAAAGGGAGTGTCTAATTGTCAATCACTCTGAAGGAGAAACACACCTTCCACTGTGACTCATCACCTACAAGCTGCATATCCCAGAAGAAATCCCCTTTCCTACTCTTTTTAAGAAACTGACTTCCAAAAGATCTTTAGCTCTCTTGGTATTTCTTCAGCTCCTTCTTTTTTTGTGGAATCCACAGTTGGAAATGAACTAGCCATGAGAGGCAAATTATGCTTTCCTTAGGGGAGTCAGGCTGTTGAGATGCCACAAAACAGGAAACTCATTCCATTCAGTGAGTTAACAAAGTTATTCTGAGACAGACCTAGACAGTGATTTTTAGTTTTGAGCTTAGCTGTACCATTATGAGATACTAGCAGCAAAGGAAACAGGCTCTGAAATGTCTCAATAAATCAGCAGTTTGAGACAGGCATAAAACCCAGCAAACCCTGAGGCACACACAATAGACTCACATGTTCCCATATAGGAATTGATCTGTAGGATAATTAACTGTAGGATATTGATCAGTACCTACTGTCTCCACAGCAAGGCAAGGAAGAAGCAGTTAAAAGAGCATACATGTTTTTAAAAAATTTGAAAGTCTAAGGGGGGGCCTTTATATAGGCCAATATTTACATTAAATGAAGACAGAGTTTATATATGTCCCAGCTTAAAGCTCTACAATGGAGGGTACAGTGTGAGAACTTGGCCCAAGCCTGCCTCATTCTTCAGTGCCCATTTTTTATTACCTTGGCCAAAAAGACCCAAAACAACACCACTGACCCTTCCTTGGAAAACTAGGAATGTGATTTTTATGTTTTAGGAAATCTTTTTGGTTCCAATAATAAGAACCATCTGTCTCACAAAGATTGGTTTGGTTTCAGATGTACTAACAGTGAACATTGTTACAGAAAAAAACTATAAATTATATGCTGCTCTGGGAACTCTGGTGCTATAAATGGGTACAGTTTAACCCCAATACCCTAGCAGAAAGCTTAGCCTACTGTGTTTCTTATGTCATCAACTAATAAGACAAGCCACTTAAAGAAAAATCAGACTACCTTTTAAGCCACTGCCTGTCTCACAGGCTGACCTACTACCTGTAGGCATGGTAATTACCACACTTTTTCATATTTTATTGTCCATACTACCCAGACAAAATGGGAACAAAGGCAATTGACTTCAAATTTATATGGTGACAAACAAAGAATTTGATTCTGTACTGGAGCTTTGGAGGGTTTATGAGGTTATAATAGGAAATTATGAGTAAGTGTAAGAAATACAGCAGAAAAGGTATTATGCTAATTTGCTTTTTATTTCAAGACATGGAGTAAGGTTCCAGAGCTGCAGTAACCTGTTCAAGTCAATGGGTCTCTGTTCAGAACAGGTCTTACAGGTATACACCCATACTGACAACCCTTTGTTCTGAAGAAAGGTTTAATGTAAACACAAACCTGGTGTGATCAGAATCAGCACAAAAAGGAAATTTCAATATATTGGTTATCTATCCTACTCATGATGCTACCAATTGTTGTTCAAAATTGGACCAATTATTATTATTGGATTTTGGTAATGTAAATTGAGAATGTAACACATTTCAGGCATTGCAGGATGCATCATTACTACTCTCAGAAATGGCAGTGGTACCATTCCTCTCATCTAGTTGTATCTGCATTAATGGGAATCTGTGTACAGTTGGAAACATTCACATCATACAGGAAAGAGTAAACAAGAAAATAAGAAAAGGGATTTTTCTTTGCTGACTTTGGATGGATCTTCAGAATACAAAGCTCTAAAGAAACACTACTTGACTAAACAGTATTAAAATGACCCTACTAAGTGTTCTCTTCCTCCCTTAGACTTTATATTGGGTTTGTGTGGCCAGGTTTTGGTAGTGAGGGTGGCTATAGGGATGGTTTCTGTGAGAATGAGCTGGAAGCTTCCCCTGTGTCCTATAGAGCCAATACCAGCAGGCTCCAGGTTGGAGATGAGGAGCTCTGCAGACACCAGGGGCAGCACCAGGGGCAGTGGAGAAGGTGCCCAGCTGAGATTCCCCTGCAGCCCATGGTGAGGCAGCTGTGGAACACCATGGAAGGGATCCCATGCTGGATCAGGGGAAGAGTATGAAGTGTCCTAATCCTCTCCACGAGGAGGAAAGGGCAACAGAGACAATGTGATGAACTGACTGCAGCCCCCCATTCCTGTCCCCCTGTGTCCCTGGGGTCAAGAAGGTAGAGAATCAGGAGTGAAGTTAAGCCTGGGAAGAAGGGAGTGATAGAGGGAAGGTGTCTTAGGCTTTAGTTTTTATTTCTTTGTATCTAATTCTGATTTGATTGATAATTTTATTTTTCACAAAGTTTAGTCCATAAATGATGAGTGATCTTTTCCTGTCATTACCTCAACTCACAAACCCTTCCTTATATTTCCTCTCCCCTCAGAAGTGATAGAGGGTTTTTGGTGGGCATTTGGCACCCAGCCAGCATCAACTCATCCCAGACCTCCATAAATGCCAGTAGAGCAGCACACACCAAGTTCTTTTCCACAAGGATTGGCTGAAGAGAACAGCAATTCAAGAAGCAACAGCTTAACTCCAGCCAGTCAGTACATCTGGAAAGCTTCTGGGCACTAACACAGATGCCAGCTAGCAAAAAAAAAAAATGTTGGGGAAAGTGTCAGCATTTGGAAAAACAAAAGCACTTGGTGCCTTGTCCTGAAAAGGGTCATTCATCTGTAACAAACCACTGATATTCAGCTCTTTTGTCATGCCAGTTGGCTCTGGGCAGAAATCCCAAGCAGAAGCTGGCTTCCCCTCCAAGTCTTACAGAGCCTGCAGTCTGCTGTCCATCAGGGAAGGGAACAAAGCAGGGCAGGACTGTGAGCCAGCCCTTGGCTGGCAGAGCTGGTGCCAGCCAAGCTGCCCTGCAGCAGCCCTGTGCTCACTCTGGTTCCTCTGACCAGAGCACAGCCCTGACACCCAGCACCAGCTCCTGCTGCATCAGTCATCTCAATTTCAGGGATAGCTTGGCATCATCTCCCAGCCAGGCCCTGGGAAACTCATTGCCCCTCCCAGAAACAATTTAGCCCCATTGTGGAAACAATTGAATTAAGTTCTCTCCAGCTTCACCATAAATCCAGAGTTCTAAACTGAAGCTGTGCTCAAGAAATCATGCCTATGTCTGTGTATTGAATCTTTTCTTTATGGAAACAGAAGTTAGAAGGCAGGCAAGAATAAGAGTAAGAACAACAAAGTGGATTCAGCAACCTTCTCTCAGCAGTGAATCCTACCCCATATCAGTTATATAACAATGGCTCAGTTTTGCTGTCAAAAACATTGTCATTCTGTGACTAAGAGTCTGTAAAGCAAGACCATGGAAGATTAAAAAATCTTGAATCAAAGGAGTGATTTGGGGATTGTCAGTAACTCAAAGTCTTTAGAGATGAATGCTGACATGAAAAGCTATAAGAACCTGGGGAGAGGAGAAGAAAAAAAGAAAGACAAAAAAAAGCTGAGTGAAAATAGCAGCTTGGCAAAAAAGTTATCAGCCTATTTTCAGTAACATAGTTCTTCCCAAATATTTCCTTAAAGTTTACCTGTCCATCCAAGACTTGTCTGTAATGCCTGTTGTGAAGAGGAAGGGGTAAACCTGGATATTGAGCTGGTGGCATGTTATTCCCAGCATACTTCTATAACTGTTAAAAAATAAATATTTTTGTGCACTCAAAAATTGTGTAAAATCCTGCCTTGATTACCAATAAAGTTACCAATAAAGTAACTCAGAGAGTCGAGCATTACATTTCCAATGATCTGAAATTGCTTTTAGGCCACCTCAAATCTAGAGTTATATCAGTTTCCTTTCTTGACAGTTTGCCCAAGGGAGCCAATTAAACTTTAGAGAATGAGAGCTAGGCTCAAATTCTTCCTTATGCATCATTTGCAGACTTGTTAGCCAAGCTGTAACTCCTGTATATTTGTAATTTTTTTCCAAGCTGATGCATTAGCTGGAAAAATCCCCTTGGGTCTCTAATCCCAGACTGAGTTCTCAAATTGAAAAGAATTCTTTTTTTAATTTTTTTTTATTGTAAACTGTACAAATTTGGTTTGCAGTTGTCACAAAATTGTGATCATGGAAATGTTTAAAAATTAGTTTTGCTTTCATTATTATCTAGCTGTAAGAATTGGTTCTTTCTCACTACATTTCTTTTCAAGCTGGGTTTGTAGACATCAAAGCCCACAGCATTCCTTCCAGCAGTGTCAGAAGCTGCTGGAGTGTGTCCCAAAACCAAAGAAGTCATTCTTGTAGTCAATCTGATATAGAGTGAGTCCTGAGTAATCTGTGCTCTAAGAATTTCTTCAATGCTACATCTATCTTAACCTAATGCAAACTTACATAAAAGGAATCCAACACTGATTATGCTAGAATAAATGAGATCTGGTAGAGTGTTCTTTAGTTTCATGTGGGAATTTAAAGGTTTTTCTTTAATTATTATGGCAATTTGCCAAAAAAGCTGTTTACTACAAGGTGGCCATTTGACAGATTGAGCTGAACAGTGCCAAAAAAAATACCCCAAACAAAAAACAAAACCCACAGAATGCTGGCAACATTAATCTTCCTCTTCCTTTCCAGAAGTTTCCTTTTCAGTATTTTAATTTCTCCATTCATAAATGTTTTTCTTTTGGCACTTTTATAGAAAATTTAATAAGACACCAGTTTCTCACAAATTGCTTCTACAAATTCAGGGAGGGTGAAATTCCTTCCCAAAGCATTTGAAATGGGAGAGAACCCCAAGGCTACTCCATGATTCAGCAGGAGTACTGTGGAGAGCTCCCTTTGTATGCAAACCTGCTCTCCTATGGAAGGGCTTGACTGTCTCAGTGCAATGGTGCTGCCTGACTCCAGCACTGCTGAGGCTTGAGGTCTAGAGCCTGATTCCCTTCTGAGAGGGGAAGAGAAGGTAAGGAAATGCAGTATTCACCCTGCTGGCCTGAAACATGTGTGGAATCTATCAGGAAGCTAATGCAGCATAAATATCATATGGTCAAGGCTCATCTATTGTTATCTTTTTTGAGGCAGACAGCAAAGCCAGCAGCATGGATTTATGGCAACATTCAGTTCAGATACAAACACCACTTCCTAACGTTTTTTTGAGTGCTGCAGATAAAGGAAATGGATTATATTCCCCTCTGTCACACACAGGACTCGCTTGTCTTTAGTGAGGCTGAAGCAGCACAGTCTTCAGCACCAGTACAAAAATGGGTTTCACATTTCACTTTTGCAATAGAGTTTGAATTTCAATGGACTTATGCAGACCATAAGTACAACAGGACTCGACTACACTCCTTTTTCTGGTGGGCAAGCTTGCTGCACTGCAACTATAAACTATCAAAAAGCTTAAAGCCAACCTTCATCCTGTATGAAGGTATCCTTTGAAGAGCTGAAGATTGACTGGTGTATTTACCATGAGGGGTGGGAACAAATGAGTTCCACTGGATATTTGGCAAGATTACTTATTTAGCTGCAGGATTTTGGTATTTCTGCCTATTTACAAAGTTGGAATCACATCATCCCATATTGCCTTATTCTGAGTTTTTTCCCAATCAGATCTGAAGTCCTACACAGTTCCATAGAAGGAGAAAACTGAATAAGATATTTATATGATTAATAGGTAACTAAAGGCAGGAAATATAATTAATGTCAATCACGATGAATTCATAGCATCCAGAACCTGTCAAATCTGATACATTTTTGAGAGAACAAATATAGTTGGTGAATGCAATGGTGTCACTGTAACTGAGATTTCTGTACAGTTCATGGATAAGAGACCATACAGCACACTGAAAAAGAAAGGAGAACAGAAACTGGAGAGCCTGTGAAATGGATTTAAAAGGGGCAAGATGGCTGGTATGGAAAATTAATTATGAAAGGAAAATCACCATCAGATCTCTGCTCCAAGTGGTCTCCTATCTTCCCTTAATTAAATAATGGAAACTGAAGATATTCTGCATCAAATTTAAGTTATTTTAAGCTGTTCTGTCTTTTTCAGTGTAGCACCATAGCTTAGACAGTCTGACACAATTTTTATACTCTTGAGACAACATCATAGAAAGTAACATGTTGGCAAATCCCAGATGATCACATCACAGTGATGCTAGAAGAGTGAACCTTGCCAGGCTATGCTGTGAGAGCACACAGCAGTTTCTCTGGTGTCCTTGTTGCTCTGGCACTTTTGAGCTGTGGACAGAGCTTACAACACTGATACAACCTGGTTGGAGACCTCCAGATCCTGCAGCCCAAAATCTACTGCCACTTCTGGATATTATTGACTCATCCTTCTCTCTGCCAGTATTCACTACCTGATCACAGGAACTCTAAAATTTTTACTTTTTTTTTTTTTTAGGAGAAATGTCAGTGTTCAATTTGCCCATCAGTCACTATGATGATTGTAAATTTCAAGCACCTTGATTCCTTTTATAATGTTTTATCATCCTGTCAACTTTCTTGTCCTGGTCTCTAATTTTTACACCCACCTTCAGTGAGTACTTTTCCTAAAGGAGTTTGCTGCTACTTTATGATTCTGAAAGGAAATCACATTTAGCAGAAACATCTATTTAAAACTGAAAAACAGCTGTTTGAAGCTCATGTACCTGCTAGGCTGCAGATGCAGGTTCCTTAAAGAAAGTAGCAGCTAGGGATCCTCTTGATATTGAGGATTTTTTCCTTTATTGTGAAGACAGGTTACTCCTAAAATCCCCATATAAATAACTGAGTTCTGCATTATTTTCTTCATAGTCTTTCCAGAAACAAACAAACAAAAAATAATATAGCCAGGCAGGTGTGAATTTTGCAAAAAGAAGGTTTGTCTTGAAATAACTATATTGGCAAATCAGCAATATAAAAACATAAAAAAAAAACCCTTTTCATTCCACCAAAGAAGATTTTTAGATGACAAAAGAAGAAAGGGATTTGAGCCACCTACTTCAGAGCAGAATTCATTAACCTTTTTTTTTCTTTAAAAAAAAAAATTAATTTTTTTAGCACCAGATTTATTAACTTATAGTAGATTTGGGAAACAAAATCGACTAGTTCTGCAAAAAATGTCTTTGGTACAAAATTTTCAGTTTAATTTTACTTGGAAATTGTGGTAAAAAAAAATCAAGGAAACAAACTTTTGCTGAATACAACAGCAAAAATTTCATATAATCTCATTTTCTTACCAGAATGAATCAAATGATTCATTTGTCTTGGGAAACTGCAATTGAAAATACAAAACCAGATATTCCTCTAAATCTTGAGAAGAACCTGTAACAAGTGTATAATCTACCAAAAGAGTTTGCAAGCAGTAAAATCCTGCAAATGCATTTGGCTCATTTATTTATAGCTTTTAGGGATCTGGAGGTGATGCATAATACTAGAATTTTATATCTGGGAAAGTCTAAAAGGGATCATTCTAACTCCATCAAATACAAATAAAATATTGCTGGCATCTAATCCACACAGAGAAACACGGTGCCAAATCATTAGCATTTCATTTAGTGAAAGTAATGCCTAAATCTGCAGACCCTCTGGAGAAATCCATCTGTTCTCATTAATCAGGGCATCTGTTTTGGCAACTAGCTATTAACAAGAATTCTTTAGTCTGGGTGAAAAATCCAAAAGCCATTTCTTTATGAATGTGATATGAGGTACCTTGTTTCATCTTTAGCAGATTTTTTTTTTTAATCCTCTCTCATTTCTTGTCCCCCTGCCTTGTCAAACCCACACCTGCAAGTGCTTTACTGAACCGGTGCCTAATCTGTCTCCATCACAGTGAAAGCACACAGATTCCATCTGGGTGATGAGAAGATGGATGTTTAAGCATCCTTCATCAGACACATCAGCCTTGGATAATTGATCTCTGCCTTCACCATCGGTGCACACACTCTCTTGTGTTGGCATGGAGCTGAGTTGGAGTCTCTGAGGGAGTTTGGAACGTTGCTAAAGCTTTCCTTAAAGTTCAGTATCTATAATGACACTGAAGATTATTGTATTTTGCATAAATACTAATAAATGTTAGAACTGAGTCTAAACAACCAAGCAACAGCTGGAAACAAATAACCTTTTCTTTTGAGGGGTGTGTTATTCAGAATGTCTTGATTTTAACTGGTTATAACTTTAAAGAATCAAGTAATTAATTGTGTGATCTTTCCATCATGACATACGTGAACAAATTTCCACCCACTTGTCCTCAAGTTCTGTGAGGAGAAGTAATGTTTCAGCTGGTGAGAAAAACTCCTAGTTTAATTTTATTAAATTAAAAATGATCATTATCACAGGTATGTGGAAACAAAAGCAATTACACCCTCTTTCCACAGCAATAAAAAAAGAGAAAAGAAAAAAACATCTGTGAAATCTAGTCTCTGTCTGCTTTCATATGAAATGTAAATTACTCATGGAGAAAAAAGAGGTGATGCATTAAATTGAAATTTGAAACTGTTTCCCTCACCTCCAATTATTTTTGTTTGATTTGTTACCTCAGTGGAAATGGTAGTATTATTATTAGAATCAACTTCAATGAGAGGTAAAGCACAGTTGTAGTGACCTGCATACATGCTGGGGAATGGGGAACTTGAGTTCTAATTCTGGTGCTGAAAATAATAACTTTGGAGGCCCCCAGGCATTGTGTTCTGGCCTCAGATCAACACTCCATCCCTCTTCAGCAAAGCATTTAAGTCCAAGTGTAAGTACATAAGACACTCTGGGATTTAAGCAGCTGGTTAACTGCTCTGCTGCACTGCAAGGTATTGTTGTGTGCTATTGAACCTTTGAGTAATAAAGGAGACATAGAAGGAAATAGATCTTTAAGGTGCTGCCTGAAGCCTGTGTTAGGATTTGTAATAGGTATAAGAGGATTTGATATTGCAAAAATAAGCAAAGGACACTGGACACAGATATAATCATTTAAATTAAAGAGAAAGAGATGATCCCTGAAGAGAGCTCTAAAATCTGTCATTTGCCTCATCCTTGGTGAGCCAGAGAGACTTTGATTATGATCCACTAATGGCTACTAAAGAATTTGCTTTATTGATGCTTGCCTGATATTAATGAAAGTGTTAAATTTACACCACAGTTTTTGATGTAGAGAAATACAGTATTTCCTGGAATAACTTTAATAAATTTAATGTATTTCTTTAGAAGGACAAAGCTCATTAAAAAACAAGTATATCTTTGTCTAACAATCAACACAAATAGCTTGATCTTTAATACTGATGAGCAGTAACAGCTCCTGAAACCAGTGGAAGCTGTCATTATTCTGCACTGTGCCAATTCAGATCCTATATTTGTCTTTGCCTCCCTATCTGAAGAGATGATAATACCTATTCACTTATCTGAGATGACTGACATCAAAATCTACTCTCTGAGACTGAACAGTAAAATTCTAGGGTACAATAAAATCCTGCCAGTTCAGTATACTCAGAAATATATGAGCTGTTTGTTTTTAAATACATATATATAAAATATGTGATTAATAACACTTTACATTTTGTTGGGAACCATAACAATAGGAACTGAAAAAGCTTCTGAATGCATTTGATTTGAAGCAAAAGAATCACAGCAACATAACTTTCATTAACACAAAAGACTTCCATGAAGAATAATTTTGCCCAATAAGCCATTACAGAATCCTAGTTGTGAAAATAAACAGGTGTTTAAGTTACTATAAAAAGGGACTTAACATCTGGAGAACTCATACTCAATTTACAGGCTAAATATAATCTAGTCTCTCATTTTCCACATGTATCTGATTATGTTCACAATATCAGTGAGAAATTCAAAGTAAAGACTGAAGAATTAAGCATTCCTTGACTATTTGCCTGAGGAGAATACATCAGTGGGTTCCAGGATCAGATCTATTCCTTGCAAAAGATGAAAGTCACAACCTGGTTGTGAAAATTCAATACTTTGAAGAGCAATGCTCCTCTCAAGGACTCTTAACAGAGACAAAGGTTAGAAAGTGGGATGTACTAATATTGTTAATACTAACAGGATACTGTAGGACATGAAAAATATCTTTTCCAGGTGATTCATAGAGACAAATTTGAAGATGAGAGGTGACTAGAGAATGAGGCAGGTTATAGGGAATTTAGCTTTGACAAAGGAGTTGTGTCTGGCCTTTTTTGTGCTTTAGCTGCCCACATATAGAGTATGCTGTGGATAACATAATCCTCTGGATAGGGGCTGCTCCTCCAGTAGTGGAGATTAGGAAAAATCATGTTATAAGAGGCTTTGTATCCTAATGGACAGAAACACTGTGGAAATGCCACCTGATAAATTTGGAAAAGGTTAAAAAATTCCTTTGGACCCCAGTAGTACCAACGTGCAAAGTACAACAGGACGTGTGAACTGGCAGCAGTCATCAAGGAAGTTACTAATGTCACTTTTCTATCTATAAAAAAGGTCTTACCAACATCCTTGATAATATAATAGAAAAACCTCCAACTTTCACTGATCAGTTGGCAAATTCTTCTCAGACACATATAACCAGTTGCAGTCTTTTCTGAAAGCCTAGGGGGGAAAAATAAAAATATAATTACAAAAAAATGCAGATTTTTGGAGCAGAGATATCTTTTTGCCAAAGATTTGTTTGAAAGTAACTTTCAGAGATGTCTAGTTTGTGTGCCAAAACCTAGGATGGAATTTGAAGGGAAAGGACTCACCACAGTTATACAGTGTTTAAGTTGAATAGGTAATAATTTCTCTTTGCTGAAGTTAATGATAGAGCAATCAATTTCACTGGGCCCACCTTTAATTTAATGATGTTTTAGATTAGCTTTAACCTTTTACTGGGTGCATCTAGTCTTTTACTCTCTTGTGGTTTTAGTTAAGAAGTGATATTTCCTTCATGCAATGATTCCTTGACTAGATCTTTAAAAAAAATTTCCCTAGCCATCTTGAATTTTGTTTATAATATAAAAGCTATAAATCACTTTTATAGAAAATGTATTGTCTTGAAGTTCATAAATCCAGATGGGAAAACATAAGGTATTTCCATTTGCAATATCTTTGATGGTGATTCAACCTTCTCCAGCAACATTATTCCCTTAAGGGAAAAGGGGTTTTTGTTGGTTTTTTTCTCCCCTCCAAAACTTCATTGACCTATAGCAGCATTGGTGCCTTTCTAAATTGTAGTCACAATTCCTATAGCTGTATAGGCTGAGCTGCAAGGTGCAGCCTCATTATGAATTCCCCTACTGCTCTGGCTCACTTCTCTCTGAGCTCAGAGCTGTGTGTTCAAACACAAACTTTTGCATAGATGATCATTCATAAAAATACAATCCAGAGATAATGATGTGTACGGTAATTGATTTATTCATATTCAATAGAGACTAAAGCTTATAAATCAACTTCAACTTCATATAGAAGTGAACTGAATAAAAGTGGCATATATTAATAACAAATTTTGAATT
Source organism: Muscicapa striata striata (assembly GCA_030060385.1). Classification (NCBI taxonomy): domain Eukaryota; kingdom Metazoa; phylum Chordata; class Aves; order Passeriformes; family Muscicapidae; genus Muscicapa; species Muscicapa striata. The sequence continues at coordinate 755,818 of JAREIS010000055.1, forward strand.
ATGCAGTTTGCCTAGTGAAATTTATTTTCTCTGGGCAGAAGAATAGTTAATAAAACAAAAAAAATAGTTTTCAATCATGATTATATCAGTGTAGTAAAAAACTTCTAACATTTCATGTTTTTATGTCAGTCCATGCAGATCAGCCACATACTGAGATCTGGAATGTTTGCTACATGGGAACTTGTCATTTAGCACAAGGTAAAATTGAACTCAAGAGGTTTGCCCTGCACATATTTTTTGTTAAAGGCACTTCTTTTCATAATACCCTGTAAAATGCTAATTCTGTGATGTTCAGCAGCAGTCCTCTGAAGCCACATGCATCCTTCTGAATCTCTATACTGCCATGCTCTAGGCATGTGTCAAGGTTCAAGCACAGAGTAGCGTGGTGTCAGTGTGCCCCTCAAAAGATGGCAACTGAAAAAAAAAAAAAAAAGCCTAAAGAAGTAGAAAAAACAACTCTTTGAGGAGACGGAGACATCAAGAGAAGGAGCTTATCTAAAATTAGAGCCAGATGCCTCACTAAGCCCTAAATAACACTATTTTATGCAGCCTTTGTTTACAGGATTTCTTCTCTGCATGAATCATAAGAATGTACCTCTGGTTCAGAATAAATAGTACCCAAAGCTAGCAAAGCACACCCTTATTTTCTTTCTCAGTGTAAAATTAATCCCAGTATGTTAGAGAAGTGCATTAATTGAAATGAGTGAATTTAGAAACAGAATAACTCAGAGTACACTTTCTTTTTCCTACCTGTCTGCTCACCATCCTTAACAAGAGTCAGATAAGTTTTAAAACTCAGCAAAAATCCATCACAGTCTGGTGACATCTGTTGTATTACAGAATTAAAACTGTTTTATGAGCTCTCCAACACTGCATCTGAAATTATAACAACAACTTCACTTCCTCTTCTTTGTGTGGAAGCCAACCTTTGATGCATATAGCTGGAAGGTAGATTTATACTGTTTAAATAAAAATTATTCTGGTTAGGAATGTTTTGACTCACATTCCCTTCCCTGCTCCTCCTTCCTACAGAGGCAAATACTATTGTTTTGAAACTGAAATCCTTAATGAGAAAGTGTTTGTTTCAGTGAAACTTCCAGGACAAAACTCAAACAGATCCTGAAAGCCACACAGACCCGAAATGCACCCCCAAAAGCCCAGTTGCAACAGGATTGTATCTCAGAGCATGGTACAATGACTGATTTGTCTAAATTTCTTTAAGTGGAACACCCATTATGCCTGAGAGACTGACACTGTAGTCTGATGACTCTTAATCAGAATCAATTCTTTGCTAAATATGAGGCAATATTGAACTTGGGTCATTCATATCTTAGAAAGCCCTTGGCCACCTCCAATGAATTGGAAGATGCTGAGAGAGCCTCTCTTTTTCAGAGATCAAAGGAAATGACAATATTACAATCATCAGATTTTATATTTGGTCATAAAAATAAAAAACAATTGAACAAGAATCTGAAGATGAAATTGGAGTGAAAGGGAGAAATAAATAGTACAGTGCACTGTTCTGAACTCAAAGAAAAAGAGTTAATTACATAATAAGGGTAATGATCTCCCAAAGTAGGCTCAGAGAGACTCTGGAGACTGTTGGTAGAATCCCTCTGGAAAATAAAAATTTAAGTAAATAAACAGAAATCCGAAGAACTGGCAATTGCAGATGAATCGGTAAAAAGTGTCAACAAGGTAAAACTAAAAAGAATGATAGTAAATGAAACCTTGCTCTTATAATAGCAAATATAAACTCATAGAAAATATAAGCAGAATGTAACCTGGGCAGAGTAGTGCAGGAGGGAGGATCTGGGACGGAAGAGTTCCATTTAAAAGACAAACTGAACACAATTGTGGACCACAAAACCCCCACTGCAAAAGAGACAATGGAACCATTTCAGATAAGGGGAATTGCCTGAGGAAAGCTGCTGTTGGGCAGCAGTGACCAGGGAGACCCAATCACAGCCAGTGATTTACCAAAAGAGGTGTCAAACAGGAGAGAATTCAGCGCAATGAAACAGGAGGGCTGGGGATTTCCTCAACCCTGGACTCACCGATTTGAGGAAAAAATGTGTTAAAACGAAATTATACAGATGTAGTTATTTGTTCATCACTGATTTTCAGACAGTTATGTATGATGAAGAATATAAGTAGTGCTAAGCACTGGCAGGGCAGCAATGTCTCTGAAGGTTTAATGAACAGCTTAGATGAAAATAGCTAAAGATGCTTCAGGCAGATCTGGTCCCGCCAGTAAGCTGAGAGCAGAGGGAACAAGACCTGAAATTCTCCTGTGTCCAGCCTTACTTTTCTAATTGTCTGTGCCCTCATGCTTCTCTGGTTTGTCTGCTGAGAAGGTGACAGTTTGATGGTAAGTAGAAGTGTTATGATAGAGTTAACAAAGAAGACAGAAGAAGAGGAAGGAAAAGCATCAAAGTCATTCCTCACAGTTATGCTCATCACTTTTTCAAACAAGGATACAGTGCTATTTTTAGCAAAGTTCCTGGAAACACAACATGCTGAATATCCATTATCCACAGCAAAAGATACAAGATGGTGAGCAACATAATTCAAATCTGTCTTTCATAAAATGGATGAACCTCAAAGCCATATAGATCAAGTATTTGAATTTGCTTGTGCAGTATTTTGCAATTAGAGGTGACCAGACAACTTCCAGCAAATGATGAGTGTCTTCCTCTAAAAAAAAAAAAAAAAAAAAAAAAAAAAAAAAAAAGGTGCTAAAAGGTGCTAATCATTCAAAGTATGTTTTCATTCAAAGTATGTTTTTGTTAGAGATCTAAAGATCAACAGGTCCCTGACTTGCTGTTTTCCAGATGACTTGTCTGCCACCTCTGCTGCCAAACTAGGAAGACCTGGTCAAGGACTCCTCAAGGGCATCCAAGTTTCTTGTGTTTCAGGATGCAGGTGGCCCAAAGTGGAGGGCAATCAGGCACTGCACTTCCCTGTGAAATGGAGTTAATTTCCCTTGCACTGCTGGACAATTTAGTTGAGATTCTTCATCAACTTTCCATTGCTTTCAAGGGAAATAAAGACTTCCATGAGAAGAGAAGTCACTAGAAACATAGATTTCCATATGGAAAACAATCTCTTCATAAATGGGCTTGAGCTACAGATTCTACACAGCAGGGACACAAAGGAGGTAATAAAATATTTGCTTAAGGGATCAGCACTTATACTATGTAAAGCATGAGGAAGTAGTTTGGTGAGGGGGGAGAAAAAGTTTGTGAGCACACAATTAAATAACTTTGTGTTATGTAGTAGGGACTAATCTGATTTTCTGAGGCCATCTAGCATCTGCTAGGAAGACAAGTTTCCCAAGTGCTCTCTTAGTTGATGATAATTTAAAAGAGGTTTTGTGCACATAAGAGTGATTCTGAGCTCACAGCAGCACATCTCATGACTCAGTGTGGCAAATAGCCAGATGAAGATCACAGCCCCACTGACAAGTCTTATTCTTCTCAGTCTTATTTCAGAGCTTGCAGATACCTGAAATAGATTGCTTTGCATTCAAAATAGCCTGCTGTGTAGCACTGCATACCTTAGAAAACCTGCACTGTTTGTAGAATCATAACTAAAAGGCAGAATGGACTATCAGCTCATCTTTCTTTGTAGTCATGGCATAATGGTGACATTTCAGATTAGTGACATCTGCCAAATGGCTTTGGATATTTTATCTTTCTTAAAAGGTCTTGCTGCCATATTGTGCATAAAATCTCACCAGTGAATATTTTAAGTTTGATTGGAATTCAATAAAAACAAAAGTTATCATTGCATTTTTAGGGAAATCCAATCTGTGAAAACCAACATGCTTTGAATGTTCTGTAGTTTGTTCAATGCTGCACATATGCTTCTCATGCTCCATGCATATTTTTCCCTCAGATTTACCAAAGCTACATCACTTTGCTTTGCATGCTTCTTGCTGATTCATTCAAAAACAAACAATGAGGTGAATTTTGAGGAAAGCTAAGCTGTCGTTCAGGTTACCCAGTTTGCATTTCACCTCACTCCTCAATGGGTTATGTCTACACTAGGAAATTCAAGCATTTCCAGGAACACCTAAAACATTTGTTAAACTGCTAGAACCATCCCAGACACCCTTTGGCACATTTTATGCCTCCAAAGCTGCTCCTGGGAATGGCTGAGGAGATCAAATACACCACAGACCTTTCCAATAGGCAGTCAGCACACAGTTGCTCCTTTTTGGAGGGATGGGTTAATTTACCAGCCCAGATGTGAGGCATTCTGTGGCAGGTGGCTTAAGTACTTGAGAATGTTCATGGCACACCTAATGGATATACAGACACATCCATAAGAAACAAAGTTAAATAAACAATCAAAGTGTCAAAATATTTGCCAGGCACCAAGAAGGTGGAATGACCAGAACTAGACAAGAGCATGAGGAAAGGTGTTATTCAGTCAGATTTTGTCACACACATATGCATGTATGACACAAAGCCTTAATTGCTTAAATGAGGGCTTAAATAGCAATCTTAAATCTGTTTTGCTGTTAAAAATGAAAAGCTATAGAACCTATTGCTATGACAGAAGTTATTTATCTCTCAATTTTACAAAGGTCTTTTTTCTACTACTTGTTTAGGTATTGTTTTCCCCTAAAGTACAGAAGAATGCCAAGTTCTACTCAGCTGAAAGTAATCAAATTATGTGCAATAAGAGAGTCAGAAAATGCAAATTAATTCTGTGCTAGAAAGAACTCATATATGGTAACAGGAGGAAAAAAAAAGAAAATGGTACCTCGCCCCCCCCAAGGTGAGTCAAGAATTATCATCAATATTTATTCCTCGCTCTGTTGCAGATTTTCTTGTACCTCACTAAGGTTATTCAACCATCTTGGATTTTCTCTTTCCCATATAATCACATTGATTCCAATGTCACGTAGAAGAAGCTTTGGAGTTTGAAAGCATTCACATTTTTAAATTTCTTTCTGTTCTTCAGATAAAAGATCCATAAGGATGCAAAATATTATCTCAGAAGTGGCTTTTGAGTTCTGCTCAACCATATCTTGATATGCAAAAAGACAAGAAATTAATGGCAGGAAAATGCACCTGATACCTCATGTAGCACAGTAGTAATGACTATTTTATTAGAAAAAGGAGTGAGTCAAAATGTAAAAGAAAATTGTATAACCAGTTTGCATGCATGTATTTATATTGCTGGAATGATTTCAAATGAAAATACTGTCCTAAGTAAAGGTGTGTAGGAAAATATTTAACTTAGAGTCAGGCAGAAGCAGAGAAGGTATAAGGTTTGAAAATGACTCCTTTTTTTCCCCCCCACAGAAAACCCCAATTCAATTTATAAATATCTATGATTCACATCAAGTAGAGATTTCTTAACATGTGCAATCCAAGAGAAAGGCAGTGCTCAGAGAAAGACATTCTGTCTTTCTGTTTGAGAAGGACTTTTGTCTTCCATAAAGCTGCTGTCTTTTGAACCATTATTTCTCCCAGGCCCTAGCAGCTGTATACACTATATTTTAAAGTCATCTCTAAGAATTTCATACAGCAAGAAAAGCATTTGTCCCTGTCAAAAGTTCAGATGGACAGACTGTGAGATGTAAAGTAGATTTGTGTCCTTTTTTATGTAGAAACCCATAGATCATCTCTAATGACTGGACCTCTTAGCCTTCAATTGTTTTGCATAGATTTGGATTATTCTGTTGACTGGCTTGTAGTCAAAAGATACATGTAGTCATAAACTGTTAAATTCATGAAATGAGTCATCCCACACAAGGAAGTCACTGAGAGCTATGAGATAATTTGGCACAGAAATACAGATGAGTCCAATTTGTAGCAAACCTACAAATTCAGGTAACACTGAACTCTACTTGCATAGACAGGAACTGGAACATTTGACAAAACAAATTTTTTTTAACTTGACTGTCCAAGTAATCTGACATAAACTGGCATAACAACTCCAGTAAATATTTTGTTATGACACTGTAATCCACCCATGTGCTCGCTTTCCCAGAGACCACACAGATTGTTCCAGCACTGTCTGGCCTGTGCCATGCAGGTTTGCAAACCATAAAACTGAGCCATCCTTTCTGTTCAGGCAAACCATGTACAGTTCAGGCTTCAATTCTGATACATTTTAAAAAAATTTGCCTCCTCTCATCAAAGTTGTGTTCATGTTCAGAGCTATGAGCTCTTGCAATGCACTCAGGACATTTAGCATATTTCTTAAAAAATAATAAAATTTTAAAAAAAAGAAATTTTTATTGTAGAAGTAATAAACACAATACAACTGAAACAAACATTGAAGTAATCAGGGAAGATCTAGTGATCTTATGTTCAGGTAACTTAGCTATCACCTACTGCCCTGAAAACAAGAATGGGACCTTGTAGTCATCTTTGCAGCTCTATGAGCAGCTGGCACACCTCAGGCAGTCAACATGTGCTTTTGGCTGGTTTTCTGTTGTGTGTCTCCTGACAAAGTCTATGCTTTGTACCAAGGAGTCTCAGAACTGACCACATTTAGCATCTATAGTTATTCTCTCACCTTAAAGTTACTTTATATGACTATGCCTTTGGCAAGGGAGGAAGTGTTTCTCCTTCATGGGGTCCTTGTTTGTTTTTTTCATCAAACTTATTGGAATGGATTTGCAAGGAACATTTTCAGCAGCTTCATGTGCTTCTGAGGCCAGTCACAGTTTGTAATAGCAAGACCTGCATTGTGGAAACAGAATTTATTCCACTCCCTAAGAAGAAATGACACATGCTTCATCTGGAAAAAAACTGTCTGGGTTGTACAGAAATATGCAGTGCAAGCGAGAGGACTTACTCAAGAACACTTGTTCATGTACAAAATTAAGATTATTTCTATTAGCCAGAAAATTAAATTGTATTATTGAACTATGTATGAAATTTTGATGAAGAATTTGGAAGAAAGACATAAATAAGTATTTTGACTGAGAATTATTAAAGGTTCATTTCATTTTACAAGTACACAGGAAACATCTAAATTGTAAAGTGTTCCTTTATACACAGCTCATTTATTGTAGCAGATCTGAGGTTCTTATTTTACTCTATGTAGATGACTGGTACAGCAGGTTCCTTTCATTCTCATATTGAAAGGAGCTGCTGAGCTCAGTGTACTTCACTTTCTTTGAATGGTCATACCAGCAATTTGTGCAGGCAGGTCATTAGCATATCATAACATCACAGTGCAATGTTTATGGATGAGATACTATCATTAAAGTATGTGCTATTCTTGTGCAAAAACCAAGGAACTTTGAAGGTTTTATCTCTAACAAAGAAAGAAGCAAGGGAGAAGTTGGTGATGGATGATCCAGATCTTATAGTGTGGTAAAGTGTCCAGATGGGAAGGCCACAAATTACAGCACTCCTCCTGTAGCCTCTTTTTCCAACCTAGAACAGTTGTACCCCATTATCTAGTATAAGTGTTCCTTTTATAAAGAAAACAAGAAATCTAGTATTTGGTTTTGTCAATACACGAATATTCAGTGAAGATGTCTAATTGAGCATATTCATGGGCTAGGGCTAAAGGCTCCAAAGAGAAGGATCTGAGGAAGGCTGACCTTGTGGAGAGAGGAGCTCTGAGAAAGAGGAACAAACCAGGATGAATTTTGGGATATGGCTGATTCTAGAGCAGGAATGAGGAGACTGTGATGGCACAAAGGAAGAGGCTTGTCAAAGGGTTGAAATGAGCCAGAGATTCTTTAGACCAGAGGAGCTGGGCACTAGAGCCAGATCTGATCTCAGTTCGAGTGGTAGGTCACAATCCAGACCAACTCCCAGTCTTGTCCTTCTCACCCAGCACCAGTGTGTGCATCAACACCAGCCTCCTGTTCCACATTCTTTATGTTTGAAATTCAGCAAGCCCACAGGTCATTAATGGACTTCCTTATGGTAGAGACACTCCCATTTAAATGACATTGTTCTACTGTCATTGTTGCACTTGCCTAAAGTCTAGCAAAACAATGAAGGGTATCCTCAAAAGTGTTTCGAATGAAAATATAATTCATTCTTGAAAAAAGGACCATCAAAGTTTGAAAGTAGACACAAATTGTAACACTGGAATCAAAGAATCAAAGCTGCTCTTTTTTTTTTTCTTTTTTTTCTTTTTTTTTTTAGTCTTACAAAAATAAGGACCAACTGAAAAAGTTGCATCTGGAACTGATTTCTCTCAATTATTTTTTCTAAGTGTTCAGCTTTTAGCTTGGACTCAGCTAATGAATTATGCATGTTCTAAATAACAGAATTACAATGAAGCTGCCTGACAGGGATGGCGGAGAATGGGGGCAGGGAAGTAAAGGTTAAAATTAATATCTAAGGATAAGGACATGTAATTAAAAAATCATCTAACAAATATGCATAAATAAAATAACTGGAGGGGAGAGAAAAAAAACATGGAAGTCACAAAATATGGAAAAAAAAAAGATCATACTATTTACAGCTCCCTTAGGAATCCTGAATATTAATTGAATCACAATAGTAATAAACTGTAAGTCTTAAAGTACTTGTTTCTTGACTCTCTGCCAACAGAAATTTAGTGACATCAACCCACCATCTTGAAGAGATCTCCAGAGATGAAAAGACTATAGATGTGCATAAAATGGCCTAGATTATTACGATGACACTTCAAAAGCACAAGTTGGAATATTCCCCATTTCATCTTGAGTTGTGAATAATTCATCACTTTAAAACATGGGGTTTTTAAAACTTAGATGCAGACTTAGATGCATAATTATTGAATTTCCTTTGATCCACAATGTTTGTTTAATGGTTACCTAACATTAGGAAGTATGCCTTGTAATAATTGTAGTTTGAGTTTTCTTATATAATAGAAAAGAAGTGGAATGAAAAGACTTGAAAACAATACTAAAGCATTCAAAGCCATTTTTACAAATCTTTTTAGCAGTTCTGTGTGTAAAGTCTGGGTTTTCTGCATTAGAGATAAGTGGAAGTTAGGTCTTCATGATTCAGTAAAATGTGACTTTCTAACTTTGACTAAATCTTTGATTACAGCTGCCTAACTTGGATGACAAATTTGTCTGACCTGTAGAAGCTACACACACCACTGAAAAAATACAGGTATTGTGTTTTCTTGAAGTTCTATTATCTATTTTGATATAGTATAAGTGACTGGTTTAGCTTGTTGTAACTATGTTAATTATACTAAACATGTACACTTATCTCTATAAAGAAAATATTTTAAGATGTTATTTAAGCCAAGGAAACTTGGTAAACGATCTTTCTTTTGTTTTATTATCCTGCACTGTTCCTGTCAAGTCTATAATAGAAGATGTCTTCTAGCCCAGATAAACTATTTATAGTCAAAGTGGCTTTAATGCTCTTAGTTACAAACTAAGATTTGTCAATTTTCCCAAACAGACCAGTTTCACAACTTAGACAAACATGGCTCTGCTCTTTAGGTGTGAGGCATGATTATGAACTGGAGACATTTCCTACTGCTGAGAATAAAACAAAGCTACCTCTGAAATCTCTCCAGCACTCAACAGGAGCAGAGCAGGGGCAGTTCCAGGGCCCAACAGGGAGCAGAATTCACAGCTGTGTTTTCCCAGCTGACTGCAGGCCTTAGGAATGATGGCTATAATCCTACATCCTCCTGTATCCCATCCAGCTGAGGCACAGGAGATGGTAGCCCAGGAGTCCCAGTTATTTGCCTGCATACACAAAGGCCGTAATAAGGCCTGACAAGGAGCAAAGTGTAAATAAGTCAAACTATTCTTATAGCATATTAAGCACACCTTAAGTGAAGACTAGACTCTCTTTGGCCCATAATAGTTTTCCCATCAGCTTTTAGAAGTTGTCCATTTGAAATCAGCTGAAAAAGATGGATTTAGAGACTTTTGAGTCAAGAACTGCTGTTCTACCTTTGGTCAGTCAGTGATCTAAGTTGTTTAAGAGAGCATTAACTTATGAGGATGCTCTTGACAAAGTGTTTTTGACAGTGGATGAAAGAAATGAAACTATCCTGAAAAATCCATCTACAGTGATTTCAGCTTCTGAAAGACATTTCCATTTCCTTTGAAATATACAATCTACTATCCCCAACCCATAAAACCTCATGGTTGGTTCACACTCAGCCACTTTAATGGAGACACACTTCTTACTCTTTAGAAATATTAGGAACCTATGTGAAATCTTGCCCCCCATGAAACTCATCAGTTTTGATAATGTCTGTAAGAGAACTGAGATTTCACCTGATGCTCCAATGCAGAACACTTTGAAATGAGTGCAAAGTTTGCATTGACTCAATGTCGGTTTGGTGGCGGATCTATGATAATACAAAATTCTTGTAGTAGCAATGTGTGATCTCCAACAGACTGATAAGCCCAGAACCCATTTTCAGTACAGAACAAGAACAGTTATTTTTCTCAGCCTTTGCATGGACAATGGGTAGTAGCAGTGTGCAGTGAAACACCCTTCCACGCCCTCCAACATGGAAACCAGCAGCTGTGTCTACTCTTTACAGCAGCCTACCAGGATTTTTCTTCAACTGCAATGTTCTTTGAACCCAACTAAGCTGCTGGCATGCACAGCATCCTGTAGACATGCAATGGGAGTTGTGTGGGAAAAAAAATATTCTTTGCCTCTATTTTCAACTTGATATTTGAGTGTTTTATCTGCTATTCCCTTGTTACTGTGTTCTGAGAAACAGTGAATAGTATTCTCTACCCATCTCTTATAAGATGTATATGACATTATATCTTATCTGCCTTCTGGCATATATTTCAGGGAAAGAATTCTCATCTATTTAGTCTCTCCTTACACAGAAGCTCCCCACCACTCTTGCTGTCATTCTTTATTGCTTTTCATTTCCTCTGAAATCCAAAAGGGAGCAACTGTGAAGTTGCACATATTGTTCAAGATGCAGGTGCACTGTGAATTTGAATGGTGGCATAACCACTTTTCCTGCTGACTTCCTTACTCTTTTCCTAGTACGTTCTACCACCTGACTTTGCTTTTTTGATCACAATTGGGTACTATGGTGATGTTTTCTGAGCACGAGCTGAAATCACTCCCAGACTTCTTCCTGTAATAGTGAGCACTAATTTAGAGATATTTGCTGTGTATGTATATTTAGGGTTATTTTCCCCTGAAAGCTCAAATGGCTTTAACCAACACTGAATTTTCTCTGTTATTTTATTGCCCCCAGTCACCAGTATAAAACTCCTCTTTCACAGCTGGATCCCCATTTGATTATGGTGAATAATTTTTTCTCATCATCAGGTTTTGCCACCTCACTCGTCATCTTTTTCCCAGGACACCGACAGACACGCAGAACAGCACAGGATCCCTGTGTGGTGTCTTTGACATGTTTGCCTGTCTGTCCCATCTCCCTGGCTGTGGAGGCACCACTGCTCCTCATTCTGCCAGTGCAGGTCCTGGTAACTCAGAGTTTCAGAGAGGAAAGCTCAACAACTTTGTCTCTGGCTGAGCAGGCACCTCCCCTTGCAGTGCTCCTGCCAGCAGCACAGCTCATCTGTGGCTGGGCACCCTCTAACTGAGGCCACATCTAACTCAAATATCCTCACACTGCCTTCTTCCCATCCCATCCCATCCCATCCCATCCCATCCCATCCCATCCCATCCCATCCCATCCCATCCCATCCCATCCCATCCCATCCCATCCCATCCCATCCCATCCCATCCCATCCCCCGGGAATTTTGGCATCAAACCTCCTCCAGAGGTAAGGCTTAAATTCCTGACTATTAAAGATGACATTATCCATACAGATGAAAACGGGATAAACTTCAACTGATTAGTAAAAAAAAAGCTGTTGAGACCTTCAGGCAAAATCCCTGTTCCTGGCATCCAATTCAGGTATGTAAAATTAAAGAAAAGGAAATTTAAAATAATACAGGAATGCCTCCTCAGGCCACCTGCTCGTGTTCTCCCTCCCCTTACAGCCAGTCACTCCCAAATCCTGCCTCCCCTGCTAGAGTCCAGATATTCATTTCCCAGTACCCAAAGGCTCCAGCAGCCTGGAGTCATAAGGGAATCCTGTCAGAAATAATTTTTTGCTGACCCAATTCAATACCAAGGGAGGTACTACATATACCTGAGCACCTCTGTTTACTGCAAAGCCAGTATTATCTTCCAGTTTGCACAACTGTAGTGGTAAATAAAAATATCTCGTTTTAAGTGTCTTAGAGGCTTTAAAAAAAACCAGAGAAATTATGTGCATATTTTCTGTGTACCAAATTTACTAAAAGAACCATCACACCAAATACTGCTTTCAGATACATAGCAATAGGGGAAAAGAGTAAGAAAACAGAAAAAGATCCAGAAAAAAAGCAGATTATACATATGAAAATAAAACTGAAAGGTTTTTTTTTTTTTGTTTGAAGTCAGTCCCTGGACAACATAGACTGCACAGACTGAACAGTCTGCATGATCTCAAGGCTTCACTCTAAGTATTATTTTGTCAGTTAAGGGGAAAAAAACCTGGCAAAATACTTGAGAACACTATGCAGCCTCTGATACACCCTGGAAAAATTGTTCGAGTAGGGTGGTAAAGAAATTCAAATCATGTTGAGAAAATACCTTTGTGTATAAACAGTCTTTGTTAACAAGAGACTTTCTACTCTGAAAATCAGGCTTTCAGGATCAATCAAAGATCCCGTGGAGAACAGTCAAAATTGTGTTTTGAAGAGGTGTTTGTTATTCACTAGTTTTTGTAAGAATCAGCACAAGAAGTAACCTGACTACAACTGGACAGGACCTTGACATTACTTAAGTAAACCTTCAGCCATCTCTAGTCAGGCTTTTTTTGTTTTTATTTCTGTCCATTTTTGAACATGCTGTTCCATATCCAAAAACTTGCTCTCCAGTAATGCATGAGATGTATTTTTTACCAAGCGTCTATGCAAAACATCTTAAAATAATGAGGAGATTTAATGCACTGTAACTCATATTAAGACAGAGAGACATTCACAGCAGTTCTTACAGGAAAGAACTAAAAGAAGACAAAAATATAAATTACAAAGCAAGGATAACAGAAAATAATCTCGGCAGTACAGCAGCCGAAGACAGATAAACAAGAACAGCCATCACAGTGTGATATACAAGATGTTCATTACTCATGACTCTGAGCAATAGCAGATCACTTTGCATATTTATTAATTCTTGTATTACAATGCTGGCAATAAAGTGTGGTCTTTGTCATTAAATGCTAGATATAAAAAAGCAGGCAGAATAAATTAGTTTAGTCTCTGTACATGACTAGAAACTGTGTAGCGCCAATAAATTAGTGCTTGAAGGACATTAATTTATTTTCATGCCCAATTCTGTTGTGTTCATGTCACACTAATTCTTCATTTGGACAGGTGAGTAACTGGAGCTGAGGGAAATATATAATCCCAAATGTCATGAAGACAAGGGTGTACACTGGTGGGGAGAAAAGGTATAAGTGAAGATTTATATAATTCCCACATCCCCTGAAACCAAATGTTGAAATGATGTACCAATGTGGGTCTCTGAAATCTAATGACACCCATCTAAAATTCCCCTCTGGCCTCATGTCCTAATGACAAGCCACTGGTTCTTCCTCCAAAAATTTAAGCACAGAGACAGGTCAGATGAAATACAGACTTCTAAAGGATCAACACTGGGAGCTGGTGCATACAATCACTAAAAAGCACAACTGTTTAACTCAGCCCTTGGATAACTGTTGTGTCCCCCTCTCCATGCCCATGACTGACTTTCTTCAGAAATTTGTACCCCTTCCTCTTTTCCAAATGCCCCTTTGCTCAATGGATTTTTTTGTACCTTCAGTTTTCACTTTTTAATATAATAGAATTATGAAATCAGGTTGGAAAATACCTCTAGGATCATCAAGTCCAACTGCTAATGCAGCACTGCCAAGTCCACCACTAATCCACGTGCCTGAGTGCCACATCTGCCTGTTAAATGCCTCTAGGGATGGTTACTCAATCCCTTATCTCCATGGGCAGCCTCTTCCAATGCTTGACAACCAGTGAAAATGTTTTCCTAAGATCCAATATAAACCTGTCCTAGCACAACTTGAGTAAATCCTTCAAACCTGACAACCTGACTAGCCAGTACACATCCATGCTACCCGATAGAAGACATGATGAGGACATCCGTTAAAAACCAGACTTGTGAAGACCAGGAAGATTCAAACCCAAATCATATACAAACACTCTACACATGCAGGTATATATATTTTCAGAATACATTTTTGACTATAAATAATGTGCAAAATATCATTATTTGATGGAAGAGGTTTCATCAGGTGACCTTGCCAGACTCTTCATAAAGAAAGTTGAGAACCAAAACAAACCAGAAACATACAAAGAAATAGAAAAACCAAACAAACCAGAAAACAGCTTTCAAAAAAAAAAAAAAAAAAAAAACCACAAACCCAAAACCACAATATCAAACCTCACTATATTAATGAATGATGCCATGTTGGCTTTGCAGGAAGGTAAAGGTATCAAAGATTTTGTCATTCCATTTTTGTACAAGCACATTGCTGTGGTTCAGTTAGTATGGTCATTGTACAGCCCATGCATTCTCATCACACTGACCATTTTCAAGCCAAGAGCAGATGATTATAACCCTTCCTCTTTGCCACAGGTTGAAATTTCTGTAATTAGTCAACCAATCAATTAAAGTTCTAATGGGGGAAAGCCAAAGGTCAAAGCAGAATATCATATTGGGTGGACCAGAGTTGTTTAATATGGTCAAGTGGGACACATTCTTGTTAGAATTTTATTGACATGATCTGCCAAGGTATTCCTTGGCATCCCTGGCCTCTGGCCTTGACACATGAACAAATCTAGTCAGGATTTGGAGTAAATTCTCACTATGACCTTGTTGTGTCATTCTGAACATGCATACCCACGAGTGGAGACAAGAACAGTGGCACTTACAAGAGCAGAAATGAAACCTCAGTTTATGATCAAAGTGGTGCCAGAAGGAAAACTGAACAGACCATTGGAACAAAAGCTAGGAATGCTGCTGAACCACGTTCTGACACGTGTTTGTCTCAGATAAGCTGCTGAAACAACTATTGCTCCACTTTCATTTTCTTGTTGCATTTCTCAGTGACACCAGGCTTCATAACAAAGTGTGCCATGGAGAAAGTTGTTAATTGTCCATGAAATGGCAGGGTTTTGCCACAAACACACCAGAGTTTAGCCCATGTGGAGCTCTGCCCTCCCAACCCTGTGAGATGAGGTCAAGCCAGACTGACCTGTGCACGTTTTAACTCTGATGGATTCAGAATAAACCTTTAATGTTGTGCTACAAGAGGAGAGAAAAGCTTTTGCAATTGTGAAGATGAATGTTTCCCCTCTTTTATAAATGTTAAAGGATCCTACTCTACACACAAGTTAGCTTCAACCCTGTGATCCATGAAGTTGTTTTAGGGTAGGGAGTGGCACCAATAATTTGCTGTAATGTACCATAGTTGTAAAGATATACATACATCCATTTCAACTTAATCCATCTACTTAGATCCCTGCAAAAGGTACTTCAGGGACAGCAGCTTGTCCTTGAACGTGCAGCACTTCATCACAGCTCCATTTCAGCCTGGAATGGGACTGAAAGGCCTCACTGGTGGCCCAGAAGGATCAGTGAACACACACAGTACCAGGAACACTTTGCTTTCAGAAGCTGCTTTATCCACTGCCCCAAAGAAAACTCTATTTTCCAGTGATTTTCTCAGCCTAAGTACTCTGCAACTAAACTACAGCACACAGAGTAGTTCAGGAGCAACTGCTCTTTCTACTACCTCTAAACCTGGGAAAAAACCCAGACACCATAAACCAATGCTTTGTGAGTTTTTAGAATCTTTTTTTATTATTATTATTATTTGGGTATTTCTTCTGAATCAATTTCCACTTTGATTTTTCACAACTTCTTCGTGTTTCTAACACAAAAAAATCCTTCACCTCCTTTCTGATTATTGTCAGCTGAAGAACTCCTAAACACAGCTGGCTGTGGGTGGCAGCAGGGGGCTGAATTGGCAGAAAATCTCTGGCTCAGTACTGTTATCAACAAAGGCAACACTCGGAGGCTACCAATGACTGTTTGTTTCATATTTTCAGGGCAAATTTCCTTGTTCCCTTGTAGCCAAAAAGAACAGTGTAATTGAGTAATAGTTAAATAAGCTACAGATCATATTTGCTTCTTATCCATGTGACTGCAAAGGGCTCAAGCCTGATAAAACCAGTCATATGAGCAAAAGCAAGGCTAATAAAGTCTGAGTAAATTCTTACTCTAATTAGAGAGTCAGAGACAGCATGTCTACAACAATGGTTTAAGAAAACAACATTCTTTGATATTTTCTGATCAATGTGGGGTTTTTGTGTTGTGATAAGAGGAAGGATTTGCCAAAATAGAAACATTTTTTAAACTAAACCTTTTCTTTCTGTCCTGCCCACAGAGGACCTCGTTAATTTGAAAAAAAAACCACCAAAAAAAAAAAAAAAAAAAAAAAAGAACCAAACCAAAAAACATGCAAGCAACCAAACAACAAAAGTCAATCTTGAATTCCAAAAAATGCCATCAACAGCCCTCCACCTGCTTCTTTCTTTCAGGACCAAGAATATTTTGGGAAAAGTTTTTTTAGGACACTTGGGCCATTGAGCTGCAAATATTGGTGACAGGACTGTCTCCTTAGCCAGGTCCTCCTGGGACAGCCTATGCCCAACACAGGTGGATCCCACCTGCCCTCCATCGGTGCAGAATACCCCAAAAATCAGACCCACAGCACAGAATCCAAGCAGCTTCTGCTTGGGAGCACAGCTGAAGACACTGTGGGGTTCATTCACTGCAGTGAATAGGGAACAGTGGAGTGTTGCTGTTTGTGCTCCCCACTGAGTGCCCACCAGGCATCCCATGGCAGAGCCACCCCACATCACCCTTCAGTGGGTCAGACCAAGAAGGACCCAGAGATCCTGAAAGAGGTGGTGCAGTGGACACAAAGGGAATAAGGAACTCTGTCATCCATTTCAAGAAAATGGATGGGAGCTTTACTGCTGTGGTAAAACTGGGAATAAACCAAACATCTCTTTATTACAAGAGTAGTCCTACCAGCTTTTACCTCCTACTCCACAGTGCTGGAAAGAATAAAATTATCACAGTGGATAAATGCTATCTACATTGTGTCATATAGGGCAAAAACCCCAAACCACATTATTTGAAGTAGGACACATGCATAGAGTGCTTGCTGAGTCCATATGCCTAGACACAGATTAAAAAACAAAACAACCTTTTGAGACATCATTGCCAGCAAACAGTATATTTGGTTTACCCTCATGGTAATCCATCCAGCTTCTGGAAGTCAGCATTGAACAGGATGAACCTGACCCATTTCTGGATGTGGACTGGCAGTTGTTTTGAGAGACCGGAGGTTTATCTGCATTAAAATTTTACAGTCTGCAAAAAAATATTTTTCTAATACTCTTCTATGAAAGATTTTATTTTCCCATAATTTGTATTTCATTAGCATAAGGTGAAAGTGTTTCCATAGAAACATCAGGGATATATAATTTCTAGATAATGAATTTTCCACAAAGAACTCACAAAATTATTTCCATATTACAATACAAAATTCTCCAAAGTCAGTTCACTTATTAATATTACAGAGAGGACATATATAAAGATTTTGAGCTTCAAATTGTAGCTCTAAAACATTAAATATAAATTAAGTAGTCTAACATTCCAATTACAGAAAATAAAAACACAGCAAAATACTAGAAACTAAAGTAAAAATTCCACTAAGTTTAATTTCACTGATTCAGTGATCAAATAGGTCAGTATCAGTACAATGGGTCATATATAATACAATTTGCATATATTCACATCTCTCTAGTCTATTTTGTACTTTGAGTATAAAATATTTTAGGTCTATATATTATTTCTGTAAGCTCAATATTAAGATGATTAGATGCATTAAAATTAAATAACTTTTTTCTGCTTATTCATCATCCATTCCAGTAAGGTGCTAACATACACTAACTTGGGTAGGATGATCACTAAGAATTAATTCTCCCAGCTGGGCTTTAAAACAAATAGGAAAACATCACCTTCTGCAGGGAAAAGTTTAAAAAAGACAGGCATTCCTCTGGATTATACTCTCAAAGGAAGCAAAGAGGCAAGATGAACAGAAAAAAAGGAAGATGATGTTATTTTCCCAGGCTGGGTAGTAAAGAAATCTCAAAGAACTTTTGGACTTGAGAGGAAGGGGATTTGAGGCTGGGGAGGAGGTAGGGGTTTTGTGTTTCCTTCACATGCCATTTCATTGTGTTATTTAGGTATTGAACATAAGGGTGTTAGAAATCCTGTTATGGTGTTTTGATATTATTTCTTCATATGTATCACTTTTCTAAGGGTGAATATTTTTTCAATGATTGATGTTGTGCTTGATACCAAAAAACCCCTCAAGCTCATATACTTATTTATTTATATGGTTAAGGGGAATGTGAGGAACAGCACACAACACAGATCAGGCCAGTGAACTCAAATGCTGGGGCCAGTCAGTGGGAGGTGGAGTTGTGGGTGTATTCCAGAAATAGTAAAGGGGAGAAGGAAAGAGAAAAAAGGCACAAGCTGAATGAAATGTCAGGCAGATCCCAAAAAAAAGCACTCCCAAAAACTGTGTCACCGACCAGATGCCTACATAAAACTTTTGAGATAAATTACTCTTCTCTTTCTCAAAAAAAATCTGTTCAAGCACTATGGGACATCTTCCATGGGTCAGATTCTCTTATTTGATTTATGTACATTGATATTTATTAAAAATAAATGAAGAATTTACTCCAATCAACTCCTCTAGGTAAAAACAGAGCCAAAAATAGAAAAAAGGTAGACTGAAAGCACAAAGTGAGGTAGAGTAACCCAGTGAGGGGTAAGACCACTTACAAGATGAGGATGACAGGTGGTTTATGAAAGTTTATCCAAAGATACTTTGAAGTGGTAAATGACTGTGTATTCAAAAAGGATGCCCAAGGAACTAGAAACCAAGGCCATGAGCTGCCATAACCCTGAAGGATGTGAGCAGTTACTGTTAAAAAAACAAATTACTGTTAGCAGGAGCTTGATTTGGGCATGAATAAAAATAAGGGTGCTGCTTGCATATGCTAAAAGGTTTCTTGGCACAGCTGCTTTAAGAAACACAGCAGTTGTTCTTGTTAGAAAAGGACATGAAGTGTGTCCAACACACAGCTGCTGGGTCTGAAAACCCACCAGGCATCCCACTCCCTGTCAGGTTCCCAGTGTGTGCAACATTACTGAGTATCCCACCCTTGCACATCACCTGGCCTGCCAAAAAGTGAGCAACCAGCTGCAACATCTGAGAAAATCCTTCCCTGGAAATAGCAGGTTCAGTACTTGGGCTCCTTCTGTCATATTCTCTCCTTAGGGACAAGAAAAAAAAAAAAAAAAAAAAAAAAAAAAAAAAAAGAGAAATGGATAACATATGTGGAAAGATTTTGTTTTCTTAAACACTGAAAAAGTCTTTATTTTCAGTTCAATGACTCCTTCGTGAACTACATTCCTCATAAGCCTCCTTGGACCTGATTTGTGCTTCATCCCACCTCCTAAAAAACACCATGAAAATTGAACTGCCTAGGTCAAAGCTATGTGCATCCAGAAAGTCAACTTTGAAACTTTGAGAACAAAATAATTAAATAATTCAAAGAGTATAAGTAAATCCACTAGAATTTATTCTACAAAACAGCAGACTCAGTCATACAGTTAATGAATTATTAATAAAGTATGTGATCCTAAAAATGAGAGATACCATCTGCCATAGCACTATTTTTTAAAATAAAGCCTGAATTCTTACAGATAAAACTGAATAAGACCTTTTATTAAGGTTTTTTTAATGTGAGAAGGTGACAGGTCAGGTCAATAAGTTAGAGTATGTGTTCTGCCAGCACACTTTCCACATTAATCTCCAATTTTGTGGGAATGAGTACAGTAGCCAGCTCAGGCTCCATAAAAAGGAGCAGAGATCTGTGCTGATGTCAGGTCCATTGGCACTCGTGTGCCACTTTGTCAGCACTCTGATCCTGATGAAAGCTAACATACTTCAGCCTTTCAGCTTGGATCTGGAGCAGCATTTTCTCTTATCTTTGTCAGGAGAAGAGGATGAAACCAGCTGCCCAGAGACAGCAAACTTTGGGGTGCATGGAGTCAGTCAGCTCCCCCAGCATCTCAAACAACAATGGCTTTAGAACAAAACTTCCACCCTGGATCACCGTGCCCTACTTCAGACCACTGTGACTCTGTTACAGCAGGACCTTTGGCATAGGAACATTTCTCACTGATCTTATTTCTAGGACAAGAATAGCTGTCATTCCAAACTACTTAAATGTAATTATGATTTTTACTGTAGTTTGGCAGACAGCAGATTTTACCACTACCTCTGAACTTGAAAGTTTTAATTATATACTGAAGCTCATTGAAACAATGTCTCATGCAATGAAATGGCTAACCACAGAATATTAATAACCTCTCCTTCAAATCTTTATTAGATTGCTATCATAAAGTGTGGAAAATTTTATGAACCAGTTCTTTTTTTTGGGGTGGAGGGAGTGTTTTCAGTTTGGTTTTTAGTTGTATTTTTTTCCAAGGCAATTGTCTAGCACTGTAAGTTATGATTAAGTATATGCAGCTGGAATGTTTACAGCGTGTTTGCACCTGCATGTTGAGTAATAAGACCCAAGAGATTTGATAAACCTACAAAAATCACAAAGACAAAGGATGTTGGTGGATTGGAGAACAGCCTGCAGGCTTTTTCCTTAAGTGGGTCCAGGACCATGTGGGCATTCAGTTACATAGTAATGGCCTAAATATGAGCATTCTTTATTTATGCCAGTCTGTACTCATGCCTCTCTTATTATTTAAACATGAAGTAAAAAAAAAAAAAAAAAAAAAAAAAAAAAAAAAAAAAAAAAAAAATTGCCTTGTTAACAGGAAGTCTTCCAAAGACAGTTACTGAAAATGCATATTATTATCCCGAGGCACCATAACTTCCATGTTAATCTCTGAAGGGTGCTCTTGGGAGGGCTGTTTTGTGATTATATAAGATGGTTTTGAATATCTTCACAAGATAATAAACAGTGGCAGCTTCTCCCACTGCTTTCCTTACTAAGTCTTCAAAAATTAGTGCATCTCCTCTTGATAAGGTTTTGAAAAAAACCTGAGTATTTCCTGAACGATAGGTCAGCCTGACAAGATTATATATATATATATATATATATATATATATATATATACAGATATTTACATTATTTCAAAATATATTCCTTATAAAATAGATGAAATATGTAAGACAAAGCTGTGTGGCAAGTATAAAGACAATAAGGGAGGAAAAAAAATAAAGAAAATACAATAAACTGCCCAACAGTACATTTTGCCTTTTGAGCAGCTTTTAGTAAGCCACTTCACTATAATAGTTAGTAACCAGATGGAGGAGCCAAGAGTCTGTTCTTACAACTGGCACACAAAAAACCCCAACATTTCTACAGCTATGGAAAAATTAAAAAAACAAAAAGGAGCCCTAAGTAATCTGAATGTATTGCCATCTCTGTGCTTTGATATTCAAGTCCAAATTAATATTCTGGTCAGATCTTAAGTGTCTAAGTCACTCTGCAGCAAGGCACTGAGCAAATTCCTGATAAAACTCTTAGAAGTGATTATTGAGAAAAGCTATTTTTGACAGTTATTCCCAAGAAACTTGTGTCTTGCAGTGAGAATGACCAAAATCTCAGCTCAATTCAAAAGGCTAAATGCATAAATATATCTGCTAAAATCAATACTATGTAAGCATTCAGCAGCTTAAATCAGACACTCAAAACCTAAAAGCTGGCCTGAAAAATGCATTTGGGCTGCTCAAGTAAATGGTTTATGACACAGCCTTGCTCAGGCATCTTACAGAAAAATTACTTTGCAATCACCATCTCATTTAGTCAATAGGAGGGGCATTATTTAATTAACAAGCTTTGAGTTTGTACAACTTCTGTAGTACAAGATGTGCCATAAATAAGCCCTCAAGGCCACACAATTCAAACTGCTCCTGACAGAGTAATTTTTTTTTAACTCACAGGTGTTTAAGCACTGCTCACTGTTGGGGGCTCCCCCATTTTAGGGAGGTTCCCACAATCACATTATTGCAACTCTCCTGGCACTCTCAAAACCACCTTTCCTGGCCACACAGGAGGGTTGTGTGGGTGTTCCCCAAAGCACTCTGACTTTTGGGTTTGCCCCACCTCAAATGCCACAGACCCTTTACAACAGACAACCTCTGCATCCAGCTGGGGCTCCTACCTGCTAAAATCCTGATGTTAGCCAACTCTTCTTATGGGAAGCAGCACCTCCTTACCACACACGTCCATGACCCTGCATCTCAACCACTTCCTTTTACATGTACACTCTATTGAAAATAATGCAGCCAAAGCACCCAGGCAAACCTGACACACTACAGCTCTGAGCAAAGCACAACAAAGAATTAATTCACTGCTTCCCATGGGCAGGCAGGTGTTCAGGCACCTCCAGGACAGCAGAGCCCCATCACATGTGATGATGACTTGGGAAGACAAACACCACTCCAAATGTCCCCCCTTCCTCCTTCTTCCCTCTGCTTTATGTACTGTACATGTGTTATGGTCTGGAATATCCCTTTGGTCAGTTGGGGTCACCTGTCCTGGCTGTGTCCCCTCCCAGCCTTCCCTGCATGGCAGTACAGAAAGGAGAAAAGGCCTTGGCTCTGTGTAAGCTCTGCTCATCAATAACAAAAATATCTTTATTACCAACCCTGTACTCAGCACAAGTGTAAAATAAAGCCCAATAACAAGAAAGTTAATTCTACCCCAGCCAAAGCCAGCACACCAGTATACTCACAGAGCTAGGGCAGGAACTGAAATCAGCCAGAAAGCAAGACTAGGATTGTTTCCTGGTGGCAATAAGATGCCTCTTGTCAGAGCAGACTTTATCTCTGTGCTATATTGTGACTCCAATGGCCCTTTACCTTTGTCTCAACTCACAGCTTAACTCACCTGAAAGTTTTGGCCACTACTTCTTTATGATTCAGAAAAGCATCATGTAGCAGCTGTGCAGCTTTCTCTGTGGCAATGGGTGACCCTCCCTGGACAGTGTCATTACTTCTTGTGCTCAGCAACAGGCAGCAAATTCCCTGCCACAGGATGAGGAGCTCCCTGCAGTGCTGCTCAGTGTGGGCTGGCCTTTAGAGTTACAACTTACTAAAAGCCTCTGTAATGAGGGAAATATGATTGTCATGGCCAATAGGAAACTATTTTACACCTGATAAGAGTTTAAATTATTTCTGCTATTGACATGCATTTGACCAACAGTAACAACTGACAGCTGCTGTCCTTCTTTGCCAGGTAGAGATGAGGACCCTGCTTTGCTAGTAGAAGATATTTTCTTTTAGGAAACAACATGTAAGCCTTGCCATACCTTGGAAGTGCTGGTGGTGGGTGCCTGAAATTAGGCAGAGCTGCAGGTTCCATCAAGCAGGACCTCCTTTTTGCAAAATATATAAAATTTTTAGTCCCAATGGGTAATATCTAACAAAGCCATAAGACACTGGAAACTGCACCTTACTATTTGACATGTTCAATGATAAGGACACTGCACAAAACTATTCCTCTCCCTGTCTGCAAGGAAGTACAATAGGAAAGAAGGGGATTTCTGAGACTGCTTAAGACAACTTTTGCTAGATGAATTTTCAGAGCACCATTACAGCTGATTGCTGAATCCTGACAACAGGGGCTCATTGGCAATTCCCCCTCCCACCCTGTCCCCAAGACTTCTCTCAGAAAGTGTGATTTTCCTGCAATCCATAGGAAACTAATACATAGAGAAGAGCTTCTCCTTCAAAGTGTCAAATTTTTTTCATTATTTAGGCAGTCTAATCAGCTTTTTCATTTAGAATGAAATTTGCTTCCATTATTTTCTATCTTAAATGTATGTGCATACTCATATAAATAAATATATATGCGCATGTGTTTTGCACTGCTTCCTTCTCTCTGCACTGAAAAGTCCAGAAAAACCAAGAACACAAGGAATAGCAAAAAACCAGTGATTTGAAGTAGTACTAAAATTTGGCTGAAATTGTGCTTAGATATGATGTACAGCTTTTGCCTGGGAAGAAAAATATCCCCCAGATATATCACTCTAGTTGAAACCATACAAAAAATTTGTGTAGTATTTGTATAACAGAGTTGGACACTTTCCTTATAGGGAGAACTACACACAAATATAGACAGATGGGGAGAAGGCACCCTGCATCTATCTGCTTATCTGTCCATCTGCCTGTGCTGGCCTCCTTCAGTGCCCAGAGACCTCTCTTTGAAGGACTGAATTTAAGCTGGCCCTTTCTCCTCTCTCTCAGACCTGTTCTCCCAGTACCACCAGTTAACAGAAGATCCCACTGCCTTCATCTCT
Organism: Muscicapa striata striata; assembly: GCA_030060385.1. Taxonomy (NCBI): domain Eukaryota; kingdom Metazoa; phylum Chordata; class Aves; order Passeriformes; family Muscicapidae; genus Muscicapa; species Muscicapa striata. Next base: position 780,292 of record JAREIS010000055.1, read on the forward strand.
TTCTTTTCCTTACTGCCCTCAGAACCCTTGTCTGTCTCAAGGCCATCAGCTGCATTATGCCCTAATGTTTAGTTAAGCTTAAAATACAATTGTATTTAGGTAATAAACAGTGAAGAAACAAAAGTTCAGAAAATAATTTATGGATCAGATCAGCAGAGAAACACAAGTTTTGGATTAGGTTCCTATAATAATTTCCAACCTTGCACATCTGCAAAAGAAAAAAAAAAAAAAGCAGTGAATAATTCTACTTGATGTGGGTAAAGTATTTTGAACTTATTTTGAACAGATGTGCCATTATTACCTTAATTATTGTGGCTAGGTAGAGCACCTACTTCCAAATTGTTTTCAAGCTAATAGCCTTTGTTCCAGTTATGTCTATTAGCATTATAATTTCTGCACCCTGGGAAATTTTTGCAATTTCTGAAGGTCTTTTTTTATCCCAGATTCAGACTGAAATCAATCATAGATGTTATCCCAGTGTATATTCTTTAAATAGAATCTGCCACATTGCAAGTTGTTACCTTGATTTCAATGGGGCTGTGCTAAATTCTTGCAGTAGTGAAAAACTGCAATTGTTTCAGGAGGATTATGTCTGTGCACTTAGAGTAAGAACAGAGGTAATCCCTTTTGCTGTCCACAGATGGTTGCAAAGCCAACGCAAAAAAATCATGTACAGAAGACTGACATTAGATTTAAAAGGATGCTCCTGAAATCACTTGAATCAGGCTAGAGATGGAGTACTTTGACCTAGATTTGGAATACCCCAAAAACCAGATGCAGAATTCAGATTTCATGGCTTTGTTGGGTTTTCTATTAAAATAGAAATTCAAACCTTACCTTTAATATTGGTCCTGTGTCTTTTGATTGTCTAACACAAAGTTTGTGGATAAGGTCTTTCTGAAGAATTGAAAGTATTTTGCTCAAAAACAAAAGGTATCAAAAGAAAAAAAAATTAAAAAAAAAAAAAAAAAAAAAAAGAAAAAAAAAAGAAAAAAAGAAAAAAAGAAAGAACAATTTACTTAACTCAAAAAAATGCCATTAAAGTGCCTCCTTGACTGAAATCACTCTCACCTTTTGCAATTGTATGTGAGCAGGTGATTTTGTGAAAATGGTACACAGAGAATGCATAGAATAATACATCTCAACTTTAAATGTGTGATACTTCCACTGGCAATTGGGGACCAGGTAATTAGCCACCACATAAGTTGTCTTTAAGGAGGTCTGCTGCTAGTTCCTGATCTGATGCCTCTGGGAATAATTAGCAAGCCCTAATAAATGGTGTCTATAATATATAAGTGCTGACAAACCCTGAAGTATACAGTAAGTCTCTTAAAAAAAACAAACCATAATGAATGATGATCACCTACAATATGAATTATAGATTCTTTGCAAGTTAGCCTGATTCATGATTATGCAGTGCTTTAGGGTCTGCTGCTACATTTACATTTTTACCATGAATCTTTTTGGTTTGTATCATCTTGAAATATAGATTAAAACTCCACAGCCAGATGATTAATTAAGTCTAAAAAAACCTTGTGTGTCGAATCTTCACGTACTGAAAATGAATGCAAAGTTTGCCCCAGATGAATATCCAGCTCTGAGTTTCACTCAGACCCTAAGACTTCAGGATTTTTATTTGCACAAAAAACAGACTTCCTGGAACATCAGCTCTGTAATTTAATTTTCCTCAGTGAGAGAAAAAATGTAGTTGTATTTTGACATGAAGTCAATATGTTTTGCAAATTCTTCAGATATAAATTTTTATCTGAAAAAAATCCTCCACCAAATTATGGATCACTTACTGGCAAACAGAGTGAAGGATGGGAAATTTAAGATTAAGACAAGAATTACCCAGTCTCTGTCCAAAAGTTCCACATGGGCATTCAAAGAAATGATAGTGTAATAGAATGACTTGGGTTGGAAGGAACCTTAAAGATCCTCCAGTTCCAGCAGCCCTGCCATGGGCAGGGACACCTTCCACTAGACCAGGCTGCTGAAAGCCCCACCTGGCCTGGCCTGGAGCACTTCCAGTGATGAAGCATCCACAGCTTCTCTGGCAACCTGTCCCAGTGCCTCACCACCCCCACAGTAAAGAATTTCTTCCTCATCTCTAATATAACCCTACTCTTTTTCAGTTTGAAGTCATTCCTGCCTGTCACTTTGCAAAAAAGTCATTCCTGTCACTTGCAAAAAAGTTTCTGCATCTTTCTTGTCAGCACCCTTCAGGTACTGGAAGGCTGCAATTAGGTCACCCCAAAGCCTTTTTTATCCAGGTTGGACAAACCCAATCCTCACAGCCTTTTTTCATAGCAGAGGTGCTCCACCCCTCTACTCATCTTGGTGGTCACCCTTAGCCTCACTCCAACAGGTTCAGGTCCTTCCTGTTCAGTGCCTGGGCTGCAAAAGCTGGTAACAACAGCCATACTGCCTAGCACAAGAACAAGGGGGTTTTAACTCTTTTGGAGAACTGAATAATGTGGCTGAATAATGAAGCAGTGATATGTGTTTTCCAACACCTTGTTTGTGCAGAGAAAATCTCTCTTCTGATAAATTATTCAAAACACAACTGCTAACCTATTTAAGTTTGAAAATATGTATACTGTAATCAGGAATCATGTTTCTCAGCTGTCTGAACAGCTACACTTCAAATCTGGCATTCTCTAAAGTGTTTGCACAGAACAGTACAGGAAGATAACCATGTCCAGGGAACCATTCTGATCAATAAATCTTTCAGAGTTCTGGGGCAGTGTGTCAAAGAAATCTACAGGTTTCCCTAAATATAGAAAGACCTATTTAAGTATAACTTGCAGAAAGTCTCTGAAAATACTTCTAATGTGTGCAAATCTTTTCATTGTAACTTTAAGAGTGACAGCTGCCCCCTCCGTGTCAAAGGGTTAATGAAATTTCTTCAATAATTTATCAAGGTTAAAGATTTTCTCTAAACAAACACTGTTTACGTGGAACTAATGAAATATTAATTCTACTTTTCAACATGTAAGATTAAATAAACTGAGACATTTTGCAATTTTAATTTATGGTGCGTTTTCCAGCATCTTCACACTAGTTCCAGATTTTAGGAGACTGAAACATTAATACAGAAATCATGTGAACAGCAATTGTGTGTAATGTACCCTTTTCCCTCTGCCATTAAACTTAGAAGCAATTGGAGTGCTCCAGTATTTGGACCAGAAGTACAGTATTAGTGATTAGTGTTAAAGAACAATAAAATACTTAGTTAAGGCAATCCCTAAACCACTTTATTTATTATGTATATTAGAGAAATGCAATCTAAAATTGACACATACGACTCATTGGGCTTTCCCCTTTTGGTGAGGAGTTTTTAGGTTTTGGTTTTGGCAGCTGGAGAGGAGGTTTAGGTTGGACATCAGGAAGGGAGGGGATGCCAGGCAGAGTAAGCATCTTTTCAAGATTATGGGATTCAAATACTGTCGTGAAGTATCTGTAGTTATGACATCATGGGGTGGAATGTAAGTCCTTTACACTGGGCGTCCCAAAATCAGACACTAGCTGTGTGGTTCTGTTCATGGATATTTAGCTGAACAGTCCTCACTGCTTCTGGAATCTGGGAACTGCTCTTTCAGCATATCAATGTTTCATTTTCTGGAAATCCATGTTGTGGATACACAAATAAACAGCAATTCTTGACTTCACACTCAGTTAAAATAAATAGTTAAGGCTCGTATGTGCTCAGATACTACAACAAAGGTCATGATTTGAAAAAGAAAAAAAAAATCCCTGAGAAACCAGTTGTGGTGCTAAAGTGTTAGGACACCATGCAGTAAATACGTACAAGCTGCTCACTGAATGGGACAAGCACAGCCCCTCCACCCAGCTGATCCCTCTGTCCTGGGGCAGGGATAGGGAGTCAGTGAACAGAGGCACCTGGCTATCAAAAAAAGTCTGTTCTTGCACTGAACAGCAGAGAAATAATTGAAATTTGAGCAGCTGCTCCCAAAATGATCACTGTCAATTCTGCTGGCTGCTTCCAGCCTACACCTCTGCCTCTGGAGCTCTGTGTAGGCAGAGAAGGTGCCAAAAGAAAGATTCTCAAAGAAACTTTCGTGCTGGAGTTCCTAACAAGAGCATACACACATTTTCTATCTTCAGCAAAGTCATTTCAAGTTCATCTTTTCAGTTCCCTGCCTGGCCTCAGAAAGCCAGGCCCCCAGATTCCATCACCCAAACTGCACTGACAGAGGCGTGACTCGGCACAGGGTTCTGAACCTTTGGCTCCCCTGGGGAGATTACAGTAATTTCAGCTAATGGAATAATGGAGAGCAATCTCAGCTTGTCATTCTCAGCCTGAATCACTGCTGGAGAGGAGCAGACACTTTGCTAGTTTTTTCACAGATATTTGTGACAGCAGAGCAATGATGATTCCCAGTTCATTTCCATGCACTTGATTGAAGCGTGCTCGCTTGGAAGACTCAATTTTCCCTGCTGATTCCCCTTTCTTCCCTCTCTTCTCAAATTATCTTTTTTGCAGCCTTGTGGCTTAACTATTTTATGGTCTTCATTTCTCACTCCATAACCCCAGTTTGCCCAGTAAACTGCAGTTCAAATCAGCTGCAGATTACATCTGAACTGCACTTTTTAGAAGTCCTAAAAGCAAGCCAAATTTGTATGGAATTTCAGAGGAAAAGCATAGAATAAACCTAATTTAATGTAATTTGCAGACAATAAGTTTTTTTTTTTACTCTACAGAGTACAAACATGGTATTTTTCTTAATCTTACAATTATTTAAGATTAATTTTTTTAACTATTCATTTAAACTATCCAGAAGCACTTCAATATCATTTAGAGCTATCTAACACCTGAATGGCAGCAAAGCTTGAGGCAAGTGAAAAAAGTGTTCTTACTGCAGAAAATTGTAGAACTTTCTAAGTAAACATTTTTTAAATTTGCCAGGATCAATTTTCATTCATCCATGATGACCCAAGTCCTAGAATAGTCCTGGAAATAAAAGAGATTTTGGACAGTTTATGAAAAAACTAAAATTACATTGATCAGGCCAATGGTACTTGTGCCATTTTTATCAAAAGTTAGTAATCAGAAGATGTGATACACCAACTAAGTTATATAAAGACATTCTAAGTTATCTGTCCAGCTTATAGCTATTTCTGAATTAAAAGATTCAGAAAAATACACTGCATGCCCTCCTCCTAACTCTACCCATGTGTTCATTTGATTTTGATTAAACTTATCTCATTTCTCTATTTCTCTAATTTATTTTCTCATTTTTCTTCTTTTCCCCTTGTTATTACACCACCACTTTCTAGATCATACTTTCCTGGACAAAAAGCACATGTCATTGCTTTGTGTCATACCTGTATAAATTTCAGGTGAGTGTGTTCATGTTCTACTGCAAATCTGCACATTAAGCTAACAAAGATTATAATAAGCTAAATAGTAATAGAATGACATATTGCAGATCCCTTACTCACAGTGCTGAGCAATTACTCATTCGAGCTGTGCCATGAAATCCATCACCAACTGCATGACTCCTGTGAAAAACTGAGCAGTGAGGACTTCAATCTGGTCCATTATCACTATGCAACGTAGCACATTTGTGTAAATTGTTCTCATTCTGAGGTCTTTTTAGAACAAATATCTCTTTGAATACACTCTGCTGCAGTAATGGATCAACTGCCAAGCTGTGAAACCCCAGCAGGAGACAGCACACCAGCCAATATGAGGGGATGTATACAGTATCTAATTAATTCTAATGTTTTTCTATGTTTAATCATCCAGGTCATCAACATCCAAATATTTGAGTGTAAGCTTCAGCCTTTCCAAGAGATCTGCAAACACATGACAAATAGCAGTGACTGCTCTAATCGTCCCAAATTACAGATGATGTATCTACAAGTGACTTACATCCATTTCCACACTGCATTCCCACATTCCTGGCAGAGAAACTGCCATGCTGGATGGAATCATATACACTGGTTTAGCACAGAAGATGAACAACAACATCTTAGACTATCCATATAAAAATTATCACTTAGTCATACAGAGAGATATGAACAAGATCTCTCTCCTACCATGTTTGAGCCTCTTCTGACTTTGGTGCTTCTGTGTCCACGGTGGCACCTCTTTCTCTCCTGCTCCAAGACATCCCTTATCAGGCAGCCAGCTATGGTTTTCATCCATGGCCATCCTTGCTGTGTTTTTCCTGATCATAAATCCTCTTCCTCAAATGTGCCTGATGGATCACTAAAAGTTTGAAAACGGCAACAACACATATTAAAACCAATTTGTTTTCAAATCAAAAATATCAGAGCTGATTAATTCACTAAGATGAATAAACTAAAGTACTGGGTACTATTTTGGTGTCTGGTACACAAAAAAAAAAAAAAAAAACCAACCCAAAAAAGGATGTGGACAGGCTGGAGAGGGCCTAGAGAATGTTCACAAAGGTGATCAAAGGACTGGGAAGATGTCATATGAGGAAAGGCTGACAGAACCAGGTTTGTTCACCCTTTAGAAAAAAAAAGGCTTAAGGGAGACCTTATCACCATGTTCCAGCATTCAAAGAGAAGCTAAAAACAAGATTGAAATTCCCTTTCTACCAGGAGTTGTGGATAAGGCTGAGGTGTAATGGGTAAGAGCTGCTCCTGGGGAGCACTCTGACTGGGCATAAGAGGAAAATTTTTCACTATGAGAAAAAACAGGCATTGGATTAATCCCCAGGTAAGGGGTGGACACTTCTGAGATTCAGCTGGACAGGGTGCTGGGCCATCTTGTCCAGACCATGCTTTTGCCAAGAATGGATGGACCAGATGATCTCTGTGGTCCCTTCCAATCTGGTAGTCTCTCATTCTATGAATAAATTTGCATTTAAAAGAATGCTTTTCATGTTAGAAACTGGTCATCAGTTACTTTATTTTCATAATTGTTTGCTTGAAAATAAGTGTTTTGTCTGTCTCAGGTTTTTTGGAATGAAGCTGTGACTCAGAGTATGGAGGGATTTTTTCAAGAGGAGTTAATCTGCTGGATGGCTTTTTGGGCTGGATCCATCATTGCCCACACAGTGCAGACCAAGGGCATGTCATCCTTTTGGACTTTCAGTTTTAACTACAGTTAACAGGTTTCTGAATGTGCTTTACACTTTCTCATAGTGGTAACTATTCTCACAGAAATTACTCTATTGTGCCACCAATACACTGCAGATGCCCATGTGTGTTTGGACAAGAAATGTGAACTGATGATTTGGGAGAGTACAGGAGAAAAAGCACAGACCCCAACCCTTACTATTTGTATTTCACAAAATTCAGGAGGAAAGGAAGAACAAGGAAAATTAAAGGAAAAATGAAAAGAATTATAATTTAGGATTTCAAAATACAAAAGAAAAGAAATATCCCAAAGTACTTCATTCCTGCTCACAAGCTTGCTCCCAAAACATGTAACAAATAATTAAATTGATTTTACAGTGAACTAATAGAGATTTGACATTGGCTTAGTACAAAAAAGGGCAGTACCTGCTACTCCTATTTCCTGCCTTCTGTTGGCTTGGAGTCATCTTGCAGCTGGAAGAAGAATCAAATGGCTGGTTATGCCAGTGCCAGCTGAGTCCCTATGACAATTTGTTGTTACATTGACATAACACAGTCATCAAATGTCTGGTGAGATTTGGAAAACAGATGGAAGACTAAGTGACACAGAATAAAGATGCACTCTGTGTCTTTACCTCCAGCAAAGGGGAAAATACTCCATTGATTCCCAATGCAGTATCAGAGTCAGGGAGAGACAGCTCCAGGTTAGAAACTCACAAGATTGCCAAGTGCTTGGAAACACATCTAAAAGAAAGAGCAGTGAATAATTATCTTATATAAGAAAATTAAATATAAGACAAGATCAACTACATTTTCAACAGTAATTTATAAAATGGGTAACCTGGAAGACCAACAAAGGCAACTCAGCAACTCAAATGGTCAAAAAGCAATCAAATATCAGAATATATACACATACATCTAACAGACTGGTGATAATTTAAAATCTCCCTCTTTGCTGACTGTTAGACAACCCAGAATTTGTTAAATGAACTCTGGTCTAATTTTATTTCCCAAAGGACCTACATTTAAGAAGTGCTCTCTCAATTGTCAAAAGTTCTCTACAGAACATGGAAGAAAGGCCCGTGTAGACAAAGCAATTGTCCCTGCCTGGCCAGCTTCACACTGCTTTTGCACCAACACTTGCTGTCTTTCAACTAAAGGTGAATATTATCTCCAAGCCACTTTTCTAAAGCAAAAGTATTTCAGAGAATGCACTGTCCAAATGAGCACTTGAACTGCTGAGGGACTTTGATCAGGATTTACAACCATGGAATCCAGTTTATGATCTCCATCTCCGTTTAGATGTTGGTACAATATGCATTTAATGAAGCAAAATTAGATTATGCTCTTGAAATGGAGGTGGAACCACTTTTCACTGGAAAACACTGATTGTGCATGGCCATTTAGAGCTGTGTGGAAAAAATGGTAGTTTCTCTCCTTCTCCTTTTTTTTTAAAGTCACTACAACTTTCTTTTGTTGAATAAAAGAGAAAGGACAGCAGGGTATAGCAATTTATTTTAAAAGCCTTGTGGTTTTGGTTTGGGGTTTTTGTTACCAATGTGTATATATTATGAAATGTTTCCCTTCTATTTAGCAAAAAAGTTTACTTGTATTTTTAATTTCTTGGTCATTCCTTTGATATTTTTTCATATCAGATCTATGAGAAATGACTATACAACAAATCCCTTTGCCCTCAATAGAGCAATAGCATAAAGAATCCTATTAGCTAGTATAAAAAAAAGTTGGGTAAATGAACAATGTAGTTGGGTATACTGAAAAACTGGCACAGGTTATGTGACTGGAAATCTGTTTAATACTCTTTATCAGCCAGAACACATATTTTCAGGGTACACTGCACACGCACAGCAAGTGCACTCTGAACAGGTAATTAATGATCTGCAGGACAGAGGCCTGCAATGCAGAAGAAAAGGAGGCAGAGGTGACTGGTGCTCTATGACAGTGATTGGCAATGAAACAAAGAACTAAGATTTGGGGTGAAACTTGTCCTGTTCTTGAGCTTTCTCAAGCAGGCATACAGAAGGTAGTGAAAGGAGGACAAAACCACAATCCCTTTTCCTATTCAGCTCTACATAAAGGATGGCAATCACACCAGCAGAGAACACTTTGCAGCTGATTCAGCTCATTCATCAGCCCTTGTTGGGCTTAGACCCAACTCCAGCTGAAGTCAAAGGGAGTATTTCCTCTGCCTTCTGTGCTGAAATGGATGGAGCCTTTCAAAGTCCTGTGGGAAAGCAGAGAACTCTCCTTTAGCCAAAGTGGAAAGTGCTCTTTCCTCAAGCAGCAGAAATGCTAAAGCAACTGCATGTCAGGCATCTCAAAGTGGGCTGGCAGAACTGGTATTAGCTTCCCCCAGAATGCTGCCCCTGGAAAGAAGCCACAGTAAAATGGGAAGTGCTTATCATTCCCAAACATGCAGCTCTGTCTATTAAACTTCATATAAAATGAAGCAGCTCTCTCCTGCTCTCTTCTCTACCTGCATGAGAACAGTGAGGCAGAGCTCTCTGGTGGCTCTCATGAGCAGGAACTGATTGGGTGCTTTTTAGAAAGAACTAAAACAAACCAGACTTTATTTAAGACATTATTTGCAAAGCTCAATTTCTTTGTATAAATCTAAGAAGAAGCAGATTCTATTGCTCAATATTCCTTTCATGCATGACTGAATAGTATTTGGAGTTTTTTTGAAAGTTCCTTGCTATCACCACATGTCCACTTTCACTCTTCAGTTCAGTTTCTCTCTGACTTTACACAGGCAATAGTTTTTCTCAGCTGCCTTACTTGCTACTGAAATGCCTGAGGGGGTCTTTCCACACCACCACCATCCCCTTAACAAAATAAACAGGTGAGACTTCCATAGGTTTGAAGATCTCTGACCTTTTTCCCAACAAAGTTAAGAGCCAGTATTTGGAATTCTTCTTCTTGCTGGCAAAACCCCTACTTTTTCTGAAACAAGGTTTCTATTTTTTCCCTCTATTTGCAGCAATACCAAAGCACTCACAGGCCATTTGTGAACATTGTGTTCAAGGGCTCTCATGTGCACCAGTGTATCAGCTAGGTGCAATCAGCATGCCAACACAGAATTGCAGAAAATACCCTTTCCATTAACCTTTTAAATGTGACAGCCATTTGTGCTAATTGAAATCCATCATTTTAGATTGTGGTGGGATTTTTTGTAACTGAGACAAAAGTCTTTTTACTCTGGTTCTACTTACACCTGACAATGTGCCCTTTAATTCTCCTCTGGAAATCAGGTATATCTACAGCTATCTTGACCTTATTAGTGCCTCTAATTTTCTGTAGTTTACACCCATCTGGTGCTGCTATTTTTCTTAGCTAACACTTAGGTGATCTCCAATCTCATATATGACTCAAGGAGTTTTCCTCCATGGCTCTTCCTTCCTCATTCTTGCCAACAGGGGAGATGGCTTTAAAGGGGTGAGTTTCTCATGCTGTTAACTCTTGGCACCATCACAGTACAAGAATCATTGTGGATAAGCTGACAAGAAATTTTTCTATTTTCTATCCCATCTCCAATGTGAAGAGGTTCAGGAAGAGAGAGGGGTTTGTCTTATGTAACGTATTTTCTCTGGAAAAAAAAATTGTGGTTTACATTATTCAATTTAGTAGCATAATTTTACTGATGGACAGGGAAGATCACCTGAAAGGTGTTTGTCACTCCTGTCTTAGATGGTGAAGACAATAATACTGCAGAATCTTAATAATTGAATTAGAAATTATACAGAACTGACTATCTTTGTAAAGAACCAAAATTAACATTATTTGGAGTGAAAGTGGCCAGTGAGAAGCACATTCTTTGCTTGGACTGAAATTGTAGTTATGAGTGTACTGATCAAAGACATTCAGTATGTCTGTGTAAGAGCTGAAGAAATTGAGACTTAAAACTGCATGTCAGTCCTGAAGTCCACACAGATGGAGGGCTTGGGGAGCTGCATGACATTCCTGAGTGGCACTACTCAGGTCAGAAAAGGAATTAGGAGGGACAGAAAAGATTAGCAGAATAAACACAAGCTCTTCAGAAACAGAACATACTATGGAAATACTGACCACATCAGAACTTTTGAGGACAAGCCATAACTGAGGCACTAAAATGAGTCACAGCCCTACTTAGCACTTCTGCTGTGATGGGACATGGAGTTTCTTTTCCCATGCTGGATCTTCCTGATGAGCTCTGGCAGAACAGAATGACCCAGAGGAAAAGTAAAAAGCTGCTCTCAAAGCAGGAGAAGGCATCTGACCAGTTGAAGCACTGCTTTCCAGAGGACACAATCCACTACTGAGTTTCTGCAAAGTCTGGCTGGGTCTTGAATGTCAGGTCAGATGAAGGAGTGTCTCCAGCAGAGACCTAAATACACAGTGAAACTTTTAAAGATTATTTCCTTTATATAAGCAGCCATCATTGTAAGTTCACAATCCTTGGCCAAAGGAATGTGATTTCTTTTTCAGAAGAAAGACAATTTTACCTTGAGCACATGATCTGGGATGGGGAGAATTTCTAATGACCCCCATGAGAATTCCCTTTACCCAAATGAAGTTGAGCCATAAGAATTGGCTGTACTAAACTAGTGGTGAAGTCTTTATTCTCTTGTGGAACAGCTGCTGTTTTCAAACCTCTGTCATCCTTGGGTTAAGAAGGGCAAAAGATCTCATAATCTCACTGGAGTACACAGTAATGGAAACCTTCAAGTGCTGAAAAGAAGCCTAAAGTTCTGCATCTGAATTTCACCTCATTCACATTAAGGATTAGGGCTAATGCTTTGTGGTTTGGAGGGAATGGAAAGCCTGAGGGTGGTGATAGCTTTGGACAGCAATGGTTTAGTTCTTCAGAAAAAAGAAAAAATTCTCTGCCTGGAAGGAATTGTTACATTGATAGGCTATGAAATGGGCAGTGATTAACTTTCTGGAACTTGTTTGATGTTACTTGAGTAGTGTTATTTTGGGATAGTAATGTATAAAAATCATTTAACACACATGCTGCTGCTTAGCTGAAATTCACTAATTGTGTTTGTTACACTATTTTACTTGGGATGTGTTTTTCAGGATAACATTATTTAAACCTCTATCAGGATATTGAGCCAAACAGTGATATGGTTAGTTGAGTAATTCCTGCTAAAGCTGCTGGGTGGGCACTGCTGCTTCTAAGATTGGCTTCTAAGATATGAACCAGTTAACAGGAATTATCTATAGAATCTGAATGTTGTTATAATAATGCTGTTGTGCTGAACACATCCCAAGCTGTCACAGGTAACACAGAAAATACACATTCAAAGCATAATGAAGGAGTACATTGAATTTTCCTAAGGGGTATGTGCAAGGAGTTAAATGAGAAACACCCAAAGAGTGATGAAAGACAAGTTGTCAAGGGAACATCAAGGAATATGGTCCCTAGAAAAGGCTTGTGGTGATGATGGTGGGGCAGATGAAGGACATTCCCCTACTTGAAATCTCCTTCATTCAGGAAAAAGGTATACATGAATTGAATTGAATTGAATTGAATTGAATTGAATTGAATTGAATTGAATTGAATTGAATTGAATTGAATTGAATTGAATTGAGGATGACTGCCAAACCACATATGGATTCACTGTAACTGCAAGAAGTTTAATTTCTCTGTGATGGATAAATAATCCTGATTCCTAGTGATGTGAAGGCAGATTCACGTGACCCTTAGTTGCATCAAGCAGACTTATTATCTAAATAACCAAAACTATTCCAACCAACCTTGATGTGGACAATTCAACATCAGTTATTGGATTAATGGGTGTTGTCTCAAGAAATGCATACAGAGAGAGAAACTCAGTTGTTTTTATAACCTATTTGCAAGAGTGTCCTTCACTGGCAGGCTCTGCTCCCAGCATCCAGGTGTGAATCCAAAAAGACTTGGATTTAGGAAATGGTCCCATCTAAATAAATACTGAAGATCAACTTTTAAACACGTTCCTGAAACATTCTATTAATTGTGGATAGACTAACACAGTCCTAGGTAGTTTCCTGAATCCAGCTAAGGTGGCTGATGCCTGTTTTTCATCTTTTGAATTGCCTGATCCTAGGGGCTCTGTATTTCAGCTTTCCCTGAAAGCTCCTCATTTGCAAACACATTCCAAAGGAAAATTCAAGATTTGATTCTTTCTTTGATTCACTACAACCCTTATCCTTTCTCTGATAGAATTAATGCACTGGATATGAAAAATTTAACTACCACCCCACTTGACCATTTCAATCTCTGCTCCTGTTCGTGATTCGTAAATTAGCCCCATGTGAAGAGCAAAGTTTTTGCTTCAATGAGGGCCTGAACATTTATAAAATCTGTTTTAAAATGGAAATTCCACCATTCCAAAATTAAAAATAAAAATAAAAAGATATGAGTGAAGGTATTTTCTTTTGTGTTGATCAAAAATGCTTCAGTGAAGTTGCTTTAAAAAAATATATATATATTACCATTGTAAAATCACATAAAGCAACAGTATCAAGCAAGGTAAAATGAAAAATAAACATTTCAACATTTTTCTTACCCTCTTCGAATACCTTTTTTGGTCTTACCTAAACTACACCAAGAGACAGCATTTTTCTCAAAATAATATCTTATCAAGTATGATAGACTAAGCAGATCTAGGTAGAAGAATTTCAGGGATGGTGTACTCTGGGAGAGTTCAGGGATGCAGAGCTCAGGGATGGAGAGCTCAGGGATGGAGAGCTCAGGGATGGAGAGCTCAGGGATGGAGAGCTCAGGGATGGAGAGCTCAGGGATGGAGAGCTCAGGGATGGAGAGCTCAGGGATGGAGAGCTCAGGGATGGAGAGCTCAGGGATGAAGAGCTCAGGGATGGAGAGCTCAGGGATGCAGAGCTCAGGGATGAAGAGCTCAGGGATGGAGAGCTCAGGGATGCAGAGCTCAGGGGAGAGCTCAGGGATGAGAGCTCAGGGATGGAGAGCTCAGGGATGGAGAGCTCAGGGATGGAGAGCTCAGGGATGGAGAGCTCAGGGATGGAGAGCTCAGGGATGGGGAGCTCAGGGATGCTGAACTCAGGGATGCAGAGCTCAGGGATGGAGAGCTCAGGGATGGAGAGCTCAGGGATGCTGAACTCAGGGATGGAGAGCTCAGGGATGGAGAGCTCAGGGATGGAGAGCTCAGGGATGGAGAGCTCAGGAATGCAGAGCTCAGGGATGCAGAGCTCAGGGATGGAGAGCTCAGGGATGAAGAGCTCAGGGATGGAGAGCTCAGGGACGGAGAGCTCAGGGATGGAGGGATGAGCTCAAGGATGCAGAGCTCAGGGATGGAGAGCTCAGGGATGGAGAGCTCAGGGATGGAGAGCTCAGGGATGGAGAGCTCAGGGATGCAGAGCTCAGGGATGGAGAGCTCAGGGATGGAGAGCTCAGGGATGGAGAGCTCAGGGATGGAGAGCTCAGGGATGGAGAGCTCAGGGATGCAGAGCTCAGGGATGCAGAGCTCAGGGATGGAGAGCACAGGGATGGAGAGCTCAGGGATGCAGAGCTCAGGGATGGAGAGCTCAGGGATGCAGAGCTCAGGGATGCAGAGCTCAGGGATGCAGAGCTCAGGGATGGAGAGCTCAGGGATGGAGAGCTCAGGGATGGAGAGCTCAGGGATGCTGAACTCAGGGATGGAGAGCTCAGGGATGGAGAGCTCAGGGATGCAGTGCTCAGGGATGGAGAGCTCAGGGATGGAGAGCTCAGGGATGCTGAACTCAGGGATGGAGAGCTCAGGGATGCAGAGCTCAGGGATGCAGAGCTCAGGGATGGAGAACTCAGGGATGGAGAGCTCAGGGATGGAGAACTCAGGGATGGAGTGCTCAGGGATGGAGAGCTCAGGGATGGAGCTCAGGGATGCAGAGCTCAGGGATGCAGAGCTCAGGGATGGAGAGCTCAGGGATGAAGAGCTCAGGGATGGAGAGCTCAGGGATGGAGAGCTCAGGGATGCAGAGCTCAGGGATGCAGAGCTCAGGGATGGAGAGCTCAGGGACAGAGAGCTCAGAGATGGAGCTCAGAGATGGAGAGCTCAGGGATGGAGAGCTCAGGGATGCAGAGCTCAGGGATGCTGAGCTCAGGGATGGAGAGCTCAGGGATGGAGAGCTCAGGGATGGAGAGCTCAGGGATGCAGAGCTCAGGGATGCAGAGCTCAGGGATGCTGAACTCAGGGATGGAGAGCTCAGGGATGGAGAGCTCAGGGATGCAGAGCTCAGGGATGCTGAACTCAGGGATGGAGAGCTCAGGGATGGAGAGCTCAGGGATGCAGAACTCAGGGATGCTGGCTCAGGGATGCAGAGCTCAGGGATGCTGAGCTCAGGGATGGAGAGCTCAGGGATGGAGAGCTCGGCTCCGAGCCCTGCTCCCGCCAGGTGAGGGCACTCACATCCCTCTATGAAAACCCAGCAGCTGGCACCTTGAGAGAAAACCAGATTGGCCGCCCACACATACAGCTAGAGGGATCCTGTTTGGCCTGAGCTTTTTGTGTAGCAGAGGGGAAAAAAAATCAGAAACAAGGAAAGGGAAGAGCCTGTTTCATGAGCGTCATTTATTTGCGGGCTTTGTCTCATGCAGCCCGTTCTATTTGAACATCAGCCGCTATCGTTCTGGCGGAAGCGGGGGCACTGGGATAATGTGCAAATTTATGTGCAAAACCAACATGGAAATGCAGTCATCTTTGTCCCGATGCAGTGAAAGACTGTAACATCTGCATATCAATAGCCACAAATTTGATTCAGTTCTCAGGAGTGTCATTCCAGAGAAACTCAAGGCAGGAAAGGGGGGAGTTTTCATGTCTCATTTTCTTTTTCCTATGGCACTGGTTTGGGTTTTTTTCATATTCTCAATCAAGGAGCCAAATTCAGCAGAGCAGATGAGGATGGGGCAGAGCATACCCACCTGGGTCAGAAAATCTCCCTGTGCTCTGAATGGGGGTGGGTAAGAAACTCACCTTTGCCTCTGCTGAAGGAGAAACCAGATTTACTTGTACCTCCATGGGAATTCAAGGGCAGCTGCTGCAGTCTGCTAGCTAGGTTAGCTTCTCCAGAGACAGTGCTGAGTCTGGATCCTTGGGGAATGGCAGGAATGAGATCAATGAGTGCAATAGCTGCTTACTGCAAACTCTGTGTGCTGGCCCTTGAAATCTCCTCAGCTCTATGACCCTTTTAATTGCTTGGGCTCCTGAATAACACAGGCATTAATGAATATCTCTGTCCTCAACTTCCTCAGAATGACTGTGATGTTCATTTTGAAAGAAACCCAGTATTTAAGAGTTATACATCCTGTGCTTTTATAAACATCAGCTATTGGTAACTATCAGAGATGTGGCCTGGAAAAGGACCAGATGTTCAAGGGGAGCTCTTCATTTCTTCATCTTTCTTCAGCAAATCCACAAGTGTGCCAGGAAACTAGCATGGGCTGACAAAGGCATTGTGAGCTTGCATGATACAGTAAAACATCTGCTTCCAGGCTGTCAGCAAACTGCTGACTATGAATGCACAGGAAAGAAAACAAGTGCCACAGGTGCTGTAGGGCTCAGATGCATGAGAAATATTTTAATGTATGGGAAATAGATCAACAGACCTGTGAGCTTTTGTCATCACTCTTATACTTTCCTTGCAGGAATATTCTAAAAAATATACTGAGCCAAATATTAAGCTTTTACAAAATTATCATGCCCATTTACTCAGATGCTCAAAGGATTCTCTACCTCCACCCTCCCCCAGTCTTATTAATATTTCCTTCAGTCTTCAAATTACAGGAAATTATCTGATGCAAGCTCAATGTAAGCACGAGAAATTCATCCTGCAGTAGAGGTGACATTAGTGTTAGAAATTTATAGCATTAATAGCTGTTAATCATTGGAAGTAACTATGTTTCACCTAACAGGAAAAGTTTAAAATTCAATACACCTTTTACAGGAAAGTGATAATTCATGTTGATGAGAAAAGCAACAAAACAGTTGGAAGAGGGAGCTCCCAGCCAAATCAATAACACAAACCTTTCCCATCTTTGCATTTCAGTCTAAAGTAAAGAATTACATAAATCCCCTTGAAAGCTGAACCAAACAAATGGCACATGAGCCACTTTTTAAATGGGAAAAAAATAGTTCAGAAGAATTGTTTTAAGTCAGTTGGTTTGCAGAGTTCTTTGTTTCTTGCTGGGACAAGTGAAAAGGCATCTCCTCTTTTTGTGTATGTGTCTGTATTTGTCAAGATTTTTCATAGTACAGTCATATGTGGTTCTTGTTTGTGTAGTTTTGGGTGTTTTTAAAGTCTTAAAAGAACCAGATTTCTATGAAATATCTTTTTCACTGAGACTGTATTCATAAAGACTTCTATCAGCCAGAGGCATAATGTACCTATATCAAAGATAAGCAAACGTTATCCTCAGGATACTTCATTTCCAACTCCTTTAAACAGGATTGTGTGATGAAATTTTAACTTCAGATAAATAATATTTTCTAACTTCCTTTTAATTTGATGGGAAACACATCACGGAGGTGTTACTTGACTTTCAAAGTTATGCATCACATATCAGGTGCACATTACAAATCTTATTGAGTGGTAGAACCTAAAAATATTATTTAGGGATTTTTTTCTTCCTTACTGAACGGAAGAATTCTGGTAAAGTTTTGCTACATTTGAACTTAAAAAATATATGGGATGCAGAGATTTAACTATTGTTCTCCCAGTTCCACAAGCTCTCCATTGTTATGAAAACTGTTACAGATTTCACTTTTTAAAATCTTCTAAATTGTCTGCTATTTCTGTGAGAGTACAGAGGAAACCAACTCACTGTTTTTTCAGGCAGATCATAGCAGCAAAACAATAGATACACATCCTTGGTTGTCTTGCAAAAACCCTCCTTGTTTTCTCTGGTTGACCTGGAGGCAGAATGGCTGACTGAAATACCTATCTTCACATGAGACAGCACTGTATAGTCTGTGATGCAGCAGTAGATATGTTTACAGGAATAGCCAAGCATCTTTTCTGGAGAGCAAAGCCTGAGCTCCAGCTGCCAGAAATGCTGGAGCTCAGGGAGGAATTTGAGGGAGATGAAACCTGCTATTGGTTTGTGTCTCCTGGTGCCAGAGCACACCACCTTGCAATCACCTTTACAGCAATGAAATGCAACAGAAAGATGACTTAGTTTAGATGTGTTTGTGAACAAAGCTCTTCTGAGCAGTACAACTCCTGGGACCTTGCAAGAGTTCCTAATGATGAAGAATAAGGGAGCAACTGCTTTTATAGTTCATTTTTTAATAGAAAGACTTTATAGGCTTTTCCATTAGACGTTGGAAAGTCTCTAATATGCACTGTTGAACTTCTTATTGAAATAATTTATACACATTAGAAACAATGCTATTGTAGCAGCTGTCTTGAAAGACCTTCTATAAAATAGGGAATGGTATGAGTAACCCTCTCTTTTCCTGCAGAGGCTATCTCTTGAGGCTACAACCTCAATTGTTGCAATTTCATTTGCAGTTGTACATCAGGAGGTACTGTGACTCAGGGGCATTCCTCACTGCCCAATTCTCATTTTCCTTTCTTGCACCTCAAATGTTAGGGGTGAGCCAGGACCATTTGGCTGCTAGGTGCATTATACTGACTTGGAAGGAGGAAAGGGGAATGGGTATAGAAACTAACTTGCTGCTTTTAGAGGTCTGAAATCCATCAATGCTTTACTTGCTTCTCCAGGAAGAAAAGGCAGATGTGCAGATCCTGCTGCAGACACAGGTATGGTGGAAGATTGAAGGAGAAGGCTTCTTTGCTATTGCTTGTTTGCATTGCTGATGAATGGTGTTTCATCCAGTTGGTGGCCAGTCACTAGTGGTGTCAGCCAGGGAACAGTGTTGGGCCAATCCTGTTTAATGTCCTTATTGATGATATGGATGTGGGAATCCAGTCTACCATTAGCCAGTTTACAGATGACGCCAAGATGAGGTGGAATGTTGTTCCCTGGGAGGGCAGGAAGGCTCTGCAGAGGGATCTGGGCAGTCTGGAGCAATGGTGTGAGGGTCAACAAGGCCAAGGGCTGGGCCCTGCACTTGTGTCATAACCTCCTCTGCAGTGCTACTGGGACAGAGTGGCTGGAAAAGCTGCCCTAGAGAAATGCCCTGGGACACTGGGTGAACATGAGCCAGCTGTGCCCAGGGGGCCAAGAAGGCCAATGGAATCCTGGCCTGTACCAGCAAGAGTGTGGCCAGCAGGAGCAGGGCATGGATTGTCCCCCTGTACTCAGCTCTGGTGGGGCCACACCTTGAGTGCTGTTCTGGGCTCTCCAATTTAGGAAGGACATTGAGGGGCTGGAGTGTGTCCAGAGAAGGACAATGGATCTGAGGAAGGGTCTGGAGCACAGATCCTATGAGGAGTGGCTGAGGAAGCTGGGGATGTTTAGCCTGGAGGAGACTCAGCGACCTTGTTGCTCTCTGCAAGTCTCTGAAAAGAGGGTGTAGTCAGGTGAGGGTCGGACTTTTCTCTCAGGCAACCAGAAACTGGACAAGAGGACACAGTCTTAAGCTGCTCTGGGGGAGATTTAGGTTGGACACTGGGAAAAATGTTCTTCACAGAAAGAATGATTGGGCATGGGAATGAGCTGCCCAGGGAGGTGTTGGCATCCCCATCCCAGGAGGTGTTCAAGAAAAGCCTGATGTGGCACTCAGTGCCATGGTCTAGTTGGCAAGGCAGTGTTCTGTGACAGGCTGTACTCGATGATCTCAAAGGTCTTTTCCAACCTAATGGCTTCTCTGCTGCTGTGATTAGGATACACTTCATGACTGGCCAGCCATCAGTCACTGTCATGTCTTCTGAGCAGTGGATGTGAGCAGAACTTCTGTAATTTCACCCAATGCAGCCCCCTTCCTTCAGGTTGAAAAAAACCTCTTTTTTCCATGTTCTTACTCTGCACTTCAGGGTGATTGTGCAACTTCACTGCTGGGAGCCAAAGTCCTATCACACAGCTGAGAAGCTTTCAGCACCTTGTTATTTGTTCCAGAAAAAACAGGCTGGATTTGCTGATGGTTTCATCATGTCATGGTAAATATTTCACAACCACTTTTCCTCTCCCTTTCTATGTGATCAACTTCTGGTCTCATTTGACTAGACCAGAGTGGCAGCTTTTGCAGTTTATGCTGCAATATAACCTCTTTGCTACATGAGTTGTAAGGAAATACATCTCTTTTTGCCCAGCACATCTTAACATCTCCATAGAATCCATATTAGGCCCCCATGTTCTGTGAGCTCCTGCAATTATAATCTTCTCTCTCACTCACTGACAGGATTTTATTCAGATGTCTCCAGGTATCTAAAGCTCAATTATATAGCCAGGAAAACTTAAAGATTTGGTGAAGGGGACTGGGAGCTGTCATTTCCAAACAGGACTGGAAGGCATTTGGCAGTTCTTACCAGACCATAACTATACATTTTTTACTGCAAGTTTACACTTCAGTTGCCTCTACAGTTAAACCACAAAAAGTCATTACTTCCATCAAAAGACTCACTGCTGAGTACACACCAGTGCAATGCTTGTCACTGTGGAACTAAGCAGGTGTGCAAGTGAGTCCTACTCAGCATCTGAAGAAGAAAGTATCATCAGGATCTGAGCAGCTCATGCACCACATTGTTTATATAATCCTTGTTCTTTCTAACTTCATCTCTATATTCAGCCCCTATAGCTCTAAATTATGGCTTCACTGCAGTATTGCATTTCATGATGACAGAAGGAATTCCACCCTTGATGCTAAAAAGCAGGAACTCTCTTTGATGTGACCTGCACACAAAGCAGAGAATTTTTGGAAATAGCATTTTCCACATCCTGAGAGGTTTGTCATCACTGCAAACCTACAGAACCAGGATATAGACTTTAGCAGAGATGCAAATGGTTTTCAGTCATGTTGCATTTCTTGTGCCCTGTATAATATACTGATGGCATCCCATTCATCACTGGAGAACAGCACAGGAGAATAGAGTAACTAACACACAGGTAAACTTCTTTCCTTTCTCTTTTGACCATAAAAGTTGAAATTCAAGTGAGAACAGGAGAGCAGCTCCCAAAGAGCTGTTTCCACACAAAAACATGGAGAGGTGACATGCACTTGCCATGTTCATGCCTTAGGACAGACACTAGGCTGGAAGTAGAAACTGTGAATCTTCCCCAAGGATACATTTTCCAGTGACCTTTCAAAAGGAGCATGCTATTTTACAGAAATGTTCTTCCTTCTGGTTTGACCCAGCAGGTAGCTAAACACTTCCCCATGCTTATATAATAATTTTGTTCACTTCAGTGCTTTCAGACTGAACCCAACACAGTGTCCAAGCTGAGGAAAGCTGCAGAAGAGCAGAGACTGCTCTTATAAATCCACACAGGGCTTCTGTTTGCCCCCAAAGGAGCCCACAAAGGAGCTCCCTGTGCATTATTTAGCACCTAGGTGTTTTTCTAAGAGCATGCCCATATTACTAGTAGCAAGATATACTCCCCTGTAGAGTTTCCTATCAACAGTTTAATTCTGTCAGAAATCTGCTGGCTTGCAAAAGTCCACAATAACAACTTCAACAAAAGCTGGCAGTTCTGACAGCCAGTCTGTCTCCTTCAGTTCTCCCACACACCTGTATACATCTATATAGACACATAGAGCAGGAGGGAGAGAAAATAAAATATGTCTTAAAGTTCTTGCCCATATCTCTCTGACACTGGACAAATAGCTTTTCCCTCACAGTCTTTTATGTATTACCTCCTTCTCAGCAAGCTTATAGAGCAATTCTGGAGAAAAATGAAATATTGAAGGGCTAATCCTTTATTTAAAAAGCCACCAGATATGAATGGTTGGCTCTGACAATTTATTACCAATTCAGGGAAGGTTGGGAAAATAAATGTTTCATATCTCTTTGCAAGTGACAGATGAAAGAAGGAAAATACTCATCAGCTCTGGAGAGCAACAACTTTTCAGTTTATGAAAGAAAATTTTTAAAATATCAGGAATTCAGGTATTTTCTTCCTTAAAGTTCACTGCTGATACTTTTCTAGAGGAACTTTTTTCTATTCTTTCTGTTTTACATCCACAATGGAACATTAAGATGTTAGATTAGCTATTACATTGAAAGTTCATTGAAAGGTTTGTAGTTTTCTGAAGGGATATAACACCTCATGTTTTTTCTGCTTATCCAGGTTGTGAAAATTTTTAGGCCTTGAACTGTTCCTTAGCCTATTTTTCAGAACAGCTAGCTAAGTGGTAGCACCTGCACTCTCTTTATATTTCTCTGACTTTGTCAGATATTTCTCCTCATTATATCCACTGTTTTCCTCTCACCCCTCATTCTTTTCAAGCAAAACTGTTACTCATGCACAGAGAAACAAGTAACAAAATACTGTACTTTGCATCTGGAAGACAGTGCTCTAGCTGAGCCCATGAAAAGTCATAAAAGATCCCCAAAGAAGTAAATTACACTTTTGAAAGACAGTATGATGAACTGCCTCTGCTGTATCCAAGACCAGACCTGTGGCCATGCCCTTCACATTAGAACCAGACTAAGAGAAATAACTACCTGGCAGGGGGTATTTGGAGAAATTATTGTGAGTGCCTGCTCTGTAAGGCTGTTCCACAATTCCTTGCTGTAGATGGGACTCTGAAGAATGGCTGAGAAAAGCCATAATTTCAGTGTCAATCAATTGGCCTCCTTGCATGGCTCTGAGTGGCTCAGCTCCCAATAGGCAAGGCAGCTACAGGGCAGGTCTGGTAAATAACAAATAACACATTGCTTCCCGTACAAACTCCTTCATTTTCATTCTGGGTAATGCCTGATGAAGGACCATGCATTGTGACACCACAAATGGTATTTTGCAAACATTATTTGGATATCAGTTAATATTGTGTGATTGCTTTCATTTTCTCTGCCTACCTGCTGAAATGCACATGTAAAAGACAATGGTTTCTTAAAATGTATTCTTCCTCTAGAAACAGGTTTTAATTTCGAGATGACTATTGGATTTTATGCTGTCATTGGTATGCATCAGTTTGAACACAACCCACTGTCATGATTCTGCCTTGTGGTGCCTCTTTAGAGCAGAGAGAGATAGAACATCCTTGTTCTATTTTTATGCTTCTTCCTTGTTTTGAGCCTCCTCTGGTGTTCAAGTGCACACTCTAACCTGCTCAGATCCAATGTCTCTCTTTGGCAGTAATACTGATTTTCATAGAAAAGGCAAGCAGGTGTATGGCTCCACAGATACTGCTTTTCTGGCCTGCTGTCCATGTATTATCCCAGAAATGAAGTGATCTGGATTTGAAACATGAGAAAAAAAGCCAAAGCTCTGTTAAGGAGAATCTATGGGCTCTGTATCCTTCATAAACCCCGAGCAGATTATCATAAAGGAGCCAGTGAAGTCATAGACAAGATTGTTAACCTCTTCCTCAAACCCCAGGGGTTTTACCAAAAAATAGGGTAGGCTTTTTGGACTTCTATGTGGGCACTAAGCTAGTTGCAAGGCTGGGAAGATTAGTCAGCCTTCACAGGTAGACTATTCTGGGCAATGCTCTTTTCACCTTCCTCTTAGCAGCCTGAAAACCTCATTGGTAGGTTATATTTTAGGTAGAAACCAGTAGGTGTTTGTGAAATGAGCAAGAAGGTGCACTGGTCCTCAGTGAAGGTGATGCCAACCAGAACGGGATCTCATGTTGAACATTATGACCCTCTTCCCTCCCTTGAAGCCAGAGAAGGCTTTTTCCTTACCAACTCTGCTAGAGACACCTTTATGAAGCTTCAAGGTGGAGTTCATTGTCCCTCATACGGAGGTGTGAGGTGGTTACATCAGGCAGACTGACCATACCAGATGAGTTATACCTCAGTCCTTAAATGTCACAATAAAAAAAACCTGTTATTGAATTAAACTACATCCCTGCCACCAGGGCTACATCCATCCCTGTCACAAAGGCCCTTCCAGAGCTGGCAGGTCTGGGGACTCCACATCTGCTTTGGTTTCTTCCTTTCCTCTTGCAGCTCTAAAGGCTGTGAGTCTGACATAGAGATGTGCAGAAGGCACCAACTTAATTAAACGGAAGTTGTCCCTGTAGAGCAATGACAGATTATTTAATTCTCTCTAGACAGCATAGGACATTGATCTCTTCACAGCTGAAGTTTTCAGATCATGAGTATTTGTGCATTCAATATAGGATACAGCAAAAAGTCACACCAAAATTAAATTCTCCCTGTAACTGAAGCGTGTTGGACCGATAATCTTGAAGTAAGAAGATGAAAGCTATCAGCATCCTCTTTGTATACATATAGGTATTATGTTTCCGGGGCAAATTTGTTGCTGTTGTGATCAAGCCCAAAGAATTAGTTGCATTAATAAGATTTTCAGTGTTTTATGCTCTGAGTCCATCATTAATTGTTTGCCCAGTGTGTTAGATGCTTTTTTCTATTCTCAGCATCAGTATTTAGACTCAACCTATTCACAACTGAATAATACTAGCAGGTTTTTATTCCAAAATTAATTTTCAGTCCACATTTTCATTTTTATGTGACTCACCAATAAACTCAGGGGCTCAAACTGTGATTGAGAAATGAATACAGAAAGTGTCATGAAAACTGCCAAATGAAAATTCAATCTCCAGTGAGTGCTGACAGAAAAACAGCCTTTTTCATTAAAACAGGGTACGGTGAAAGTTTGTTTTGACACTGAAGTTTTCTAATTAAACAAAAATAAAACTCACAGCAAAGGCCCTTTAATTCATCCAGCCAATGGTGCATGTCATGTTAGATACCAAAATGCATGCGTGCCACAGATACCAAAGGCAAAAACCAGAACAAATTTCTAAATAATTAAAAAATCCCTATTTAATTTAAGTCAGGTAATCCAGGTAGAAAGGATGGAATGTATAGTTTTTAGAGATAAGTAAAGATATGATTTATTAACTTTTACAAATATTAATTTTATAGGACCCTTTTGATTTCAAAGCTGTTAAAGTAATGAGAAATGGTCTTATTGGAAAGCATTTACTAAAAATCAGATAAGGATTTATTAAGATTTTTTTTTCTGCACAATCCTAGGTGCAGTATGTACATAAACTGGCTCAGAGTAGATAGCAGAGGTTGACAGTTCTGAAGACACTGATGGACTCCCCTCACTGGCATTTTCAGAGGCAGTAAAGCATCAAAGACACTGGAAAAAGAATTCAGGTATACAGGAGACCTCATAGACCTGGGATATTCCTTATATTTTTCTTCTTCAACACCATGTGTCATAGAGAATGAAATGTTTATCTTGCAGAAATCAACTTCTGTTTGAATTATTTCCTCTTTAGCTCTGTTCATAGATATAAACCTGTGGCTCATCTGTTTTGAAGGGGGAGTTCCAAAATACAAATTTTGAGTTCATCCCTTTGAGCAATTTGTGGGTGAACTCAGCTTCCTCTTTCTACCTTTTTACTTTAATTTCTTGAGAACTAGAATATAAAAAACTTATGTGCCAGCACATCAGGGATAAAATCTCAATATGAGCTGGCAAGAACAGAAGGAAACTATCATAAATATCTGAGCACTTTTCTGTTCAATCTTGTGCATTTATGGCTAAGCTAAGACGGAGAGAACAGATACAAAATAAGATGGGGAAAGAGGAAATGGAGAGGATGATATCTGTATTCTATATTAAAATTCCCCTGAACTGTTTTGAGTTACTCATAAACCTGTTCTATAGAAACTTGAGTACACATAAATGATTACTGATTCAAATCTGAAAACGGGGCAAGCTGGTCCTTAAACCCATCCTTTTATATCTGGAAAGAAATGAAATTGTATTAGTGAGGACTTCAATTATGGAAGCAGACACAGGAGACACTCTGCCACCAAACAGTAAAATATTATGCAGCTCCGTAGAACAATCTATCATCTCTTAACTCAAGTGTAATTTCAGTTCAAAGATAACTCCTGATGTCTTAATCACTGGACTGGTGTTGAAGGATGCATTGGAAGCAATGTTAATAACTCATTCATGTTGATTGAGGTAAGTAGGATAATCTCACATACAAGCAGACACAAACACAGTTCATCAAGGCTCAAGAAAGTTAATGAAAGTTAGTGGGAGGAATATTAAAGTTAATTAGGATTTTTTAATGAAAAAGTTTTATTAGAGACTGTATAAAAGCTACAAGTCAGTGGATGAATGAAGGCAGCAATTACTGTGGATGGAAAATCACAGGAGGGGCAACAGGAGAAATAGATACCAGCATAAATTAGAATCTGAAATAGAGAAAACTGATGAGAGAATCTAAGGATACCAGGGGAAAATTGACAAAAAATGGTTTTTAATATTTATGGAAATATAGTTTCCAAATTCTTATATAAATTTCTAAGATACATTATTTGGTAGCATTAGAACACACACATTACTTGATAGACATTATATAAGTTATACTGAAAGGCAATACTATTTGAAAATATTTATAATCTATGCTTGAGAAAAAGCAGGTGATAAACATACCCAGTTGCTCTTCTTAGTGTTTCTTTGGAAAATCTTTTCCAAATAATATGTCCGTTGTTTCAGTGAAAAATGGTTTATATTGTGAATGCCAATTCAAGAGTAGTAGGGAATAAATTTCATTAAGCTAGTTTGCCTTCTTTTCAGTACACTAAGCAACAGGCATCTTATAAACTAAAAAATAGGATAAAGCTGAGGTCACCAACAGACGGATTGTCTGGGGACAAGTGGGCAAGGCAGAATAAAGGCCTCTTTACCAAAATGCTATAAATCTGAATTTCTGGTTTTACTGGACCCAAGACAAGAACTCCCCTTTTCTGCCTGAACTGATGATCTATGACACCACAGTATTGAGCATTACTTCTTTCTTCTACGTTTTTTATGTTATAATTTCCAAATCAGAGTCTGAAACCACTAAGCTGCACATCTGAAATGCTTTTTGCACATTGTCCAGGGCCAACTGCTGGTTTTTTAGAAATGGCAGTTTATAACTACAAATCCTCTCATTGCAAATAAACATGAAGGGCAGGTATTAGCAAGTGCCTAAGAGCCACTGAACATACAGCCAGTAATACACACAAGCATTCGAGAGGCACAATAATATCTGAAGCTTGAATGCAATTATGCACTTCTATTTTGACACTAACACATCAGTAAAAAATATCAGTGCTGGTATTTGTGCTGTGACTTTGTTACATAAACATTTCTGCCAAATGAAACCTCCTTTATTTCGGCCTTACCTCTCTTACTCCCAGCTGGAAGTGCAGTGCAGATCTATCTCCCCTCTACATGATGGCTTACCCCTATTACTGGTCAAAGCACCCCATTTTAAGCATGGCATCAGACTACAGCAAGTAATCTGCTCAAAATAAGAGAGGTTTGATAGGTTTGAGCATTCCACAGAATGCTGTAATCATATACTTTCTTTGTAAGTGTTCTCAGGAGCACACAAATTACTGCCTTTATTAGAGACTAGCAGATAAGTTTGGATAAAACCAGAGTGGATGCATGCTATCACTCAAACCAAACTAAACACAAGCCTTTATGCTAATTATATACATATAAAAATCAATGCATTATTTCTTCTAAACAAGAATTGTTACATATCTGCAGTTCTTGACTGGGAATAACAACATTTAGAAACTAGCCCCAAATCAGACAGCACTGGCAAGCTCCTAACTTAAGCTCAGATAATTTACAAACATTTTAAATCCAGTGAGACTTTTGATGTCTAAACAAATGGAAACAAATCTCTATATGCTTTGATGTGAATATTTCATCTGAAAGGATCCCACATGTTTGCCAAGTAAAGCTGTCTTCCTTGTTCCCTTTAACATTAATTCTTATACAAATAAGGACATGCTGCTATGTTGAAGGAGAAACATAGAACCTGTGCACATATGCTACACTTGCAAATGATGAGGAAGAGCTCATGAGAACACAGGTATTAAATGAAGTGAATGAGAACTGAAACAAGGAGTATGAGATCAAGCATTTTATCTAGATGCAGAATGACCAAAAGAACTCCATCAATACGAACTCAGGCTGTACTCTCTTTAGACTAAATATTACATGCTTAAAAAATGCCAGCCTGGCAAGTCTGAGTGGTTACCTTATCTATCACAAACAGGAACAGTCATGGATCCACAGCACTGCCTTGTTGGGGAGCCTATTTCATGTACAGTGCTGGAAGATTCACAGGCAAATATCGTTTCTGCAACAAATTGAAATGTAATTGAAATGAGGCAGATCTCTGTCAGGCACCTACAGTAAGCAATTGCATAGCACAGACAGATTTTCTGTACAGTTATTGGATGGATTGAAAAATGAACTGCTCATTAACTTAATTTTTTCATAGCTCTAATAAGCTTAGTTACATCAAGCCTTCTCTTTCTCATCCTGTATTAAAATATAGTCAGTCTTTTCTGTTAGGCTTCACCAACTTTTTCACCTCTGTAGAAAATAATGCTTGCTATTTCTCTTTCATTACAGATGGGAACAGCTTCCCAGGCACCACTGCTCTCTTTCACATAAAAGTCACATCCTGGAAGCTTCACTCAATATCGGCCTTTTCAAGAGCACCCAAATTCGCTGCTGTCAAACATGTGGGATGCTCACAGTCAGCTCTTCTGTCCTTATCACCCACTCATTCCAGTCCAGTGACCTTTCCAGCACAGTAAAAGCTGCCAACACACTGCAGACATAGAAAAAGTATGCAAATGCCAAGTACTATTAAATGTACCCATTGTCTCTTGAAATACAAGTCATTGCTTTCTCTCTGCTGAAAGAAATCTCTTAGATCATTGTGCAAACAAAGACAATTTCAGGTTATATTGATTTACATTCCTTAAACTCAAACAAGCCTCAGGAATATGTTTAAAGGCTGTATGACTTCTTTAGAAGCTTGCAGAAGATATTTGAAGTGAGCTCATGCTTTGTAGATCACACTTATATCATAGTCATTCCAAATACTAAGGCAAGGCTTCCTAAGGGAGCTACCTGTCCTAGTCACTGCAACTTCTGAGGACAGCTGGACACCAACTCCCCTTGAGGTCTCAGAAAATCATAAAGTCCTAACAAAGAGACAATCAAAGTCTTTTAATGAGAATTTATAGCTTATTGCCTTCTTACCTGTTAGGCTGACATGAAAGAGTTTTAGAAAGGGAATGGTGTCAACCTTTGATGCAGCTGAAACTTGATCTCAGCTGTATCAGAGTGCTGGATAGCCTTTGAACAAGAGGAGAGGTGGAATTAGACAAGTGATTAATGCCCACTGGTTTCATAGATAGTCTGGCATAACATATTTTGCTAGCAGGTCAGTCAAGAAGTAAGATTAGTTTTAGCTTAGAGCTCTCTGTCTCTCTCTTTATGATACGATTTATGAATTAATGAGGGTAACTGAAAATGTTGAGAAATAGATATTTCTAGTGTATATTTCTAATAAAAGTCTACTACTATTGCCAACTGATTCTGATGTCAAAGTTTACTTCTTAACCACACACTACCAAAATCAGAAGTTCTCAGAGTTTGAATGACAAGCAACCAAGAACTAACACAAAGATGAATTGAAAAATTACATAAATACAAAACTCTATCTCCTACAGAAAAATGTAAGAATATTGTGACTAGCTGTTGTGAACCTCACAATTATTGCATGAAATTCAACTATTAGGGCATTTAAACAGTATATTCTTGTCAATATCAGATAGCAACAAAGATGAAAAAAATCTTTGTTAAATTGCAGTTAAACAGTTGCCATAGTAAAAACAGAAATTGCACTTTCACTTACACATCAGGCCAACTGATTTACAACTACTACATTTGGCTTCATAAATATAGTCAAAACTTAGTCCTGCACCTATGCAGACTACACTTCTTTTAATAACCTAATTCCACAGACCTCCAACCAGAACATTCTGAGTGAAGAAAACTGTGTGAATGACCACAGACATAAATAAGAGTGTTTTTTACCTACTTCCTTCACTCTAGGCAGCATTAATGAAGTCTAAAGGGGAATGTGACTGTTTTTGTGGGAGTCAGTCTCCACAAGGACACATGCAAAGAGTGAAGTTATAAACCAGACCTATGTTTTCATAATTTTTCAACCAGAATTTTCATTCGTAGTCATTATGGTTGGACTCAATGACCTTAAGTGTCTTTTTCAATGAAAACATTTCTATATTTTTGATCACTTGTGATGAATACAATTCCTCCATGGGCAATTAAGCTTAATTTAGCATCCCAGCACATGAAGGAAAAAAAATGAAGGAAAAAAAATAAAGGAAAAAAAAATGCATAAAATAGTATAATTTTGTATTCCTGCCAGCCAGGAAGTAGTTGGACACCTAAATACACAGGTACTTCTTTTGTAGGATTTTCAAAATTCATGTGAATTGAATGAGAAATAGAACTAGAAAAATTTGGCTAGAAATCATTAAGAAGTGATAACACATTGGTTAAGTTTATTCAGATCTTATTCATGTATTGTAAGAAGGGTGAGATTATTTTCTGTGACAGAGAAAAAAAGACTAAAGCCTGAACTCTCAAGTAAAATTACCTCTGAAATTATATCTGCAACTATCAGAAATCAAGATTTAGATTTTGACCAGTGTTACATATTTAATTCTCAGTTAACTTCTGTGAAGAGTTATATAAGAGCAGAAATATCTTCTCATCTTGCCTCTTCTGCTAAATCTTGTAATTTCTTTTCTAAGCAATCTTTTCTTTTCTGGGTTTCATAAGGTAACACAGCTGTGCACCCAGATCTACAAATAATAGCAATAATAACAACAATAATACAAACTCGAGAAGTCTTTTCTTCCTGCTCATTACATTTCAGAATAGGCCTCAGAAACTTGTATTTCCTGCTAATGGGAATGGTAAGTGCTCAATATTTTTTTTTTCCTGATGATAAAAATTAAATCATACTTTTATTATGGCTGCACATTTTAATGTAATTTTAATTTCTGGGTTTTGTGCCATAATTAAAGATAAGGCAACAATGTTGTTCCGACACCCAACAGCATCTTTGCTCAGTTAAGTATAATTGTAGCAAATTTAGATAAATGTTGTAATAAATAATAACCTATGGTGTGTTGGGTTTTGCATGTCTCTGTAGTTGTTTCAGATTGCATTTCCTCACATAAGCTTTACACATAACAGAATTATAGAGTTATATCAAACTTTTGTTCTATTAAAAAGATTGTATCTGTAAATCTTAATCATAACATTCATAAGAAATACTGAGGGTAATTAATATTAGAGTGATACCAGTCCCTTGAAAAATCCCAGGGGACAAAAGACAGCACAGGGGACCTTTAATTTTATGCTGATGCACACTGTGGATTTTTCTTATTAAAATTTAAATTCACTGTCCTTTTTATAGCAAGAAAGACTGTTTAAACATTGTAGTTAGAAAAAAATGTTAGAAATGCTCTTGCCAAAAGGACATTTAGCAATGAAAATGCAAATCTGAAATCTAAAATAAGTTGTTGATCCCCCACAGGCCTTCATGGCAGTAGAAACAAAAATCAAGGATCTTCAGTATGGCTGGAGTTAGTCTTGAGCCCAAAAACTTTCTTGTATTATTTTTCTGAACCATTCTATGACAGTTGCTCATACTGCTACTATCTGCCATAATCTGGTATTTGGCAGAAAGATTAACATCTGGCAGAATTGTCTTTTCTTCACCCCCTGAATTCTATTCAAATTTGTCAGACTTATTAAAAGAATAAATAAATTGCTTCTTCAGGAAGAAAAAGCATAAGGGCATAAAGAAAACAGTTCACAGATAAATTATTTCCCAGAAATTTTTACTTTAAAGTACAACACTTTTGAAGTTCTGTGGCAAATTTTCATAGCTGAATATTCAACACATAATATATACATTTTAATTCATATTTTAAAGTTGAATTACTCTTGGCAGCATTTGAATTCCTTCTGAATTTACTTTTCTAAAGATATTCAGTGACGGGAGTATTTGGTAAAACAATTAATTTGCAGAATATTTTGTGGATGGAAAGCTTATTTGAAATATTGCATTTGAAAGTTAAATTTGAAAGTAATTGTCCTCTCTTTGGGAACAACCAAAAAAATTTGTGTCACTGAAAACCACAGCAATGAAGACATGGAACAGTTCCCCAATCTAGTTGCCATCAAAGTGTTGTTTCTGAACAGAAAGCCAGTAACCATTGCCTAAATGCAAAACTGCATAGCAGAGACAAAATGTCTTGAATAAGGTTGCAAATAAGTGTCTGGACTGGGAATAAAATTCAGACCAACCAGTCAGGTGTTCTCTCACACCTCTATTCATGAAATCATAATGAATGGTTTGTTAATTAGTGGAATAGAAACTAAGAGCAACATCTGTATTAGTTCATAAAAATGAACACTGATTCCAGCACTGCTCTGCAAGCATGGTCAAAAAGGTGCCATGCTTGTTGCCAAATACTTTCTTAAATTGTCCAAACACTTCTGATTCCAAGCCCAATTCTTGTGACAGTTGAGCTTAATAAAGATTATGAAAGTCAGACCATTTGGGAGTTCTAAACCAGGTGAATTAACAAAATCTTGTTTATTAGGGATGTGTTCTAAACTCTGATGGAATCCATTAAGGAACTCTACAAGTGTTCTTTATGTTCACAGACTGTTTTGGACACAATGACTGCTCCTGATGTTGTTTTTTTTTCCTAGAAATAATTGGTCTACAGAACACCCAGATTCTAATCACAGGGCTAGAGGAGAGCCTGCAGACTCATATGTTTAAGTGATGTTTCCATGGATACACCTGACTTGAGTTTGCAAATTTGTTTTCAACAAGAGGCAAAACATATCCCATCTTCCCAAACATTTGAGTATCAGGATGTAGGCATCACCTGCTCATGCAATAAATGTGAAGCCAGGGACTGGATGCAGAATCAAGGAGAAATGCACTGGCATTGCTAATCTGACAAACTGCAGCAGAGTGTGCAGAGGAATCTTAATCAGGGTAGGTAATTTTTTGGGTAATTTTCAGCAACATTTAGGCTGAAAGAATCAACAGCACAAATTAAGACCAGGAAACATTTGGTTGTGAAGAAGTTCTGGGAAAAAAACTTACCAAAGAGATGCTGTGGGCCATCAACCAAACATGAGTCAATAATGCCATACTGTTTCAATGAAAAGAGAATGCTGCATTAGGCTCTATCAACAGCAATAGCTTACCAGACATGTGATACAAGCCTTCCATCCAAACCCTGTCTGAAATCCTGACTTCTATTCAAACGCCCACACAGACATGTCTAGAGCATGTCAGATGTCCATGGTGGGAAGAACAAGAAGCAGTGGGTAGATATTGCTGCAAGGAATATTCAAGTATACTATTAGGAGAAGGTTTTAGCAGTAAGTATAGTCCAGGCATGCAATATATTGTCAGGGAAAATTCTGAAATCTCCACAACCATGAGTCATCAAGAGTAAGGGGGACAAGTCTATCAGGAATGACAGAAACATAGACCATCACAACCTGAGGCTGGGACAAGCTTTTGATTCTGGGCTGCATTAAAATAAATGGCACTGAAGCACTAGGAAACACTGAGTACTATAGCCATCCTGAATTTCATCACACTAACAGACTATCTTACCACATCAATCCCCAGAGTATATTAAAATTAACAGCCTGAGCAAAGACACATTCTAAAGATGACCACTTTTCTAAATATTTTTTTTTGTCCATACTAGAACTACTTCAGTCTTTTTGACTGTTGTCAGTTTTGGCAAATCCCTCAGAAATCCAGGAAATTGTTCCACAAGCTAGTTTTCTACATTGAGAATATGCACAGATATATCTTGAATACTCCATTCTGTCCTCACTTCTTTCTACACAGTCTATCCAACATCAGCCAGGAAGTTAATTTGGATATGCAATGGTAAGATGAGAAGGAAAGCCCAAGGAAGCCCTAATGATGAATACTTTAACAATAGAAATAGATTTTCCTACCAAGTTCCTGTAACATGTCAGAGATGAAAAAAACTTCAGCCAATACTCAGCATTTCCATTCATTACTCAGTTTTTGTGGAGGCACAGAAAGGATTTGATGAGTTACATCCCAAGCTGCAGGGGGAACAAGAACTTATGATCTTTTTCTATAATTAGGAGGAGTACCTCAAGCAGAATATTGATTGCCTGAAACTGTACCTGCACTTCAGGAGGCAAATTGTGAACTTCACCTAAATAAAGCCTCCTTATAAAACAGGGGCATCACTGTTGGGGCTGGGCAGCACAGTGGGGCAGAAATGTGGGAGAAGTTTAGGATTCTGCACAGTGCTACAGGCACTCTCAGTCTTCCCCACGCTGTGCATCAAATATGGGAGCTCAAAGAAAATTCAGAGTAGGCAGTGGGAGCTTATGAGCTCCAAGCCCTAACACAGAGGAGCAGAAGTCAGAAGCTAGTCATAGGGTTTGTATCCTTTCCATCCTTCCCCAGTGAATCTTCCTCTGAGTGGGTTTCATCTGACATGCTCACTGTAAGCTCTCCTGCATTCACTAAGATGCTAGTTCCTCCAAAAAAAAAAAAAAAAAAAAAAAAAAGGTTTAAAATCAAAGTAGCTCATCTAGTGATAATAACAGCAAGTGTCTGGCAGGGTTATAAAGAGATAATGTTTTATTGGTTGATGTGGTAGATGGCACTTGGTCACTTGAATAAAAGCAATGGTTTCCCCTTATTCTGGCAGGAGCTATTGTATGTGTTAGAC
Source organism: Muscicapa striata striata (assembly GCA_030060385.1). Taxonomy (NCBI): domain Eukaryota; kingdom Metazoa; phylum Chordata; class Aves; order Passeriformes; family Muscicapidae; genus Muscicapa; species Muscicapa striata. The sequence goes on from JAREIS010000055.1 coordinate 815,089, forward strand.
TGAATAATTTCTTTTCTGGAGATTTAGAGATATTTTCTTTACCGTAATTGTCATACTACACTGACAATCTGAATGCCATTACCTCAGTAATAACTGAAATTTAAAAGTGGAATAGTGTAATTTGAAGATGAATACAAAGGATATAGAAAGACTTGTGCTATTCTTTCCTCTACCTTTTTATTCTGTGTGTCTCTTAGTTGAACTTATCCCAGTGTGAGTATTTTTTCTTCATTTTAACATCTCCTAATGGATTTTACATCTCTTGGCCAACCTTACCTCTGATATAGCATTCAAGCAATTAATGGACTCCTTTACAGCAGATCTGTCTCAGACATCAAACCTGAATTATTTAAAGGAAAAATTATCATTAACATAGGATGTGAAGACATGCTGAACTGAGCCAACAGTTGGAAGTGGGAACTGCTAGGAAATGGGCTTTAAAACCACACAAGTGCTCCAAACCAAAATGGACTCAGAGAAGATGCTCAGGCAGCTAGGAATGGGTATGTGAATTAACAGACTACTGTTCCTCAATTGGAACCTCTTAGAAGCAGTTCAGGTCATCTAAATATTTAAACATTTGAATATTTAAAGGTGCTTAATGGGAGTTGTGAGCACTTTTTTTTTTTTTTTTTTTAATTCCACTTTAGTTTTGAGAGTAGAACAAGATAATACAGGCACTCGAATGTGACTTAGCAAAGCCAACTTTAGTGTCTGGCTGCTCTGCACAGGGACAGTCTCATCAGTCTCCTGAAGTTCCAGACCTGAACCAACCCTAAACAATAAAAAAGAAAGAAGAGGAAAAGGTGATTATCTTTTTCTTCAGATGTTTCTTCAAGGATCAGATGCCCATGCCATCAGGAAGTGCAGTTTTGATAATCACATCAGAAAGAGGTAGGTGAGACCAAGGTTCCACATCTTGGTAGCAGCTATCTGAGAGATGTCTTTAGTTGTACCAGAAGACCATGAACAAAAGTAGATGATATAATTTCTTCCCACAGTGTGCAAAATTGGAAGGATGGGGAGCTCAGAAGCAGTCAAAAGTGCCATTACCAGAGAAAAATGATAAGGAAAGCTCTGGGCAGCTTTCTCCCAATGAAATGTTGCTGTCCTAATTAAAGTTTTTTAGTAATATGCATGGGAAACAGGAGGGAGGAGAGATTGGAAATAAATTTTACGAGGCTGATGACTGCATCTCTGACCTGTTGTGTGGAACAGAAGCAATGGGTACAAGATGGTTACAAATGCACTCAAGATCAGAAATGACAAGGGGAAATAAAAAATTAATCTAAAAATACATTTCACAGTTCATGCACAGTTAGGTGCAACTTTTTTTTTAAATTCCCTTCTCTGTTTGGGATTCACTTTGTTTGATGTAATATGTGTTGTTTTATACTTATGGGACCTGACTTATGAATAATACAATTAGTGAATTTGGGCTTTCAGAAAAGGTCTACACTTACTAGAATTTATTAAATTTAAGCAAGGGGTATTTTGCACTTTTTGTGCTCTACAGAGTGACTATGAAGAAGGCATAATTTTGTTGAAATAATTATTTTCTTCTCATTACATTATGACTGAGTTAGGCTCACCTCATTTAAATTCATGCTAACATCTGAGTATAACAGAGCAATAGCACAAGAATCCCAGATTAGGATTTGTATGGCTCAAGCAAATACAACACGTGGGGTGGTGTGACAAGCTGCTTGTTCTACAGCACAGCAAGCCTTGACATGGGAAGAGCACCAGGTAGCCTCACCCCTGTGCAGTGCTCCTTGCCAGTGTTTTCCTAACAGCCAGGCTGAAACACAGGAATCCAGTAAAGGCAATTGCAGAAGTTGTTCTGAGAGACTCAAAATTTGATAATATGCAAGATTGATGAAATGCTCAGTTTTCAAACTTGCTTCAGATGCCTTGCCAGTGTATATCAGCACGTCTGCCAAAATCACAGAATCACAGAGCAGTCTGAGTTGGGTCTCCACAGCCCATCCAGAGTGACCCACCTGCCATGGGGGAGTCACAGACACACTAAGGTGGGTGGGGTTGATCTGCTGGAGGGCAGGAGGGCTCTGCAGGGGGATCTGGACAGGCTGGATTGATGGGCCAAGGCCAATGGTGTGAGGTTCAACAAAACCAAGTGCCAGGTCCTGCCCTTGGGTCACAACAACCCCTGCAGTGCTACAGGCTGGGGACAGAGTGGCTAAAAGGACCTGGGGTGCTGGTGACAGTGGCTGAATATGAGCCTTGCTGCTCTCTACCACTACTCAAAATGAGGCTGTCACAAGGCAGGAGTTGGTCTCTTCACCCAGGTGACAAATGACAGGACAAAAGGAAAAGGTCTCAAGTGGCACCAGGGGAGGTTCAGACTGTATATTAGGAAAATTTGCTTCACAGAAAGGGTGGTTAAGCATTGGAACACTCTGCCCAGGGAAGTGGTGAAGTCACCATCACTAGAAGTGTTCAAAAAGAGTGTTAAGTGGACATGGTTTAATGGCAAACATGGTGGTTGTGCTGGGTTGGAAGCTGGACTTGATTTATCTTAAAGGTCTTTTCAAAATTAAAAATCCTGTGATTCTGTCTTCAACTAGATCAGGTTGCTCAGAGCCCCATCCAACCTGACCTCCAATGTTTCCAGGGTTGGGGCACCCACCACCTCTCTGGGCAATCTGTGCCAGTATCTCACTACACCCATTATAAAAAGAAATTAGTTCTTGTATCTAGTCTAAATCTGCTATCTTTTAGTTTAAAACTGTTACTCCTCGTCCTGTCACTACAAGCCTCACTAAAGTTTGCTCCTATCCTTCTTACAAGGCCTCTTTAAGTATCAGAAGGCCACAATAGGTATCCCTAGAATCTTTTCTAGGCTGAACAAAGCCTTTTTTCACAGGAGAGGTGCTTCAACCTTCTGCTCATTTTTGTGGCCCTCCTCTGAACCTGCTCTGACAGCTCCATGTCTTTACAATGCTGAGAACTACAGAGAGGGGTGCAGTACTACAGGTGAGGTCTTACCAGAGTGGAATAGAAAAATCAAAAGATAGCAGAAAATCAAAGGATAAACACACAAATGTCTTTTGCAGAAGGTATCAAAAATCCATTGTCAGTCCACTGGAAGAATGAAATTATTAAGGTGGTCTTCCTTACTGTTATTTAGCCTTTATACCATTGATGCAAATGTTAGCATTCTTCTGATGTTCACAATTCTCACTGTAGTTTCTTTACAGCAATACCAGTGCCCACCAGTTACTGATCTGCTATCCTTGATTATAGACTAAAATCCACTCTTGGCTCCAAACCAAGATATTGGAGCTGACCACACATTTTGTAGTTTATGTGAAAAAAAACCAAATTGAATGTTCAGTTGGTCTGAAGTAAGCTCACTGTCTGATTTATATCATTCTTTTGGTCTGAAGACCAACAGACTGTGAGCAGTCAAAAAAACAAAACAAAACAAACAACCGAGAAGCAAAGGGGATCAAACAGAATTTTTTTAAAACAGTCTCTGAGTGAGAATCAAGGACATATTGTGCTTTATTGAATACTTGTCTTTTCTGAGTCAGATTAGGTGTGGCAAGAGTCCAGAACTCCTGCTAATCCCTGGATTTTTTTTTTTTTTATTTGTCTTGGCAAAGGTTGAGGCCATATTTATGAAGAACCAGTACTGTTATTGCTTGCTTTCTTTTCCAGATTCATTTCCAGACTTTTAGAGGCTATAGATTCCTAATAGTTAAAAACTTAGGTGCCTGATACAGATATTCTGTGATGGCAAAACATAAGGCAAAGATTGCACCTGTAAGTGAGTTCTGCTGTATCAAACGGGTATCTGAGTTCATTTTGCTGTGGAAATAAAGGACTCCTAAGTCACTTTGACAAGTTAGCATCCACACATGCCACCAGTGCAGAAGCCTAAATTTCTCCTTGCAAAGAGCAGGCCACAGCAAACAACCAATTTTCTAATATATCAGATTGTATGCTGCAACAATGCCAAACCAGCTTCAATTAAAGGCTAAGAACACCACCCATGTGCATGTGAGTGGTTTCATTTTGAGGCTTTGGAACTGAATGTCAGAATAGTTTCACAGAAATGCTGAAGATCTCCTCACAAAAGGTCATTTACATTAGAGCCATCAATGTTAAGCTGGTCATCAAGATTAGAAGTCCTCAATGATGTTAGTCATTTCAGGCAATTTAGGAAAGTGGGAATTGATTTTTTTTAAAGCATTTAGTTTAAGGATTTTTTTTCAAAGTTTTACCTTAGACATGCAAATATTTTGACTATTATTTATGAAGATCTACTATTCTTTTGAATTAGAGACAAAACTAGACAAGAAACATTAAGGAGAGGCTCAGGAGCAGAACCACAGCCTGAACATCATGTCAGGAGAGTGTTAAGAATAGATGGTCTCCACTGTTTGACCTGATGGTGCACTTTGTGCACACTTTGTGCAGATGAGTTCATTTGTCAAGTGGTGGCTGCAGCCAGCATTCTGTGCTGGCACAGAGGGATAACCATGGAACGCTGTCAGTGGAGAGATGAGAGCGTAACAGTGAACTAGAAACCATGTCAGGGTAAAGCAGAGCTCATGGGGCAGCTCTGGGAGCCTCCCCACATGTCAGCAGACATTATCCAGCCCTACCTGAGAGGGAATAGGGCAGAGTGAGCTGACCCCACTGCAGCTCAGCTCAGCTCAGCCTCCTGCCCTTGGCATTGCTCCTGCTTCTGCTCCTTCGCAGCAAGCTACAGAAAAACAAAAAGCACGAGCTCTCAGGTGCCATCAAACTCCTCCCCACAACTTTCCCTGCTAAAAGAGAGGGAAAAAACTGCCTAACATTGCAGGAAGTCACAGTGAAAGGGATGGTTGAAAGTCATTACCTGTCAGATCCTCTGCTTGAGCAAAGCCATTAAACCTAAACATCCTTTTAGTTTTAATGGAGCAACAGAGGGGGATTTTGTTTCAGAGGAAAGAGGACTGTGCTATCTAGGCCATATATGCCTTTAAACTTCCCAACTTAAAAAAATGATGCAAAACTGAATCAGTTAATCATTTTATTCGCATGTCAGAAAAACCCCTTGATCATGCAAAATCTCAGATACCTGTCTGAATTCAGAAGGTTTCAAGAACTCACTAAAACAACAACAACAACAAAAAAAAAAAAAAAAAAAAAAAAAAAAAAACCCAAAAAAAACAACAACCCCCAAAAAAACCAGAAAAACCACCCTGCCTCTTTTTTCGATATATTTTTCCTTTTCCTCCCATTGATTTAGACTTCCTAAATTATTTATATTGCTTTAAACTGTTTTGCAACACTTCCAGTAAGTCACCTGTCTGGTATCTCCCTACTACATGCATGACCTCTCTTATTGCAGCCGTGCTGTTGCCTGGCTTTTCCTAAATTTACTGTAGGACTGGCTGCTCTTGTTAAAGCCTGGACACTTTATGTACTTGGTCATCTCTTATTTCTATGAATCTAGTAGAAATAATTCTAGGCAACTATTTTTCTGTCATATAGCCATTAAGGATAGAGCAGGTCATCACTTTGATTGTATGCTAGAGTCTATGACAAAAAGACACCAAAATTTTAAAGAACTTAAAGGAGCCATATGGCAGACCTTTGCCATATTTGAAATACCACTCAATAAGTAAATTAATTAGAAGGCACACTAGCTCTAAAGACATTCCTTCAACTTTACTTGAATCTGAATCAGATCTGAATGCAGATCTGCAGACAACTCTACAAAGAAATTGATAATTAAACATTCTGTGCATACTCTAGGCTCATAAATTTTTCTCCCCTTTTCTCCTTGAAGATTTTAAAGGTCTATAGAAGACAGCAGGCTTAACATATGAAGATCAATTTTCAATTAAAACAAAAGAGACAGAAAGTGTAAAAGATTGTGAAACTTTCCAGTTGTTGTATGGGAAGTGCATGAGCATCCTGATACAAAGAACTATCTGAAGCAAATGCTGTTTATTTCATGCCCAAAGGGCAGGCAGCAGAGAATTCACAGCAGGCACAGAGAATGTAAATCTTTGGTACAATGCACCTCATAGTCTCTTGATGCATCATTAAGATGATGTGCCAAATCTAGCCACACTGACAGACTACATCTCCCTCAGGACAGAAAAAAAAACAAAAAAACCAAAAAACCCCACCAAAAAGCAAACCACCACCAAAAACCAAGCCACCACCAAAACCCCCAAGCCTCTGCAAAAATAAAAAATAGACATTTTGTGTTTTAAATGACCCATTTCTGATCATAAAAATATTTAAACTTCATTATTTCTAAATTTTGAGTTAATAGGGGAAAATGTTATCTCTGACTAATTTTTCTGGTTTGTAGAATCAGTATGAACGTGGTTTAAGCTTCTGTGTAAAATGATTTCTATTGATTTTTATTGTCTGTCTGTGTCCCAAGGAAGTGTTCTTACTATCTTTAGGGTGAAAAAGAAGGCTAGAATCTTGCTGCTTCATTTCTGTTAGGTACCTTTTCTGCCTCTTTTCTCTCCCACATTTTTATACCAGTGAACTAGCTGCAATCTCACTTTTTTTTTTTTTTTTTTTTTTAAATCCAAACTATTAGGATATCATCAATCATCAACAACTATTGGATCTGGCAAACTTTCATCATTGATCTGTGTCCTGGTCACCCCAGAGCTTTGGCTTTTCTTATTGAAAACTTGGATACCTTAACTTCCATTGAGAAAAACAAAAAACAAAAAACAAAACAAACAAACAAACAAAAAAAAACAATCAACCAAACAAAAACCCCACAAAACCCTCCGGATTTGTTTCTCATGGTTTCAAGGAGAAAAATCTGAAGCAAAGCTTGAAGCAAACTGAGGAAAAAGTGTGTCCTGCCATCCATGGAGAGCAGGGCAAGAAAAACCCAGACAGCTGACCTGCCTTTTCCTCTGGTCACTGGATCCTTAGAGCTGAAAGCCACTTCCTAATTTTGAAATATTTCAATTTTCCATGGGGGAAAATTCTCCAGGAAGACCTGTGTTAATGAAGGAGAATGGGTGCTTGTTTTCAGGCCAGTACTGGCTGTCACTCCCACTCCCCTGCAGTCAACATCTGCAAGGCCACAGCTGTGGATTTCCACAGGTGAATCTCCCTGTTCTTCCTCTTCTATTCATGTTATTTATATGAAATTTCTCTGTTTCTCTAATAGTGCAATTACAACTTGATATCTCTGAATGATGAGAGGAACAATGCAACCAGCTCTCAGCACCATTTCTATGTCTGTGAATACTCAGAAAGGTGTACTTCACTGTACTGAGGCCAATTTCTGCCTTCTGGTCAAGAGAGACAGAAAAGTGGGCTGGATTCAACCCTTTTTGGGCTTGCACATGAAGCTCCTTCTCTGAATTAGTCCCTCAAAGAATATCTTTCTGATGCCTACATACATAACCTAGAAAGCTTTCTGAATAATCATAAAGAGAAACCTGATTTCTTCTTTACAACTTTCCCCAAAAAGCACACACACAAAAAACCCAAACAAAAAACCCAAAGCAAACAGGTAAACACCCTCCTAAAAAAACCCAACTAACCAAAACAAATAAGCCAACTTCAAACATACAAACAAGAAAAAAAAAACCAACCCTCAAAATCTTTCAGCAAAAGTGGGACAAAGAAATAACTGAGGGAAGAATTTTCCCCATCCCCAGAATTTTTGCCTGTGTGGATAAAATCTATTGTGAGGAATAAATAATACAGAGACTTAGGAAATAAATGGGGGAAAGGATGAGGAAAGGAATAAAACCTGTGTTCTCCCCTCTGGGAACCTACTCCCCATCCTACTTCTCTTCACAACTAAGGTAGAATTTTCTGAGGATAAATTAGGACTTTTATTGGCAGAACTACACAGAGCAGCACCCTTGGTAAAGTTTTCCATTTAAAACCTCTAATCTGCATGTTACCTGATTCTGAGTAAGCTCTTCTAAGTAGAATTTATGCACACACTCTCTCTTTGGATGTCCCTGGGGACAAGAGACTATGTGTAGCACTTACTCACTTAAATTTGTCATTTTTTTTTTTTTTAAATAACCTGACACGTTCTTCCAAGTTGGTTTCTTTGTAATGATTTGAATTGATTGTTTCACAGCAGCATAGCAATGCAGTGATCAAGAGTGGCAAGAACAGCATGCTCATGCTTGACATGTTCTAAAAAAATTATATATTTGGTTGTTTGAGAAAGCAATAAGATGACCAGAGTGGGAAAAAGCCACCAAGAAACCACAATGATACAGTGTTTGAAATGGAAATTCATCAAATAATCAATCAACTGGGAAACACAGACTCATCCTCCCTTCCCCTGCACAGCAAAACTTCTTGCCATGTTTTTCTTCAATTTAGATAATAAGTATTGCCTGCATGGGTAATTTTCAGATTATCTGACAGGTAAACATATTTTTAGATCTCTTTTAAAGAAACTTCTTGGGTTTTAAGGATATAGACATTATTTTCAGAAAAGAAAAAAAATGAGTTAAAAAAAAAAATCCTTTGAGAAGAGTCTATGAGAGATACAGCCACAAATGTTGCAGCTGGAAGCCAAGGGATGCTTAATGTGTCACATCTGGCCCCAGATTTGAGTGCTGAGCACTGGAAAAACTTGAACCTGTGCCATTTTGGAACTCTAGCTTTATTGGAATGGAGCCTAGAACCTTGCCTGGGAGTAGCCTACTCTGAGTTGGATGACCTTCAGAGTTCATCTTTCCCCCACTCTTATCTACATCTGGAGCATCTGACAGAAAGAGCAAAGATAGGAAAAACTGTTCAAACCAGTAGGAGGGGTATTTGTGACCAGACAGGTTGGACAGCTGTCTACAGATTTTATCCTGTAGAAGGAACCTAAAGTTGTTGAAGAGCCTTTTTTCATGCTGCACGTCCTGAAATTTCTTTGGCTTCCTGTCACCTTTTCAGAAACACAGATACAATCCATAATTTGTGCTGATCACTGACATGATCTTCCTGCACACAGTGCCCCCACCTCAAGAGTTTTCAGCCCTGAGCATTGTGAAGATGACAACTTAATATTTGATCAGACTCCTGGTGTATTCTTGAAAAAAAATAATAAACCAACCAAAACCAACAAACAAAAAACACCCAAACCAAACCAAACCAAACCAAACCAAACCAAACCAAACCAAACATCAAACAAAACCAAACAAACAAAAAAGAAAAACAAAAAACCAAACCAAAACAAACAAACAAAAAAAACCAAACCAAAACAAACAACAAAACAACCCAAGGAACTATACTCTACTTTTGAGAAAAAAAAATTGACATGCAGTGATGTATTTCTATAAGGTGCTATAAGATTTCAAATTTTGAATTCCTCAGAACATGTACTAGGACATACAACATAGAGTTCTCACACAAAGCTTTTACTTAAAAACCAGCAATTCAGACTAAAAACAAGGTTTCTTTAAATTGACTAAATTTTCTAAGACAGACTTAGGAAATTTATCAGCTGCAAGTTCAAACTTGAAGACTTAGTTTGAGTCTTCTGGTTTTGGCTTGCACTCAGATTTTTTTTTTTAAGGGTGAATTTTGCATGAGCACTTTCCATTGGAGTTGGAAATCTGGTTTTGAAATGCCCGTGCTAAGGTGTCATTAGCCAGAGTGAGCCAGCACTGCTTCACTACTTGACTAGTTTCTCTCAGAATAAGACACAAAGTGAGAAGTTTTAAATGTCTGTTGAAAGGATCCTTTACCCCAGAAAACAAGTGTGTCCGTGTGAACATGAGTACAAAAAACTAAAGATTGTGACTGAAAAGTTAAAATCTTTAAAACAAGTTTATAAAGGTTTCTCTGTGTCTAGTCTAGCAAGGGATTCATCTGTCATGATGATGGTAGAGAATGTGTTTCCTAAAACATGATCAAATTTTGGCAATGCTCAGCACAGCCATTGTCACTTCATGAGGGTCAAGCCCAAAGCAATTCACTCAATAAGCTCTCCTGTGGGATAAAGAATCACCTTTCTACAGGTGAGAAAAAAAGGGGTTAAAGGAAAATTCATGATGGAAAAGTAGCCCTGAGTGGTCATGACCACATTTAGGTTAGTGATAGCTTAAACAACTGCAAATTCCAGGGGAATCTCTGAGCACCACAAGAGCCTCTTTGTCCTTCTGAATAATGTGCATCTTTGTTAGTGATTTCACATCATACTGGTTGTAACCATCCTAAATTAGGATTAAAGTAACAAAACCTTCAGCTCAGCAGTGCCACTCATCTTCCTGCTGCCTCATTCCCTCCTTTCACACTGCCAGGACCTGCCTGGACTGCTGGGAAGCTGCAGAGTCCGTATGTCCTCACAGATGGGCTGCAAAGGATGTTTATTTAACACATTCACGTAGCTGCTCTTGGCCTCATGCCATAGGAACTGCCCTTTCATGAGTTTTAATTCTACAGATCCCTGATTATCTTCAAGGGGAAAAATAATTCAAATGCCATTCTTTCATTCACAGCCAAATGCTTTTCATGCAATCTAGAAAGCATCTTGTAGCTCCTTCACAGCCCCTGCCCCTTCCTCCTCCCCTCTTGCATCTGCTGCTATAAAATTCAGCCTGTTCCATGTTTCTAAATATTGAAAACTAGATTTCTGAATCAATTCACCTTTGGTTGCTACTCACATTAATAATCTTTGTTTCACAAATAGAGGCTCAGTTGGCTCTAAGCAACTGTTATTTTAATGCCTGACAGGCACAGATTTCCTTCTCAGTCTGGGGACTTACATTCTTTACTTACATTCCTATATCCTGTCCCACTATTGAAGCTTTCCCTAACTCTCATTCAGACAAGATTCCCACTGAGATTTTAAAGCCCCCCCTCTAATGAATCCTTAGCTTCTCTCCTATGTATGGAACTCAGGATAATGAAACCTGAATCCAAGCTGTTTCTGCTGACCCCTTGCCCATGTCATTCTGCTATAGCTCCAATCAAATGAAAATTTACCCTGATTGCTCTAAGAAGGAAAGGATGCTGCAAGAATCTTCTTAAAACACTGCCCTTTTTTGTCAACATTCTGCATTTCTTCAGTCCAAAGTAACACAAAATTGCTTTCTGGCATTTATCAAAACAGAGGCTTTCCAGGTGTCACTACAATAAGAATTCAGTTTGATATGAGGGGTTAGACTCTCCTGCCCCTAATCAACATCCTTCTTTGTCTAATGGATGAAATGACATCAGTGGCTAGCAAATGAGACACTGGCAAAGGTATTTGCAAAAGCAGGTTTAATGTTAAAGTGAAACCATGACAAAGTTTGTTGGCAAGGTTCACACTAATGTTATGGCTAAGGCACACAGAGCAAAATCAGACTACAATCTAGAATCAATCAATCTAAAATTAAAATCAGCGTAAAACTACCTACATGAAGGCTGAGGATAAAAAAAGGGTAAGGATAGGAAAGGGTAATGATGGAAAGATTTAAGGAAGACCTTCCTATTGAGTTACAAGGTTCAGAGTGGAGCCTCTTGTTAAACTTAGCCCTAGACTTGACCAGTACTTTAGGCCTAAAGGTTTTAACAGCATTTAATTGATAAACAAAAGATTCTATAACAAAAGATTCTATAGAATTTACACTAAGCACAACAGTAACTTACAGCCCTGCCTTACTCAAAAATATAACATACTTAAGAGTCTAAGAGAACAACATTCATAGTACATTTGTTATAGCATGTCCACACTTGCACACACACAGACCTAAAGGAGAGCCTACAAGGTGTATGCCTGTGAAAAATTCCCCTTGAATGCAGTGAAGAACATTCTGTGAAATGCTCCTTTGCATCTTCTCAGTGGGAGAAGAGCTGAGCTTTGGAGAGCTGTGGGATCAGCCCAGGCTCCCTTGTTGGTCTCATTTAGGACCTCTGTTTGTAGGGCCACAAGACAATTGGCTTTGGTCATAGTAATCTTCCATCCTGACCACAATTTGAGATGGTAACTTTCTTTGAAAGTTTCATAGCTAAAATGATGTTCCACTTGGGTTGTAATTTCCAAGGGGTTTCCATAAAAAAAAGGAGGTTGTCAGCCAGTACAGGTTCCTGGGAACAGACAGTGCTTCTGATAAGCTCAGGAGGAACTTAGCCCAGGTGCTGAGCATTTCTGAGACAATAGTGCATCCTGAGGAGTGGGACAGGGAGAGGATGTTCCATCACAACATGCAGCTTCAGAGAAGAGCTGTGGAGACATATTTCTCCACCACCAAAACCAAGTCAGAGTTCCTCACAACTTGCCTTGGAGTACTAGCTTGAAAGTCCTTAATGGTCTCACAGATATAAACATTTGAATGTCATTTAACACTAGGAATTGAGCCTAATTTTCCTATCCAGTGATCTCATCATTTTGCAAAATGTGTACAAGATGTAACATCATTTATTAAAATAAACATGGAGTGTAAGAAGATTAAAATTCTGACAGAGGAGTATTAGCTTTTCTTGGCAACAGAAAAAAACTTCATATGTTTGTGAATCATCCCTGAGATAATCATATTCCCTTTAAATATCATAAAGAAAAAAATGTTCATGTTGCTTCTGGAAAACATCATGAATATTAATAAAAGACAAAGGCAATTTGTCCATTTTGGGGATTAATGAGGTTTTTCCTTCAAATGATTTTGTAAAGACAGTATACAGGTTTTGAAGTGCTAAATACACTAGTAATCTGAGACAGATTTGTGTGTGAATATTTGTACCACAAATCTGGAAGAAATCACACTCAGTTTTAAAAATAAAGCCCAACTGGTAGCTTGAGTCAGTTTGTACTCACTCCTCCTATGTGATAAAGGTGTACAGTTTTGGAGACATTTAAGCTCATAACAGCACATTGCCAATGAACTCTTCGAGGAAGTTTAAAGGTTCTTCTAAAGTAATGAGGAAGGAAGAATAGAAGAAGCATCTCAATTTGTATTTAAAGTGTCTTTTTAAACAGTAAGAGTCTAAGTCATATGGATGCAGTAGGTACAGTTTGAATAGACAGAGCCTTTCAGCTTACCACATACTCCATCAACTCATTTCAGAGCAGCTCAGGTGTAATGTAAAACCCCAGCTCCATTCCCACTTCACTTCTCACAATCCATCTTACTTGTGGCAAATGCTACAGGATTGTGGATGCTGTTGCCCAATTCTCATCTCTTCTACAGTCTTACACAACTAGACAGGGTCACTCAATTTGTGTTGCAGTTTTCTGACATCAACAGCCAGTATAATGATATATTTTCCAGGCTCACAAAGATAAAAGAGATAAAATAGTTTTTAAGGATGGTCAGAGAGTGTTTCTCTTTATTTACAGCTATCTTTAACCATATAGTTACTGAAGAGACCTATATAAAAGGACAAAAAGATGCAAAGGCAATTTGGAGATCAGGACTTTTTGCTATCACTCACGAGAAAACTGCAGGGAAAGGTTGCAGGGAAATGGTCTGGCAGTAAAGGCTCTAGACAGAATGCAAGAGCACCCCAGTTATATATGACAAAAACAAATTGACCCCTAAGGCATTATTTATACATATAATGCCTTTAAAAATCTCAAACTTGATCTGGGAAGAGTTGGAAAGGAAGTTATGGATGTTCCCTAGTGACAACATAATACAGGTAATTTCTGTGTCAGTAAGTTTTAATACAAAATAAGTGATGTATCTTGCTTGTGGGAATCACCGCTCCTGTCATTAGCAGAGAAAAAACAAAATAAAAGTCACAAGAACTATGGTTAGTTTATTGAGAGATCTGGAAAAAAAATACCCAAAATATAAGAAGACTTATTTCTTTCTTATCTTATATTATGCATAACAATTGCTGAAAAAATATGTAGGGGAAAGATTTCTAAACCATTCAACTTCAGGGACTACACAGAAAAGGAGGAAACAGTGAACATGGCTGATTTTCTGATAACTGCAATCAAATACCACAACAAAAATAAGCTCTGATCACAGAATCAGCTGAGTTAGAAGGTGCCTACAAGGACCATCGAGTCCAACTCCTGGCCCTGCACAGGAACATCCCCCAGAGCCCAAGAGCATTGTCCAGATTCTTCTTGAACTCTCTCAGGCTTGGGGCTCTGACCTCTGCCCTGGGGAACCTATTCCAGCCCAACCACCCTCTGGGAGAAGAATCTTTTTCTAATATCCAACCTAAACTTCCCCTGACACAACTCCAGGCCATTCCCTTGTTTCCTGTCCCTGTCACCACAGAGCAGAGATCAGTGCCTGTCCCTCCTCTGCCCCTCACGAGGAAGTTGTAACTGCAGTGAGGTCCCCCTCAGTCTCCTCCAGGCTGAACAGACCAAGTGACCTCAGACACCCCAAATCAGAGACTAGAATTAATTATACAGCTCAAAATACAAAGGAAGAGATTGAAATAAAAACTTCTGTCTCTCTCGTTTTAAAAATAATCTAATCTAACTCTTTGCCAAAAACACACTGAGAAAGTCTGAACCATTTTGAACTTATACAGCACAGCATGAAATAAAGCTCAGATAAAAAACAGTTAATTTGATCAGCTGAAATTGCCTAATAGCTAGCAAAAAGAAAATTGCAAATAATTCAGGTGATGGTATAGTTTTGTAGAAGTCACATCATTTTTTTTTTCTGGGGGAAGCATAGGGAAGAAGAACTGACACATATCAAGCCATTTTCTCCACTGCCCTAATTGTAATGTTTAACTTGCTCACTGCAATTTTACAGATCCAAATGATTGTGATAGAGAAAATATGTGGCAAAGAACCAGGATTTACTTTAATTATAGGATTTTCAAAATGATAAATGAAAGCTTGGGAAAAAGGTGCAGGTTAAAAAAAATCTGTTTAATGTGGCCCAGAAGTGTCAATGAGAAATCTGAGACACTGAGAAAGAAATAACTAATGTTCTAAGGGATAAATGTGGTAAAAGCCTTCTGTGATTATTAGCTTCTGGAATTATGATTCTGTACTGTTCTCAAGGAAAAATAAAAATGTTATCTGTGAGAGTCTAGATTAAAAAAAATTATTGCAAACCAAGTGGTTTAAGTGCCCTTTGGAAATGTTAAAGATTGAAGTTCAAGACATGAAGAACTGGTACACTGGAGTAATAAGCTGATGTCATTATCTTGGATCAAATAATGAAAACCTTTTCAAGGAGTTATGCTGTTAGAACAGGAGGTTGTGACAATATAATCCATTTAGCTTCACAGAACCCCAGCTTTGTTTTGATTTTAGCTCAAGAACTGGAATAAACCTGTCTCAAAAATAGAAACACTAGCATCAAGGCTTGATTAGAGAAAGTCTCTTCTCTTTTCTGCTGTGGCACTGAGAGGCTGTCAGGTATGCCTGACTTTGGCTCCCTCTCTCTGGGGAGCTGAGCTCTCTCATCCCATGATTCCTGCTCATGCCAGGAGGAAATTCTGTGTTTGAAGGAAGAACCTGGCCCCTTCTGTGGGTAGGACCATGGAGGAAAGGCAGGCTGCTCCAGGAGGCAGCTTGTGATCCAGAGTTTACATCTTGGGCTGTGCACTGTGGATAGAGTCCTTCTCTACAAATACAGCAGAAGCACAGGGGTGTAGTGGAGATCATAAAGTGGCCAAGTAAATAGAGGAGGTTAATTCAAGAACAGCTCAAGAACAATCACCTTTTAATAATTTACATCCACAGTGCAGCTATGTTGCAAGGCAGATTAACTTAACCACACAGGTTATTAGAAGGTTTTGATACAAGGAATAAACATATTTGTACTTGCCTACATGCACACCAAAACCACAAAGTCCAGCAGAAATTATCAGAAATTGCCTGCACTTACACAACGATGTTTTCTGGTATAAATAAATATAAATATTCATGTCATTAAAGCTTGTTGTGACCCATGAAACATAGGACCTCTACATTCCTCATTTTCTGAGTATCCAGATGGACACCATTTGGTTGGATTTACAGATGTGTTTGAATGTCGTAGATGTGGCTGAAATCAATGAAAGCTGAACCTAGAGGTCTGTGCAATTCTAAATGTTCTTTGGGTTCTGATATCTCAAATGAGAATGATAGAATAAGCCAGAACATTTTACTTTAGTATACCTATATCTCCTATTTTGTTCTACAAAGCATGTGAAATACTTTCTTCAAGATTCTCTTCCTCACATCAGCCTTCTTTCACCACCAGTTACACCCAGGCTCACCAGCTCCATGTGTAAACTCCACTTTCTTAGCTATCCTTAGCTATGTCCATGCCCTTAATTCTTTATGCAATCACTCCCTATCTGCCTCTTCATTTTAATCTTTTCGACTTCAATTTACTCCCTTCTCACTTAATTTCTTCATCATCTGACTTCCATCAGAATCCTTGTTCCCATCTTTCCATTCTTCAATGCAGCTTTTGCATCAGCTATTCCTCCTCCTCCCTTTCACCAGATGTGGGCACAGATGTTATAGAAGATGAGAAAAAGACAGACATCTTCCCTGCTCTGTGCTTTAATGCCCATGCTAATGCTGGTCCAGAACCATTACTGCACATCAAGTTCACATTTTTGATGTAGCATGAGCCTGACTCAGTTCAACCATGAGGGAATAATTCAACATATCAGCCAGTAAAACTGATGTCTCACTTGAGCATCTAAAAACTTTCTGAGCATGCACAAACAAATTACTTTAAGATTCTGCCCTGGCTAAATTTCTGCAGTATTTCAGGCACTGAAAATCACACATTCTGACAAAAAAATGTCACTTCTACCAAATTTAAAGCCACTGTTCAAGAACTGTCGATATTTTTCAATTTTACCAGAATTCTTTTTAAATGTAATTTTGTTTTAGGAGATTTTTTGCTTCCTGGGATTGAGTCTAATAAGTCTAGCATCTAACATTTAGCCAAATTTTAATCTTATCTTCTCATTACAAATAGTTGAAAGTTTAATTAACTTTCAGAAGAGCCAATGAACCAGTTTTGCCCATGAAAATTACCAGCCAACAAATTCTAGTTTTTAAGCAGATATTTTTAGACTGCAGTACATTAGATAAAAAGCTGTATTCTGCCACCACCATTTTCCTACCTTAAAATGACATGTAAACACCCAGAATTTTTCTTCAAAATAAATGTCTGTATAAAACTTCTAGTTTTTGTAATTCTTCTGCCACAGCACTGCAATTACAGTCAAGTCAATTCAGCTCAAAGGTTCCAGACTATTAGAACTGAGGAAAGTACATAGTGCAATTTATTCTCTAATGATATTGTGTAAAGGCAAGCCTATCACTTGCTGATGGTGTTGAAATACATGGCCTTAAATGAAAAGGGAAGCATAAATTAATTAAACACTAAAACGTCAAGGTTTTAATGACCCCTCTACTGGGAAGCAGTGAATAACAGAAACCTTAAAGCAGCTGATTAAAATAACATTCATATACCAGTGATGTTGTTTTAATTTAGTAGTTGAAAAGATATTCTGTTGGAAACATAAGAATTCAGAGCAGCAGCTCTTTACTAGCCAGAAAAGAATAAGTTGCACTTATACATTTTATAGTCAATTGTGTATTAATTTATATTTGAAGAAAATTCAACCAATCCAGTCAGGTTACAGCACCAGCTACCTCCTCTCAGCTCTGAGCCAAGCAAAAGCAGCAGTGGATTAGGCAGCATGGAGCACTCCAGCTGCAAGCAGCCAAATCCAGGCTCTTCATGCAGTCTGTAAGAAGGGCTGGCAGCTCCTCTCCTGCCCAGCTGGAAGGCTGGACATCCAAGAATGCCTGGATGGGGCAGTGAGCTCATCACAAGTGTTTGCATGGCAGCTTCTCCTTCCAGCCTGTCCCACCTCTTACCTCTCTGCTCCTTTCACTGGTACAGCTCTCCTGTTGCTGAGATGAACCAGCTGAAATCTTATGTCAAACATGCATTCTTGAGGACTATTGGTAGCAGTGGGGACAGCTCTGTTTTCAGCCTGAGGCACTTGCCTTATTTGTTTATGGAAAACAGCATCCTCAACTAATGATACAGTTACCCTGGAAATATTCCAATTCAGTTTAAATTACAAACATTGCTTCTACTAAGAGAGCTGGCATCTCTAGAGAAAGGAGGAACAATTCTTCCCTTCCATTGCAGCTCAGGTGGGGTATAGGACACAAAGCTCCCCTTGGTGATACAGGGCAATGAACCCACATCTCCTAACTCCCATGTTTCTCTAAGCAGGATGAAAATAAGTCAGTATTTGGAGGTGTGTGTCTGCAATCCTTCTTTCTGGTCTTTTTCCACTTCTAAAAAACATTACAACATGCTTTTGTAATCAGCAACGGAAACCAAAATCTTTTGTTCCCCTGGGGAAAGTACAATTTCCTTGGCTAGAGACTCATTTTCATTTTCTTAAGTCTATCTCAGCCCTACACTTTGCAACATTAGAGCTGCCAATCCACCTCAGAACTGTGATACCACTAACCACCAACCTACATACACAAAAGATGGGATTCATTGTCAACCTAGAGGACATAGGAATAGCATCAAAAGTGAAGATCAAGGGTAACCAAACTCTAAAAATTGGTTGTTAAAGAACTTCTCTTAGAGAAGTCTGGACACCTAAGGTACAAAGAAAGACTTGCCTTCAGTTCCCCCCAGCCTTTAAACCTAATTTCTGGGGCAATTAATAGGGAAAAGGATTGATGGAGCACTTCCTCTTTCAGCATTCCTAGAATTCCTCCCTTTTCACTTACATGTGCCAGCAAACAAAGCATTTCAATAAAACACCTGTATTAAACAAAATAACACTATTTTACTCCTTATTTTGAAAGATTTTTGGATGAACTTAAGAGGCCTCAGTGTTTTGAATGGGTAGCTATGCCAACCCCAGCAAGCTGCACAGCCACTGGTGCCTGATTGGGATGAGCATGGGAGCTGCCATCTATAACAAGCCTTAACTAGCAGAAAAAGGGCTAAGTTCAGATGTAAAAGGATGCAATACCATTTTGTCCCTCTCAATGAGTGAAAAGAAGTTAAACTTGGTGTTTAATTGGTCACCTGGTCCTTTGCAAACATGAATCAATAGCTTCCACAATATCTTATTAAAGGGAGGTGAGCCAGCCCCACAGAGTAGGTTATTGGGGAAAGGCTGTTCTGCAGTGCAACAATGCTAATTACACTTTACCTCTGCCAAGACCAGCTGCTTGCTAACACTCTTGGGTAAACTCTGCTTCGTGGCTGAGGACTGTCAGGTCTTGCTTGCAAACAAAGCTTAGCTGTGGCTGCTGGGATGCCCTGGTGATGTTCATTCATGCTGCTGCTGCCAGCCCCTTCTGGAGTGTTTTCCCTTTGCCCTGGGATGTGCCTTCATGCTGCTGCTGCTGCCAGCCCCTCCTGGAGTGCTCTGCTTTGCCCTGCTGCTCCCAGGAGAGCATCCTCGCTTCAGCCAGCAGCCAGCTCTGCTGCTGTAGCTGAGCCACGCACAGCAAACAGAACACTAATGCAGTCCCCAGCACAGAGCTCTGAATAGATGTCTCTTTGCAAGGCTCCTGTGGTGTGTAAATGTCTCCTACCCTTCCTGCTCCCCACTGAAGGACTAAACGTTTGCATTTCAATAGCTCCTGATCTTTTGCTTAACTTAGAGTTGACCATTCAGCCCAGGAATAAAAAGACATTAATTAGATAGCCTAGAATGTCAACATTATTAGAATTACAATGTTTTCCCCACTCGAAATTCTTTCTTTGCTCTTTAAACAGGAAAACCTTAAGGGGAAAAAAAAAAAAAAAAAAAAAAAAAAAAAAAAAAAAAAAAAAAAAAAAAAAAAAAAAAAAACCTTGGAAAAAACCACCCAAAACTGGAATTCAGGCCTATGTGATGATCCTTTCCATTTATATCCCCTTTCCCCTCTGTACTTTTTGAAAGGAAGAGATTTGGAGGGGGAAAGCCAGAGAGTCTATTTTTCTGTAGGCTGTAGCCATTGACTTTACCCATGGAAGGCCTTTTCCATAAAATTAAAGCTTGAAATTTATGCAGATAAAACATCCCCAGACAGTATTTTAAAAATTTTATTAGTAATAATGAGGGTTTGAAACTTACCCCTGCAAAGGGATTTTAGCATCTTTAATGATTGCATGCCAAACAACTGGAGCCCAATGTCACAAATCTACACTACCTTTGTTCAGCACAACTAAGGCTCAGTTGAGTCACAGCAATGTCTTTAAGAAGAACATTAAATATAAACCATTCACTGCAGTGACACAAAGCCCAGCATAGAAAGATTCTGTCTCTTCAGCACAGTGTTTTGGTTTCTGCAAGGACGTTTTTCCAGTGCCAGGGTTAGTTCTAGAGGAAAAATTCCTTCCTAAACCTCTCAGGTTCTAGCAGTCACTATAGCAAAGAGAAACTACAAATTCCATTCTGTGTCAAACTGTGCAAAACAAAAATAGTTGCACTCAGCTTCTATGCTCAGGACAGAGCACGGCTTCTCTTTTATCTCTGAGTCAACAATGTGTAGCCCACAAGACAGAACTGCAAATATCTTAGTTTCAACATTGAATTTGATATCTGAGCAGCTAATCGACTTTTATTCTGTGTAAAGTATTACTTGTACCTTCTGATTTTACGTGTTATGTCAAAGCTAATATTCCCACGCATCCATTTAATTTTTAAAAGTAAAGCCTGACAATTTCTAGATATAAACAGAGAACATGTTGGGCTGTGTTTGGCAAAATTTTGCAATGAACTAGTAAAACCAGTCCCCATCTAAATAACCTATTACTAGCTCTTCCCATGTTATCATTTAATATATACAATCCAAACATAACATTTCAGTTTAAGTTACCCTGATGTTTAAAATTAATATCTTAGCAAACAAGAACTTGCTCTCAAATTCTTTCTGTACTAGTAAATAAGAAAATCCCATGAAGTGTAAGGACAGACAATACAGAAAATTATGTTTTCCTTCCATCTCCATACTTGCTTCCTCTTCTCCTGCTAGTCAGGAGGACATTGAGAGCAAAGACAAGCAGAGTAGTTTTGCCATTCACTTGCATGGCATGTACATGGAACCTTTTGCTCAATTTTTGGTTGGTAAAGCAACAATTCAGTCAGATAAAATTTCCAAATGCTGTGCTACTTTTGAGGAATTGCAGTTCAGAAGTCAGGTTCCCTCCACTTTGGTCTCTTATCTCCTTGCGTGGCTGCACAGACATGAACATGAGCCCTGTGTCAGATTCCCTATCAGCATCTGTACAAGTAGGGTGTAGGAATTATCCATGTTTGAAGCTAAGTGTTAGTAATGTATTTTTCAGTAAAAAGCCAGTCTTGGCTCATCAGTTTTAATCATATTCCCATACATACTGAAGATTTCCTCTGAATAAACTGCGGGGGAAAGACAAGTTCTGTATTTGACAGTGATTTTAATCATGGTAGGCTCCTTTCTTTTCTTCCAAATCCACAAATTAAAGGAGTTTTACTCTACTGCTGGTACTTCATTGTCATACTAGAAGCCACATGTTGGCCTTTCATCCTGCACCTTTTTTCTGCCTTGTGTTTCAGAGAAAAAAGAGAGGGTCATGCAATTCTAGGGATACTCAAACTCTCTTACAGCAGCTTGCTGACAGATCTGACATTGATAATCATGTTTATTGCTGAATCAACAAATTACATTATTACAAATTACAAATTATTATTGTTTATCTCAGTCTATAAACATGAGCCAGAGATTTTGTGGCATCTGTAAAACAGAATTAGTAAAGGTCCCATGGAGAAAGCTGACAGGTAGGCCTTTTTGTCCTACCTTAACAGCAATGAATAATCAAAATATCCCACATTTTAGAATGAAAAACTCATTGAGTTCCAAGTGGGAAACTTCAGTCAAAACCTATGGCTTGGACTATGAATAATAATATTCAATAAAATACATGAGTGTATAATAAAGAATTAGTATCTGAGTACACATCTCCAAACAGTGATTAGAATATTCATTTTATTCAGTCAATGTGTTTGTGAGTCACTGGATGACACCAGCTGACTGACAGAGGTGCTTCGTGGGGTGAAGCCTGAGCATGTTCCAGTAATGATGTAGTGAAGTTTTGTCTGATGCAGTTTGTTCTGACAATACATTTGCACTCTTCTCAAGAACAGATTGTTTTCAGGTACCATACTACCCAGGTACAAGGCTGAATAAATGGCAAACTGCTCAAAACAGTGCATTTTCTTCAAGCTGATAGGGATGTTTCTTTCCAACCTGACCTCTTTAAAAAAGAGATTAAGAAAGCAAACAATTCCTAAAATTGGCCATTTCAGAAGATAGTTCAGCATTTTTAGCCCCTGATATACCTGTTTTCTAGTTTTAAAAAATAATCTGCTTAGGTACATCATACCAGTCATTTTTGCATGTAGTTGTATACTGCAGCAGAGTATATATACATGTTTGGGCTTCATTCTTCTCAGCACCTTCCTGCTTCTCTGCTCTCAGTGTGTCATAACTCTTCCAGCTCATGCCCCATGGGCTCCTACTACTGCTGTGTAGCCCCTGGGCATTCTATTACCTGGCATGGTTTTGTCTTTGTGAGATAATTACAGACTGGGAAACAGATAACCAAAGACTGACTGGCTTTCCCAGGCTCACACATTAAGCAGTGGAAAGGACACATCAATTCAAAAGGCCACCTTACCTACCAAGCCACCTCTAGCTTACAGAATTGAATCCTTTATTTCCATCTCACCTGCACTTCCTTCTCCAATTCTGCCTTCCCCTTCTGCCTTCCAATTCTTTGGAAGGGCTTCTCATTTAGTCATATGGCAAACACCTCTTCCTTATTTCAAACCTGTTTGGGGCTTATCTCATTGCCAAAGGCATCTTCACAACTGTGAGGCTTTTTTTTAGGCCAATATAATGAGGCTTCATTTTTTTCCCAGAGCCACAAAAGATTTTCTGCAAGAACACTGAAATAAAGTAGCCACAGAGATGCTCTCTTGAGACCTGTCTTTGGTGGCAACAACACAGTGTGAGCTTTTGATCCTCTGCAAGACTTTTATTCACAAATCAGCTTGGGTTCATGTCAGCAGTAATGGAAGTGATGTTATTTTCCATTTTCCAACAACACCTTTATGGCATTATGTTATTTTTCATTTTCAGATAATATTTGCAGTTAGACATAGATCAAGCCAAGGCTGGGAGAGGACTTGATTGAAAGACAATTCCCCTTGCAGTGAGTGGCTGACCTTTCATAAAAGTTCAGACACCTGTGCTGGAAACCATTCATTCATTTTATCAAAGAACAAATAGGTACATTCAACTTTGACTTGCTGCCAGCATTTCAGGTCCTCACACTCAGTTTCAGTATCATGCAAAAACTATAATAACTGATTAGAACTATTCTCTAAAAGTGATCCAAAATCAAACCCCCTATTTTAATGTCAGGATCTGAATATTAAAAATGTTCTATATCTTCTCAACTTCCCTCTGCACCCTGGTTTATTGATGGCTAGCAGTAAAAGACATTGAAACAACCAGGAGTTTCCACAATATATGTTTTCATGTCTATATAGTGGATGCAGGCAGACTCTGTAATTCCCTTCTCTACCAACTTCTTGAAACCCACAGGGCTACACCCCTTACAGGACTTTGATCTTTAGGAAGAAAGGCAGAACAGGAAATGCCAGTGTATCTGAGCTAAACAAAGGCAGCCTTAGGAGCACAGTAGGCAGAATTCCATTGTTCTCTTTCCCTTCCTCTATTTCTGTCCATTTTATTGTGTACAAATACATTTGGGTCCTCTATTTCTTTAATTAAAGGTAAGTTACTGGTTCTATACCTCAAGGATAAATACCATTAATACTGTTTCATTCTGCTTTGCCCAATGCACTCATCTTAGAGTATATAACTGTATTTTTCCTTATATTCATTGTTTGAACTATTTTTTCTCTTTAGTTTTTTTTTTTTTAGAGTTGAAAAAAAAAAAAGCTTCTGCAAGCTTTAGGCAGATTATGTCTTTTCTGTCAACGTTATCCAAGACTCATAAAATAATTTGCTATTTTTGTTACAAATAAAAGTTCATTTTCCCCTTTAAAAATGAATTTTTAAGTAGAGAAAATTTAGAGCAATACCCACTGCATTTTTAAAAGTAAAATTTTCAGATTAATTATTCAAAATTGGTTTAGGCATAGTGATACTGGAGGTTTTCAAGATGTGACTGGACAGGGTGCTGGATAATCTCATCTAGGCTTCCACTGCCATGACAGGTTGGACCAGATAAACTTTTGAGGTCCCTTCCAACATTGGCTGCTCGATTCTTCACCACTTCCTCCTTCGCCTTTCAAAAGCAGAAGCTTCTCCAGTAAACATTCTTTCCATTTCAATCCTCAAAACCATATTTTTGAAGTGAAAATGAGAAACTGAGAAGAACTCAAAATACAATGTTCACTGGTGCCAAAAGCTTGTAACGAAGGCAGATTTGCAGCTAAAACCAGTTTTAATTAGCATAGTTGATGCCATGTTTTTAAGATGGCCAAAATTCTTGAATGATCAATGCAATGATTGTAATTACACACTGAACACCAAATTTGGTCCCTAATCTTGATTAATTCCTAATAAGTTGCTGTGCAAAACATGTTTTTTTTAAGGGGCCATGTAAAGATTTGCAAGATTACTGTCATGGAGTACAATGTAGCTCACAGCACACATTCCAGAGCCCCTTAACTTTTAAACTACATTGTAGATAGCATAATACATTTTCCATTCAAAAATTTGAGATAGCATTCTTTAAATTTTAATTAAAAATAACTTTATGGCATTTTTAAAATAAAGTATTCATACGAGGTTTTGTGGGATTTACTTATCACCAGTAATTACAAACTTATGAATCCTAGTGCAAGTCTATTCCTAGGCATGGACTGTATTTATATGTGGTGATACAATATTCAAGCTTAGGTATCTAAAGTTAGAATTTCAAATCCATGCATTAAGGAATAAAAGAACGTACTGATTTTAGACTGTACTTGTTCTAAGCAATGTGCAGAACAGAAAAGTGTAAAAATACAGGTGGGGAGGTGGGGGAAAGAGGAATAGAAATCACAAAAAAATGAAAGTGATGTTATTTCTGGAAAATCAGCAGCATAGAATTGATGGATGTTGGTTAGGTAAAAGAAGCAGATACTGTGGAATACTTTCTGCCTTGAACTCAGGAAAAAAAATTAGTTGAACCATTATATTGCATTGAAGTTCAGTGAAACCACAGAGGTAAAAATAAAATGGAAACAGCCCCAAACCCCAGTGTGATTTTGACTCTTGAGCTGATGAAGAGCTCACTGGATTATTCAAGGTGCAGACTTAATTGAAACAGGTGCAACAGCACATTTTGGTGAAATAAAAGAGCAGTAATAGCAAGGCTGTTATCTTAGCTGAGTTTAAACAGCTGAAAATTGAAGAAACAGAAATGTGACAGAATGGAGCTCCTGCAGCTTTTTGATAAATGGTTATGAGAAATATAACTGTCCTGGTAGACAGACCCAGGTTAGTGAACAGTATGAGGAAACATTCCTAGGCTATGAAACACAATTATCTAAACCATTACAATGACATTATAGCCTGACACAGCTTTGACCAAAGATATTCAGCCCTTGCCTAAATCCTGGGCACAGTCTAAGAATTAAAATGGACAAATAAACATGCAAAGCTATAATCTATAAATAACTTTTCTATTTTGAAGACTAAGAGAGATCAGGAGTATGGACAAAGTTATTTTGTGACAGTCAGGCTCGGTGCTAGAGATGTTAATTTATTGGTATATAGTTCAACTTTCAAGAGCAGAGCCTGCAGACCTGATCCCAAGACTAGTTTGTTCATCACTTCAGTGAAACTTGGACCCAAAAACTGTTGAGCTGCAGTGGTCCTGAAGAAATTTCAAAATAACAATCTGCTTTGGCTGTGTAAGAGAGTTGTAAGATATTTTATGCTAAGAATATTGTATAATGCACTTTTACTATGAGCTGGAAAATACCTCTGCAATTAGTTCAGTGAATTGGGTATTCCAAAATAGAGGTATTAGTAGAAAAAACGCAGTGATTAAACCATGTCTAAGATGGGAGAGAAAAAGCTTGGCCTCAAAAGTGCTCCCTGAGGAACAGAACACTGAGGAACAGAACACTTTGCCTCACAGAAAGGTGTCATAAGCACAGAGGTGGTGGTACACTGCATTTTACCATTAAATGTTTTTTCTGGAAAGCTACTGAGTAAACCATCTTAGGCAGGCAGTGGAACAGGCATAAATGTCAAAATGATGTGCATGATGCACAGCCAGCTGCTAACTCACAGAAGCAGATAAAGTTACTCACAAATAAAGTTACACCTCTTCTTTCTTTGAACCAAGGTGCATATTTACATCACGCTGAGCAGTGATGACATGAAAGCAATTAATGAGGATCCATGCCATTTTATAAACTTTAATACACCTCTTCTTTTACAGAGAGATAATTTCATCCATCATTGACTGGAGGCACCTTGGGAAAGCCTGTAGAAACTGCTGCTAAGCACAGTCCTGCACAAGAAGTTCTAGCTAAACAGCAGAAAAAAGCAAGCTTCTTAGGCTGCAATTAAAGAGAAGGCCTTAAGAACAGAAAATGAAATTTCTGCAGCTGCAGTTTGTCAGTAGGCCTAATCTAGACAATTTTTGGTCAGAGTAAAACAGGAAGCTGTCTTCCTGACAATCTATTACATGCATTATATCTAGTACATTGCTTTGATAAGTAGCACTTTAGCTTTTATAGGTGTACTTCTGTCTGTAATTTCACGTACATAAAAATGTATTAACTAGATATCCTGTATTCTTGTCAAATTCTGACTTATGTTTGTTCTGCATTTATCTATCCTGCATTAGACAGGTAACTGTAAATGCATTATTACCACAATCCAATCACAGCAAATATTATGGAGCATTTGGGAAAATAGTTCATCTCCTCGTTTGCAGCAATTGACTTGATAAAGTACCTCACATGGAGGCCTTGTACTTTATTGTAAAATTATTAGCATGATTGGTTACTAGGATATAGGATCTGAATATCTTCAACTGGAGAAAATTGCTACAGGAAGGAAGGAAGGTCCTTTGTCTTCTTCTGAAGCAGCCTAATTTGATGTGGTACAGGATTTTATGTGAGATATATATTCCATTCATGTGGAGGATATGATTTTCCATTTTCCTGTGAGGGCTATGTCTTTGAATAGGATGACCTGCTAGAGCTGACTGTGTCACTCAGAGTCTTACAGAGCATAACTCAGATCTACCAGACTCCAGGCAATCTGCAATGTTTTCTTATTTCTTCTTTCTGAACATGCATCAAACCAGGAACATTGTTGAGATGTAGAAAAAAGTAGGTAACAGATTATATCAGAAAACTACTGGCCAAGCCAGATATGCACCCAGAAGGATGTGGGATGGTGACTGTGGCCCAGGAGCTTGCTGATAAGCAACCCCTCCTCCAAGGGTGAAAAGGCAAAAGACCAAAGACATTGTTAAACCAAGGAGTGCTACTGTCCCCTGAGAAAACCATTGATGCCTCAGGTCAGCAAACACAATCAGGAGACAACAGTCATCTGGTTCTGTGCACTAGTGGGTCTCAAAAAAATTACAGTTCTGGAGGCTTGGGTACTACCACACTGAAACATGAGGGATTAGACTGAATTCTACATGGCAGTAGCATCGAGCACTTCTGAAAATTATCATCTTCTAATATCATAAAACTGTCTGACATACTAAAATTTGTATTCAGATCAGCAAAACGTCTTCATCAATATTGCCTGAAAACATCAGCATTTCTATATAGTAAGTATGCTATCCATTTTCATAATTAAATAGTTTCATGAACCACCCTTCCTTCTTTCTTTCCTACAAAATTATGTCCCACATATGATAATCTCTGTAAGCAATTCCTTCTACTTGCTAGATGGCTCCTCCTAGCCTGTGGTCTTCTGTGTTATTTAAGGCAAGTTTCACAATTTTGAAAATAGTTCATTGGCAACAGACAGCCATTTTTGTTCATTCAAGGGTTTGATACGGTGCTAGTCCTCTTAATTAGTGTTTACCACAAGATTTTTGTATGTCATGTAACATGGTTGGTCTTTCCTGAGAGCTCGGAAGTGGCTGCTCTGAACTTTGTAGGCATGCTTCTATTCCTCAGTTTTCTCCTTTTCTCTTTTTAGAGCTCAAGAATCAAAATATTCTGCAGGAATAAAAGGCCCCAAAGGTGCACATCCCACAAATGCCATGCAAAATATAATTTTTATCCAACCTTGTGACAATAATGACAGGCAATTCATTTTAGTTTTCCAAGCAGGAATGTGGGCAGAGGTTATTAGCTCTCAAAATCCTGGTGCAATATACAGTTCCAAAGCAAAAATCTGACTTCCTCCATAAACAAACTTTCTCCTCTAAGAAACCCTTTGATTCACAGCCCTTTGATTCTATTGAGCAAAAAACCCATAAATACTCAAATACAATCCTTATGATTTGCAAAAGGGAAGGTAAAAGAAAACATCATATAAAGCAAAAAAACCCAGGTGATGCAATAGTGACAGTCTCTGTTTTGTTGGTCCACTATCTACCCCTGCAGTCCTTCATCACTACCTGAGTACTTTTGCCAGACTGATTGTGAATTTCTTTTCTGTATCATTTAACTCATCCTACCTCATTATAATCTTCTTGACAGCACAGGAGATGATCTAATAGAGTAAGCTTCCAGAAATAAAAGATATTTTAGCAGAAGAAAGCTTATTTAAACAAAATGTTTCTGAAGGGAAATTCATCGAGGACAAGAGCAGCAACAAAGTAATTCTTCAACAGTTAAAACATGAAATACAGGCTATTGTGTAAAGCACAACTTTGCCAAATTCCATATGGAAGACTGAAACATAGCACTATGGGCAGATTAGGCATCAGGGCTATCCAGTAGTGTTCTTATATAACAATCCTAAATGGGATATCTGTCAGTTAAATGGGAATCTGTCATTTTAATGACAAGCTCAGGCTAAATATCTGAAGATCCTTGAATTTTTGGGATGATTAAAAATTGAAAACTAATCCAAACATAACTGTGGGAGCCTTGTGGGGTGTGGATGGTGGTCAGGACAAACTCAGGTGCTCTATGTGTTCTGGTCTGGAAGTTTGCAGTTTATTGCATAGGGTGTGGGTATAAATGGCCCTGCTGGGAGCTGCCAGCCACAGCTCAGAGCAGTGCAGAAAGAGAGTGGGGTGTCTTTTAGCCTCTTGCCTTTAAAAGTAATACCCTCATGTGTGTGGCATAACCCATAACAAATTTTTTAAATTTTAAGCCTGCCTTGTTTTTGGTCCTAAATCTTATCTCTAAAAGAAATTGAATATATTAAAATTGGCAAACCCAAGTCAAACCTTGACAGAGTTCTAAGAGATAAGAGAGGGAAGTAAGAGAACAAAGTAAGGGAGTGAACTAAGAGGGGTAAGAGAGTGATGTAAGAGAGAGATTTTCCCATTTACAACGCAATAAATCTTCTTCTATGTTGAATATTCAAATTTCCACTAACCAGTCTAATACAAGATACAAATTCTCTAACATTTGCATACAACCTATAGGAATCACTATATTACCATGTTTTACTGCTTTCTTATCTCTAAACCTTGTCTCAGACCCTTCCTGTCATGCCTGGAGAGGATCTCTGCTGGCTCCTTGGTATTTGCAGCATCTGACGTTATCTTAACAAATGGAGAAGGCCTTTGAACATCCACACTGCTCCTTTCCAGCCTCTCAGTTGAAAATTGCTATCATTTCAATCTCACTTATGGTTTCCATATTCCCAAAATCTTTTGCTAGGCAATCATATTTATAAGGTTTTCCTGATTCATCCTTCCCCCAATGCATATCCATTTGGATGATGAAACTTTGACTCTTCTCATTGCCAGAAACTTATTAAAAGCTTAATAAATATATCTCTAGTATCTATGCACCTACAGAGGATCACCTAGAACTTGCATTTTTGAGTTTAATCATTACTGCAGCAGATGCTATTATGTTTCCTCAATGGAATCAAATAGGTCCAAGAGCAATTTGCTTTAGTCTAGATCAGCACTTTCCAACACATTAAGTCTGTTTGGAGCTGTTTCATGTTTTTTGAGGGTTTATGCTGTTTGCATCATGTCCTGAAACATTTTTAAACTGCAAATTGCAATGTGATCAAACCGTCATTTCCAGCTAATGAAAACTTGTTTTATGAGTCAGGCATGATACAAAATAATTTATTAATTAAAAATAAATGTTGGATCTTTATTTTGGGACTTTCTACTTTTTCTTTGCAGTTGTGACATTAGGATGTATTTTTGCTAAAACGCAGCTTCCTCTTCTTATAAATTAAATCCAGGAATCACATGACTCCATGATCTGGAATCTAAATAAACTGCTAGATACTTCAGTGAGAATACATTTTGTAAGACTGAGAAATTTTAAAAATGGGCTGATTAACATGATAGGTGGCATAAATAGTTGAAAATTTATTTTCCCTCTAAGAATTACCTCAAGAATTCCGATCCTGTGCTGTTGGCATTTAGCCAGTGAGGAATTACCGTGTTCTTTTTTGGCAGAAGCAATCCATCCATCCCTGGAAGGGAGACACTCCATCTCAGCAAAGAATGTAGCCCACACTTTACCCCCTGCAATTGCCATGCTCCATGGCAGAATGGATGTCACATACCATTAGCAATATATTAATGTCACATGCCTTGAAACATAATTTTCAGTTTTCAGAGCTGATGGATATTGGATTATGCTGAGGTTAGGGTCACAGGGGGATCTTGGTGAGTAGAAAGTTCTGTTTGTTCTTGATATTCCCAAATAAAGTAGGTTGTTCAAAGCAGGTCTCTAAAACAATAGCCGTATTAAGTTGTGGGATGAAACATGACTCTAAAGCAATCAATATTTCCTCAGGCACTCAAGCATGAAAAATTATTTTGGAAGTAGTCAATCAACTTCTTTGTACCAAGAAGTGACATTATGTCTAAATCACAAGTAATCTTTTCTGCCTTTAATGCCTTATATGACTGCATACTATTTCATTTCCATTCATTCTTGCTAGAGTTTAAGAAAGACCAATTAGAAAATTTGTACTATGGCAGTTCTAAGAAGCAACTGTGTTTAGGAACTAGATATGTTTATGGTTTGAAGAATCTGTTTCCTCAAATTAGCTAGCATGATATTGCCCCTTTTCTACCTTGAAGGGCCTGAAAAATTCATTTTCAAGAGAGTCAAATTTAACAATGTACAGCAAATATACTTAGTAAAAAAGATGTCTAAACAACATTTTCACAAATCATTTTGGCATCTGAGGTCTGATTTTTTATTTTGCCTTTTTACATCTTCTTGAGGCAACTGTAGGAGAAATAGAAAAACAACATTGGCAACTTATTGGAAAAATTATGGTTACAGATGGTATAAAAATACTATCTTGTCCAAAATCTCTAAAGACTTGGAGAAACAGACAAAAAGAATGAGGTATAAAAATATTTTATAAAATCCAAAAGCATTCTAGTTTAGTAACTTTACCTGCAGAGTTAATAAAATACACTTGAAATTTGAAGGTAGAGGTTGTAACAGGTCATGTTCTTAGCATTGCTGACCCAAGGTGGAGTCCAAGTTGCTCCAAGCTATATTGGTGTCAATACTTTCAACAGGATAATATCCTATTCCCTACTTTTAATAATGTTCTCAGCTTGACACCATCAAATGATTATATATTTCTTTTGATAAAAGTAAAGTCTGTAAAATTTCTCTAAAGTCATTACATATGACATTTGCATTGCCTTTTTTTATTTTGTAATAATAAAAGAGACAAGGTTTACTGGAACATAAAATCTGACCTACGAGTGTCCAGAATGACCATCTCCCAGGAAGAGAGGGGACCCTTCACCTAGGTTCCCATTAACAACATTAATTTTCAGTGCATGCCATGGTTTCCATAGAGGTGCCCAGATGCTGACACAAATCTGAGATGAATGAGGACTGTGGGGATCTGTGCGTAGGTGTGCAATAGCCAGGCTCTGAGAGCTGAGCGTGACTGATGTGCAGATAGCAGGCTATGTGTGGAGAATGATAAACATGGGGGGAAAGATTAGTGCACACGTGAATGGGAACTTGCTTTCTATTGCCTGACTTTGCAGCACACCCCCTCTTTCAAGGTTGTCTCCTCTCCCCATATTCGATTACACTTGACATGATGAGTGCTGCAGCCAGATGAGACACACTAATTTTGCTGAACAATCCCAGAGGACTCTGAAAGAGAGAACGATCCTCCAGCCAAGAAATGACTTAGGTCTCCAGGATACATGCTGGGCATCTTTATTTTTTCTTTAGAATCAGAGGTTCAAAGTAGCTGAGGTTATTTGTAGACTGAGGTCAAACCCAGCAAATATCCAGATTGTCAGTTTTAAGGGATAACTTTATATTTATCCAAAAGTCCTGCTGCAACAATATAAAGCATTTGCAGGACCAATCCTTCCTGGGAATTCTGTTTTCAGTGACCCACTCCCATCACCAACCACACATGAGGCTGACCAAGAGACACAAGGCAGGCAAGGACTCAGAGCTACCTCTGGGAGCCCTTAGCCCTGGCTGCAACCTGGCAGCTTTCCTCTGTAGGTTTGGAGTTAGAAAAGGGACATTAATGCCTCCTTTCTTTCTCCATTTTAATTTGTTCATGACTTTTTTTTCCATGAAAGCATTAATTACTTTGCAAATTAAAATATTTGTATATTTATATAAGTGTACGTATATACATACAACAGAGGGCAGGTTTAAATTAGATATTGGGAGGAAATTCCTTGCAGTTAGGGTGCTGGGAGGCTGTAGCAGGTTGCCCAGAGAAGTTGTGAATGCCCCATTCCTGGCAGTGTTCAAGGCCAGGTTGAATGGAGTTCTGAGCAGCCTGCTCTAGTGTGAGGTGTCCCTGGCCGTGGCAGGGGAGTTGGAAATAGATGAACTTTAAGATCCTTTCCACCCCAATCCATTCTGTGATTCTGTGAAATTTAGTAAAAACTCTAATTTCTCAAGAATTTATTACACTCTATAGCAATTTGTTTCAGGGAAACCTACTGCCTTTATTTAAGAGTTATATTTTATTTTGCACTGGGCAGTTTTCCAATTACTAACCTCTGGTTATTTTATATCTAAATTTGAGGTGATGAGGGTATTTATAACAAGTATTTAAAACATTATGCTGAAAGAAGGTGACACTAATAGACACTATACTTTCCAAAGCTCCTATTATTGTTCAAGTGTTGTGACTCTTTTAGCATGTTTTACCTGAGTTCATTATAGATGCATTCTTCATAGAGTCTTAGAAAATACTTGAAGTTTCCTGGGAGTATTTCTGTGGCAATGCCTGTTTTTTATCCAAGTTGAACTGGAGTGTACTGGAGGACCTAATCCTCATTCTGCTTGGTGCAATAAGAATATTGTCCACATAAAGTCACCAACAAACTGTTATAAAATCAATGACCAATCAATGAGCAATGGGATCAGTCTTGCCCTAGACTTTTGCACACCAAATTTACAAATATCTGCTTCATTGAATTCTTTCTCTCACCATTCCCAGATGTACCCCATCACATTGAATCAATTTTAAAATATTCAGTTCAGATCCCATAAAAGGACAAGGCCAAAGACTTCAGTCACATTACTGCTGAAATTCAAAGTTGAGCCTTGACTACTTTCTTTCCCTATTGCTGCTGAGGTTATTGTTAACAATAATGTTAGTGGGAGAAGAAGAAGGATTAAAAAAAAAAAAAAACTTCAAAAGGGAAAGAATGAGTAGTTAAATAGCAGAGTTCTGCAAGATATACTTAGAATCAATCATTTTACTGTTTCCTCAGCCACACTGGTGATCATAAATTCTGTATCTTTCTCCAAGCTCAGTGGTTGTGCCAGCCCTTCATTCTGAGAAACTTCATGTGTCCTGTACAGGACTTCATAGTAGCATTATGGATTCAGGAGAAAGTTCTACTCAAAGAGGGACAGGAAGTCAAGTGAGATTTTTTTGGTACAGCACACCAGCGTGAGCAAAAGTAAAAGCAACTCTTGAAGATAGAGAAATGGAAAAGAAGGTAGAAAAAACCCAAGTTATTTGTAGGTCATGAAATACATTTTGTTTATTGAGGAGTTCTGCCTTGACTTACGTTCATTTGGTAACTGGAACTGGAATTCTATTGGGCTATTTTGGAATTGACCACTAACATCTGGAAAAACACTTTTCAACCTGCAAGATTCATAGGCAAAAGAGATATGCACACAGAGCTGACAAGTATTTTGTCTTTCTAACCTCCCAGTTGTAGGTATGGCAATGGCAGAAGCAAAATCTGCAATGAAGTCATGTTTTCTCTCATGTCAAGTCACTGGGGAAAAAAGTTACATTTCGCATAAGAAATGCAGTGGTCTTTCTCCCTCATACATGGATATTCTGACATATAATCACTGCACATCTGCATTTGGTTCACACTCACCAGTCTGCTTCTAAGATATAATGGAGCTTGAGGGGAGGAATTTGTTAGTCAAAATATCTTATAATGGAAATTATTTTCCAGAATTTTGCAATGGCCTTGCTGGTCTGGAAAAAAAACAAAAGCCAAACCAACAAATTAAAACAAATGAACAGCCCCATCTCCTCCCTAAACACCACAAGACCAATCAGAATGAAGAGAAGCCAAACATTTTCCATGTCACCATTTTTTAAAACAAATGGGAACAGAAGTAGGGACACAGTTACAAGATGCTGTGGTTGCAGAAGCCACTCTGTTACTGAAGAAACAGTCACGAGCTACAAACCTCTGTTCTACATCTGCACCTTGCAGCTGTTGGAAGCAACGAGTGATAGATTCCAGAACCTTCTTTTGAGTTTTGAAGTCAGTGTCAGTCCAGAGGCATTAATCATTGCCTTCCAAGAAGCAAGGCCTGTTGTTTTTTCTGGTGAGAGGAAGCTGCTACTGTTAAGTTTGCCCTGGGATGCTGTGAAGATCTGCCTCCTTGAATAGCCAAGTTCTTGCACATAGTACAGTGGTCAAAACTTAGTGGGAGCAATAAACCCAAATCTCCTGACAGCTGGTAAGTAGCAATTGTAAGGAGGAGCTTCTGAGCTAGCCCACTCTGGCTGGGATGCAGGTAGGAACTCAAAAGCAGCACTTCAATAACTTATTGAAGCCAGTTATCCTTCCCTATCCCCAAAACTTTTGGTTTTTTGCAAGTCAAGGCATGGGATATGGTTAAGCATACACACATCAGGCTGGCAAGGCAATGATGCAGAGTATGGGTAATATCACAGTTCATCTCTGTCTCCACATCAGAGATGAAAGATCCACTCAGAGGAATTTCTGACTGACAAATAGATCAGAGATCTCTCTCTATCCTTAAGGGTTCTTGGGCAAAAGACAAAATATGTTTCAAAATGCAGGGCTAAATTTATATATGCAGTGCAATACTGCAGATATAATTGACTGTTGGACCGTGATGTACACTTTTGTGTTGGTCTTTCCACAGAAATAATTCTAATAAAAACATATAAATACTTTAAATAGTGGCATCACTAAAAATTGAAAGCTGTGAGTGGTTCTATATATAAAATATACAGATACATGTGAATAATTTTATAACCACAATAACCTCTCTTCATAATTACAATGGTTTGACATCAGGAAACTCCAAAACTCTATCTGATTTTATATAGTAGAAATATAGATATGTATGGATGATTTTATAAACATAATTACATGTCATTATAATTGCAATGGTTTGTGTACACACATAAAAACTGTGATGCCTCACAGTCTTTCTCTCAGAATATCAAAGACAAAACAAAATACATAGTTTTCACATTTGTGTGATCCCTTTGGGGCAATTCCTACACTCTTTTATTAGGGCTGGAGCTCTAGACATTGCACTGAAGCATCAGGAAAGTAGCAGGTACTGCAGATTCACTGTAATCAGAGCCTCGTTCCCTTTTAAGACAATTCAGTGGGTGTTGGAAATTGAGAGATTTTTATGCCTATATTCCCAAACAATGCTGCCTCAATCACTTTCAATCTCAAGTGTGCATGACTAACTGGTAATTTCCTGCATTTGTGACATTCCCTGATCTTGCTTGATGCTGCCAAAGTTTGTGACTACAGAGAAAAGCAGTGGCAGGTTGAGAGTGGATGACCCCCAGTAAGTTATTTTGAAATTGCCAGACTTTGCTCTGCAAGTTTAGTCTCTCATAGCAACGTGGGCAGCATATCATTCTGTGCTGGCTTCATTAAAAGAAAACGATTCTGTCTTTCAGTTAAAAAAAAAAGAAAAGCTGTAACTGTTGAAGCAGCATACACCTAATAAGCTACTTCTAAATCTGGCTCCATCATTTCAGTCTGTGGACTAGCAGAACAGAGCTTGCAGGATCCTTCTCAAGTAAGTATTTCTTTCTCTTTACTGCATGCTTTTATTTTTTAAAATTTAAAATTCATAACAGGTAGTAAAGAAGTCTTCAGCATTGAATTAGTGGTGCTGCAATATGACAAGAGGATGCCTGTTTTAAACATGAATTAACATGCTCTGTTGTTTTATTTGGCAGACATTACTGTCTTTAAAAGGAAATAGTTAATACCTTAAGGTACAAGGCAGCAAATTATATGGATGGAGCTTCCTAAAGCTGCAGAGATGGAAAGCTAATGAAATGATTTATAATTGACTGCCATGATAGGGTTTTTCAAAATGAGTTATGTATCTTTTGTTTGCATAATGCACATCATGGAACATGTCTATTTGATCTCATAAAAAATGTATTCTGAATATGCTACTGTCCATTAAGTATGAAATTATCAAAATAATTTATATCTTCAAGAAAGGAAAAATTCAGGCAGTGGCATTAATATTAATAAAGCTAATATGCACACATTAAACCTAGCTCAGGTATGTACTAAATGATGAAGGAAAATATATGTAGTGCATGACTTTGTCTAATTATACAAATTATTAGTTATACATTGATAAAACCAACAGAGTATAGATTAAATAATTGTGTGAGAAACAACAGAAATGCATAACATTTGCCAAAACAGCACAAACAGCAGCATGCTTTCTGTAAGAGTATTTAAACAGCTCTGATGGACGTGTCTCTTTAATATAATGAATGAGGTGGGACTGTGGCCGTGGAAGGAAAAGAAATAACACTATTTTGCTTCATGCTTAAATTGCAGCTGTTGTAATAGAAAGGAGTTAGGAACAGGCAATGCACAAGGCTACTTTTACATTTGGTATGCAAACACATACATATCCAAATACAAACAGATCTTTTTTTTTTTTTTTTTTCTTATTTAGTCACCTACTTATCACCAATTCCTGTGACATGCAACTCTGATTGCAAACATGCACTTTGCAGCCCTCAGCAGAAATATGTTATAGCTGTATCTGAGGCATTACAGCACCAGAACTAATATTCTGGAAACATTTGGCACAAGCATGTCCTATACCTCCAAGTAATATTATTTTTCATAGCTTTTTATGTAGGGAAAATTATGCTGCAAAAAATTCACACTGTTTAGTTAACTTCTGCAGAAAACTTCCCTCCTGCTCAACTTATCCATCCCCCAAAAACCCATGGTAACGGCAGTCAAGAAATTATCATTTATTTCTCTCAATATATTCTCAAATTACTCAGAACAACAAATTTTAAAACATACTTCCAACCCAACTCATTTATATGCAGGCAAGCTTCTTTTTAAGCAAACTTTTCCAGGACATATTGAAGCATGGAAGTGGAACAACCATTTTCTTATTTAATGTGTAATAGACATAAAAGATTTTTGGCATATATGTGTAATAGACATAGAAGATTATTTATATGCAGAGATAAAGAATGGAAACAGAGATAACAAAATTGCTGTGTTCCAGGTATTGTTCCTTTTCCTTTTATTAGCAACATTAAGCTTTCCAAGGGCCAGCTCTGAAGAGCTTAATAAATTAGAAGCCAATAATGGAGAGGTTTAGCCTGACATTTCACAGCCTTTCCCAAAATCTCAGGAAAACACAGTGTAGTAATAACAAGACCAGTAAATAGTGATATTTATGGTACCATCCCCACAAGAATGAAGGAGACATCAGTGAGCAGAAATGGCACTAACAAGCTTAGACCACTTCCACTGCTGTTACACATTATCAACTAGAGGAAGCAATCCTTGATAACCAGTTCTGAGACAGACTAGGAGGGTGAGGAAGAGGTAGAGAACTGCCTTTGGGAAGCCTTCAAAGGGAAATGGTGACTTCATGATTGAGGGCATTGCCTAGGTAAAAAGGCTTATTCCTTCCTTATACTTTGTGATTTCATGATCCTGCAAAAGAATTATCCTAATGAAATCCCACAAAGCTAGGACAGGTCTATCACTCTTATCAAGTCAAAGCCCCTTTTTGGGGGGCCAGGATTTGACCCATTACAAAGAACTGGGAATTTTTGTACTATGCTCTGGGACAACTTGGTCTAATACATAATTCACTAATTAGGATAACCTCATTGGACAGGGAAAAAAAAAAAAAAACAGAAGAGAGAGAATATCATAGCAACATCTTATTCCTTTGTGGTTTATGCGTTTAACAAAAACTTACCTTCCAGACTTAAACTCCCCTCCATGTTTAACATTTAATTAGCAGAATTGCATACTCCTGCAGATATAAAAGAAAGATGACAAGAAAAACACTGCTGTACTGAAAGAGCTCCTCAGTATTCCTTGAAGCATCAATGGGAAGGACTTTGGGTAGCCTTAGTTCACAACCAATGTGATATCACATCAGAAAGGGACATTCTCTGGCTTCAGAGCAGTAACGCCCTGCGGATTGTGGCATCTGTCATAAATTTAGGAATGGGTTAAAGTAAAATAAACTGGTATATAAAATATAATTATTTTTAAAATATAACGTAATTAATGTGGGGGAAATATTTTCATTCCCTGAAGGAAAAGGCAGTGTATTTTTATTCTAAGCTTGATTTTGCATGAGAAACTAATTCCATTCCTCCTCTCATTCTTCCTCTTTACTATCTTAATTTTTTTCATTATTTTTTCCCCTCTTCTTAATGATGGTAATTATGATAAAATAATGATGATTATGATAATAATTATTATTACTATGATTATTATTGGGGAAAAAGAAGAGAGAAAAGAGAGAGGAAAATGAGGAAAATGGTATACCTAATTTGGAAAGCCACAAGACACTGCCAGACTACCTCAAAGAAGGACATGTTTAAAGACTAGACTCAAAGGATTTGACACTTTCCTAAAAATACACATTTTCAAGGAGCAGTGGAAGAAACTAAGACTCCTCATCTGTGTATTCTCAGAAGGATCAATTATTTTGCGTCTTTTCACCAAGCAACTCCAAAGTGAACTGGAGACAGAACCAAATGCCAGTGTAATGCAGATGACCTACAGCTCTACCCATCCCACAGCACGGCTGCAAAAACGGTACAGCGTGTGAAGAAGAGCTCATGGAGCAGCTGGCTAAAGCAGAAACTGAGCAAGAAAAGGATGATGTTGGCAGAGGATAGAGAGCATTTTGAGGAGTCACTCACAGCCAAGGTACGCAGCCGCGGTTGGTCGCTTAGCACAAATCTGATAAAGAACTGTATTCTGGTATAGCTGTTATTGACAGATGTTATTAACTTCTGTTAGCTGGGAAGCTCTGTCTCTCTTGGATGGGGACACAGATTTCTCAGGCAGGTGATATCATAAGCTTTTTAGTGCTAAGCAGTTCCAACATGAAGGATAAGCTATAACGTTTATGCTCTGAAGCTTGGCCTAACTCAACCACTAATCCATTCCCTACACTGTAGATCAGCCTCATATGATTTTGTATTCCTCTCTTCCAAGCAGTCCATTGTTTGGACTGTGAATAAATAAAATATCACTTAAAACACTTGGAAAAAAAAAGTCTGCAGCTTAATTTTTCTGGCTTTTCTCAGCAAGAGTAAAATTTCTTTTCATGGGAGAGAAAAAGCCCCTTGGTAATTAAGGGTAGCCAGATGTCATTAGCTGTTGCCACAAGCGCCTTGTATGTATCTTTGAAAAACTTTAAAGATATGCTCAGTCACATGTGTCCCCAGTGCCTTTTTATGGTGCTAGGGAGCAGACCACACAACAGCCAACGCCTCACAACTGATACTAATTTGGCTGCTTGCACAGTAATGGAAGGTGCTCTGACAGGATGATATTGAGTGCAGAAAGGGCCTGTGTCCAATGGAATGTTGCGCTGGAATTGAAAAAAAAAAAAAATTGGTATATTAAAACATTCTGTGCTTGCACTTTTCTCTTTAATTTTTCATTTATTTTTAAAGCTATAAATATAGCTTGCATTTTAATTGGGTGTCTGTCTCTAATTTTACTGCAGCTGTAGCATTTGCCAGAGAACAGTGGCTCTGTTTTCAGGGCAGTGCAGGATTTATACCAAAAAACCATCTCTTCTCTAATGCTCAGCACTTCTTACAGGCCTATCACAGTTCTGTCTAGTATACAGCTATAAATTAAATGAATCAGACTTATGGATGTTGACAAGAAAGATGACACAGCAATTTGATGCCTTTAGTTTAGTCATCCTGTGGTTGCAAAACAGATAAATGTTTTACTCATCATGGTGGAGAGGTTGCTTAATGAGAATTTAGAGCAATTTAGATCCATTATATCTTTAGATTTAGTTTCAAAACTGAATGCAGAGACTGTCCACCATGCAGATTCCTGCACAGAAACATAAGTCTCTGTTCTTTAAGGCACCACAGTAGCTTTTCACCTCCTTTTCATGCCAACAAACCCTACCATTTCTTAAATCCAGACTGATTTAATGGTGGCAGCACTGATCCAATTTTCTGTTTGTCGTAACACGTAACAAATCTACCAACTGCTGATAGAGAAAAGAAAAATCCATTTTAACTTGTTCCCATTAGCAGTCATGCATTAAAATAAAATAACTGAATTTTCATTCTACTGGTGCTGAAGACATCGAGATCTTACAGACTTAGAGCAAATGACTGCTTAAATAAGAATTTAAGGAAAGACTGTCTTGCTGATGAAATTGATGCAGGCATCCTTGTATTAAAAGCAAATTTGAATTTGGCAACCATTACAGATAAAAAGAGAAAAGGGAACCATCTGTTGGAAGGAAACTTAGAGAGGAACATCTGCATTATTTAAAGGGATAAACTGAAGTGCAAAACTGAAAGGTCCATAAAACACTTCAAAATTAACTGCATTAAGTGTGAAGATAAGATGGACAAGATGAGGTAAAATTTTCACTAAAGGCAGGTGGGAAGACTACATCTGAACAAGCATGGGCACTGGGAGAGTTGGGATATAGCTGTTTTAAGAGTGGAGTATCTGCTGAGGGATGTACACATCTTTAGGGAAAACTGACAACTTTGAACTGAGTGCTATTCCTACACATTCTGAGTTGTGAGAACAAGCACTACAAATAGTGAGTTTGGCCCTGGTGCTTAGGCAATATTTCTGAATAGTTGAAAGGCTGAGTGAGAACTAGGAACACAAATACAGGAAATACACACCATTATAATGGAAAACTCATTCTTTGCTTCAACAAGGACAGTACAAACAGTGTTATTATTCATCCAAAATCTTGGAGTCTGCTCACTAACTCTAAAAGGCTCTGGAACCAGTCTTATTTGCAATTAAAATAAACCTTAAATATCAGATTTACTGTTTTTTGAAATAATAATAACTTAAAAGTTCCATATAAATCTCAAAATGTACAAAACCTCTCTACATATTTGGGTGGTTTAATGCAGATAATTTGCTGAAGACATTCATGTTCATGTATCAAGAAACATACTTTTAAATACAGAAAAACTTAGTACTAAAACTGTTGAATATTGTCCGCTTTGACCCAAAAATAATCATATCTTCTAGAGCTCTACACAAAAAACTTCTAGTTGTCATAACAATATCCTGCAGCAGATACAAGATGTTGACTTTTGCTAATTGTATTTTAATACAATTAGTAAAAGTTAACATCTCCTGAAGATTAAAAATCAGGGATATTATTTAAAAGTGAGCGTGGAATTAATACTTGTTTTTAATTCCCACAAAATTCAGCTTTTAATTTAAAATCTTCAGTCAATGTAGAAATACTCCATTGTATCAAGTCCTATTTGCAGGTAACTGTGTTATGCTCCATGTTTATACAAATTATGCAGGTTTCTAATGATGTCTTTGTAAAATGACACTCAGAATATAAAGAAGCCTAAATTTAGAAAAATCCTGATGTGTTTTCCTAAGTAACAAGTTTACTAGACAAATTCCTGAATGCTTCAATCTCATCAAATGCAATACTAAGTCACTGTGAAAGTCCCATTTAAGCTATGATCTTAGCTATCATTCCTTTATAAATGTTCCCGTTTCAAAAGTCCGTTTACCAGGAAAGGATCAGTGCTGCTCTGGTTATGTTCTTATATTAACACTAAAATGGAGCATCTTAGCCATTGCAACACACAAAATTACAAACTGCATCCACTCGAGTCCCTAGAAATGTTTCACCTGTGACAAGTCTTGATGGTGTCTGGAGATGTCCCCTTGATCAGGGTCGCATTATGCAAGATTGGCTATCACAGAAGTACACAAAAAAATACAGTCCTTTCC
Source organism: Muscicapa striata striata (assembly GCA_030060385.1). Lineage (NCBI taxonomy): Eukaryota > Metazoa > Chordata > Aves > Passeriformes > Muscicapidae > Muscicapa > Muscicapa striata. The sequence continues at coordinate 857,655 of JAREIS010000055.1, forward strand.
TAATTTAAAGAGTCCAGTCCCTTCCTAATTTAAAGAGTCCAGTCCCTTCCTAGTTTAAAGGGCAGTTAATGGCAGCTACAGACCAAAGTGCAGATGTTGAGCAGAGGTCAACGGACTAGGTAATGGCACAGCTGATGATAAAGGACAATCTTATTTACAGTTGTCACGATCCGCCCAACCCGAGCGGAGGTCATGAGAGGTTCTTTTAGGGATCTCAAAGCGTAAAAGACACAGCAGGGAACAAAACCAGTTTATTTTTGCAGAAATGCACTTTATTTAGTGCCAACCAAAATGCGATAGGGGGACAGAGAGAGAGAGAGAGAGAGAGAGAGAGAGAGAGAGAGAGAGAGAGAGAGAGAAAGCGAGTGGCCTCTGGCCAAAAGGTGGGAAGATTTATGGACTATTGTATGTGGAGATTGTTACTCCGAGGAAATAGGTGGAAACAGGACGTGGTAGCCAGTAAACTGCTCCAGAGCAGAGCATGATGGCAATCTCATGGCCACCAAACAGTCCTTGTCATGGGACAAACACGGGGTACCCCCATACCTGAACAGCCCATTGTTCTTCCACCTGTGGGAGCTTTGTTAAGTAAACACAGTTCAGCGCCCCGTGACTAGTTGCCATGAGAAACCAGTGCTGGTAAGCATCACTTGGCACTCCTCCCATCTCCGGCCAGCATCTCCAAACTGCAGTTTGAGGGCTCTCTTAGGTCTCAGGCGAGGGTTGTTGGGCAGAATAAACGAGAGGCTCAGACGGACTCTCACAACAGTGAAGTCTGTCACTTAGGTCAGACAATTTTCAATTGATTTGCACAGACATTCTGTTTTATTCCAACAATGGTGCCCACTATTTCTACAGTAGTGCAAAATTAATGCACAGCTTTTTCTCTTAAGTTTATTTTAATGTTAATATGACAGGTTCAGAAGAACTTAGTAATCTGGCAAACATCCACCTAGCTGAGGCATACTGTAGTAATAAAGAACAGAAGAATTTGAGCTCTCTGAAGGTATTTATTTCAAGAGTAGAGCCCAGACCACTGTAGCAAAATATTGCCATTCACAGACACACCTGCTTGCACTGGGACAGGAAATTCCCTGCAATGTCTTCAAAGCAATTTAAATTTATAAGGTAAAATAACTAGAACACTTAAAAAAAAAAAAAAAAAAGTCTCTTCACATATAGAAAATAAATCATAAACATCAATTATTAAAAAGTTCAAGATATCAAACATTCAGATTTTTGGCATATTTTGTTTTAATATTCAGCTTCTCTATTTGTACACATAATGGAAATAATTTCTGCAATTCAGCTAGTCTTTAGAGAATATTTTGGTGAATTTATTTAAGAGAGAACACTGAATAGTCACCATTACTAAAAACTTTAATAGCATCTGTTCTAAGATTCAGTGATTGATGTGAAAAGATTGGTGTCATCTAAGTAAGAAGAACTATTCTTCATTTTGCAGCTGTGGATAATTTTTTTCTTAATAATCAGATATGTCTGTGTCATATGTCTAGAGGTATTAGGCAGAAATCACCTGAAGAAAGAGAAGCAGCAGTATAAGTAGTATGACACCCACAAGTGTTATGTACCTTACCTAAATTACTTATAACCATTTATCTATGCCTATACTTATACATATATTTTACTGCTATGCAAATAACATCTCTCTGAACAAAAGAGCTCTTTCCTGACAATAAAAGAGAATTATATGATCCATTTTTCTTGGCTGTACCACAGACCTTTTAAATTCATACCTTAAAATTTGCACATAAGCAATGGATAGCTGAATTTATGCTTGTAGTTAACATAGCTGTATTCATGTTCAAAGGAGCCCAATCTCTCATGAATGAAAGAGCTCTTGTCCAAATAGGTACAAATCATTACAGGTTCTGGCTCAATGGTGAGGCTTGCTCTGTTTCTGAAACAGGCATTCTTAATAAAGTCCATTAAAACTGCAGAACACACACTTTGCCAAGCTCTAATGGATCTGGAAGACAAAAGACCTAAGATGGATTAGCACTGACCCTATGTACTTCAGAATCCTGTTTGCTTCATGAGTTACATTATGTTCGTGCAAGTCTGTATTGGACATACTGAAAAATCCCTAAATCCTGGCTTTACAAGAGGGGAGCACTGTTGTATTGTTCCCTGACTGCACTGAAAAGGTCATGAAAATCTTTTTGTTGACAATTGAAAGCATTTGTCAGTCCTTTAAGCTGTTAGCATTCACATTCAAGTGAGAGAGACATAAATTCATCTAGAACAAGACAGTGTGAGCAAGATTTATGCATTTTAATCTGTATTGTCTCTGTGATCAGGATAATGTTTGTAGCATGCAATAGAATGGCACAGTCCCATAGAAATATGGAAGCATTTCAAAAAGTAATTCCAGTAAAAGCAATTGATTTCTGATGTGTTAAAAGGATCTTCATGTGCCCCTGTTATTTGCAAAATTAATGTACTTACTATGTTAATTTGAGAGATTTGCAACACTTCAGCAGCTTTTATGAACTATGATTTAAATGAGTGTTGGAATTACCAAAGTGGAGACAATAAATTCTAGGCAGTAAGTAAAGTGCCTTGTAATGAGGGACCTAAATGTCTGCTTCAAAACCACATGGAACTACATTTCAGCTCAAGCTGCTGTTGACCTGTCAGCTATGCATGAGACTTTTAAATGTGCTCTTGTGTTTAAGGGAGGTCACTCCATTTTCTGCTTGTGAGTGTCTTCTTTTCTCTCTCTCCACTTGCTGCATTTGACATTTGATGTAAGCAGAGTCTGAATCCCACCACACAAAAAGGGGTAAATTGCTTTCATCCTTACGCTAAAATAAGGAGATACAAAAAAACCAAAAAAGCACCCTTTCAGATTTATCATCCAGTAGTTTCTGTGGTCATTTGCTGTGGCAACACATCATTGGGACACTGCAAATATCCCTAAGCTAATCATAAAGTCAGACTATAGTTTTTAATATCACTTAAATTAGTCATTAGATTTCTGCTTATACAAACCAAAAATAGAAATTCTTCACTACACAGTTCAGACTCACCTGCCCATAAAGACAGTGAAAAATGAGAAGAACTTCATGTACAACGTGCTTATCTTGACTTAAAGGACTTATCTTTACTACTCCAAGCTCATTGACAATGTTGAAATATTGCACCTTGCTTTGGATCCTAATCTTTAAAAATTATTTTAGAATTAAAGTTATAGCAAAAAACAAAGGTAGAAAGTGAGAATCATGTTTTGTTTGCTTTTCTAGCAGATCTAGCAGATTTGTCACTAACTTTTTTAATAGAACAGCAAACACTAGTAGCATTAGGACAATATAGCATGACCTTCTCTACTATTGGATTTTAAAAAAGCCCTGAAACAGAACCAACCCAGACTTTACTTAGTGAGAATTGATCTACATTGTGGTGGTTTGGTTTCCAGTTCAACAAACAGGAATATATCATATGTTGCTTTGGGTCAATGAAAACCCATGCTCATCCATTGAACACTCAATACCCTGGAAAATTTGCATGTCTTATAGATTCTGTTCATTAGTATGATGAGAATTTGCTATTGATCTAATTATGAAACATATGCATAATTTGGGGTGCATATGGAGCAAAATATGGTTTGTGCATTGCTATGCCTTCCAAAGACATGCCTGTTGTCTAACAAGTTAGAAGAGGATTAATGGGAATCCCTCTTTCAGTGACAGTATTTGACACATAGACACTAAAGCAAATGCAGTCGCTGTTGAAAGGCTCCATTTCCCCAGCTGAGCCAGAGGGTGCTGTGCCTGGAAGTCCAGCCAAGCAGAGGGGGGTGGCAGGGTGAATGAAGAAAGAGCATGCAGTGCATGCACAGCTGCATGAGCACCAGAAGTAGGAACTGGTGCAGAGAGGAACCTCTCTGGAGATTTGACAATGAACAATTACTCAAAACGCTGCAGCTCCAGTGAGGACAGCTTTGAGTTACAGGGCAGCACAAGGTCAGAAGCTAAAAGCTTTGTTAAAAGCAAAAATAAGGATGAAGGCTATCGACCCCATCGATCAAAGCACTGTCAGAAAGGGGGTGAAAAAACTCATGGACTGGAACACTCTTCTCTGTATCCATCGGAAGCGGGAAACGCAAGCCAAAAGCTCCAGAGGCAGAAGACTCACAAGAAAAGCAGCTCCTCTGCATCTGACTTGAGCTTAGTGAGTCAAGGATCATCAAGTTCATTGTCTGTTGTGGAAGAAAAGATAGAAGCTAAACTCAAATTCTCTCAATTTATTAATGAAGTTACTTTCAGAGTGCTCGATCCCATGAGCCTGAGGGCATACCGAGCTGCTAAACTGAAAAATACCTTTCCATCCAGTGGGAAAAGCCTAGATGATTTTCATATTAAGAGAAAGTCTCCTGAGAACTGGAAAGAACACATTCTAGATGGGAAGTCCCAAGAAGAAGTAGACTTAGAGACTCTGAGAAGTGACGACATTGTGGCTGGAGCACGACCACACAAATTAGAGAAATCGTTGTCCCTGGATACAAGTCCCTCTCTCAGGTCATTTGATAATGGTGTCTCATACAGAACCAGACCTGGCTTGCCAGTAGAAATTATGATTTCTCAAAGCAAAGGAATGCCAACCACAAAATCTGCATCTCTTCCTAGGAGTACAAGCATGGTGAGCTCTCTCAAATATTTTCTTTGGGTGGTATATGACAAGTACTTATGCATTGGTGTGACTATTTTAAAAGTGTTTCTGTCTTCCTGGGTGGGCTCTTACCATGCAAACAAATTTTGTCTCCAGGGTGGGAACAAACATGGAATGTTTATTTTTAGTAGCTCAAAAAAACAGCTGTAGAAAATATGGGAGGAAGGAAAAACAGAATGTAATTCCCTAGTCCTTTTAGTTTGATATCTGGAGGACGGTTTTACAAGATATTCCTGTACTGCAATGAAGCATATATATGACCAGGTCAGCTTGATATAAACACTCAAGGCACTCAGAAAAGGGTGAGGAGAGCATTGTGACAGACCACTCAGGTATTCAAGGTCACTAGTTTAGAACTTGCTCAGGTATCTCTGCACTAAACAAGAATATTCAGTTAGTGTGTTTAAGTACTACTGAGAGCTCTGACATCCTGAAAGTGTTGCTAATGTTTGTGTGATATCAGTTGATAATTTCTACTTTGTTGTGTTAAAAAACTGCAAGCAACTTCAAAACCATAAGAATAACAAAAACCAAACCAAACCCAAACCAACAAAACAAACAAAAAAAAAAAAAAACAACAACAACAAAAAAAAAACCCAACCAAAAAAAAAAAAAAAGAAAAAACACTGAAGCCTTCTTCTGTGATCTGATAAAAAAATTATATTTTTTAATTTTTTTCTTATGAGAGTCTTTGTTTGGATGAGGAAGAGGTATTTATGCCTGTGAAAGAGGGCAAAGGGAATTGTTATTTGCTAGCATGGCACAGTCTGGAATCTTGAACTGCCATACCTTGCACTGATACAATATGCTAGTACGTCTCCAGAGAGTTGTTTGCAATTCCACTAAAACAATAAAGGTCCAGGAACTATTGCTTAAGACTATACACATGTACACAGATGTTGCTAAACTGGGAGCTATTACAACTGCATTATTCTTTTAAAAGTCTATTCAAGTTTAAAAACAAAGAAACAAAAAGTTGTTTCATTTCACAGAAGTGTACTGCAAACAGGAAAACATCCCAGTCTTAAGAATTTTATTCAAACTTCAGGAACCTGACTGTAGGATTTTATGTCCTTGGATGTTTTAATTGCCACCTATCAAAGTTATCTGGAGGGGGAAGAGGTGAAGGGTAATGAAACAGAGGGAATATGCACAGTGTTGTATCACAGTTCCACAATGAGAGCTGTCCTACAAAGGAGTGAGGAGGCTTCAGTCTGAGCCATGGAAGGGGATGCTTTTTCCAAATCTCAGTTAAGCATCTGTCAGAGCATCTTTTCCAGTGGACTTGATTATATGCACAGATTAAAGCTTCCAAGCAGTCGAGTACTGACCGACTAAGCACTGCCGAGTGCTCTGTAATTCCACTCTGTTAGTGTAGGCATCAGCCTACTCCAGCTGAAGCATCAGTCTGCTCTGAGCCTAGTCATTTAAATTAAACACAGTAATTACCAGACATTTTAGCTCAACAAACAATGCCTCTGACTGCAGAGCCAAACATAAGAAAAGAAAGGAGTGGGAGAGCAAAATACAAGAGCAAAACATGTTCAGCCTCATCTACAGATTCACATCTCCTACATGAAAATCTTGAGTTCATTTTATTTAGGGCATTTATTTGACTGCATTTTATTTAGAGCCAGGTCCTCACCTGAAGCATGCCTAGCAAGGAGCAAAAGCATAACTCTATAGTCCTGGGTGTCATAATTGTAAAAATATTTTTAAAGTTCTTGGTTATGTAATGTTCATTTGAATACACATGGAGAACATTGCCTAAAATTGTTCCATGTTCTAGTTGCCAAGTTATTATTCGTGTGCAGAAGATAATCTTTGAGAGAAGAAATTGTACGATTACATTGATATACAATTATAAAAACTGGATAGCAGAGGTATAATAGCACATTCTGAAGAGTATGAAAGAACACACCTGAAAGTTTGAGGTTAAAAAAGCTGCACCTAATAAAAAAAATGTGACTCAGAAAATGAATACTGTGACATTGCCTCCTGTCTATTATGTTTTCTGAAGACCCCTGAGGTGTCCATGACTGCCTCTGATTCGATCCAGACCCACTAAAGTGATTTTCAACTTTTAGACTTTTCAGAACTGATCAAAATGTTCAATTTCTGCAGCAAGTATTTACTGGTTTGCAAACAGCTGCTGCTGAAATGAAATCTTACAGAAAAACAACTGTCAATGTAGATTTATGCAGAGGAAATTCTGGACAGGTAGCAGGAAAAAAAAAAAGACGCTTCATTGTGTGACTGAAGTTAAAAGGAATTACGATAGGTAGAAAGCAATTCCAAAATACAATGGGCATGTCTTTGGTGTGGTTTAAATATTTTAATAACCTGGCCAGCAGGATGAAATAAATTTTCATTTCTGTGTATTGATCTAAATTTGAAGTCATTGGACAAACAAGCAGGAAAGGAAAATGCTATAACTAAATGTAAGCAAACCTCTGAATCCACACCAATGTAGTGGAGGGTGTGCAACTCGAGACTATGCCATACTTCCAGACTGAAATGATATGAGCAGTTCAGCGGGCTGAAAAATGCAGGAAATGTCTGAAAAGGGTTGCACACAATAGAAAGTTTCTAAGAACTGGAAAGACATGCTGGTCAGAGTCTGCCAAAGGACAGATCAATACAGAGAGAAATGTGGATGGATCCAAACAATATGTATTTTCAAAGAAAGCCAGGTATGAAAGGAGATTAGCCTGTGTCTTTTAATACATATTTTATCTCAAATACATTTGTTCCAAGTAACCAATGCATTCAGGAAAGCTTTATATACCACTACTCCTGTTCCAGGAAGAAAATACAGGTTAAAATTTAATTCTTAAATAGTCATGCAGGAGTGTGACTTCAGACCTGAGTATGTCTGCAGCACTTTAGGGTTTGAATCAACCTGAAAATTACATTTCAGTAACTTCAGTAACACACGAATGAGGATCAACTTTCCCACTACGTCTCATCTTTACACACCTACTTTTACCTACGCAAGGAACCATATAACACAGCATTAGACATTGCCTTTTCTTGGTCACAGGAAATCAATTTCTTTCTTAGAAGAGTTTTTCCATCTTACATTAAACTGTTGGTAGTACACATTCTGTGTGCAAGAGGTCCTAGAAACAATTTTTGACCTCACCATTGCAACTATATGTATACATAACCTATGGAATTGTGCATTTCTCACCCAAGACCATGTCACTATCACACTAAATAAATACAAGCAAACCTGATCAATACAAATGACTGACTAAGCTGCAGAAGCTGTCTCAACTCTGTCTCAGGACAGTTGTTTTCCTGGGCTGTGAGCGCATTTTGCTGGTTCATATTGAGTTTTTATCAACCATCAGCCCCAAGCCCTTCTCCACAGGGCTGCTCTTAATCTGTAGGTGTGCCTGGGATTGCTCTGATCCAGGTGTAGGACCTTGCATTTCACTTTACTGAACATCAAGTCTGAGTATAATTTTCTGCAAAGCTGCAGCAGTGAAGATGGATGCAAAGGCAATTGCTTATTTCCTAGGCATCACCTGTCTCAGGCTGGTGCTTCAGCCACCTGGAGAATCACTGTGCAGTCATACTCCCTCCTGTATGATTTAGTCTCAAGGGCCAAATGTTGACCCCACATAAGCAATTCAATTCCCTCCTGTAGCCTTAGCAAAACCAGCTGAAAACAAAATATTTGTTCTTACTCTGATTTCAAGCAATGTATGCCCTGAAGGATTTAATTTCTATAGCCCTTGAGGCAGAGGGGACAATTGCCTGTTACAAAGGATGACATCCTTATAAAATGCATATGAATGAAGCACAAGGTAGAATAACAGAGTAACACCCTTTTTCATTTCTGCTACAATAAATCATTATTACAATGGCTATTGTAAAGAAGAAATATAACCAGAGTAGACATTTATTAAGGATATTGAGAAAATTCAAAGGTTCGTGTTTATCTCTAATCCAGGTAGGCTATTTGATTCCAAAGGAACCTGTAGGTAACCACTGAAGCACAGTGTCACAGACATTAACACAAACAAGGAAAATTATATTAATTTCTGCTCTGTTCCTATTTGTTATCCATGAGGATTCCTGCTGTTAATTACTGGTTGCCTTGCAAGACAAATGCCTGAGCACAGGGATAGCTCCCTGAAGTTGCAGAAGCACCTTTAGAAACCACAGCCTCACACACCTGAACTTCACAGACATGAAGGGGTTTGATCCTCATGTGGGCCATTCTCTTAAGAGCTGAACTCAAAGATCTTTGTGGCTCCCTTCCAACTCAAAATATTCTATGAAAACTATGAAATCTGTAAGAATAGAGGAAGACTGTCATGCAAAAGGTCTGGTAGAATTCCACAGCAGTAGAAAGTTCAACCAATCTCCCATTTTAAATGAAAGTTTCTAGGGCAGTTTCTAGGTTCTCATTTTCTAGGGCACCTGACTACTAACAGAATCTTGCTGAAAGAGCAGACAAGATTTTGTTGGTCTAGGTCAAAGCTCTGTTATACAAGGTTTTGAGTCCTCCTTCAGCCCTTCTAGCCTGCCATCATGATGTAAAAATAGACATTTGCTTTGTTCTTGGATGAATACCAAATCTTTCATTTCTATTTAGAGTATAGTGATGTTTACAAGTAAGATTTGGGTTCAAACACATTATAATGGAAAGTATATATTGTTTCACTGACTCATGCTTGCAGTATGCTAAAAGAGAAATAGTAAGAGGTGGGACCAGAAGGAAAGGATAATGAGGTGCTTTGCCCAGGTCAGTGATAAAGCCAGAAGCCAAACACCTGAAAAGTCTCCCAGTATCCTATTTTCTGGCCTGTTCCTGCTCTTTCAGATAGGTGGGTCAATGTAGAATACCCTCATTAGCTGATACAATGAAGTTGTGGTATCTCTAGGTTATCAGAGGAAAGTAAGAACATGAACAACATCAGATGCTTCAGTTCTTTAACAGGACATCTACATGCCAGAGCATATAATTAGGGCCTTTTATGAGTCTCATACAGCAGTGGAAAATGCCACATGGCCACCTTTCCTGACATCCTGGCCTCTTTCTTGCCATGGTATTCTACATGACACTGCTTTGCAAATTGGAGGTGACCACTAAGTTGTCAGTAGCCTAAAATTTTTTCTCAAAATGAGTATTAAAATAGATGGCTTAATTCCTTTACCATAAACTTGATTGACAGAAGATGGTGTTTACTTCTTTTCACCATTCAGAGATACCAGGCAAATACAACAATTCTAAGACTCACTATTTTGCACTCATTATTAAGTGAAGCAAGCACAGCCATTGAGCTGCAAGCAACATACACCTTAACAATTTCACTCATTTTCCTTCATCTGCAGATTCCTGAAAACAGTCTCTGTGTTATTATGCTGTATAATAACAGTGTTATTACACAATACTGTATAATAATCTCAGGTCCTAACAATTGCATTTGGGTGTGGAAAGTCAAATACTAAATCTTTAATTATTTGGGGCTGCGGTTCCTTGGTACTTCCAAGGATTTCCATTGCATCATTATAACCTCTCTCCTCTGATAGCAGTGCTGCTTCCCTATACACCACTATTATGATCACTCTGGGTATAGCAGTAATGAGTAGTACTCATTTTCCACCAATCAGTCTATAGTCAAAGATAGTACCTTCTGAGCTTATTTCATCTGATATCAAAGACAAATCTCATTTTCCACCAATCAGGCTTGGAGCACGCAGTAATATTAATTGTACCCCAGCAGCCAAGCTGGGGCAAGATGTAGCTCAGCAAAGACTAGCAAAGTATTTACCCAGCTTCACCACTTAAATGCAGAGTGCTGAATCCTCCCCTCTCCTCTCCTTTTTTTTTTTTTTTTTTTTTTTGGAGACATTTATGGTTTGTTCTCAAGATATGGAAGCCAAGCAGGCCATGTGCAGTTTCATCTGTAGTTAACACCTCTTGTCCCAGTACTGTGGCACTGACTCCTTGTTCCTGAGCTGAGAGCAGCACAGCAGCCCTGTACTGCAGGAGAGATCAGCAAAATGTTTTTGGAGCAGCAGATGTGACATCGTTTTACAAGCAGCAGTATGAGCAGATGGTGTTTAGAGAGTTCTCCTTGCCTGCTCTAAAACACCTCCATTGGGTCAGTAATGGATCCTTCCTCCCATCCAGCACTGCATAAAGCTACAATGTTCCCAAGATGACGCATATGGTCATCCACAGCTTCCCAGCTCATCAAATACAAATTAGATCAAAATCTTCACAGAGCATAGATGTCTAGAAGCCCATGCTCAAAAGAATAAGCTATTTACTCAAGACAGGCTAAAATAGACGGTCTGAGCTGCTTCTCAATAACAAGAAAGTGTTTTCAATGAAATTAAGTGTTTAGCCATACAGCCTGCATTTTAACAGTTAGGGTTTTAATTCAGTTGTCCTCCCTTTTCTGCCCTCCCTCTTTTTTTAGAGAAGGAGAGCAGCAAGCGAGTCAGGAAGGAGGTATTTGTAGAAATGAAAAAAATCCAATATTATAATGGTGAATTTCTGCACAGGATTCAGAGCTCCAGCCAGAAAACAGAATAATTTTCTAGCCAAATCTACTATTTTCCTTCAGAGGGACACCTACTCAAACAGAGAAAAATCCTGAGTGCATGCAGTTCACATTGATTTTGGTATCTTTCGGCACATGCAACAGGAAAGCAAAATTTACAATCAGAAATATTTAGTGCTCCTTTCCCAGTGATTTTTGTTAACATGACTTTTCCCCTTCCTTTGAGTTTAAAAAACACTCCTCAACTGTACCCTATATCTTTGGATGTCTTTAGAAAGAAATGGTACTTTCAGAGTAATGGAAGCTACAACAGCCTTAGAACAATTACCATCAGCAGAGATGCCTGAAAACTGCAAAGCCAGGCAAGGGAAGGTGAAAGAGCAAGAGGTAGAAAAGACTAATAAATCTCTCTTTTCTGGTCCAGCTTTGGTCTACAAGAGTTATTTATGACAAATATTTTAGAGGTGCTTCAACTCATTTTTCATTTCTTCCTTCATCCAGCAGCCTGTGTTTGTCATGTTTACAAAATGTGGGGTTTTGCCCTGCATGGCTGTGGTATATCAGGAAACAAAGACCTGGGTATGCAGTGACTCTCTGACACAGACATATGCAATACTTAATTTTCCTGGTCCACATAGAGGAAATCTCTGAACTCTGACAAGAAAAGATTAAAGTACAACGCACTGCCCAGAGCCAGAGGTTGCTCTGATTCATTTTTTAGTTGTGACTGATATTTTTCCCCACTCATTCTAAGGTTTTCAGATCTATTAAAATTCTGCTCAGTGATATACTGCATGCAATTAATAGAAACATAGATGTAACTTTGCTCCCTCACTCCTACTGTGTTCTAACATTTAACTGGAATAAAATAAAAGTTTACTTATTAATATGAACCCATCACAGCAACCATTTTGGGGATAGAAAAGAGGGAATCAGGGTTACATCAATCTGCCAAAGCTGCATTTGCATTACTCTGTTTTCTCTGTGGACTTGGTGATCCATTGGTTTTACTTTCGCATCAGAAAATGTAGCATTAAAACTTTGAGCCAAACAAATTCAAAGAACAAAACCTTTTATTAATTATGTGGTGGTCTAAAAGGTTTTTATACTAAATGTGGGTCCCAGAAATTAAGCCTAGCTGCCCCAATAGCATGACTCATGTCTCAGAATATCAGGAACTTTTTGTTTTGACCTCAGGTCAGATAAGGAGAAGCAGGACCCCATTTGGGAACCTATTTTATATTTATAAAAATAACCTATTTTATATTTATATTTTTTCATAAAGCTCAACTAAATTGTATTTTCACAGACTAGCTCAGGCATTGTTTCAACAACTTCCTCTTTGCAAAGTAGCTTAAATTTGACCTTCTCAGATGAAACTCTTCAGTGCCAGGAGGTTTAAGTGACAGGAAAAGACATATTGTGCATAAGGAAGAAGCAGATGCCACAAATCTTGGCTTTAATCCAGTTTCCCATGATATTCTCAAAAGTAAGCTGGGAAGATTAGGGGGGAAATATTAAAAGGTAGAGGCAAAACTGATTGGAAAATCTTATTGAGAGGGTAGCTCATAACCCTTATTTGTGTGACCAGGGTCTCAGGGGTACCAAAACTATTTGCTATTAGAAAGCAGTGCATTTGTTTTGAGATACCATTGCTTTCTATCAACAGAGAGTAAATACAACATGCAATTCTGCTTCTTTATCTGAACTGGAAACTACAGTAGTGTGTTTATAACCCTGTGTAACACTCTTGGGAGGATGCTTTTGAAATCTCAAAAATGCTGATTTCCCAAAAGCAAGCAAGTACTTATAAAGTTTAAAGAAACCTTTCCTGTATTGAAAATCACTCTTAGATGAAAAGCATTCAAGTGTTTTTTTTTCCTGCCACACTTACTCAGTACCTAGAATGGACAGAAATTGTTTAAAGATCCCACTGTCATCTCCATGCCTCAAATCAGCACTGTATCTACATCCAATTCCCTCTCCTTTTCCACTACCAAAAGGGAATTTCCAAACCTTGTTTGGAACTTAATGCAGAAAAAACCCAAGGGAGCTGGATACAACAGTGTTGGAGCACCTATTGCTGAACAGCTAGCTCCTAGACTGTAGTCTGCAGTCTTCTCTTGTGACACTGCTGGCCAACAGCTCTCAATTTCTGACAGTAAATTCAATACCTCCAAAGACAAACTAAAATTATTCAGATCACATCTGTATAGGTCGAGCTTATGAGCTGTTTGCATTAATATTTGATGTTACTTGGGCAAGAATGATCAGGGATATGGCAGTCTTAGCCCTCTGTTCCCTGCTTGGATAGAGAGAGCATTTTAAAAAAAAGAGAATGAGGAATAAATACCAGTCCTGTCCACACGGCTACACTTGCTCTGATAAAAATGAAGAGACATTTCCCCCAAAGAACAGCTATTCCCTGGATAACTCTAGTAACTAAACAAAACTCTAGCAGTGTGAACAGGGCTAAAATGAGCAGCTATTGAGGATTCAAGAGCTGTTTCACCAGCTCTCATGTCTCCAGCAGCCAGCCAGACTTTGGGTGCGCTGGCGATGCTGTGCGGGAGCCGCCAGCGCCCCGGACACGTCCCGCTTCTGGAGAGCCAGGGCTCGTCCAGAGCCTCGCAGGGCAAAGCTGGCAGTGCTGCTGAGAGAGCAGATTCAGAGCAGCAGCAGCTGTGAGCAGGCAGAGGCTGGAGCAGAATTTCATGTCCTGGGAAGGGGCGCAGGAGCTGCCCCGGTGCCCCCGGCTGTTGTGGCAGAGCAGGGATGGAGGCAGAGCTGTGCCAGGAACTTTCCTCCTGCCACCCTGTCACTGTCTGTGGGGCCTCCTGAACTTGAGATTACCCACAACAGGACATTTAGGTGGTTTAGAGTTCAAGTTTTCCCAGCTCAAGCACCGAAGAAGAGTCAGGAGACACTTTCTGAGGTTTCCAAGGTTGTTTATTCTTTCTTATCTAAGGAATTCTTTCTCTGACTCACAGAGATCTGTCTAGCACGTCGATCCAAGGCTCACTGCCTGCCCGTGGGGCAGGACTTATCTTTTATACTATAAATTTTGTACCTGATGTTTACAATTACTTTCCAATACATGACACCTTTATTACACTGTCCAACTTTCTCCCAAACCAATCCAGTGATGCCATCCTGGCACAAAAATGGATGGCATGAAGAAGAAGAAAGAAAAGACATACCACGCCCAAAATCCTCCATCTTAGCTTTAAACCCCCTAATATAAACATTTCTAAAAATTCACCTTTCTGCCTTCTAACAATCTAATTTATACTCTACTTATTTTTTGTGACTTGTAATTCTTCCTGCAATGTTGGTAATTTTTCCCAGGGGCTGAAATCCAGTCCACAGGAGTCCTGGGCACTCTGCCAAGGTCTCTGAGACTCCTGCCCAGAGGGTCTCGAGCATCCAGGGGAGCCAGGGGAACACCTTGGTCTCCCACACCACCCCACCCAGCCCACAGTGGGATGCCAGCAGAGCAGGGATGGAGGCACCACTGTGCCAGGACCTTTCCTCCTGCCACCCTACCCAGCCCTGCCCCAAGTAGCAGGACAAGATAAAATATTGCCCAGTTATCATAAAGAGGAAACAGAACCATCATATTGCAGCTCATGCAAAACCAGAGCTACTCATGGAGTAATAAACTGCTAACAAATTATATGGAGTAATAAATAGCTGGCAAAAACCTAAAATTTGCTTTGTAAGTGCCCATATTCACCAGCAAAATGCAGAAAAGACTCTTCATTTTCTCTGGAAAATCCTGTCTTCTCTTGCTTCCTTTTTGATGTTGTAGTAAAACAAAATGGAAGCTAAACCAGTCAGCAGTTCTGTGAGGGAAGTGTACAGGCCATTGCAATCAATGAACTTAATTAAAAATACGATTGAAACAGAAACAGGCATGAGAACTGGAACACAATAAATAATTAAAACAAAATTAGTTTAGTTTTTTTTGAGCCACTCAGTCCCCAGTTAAAAGTAAATGGCTTTTTACTTCATTGGTAGCTACAAAAGCAAACCTCTGCAGGCCCCAAGTTCTCCTTACAGTGTTAAGGTGGAAATGTATAAGACCACCCTTCTCCCTCTTCCCCTTTCTTCCTTCCTCACACCTTCCACAACCAACCTGCCATTCAACTCCCAGTGCTGCAAAATCAGGAGCTGGTCTGAGGAGTTGCAAATACAGAGCAGAAAAGCAGCATATGGTGGTAGGAAATAACAAAAAACCTGCTAATTATTCCAACCAAACATGAAACATTTCCCGACAGCGGGAGGGAAACTGTTGGAAAATTATTATTTATGTGTTTATTTATGTTGGAAATAGGCAAGGGCAGAAAGAAGTAAGTGTGTTCCACTCACAAGCTACTGCAGCTTTTTTTGTGTCTTGCTCATAATCATTCTGGAGTGTAGAAACTCACATTGCAGGAAGCAACCTAGGAAGGAAAGAGGCTTTGTTCTTCAACCACCAGGCCATCAGAACAAAATGTTGGGTACTAACATTGCTAATGTCTCATTTCTGAGCTCAGGTCTGCAGGAATTCCTTTTACAGGTGATTGCATCTCTGACTGATATTACCCCAGCAGTGCTGCAGCTCAATAAACAGTGTATTGACAGCTGTGGTTGGTTTCCTGCTTTTCTTGTATTTGTATTCATTCATGTTCCTTCCTTCCTTGAAGGAAATACATCTCTCACCCCTGTTGGGAAATGTGAGTAACAAAGAGTGGGATGCTGAAAGAAAGTTTCAGCTTTCACTTTCTCATTGCATAAGCTTTCAAGTTCTTCCAGTTGAGAAGGAAGAAACAAATGAACATTTCTGGCTTAGTCATTATTTAATAACACAATAATTAGCTAAACATCATGACAAGCAGGGATTAAGTATTTTCCACTTTTAATGAACTTCTATCATCAGAAGAAAAACAAGAGGTAACTCTTCTAGTAACTCAGTTACTTTAGTACCACAGATCAATATCTTGATTTTTACATTTCTCAAAATTATGAAGCCTAATAGCCATAATAAATATCAGTATGTGTCCTGCAAGCTATAATGGAATTTTATGAAGGTGCATATGCACTGCTGTAATTTCTCAGGATGAATTGGCTAACAAATGTCTTTTAAATCCTTACTTTCTGTGGAACAACAATTGTTCACACCACAGCTGCTCCAGTGCTGACTGTTACTTATTGTGCCAACAATTATTTCCCAGATAAACATTGTGGTAAAATGAAGGTAAATTTAGATACAGATTTATAGGGAATAAAACTGGCTTTTGTTACAATTGTCTCCACTGGTTTATTGTGTAACTTTGGGTAAGGGTCAAACTTGGCAGTTTCTCAGTTTCTCCAGCTGCAAAATAAAAATAACTCTTAATCAGTTTGTTTAGTGCTTCAAGATCTTCTCATAAAATGGATGTGTTGCAAAGATATCCTTAGAA
Source organism: Muscicapa striata striata (assembly GCA_030060385.1). Taxonomy (NCBI): domain Eukaryota; kingdom Metazoa; phylum Chordata; class Aves; order Passeriformes; family Muscicapidae; genus Muscicapa; species Muscicapa striata. Next base: position 874,318 of record JAREIS010000055.1, read on the forward strand.
AAATGAGGAATCCTTATTCTGATGTATGCTGGAAATTTTCCTATCCCCCTGCAGTACTTATCAAATCTATGATATTTAGGAGTGTTTCTGTTCTTGCTATTCTGAAGTGTTTATGCCTTGCTTTGGTTTTTGTTAAAAACTCTTATGATGTAGCCTGCAAGTGAAAACATGGGATCTTTTCCTGGAATAGATAATTAAGTAGATAATTCAATACATAATTACATTATGAGGAGTGTTAGAATATCATATAATAATTATATCTGAGAGAAAATAATAATAAATGAATGATAAATAATAAATTCTTCAGTGTCCTAAAGTTATTTAATGTGAGCAGTTCTTTTTCAGTGGGCAGTTTTGCATGTGTCATTCCCAGGTCGACCAAATTAGACACACATTCACCAAAAGAATTAACAGGTTCCACAAATGTCTGTGCACCTTCCTTTTTTTTTTGCCAGAGCACATAGATTAATGCTGAATTGTGTCACTAATACCTTTTTATTATTTCACACTTAGCATAGCTTATGAACCTCCTAGTCATAACAGAATTTTACAAAAACATGGATATGTCTCTCTAGGGTAACTAGGGAATTAGGAGCTTCTCAATTGCTTCAGTTTGTTGAAAGGAAAGTTCCTGTATTGCAGTTGATAGTTTTTAGCTCCAGACCCATAATTTGGTTTTTTCCAAAGTTACTTACACCCTATTATCACATAACCTCATTATTTTTCTTCCAGATTAGGGAATCAAGTGTGTAAACCTTAGTAATGGCACTAATGTGTTTTCTAGGGAAATGCCTGGGACATCGAGTATAACAGGATTTTCCAACAAAGGTGTTGGATGTGAAAAAATAAATCTGCTATGCTGTCTTCCTTGGTCTTTTTAAGGCCATCTAAATCTATGAACATATTAACCCCTCAGTGTGCCATCCAAATTTCTCTCCCTGAAGAAATTATTCTTTTGTACTTATGTAATTCCAGTTGGGGTGGATGCAACAAAAATAAAATAGAATCATAAAACCATGGAATCATTGAAGTTGGAAGAAACCTTTAAGATAATCCATTAACCTGTCACTGCCCCTGTAACCCCATAACCACTGAACCACATCACCCAGCACCACACCCAGAAACCTCTTGACCACCTCCAGGGATGGTAACTCTCCAAACTCCCTGGGCAACCTGTTCCTGTTAATAAATTAAATTAGGCCCATCTATAATGTCAAAGTACTGTCAGCCCCTGAAAACTTTGATCTCCATAGAGGGACTGCATGCCATGGCAAATTTTACTGTCTTGTCTCAGGTTTGTCCTGAGTCTTTGAGCAGTCAGTACCTTTTCTGCCAGCCAGAGCTGGCAGGACTTGCAGCCTGCAGAGCTGTTGTGGTTCAGACTTAGTTCAGTTGCAGACTTTCTATATTTGCACTTTCCTTTTATAGCTCAGAGTTAAAAATATCTTACACTTCTATGTCAAGTACAGCACTCAAACCCCTGTAATGCAGTTTTGCAGTTAAATTACCGTGTCTGGATTAACTGTAAACTATTAACTTCAGTAAAAGTACAGCAGAACTTGTTACTGTGAGAAATAAATCTACCTTTTTATTATCTTGTTTTCCATTGTCATTCATTGCCTTCACAGATGATAGGTGCATCATTAAAATCTTTTCCAGTTGTCATCTGTATTTCTCCAAATACCTGATCTAGCAGACCTTTTTCACAGCTCTGCTTCCCCTTAATAGTTCTACATTTTTTATTTACCATTGGTGCAATGGGGTGTTGCATGTTCACCTTGGGCCTACAGTATTTCAAATAAATTCTTTTTATTCAGTGATGCATTTCTACCTCTCTCCATTAAAATACATTAAAAGCTAACTGACAGCCATGTTACTGTTTTATATTAATGCTTTACCTCTCAAAATATTAAAAGATAACTCAGGGAAGAAAAACAAACCCAAGTGCTGAAAGATCTATAGCTTTTTGTGCACTTCTGACATAAAAGCCTGAAATTATTTAGTGCTGTCTTTTATTTATTTGGGGAAAAATGTGATTTAAGGATTATGACAAATACAGTAAGTAGGAAGTCTAATGATACATGTGCTGTTATTATCAATGTATTATGCATTATGGCCACTGTGGAACTACTCATTACTGAGATGTGAAGTCAAAGACAAAGCAGTAGGGCTTGAGAACCTAATCTTGCAAACACTCACTGTGGAGGAATGTCCTCCCTGATGTGTCAGGCAATGAAACAAACACAGGCAGGAAAGTGCTCACCTGTGCTTGCAGTCACCACTCATCCTCATTCTTTGGGCTGTATTCCCAAACTGGATGAGCTGTATGTGACAGGTACTGCCTGAAGGTGAGAGGGAGTATCTTTGGGATTGATTCCCAGGACAAAAATGGTCAGGTTTCTCTGGAATCTCATCACTCAGGAGCTGGTCAGCCTGGCAGCCAAGTAAGTTTGCAGTACCCCAGTAATCCTGATTCCATGCCATTTGAGACTTTGGGTTGTATTCTCTCTACTACCACTGTCCTGCCACTCTTTTAATGGGAAGGAAAGCACAGCTGCCCCTTGCAGAAGGAAGCACAATGTGCTTCAGTCAAGCCCCCAGTTTTAACAGCAAGGACCAAAGAACACCCCCAAAAGAAGCCATTGAAAAGTCCTCACAGAGCCCAAGTCTCAGCTTGTGATGCTGATTTCTCAGTTTGAGTCTTGCATAATCACAGCAGGTTGGAAGGAAATAATTAAACTGGTTTTTTTTCAAAGTTCTATAAAATGTCATCACTCTGATAAGAAGTGCTGTAATGTTGCCATCCCTATTGACAATGTCAGCTTCACACTCTGGCCAAAGTTCCCCAAAGGATTGATGATTTTAAAAGAACAGCTGTAACAGTCTTTTACAGATATTTGATTTAATATGACATGATACTTTCTTTTGAAAAATGTATGGAGCTATGCTATGGGAATAAAACACTTTTGCAGTGCATACAAAACAGACTAACTACTCTTCAGAGAGTTGTTTCAAAGGAAATCACCTTACAAGGATCTGAAAAATCAGGTCTAAGAGTATTAAGCCATTTCATTGGTGGTTGGAAGGAAAATCTTTTATGATTAATTCATAGTTAATGCAAACATTCATAGTGTGATAAACAAGGATATCAGGACATAGTGATCTCACCTCTAACTTACTGAAAGAACATTTAAATAGTCAATGATGAAATTATACATCCAGGTGTAGGAAGCTAAGAATAGGAGATGGTAAAAGAGATTCTGCTGAAGATTAAGGAGTTCTGTTTAGCTGAAAAGAATCTAACATAACCTTGGATTTGAAATTTGAATGGGATGGGATGGAATGCTAAATAGGTATATTCACCTCTGTGCACAGAGGAAAGCAAGATCAGCCTTAGAAAGACTGACAAAAATTCTGGGCTGCCATTGAAGAAAGACACAATTATCCTGTGACAGAGGAAACTCGTGTGTGGAAATGGATTTAAAGAATATATGCTCCATGGCAAGGCTGACTGGTGTGTAATTCTCCAATTCTTCCTACTCAAAGGCTTCTTAAAGTTACTGTTCTCCAAGTCATACAAGATTACATATGCCACACTTGGTAGGTCCCAGGGAGGTGTGTACCAGCTGAATGAAGTCAGAAATTAGTAAGAGAAAAGTAAAATTTTATGTCATTCAAACTAGGGAAAAGTAATTTTAAAGTTAAATGTTCAAAATGTTAATAAAAGTTAAAGGCTAATAATAGGTTAACATGGGGACTGCTGAGGCTTACTTTAGCAATAATGTAGGAAAAGTAGATGAAAAGTGAAGGAAAAAGCCTTAAAGACGCACAAACTTATTCAGAAAAATCAGTAGATAAAAGATTTCAAGGAGACCTAACAGATTTGGAAGAAGAGCACAAAGCAAAGTTCAATGCTGACAAATCCAAGTGTGCTTGATGACAAGAAGTCTGAATTTATAGTGGGGGAAAAGACAGGAACAAAAAAACCCTTGTTGAAAATGCAGTAGTAAGATCTGCTGAGCACTGGTGTAGTCAAAACTACAGAGAAACGTGCAGAGAAAAATGTAATTTTTCTGACCATATAACTGTGGTCTAGAGTACAGAAAAAAATTCTGATCTTCACCTTGCCAGCAACAATAAGAAAGAAAGCTTTTAGGAAAGATGAACTAAAAGTTAAAAGACTCCTTTAGGAAGAGACAGTAAAAAGAACACATTGTGTTTAGGAGAAACATATACAAAACCATGGGTAGAAAAATGATTGTCAGGTGCTCCACTTTCTACTTTCATAATGCAAGAATGAAAGACTTAAATGACACAGAAAGGCAATAAGATCAAAACTGATCAAAAGTGATTTTTAAATAGAGTAAGTTGCATGTGGAGCTTATTGTCACAAAACAACCTGAAGGTCTAAAAAGATCAATAGGAATCAGAGTGAAGTTAGACATTTATCTGGAGGTATATAAATCCCCAGGCAACAAGGCATAATCTAAATTCTACCTGGCAGGAATTTGAAAGTTACTTCCAACTTATGAGTTCTTCCCCAATCACTCACTATGTCACTTCATTCATTGTCTTGTGAAACATTAGGGATAGGACTTTTAGTTTAGATGCTACAATACCAGGAACATTGAATTCCAAAATGCAGCTCTGGAGATCACTGAGGTGGAAAACTAGGCAGGAGGGGAGTGTTTAGGTCATCACCAAGCTAAATACAACTGTATACAGTGGTAGCAAAATATGGAAGGATAGAAATCCATGCCATACATTTTTGCAGAGCTATTCTACTTTTCATAACATATGAATATAAGCAGACAATTTATGCTGAACAAGAGAAATTCTATTGAGCCAAATGATACAGCTGGGGAAAGAAAGCAACAACAACCACAACAATGAAGACTCTGTGTTTAAACCTTTGTTTCTCCCAAATAAAGTTTCAAGGATGTCATGGCTTTTCCCTTTGCTTTTCAGAAATGTACCAACTGGTGTAATAAAATATATGAATTCTCCCTATAAAACCTGACTAGCTCATTTTGTGTGTGTCAGTTATTGCTCTAAAGAGAAAAAAAACCAGCTTTTATTTTTGGAATAATGACCTGGCAGCATGAAATATTTCTTCCAGAGGGTCCATTTGGCTTTGTAGTCATAGCCAGGATGCAGACTGGCCTCACAGCAGCCTTAAGAGGAGATGATCCCAACAGCCCCTTCCTAGTGATGTCTGAAGTACAGGCTTACAGTCAAATCCTTGCTATTCCCTTTGGTTTAAGAGAGGCAAGTGTGATGTCATCTTCTCACTGAAAAATACTAATACTGACTGGAAGTTAAAGTGAATCCTCTATCCTAGAGGAATATGCTTGTTGGAGGGGATTCTGGAAACAGTTGCATCAAACAGCAAAATCACACAAGAGATCAATAGAGACAGAATTACAGCCTGTAAATTTAGATCTTTTCCCACTAGTAAAGGGATATCATAGGAAGGGCTTTCTTCGGTTGGCTCTGACATTTTCCTACAGTGTTTGGGGGAAAAGTCTCTTGGTAACTTGATTTCAAAAATGTCAAAATATTGTATACCAAAACTTTGTCTGCTCAGCCTTACTTTTTCCATTTTCTCCTAGATTTTCTAGATATGTTCTTTTTAACTCCTCCCTATTTTACTTAATTATCTCACTTCCTTTTATTTTATGCTTCATATAATTATTTTGGTCCAATGGATTCTGTATACAGTCACTCTGATAATATTTTGATTCTGTCACTTGAGTTCCTCGTATTTTAACTGTGTGAAGAAGAAATGTGCAAGTGTATGAGATAATTCCCCACCCTAAAGGTCTCCCTGTGACTTTTTCTAATTTGGCCACCCAGAAAGCTGTTTGCCTTACATATACTGTGGGTGCTTATATGTTTTACTGTTTATCGACCTGCCTATCCCTGATTAATGTCTCAGGCAGATTCTCAGCCCTAAAATTCCCTCTAATTCACTACAGAGCATTTGGCAGATGCATAGCTTCCCTTTGTTTATTTCTGGACAAGGGCTATTATTTTACAGCTTTGTATTCACAAGGCTATTGTGATACCAAACATCACTACCAAAATAAATATGTTTTCAGTTTAATTTATACCTAATTTAATACCCCATTTCCTTGCCATAGTAAAGCATAAATGTTTTACAGATACGACACTGCCTCTGGGTTTTTTTTTTACTGAGTCCATCTCCTTTTGCTTCTGAAGATTTCACAGTCCTTGGTTCTCTTTCTCTCTCTCCCTATTTTTGATATTTTTGATATTGTGAAGCTTTGTTTACAATCTTTGTTTTACAGGTGTCAATACAGAGATACTAAGACACAAATCCATCTCCTGAGTAGTCTTGTTATCACTCAAAGAATGAGGTGAAAAGCAAGATTTGTGAAACTAGTTGGAGTCTTGAACTACAGCAACATCTTCCCTCTTTGATACAAAAAATCAATTTAAATGCAAAACAAAACCTTTGACAGATACAAAATACATTTCAGTTTATAGAGCTTAACTGGTTGGATCTTTATTAGTTGTATTATCCTCATCTTTTTCATTAAATCAATGCAGTAATAATACAGCTGTCCTAAATGAATTTAAATTATGATTGTAGTTGCCTCTGTATGATTGTGACATAAATATACAGGAAGAAACAGTGATATTTTTAGTGCTGGTGAATTGTAAATTGTAGGATAGATGGAGACAGACCCTAAACCCCCCTATATGAGTGCAGTTGTTTATCTTGAGAATAGTAAGGTTTAAGAAGCTTACTGGAAAGGAAATGTGAAGTAGATGAAATAATTGAATCAAGGTTTCTAGCAAGGTTTCTTTGCTGCTTAAATCACAATCTCCTTGTTTAGTTGACTTCTTAAAAGAAGTCACTATGTCTTCATTTAACTTTGACTGGAAAGCCAGCATGCAGTGGCACTGCTCATTAATTTATTAGGGTCCCATTTAGATGTTTGTTTCTCCAAGCCCGTGCAGCATTCTTGAGTCTTTGCAAGTGACTGTTCTTGTTCATCCTTATGCATTTTTCTTTCTGATGCCCAAACCTGCCATTCTCCAGTAGCAGTGGTGGGCATAACAAAGTTCAAAATATGTCCAGCCCCTTTGAAATAATAACAGCTAAAGAAAACCCACCTCCAAAACAGCAGTTCTGGTGCCAGTGGAGCAAAATCCTCTCTACTCCCACTCTTTTTCCATTTGTATCTATCCAGAAGCATTTTAGAGATAATTAACAGGGACACTCTGACTGAAGTCACTTTGGTGTGCCTCTGCTCAGTCTCCTCCATTGACACTTGGTAAGGGAGAGTCTTCCCTGGCCCATATTAAAAGCATTTCTTCTACAAACACTCAGTATTCAGTGACTTTCTGTTGACCTCCTGAAAAAGAGAGAAGTTTTATAATGTCTCTTCAGTTTGGGAAAAGCAAGAACCTCTGCTCCCCAACTCTTTGTCAGGTATTCATTAGAAAACCATTAGCCTAGCAAAAGACTGGAAGATACATTTTTTAAAGCAATAATACTTCTCTTACAAATTTATTTAGTGCAACATGACAAGTTTGCAGGTGTAGGCTGTCATTATTTGATACCTCTCCATTCTTCTCTCTATAGGCTTTTGATAGGCTCTCCTTATGTTTCAGTCCCTTTTTCTAGTCTCAACAGCAGCCACCTGGGATATGAATAGGTGGCTAACTGACCTTGGTCAATAGCACTGCTTCACATATGGTCTGTGGCTCAGAAATAATATGGGGTCACAAAAGAGGACAGTTTGCATAATCTGTATGCCTTATAATAAGGAATCAAACTTGGGGACAAGCTGTGCTATTGTGCTAAACAGTGATGCAGGCATAAAGAAACAAAGTCTTGTTGAATAGAGAAAAAAGATATTTATTTACAGTCATCAAACGATGAGATTCCGTCATAATTTTTTGCTAGATAAGGGGTAGGATAAAAATAGAGAAATATTTTTCAATCTTCATTTTTTTGCTTATAATTTCACTTATAAATAAATAAAGTTTGCAAAAGTCTTTCCTTTTGGACCATTGCAGTAATTGTCTGAGTGACTGTATCTATAGACAGCACATACCAGTGAACTCACAGAAAGACATTTCCTTGCCTTTGCAGCAGCTTCTAAAATGATTCTGAATGTCAGAGCTCCATACAAGGACACAATCAGATATCTGCAATATTTCTTAGCAGTTTAAGAAATCTAGAAGATCTAGAAATACCTGTTTGCAGTTGCACAAAAGAAAGCCATAATCCTCAGTTACAGAGAACTTCATTACCTGGAGAATCCCCCTCCACTTTGCTGCAGCTTTGCTTAGTGACTACATGCACAAAAATTAGTGGCAGCTCTTTTCAATATGCTACAAATAGAAATGTATTAATCAGAAGGAAAGTCCCCTTCTTCTTGCACTCAAGAGCTCAGGCAGGGCTGCTCTGGAGGAGACAGACGTGACACTGCCTCTCAGCTGCCTCACTTCTGTTCTATCAACTCTTTTTTCACTCTAAAATAAGCCCAGCAGACATTGACAAGTGGAGCTGTCCTTTGCCTATAAGAGGAATAAGGAAAAGCCTTTTTCCCCTTCGTGAAGCCTCTATAACAAACATAATAAAGACCAAACTAATGAGATCCTATGGCACTTAAACAATAATCAGTAGAATTGGATGAAAAATGCTATACATTGTCTATCTCAACTACCCTACAGACACTTTGCATGCATGTGCTCTTTATAGCTCAGCTCCACATGGAAAGAAACATTTTTGCTAATTCCAAGATTCCTGAGAAGCTATTTCACACAGTTTGTTTGTTTAGTTCTTTTGTCTCTTCAGAAAGGCATAGTTGAGGGGGGAAAAAAAATCTTTTGTGAACTCTCCTCCTTATTTTTCAGAAATAGGAATTTCACTCCCTTACAATAAGTTCTGCCTGGCACTGTGGTCCTTCCTGCTTCATTCATTAAAAATAGCAATGCAGCAGCATGAATAAATCCTTTGGGATTCTACATTAAATGCAGAGTCTTGCATTCTGGGCTGGCTTACATCTGTGTAGCCCTTTTGATGTCTGTTGGCACACCACTGCAGCTGTCCCTCGTAGTAGGCATTTCAATTGATTAACATGCTTGCTCCTTTTTTATTTCTCTCCTGCTCTTAGGGCCTCACCCTGAAAGATTTACTGCACTTTGGAGGGGTGAGGCACTCTGTAGATGCTCTGAGGACAGGATAATTGCTGAATCAAAATCTCCCATAAGAATGTGAGCTTTGAACTTTGCTTTCAAGGTTTAAATTCTCTATTTCTCAGCATGTGCATAAAAAATTGTCAGAGAATAATCTCCTAATAAGATGCCTGTAGATAACCAGGGGGAGAGAGAGGAGCAGTCCTTTAAAATATTGCTCACTAAAATTCAGACAGTAAATCTTCAGTCCAGCAAGTAATTAAACACATAAATAGTCACACGAAGTTCACTGGGACTACTCATATACACAATTATTAGTATAAGCATTTGCACTACTGGGATTTAGTAATGCAGATCTAATTAAACAAAACAAAAATGGTTAGCAACCCAAACTGGGTTGAGTCACTGTCAGAACTGTTGCTGAATAGTTCATTGTTATTCTGGGCTGAAGATATAAACCAAAATTCCTCCTTTCATTAGGTGTGGATCCCAATGTTTTATTTTGCAATATCTAGTGGCATTAACATATTTTAAGAACTATCAAAGAGAAGATTTTTAGAGGATCTGTGGTTGCTAGGAGACTGCTGTTTCGTCCTGCAAATCTTTCACACTGCAAAGAACAAACTGGCAATAATCAGGTTTTCCTGCCAGACAGCACTCAAACAACTGAAGTTTATGGCTTATTATTTAAAAATTATGACTTAAACTAAAGTTTGTACAACAGGAAAATTTAAGAGTCCTTGGATTTCTCCAAGTAGGTATTTATCTTGTATCTATAATATGGCACCCTTAAATCCTCTTTTAATCAATAATACCTTGGGTGTCTGATATCTAGGAACTTGTTTTCAGTGTGCTGGCAAGTTTTCACCAGCATATGAAGAGCTGAGCTCATTTAAGGCAGTTCAGAGGGAGCATTTGACTGTCCCCAGCCCTACCACATTCATTGCCTCCCAGGCTGGCAGTCTGCACCCTGAGCCACCTCAAATCACCTCCTTTACCCCTGCACACCCCTGCACCTCTGGCACCTCCCAGGTTACAGCTGCAGCAGCAGGAGTGCATTGGCCTCCCTGGCACCTAAACATCTCAGAATACCTGCAGTCAGGGGTAGGGCTGCCACCCTGTTTTTGCACTGGCTCCATCTCCTAATTTTAACTAAATTAAAGTAAATAGCCCCTATCTGCTAAATCAGAGTCATTTTATTGTGGTGACTGAGAGGGCATAGTAAGGATCTCGGAAATCACTCAGGTCTATAATTTGGTGATCTTTAAAATTCTGTATTCATTATGACCCAGGAGCTCTGCTAAGCACAAGAGCATGCTATTTTCAATGAAATAACACTTGTGATCAGAGCTCTATATCGGTTTTATGCTCTACTGGATCACTGCCTTTAATATGGTTTAAATAGGTATATGCTACAAAGGTATTCACCTATGAAGAATAATGTCTATTTTCTCATTCTTGGCTTTTCAGTTATTCAGTGTAACATCACAATATTAAACCCCAATCTGTAGGTGACTGGAGCCAGCCTTTTTATGGATTTTAATCCTGATTCTATTTAACTGCAAATGCCTTCATTTCTTCCCATGCACCAGGACAGAATAATGTTCTGATCTGATCCTTCACTGTCCTCACCTAACACCATAGCCAAACTCTTTTCTCCTTCATGTATCTGTGAGAGTGTATGAAATAAAGTGCCCACAGGAACAAAAGGGGCAGGAGAGAGGGTAAAATGGACAAAGGGTAAAATGTTAGCTGAAGTCACAGCGTGGGTGACTGTCATTCTGTTCAGAAAAACTACAGCTTCCCCCAGAGTCTTCTGATAATCTTCTACTTACTCTGTAATGATTCAAACCTGGATTGTAATTATATTTAAGCACTTTATAATTTCAATCTAAAGCCTGACAGTTCCATGCAATTACATGTCCTAAATGTGGTATTTGTCCCCCACTATGGTAAGATTATATAGTAATAGTAGCAACGAACATGGCTGAATCATTGACAAATTCAGCCTTAACTATCTTCTCGTGCTTGCCTTGACAACTAGACTATTGAATTCCAGCAGTATGAAAATCTAAAAATAGAACTGTGTGAGGAAAGACTGCAGGCAAAGCCACTAGATAATACAGGCTCAATGCTCCTGTGAAATGTGACACGTGCAAAAGCCAGATGTAATTTTAACAATACAGCTTCCTTTTTGACAAAGGAATCTCCAGAGTCTGATTTAATGTCTCCACAGTAAAGCCTGGCAATTCCACGTTTTGTGTAGGAGTAAGAACAGGCTTCTTTAAACTCCCAGAAAAGAAACCCTGAGAAGAATGTTAATGCACAGTGCAGTGAAAATAAAAAGACCTCTGATGACCCTGTAGCAATTAAGACACCATCCAAGACCAGAATAAAAGTCACCTTATATTATACTTTAAATTATTTCAATGACATCAGTGGATCTCAGCAATGCTGACACACACCTGTAATATTGTGGCTTTGCAGAAACAAAAATCACTGCAGCTTAGGAAATATTTCCTAGACAATATTGGAGTGAGAACCTGGCTGGCTCATGCAGGAGTGCAGAGGGAAACTGGCAAAAGGAGCTTTTCTTACTTTCATACCCTGCCTAGAATGTAGTACAGAGACAGATGAAGAAGTTAGCAAATTAGTTAAAAACTGGGGACAATAAAGTTCAAGTCTCTTCTGCCTTTTAATATCACTGCCTAGCCTTGGGACTCCCTTAAGGAGCTCAAGCTTTCTTTAAAACAGTACTTCTCTAAGCCCTATTTTACCTAGCAGATTAATTTGATGGTAATTAATATTCACCACCTTAAGGCTCTAAGTTATCCATATAAATACATCCACATATTATATAGACATGTATTAGTAAAATACGATGATTCCTCTTCATCTCTTGACCTCCACGTGGACAGCAGAAAACACTACAATTTAGCAGAGAAGGACTGAGATCCACCTGTTTTACAGATGTATAACTTGCATCTATCCTAAGAAAACTGAGGGCACAAATGTACAAGACAGGTTTTGCACTGGCATAAAAAGAAAAGCAGCATCAACCAACAGCACTTCCAGGAATATGATCTCCTCTTTGCCTCCCCACATTTATACTTTCCTGGCACATAAGTCAAAGCTGTGATTAGAACAAGATCATTTCATTGGAGTAACATCCTAGCTCCCTTCTAGTCTGGGTTTGGGGAGATTTTTTTATCTTTTATGAAATTCCTATTCCTTTGGTGAAGAGACTGGTTTGAAGGAGGAAGATCAAAGATCTTCTTAGTATTATTCTCTGGCCTCATTCTTTTATTGCTAAAGTTAAGTTCTCTTAAACAATTATGGGCAAAAATCCAAATGATCTATCACAGGCCGTGGCATTTTATTCCCTGGAATTACTGTTGTTCCAGAAATAGATGCAGCACCACTGGTATGACTTTGAAGCCCCACTCCCATTGGTTGGAATTAGGATGAAAAATAAGGCAAATCAATAAACAGATACTGTTTTCCACCAGTGTTGTGACAGGAGAAGTGAAAGCTTTGAAGTTTCCTTTTTTTTGAAGGAAATATCTGTGATAGAACCTGGGTATATTGGTGCACCTTGTTGGGTTTACTCTTCCCTGTCCATAGACAAATTCACAAGTGATCAAAAGCCATGAGCACAAATGTCCTGCTTTTAGGAGACCTGCTCAAGTTCCCAGTGCACAGGTCCCAGGGAAGCAGTGGTGCCTTGGGAACTGACTCATGTTGAAGGCAGTAAAGCAGAGAGAAAATTCTGTTTGCTGTAAGAAATATTTGCACTGATTTACATTGTCCTTTGTTCATGGGCTCAGAAGGGTCAGGAAGACCATAAAAATTGTCTGGTCTGTCCTCCTGCCCCAAGAAAGGGAAGTTGCATGTACGTCCTTCCAATCTTTATGGAACAGCTATTATGGGAAATCTTCTCAAACATAACTATCTCTGTGATTAAAATAATACCTCTAACACTTTCTTTACATTTTTTCTCTTCACTTTGAATCCATTATTTCCTATTTAATCCACACCGAACACAAAAAATGGTAATTTCCATTCTCTTTACAGCCATCTTCACCCTGTTTGAAAACATCTTTATTCATTGAAATCTTGGTTGTGCTAGGAACTTTTTTTGACTGTCTTAGGATTCTGGTTGCCTTTCTCTGAACCTTTCCTTTAGGGGTGGTTCTGAGCACAGGTCACAGAACTAGGGACAAAAAGAATTAAAGGTGAAGTTTTGTTTAACAGGTCCCCACATCATTACTTTTATAATCTAGACAGGTATAGATGCAGTCAGAGCATAAAATGAATGTTTTGTAACAAACAGTTCTACATGTGTAGGATATATGAATTTTTCAGTTCTGCTTGCCCTCTCATCTCTTTCTCCCACTTCCCATCCTCAACATCCATGAACAAAACATCCTCACCACATAGGGACATACATAGATGCAGGCACAGAAGTTCATAAGAGCAGCTATGTTAGAATTTCATGTGTCATCCTGGGTCATGATAACCCAAAACTTGTTCCCACCCACTACAAATCCATACCTACCCAGTCAGGAGTCAGTGCTCCAGGATATTGCAGTTACTCCTGACTGTACCAGATACCACTTTTTATTATCTATTGACAAACAGGAGCTTTTAAAATGACAACTGCTGTAGCTAAATGCTTTAATATCATGTCTGTATTCACAGCTACCACAGTCTGTATCACAGACAGCCACATGTGTGTACTGGCAATGTGCAGTTAGCAGTGTTATGTATTAGTTTAGGAGACACAGAGTCCATTCAGTCAACTAGATTGCATTTTCCTCTGTCTCCTCAGTCTCACTTACAGTATTTACAGCTACACTCTCACTGGTGGGGTCACACTGGATGGAGCTGAAATGTACAGAGGATTGGTTGGGCAAGCAATGTGGCTTCACCTCACTATTTTAACCTTTTGTAATGTTACAGCATCATAGGAAGATGAACAACTCTGAAAAAACAGTTCATCAATCCATTGTCACAAGTGCTGCTGCCTTGCTGCACCATAAAAGAAACAAAAATACTGTACCTATCTGTCCTTATTTTAGTTGGTCAGGTCATCTGGGAACATTACCTTTTGATTTGAAGACTTTATACAGCTCCTAGCACTATGGATCCTCATCTCTGCTGATGACTACAGGGACTGTTTTTATAAAAAATGAGCATTTAATCACAGCTGTTACATGCACAGGCTCAAAGAACCTGATTGAGCAAAAATATACTGGATAATTCAAGTGGAGTCTGAACTATCATTTTAAGGCAGGAAGCCCTCTGTTTTTCTTTGTTCAGGTTTTACTGGATGGTTTGCCCAGTGACAAGAGAAGAGGTGTAAGTTCTTTTGGGATCATTTTTTGAGAGAAACTGCAATGTTCATGCTACTTGGGGGTACTGGGTATGACACAAATCAGCTTGACTCATTGAAACAGCCATTTAAAAGCAGAACCTCTAGTGATATAAATCAGCAAGACTTCACTTCAGTGGAGCTCTGCTAATTTACCCCTGTTGGGAGTGTGGCTTTGAGACTTTACAGAGTGTAAAAGAAACTAAGGAAGCAAAACGAAGATTCTAAAATATTAGGAAATAAAACAGCTTGAGAATGCCATGTTTTCCCAACCATGCAAAAGACAAGCCTGCAGGTTACATTTTCAATTTAATATGTGGTTATTTGATACATGTTCACACATGCAGGATGTGTCATGGAGAATTTAACTGCCTGTTGTGAGAAAAATTCTCCATTTTTAAAAATCTTATTTCTGTTATGATTATTTCCTAGTCTATTTCAGCCAAAAATTCAGTGGGGTCAGACCTTGCTAATGATTTTTAGAACACTAGTGCTGAAAAAGTCTTCAACCTTACAGACAGAAAAATAAAACAAAAAAAAAAAAACAAAAAAAAAAAAAAAAAAAAAAAAAAAAAAAAAAAAAAGGAAGACCTAATTTATGTTGAAGGTCAGACGGAAGTTCAGAATAACTTAGATGTTGTCCAGTTACTAAAGACATTCTCTGCCTCATCTTTCAGTATGAATGATAGTGAACAGGGAATAATTGGAGGATATCTGAGGAAGGATGAGGAAGATTTAACAGAAACCATCATAATTAAGGCAGATTCAAACTACTACTACTGCTATTCACTCTGCTGATGTCAGGAATCCTGCAGTATTCCCCAGCCCAAAATCCTTCTCAGTTGACACATGAATAGGCAAGCTCAGAAGCAAAGCTTTTCTCTGCATGCAATGGTACAAATATATCCTAAGTGGTGAAAATATAACTTGAAGTGAAGCAAAGGCTTCATGGTCAAGCAAGCTGAGCAATCAAGGATGAAGAGAGGTGGCATAAAACATGACAGTTTTTGCAAAAGTAACTTTTTGTTAAGGGAAGGAATTTCATACTCAGGAGCAAGTCATGATCTATCTAAATTTGCACAAAGTAGCTCTTAAAGTGCTCAGTTGAGAATTACTGTCTAAAACTTATAACATGGAGAGTAGTTCAAGATGATTAATCGGAATAAAAAGCATATGTAAATGTTAAAATGGAAGTCTGACACCTAGGAAAGGGATTATTGAAACTTTCAAAGAAGATTTCAGACATATTTTGTTCCAAGTACTTGTTAGTGACTTTGAGCCAATAAACAAGGATGCCTAAATAATAAAGGGATTTCAAGGTATTGACAAAAATTAGGAAGCTCATATAAGTACTGGTTTTTATAAGCAGAATAATGAAATTTTAACACAACACATCCACATCAAGACTTTATTTTGTGGAGCTCATCATTTGGCAACAGCTGAGAAACAGAGATTCAGGTGTGTTGTTAGACTGTAAAACAGCTGTGAGCCTCCAGTGAGAGAACCACAAGAAATCTGAGACAAACCTAAGATGCACTGCCAATGTATTTTCTTTAGAGTCACTGAAGCATACATATACCACACAAGGTACTGCCAAGGTGCTTTGTACATGCTGCATATTCTGATCACCCATTTTCAAATCAGATTTAAGGTAATTTGGAACAGATCCAGAGAGGGAATACTGAAATGACCGAGGGAAAGGAGTACAATCTTCTGAGAGCAGTCAGAGAATCACATCTTGTTTTCCTTCTCAGATAAAACATCTCTTCATAAATGTGTATGGGCATTCCCATAAAAGCAAGGTGGGAGTAATAAGCTTTAAACATAAAATTGGTACACGATCAAAGAGTGAACAGGTCATGCAAAATTTAACATGGTTAAAATCACCCTCAGATTTCAACCAATTTTGTAGAAAAACAGGGTAAAAAAAAGCCAACTGTTTCAAGATGGATCCCAGCTGCTTCATAGACATTGCATGACAGACTACTGGTGCTCTCGTGCAGTGTAAAAATTCTGGGTGTTGAACTTAGTCATCCGCTCTAACAATTAAAAAAGACAATTTATCTTTTTGTTTACTGAGTTAGGTCCATTTGTACCATGTTTTTGCTGTTTGCCCTTAGTCCCAAACATCCTGAGTTTTCATTTGTAAACGAAGTGTTGTTGTGGAGGATTTATTCGCTCACCCTAAGAAACACTGGAAGTTGATCCCAGACAGGGAGGGAGTGCTGGGAAAGTGCAATCCTACTCCTGGTGGTATTGAGAGATTTGTTATGACTTACTTGTGGTTGGTAAGTCAGAACTTGTTGACAAATATTTTTCCTTATGTCCAATGTGAAAACTCTCCACAGCTTAATGGAACCCTCCCATTCTTTCTAAATGTGTGACATTCGTCTTCTCAAGAGAAAATGTTTTTCATTTCAGTGGCTCCAAAAGTTTCATAGTATGGAAAGGATAAAGGCTGTTATTCTTGGCAGCTTCTGCCTTATTCCCTCAGTGTCAAACCTCTTCACCTTTTATATATGAACTATATTTAGATGAGCATAGTGGAGGTGTTCTATGGCCCATGGTGTGGAGGTATGGCTGGAGCACATGCTCTCTGTACAAAATATCTATTACAGTGGCAACTGTGTAGATTTGAACTCAATTTTCTATGTATCCCCATGAAAATTCCAGGCAAGAGTTTTACAGAAAGACAATACTTCATTCAGTAAACATCTATCAGATACATTCAATGCATCAGATGATAATGGACACATCTATAGATTAAATTTTAGTCTTTCTTCAGGCATTGCCTGAGTGGAACTTTAAAGCAAACAAAAGAAATCTCTAAAAATTGATTAACATCTAATTAAAGATTGATCTTAACAAATTATGTAGTCTGTAATTTTTTATTAAATCAAATCTTTTACTCTGTAGGAAAAGAAAGGGAAAAGGACCACAGTGGTTTCTATCAATAAAACTTTAGTACAACAGTGAGCACAAAAGAAAGTCAAAGTAATATAGTTGGATAGAAAACGTGGCAATACACAAATGTGCCAGAAGTCCAGACAACTTTAGCTGTGAATAGGGTCTCATTTACAGCTTTCTTCAACAAAGAAATAGAAGTAACTTCCACAATAAAAAACAAGCCTGAGTAAACAGTAAGAATAAATGAGTTGCAGTAACTTCCTGCTGTGCTTCCTTTTCTGGTGCCTTTGGTAGCATCAAGCCAACATGGGACTCCAAAGTCACTGAACACAGTGGGAAGATTTGGTGAACACTGAGCCAGACTCTGGGTCCAGTCCTCCCCTCTAAAATGGAACAGCTTTTTCAAAGAAAACAAAAGATAATAAGTCAAATTAAAAATTCACCTCCAGGGTACTTTTTCACACATACAGAAATATGAAAATTAACCTTACGATCTTAGAGGAAGGAAATTTCATTAGACATCTGGAAGATCTGAAATCTCATGATTGCTTATCCCTCAGCAAGGGATCATAAAGGAAATAAAACATAAACAATGTGAACTGAATAGAATGATAGACCATCAACATGACTTTTTCATTAAAAATATATTTACGTTCAGCAATCAATACTGTTGACTCTGATTATATAAAAAACCCAAACAAGTGGATCACTACACTAAGCTTCATGTCTGTCAATGACTAAGAATATTCTGCCATTGTCTTGAGGTTGTTTGACTCATTAATGAAACATGTAGAGATAAAAAATTAGGGGATCACAGTATCCTTCATCCACTCTGCTAACTTGAAAACAACCCAGAGGTTGTTGTGCTGTCTAAAAGACAATAATGATATTCTAAAGAGGGGAAGAAAAAAAGTAAAATTTCCTGGGGTTTCCATTAACAGCATCCATGCTTTCATTCAAGCCAGCAAATGACTTTGTTCTCAAAGAATATCAAAGACAGTTAACTTGCAATCTTGAATAAGTGAGGGGTGGGGGATTATATTATAAAAAAAGAAAGAAAAGATAACTGATTTCTTTTTTTAAGATCCGCTCGCAAAATGAATAATGTTTTTTATGTTTAAAAATGTTTTTTAAATGTTTAACACTTCAAAAAAGGTGAGTCTTGATAGTTGTTGGGTGAATCACACTTGCTTCCTTCAAACACTTGGGGAAAAATCAGGTTTCTATCAATATTATTAGGCATTGCCCATAAGTTCTTCCAAACAGAGTTGCCACACCAAGTATGTCTGTAAAAATTAAAATCTTCAAACCTGGCTCAGTATTTTAAGTAAAGAGACTGTATACAGAAATGTAGCCTATTGAGTTGCTCAGACCAAACTTTGTAATAAAAGCAAAACCTGTTACTTTTAGGCCAATTAAATAAATTCTTTAGTCATACTGCATAGATACGATTAAAAAATATGTAAATAAATCACATCTGATATTTTTATAATTAAAGCTAATTACTGATCTTAATTTAAAATATTTAATTTTTAAAAATCACATAGCTTCAATCACTGCTCATTTTAGGCATCAAGAATTACTTGAAATGAATCAACACACTAGCAAGCAACAATTTATGGAGATTTACCATTAAGGACATTCTTACACCAACCTTTACTTTGGTCTATCTGCTTTGAAATAGGTCCCATAGGACCTTAAGGTCATGATTTGTCCTTCAAGTGGCCAATTCAGAGCTGTTTAGAATATATTTTTAAATCAATTCAGTTAGATACTTTAGATAGAAGCCTTCATAGACAGCAGTGGGAGGATGATGCAACCTCTAAACTTCCACAGGCTAAATCAATGGCAGGGATCTGGCTAGGAACAGCAATTTTGCCTTAGTAAAAATGTCACCTTGTGATTACAGAGCTGCTTCAGAATACCACAGACTTTTAAAATAGCTGTGAGTGTATGAGGTACTTTGGGAGGGGGAAAGGGGGGGGGAGAGAAAAAAAAAAAAAAAAAAGCTAAAAATTGAGAAAAGGAAGAAATAGAAGGAGGAGAAGGAAAAAAAAAATAAACTGGGTAAAAATGACCTTTCTAAGAGACACAGCTATTTGAGCAAATAAACTGCTTGGAATGGAAGCTATGTTTCTACAGATGCTCCTGTCTTTGTTTTCACCATTTCATGTATCTATTTGACTCCCTAGGCTGAAGCTAGGGCAATCTGCTGAAGAACACACAGGCTCTAGTCCTGTCCTGTGCTCTTATTTATTTACTGGAAGTGGATCCCCATCAAAAGACATAACAGAGCTCTGCAGTGCTGCAGCCCAGAGAGGCCCCTGACCTGGGGCAGAGCATCCTCCTCGAGGAGGATTGATCTGAGCCCACAGCTTCCACATCACAGAGGAGCCATCTCTTCACTGCACAACCTGTCAGGGAAAGGCAAAGTAGAACATCCTCAGTGGTCCAAAGGAGAATTGGCAATATTACACAGAACAAAGGGCTTTTACTGTGAGGAAGTAAAGAACTCAGCTCTACCAAAAAAAAAAAAAAAAAAGTAATTGCAGCGTGGTTTACTTTTCTTTTTTGAATTGGTGTTAGGCATTTGCTGTGCTTTTTTCTCCCTACTAATTTCCTGTCAGGATTGGCAGCCAATGACTCACTTGTATTCACAGATGAGTATCACCAAAACATCAGTCTACAGCTCCTCTTCTCAATACTTTGATTCAATCACACAAAGCAACCCCCACTCTGACCCCACGACTGCAGCATTATTCAAAGCACTAGGCAAAAACAAGGCCAGGTATCCATCCTTTATGTCTGCAGATATTGCCATAATAGAAGCTCTGAAATCAGATATTCTAAGTCACTGTCTTCACAGTTCCTCCCAGAGTTCAAGGCAGAGAAATAGTGAGTAGTCCTGTCATCTCCCCAAAAATTAAAGGAACACAATGAGTAGGGCACTGTTGGAGAGTTCATGTCTGCAGAGCCAAACTGGCCGAACCCAGCTTGCCAGTAGCTTCTCATGCCCAGGGAGAATCTCTGTGGTTAATTTTCTGATTAGCAAGGCTGAATCTATTACCTGAGTACTACAGAATATGCAGAATTCAATGGGTAGACACAAACTAGAGAAAACAATAATGGGTCCTTAGGTTACATCTTTAATCTCAAGATTCCACACACAACGATGTGGTTCCAATACAACATGTATGTAATACCTGCTTACATAGCAAGGACCATGTAAACATGTATTGCATATGTTACTGAGAAACGGAGGAGGGGTTTTCCTGCAGCTGGCCTTCTGCCTACCAAGTTATGGTGAATGGCTAAAATCCTTAATGTTTGTCATCAGAAATTACCGTGCAAACACCAGCCTGACTGACAACTTCTCTAATGGGGAAATCAAAAGTAAATGAGAAAAAGCGAAGACAAGTGACCCCGTGAAGAACCAACAATTTGTCATTTGGGATGTTTTATTAGGCAGTTTGACAAATTTCCTGCTGGTTAACTGATTAAATTTACATTTCTCTATTTTTAATCTTTAATTTATTTCATGCTCAAATATGATTGTTAGCCATTAATCAATAAGGTTTAAAGTGCTCATGATTAATGGCCAATGCTTTCAGTATAAATAAGAGATTCTGCGATGCTGGGATTTTTTTGGCTCTAGAGATTGCAGGATTGCTCCGAGTGCTCATTCCTTAGTTACAATAGAGTGGGACTGGCAGAATTGATGAGATTCTGTGCCAGTGCTGTGCTAAAATGAAATGGGAGCACTTATTTAGGATCTGCGCGAGATAATGATTAAAAAAAGAAACCAAAGAGTTAACAAGGCTATGCTTTGGAGATAAGTAATTATAGACGAATTAATGAGTCTCCGTGCTATAGATAAGTGTGAATTTACAGCATCTCTAGGTAAAAAGCCCAGGCGGGTTGCTGAAGTGGGCTGTGCCGGGTCTGTGAGGATGGGAAGAGCCGAGCCGCGCAGGAGGGTGAACGGGAGCCCGGCGGCGGGGCAGCGGCAGCCAAAGGGTTAACCACGCGCCTCCGCTATTGAGATGCTAATTGCCGAGATAGTGCATTACTTGAGGAGAGTGATTTGATTACTCGAAACTCCCACCGCGGAGGCAGCTCGCGTCCGTCCGTGCTCGGGCTCGGCGCGGTGATGGATGCGCTCCGGGCTGAGTGATGCAGGCAGTGCCAGCCCAGCCCCTGCCATGCCCACCGCACTCAGCGAGCACCGCAGCCCAACTTTCCCCGGGAAACCCGGCAGCCTCGCTAACCTGTTACTTGCTGCTGCTTGCTTCTCGCTTTTTTTTTTTTTTCCTCTTCCTCTTTTTTTTTTTTTTTTTTTCCCTCCCCGTTTTCTGCCTCAGCGCTCCAACTGAGTCATTCTGGTGCCCATGGCTCGTGGGCTTGCCGGGCTCCCACTGCGCTCGCCTTCCTTCCCCACTTCAGCCGGCGCTGGCATTTGCGGCTAATGCAGATGTGGGGCTCGCTCGCCGCCGCTTTGTAGCCACTTGTCGAGAAGCATTCGGAAAGCCTTAACTATGCATAAATCTGCAGAGTGAATGTTTTCTTTCATTCACTTGCTCCTATTATTTGATTTCTTGTAGGCCTCTGCGGCAGAAATGGAGAAAATAAGGTAAGTGAGACAGTTTATTTACATCTCATTATAGAGAAGAAATGTTCTGTTGAACAATGCACAATACAGGCTCTTGGAAAATATTTTGCTTAATAGCATCAGAGTAGAATACTGGGTTGCATGATGATGCAAGGCAAGCTGTGCTTTAGAGACAAAAGAAAAGGAATGTGGTTGTTCTAGTAAATCTGTTTTGCAGGGATGTCAATTCAGAAAGCATGCTTTACACACAAACATGTTTTATTGCCAGATGCAGAGCATATTTGATTATATAAATGTTGTAGCCACTTGTCCATTTACTGCAAGAGCCTGGCATTCCATTTAATGAGGAAAGTGGATCAATAATTCATGAAAAAGCTGAAGAAAATATAGGCTTGACTTCAAAGCATCTAATTAACGTGGTTTGTTTCAATATAGCACTGTAACATTGGTGTTCGATTTTTGTTTTATATTGTATACCAGACAGATAAATCTTGTCTCCTCTGTGTTTAAAATGTTGTCATACTGTACCAGTTTCTAACCACATCTCTCTGCTTTAAGCAAAAGGAGATGGGTTTTATAACATAAGTTTTCCATCTCATGTCCTAGTACAAGTCTGCTTTGGGGGATATTGCTTTTGTGTATGTTGTTGAGAAAGAAAAAAGAAAGAAGAAAGCACTCTAGCCCTTCTTAATAAATTACTAACACATTATCAAAGTGGTAGGTAAGAGATGAACTTTCTACTACCCTTTAAATACTTTATGGAACTTCTTTTCATAATCAAACACACTGGCCATGATCTTACTTGGTTTTATTGGACAAGCCTAAATTCCTTCTCTGAACCTGCTAACTCTGGTTAGTGACAACTGTTGTCCAAGAACAACTTCTTAGATTCCTTCAGCTTGGAATGGCTATCTTGAGTTATTAGAAATGCAGAAAAGTTCTGAAATTCTAGAAATAACTGGGGAAGGAATGGCAAATGCAAAACAACAGTTTTGTTGATAAAGTTTGAACAGTTTTTGATCAAGTGTTTAATTAATTCTGGGCTGGAAACAGAATCCTGTTTTTCTTTTGAGACAAAGGAGGTTAAATCTCTTACAGTGGATTTGAAGATTCATGTCCAAAAGTTACTAAGAATGTATTTTTAAAGCACTTAACTCATACACTTTTGTAGAGCCTCATGACAACAGAAGTATTGTAACTTTTGTGCTGAAAGAAAAGTACTGTGAAATATATTATGGGTTTTCACCTATTTAAGCACTATAATGTTAAAGCTGTGAGTTTTTCCTGAGTAATGCCTGAGAAAGTGCCTCAGTATATGGACTGGTGTCTAATAAAAATTCCAAACAATCACCTGTAGTATGCACACTTCTGTCATGAATGACTCTGTCAGAAGATGCAAGGGAATATATATTTACATGTTTGCTTGATAAATGTGTGCTCAAATGCAATCTAATACTTGCAATACTTTCCTGAGCATACCTCGGCCTCTGCTTTTAGTCTTGCCTCTTTTGCAATAATGGGCTGCAGAGCCCAGGAGAACGAGCAGAATGTAGTGAAGAAAAGGAAAGAATTTTCTATGATGAGAATAAATATTCATAAAGTTCCATTTTCCAAGCACCACAATTTTGCAGCTGCCAGGCTTGCCAGTCTCAGAACTCCCTGAGTACTACACAGATGGAAAAGCTGACCCTGCCCCACTGAAATGAAGTAGGAGCTTCACTATTAACTCCACAAAGAGAAGGTTTAGGTTCTCTCAGGAGTTTGTTAATGAAGTTTTCTGTTAAAGATTCCTGTGTGCAAAAGTTGATTCTGGCAGAGTTTGGTCCCCATCACCCCAGCAGGTGTGAGGCCAATTCCAGAGCTCCCTGTGCTCCAAGCACAGCAGCAAGCCAGGCTGGGGCAGCTCCAGCAGGACCCAGTGCAGAAGTTGCACTGCTCTGTCCCAAACTTTTCCAGGATTCCTGTCAACAATCATTCTCTTGGATGCAACTGGCAGAATCTTTGGCCGTTTAAGGAAACTAGCTGGAGAGATTGTCTTAAATAGCTGGTAAACTCACAGCCTGGAGAGAATTAGATTTTTTCTAAACTTATCAAAGTGTGGTAGAAAACAGGTAAAAAGCAAATTACCCTGTGTTTTAACCACAGTGGCTTCAGAGGGGTCATGAAGAGAGATAACCTGAAGCTAGGAGAAGAAAGAAAGAAACGAGAGGAAAATGGCAGGCTGGGAGTAAAGAGGTATTTTTTGTTATACACAGAAACAAACCAGTGTAACATGGAAAAGCCATTCCCACATGATAGTTCATTGTGCTCTGCCCTATCTCCTGTGCCCAGCTCCTTTCCCACTCTTGTTTTTTGCTACCAGCTGACAGTATGACATTCCACATCACCTGGGATGACGTTGCCCAAGGACTAGGGGGTGAGCCCACACCAGCTGTGGAGCTGGGGTGCACAGAGGGTACAAGGCTTCTGCAACAGAGGGAGGAGAAAGGGGCTCTGTAATGAGCAGAAAGGAAACAAACCTTGTTAGAGAAACAGGACAAACAGGAACAAGGTGCATAACCACAGGACAGTGAAGCCAGGCTGAGAACGCTCAGGGTTAGAGAGGTTTGCATTCCACAGTGCTCTTCAAGAGAAGAAAGTCTTTTAAATAAGAAGAACAGGTGACAGTCCTTGGGAGCCCACAGGGCCAAGCATTTTATGAAGGCAGCTCTGTAAGTCTTTGGGTGAGCTGTGTACATTCTCCAGCCCAGGAGAACAGGGATCCATCTGGGACATCCCCAAGGACTGAGGTAGCCAGGCCCACACAGAGAGAGGTGTGAAAGCAGGAGCCTGAAAACTGATCCACCAATGGCTCATGTTTTGTTCAGACATAAAACTCATTGAGCCAGGCAGCACAAGCAATAGTGCAAACTAATGCAAGCCTTATTTTTACATTCCTCCACTGAGGATCTGTCCAGAACAATGTGATTCATCTCACGTAACGCAGCAATAATTCCCCTTGCAGACCAAGGAGCTGCTGTGACCTGCAATGTCACATGCTGTCCTTTTCAGCAGGGGCTTGCTGTGACAGAGTTATGTGTGGAAGCAGCAGTAGGAAGCAGAGGTGGGAGGTTGTCAGTATTTAGCCTGACACAGGGACACTTTCCTCTAGAAGTAGAAACATGTAATGTGGTGCTAAAACTTTGACTGAAAAGAATCAGTTTTTGCAGCAAAATCTCACTATAAATGATTCTTAGCAGTATAGTGTTTATTACATTTCAAGGTACCAATCTATTAGGTGGAAGTAAGGCTAACTACTAATCACAAACCTCTTGAGGATCTGCACTTATGTAGGTTGGCTGTGTATGGTTAGAGTCACTTTAAGCATTAATTACTACTGACTCCAACCTTTTAAGTACAGTTTTTTGGATCTGGTTCTTTCTGAAATCTACAAACAAGGACTGAAAACCTTAGTTAATAAAGTGAATTTCAAATATACCTATACTATCTTATTTTGACTCAGCAGTGTGCTATCTTTGGTGCATATATGCAAGAGAAGCACAAGCCTTCCAAGCCTGAGGCCTTGTAGAACTGTGGTGGCTGGCACATAAAATTGCCAGTACATTTGAAACTGCTCCTTTAAGTCAGATTGAACCCACAGAATGTTTAGATGTGCAAATGAAAGACCAGTTCCACTGCAACTCCAGTACAGACTCCTGGCAACTTTTTCTTTCCTTCCATTCTATCCTGTTTGAAATGCAGGTTGTAACATTCAAACTTTCTAGTGAATATGATGTAAGGATTGGCAAAACAGAACTCTAGAAATACTTTCTAGATTTCAAATACTGACCAGCTTCTTGGGTTCCCTTACACTGAAAAGTATCTTGCTCCTCAGGAAATATCCCTTAAAGAGACAGATATTGTTCAATAAGTGTTTTCTTCTATTTTTTAATACACTCCAAAACATTCAGTGACAGTTCAGAAACTTTATAATCAATATTCTTAGTTCTAAGCTTTCAAGATCCACAGCAGGCTGAACTGCATATCTAAAAGTACACAAAACAGGACACATTGTCAACATCACCAACTGCCAGGCTCACAGTGCCTCAGGCGGCTGAGTTTCCACTTTACAATCTAGTCATGGTATTCCTCAGCTTGAGGAATTGGTGAGGATTACTTTATTTTGGTAGCATCAGTAGGGGCACTTTACTAATTACCCAGGGATCTCTGAGAAAAGTGACTTGAGACGTGTGTCTCAAGGAACCTGCGAGGTAACATCTTCATTTCACTGTAGTCCTTGTTTCAGAACATATGAAAGCAAAGTGGTTTGTTTTGCACACACAGCTGGTAGTAAGTCAGCATCTTGATCCAAGTCTCTTGAATTTTTAGACTTGGACTTTTCTCAAGCATGTTTGAGTTCATCTGTGGTAAGGAAGGAATATGGGTTTCTTCAAAAGGATCATCAGAGGCACATGCAGTTCTAGGGAAAAGCCTCTGCTATGGCTTAGTGGAAATGTAAATACCCTCATAAATGCCCACCTAATCATGCTGCCTTTCTTGCACTTGGTATAAATATAGCCCTCTTCATATGCTAATGAACACACTGCAATTTCCTGCCATCCCCACCTTGTCCTTATTCCTCTCCTAGCCTGAATCTACATTAATTTTACCATATACCTGAACACAAGGGGGGGATTTTTTTTTTCCCAGAAAGTTAACCAACAAACATGGTTTACTTTACCCTAGGTCTGGTCTTCACATCCACAGCTGACATGCTGAGAGCCACTGCCTTGTACAGAAGCAAAATGCCACAGGACAGCAGCAGGGCTGTGCAAGAAGCAGCTCCACCATCTGCTCAGCAGTGTCTGCAGGCTCTAGTTGATGCTGGGATGTGAAACCCCAGCTGCAGACTCAGGCAAAGAGATGGAGCAGGGCAAGCTCAGAAGAAATAGAGCATAGGGAAATGCTAGCATGAAAGGACCATGAGTTTGGGGTCATTAGAGGTGATGGTAAAAAGTCATCAAGCTGGGTGAATTTTGGGTGCATTTTGAAAGATGAAGAAGAAATGGATAAGAAAGCCACCTAACATATATTCAAACAGGTAAAACAGATTTTCACTTTTCCTCTGTTTTGCAAGCTGTTTTTATCTGCCAGGGAGTCCCAGCAGCAGTGACAGCCCTGCAGTGCTGTTTTCAGCACATCTGGTTTGTTCCTGCTGCCATCCAAGGTGTGACTGTAGCTAAAGCACATGTCTCTCTCTCCCCCAAGACTATGCTCAGCTTTGAGTCTGGTGGTTGTCAGACACAGCAATGGGAGCAGTGGACACACTCAGATATATTCACAGCCCCCAGGGAACTATATCCCTGGAACTGGGATTGGTTGAGGCACAGAGCCATGCTGATCTACCTATTCCAGCACCTCTGAGAATTTTGTTAGTGCTGTCAGAGGCACAGTATGCTTGTGCAGCTTATCACACCTAATTTCCACTATTACTATTCCCTGTGCTAGTCAGTCAAACCAGTGCTACTTCAGCTGAGGAAGGAGTGCTGGTGCTATGCTGTCCTACAATCCTGTGCCCTGAGCTCCTGTCTGCTGCTTGGAAGAGTGATCTAAAAAGGCAGTGATGTCAGGATGCAGGGAACCATCCCCATCAGCTGATGTAACAAGTGTTGTGTTATAGCACCCTTTATTTCTAGACAAATACTGAGTGAAGCAAAAGCATCCACCAAACAAGAAACATGACAGAAACAAAGGGCAGAACAGATTCAAGTTGAATGAACCCAGGTAGAGCTGTGCAAAGTGGCCTGCAAGGACAAGTGGGAGATGAGCAAACATCTGAAGAGACCAAGGAAGTAGGTAGGAGTAGATGAGCCATGCCATCAGCCAGGAGCTGCAGTGAGTCATGGGGAAGAGGATGGACCTCAGTGATGCCTAGCTTACAAATAATGTTCTTCCTACCCCTTTCTTGCAAGACAAAATGCATCACTGAGCAATGCCATGAGCTTCTCAGAAAAGAAAAATAAATAAAAGGAGGCATTTTGGACAAATATTTAAGAAGGGAAAAAAAAAAAAGAAAATTCCATTCTGTAGAGTGCTTGTGATTAGTTCAGAACTTTGTACCATAAGGAGCAGAACTTATAGAACAGTTTTTTTTGCTGTTGTTGTTGGATTCTCCCCCTTCAAGCTCCAAACATACAATTATGCATGATTCTAAGAAATTCAAAGGTGGGAAAATTGGATGCATCCCCTTTATCGCTTTTAGGCTTCGGTTTATATAAGCACTTTGACCAAAGCTGTTGGGGGATATGTGCTGAACACTGAAAGCAGCAACTTGTAAAGCAAACACTGCAGCAGTAACAAAACAAACTTATAAGCTGAAGAATGTAAGAGGTTTCACACTATGAACCCCAGATGGTTCAAGGACAGTACAGTTTGTGAACTGCACTTGAGTGTGCTCTGTGGTGAAATCAAGTAGATTTTGAATGCTTGCTGCTGCTACAGCTCACAGGCTGATGAAAGAAAGGAGATAACTTGTCTGCAACACTTTATTACAGGCTTTTTGCAATTTCCAGTTCTGCTGCTGCTGGCATGGCTTAGGCAATTTAATTTACCAATCAATTCTTGATTTACACACAAGTGACTTTAGAATGCATTCAAATAAAAACTGTATCTCCACACTTGATCCAGTGTTCTTTAAAAATCAAAAGCATCTGAAGTATATCAAGACTATTAAGCTTTTCACATTAAAAAATTGAAAACACTGAATTGGCTTTATGTTTTAGTGATGACCTAAAGCCAGCTTAGCATGAAGTACAATGTGCTGAAAAACAGGCAGTAGATAGTGAGGTGTGACCATGCTTTTTGGAACTCATGAATGTGAGGATTTTGTAATATACAGAGCCCCCAGCAGAACAGCAGAACATAAGTGCCTGTAGCCCCTTGAAGGATTTCTCTCATGTGTGTGACTGTCCTACTGCTCATGTGAACTGCACAACTGTTGTTATTCAACTCTTCCAGAAGAAGCAAGATCCACCTCACTGAACAGTGCAGAGTCACTGCTCCTTTCTTGGTTTGTAGGAATGTTTGTACTGGGATAAAAGTGAGGGCCTCCAGGTCACATGCAGCTATATCCTTCCTTAAAGCACTACTTTCTTCACATATGTATTTTTTAAGCTCTGAAAATCACTGAAAAATCAAACTGTCATCCTGAACTTGCACACCTGTCACTGTGTCAGCAAAACCCCAACTGAGAAGTTGTGTTCAAGTGAACATATACCCACAACTCATGCAGCAGACTTGCATCTAAGAGTGCAAGCAGTATTTGAGCAGCATGTTGTTGGCAAAGCAGTGGCTGACCGACTTACATGATATACTGGGACATCATGACTACACAAATGTCATTTCAGCTGTTCAGAGTAAAATGCACATTTTTACCACCTCGCCTTGATTTTTCCCATTTTCAAAAGAAGGAAAAAGAGGAGGAGGATGTTGTTGAAGAACAGAGGATCTTCAAACTTTTTTGGGAACCACTGAGCTCTTCAGGAGTCACTGCCATTCTACAAAGACCCTCGTATTCACAAGAAGATCTCATGACTCAGCAGCTCCAAATTGCTGCCTTCTGTTCAAGCCCAGTTTTGTGTCTATGTCAGAGCAAAGGCCTTAGCTCTGAAGCTTCCATATAAATCAGGTCGAGCAAATGAGCTCATTTTATGTTTTTGTTAGCTGTAACTGCCATTTAGACAAAAGGATCAGCATAAGGAATTGCTCTATTTGTAAGGCTTTCCAAGAACTATACTGAAATTCCCAGCAATGAATGGCTACTTAATCCTTTCCTTGACATCGCCCAAGAGCTCATTCTTGCAGCAGGCAATTTGAAAACAGAAGCAATCAGCACTCCTCTTTTCTGTGCTTTCTAGTTTAAAAAGTGTTAAATCTTTCTGCTGCTATTTAACTCAGGGGTGCTGGCTTAACCAAGGTATTGCAGAAATTAACACAGTATTCAATGCTTCACCTGTACAGAGTAGTCTACAGATAAAAAAAAGAAATTGCCTATATATCTGCATAATTGGTCTTACTGCAAAGAAGTTCTACCGATGTAGGTGTTTGCAATTACATTTAAGTAGCACTAAATCTGTGGCACGTGACTTTGCATGTTATTTAACTAAGTTTGTAACTGCTATGTCACTTGCCCTTTGAGATATGATTTCCTCTTCTTATGACGCCTGTCTCTGTCCTGTAACAAGGAAGAAGTGTTTCCAAGGAGTTAATCAGAAACAGTCCAGACCAAGGTGTACCAAATACATCCTAAGATTTAAAGCAGATCCATGAGTGGATGAAAAATAAATGTTTTGCAGCTCTGCCCAATATTCTTATCAATTCAGTGTGAAACTAGTAACAAGTTACATTCATGGACAGAAATTCATCCTTAATGATGAGGCAAGTGCTGTTTTCTATAGGGAAATTCAATTTTTGAGGCTACATTCAAACAATCTATAGCACTGAAACAGTTCTGTCCCAATTCAAAATAAACTGTATGTTTATTTTTGACTCTCAGCTTATGAATAAAAATGATGCTTTTATTTGTATTTGCATTCAGATTTAGATTGATGAGAGACCAAGAAATGAGGAAGGAAAGATTGAGTCAAATACTCTGAAGACTGGATAAAAATGAGAAAAACAGCAAACTAGCCCAAAGCAGTGCAAGTAGAGTGATGAAAGACAGAGCATCAATAATATTTAAGTAATTACTTAGGAAGAAACAGCACACTACAACACAGAAAAATTTGGTTGTCCCAGTCATGAAACTAACCAGGAAGTTTGTACACAGCCCGAACAGTCCTCTGGCCAACTCCTTTCCAGTCTGAATTCACAGACAGGCTGTTGCTAAAAGGGATGCATGACTGGCCTGGGTTATTTTTGTCCAAATCTGCACAGCAGCTGGCCCTCAAATCCCACTTTGCCATCTCCTTGCAACCCTGCAAACACAGTGCTGGGCAGAGCCATGGGGGCAGGAAACACCTGGAGTCTCAAGCCACATCAGCAGAGTGGCCCTGGCAAGTCTGAACCTCTCCAGTTCCACTGCAGTTCTGAGCCTTCAAAAGCCTTTTGGAAAAGAAATACATTTCCTGGCTTATCTCTGTCCTTACTGTACCAATGTCACCAAGTGTGATAAGCATGAGGGGCAGGTTTCCAGGTAGATTTCCAGCCCACCCTTCAAAATGTGGTCTAGGATAGCCCAGTTAATGCCAGTCTTTGCTCTGGAGCCCCTAGGTGTCTGACAAGCTTGCAGAGATCTCCAGGTAAATAGGGCTGATGAAGGTAATGTGAATGATGGAATTTTCTGTTTTCTCACTTGTGGAAGGCAAAGCAGTGCCCTTGCTCTGCAGCTACTACTGCAGACCTAGTACAGCCCCCTTGCTAAAATTACATTCCCAGCAGTGGGGTCTAACAAAACATATTTTCATGGTTTTTTGGTCCTGTTTTATTTCTCCATGAGATGCTGACTGTGTCTTGTCTTTACATCAAATGATGTATTAAACTCTTTCACTGCAGAAGGCATCAAGAGCAGGAAGCCTCTTGGAGATACATGGTAGACCACAGCTCCATGTGAAGGAAGGACCAAGAGTCTTGGCATTTCCATGAAGAAGGTTAATTAGGCCTTTGTATAACTCAAAGGGTAGCTCTGGCAACAGACCATAGGAGCAGGAGAGGGAAGAAATGAGTCATAGGTAGAGGAGACTGACGTGAGTCTCTTTGGGCCAAATTTAGCTGACCTATACTGTTCAGTAACAAAGCAACTTCCCTCCCTCCCTGCTCCACTTCCCTCCTTCTCAATCTACAAGAGAAATCACAACCTGAAAGTCATGATTTTTTTTTCTGAAAAATTAAAAATGCATTAATTATAGCACTAAACAGGTACTCTGCTGACAAATGTCAGTTCAGAGTGCTAAAGCTGTCTTGCCTACTGCATATGATGCAAAAAAGTTCTAGATGATGGTAACTTCTGAAAGCACCATTTTTTTCTCCACCTTGACAAAGCTGCTGATGCAGAGTTTTACAATAACTGTAGACTTCAACTTGCTTTCCTATAACTGTGTTATGCTTTTTAAATTGATAAAGCCTCAGCAGATTCCCTTACTAGAATGGACGGGCTTCACATGCTGTGAGCTTCTGGAGGGTTTTCTTTACAAACTAGAACTCAGTATCATCTAAATGTAAAAGAAAAAAACCTCCAAGAGAGATGTCCCATTAATTCTAGCACACAGTGACTTGGAGCTGTTTGAGAAAAACAGTGTTAACCTAGAGAGTTTAGCTCAATATACTTTGCTTTTAAGAATATTTATTTTAATGTAAAAACATTACTTTTTAATGTGGTGACAACCCTCCCATGCTCCATTATGATAAACAACTTTTATCATAACATAGGAATGTGAAGCAAACAAACATCATTTTACTTGGACTCAGTGAACATGGAAAGTTTGAGTTACAGTTTTGATAGTAAAATTTTAATGAATGCTTTTCAGTAACACAATGTGGACTGGACTTCTCTACTGTAGCTTTGCAGTTACTTTGTTTTCTAATTTCCATCCCCCAAAGAGAACTCCAATTCCTAAAACAGTAAAACAAAGTCTACTAGGATTTTCATCTCAAGGTTCCTGTAGCACTGAACTACTAATTATCATGGCAGGCAGAGCAGACAGTTCTGATCAAATTGCCAGCCTGGATTTGTAGACTATCCCATCTCCTTATTCATCATCTCTATAGGCACAATATTGGGAAACATCTGAAGATATAAATAGGCATAGATATGTTTGCATGCTGAATTCTAAGTAACTGAATGAATCCATTAGTGCATCCTTGGAGGACTCCAATTTTTTCCCAGAACTGCAACTACTTTTTGAGTGTTATCAACCTCATTATGCATAGATTAGCTACATTACATATTGGCTTGCACAGACCACACAGAAACTGAAGAGCTCACTACAGTTTTGCAGAGAGATTAATGTAACTGGAAAGAGACTCAAGAAAACAACACATTCTTTTTTTTTTTTTTTTTCTAAAAGGCTATGCTATTTATACTTTTTTTTGCATTCATGTAAACAATAAAGCACTCACATGATACTCCTGTCATTAAATCCTGAGTGTTTCCAGCTATAAGTCTGCATTTATGCACCCATAGTTGGCATACAGCTGCAGCATGGATTTATGGCAAAAATTGTTTCCTTATGCTTTTGTTGTGAGCCACTGAATTGGAGACTGGTTAACTGCAGCTTTCACAATGACAGAAGGCACTATTATTAACAGCAGAAGCAGTAAATTCAACAAAAACTATTACCCCTAACGTGTGGCAGCCCTTTTGTAGAAAGCTCTTAGCTACATTTTCTATTCTTACCCTGGCTACTGTCTTCAGCACTAGAAATTAGGGCATTTGCTTGCACAGTCATTGCCAAATTTAAGGGCAATTATGCAATGAAAAGAGGAAGTATGAGAGGTCAGAGATTGTACCTCTGCTTGAAATGCAGGTGGTGAAGGTGCTGCCATGAGGGAGTTGAAAATATGGACTGAGGTCCAAAGATTTGAAGCCTCTGGTGGTCTTGCTCTGCA
Organism: Muscicapa striata striata; assembly: GCA_030060385.1. Taxonomy (NCBI): domain Eukaryota; kingdom Metazoa; phylum Chordata; class Aves; order Passeriformes; family Muscicapidae; genus Muscicapa; species Muscicapa striata. The sequence continues at coordinate 907,968 of JAREIS010000055.1, forward strand.
GACACAGGTTGCAGCCACAGACATTAGGGTGCTTTCTAAAGCACTGTCAAAGTTCAAAGGATTTCCTTCTTTCATTTTGTTTCTTTTCTTTTTCAAGCACTAAGTCACAAATTACCATCTCCTCATAGAACATTCACCACCCTTTCCAGAGTAATGAAGAGTTGGAGTTAGAAGCTGGCAATCTTTCATGGGCAATGTGTCAGACTGTATTTTTTGTTCCTAATTTAGTTTAAACATGTTGGTAGACAACATTGAGAAGCTGGGTGCCATTGCCTCTCACAGAGGCTTCTATCAAGATGCTGTAGATCCCAAATCCCAGTCCAGTGCTGACCTTGTCAGACTAGCAGAAATCTCCTGATGTCAGCAGACCACTGGAAGCCCTTCAGAAAGAAAATTTTATAAATGTGCAGAATACTGCTTCTACTTTTTTTCCCCTGACTCACTCATTCTGCATCGCTTGACATTTTAACATATTGCCATATTAACCACCAAAAGTCTGATCTATGAGCATGACTTCAAACATGTATTTACAAGAGCAGAGATGCAGTGGCATATGGACCACCAGCTGGTGAGAAGTAAGAATGGTACTTTGTGGAGCTTGAGTCACTAAGTAAATTTTAAAAAAGCAAAACATCTCTACAGTCAAAAAGTTAGAGACAAAAGCTTGGTTTCTTCAAACTGGAGTACTTTGAAAGGACAACTGCAACAAGACCAGTACTGAGAAAACACAAAATCTGGAGGCATTAAATAAACTAGAAGTTATATTGTTTATTATAAGAGGTATGTGCAAACAAGATGCTTCCTGCTAAGGCTGTAAGAAATAGTACCACAGAGGGAGTGATGTGAGACAGAAAAAAAGAGTGATGACAGTCTGTTCCTCTGGAACAGGAGGACTAAAATTCACTTTCAGACTGAGGGTGACACTGGGGGAAGTGTGTTTTTCACTGAGGTCATAACCACCTACACTCAAATGCAGAAGTCTCCAGCCTTTCTCCTCACCTCTCCCCAGTCTTGTGTGTTTTTCCCATGTGTTTCCCACCCATTTGCCTTCTGGAGGGATTCTCCTCCTGCTCCATCAATAGCTTCACCCTTTCCCTCCCTAAATGTTGAGTTAGGTCTGCAGAACATTAGCCTCTGGTGTATTTCCCACCCCAGCAGTTTTTGGGAGATTAATCTCTTATTTAATCACCTCAGCTTGAGTTCTTCCAGGAAGTAGTGTGCTCTTTCTCATCCTAGCTTTGACCCTCAGACTATTATTTTTCACCATATTTCTCCAGAAACAGCTGAAAACTCCATGCCTAAGGACATGCAACTTTAACAAAGATTATCTAACTTCAGAGACTGAGGTTTGCTTTTCTGCTTTAATGCCAGTCTATTTCATTATCCTTTTCACTTTTCCAATATCCCTTGAAGCCCAGCTGAGGAGAAACCCAGGTTCCATAGGACAGCTCTGCAGTCTGTGTTTGCTGTGCAGCCAACTTCTGATCCCCCCTTCACCTCTGATCCTGTGCCAGCCCAGGAGTTGTTCCTGAGGCTTTCTCAGAGCCTCAGAGAGATGCAAGAAAAGTGGGACTCCTGCAGTTCCAACAATGCAGCTGCTAATCAGAAGCTGTTTTTCAATAACTGAGAACTTTTTTGAGAAAGTAGTAAAAAAAAAAAAAAAAAAAAAAAAGGCGGTTTGGCAAGGGGAAAGATTCATAGATAAACTTTTTTTTTTTTGTAATGGGGAAGGGAAACAGAGAAGGAAAGGCCTATTCCTTCAAAAAAATAGAATATTGTCTGGAGACTATTAAATAACAATGTAACTAATTACCAAGATAATTTTCTTCACGCTGGAGCACCAAACAACTGAAATAGAGAAGCTGGTGAGAGCACTTACTCCAGTAAATTACTGAAATGCTTCTCATGGTTTGTTTTGCTGAATTAGGCTGCTAAAAGAAGTGTGCTACATTATTTTTCTATTGACTCTTCCACTTGTGATTATTTATTATTAGATGCATAAGTACAAATCTGACAGGAAGGTCACCTTACTAATGGTCCTTATCAGCTGTACAGCATTATTGGCCCTGTAAAGATAGACACATGGTTTACCTGCATAATGAGTGATGAGAGTGATCATTAGAGTACTTGAATATTAGTCATATTAAAAAAACCCTCTAAACTAGCATGCAAAGCATTCACATTGTAAATGTTGTATTGGAATTGTAATGTAAAAGAAATAAAAAACATGCCTTTTTGCCAACCCTTCCCTGAACAAAGAGCAGAAGCTCAGCAGCAAGAGAGAGAAAACTAAAATCATTGCTTTCACTGTGTAGGTTTGTTTGACCAGCAAAGGAACTTTTGCACTTCTAGATGTCATCCTTGTCTCAAGAACTCTCTGTGGCTTCTGCAAGTGTATCTTCCTTCTTAAAGACAAGGCTGAGAATGGCTAAGTGACTTTTCCAAGTTCTTTGAGGCGTTTCCATCAAAACCAGGAGACCATATGCAGGGATTTTTTTGTAATAAGATATAGAGGGTAGAGAACATAGTACAGGAGAGCAAAATTCTTGGTCAAGGAGTAGAATAACCATCTCTGAAATGAGTAGTTTCAATCTGCCAAGGAGCAGAAACAAGTTCCAAAGCAGAACATTCCTCAGCCAAATCAAAATGCTTATGGAACTGCTTACTTCTTCCCTGTCTCACAAATTATTTCAAAAAGACAATTTTCCTTCTCATTTCCTCCCCACAGCAGAGAACTCAGTGTGGAAGGATTGAGATACAAAGACTTGTTCTTAATTTGACCCAAAATACAACCAATCCCCACAAAATCAGTGCTACTCATTGCACAGATACTAACATCACTTAGGGGATACTGGATAAGCACCACTCCATATAGCCTTGCAAGAAAAGTACTGTTAGGAGTATGTTCAAGAGCTAAATCCACCACCAGTGTGAGTGGACTCAGCTGCATTCAGATCAAGATAGTTACTGTGGTTTCTATGGGTAATCTTCAGAATGATTTATTTTGATGTTTTCCTGTGCATTAAAAAAGGTCATCCAAGAAGGAATAAAAACAGTGTGAGATGAAGGCAATTACCATGACTTCAGTTTCAATAGTGGAGTTTCCTCTCCCCCCTCTTTCCAACACTTTTCAACTTCAGGGAGATAAACCCAATCCTAGCTACCATTTCTGTGCCCTTTTCAGTTTATGGTAATTGCTGTTGTGCAGCATCACAGCTCTGGGGCCTCTGCTCTATCCTTCCCCCCATTTTGTGCAGGCAGGAGGAGAATTTTCCTTTGATTTATTCTTCTAATAGCTTCAACGATGTCAGAATATTAGAACTGCCTATTATCTAAAGGTTGCTTTGCAAATTCACTTTAAATGAAAATGTAACTTTTCAGTCATTAATGCACCGAAAGAAGTTGTGGTTAAAGGAGGAGATGGATGGTTTGGAAGCTTATCCATTACATTTAAAAGCAAATTATCAGTGACAGAATCTAGGTGAAACAGGCAGAAGGAGAAATGAAAAGACAGATTGAGATATCAATCAAAGAGACTTTCAGATCCTTTTCTTTTTTGCAGGGATGACTAGAATAGGCATTTAGAGGGATGTAACAAAGCAAAAACAGTCTTCTGCCATGTGGGAAAAACTGAGGTGTTTTTGCTGCCCAGCCACTCACCAGGCAGGAGAGGCAGGAAAGCAGAAGTGGATGTTGGCAGAAACCTGGAGATGCCATGGGATACACCACACATGGGATACATACCTTACAGGTCTGAAAGGCAGGGGTTAAAAGTTAAAGAAACCAAAAAGCTTGTTTAGGAAGAGGGAAATTTGTATCCAAGCTGGAAACATCTTTGATGGAAATTTCTTGAAGCAGACCAGTTTAAGAAAAATACTTTATTTCTCAAAACAAAACAGAAAAAAGAACGCAAAGAGATACTACAAATCTCTCATAGTGAATTTAAGATTTCAAAGACTGTGTGGATGTCACCTTTAACATTTTTAGGCCTCAGTTTTCATCTGTAAAATGGGAATGGTGAAGAGCTCTTTTTGAGTCTAAAAAGGCAACATGAAGTAAGGATATAGAAAGCTATGAGGCACCTCCATCAAGTGGTTATCTAATTCAAATATACCAGGTGCAGGTAGGACAAGAGACTTTATTGATTAATAGGACACCAGAGGAAGATTCAGATCTGCAGATGACTCATCACATAAGAGTTAATATTTGGTATTTGGTTTTACGTCATTTAAAGCTCCTAAGTTACTTCAGTCTTCATTAGATAAATAAGGCATTGCAGTGGTTTGTGTAGTTCTTCACATCTGAAGTTGCACTCTTTGCTTTGACTTGGAAAGAAACAGTGCATTTTATTTTTTCTGACCCTTGCATCTTTCACTGCCATTCTCAGAAGTGCTGTTTGGACTCTAAGTTCTGCATTATAAACTGCATTCTTGATATGGATCTCCCATATTTAGGTGCTGTGATTGTTCAGAGGACTCTCCAGCTGGGTAGCAAGACTATTTGAGTGCTAATACAGTGATTGTAAAGAATGGGACATCAGCTCCCATTTTAGAACATAAATCTTGGCAAGTTTGAATGGGGTATATTCAAATGGGAACAAATGGACATTTTCAGCATGTAATTTGAAACAAAACATTCAGCACTTACATGAATAAGCTCAGCAACTGCAGCACCCCTAGCCCAGTGTCTAAGAGCCTGTGGGCGAGGGTTCCAAGCCCAGAGCCATCAAGCAGCAGGGCAGGGCACCTGGTGCCTGGGGTTCTGCAGAGAGAATCTTGCACTCCAGCTCTCTTTTCTGTAGCTTCAAGTTTCAGTTAAGGCATTCACTTGCCTTTCTTCCTTTATCTGTGGCTCCCAGACAACTCCAGCTTCTTATGGCTTCCAAGAGGAAAACTCTACCAGCACTGCATCTATTCAAGTGTCAGGCTTGGGTACATTGTACATATGTCTGTGTGCTTATAGGCACATTCATTTCCAGCTGCTGAGTCTTCCTAAAATACACTTTGAAAAGTTCTCCCTAAAATTAATGTTAGGCAGAGCTGCTTAGACGTGCAATACTAGAAGTAAGCTTTATCTTTCCAACTGAGAGAGTTTAAAAAAATAAATAAATAAATAAAAGAAATCTGTGTGGAGTTGAAAAAAGTGACTTGCAGATCAGGCTGCTTTTCCTCAGAAGTGAGCACCTTGCCTGCTTGTGGCACTTTGCTCTAGCAGAGAAAGTGTCGTGCATCAAATTAAAAGGATATTGAAGGAGACAAGACTGGAATGAGAATGAATAAATGCTGAAGCTGCACTGGGAAGACCTATAAAACACAGAGAGGGAAGAATTATTGTCTTCTGACCATTCCTGAAGTACACCAGTGATGATACTAAAGCACAGACTAAACTGGATTTTCTACTGCAGGCTACAGACATGCCTCCTACTTAGTCCTGTGCAGTTATATTGAGTTCAGTGAAGAAATTTTACATTAATGGAAAAACTAAGGATGCCCAACCTTTCACTGAGCAGCAGCTATTAAAGGCACTGAGACAACAAGCATACAGTGATTTTTTTTCTGATTCCCACTCTAGTAGTGCCACTGTCAATGTCTGCATACTCATATCCTAGCAATCACCTGTGTCGTACAGTGGGACAGCCAGCTGCACCAAGGTCCCACAAATAAGTGAGTTGCCCCCATTTCTTCAGCAGGAAAAAAGAGCCATCAGCCAGGCAGAAACTATTAATAATGTCAGTGGATAAAACAAGAAGCAAGCTTAACACCAGACAAACTCTTTTGGAAGGCTGAATCTGTTTAATTAGTCATAGGCTGAGAACATCCTCTTGGAGAGGGAAATGCTGAGAGAGCTGGGTTTGTTCAACCTGGAAAACAGAAGGCTCCAGGGAGACTTTTTTGCAGCTTTCCAGTAACTGGAGGAGGCTTATAAGAAAGAAGGGGACACACTGTTTAGTAAGATTAGTTGTGAGAAGATAAGGGAAAATGGTTTTAAACTAAAAGAAGATCTATTTAGACTAAAAAAAATTAAATTAAATTGTTCCTTAAAGGAATTATATTATATATATATATATATATATATATATATATTCTTTTTAAAAGGATGTTAGTGAAACATTGGCAGAGGTTGCCCAGAAAGGTGGTAGACATCCCATCCATGGGAACATTCAAGGTCAGGTTGGATGGGGCTCTGAACATACTGATCTAGTTGAAGATGTTCCTGCCCATTGCAAGGCTTTGGTTGGATTAGATCACCTTTAAATGTCTCATCCCAATCAAACTGTTCTGAGATTCTATGTTTACACAAAAGGCTAAGCAAGAATTACTCCACTTAAACTTTCTATTAGAAATTGCAAGGCAGCCCTGAGAGTGTGAAATTCTCTAACAGATTCAGTGCTTTGTTATCAAATCCTCTCCCACCTTCACCAGTTCCCACTAATGATTTTACTAACAGACAAAAATTTTTCAGGGCCACTGATTTTGGTTTTCTCTAAATGGAACATTTTTCTTGGTGTGCATTTTGGTCAAATTTAAGTCTGGTTGTAGCAATGGTCTGAGACCAGACAATAGGAGAGAGGAAGAGTAATGTAGTATGCTCAGAGAGATTATGAAATTCCCATCATTAAAGATATTCAGAATTTGACTCAGTAAGGCCCTAAGAATCCTGGTCTGACTCAATCTGCTTTGAACAAGGGGTCTGACCTTCAGCAGCACAGATTCTCAGTCTAGGTTCTTTATACACTGAAATTCCCATTGGAAGGAATGGGAGTTTAAAGGACAACACCTATATCTACTGCACATGTATTTAATTTCAGTATTTTTTTTCCTTTTACATGGTTCAATTAAAGGACAGAAGTATTTATGTTTTACCCCTGTCACAGATGCCATCCAGCAGAATAATTTCTGGTAAACACTGAGCTCAATCCGTTATAATTATATGGGTCTGCAACTCTATTTCATTTAAAGAAAAGCACTTACCAGATAAAGTGTTTCTGTACAGAAATGACAAAATGACTGGGGCAAGTTCCTTATTTTCCTTTAGGAATTTTAAGCTGTGGACAGAGGTAGGCAGACATGAACATGCACACAGACTCACTTCTCCTGTGTAGATTCCATTCTTGTGCTTGTAGCTGTGGTCATATGGGTGACCCATTCTACATCTGCACATTTAGTGTTAGATTTCTTCATATCCTTATGGACATGCATGAAATATGGTCTGCACTTACATGAGAGAAGAAAAGAACCAAATCTTTGAGAGCCACTGCCCAGGGGAAAATTATTTTCCATCTTAGAGTAAAGCACCACTGTTGTTTCCAAAAAGCCAGGGAAGTCAGGCCCCACGTTTCCTGTGAAAGTACAGAAGTCTTTTCTCAGAGCCTAAAAGGAACAGAGTTGTGGAAGTCACTTGCATAAAACATCAGGGTGCACATTTCAGCCCATTACAAACCTGTACATACTCACTGAAATGACAGCTTGCACTGACTTGTAGGGAACAATTTTTCTTGAGCACAGTAACTCAGCAGGAAGCACAGAGCATAATTAATGTTTGTGTAGAAATCAATTGTAACTTAGGCCATCTAGAACTTCAGAATAACAGGGTTACTCTTTATTTTTGTTATTTATGAAACTGGATAGTCTTTATTTTCCCCAATTAGTTAAATGAATATCAAACCATTCTAAACACCAAACCTGAAAATGTCTAAATAGTGCAGTAAAAGGTGTGCTGCAAATACATAGATTAGCAACACCTTGGAGCAAGAGAGAAAATTAATTGATGTGTGAAATGCTGTTGTATAAAATTGCTTTTTGCTTGAAATTGAACAGTGGCATTTATCATATTAACACAGACATCTTCTCCAATCATCACTGCTAGCACTGCTGAGGCACTGCCATTACTGCTAGTAAATAAATGACAGTCATGTTTTATAAAAGTATGTGAACAGTGTGGTTTCAGGCACAGTGTTTAAGTGTCTGATATTAAAAAATGAAAATTAAAACCAAACAAACAAACAAAGAAAACCAACACTACCAAGCTGTACACACCTACCCAGTACAGAACAAATTATTACTTGTAGTACATGTTGTTTCTTCAAGAATTGCTCAGAGCCCTTCACTTGTATTCCATCTCCCTGGTGTGCAGGCAAGAACTGTGCCAACTCAGGGCAATGAAGCAGCCTGTGCAAAGTGGAAAATGATTAAACATGCTGAACTGGATGCATTGCCCAATCAATAGGTCAGTCAGTAGAGTGTAATCAGCCTGTCCATCCCTGTGCCTTCTTACCCTCTTCTCACTATAAGTTTTTTATGAATTTTAATTTATAAGAAGCACCTATTGGAAAGGCAGAGGCTTTAATCTCTTCCTAAAAAGATCTGAATATTCATTCAGTGTTGTAAGGAAATCTTAAAATCCCCGTTCAAGATCCCATGAGCCCAGGCAGCATATTTCAGGCAGATTTGGAGGATGTAGGCCCTTAGTTTTAATTTTGTATAATGAAGATTCTTTTCCACTTTTTGACCTCATAAAAATGTTGTTTCCCCAACGTGAAAAGTTGAACTGTTTCAATCTGTGAACATCTCATTCCTGGGCTCAGCCTACAAGAGGAAAGGAGGTTACTTGGCTTTAGCACTATAAAAACCCCTGACAGAGGATGAAGCAAACTATTAAAAACAAAACTTAATGAATATCAGAGAGCAACCATGAAAAAAAAAATCAATGGCACCAATAGGAAGGAGAGTTTTGTGGCTGAATTGTGTGAAGGCAAGCTGTGTGATCCAGAGCAAAGAAGTACAGCCATCCACTGTCAAAAGTTAAAACCTGCCCTGGAGGCCTTCACTTGTCCAGCAAAGGCAGAGCATTTAACACTAGCAAAGGTCACAACACCAAAAATCTATTTGAGATTATTTGGTGCAGCTCATAAGAATACATGAGAAAATCAAAGCTTTTCCTTGGGACTGGAAGGGATTAAGTCACACAGAAAGTATCTGCAAGGTAGAAAAAAAAAAAAAAGATAACTAAATCTCAGAGACTGCTTATCAGCTTCCCAGCCAAGATGTATTATTTGAATGAAAAACAGTTGTAGCCTGCACTACAAATGGCATCAAAATACAAATCTTGCAGTGGTTTGACATTTACAACACACATGTTTCTGCTACAAGGAAGAGCAGGCTTCTTCCTTAGAACCACTTTAGCTTAAGTCAAGGGATGGATCTTTCCCTTCTTGAGGAGCATGCAGATATTTATGCAGGAAAGATGCTTCAGAGAAATTATTTCTGCTGAAACCTTTTTGATTTCACAGCCACCTCCCTTGCACACCTGGCAAAACCACAGGCACCTGGGGCAAGGGGTACACCACCATTGCACAGAGAGCTCAGGGGCAGGAGAATCTTAGTTCTGACACTGGGCCTTGAGCCTGTGTGTTTCTGACTCAGTGCTTTCATCTTTCCTGGGAGAAACAGGGTATTAAAAACCTCATTACATTGTTAGTGTGGTGATAAAGGTGCTCTGAACAAACACACTGTTCTTTAGGACCAAACAAGGAGCAGGGTGCCAACAGCAGCTATCAGCAATCAGTTTTTTTGTTTAAAAAACTACCAAAATAACTATCCAATCTTTACTGAAAATATGAAACTGCTTTAGTGACAAGAGCAAAAACATCCAGAGTTCAAGTAGAAGAGACCAGTCTTTGAGACAGAGCAAAGTGTTCACCTCAGATATCTCTTGGTCAGCTTTTACCAAGCCTGTCCTGACCTCCTCAGTCCCCTCTAACCTCAGCCCTGAGGTTCTAAGGTGCTCTTGCAGATTGTCCTTATGTTTTCCCTCAGTTGGATTTCTGCAGTTTCTTTCCCTTGGAGCCAAATCTCACAAATCAGTAGATGTAACTTGAGCCAACAGGGAGGAGAAAGAGAGAAGAAAAGGTCAGTCTTTAAAGTCACCTATCATCTCAATTGCAAGGAGATTCCTTCTTAAACCTCAGTTATTCACAAGTAATTTTTCTGACTACTTCATTTCCCCCCCACCCCATCTTGTTCCCTATGAGTAGATGAAAGTTATGAGTGAGCAGAGAGGCAGATAAACATTTAAGCTACAGGACAGCATGGGTACAAAAACAAATGAGCACAAACTGAGCAGGAATACATTTAGTCTTGTAGTTGAAAGACTATTTGTAACCATAAAAATAGGGCTAAAGACTAAAACTAAATTAATTTTAAGAAAAATTTCGACCAGTTGATTAAATGGATTATAGAACACGATAGGGAGCACATCCCTGTAGCCCAAAGTACTTATTTCAGTCTTGCATTACCATAAAATTTGTGATACTTTCTTCAACTGTTTCTTTGTGACTTGTTTGCTGTTTAGATTGTCTGTGAGATTTGATTAGGTGAGAACCTGAAGGAAGAGAAAAAGGCATAAAAAGTGCAGTGGCCTAATAGCATTGGAGGGCAGATAAACCAGCCCAGAGGGAGATAAAATGTAAAGCCCACAGTCTATTCACACTGCACCATAAAAGACAGATCTGATTTACCTTCAAGCATGATGATTATCTACTCGTGAACAATAAGAAAAGGGAGATGAAGGCAATAAGCCCTGTACCTTTAGCACTGATAGCAGTGCCTAATTCACTACTGAGTATCCACTGCACATTCACTGCTGTGTCTCATTTTTGTAAAACAGCAGGTCAGAAGGCACTCATAATTTAGGGTCCAAATATTTGCCTTCCTTACTTTGGTTCTGAAATGTCAAGGATGGCAGAGATTGGAAAAATTAGGCACCCCTCTAGCATTCTGCAAATACTTCCTGTGACAGTGTATCTGATTTGTAAAGCACAAGAATGAGGCACACTCTTCTTATAGCATAAATTTATATTTCTGCTATAAATTATTATGCAGAAGTGGCCATAATCTGTCTCTCAGTGAACACAAGATTCTCCTATTGATGAAAAATAGGTAAACACACTGTACTGTGGGTTTTTTTTACAGCAGCAATGTACTCATTCACTGGCCAACATGGCAGTGCTAATTTGGCCCAAATGTGGTGTTTGCAGCCTGTTGGCCACAGCATATATCTGAAAGTGTTGCATGTGGCTCATTTGGCATTTGCAAACATCCAAAGTGCTTCAGGGCCACAGGAGAGAATCAGCAACACTGCATCAATCTTGTTAAATACAGAGGTTTCTTCGCCAGCAGTGTGACACTAGTATGGTTTCCAAATGGAGTAAAAAAAGCCCACAATGAGGAAAAATAAAAGGTCCAAAGTACATTACTTAATTAAAACTTTCATGTCTGGCATGTACCACAAGAGAAGTATTTTCAGTCTGCCAGTCTTCAGTATTAAACCCACCGATTTTACCCAAGGTTCTGCACATCACCCTGACCTTAACCCTGACTCAATTTTAGCACAGCTTTACATCTAAATTAGCACACTGGAGTATTTTACAGCAGTGATGCTTCACTGTAGAGTTAGTGTTCCAAGCCTGCAGATACTTAAAATCTCTCTATCTCAGATTTTTCTCAGTGCTTCCAGTCACACTAAATAAAAATGGAATGAGGAGAAAAACCTAAACTCATAACACAGTCTTTAAAGACAGTATGAAATACCACTAGCCAAGAGATGCCTGGTGCAAGTGACTGAGCGTTCAGCAGTGTCAGCCCTGTGAGCTGAGGACTCATCCTGAAGTTTTTCTTCAGGCAGCCTTGGGTTTCACTGACTGTGCCAGGCTCAGCGGGCTAGAGGTCTCTGCTTTAGGAGGGATGGAGTGACAGGCAGAGCTCACTCACTGCTCCTTTCCCAGGCTGCAAATGAAAGGTGAGGATACAACTGCCCCAGGCAAGAAACATCGCAGCTGTGATGTCCAAGGAGGCACGAGTACCTAGCAAATCGTTGGAGAAAAGAGCGTGTACTCTGTTTCTCTGTATCCTGTCTCTCACTCATTAACCTTTCTGCCTCAGTCCAGGCTCTCAAATGGGGATTCCTCTGACCTTTCTCCATACCAGCTCATCTGGAGCAGCACAGGCTGCCAATAGCTTGCTCAGGAGCTCTCTCAGGCACCTCCTTCTGCAGCCTGTTGAAATCCTAATGGTGTGTCTCAAGAACTCAGACTGTCCCCAGAAAATGCTATAGGAATTCAATGCTGGGAGTGAGTTTCCTTTCCTTGGAGTCATTCCCTGTTATCTGTACCAGGTAACCTGCAAGTCAAAGCCTCCAGGAAAAGCACTCCCATGGCCCATTGCCATCATCACAGTCTGGATTTGGTTGCCATATGTGCTGCTGGGAGCATACCCTAAGAACATTTCTGTGTTCTACCTCCCCACCATGGGGGTGATTCACCTGCCAGCTCCTTATTTGCCTTTCCTGAGGCTACCCATATTTTTCCATCTTCTAAATTAGTGGGACAGGACATTTTAAATAAAAGCTGCTATATTTCTTATTGATAGTTAAATTGAATTTACATAAAAGGAAACAAATTGTTCTCTATTATTCTGAGCTGCAGTAGACACACTAATTTTAGAGTACATAGTTTTTATTGACACATCAGGCTTATTTCTGTATTCGTTTATGAATAAGAAAGTTTGAGGTTTTTTATTCATTTATGTTGTGTTTGACATACACTAGCAGGCCTGAACAAAATGAATTATTATAAAAATAAGAAAAAATTATTTCAACACCATCAACTGGGTTCAATAAATCCAGACAACTGCATTTGCTTTGCATCTACTCTTCCTTTTTCACTTTTATTACTCATTTTCCTTGTCAGGTACAAATAAACAGAAAAGTGTTGGGAGATGCATAAAAAATGCTCCCTACCATAAAGGTATGAACCTTGTATTCACAGAACTCTAGAGAGATCTCATCTTATTTTAAATCCCTTCTCTGGCTTGTACTGCCATCATTCAACTTCATTTGAAAATGGAAAATGGAAATGGAATGTATTGTTAATTGTAATCACATTGACATCAACTCCCTAAGAATGGTTCCAAAGAATTATTGTCCTCTAAAAAAGTGCAGAGTTGGAAAAAGCTTGTGATTGAACATCACTATGGTGAGAATAGAAAAATCTGTTAATACTTTTACACTACCCATGTGAATTAGTCAAAAAGTAAGACTTGACTGAATTGAAAGGCCTTTTCACACTAGGATGTAAAACCCTTACAAAATGGAAATTATTTGTTTATTTTATTTTCCTTAACACTTAATGAAGTATCTAGCAAAGGTTGAAGTGGTCACACAGCTTTCTACAGCGTGCAAAGGACTCACATTAGTTTTAGTGATCTATTCCCACTTTTAATATTGATACTCAATGTACTAACTCTTTATGACTCATGCTATAAACCAAAAATGTGTAAAGCTAGCTGAACACATCACTAGCTAACCTTATTTTTTTTTCCTTTTTTTCATCAGTTTCCCATTTCCATAGCCTTATCTTGGTCTAATTGTCCAAGACAAATGGTTGGTTGCAGTAGTTCTGACATATATTGAGAGTGAAAAACAATCAAAAGGGGCCAACATTCAGAACTTTCTAATATGGGAAAGTTCTGATCATCTGCCTGGATTAGTCTTCAGAAGTCAGATGGTAGGAGATCATGGCTCTGCCAGATTATAAATTAGTATTAGTAAGCAATCATCTAAGAGCATAAAAATTCTGTCATATAATGAGATATTACTATTAAAGTTTAACTTTGGCCAGAGGTTTGGCCAGAGAATTCACATGAAATCAAAGCAGAAACCCCAAATTCCCATTGGCTCTTCAATATTAACTGCACCAGTGCAAAAACTAATCCTAAGGTATCAAAATGTGCCATCGAGACAAAGAGAAATTGTAGAGTTTTATTGCTAGACTCCTACAGAGCCCTCCCAGATGTCAGCCAGTAATGCAGACACAGGACACTGCTGGCCCCAAACCCTTCCACCCTCCTGCTATCCAAACAGTTTAGCTTGTCTGTATTCCCCAGAGTGCAGGAGCTGCCATTCCTGTTGCACTGGAACACGGCAAGGAAGAAAAACAGAGTTTTAAATTCCCCTTCCATACTCATCAGAGGGCCCATAGGGAACAGAGCACGTCTGAGTCTTATCAGAAAAAGGCCAAGAAATACAGCTAGTGAGTGTGCTTTGGCCCTCCTGCCAAGATGTCTGGAGCTGTTAAAAGTGGATTACATGTAAACAAGACAGGAACAAGATACTGGGCATTAGACTGTGAAAGGATGTCACTTCTCAGCAAAGAGGTAGTTGCCAGTAGGAAGTTCAGGGATGATGCCAAAATACACTTTGCAAAGGAGAAAGAGAGTGAGAAAAGGAAGATTCTGTTAGAACAAGCTATAACTGGATATTCCTGTAAGTATTTAAGAAGATTGCTCATCTAAAAGTGTAATGCAGCTGCTAGGATCAAGCGTAAGTCTCCCATTCCTAAGTAGCAATGGAGGAAGGCAGTTTCTTTCTGAAAGACCATAGATTGAGAGAAAGTGACTAGCAGCTGCTGAAATAAGTAACAAAACACTGTTTATCTATGCTCAGAGGCAAAAAAAATAGAAAAAAAAGACACTGTAAAAAATTTCTGAATTCTAATGCCAAGAGCTCAGATGTTCACTAGTTGCAATAGTGCAGTTGTTAGCAGTGAGTTAGAGCAGGCTCTGCTGATGGTCAAGGTTGTCAACCTTCCTGCAGAATAGCAACTGCTCAGGCAGTACAGAAATTCCAGTCCTTTCTGTGATCTTGTTCTGCACAAATGCAATATAAGGACCTGAGAAAGTTAAACCTCTTAATTTTGTACTCTCAGTTCTCATTATGCAAAGGAAATCAAAGGATGTTAGGAATGAGCAATGTAGAAGCAAGACCAGTGAAGCTGAGGGGAGGTGGCCTTTCAGCTCCCAAAATTCTCTTTCTATAAAGCAAGAACATGCCAGATCAAAAAGAAAACACAAACTGTTCTGAATAAACTATCTTGATAATTGAGGACTTGCTGTTTTCTCACATGAGCTGTCTTTATTTAGTGCTTCTTTCTCCCACAAACACTTCCTCTCTCATCTCACATTCCCAGAGGTCCCTTGCAGACTATAGCATTATTAAGCAGTCACCAGCTTCTGCAAATGCTACCCTGCAGATGGGGGCTGGGGAGGACTGCTTACCTCATCATGGAGTGCTTCCCAGCTCCTGGCATTTGCATTAGCTCAGCTGTGGTGACTGTTTATCAGGCTTGATGCTTATCCTAATTCAAAAGTCAAGCAAGAGACAATCCTTTAATCTACCCTGCTTTAATGCAATAACTTCTATACTTGTAGAAGCCAAGAGGCTGCAGCTCTGGTCTGGAGCTGGCAGGATCCTAAAGCTGTTATTTTTCAGAGACAGCCCCATTACTCAGCTACTAAGCAGTAGCACATTTCTGGCAAAGCAGATGATGATACCTTTTAGCAGGGACCAGGGGAGAGTTAGAGACTCTAAAATTACATGACAGCAAAGCAAGTACAATCTGCTATTTACAGGCTCACTTGACATCTGCAGCCCTAAAAGATTTGGCTGAATGGTCCACATGATAGCCTTCCAACTCCTTGAGGGCTGCCCCAGAGTTTCAGTATCCTTCAGGGAGGAATTAGAATGTTACCCTTAGACTGGGATGCTAATTTGTCTCCAATTGCCTATGACCAATAGGGCTTGCACAAGCAGGAACCAGATTTCTCTGTGTCCTGGCCCCAATACCAGACAGCAAATTCTGTTTTTCTAGCTTCCTGTATATGTTGGGTTTTCTTGCTTGAGGGGACCAGTTCCCAAACCAGACCTTTGGATTCCATGTTAGTACCATAACAAGCTAACATTGCTGCAAACCTCAGGCCCAATTAACCATCAGTTAATGCACTTGGCATCCAAGGCCAAAGAAATGTGTTAAAATTTAAATTGTTCGCACAGCCTCGTTAGCATTAGTGTCCTGCACCTGAATACACATGCTGGCTCTTTCTGCTGCCTGAGCCAAATCGTTTTCTGGGCATTTAGTACAGGCATGCCACTGCTTCTAGAACTGATCCCTGGGTCCAGAGGGGACTTTCAGACCTCCTGAAAAAAGAACCCAGAGTCCTTAAACAGTTGAAGAGAGAAATACAGTATAGTTAGGAAAATGAGAGATACAGAGTGATTTTTGGGTTGTTTGTTTTTTTTTTTTTCCTTCCTTTCTTGCTGGCTTCAAGACTTTGTATTCCTGGCCATCCAGTGCCAATTCTCAAATGGAAGGAGTGGAAATCTGTGATGATAGCCACCTAGCAAGTGTATATCCTGAGAAAAGTAGAAAAAGGACTAAGGTCTTCAAGATGTACATCACTTCCACTGTGTTTTTAAAATAAGAGATCAGAGCTGCTAAGCTCCATGCTGACTCTATGCTGCCCACCCCTGTGGGGTAGGGGGATTTGAAGCACCCTGAATGGGCCAAGCTCCACCAAGGAGCTGTACCTCTTGTCCTGCAGAGAAATCCCAGTAGTGCTGGGGAGCCTGGCCACTTGTCCTCAGGCAGATCAGTGTCTGCACAACCTCCCAGGCCACTCCAGAACCCCAAATTCTGCAAGTCTGTGAGACTGGTTTGAGAGAATAATTTTTCTGTACTCATGGCTTGAAAACAGGACCTGCACTTCAGCCAAGTACTGCTTCTGAGCCTGTCCCATCTTTAGTGCTTGGTGACTTCCCTTTGAGAGGTGTATTCCATATGATCAGATTCTCACCATTACACCTTCTGCATTTCTGTTTCTCTAGTTTCAGCAGTATCCATTAGTTAGCTGTTATCCTAGTCAGACATTGTCTACACTGAATAAAGCAGTCTCATGCCTGTGACTCACTGATGTACATCTGGATGAAAACTGAGTCTGTTTTCTGCCACATAGCCTGCTCTGGCAAGAGAAACTTTGAAGAAGAACATGACAGGAGCTAGCCAGGCAGTAATAAGACTCACCTGAACATATACATCTTTTAATTGCTAAATGAGACATGTTCCACAACAGCTAAGGTTTGTTTTTTTTTTTTTTAAGACATAATTCATTCCATTCATAATAGATTTAATTGTGCTCTGATTGCTCACACCTGGCAATTTTATTTTGCAGCACTTTTTTTCCCCAAAGCACTTTCAAAACATAGGATGAGCCTTGTGCCAGGTATAGTACGTGTTTCAAGCCCTGAAATAAGTGGAATGGGATTTGCAGAGCCAGCTTTAGACACAGACAAGGCATGCAGTTGCTGGGGCAGCTGCCTGCTTTGCTTCTGCAGAGACCTGCCACTGCCAAAGGAAAGCACACTCTGAGTAGACTAAAAACTCTTGCTCATCCTTCTTGCAAGCAGCAGTGGTCATGGCCCCTTGTCCTGGCACTACCAGGAGCACCATGCCCTCATCTCCACAGCCCTGTCATCTCTCTCAACAGCACTCATCCACAGGATAGTGGAATTCTGCATTTCCTTTGCCTCTGAGTCAGCTCTGTTTCCTGCATTATTCTGGATTCGGATGTTTCATTGATATTTGTCTGGTTTGAATTGGTATGCAGAATAATGAAGTAATTTTGAAGTTTTCCCATTAGCTATTCTGAAATATTGCACTGAACAGATCTGAGAGTATTGGGATGTTTTTAACACACCTTAGGGCTGCCATCCCTTGGATGCTTTTTTAGTCTTTTTCTTGTTTTCTCAAAAGATCCTCCAGTCAGGTGACCCCACCAGAATCTTCCTCTCAGTTTTTCTCTTTATGCTTGAGGTCTCATCCTAAGATAAGGATTCATGATAGTGCATGTTGCTGTCTCATGATCCTAAGAGATTTCAATAAACTCATACTTTAAATGGAGTAGAAGGAAAAGGGTAGGGGAGAAAGTCAAGCAACAGAAAAGTGAGCTGACAGTCTCTATACTGGGATCTGTATTGCTTATTTGACAAACCCAAGGGTCCAATATAACAGTGCCTGGCATAGAGAAGTGCCTGCAAAAGGAATGTATTGTACCCTAAGACAACAGAAAATCTGTCCTGTGTAATGGAAGGCACGTAAAACTAGAAAGAATCAATTCAAATAGCCCCATAGAGGGCAAGATGGACTGAGACAACCTGCATGGATATACAAGGGATAAACTTCATGCCAGCTAGCCCAGACAATTTCACTGAGTTATTTTACCAGAGATACAGTCATTGCTAAATAAATTCTTCAATAAAATAAGAATTTAGCAAAAATAATCTAAATTTGTGGTGGCAAGCAGAAGAAGAGGCCTTGACTGGGTTTCTGAGGAGTCAGAAAAACAATTTCTGACGTCTAATCTCTCTTGTTTTCATTCATTCCTTCTTCTAACCTACCAAACTGTAACATAAAAATAGCTCAGATTATACTCTTGGGCAGTTGTTTACATGCATATTTACCAATTCTCCAGTGAGCAGATTTCTGAAGCAGATCACTCACTGCTTAATTTTCTCAGCAAAAGGAACACAGAAATCTATCCACATTGAAAGCACCCATGCTCTTCAGGGGTAAAAGATAAGGGTTGTAATAGTCAAATCAGAAGCAAAATCTGAGGAGATGTAAAATAGTCATCATGTCTATTGATTTTAAGCTGCCTGGAAGTATCTCCTGGGAATGTTTCTCTAGATATTATCTCTGTAATCGTAGTGTTCTCAATTGTAAATTCAACTGCTCTGTAGCAGAGCATTCCTACTGTAAACATATAAAAGTGTTGAACTGATAAATACATTGCTGGAGGAGATCAAATGTCAAAATCATTAGCTGCATCAGGTTCTGAAAGGTAGGACTGTTTTTTTTAAAGATTTTTTTCCATTTCTGACTCCAGTCATTGGCAGTACTAATATGGTGCCTGGTTCTGTTCTCCCACAAGTACCAATTACTGAAGGGAGTGACATCTTGAAGGACTGAGATTCATTGTTAGACAATATCTATTGACAATAGGCTTTTTGTGAAAAATCAGCTTTGGAAAAAAGACATTTAGGAACCTGGACATTTGGGGACAGTGATCTGCATTTACAATCAACCAGATACTCCATCTTCTAAGTGGTTCTTTACCTGCTACTCCCACTGAAAGGCTGTTTCAGAACCATGTTCTGTCATTAGAAATCCTCAAAATTCAAGTACAAAACACAATCATGATCAGTTTCTTCTTAAGCTGATTTACCAAAATATGAGTATTGGTCTAATACCGACACTCAACTGTGACGGACAAAAGACTCTCTAACAATTTAAAGTTAGAAAGTGTATGTTTAATACACACTGCAAAATCACAGGTGATCACAAAGTCTATTTATTGACAAAGGATTCAAACAAATACATATTCATAATAACAGCCCCTCCCATCCCCTGCTTCCCATGGTAATTAGCTGGAATAGCTATCAAGCGTGCATGATTGACTTCTTAAATTAAGTCTGGGGTCCTTTTCGTGGGGAGGGGTCTTAAAAGGAGGAAGTAAGGCGAGTCTTCCCCACCCTAAACTCTTGACCTTTTCTATCAATGACAATACAAATGATTTCTGGGGATTTCTGGGTCCAATTTCTCAAAGAATGGGTTTCTGGTTGGATTGTCTATGTTTTTCGGGTCTGCTCACTAGTTTTGTCTTTTCCCATTGTAAATGCAGCTGAGCAAACATGAAATGACAGACAATCAATTACTTAAGTTTCAGATAACTACTCCCTTCTAACTTCTAACTTTTAATTATTTTTGGCAAGGTAACTAAAATCCTAATTTTCTAAGATTAGTGTTTCAAAGCCATCACTTTTCTTTAGAGGAAATAGCTTTTGCCCCACCTGGTTATGTTTACAATATCAGCCATATCCCCATTTAGTTTTTCTTTTTTTAGACTGATCTAGACAAACTTTGAGCTTGTTTTCTAAGATGCCTCAGGTCTCAGAAAAATCTTTTCCATGCATCTCTTCCAGACTGAATCTCTCTTTTGAAAAAGGGTGGCTGAAATTCTGCATAGTGTTCCCAAAAACATCACTGCCCTTTCCCCAGCATGCCAATGTTTCTTCTCTTGCTGAAACACCTCACACTATCATTTACTGCTTAGAGCTGCTTAGAAAACAGATCTTTAGCCTAAAAGCCTTTTTAACACTGCATTCTGTGACTAAATATAAGTTACTGAGCCACCAGATATAATTTAGGGTACCTCTTTATGGTATGGTATGTTTCAGTCTTAAATGTTAGCATTATTCACTTACCATGTAAAATGGTAATTCACACATGTAAAATGTGTGTGATTTTAAAGGGATGTCTTCTAATTATTAAGTTCTCTGGAGGCACTAGGCATGGATTGGTGGAACTCTGAAAGCACAGACCAGTCTGCACAAAAGAACTTCTATTCTCAGTAAAGATAATCCTACTCTATATTCAGTATGATTTTATTCACACATTCACATTCCCTTACTTAAAATCATCACAGCAGATTTTGGAAAAGGTATGAAATATAAATACAAGCACAGTTGATGTATGCAGTAAATACATCAATATATTTAGAAAAGACCTCTTCCATAGTACATTCCTAGATGACAAAATGAGTCAGTGATTATCTAAAGCTCCCAAACTTGGAGGCTCCAAGGAAGACTGTTGAAAAATGGGGGAAAAGGAAAATTACACTGGCAATAGAGGATTAAGAAGGTAGTTTTTAATACATTACTAATTTATGCAGCAGATACCTTAAGCATCTTAATATTCCAAACTAGGAAAACAAAATATCTTTTCAAATTCAACTCCTCAAGATTGATAAAAATCAGACACAGAAATCTTCTCAACCTGATACTTACTGACAGCTACCCCATAATGTTCTCCACATTGAAACAAAGCTTTAAGTGGGCTCAGAGAGGGCAGCTGGAGTGTTGCAAAGATTGCCTGAAGCAATGCCACAAAAAAAGGGTGGAAAAAAATGGATCTGCTGCTGGGACACTGTAACAAAGCATTTCTGATAGAGAAAAGGTAGGGGGGAAATGATTTGTGATGGCCTAATTACATTAGAAGCAGCTCTTATTCAGCTAGTTGAAGAAAGGAACCTAACCTAAGTGGAGGAAAGAACAGCCCTTAGGTCAATCTGATATTTGTTTTCCTGCATGCAGAAAACCATTCCTCATAAAAACTGTTTCCTGCCTTTATGCAAAAACCCACCATAAAAATAAATGCCTCAGAGAAGCTGCTGTGTATTATGACTGGCAGCATTGGGAAGCCACTGCTAATACTGACCCTTCAGGAGACATATGAAACACACAGGCAGGTACAGCTCCAATGGAAATATCCACAAACAACAGGCATATTTTGGCACCTATATAATGCATTTATGGCTATTGCTTCCCACTGGAAATAACAGAATGCATTTAAATGGTATGCAAGCCATCAGGTGTCACTGAATTATATTGCAAGGATGATCTCTAACCCTTAAAAGAGTGACTGTTTTTATTTTAAAGCAATGGTTTATAAGTTGTAGGACAGTAAAGCTGATGTTTTTCACAATATGCAGATGATCAGCTTCTCAAGGAGACTCAAAATGAAATATTATTAACAATTTATGATTATTTCCATGCAGATACTGAATGGCTAATTCCTATCATATTTTTATGCAGTTTCAGGAGGGAGTGTTTCTGCACCTGTTTCTCTTTTTCCCCTGCAAATCTAATAATCAGTAACCTTGTACTCAGCCAGCTACTAAATTTCAGATCTATTAGGATATTTCATGCATTTAAAGACTGACAAAATGCCAAGTCATATAGCCACACCATAATACCACAGTGATACCAAGAAAAGTGATCACCAAACATGCAAAGCTTCATAATCCTGGATTTTGTTGCAATAACCCACTAGATTAAAGTCAATATTGGATATTCATATACAAGCTATTGTACCTCATTAATGCAATAAAGCAAAAGTTTGTAAAAATGTGAGCTGTTTCCACAGATACTTTTAAGAGCTTAAACCTATTGTTAATTAGAAATTGATGGAAAACTGATTAGCTTATGTTATCATACAGAGAGTAAGTCATTTTAGGATTTTGAGTACAGAAAGTTCATTTATTCATTAGTCATAGATCCCTATATTTTGTTCATACACCTCAATTGAAGTGACTGCTTTGGGTCTGAAATAAATATAATTTATATTTTGGCAACACAATTATTTGAAGGCATCAACAAACAAAATTAAACATTGCAAATAGTTCCAATTCTACCACAACTGCTCTGTCAACCCGCCTAATAGAGTAATAATTATTCATTAACATATTTACAGCCTAAGCATGCAGTTTAAAGTCTTTATGCACCATTTTCCTCATCTATTTCCTGAAAATAATGGATTTAATGTATGTACATACATACACATACAGGTGTGCATGCATATTCACACACATTTACTTTAGAAAAAGCCACCCACGTGGTTTGACAAATATGGGTGGGTAAATAGGAAGGTAAGGGAGATGTGATGACCCAGCAGCATTAATGATCACTGAGATCACCCACAGTTTTCTACTGGCAGATTTCTTAATGCTTTGCAAAATTTTGGCTGTATCAATGGGAATGTTGTATGCCACATTTCTGTGTTAAAGTGCCACAGCTATTTCAGAAAATATAACTAGGGGAAAAAAAAAAGTGTGTTTATTCACAGTAAAAAAAAGTAGCCAGTTACTTTCTTCATTAAGAAGACCTCAACCAGCCTGCTTTGTAGCTGGTACCTAAAATATTCCAAGGAGCTTTCCAGAGTGTCAGGAATTTGTGTTATAATTAACATAGGCTTGCCAAGTTGCTGAAAAGGGAAACCTCAATCCATCCCAGCCCCTCTCATCTGATGTCAGTGCCTGAAGAGGGATCACATGAGGAATAAAGAAGACACTATTTATTTAATAAAGAAGACACTGTTTAATAAAGAAGACACTATTTCCCATTTTGCCATGGACATGGGCAGCGGGATCCTGTGCACTCTCAGCAGGTTTGCTGGCAGCACCAAGCACTCCTGGGGGAAGGGATGCCATCCAGAGGGACCTGGACAGGCTCAGAGGTGGGAGCTATGCCCTCACTTCATGAGGTACAACAGGCCAAGAGCAAGGTCCTGCGTGTGGGTGAGGGCAATCCCAAACACAAACACAGGCTGGGCAGGGAATGGATGGAGAGCAGCCCTGAGGAGAAGGACCTGGAGGAATTCCAGTTCCTAAAGGAGGCTTACAGGAGAGCTGGAGAGGAGCATTTGAGAAGGGCACATAGTGATGGACAAGGAAGAAAGGCTTTAAACTGGAAAAGCATAAATTTAGATAAAATACTAGGAATAAATTCTTTGCAGTGAGGGTGGTGAGGCTCAGCATGTCCAAAGGAGTTATGGATTTCTCATCCCTGGAATTACTCAAGACCAGGCAGGATGGGCCTTTGAGCAGCCTTGTCTAGTGGAAGGTGTCCCAGACCATGGCAGGGGAGTTGAAACTAGATGGTCCCTTCCAACCAAAACCGTTCTGTAGTTCTATGATTTTTAGAAACTTTCAAAGTTGTGCACCTCAAAAGCATTAGTTTAACTAATCTAAACTAGATCTCATATAGGTTCAAACTCAGTCAAGTGTTCTTGATCCTAGAGTTTCAAGACTAAGACTTCCTCCCTGACTCTTAGTGAAGGTATTTAGTGTCTGGCTTCCCAAGAGAGCACAGGGAAGTGGTCTCTTTCCAGGAGAAGCAGGTGATGCACCAAGAGGAGCCAGTGGCCATACAAGAAACATCTAATCTGGGGACTGAACTGATGGACAAAGCTAGAGATGAAGAGAAGCCATAGCAGGAGCTTTCTAGAAGAGTGAGGCAAAAAAAAAGGACAAGAAATAGGACAAGTGAACAAAAAGTAGGGATTTTTCCTGGTCAGAAAGTTACAGAGAGGTATGGAAACCAGCAGGCCTTTTTCAGAGAAGCACCCTCTCCTAAAATATGTCAAATTGAGCTAGCAGAGCAACATCTCTGTATTCCTGTACTGTCATAAAATAGGTATTAACTTCACGGATTACAGGTGTCCTCCTTCATGGACATTCCCAGCCTCATTACCTTCTCTCACACTCCGCTGGCATCTGTGTCTGCACTACAGAGCTATTGGCCCAGTCCCAGCAAAATATCTCAACTGCTGGGATACAGGCTCCCATAGGACCCTGCTTTACACTGGGGAGTTATATTTAAAATATTCATTAGGATACATGCTTGCAGTCCCTGCAGCAGTTTTACACTGTTTAATGCTGTGGTCATGGATAGTTCTGGTAACTCCAGGAATAGAACTACCACCCCCTCACAGAAAATGGATGGTTTGACATTTTTATTAGCTTCACCCTTTGTTCTATGGAGATGACAGCCAGTTACCTACACTGGCATGACTGGTAGGAAAGTAGGTAGAAGGAGAGCACAGCTGACAGCATCTTGCCAGTCTGTGATGCTGAATTAGCATCGGTGCCACGTGCCACGGGATGTAGAGGTAGAGTCGTGACAGTGTGTTCTGAGGTGTCCCTGTGGTTCTCCCATTGCTCTGTCAATGTTTCATCTCAGGTTATTAGTATGGATAAAATCATGCCCTTAAAACAGCTTCATGGTGTTAATAGAAGCAAAAATAGCAGTTCTTGTGCTTAAGTGTTCATAGCGGGGTAAAATAGGGCTAAATTGGGCAAGTACAGAAATCATAATAGCACAACCCAGTTTAAGGGTGACTTTCAAATCCCCTTCATGTCTTAAAAATCACTGACTTTAAGCTAAAATTTAGACCAGGATACATTCCTTCCTGCTTTACAGAAAATCCTTCTCCCTTTAACAGGTGTAATCTTTGGGGAGACTTTTGCTTAAAGACTGCTTAAATCCACTCACTAACTCTTCCACTCAGAAGTGGAGCAAGCACAAAATTGCCAACTTCTGAAAATACATTTCAGAAAAATCTTTCAGGTTTGCATTTGAAATGTGTAAAATAGCCATGTGGATTCTCCTGCTGTGGGTTGACCCTGGCTGGACACCAGGTGCCCACCAAAGCACTGTCACTTCCCCTCTCAACTGGAGGGGAGAGAGAATATTCTGAAAGGCTCATGTGCTGAGAGATCCAATCACAACTATCACACACCAATTGCCATCAGGAGCCAAACAGACCCTTTTTGGGGAAAGCAGTTTATCACCAATAAAATCAGAGTAGAATAATGAGAAAATAAAATCTAAGTCTTGAAACACCTTCCCACCACGCCTCCCTCCTTCACTCTCATCTATCTTCTCCCCTCAGGTGTCACAGGAGGATGGGAATGGGGGCTGTGGTCAGTCCATCACCCAGTGGGAGGATTGCCCACACTCCCTGCTCCAGTGTGGAGTCCCTCCCTTGGGAGAGCAGGGGCACAGCTCCCTCACCATTACACCTCACCATTACAGCTCCCTCACCATTACACCTCACCATTACAGCTCCCTTGGGCTGCACCTGGGCTGCCCAAGCTCCAGCTCCTGGGGCACCTCCTGCCCTCCTGCTGCACTGACCTTGGCATCAGTGGAATGGCTTCTCTCAGTTTCTCACTCCTCTCTTCAGCTGCAGTGTCAGAGAGAACCGAAAAAAAATTTATTCACCGCCTATAGAATATGGAGAGGGGATTATAAGGGACATTCCATTTATTTTCCTTATCAAATTATTTCTTAAATATGCATAGCAGTCTGTATGTGTCTATTCCAGGCACAGTGGATCAATGACCTTCTACCAAAACTGATGAACAGTTAGCTGTTCTTCTCTAGACAGTGTTGGTCATGTTTCACTGAGAAATCCATGTCTTTTTTTTTTTCAAATTCTCTCTATGTCTGTAAGTATCCTCTGTGATTATTGCCAGATGAGCCACAGACAATATTTGAAGTAACATACTGCATATTCTAGGACAAGACAAGGAAACACAGACTATTAAAACAGTGTGTCCAAATTCCAACCTCACTTGACGCTGGAGTCAGTCTCAATCACATCAGTGAAATATAAGCAAAGCTCTGGAGAAAGAAGAGAAAAATGAGTTACTTTATCATGCCTTGGCATAATAAAAAGTTGTTTTAAATTTTGATAATCTGAAAAACTTTATCATCAGGTTGCTCGAGACTGATATTTTTCCTATAGTAAACTACTAATTCTCTGGAGTGACTATACAATACTTTTTTAAATAGGTTTCTTATTTGCAATGCTTAAAAATTTCTTACAACTGTTGTTTCAGAAAGGAAACAACACAGTAACAGAACAGGGAGCTTTTCCCATTTTGTTTCCTTTAAAATTTGCAGTTGCTTTAGACCAAAATGTTTGTCTGTTTTGCTGATTTCTTATTTGTCAATGCTAAAACAATATCTCTAGTAAACTGCAGAGGCAAACAAATTAATTTTTGTGGTTTAATATCGAGCAAATAGATCTTACCATTACTAATTTTTTTTTTACCTTGCTTATGAGAATAGGATTAGACTGACTACAAGTGACACTGATTATGTGAGACAGGATGTTATTAAATCCCTTTGGGGAGCTTTTGAAAGATCCACCACATTTAGAGCAGAGAGCTTTTCTCTGTCTTAGCTCATTTGTGGAGCAATTAAATGTGACTTACTACAAAAACATTGTCAGGAAAAACACTGAACAAACAGCTAAAGTGGAATTTACACCACTCCCATCTCTGTCAAAACATCTCACAACCTCACAGCCTTGTACTATTCTGTCAAGGTTACCTATAGCAAAGCCACTTGCTAAATATCAGTGAAAGGTAGAGATAAAGATTACATGGAGGAGAACTTGTAATGGATATGAAGGCAGCAGAGATTTCTCATTGCTCAAATGGCTTCTTTGCACCAGGAGCCCACATTTAATTTTGCAGGCTTGAAAAGCCTAATGTTTTCATTTAAGCCATCTCAGGATTTTCAAGTTTTGTTATTTCATTAGAACACTCCTATAGAGGGGTTTCTTAGTGAAGTGCAGAGAAATATGCAAAATGAACTGACCAGAAAAAGCTCTGCTCATTCTGGAAAAACCTGTGGCTAAATTTCCTGTTTTGTTTGGTCGGGGTTTTTTTCCAAAATCAAGATTGCTCAGGTGATTTTTAGGAGTAGTTTACACTTTTGTATCTAAAAGTATGCAAAAACAAAATGGAGAGCCAGGTAAAGACCAGTGCCATAGCTGTGTTTCTACGACTGACTGCTTTCCTGAGAATGAAAATGGACAGTGAAGTGCTACAGAACTGTGTGCATTAAATATGTACATATGTACATATATACACATATGTACATATATACATATGTAAATATTTAATACATGTTGACTATGACATTTGCCATTTGAGAACATCAAAAAAAAGTTAAAAATGCATAATCCAAAGTAATACTGACAGTTCACGGAAGAGCCAACAGCACCAAGGTGTTACACTGAAAAGATTTATTCTCACCCCCAGTTTGATATCAAAGTTGATATTGCTGCAAATTCATGTGATGACAACACTAAATTCTTGGGCTCTCACATTTTTAATGTCTTCCTTATGTGTCTTCACATACTAAATCCAAATCCAGTATGGAAGAAATTAAAAGATACTAAAATGTTTTTTCCTTAGGTACAACTCAGTGGTATTAACTGAAGTATCATGCTGGAATTCACTTGCAGCTTTTCCTCAGGGTGTCTCAAAAACCATCATCTTGCTGCCAATAGTCTTTCACATAAAGCCAAACCCAGGGCAGACTTAGAGCAGTGACAAGAGCCTCAGTAGGGTTATCCTTTCCCATAAACACTAAGATTCTCTGCTGCTCTCTGTAGCACTCCTGAAATATGCCATGTATGTAAAGATGTGCTCATGGCCCACAAGGTTTCTACTCTGCAGTAACCACTGGTAATTGATGGTGAATACTGGAGGGTAGGATTTTCTGCATGTGCAGTGATCACTGACCACAGGGAAAGTTGATGCAAAGATTCTGTTTCATAAATATGGATATGCTTGCTTGAGGAAAACCTGATATTTTTATTGAGTTTGTCCTTCCAGGAATGTTGTGTTGTATTTCTGATATTGCAAAAGAATAAAGCAATATTTTATGAGTGTTCTGCATGGCCAGATATTGTAGTCCTTACTCAGAATTTACTCAGGAAAAACCACCTTTGACTTCAGTGAGGATTTGCTTGGCTAAGGACTGCACAGACTGTTTTGAATCTTACCAGCATTGCTTGATGCTAATGTTGGGCAACAGTTCTCATTGCTAATTTGCCTGCCTCGTCCTTCTCCTGGGCACAGGATCTGCTTTTGCTGTGTGTTATTCATAGCTTCTATTGCTAGTTCAGATTGCTTCTCTTGGTGCTTTTCTTTCCCAGCAAACATTTTGCAGCTATTGTTCTGCTGCTGGTAGATGAGCACAGAACCTGGTATACAGGACTTGAACCTCAGCCCAGATTCAATTAACACTGTTAAACATGTTCTCACTATGGTGCTCAGAAGGAATTTTGATGACCCTCTTTCAACGAAGCATAAATTTGTTTAAGCTGATGTTTTTAGAATGCAAAAATATAAAGGCTTAATTCACAAATCTTAAGACCAAGTGCTTCTGCAGTAAAATAGATGGAGAGGCACCCATTTAGAGCCATCACAAGGTCAATTGTAAATGCTTATTCTGCCCTACAAAAGTCAGACAAGAAAGTTACTAAATATGTGTGCTGTAGCATCACTGTTTTGTAGTTTTTATACTGCTTTAAAGTAAGATATCCTGAATAATAATTAGTACCAAATTATGCCATAACCTTCTAATATGAAGCCAATCTAGCCAGGTTATCACTCGTACGTGTTGTGAGCCACACCTAGCCATGGTTTATCCTCTATTCATGCTACAGGGTACGAAATTCCTGGGTGCCAACCTGCCTATGGCAACCTAGAATTCTCCAGGGCAGGCTCGCAAAATCTTCACCTACTCTCTGGGACAGGTAACTAATAAGTGATGTTTCGTGAAGTTATGCCTTCTTTCTAACTTTCTGTTGTCCATAAAAATGTTTCATTTCTTCATGTTAGTCTGTGGTCTCTCATTGTTCAGTTGCACTGTGTTTTCTGGGCTAGGGCAATAGCAGCAGATCTGGTTGTTACAGTTCTCTAGATGCTTGCCTCAGCCAAGCCTGTAATAATTGTAATTAACATGCATATAAACTGAAAGATGTTTAAGAAGCTGCAAAATCCACAGCTGCCTACTACCAGTTAATCTCTTTTTCTGATGGAGTATTTGGCAATACAGGTGCATTACATTTCACTGTTGGTACCACAGTTACCTGGGCAATTCACCCACCTTCCTTAATTGCTGGTGTGTATATATTCTGTTTCCTTTATCAGGTTTACATTAATCTTGAGCTCCCTGAACTAAGGATTTTTCAATGCTATAGGTACAGAATATTGAAAGGGTGGGGGAATTATGACTGATTCTGGTTTATATTTCTGTGCAGCATGTAGTGTAAGTTTAAGTAATGACTCAGTTTTTCATATTTTGCATAAATTCTCTTCTACTTTTCTCCTGAATTCACTGTCTATTCTTTTTTGCTTGACTTTTTTTCAATGACAGGTATGTAGAAGAAATGTCATTCACTAATCCTATACCTTTCAAAGACATATATTGTCATATATTTAAAAGTAAGAAAACAATTAGGTTAAAAAATAGAGACTAAGCTTCAGATTAGTTCCTGCAGTCTATTGATATTCTCTGAATAAGAGATAATAATGTGTGAGAAATTTTATCTTAAGAGTGCTGATAGTGTGAGAAAGACATAAGTGAGATTCTTTTTGATTTTTTTTTCACACGGTCTACACTCTGTGGAGGGAAAAAAAAACCCCAGCAATCTTGGAAAAGTGATTTGAATTCCTGCTTTTCAGTCCCTTGGGATTCTGCAGGTACATTTTACTCTTACCTGGATTTGGAAGATCTTGATGAAAAAATAGCTTTGCTCTACTGCTTGTTCTTGCTAAAATCAAGAGATGATCAGTGAAGTGAAACATAATTCAGGCATATAAAACTCTTTTACAAAATGCTTGACCCTAATTCCAACTTGGTTGAACATTTGGAAGTCCTTTAAAATCAGAACAAATTCACACATCCATGGTCTAACCACTGAGTTTGGTCTTACATTCTGTTTTAAAATTGATGTCCACATGGAATTTCTGAGTCTCGGGATGATACTTAGTTGCCTTTCTATAGGGCTCCCTAGAAGTTTGTTTGTTTGTTTTTCCTACCACCACTGTCTACTTGTAGTTGTTACTTATGAAATAAAAAAGCTTACTCTTTTAGAAGAAAATACTACCATTTATCTCCAAGTGTACTACAATTTAAAATGCATAAATCCAAGATTTTAGCTCAGCCTTTTCAGCCATTTAATAAAAAATAAACAGTAATTGAAAGATAATTTTCATTTTCCTACCTGCTCTTTGAAAAGCTCACTAGGATCCAAAGGTTTAGAGAAATTTTGGTACTTCCTGAAAGCTGGCTTGTTGCTTTCCTGTTGAGTAATTCAGATCTTAATCTCACTGTTTCAACATATCTAGACTGTAAAACAATATATGTAAACTTGATTTCTAGTTATATTGAAAAACACCATCTTGCTGAAGGAACTAATAAAAAACCCAAATGTTTGTTTGGTAAAATGAAAAATAGTGAGTATGACAAGTGTCAGCATTCACAAAATGAGGATAGGCTCTATTTCATCCAGCCTGATGCACCTTAACCTTTAAAAGAAAATGAGAAAGCAGTAACAGTATCAGCAAGAGAGTTGTAGTAAAACCTGAGTTTTGATTAACCCAGAATGCTGAAGTAGTTCAGTTATAATGCAAAAATGGCCTGTGTTTATGTAACCCACATCTCAAGGCAAAAGAGGAATTCCTGGGGAAGTCTGGGGTAGGGAATCTGTCCCTCGCTCTGTGCAGGTCCTTGGGTGCCACAACCACAGGGGAGGTGGAATCCAAGGGCCCTTGGATTCCCTCTGAAGGAGCACAGGGTGCATTGCTTTTCACAGCAACACTGGGAGCAGCTTTTTGGATGAACACCTGCTGCCTGACTTGGTCCCTCCAAATTTGCAGAGAGCTCCTTTGTTTGCTGGCTCACTCCAAAAATTACCCAAGAGCCAGTGTCAAGGTGCAGGACTGATAAAAGAGTTTGGAAGAATGCAGTCATGTTCTCTCTCCTTTCCCATACAGCCACGAAAAAAAAAAAAAAAGGTGGCAAAACAGAGTTTTACACTGAAAAGCCAGTGCAACCACAGGAGCAGGATAAAATACTGAACTAATAAATTATGACATTCAGCTGGGAGGAAAGTTGTGTGAAATGATGGCACAACATGCTGAGCTGTGGGGAACATGCTAGAGGTGAACTCATTTATACTCTTGCAGAGTAGACTTCCCAGTTAACAAGTCCCAAAATAGTGTGCTGCAGTGTATAAAACAAGGTAGGACTTGAAATAATTAGCCACAGATGACAGATGGCAACTCCTTTCTCTTTTTTTCCTTCTTTTCTTTTGCTGTAATATCAAGCTGATCAAAGAGCTTAGGATCATTTGTTATTGTAGGAAAACTAAAAATATCTTGAAATATTCAGGCAAAATAAGTTCATTCAGGTACGAGCCAGTAGCTCTCATTGCTCCTGTTCAACACCTTATACAAGAGTCTGTGTAGTAATAATTTTCCTCATAATCTCAATTACATGTGCACAGCTAAGAATTGGGGTGTGCCCTAGTTTAGGAGTATTATTTAATCAACTGACTAAATCAAACTGTTATTTAATGTAACTGTTTCCTTTTGTTGCCAAACCAATGATCTATTCTACTGTCAGAAAGCCTTCCAGAAAGTGCCCAGAGCTCTCCTCTCTGGCAGGTCACTTGAGCAATGTCACACAGCTGTGTGAGAGGGGAGCAAGTGCTGGAGAGCAGAGCCTGCAGCAGAGCTGACTGCATGACCTCTGCAGGTGGCTGAAGGGGCAGTGCTGTGTCTCACTCCAGGCAAGAGCAGCATTTTTCCCGGGCTCTTTAGCAGTAATATCTGGCAAGCAGGGGCACCTTTTAAAAGGCAAACACCTGTGGATTCAAGTTAGAGATACAGCAGGAGTTCCTGTCTTGCATGACTTCTGTCACAACAGAGATCAGAACACAAGTGTAACTGATATTAAGGAAATTCAGTAGTTTGCTCAAATATACACTGCTTACAAAGGAAAAAAGCAGTGGCATTTGCTGTTCCTCCCCTACCCCAGTCCCAGTAGTAATTCTGCCTGACCGGTTCATGAGCCAGAAGAGTATATTTGATTTTTTCGCCTGCTTAGTATAACCTTTCCAATGGAAGTGCTAAGCCAACCCACCTAAATGAGTCCCTTGAGCAAGTCAAAGATGAATTTCAAATCAGAGGAAAGAGAAAAGGATTGGGAAAGGAAAGAAATAGTTAAGATGAGAACAGAGATTATAACCTCTCTCCATTAACCTATGTCTGGATGTTTTATACCAAATAAAATGGGAACAAAATTCTATCCCTAGTGCTAAAGCACATTTCTCCAGTATTCCCCTACCACACTTCCAACTTCAGTCCTTTAATAGAAAGAGTAAGATCAATTTCAGATTGCTTCTGGGCAATGGGCTTCACCCATTCTCATTACATTCCTATTACACATAAACTGCAGAATTCAGGAGGAACCACACTTCTGTTCCAGCACAGCTTGATCCAGATGAATCAGGGAAATAAACAGTTGAAAACAAAAGTGAGAAAGGTTTAATAACACAATTAAAATATAACTTTATAAGCTTGTGAGCTGATGTGGCAGGCTGCTCTCAGTAATTTCCAGAGGGAGTGCTTATCCGTGACTACAAACCTAAGCAGTCTAGAAGCTGGCCACTCAAAGCTGCAAGGAGAGCTACTGCTAATCTAAGGAGAGCCTGCTTAATCACCTGGAGAACTCTCTTTAGCTTTCTAATCACAAATTGAAGTCTACCTCTAATTTTGCTTCCTCAATTTTTCAATACCTTACTATTTTTTTCCCCTTTCTTATCACCTCTTGGTAGTTTGGACTCCCTGGTGAGATGCAATGCAGATGGGTGGCATTCTGGCAGACATTAAACAGCAGACAACAACTGCCCAACAACTTCAAATAACTTGCTGTCTGAGGCACCCCTCCCCTGCCACCAGTGGCCTGTGTAGCATCATATTTGTTGCAGTCATTCTTTGCTGCTGGTTTTCTTACCCTTTCAAACCCTGCAGCTTTACACTGTAACTCACCATTTCTGCTAGCCAAATATTTTATGCAAACCTACCAGCCTCTGGGAAGCCAGGAAACAGCAGCTCTTACAGGGTGAACCTTCTTCCAGAGTCATGTGGGCAGCAGGGTCTGGACAGAAAGTGAAGATCCCTCACTCCCTAGGAAGGGTCAGGGTCATTATGACTCTGCTCTCTTGGACAAATGCTATCTGAAGTTTGCCACACCAGAAGTTTCCTCCCTTCTCTCCCAGTTCAAACAGCTGATTCATTTCAGATGTGTTTCCAACCACTAGGCAAAGTTTGAACAATGCAGAAAATACGAAGCCGGGCATGAACATGAACAGAGTCCTTCATTATGGTAAGAAAATAAACATGTCCTTCCTGCTTCTAGAGAATGAGCCAGAAAGCATGTATTCCTCCTGGAATCACACACTGGTTTTCTTCTCTTGGGACCATATTTTCCAGCTCTCCATCCCTTCATTTTCTAGCAATACAGAGAAACAAATTATTAACACAGTCCTTATTCAAACTTCTGTAGAATCACTTACAGAGCCTAAAGGTTTGCTTTAAGCCTCTGCTACTAAGAGTCTACCTGCCAGAGCTGAAAACAATTAGTTCCCACTTTAAGGAGAGCTTAACAGAGGCACTAGGAGGCAGCTTAGAAGAAGGCAAAAGTCTTCAACTTCTATCAACTTCTGCTGCTTCCACTCTTTCCCTCTGCTGTAGTCACATTGGATTTGGGCACAAGACTGATGTTTTGCTGTGCACTGCATTCATTTCTCACATACACAGGTATTTACCTCAAGTGTGTCATAAGCAAAAATGGTCATCTCATTAATAGGAGACAGAAACACATTTGGAAGACTCCAGTTCCAAACCAAGTTAGCAGAAGTATTAAATCAGTCCTCAGAGAGCTGGCTCAGCCCTTGAGTCTCTGCTCAGCCCTTGCACCAAGCAGTGACAGGGCACATCCTGGTTTGTAACTCCACATTCCTTCTTCTCCCCCAGGTGCTCTGTGCCCTTGCTTTGTGCTCTGCACATTAACACACTCCCTGGTCACAGGTCTGCATTCTCACAGCTCATGTTCATTTGTCCTTTGTATTTTTCTGTACACAGGGGGAATCAAAATTGTCTGCTGAAGAAACACCATTTAAAATCATCACCTGCTGAAGAAATTTATTTTAAAATAATCAAAACACCTTTGGTGTCTCTTTCTAAAGCTGGAGTTGTATTCATGATTTTTCTATTCAGTCCATTCAGAGCCTTAGGTTATGGATAGCACCTTTAAAGGAAAACTTGTATGTCTTTATTATGAGTACATTTTAAAAATCTTGTCACGTTTCACTCACAATAATGGCATTCACTTAAGACAACTCAGTGCTGACAGATGGTCCTCTAAGGGTTTTTTGCATGTCAACACGTAACTGAATTTTCATATCTTAATCACCTCATACTGCAGTTAATACTGAATGCTCTTGTTGGATAGATGTGTCTGTGGGCTTCTGATATTTGTTACAGAAGTCACCCTTCTACAATGAAAGACTGTCAGGTTATTATAACCCAAACATAATTCAGTTTTATTTTTAAGAGAGATCACTCTTTTCTACCTCATATGAATAAGGCCAGTACAGTTTAGACACATTTACCATATGATATATCTTGTCAGGTCTGAATTTTTAATTGTGTGAATTATGAAAGTGTGAAGTACTCATGTCCAAAGTAAAGAACCTTTTCTACCTTCCAAGATCCAGAATGATGTATCTGTTTTAAAGTAGCTGTATGAACTCTACAGGTGCCTCTAATAGGCTGTCATGCTAAGGATCTATCCCACAGCTCTTGGCACTTTAACTGCTAAACATCTCTTCTTTCCCCACCTCCCTTCCAAATGGCTCTCTTTAATTTTTCTGATAAAGGATCCCTTTTCTCTGGTTTAAATTCTGCCAGAATGCCTGGAACCTAAGAAAAGGACTCAGTTACTTGTTTTATGTGTCCATCAGTCATTTGGAAACTATCTGAGCTCCAGATTTGGATCACCCACACATTTGTTCTGGAACATATGTACAGACCTTCTTTCTCATAATCCAAACCCAGCATCAGGTTGTTTATTTTGAAAACAAGCACTATAAAGAAAATTCAAATCGTTTAATACTTGCAAAAAAACTCCTTCGAAAGCTATCTGTCTAAATATATTTGTATATATATCTTTACAGGAAAGAGAGATCTGCATGCAATTAAACAGGCAAACTGTTCATACTCCAAAGTTTCAAATATAAGAAACTTTTTCGGAAGTAATGGACAAATTTGGTGGAAGTGCTGTAATGAAAAAAATCCTGACAGACCTTGGTAAAAATTTAAAAAAATAAAAATAGGTAAGCTGAACAAAGTCTGTGTGAGCCTGAATTTATAGGAAAATACCTATTGCAGAACTTGGATACACATTTGCATAAGCAAATTTCTTTTAAGTATGAATGAAGCAGCTGAATAAAGAGTGCAAGAGCATTGGGATTTGTAGGCTTGACTCTGGGTCTGAGCCACAGCATGTAATCTTTTTCCCCAATAAAATTTGTAATTTCAAGTCTGTAGTTGGATTCTCAGTCTGTGGATCTTGACTTTGTAATTTGATCCCATCCCCCTCCTAATCAATAAAGCAAGAGCAAGGTTAGACACAAAAACAGCAGATAAGGAAAATAGTTTTGGCATTAACCTTTTGAAATGGTGACCCTGAGCATGTAGCACATAATCAAAACTTGATTAACATAGAAATCCAATTACTGCTTCATTAAAAATCTTTCATTAATCTAGAAAACACTTGTAAAATGCTTTGACTTCATTTCTCAACAACTACAACTTGAAAAAATGTTGTTGAGGGGTCAGATTCAATGTCAGTACTGTCATCCCAATGCTTTTCCTCCTAAGCTGGGGTTTGGATGCCTTTCTTGCAGCATGCAGACCCATCCAGAGTCATGTCCAGCAAAAATATGCTGGAGTAAAAAATCCTGGGTAATCCAGACTACCAGATGTGATAGGGCTGCTGGAGCCAACATTCCTTGGTAGTTTCAAAAGCTGGCAATGCAGTCCAGCTCCACTGAGCAGAAATGCAGTAGCACTGAGTACCTACTGACATCTCTGCCCGCTGTGAACATCCCCAGAGATCTCTCTTCCCATCTTGCTGCTCCCTGGGGTGTGAGCTGCAGTCAGGAAGGTATTTCCCAGAGCCTTGCTTCTTGCCTGGCTGATTGATACTCATCTCTGTGATGATCAGCTGCATGCAAAAATCAGAAACAAAACCAGGGGTGTGGATGGCTGCTTTTTTTGAGCCAAACAGCCGCTTTCTTTGCAGAGATCCACAGCAGACATACAGTGTTGGGAAAGTACTTCCAGGAAAGCAAGGGCACAAAGCTGCCTCAAACTCTCTGGCTCCCTGCCATGTCTGTCATCTGTGGCCCAAGCTGGCATGGCTTGACTGGGAGCACAGGCTCTCCCTTGGCCCTTCCCAGAGACCCTCTCCTGATCTTTATACTCTTTCCCAATGCCTCTATAGGGTTGATGGTTATTGACTTTTTCTAGGCAAAACCCCACAGGTTAAAGAAGAAAACATTATTTTTGAAATTCTGCTCAGAAGACATTTTTAAAATTTTCCTCAGTGCTCCCAGACTCCTGATCCCATGAAGTTTTTTTTAGAATGTGACACATCGCAGACATGAAGCAGATCTGATAAACACTTTGAAGCGTTTAGTGGTTCATTTTTGTGGGCCCCCACGCCATCTAAGCAAACAAGAAAGGAAATACTATTACCTCATGCCATACACACAGAAGTGAGTCAGGAAGAGGGGGAGTTATCTGATGAGATGTGATTGTCTGCGTCTGAGATACTTGACCAGATTCCCTTTGTAATTAACGGAAGTGGATACTTCCAGATTTGCGTCAACTCATCTAAAAGTAGGCTTCTAAAATAGGTCAGATTAATTTCATCCTGGTAGTGCCTGCTCTTGACTAAGAACAGGAGTCAGAACTGACCAGCAGTAGGCAAGCTCAGTCTTGCCTTAACTCTCTTGAGTGGTAAAACCTTTGTCAAAGCTGTGCTCAAAACTCAGAGATCCACAACCCAGTCCAGGTTAGTTGCTTCTTACACGTTATTTCTTCCAAGAAAAGCTTGTTACCTACAAAATGCAATTAGTTCTACTTAGGATTTCACAGCTGCATTAAAACTTCTGTTTCACTGCCCAGAAAAGAGAACCTTCAATATGGGTGTTTTTCAGTATATTTGGCATGAGCATCTATCTTGCCTTTGTTTCACATTCCTTTCACTGTCGATTTCCCTCCTAATACCATTAATCAATTCTTTTTCACTCACTTCAGCAGCAGTGTGAAGGAATGTAATCAGCCCATTCAGAGAGAATTCCCCTAGTTAAAAAAAAAAAAAAAAAAGGGTTTGCTCTGGTTTTAAACAACATTGCAGAACATCTCTGGCCAGAGCCCTGGGGGGCAGGCAGGTGTGGGAAATGCTGCTGAAGCAGTTTGAGGAGTGAGGTGGAGATGTGGAGTTGCTGGAATGCTCCACTAATGGAGCAGATCCACAGACATCAACTCAAGGAATAGAGGTTCAGGAGCACCCTCTTTGTGGAAGTAGAAGGCTCCAGAAATCCTCTGGCCCCCAGGCAACTGAGCATCCTCAACTTTGCATGCCAGCACTCCTTTGTCTTCAGCCCATCTGCCAGGCAGATGAGCTGGCAGAAGATCAGACAGGTACAATGAAAACCTGCTTGTTTTCCAGCACACCTTCCTCAGAATAGGCTCTTATCATGTGGCATCTCAGCTTTGTCTGAAATCCAGTGGGAATATGCTCACCTGGAGCTTCTCCAGCCAGCACCACAGCTTAACCCTGACTAACAGCTGTGGGCTGAGATAATGTTTGTGGGCACACATTTCTGTGCAAATATATGTTTCATCTATTTTATACATTTTATGAATATAAACAGAGCTAATCAAAAATAATTTGGAGAGTTTAAAGACCTGTTTTTAATAACTTTGAAAGTAGCTTCCCTTGAGAGGTTTTTTTTCACCAGTCTAAATATTTAATATTGTATTTACTGTCCTTGTTGTTAAAGAAATATTTTAATGAAGCAAAGTGGGTAATGACTTGCAGGCCTCTAATTGTCATAGGAGCAGAACATTAGAGAACATTAAAATATATAGGCAACCCCTTATGCTAAAGGTGGAATAATCTATAGGGCTTTTGAGCCTACCCTGTAATTCCACACTCCTTGAAGCTGTCAGAGTTTCAGGAAGACCATAGAAGATCTTTTCTAAGACACAGCACTATCAGATTGCTAAGACGTAACATTACCAGAATACTTTTTATTTGCAAATAAGTCCTGTCCTTTCTCCTGGCTGCACTTTTTTCCATTTAATTATTTCCTTAGTTTTACATATATATAAAACTAAAGAACCATGAGGACCAACTATCCATAGAACATAAATTATTGATCAAAACATAGTGATTTAGTAGCACTGAAAACTGTGCAATTAACTTTTCTAATTAACTGGTATGTGACAAGCAGAAACAAAATGCAGCTAATTTATGGAGTTGGTTGGTTGAAGAAAAGGGAAGATGCAAAATGGCTGGCTTTGTGACTACACGTTTTGACTTTTTATCTTTTCCCTCTTTTCGACTCTGATTAAATTACCACTATCAAATTTATAGTGGTACAGAACAAAATTAAGCCCTCCTCATGAAAACCTCAGATTTCTAGAACAAAAAAACAACATAGTATAAGGAATGAGAATCCAAGCATGTCATTTTATGATAACACTGGAAGATAATGGTAAAGGGAAAGTTTCCAGAGAAAGAACATCTGTTTCATGAGATATGGGGGGGAAAGAAAATCCACCAAAACAGACAAAGAAAATTCTCATTAAATACCTTAGATTAGTACAAAACAAAAATTGAGATTCTCATCCTGTTATTAGAGATGCAGAATTTGATACATTGCATCCTCTTATTCTTTCTGCTGTTTCAGTCACTTTGCCTTTGCTTCTTAGATGCTTGTTCGTATAGAACCAAAATCAAGAGAAAAGAACAGGGTTTACCTCAAACCAGTAATGTATCTAGATAAGGGCTCAAATCATGCAGAAATCAAAGCCATCTTGGGAATCCTGGGAAATCTGCTCTCAGTGTTACAGCTATTTGTACCCATTCAATGGTTACAATCTAAGATCTGGGGAAATTTCCCTGTTGTGCCATTCACAAGCGTAAGTTGTGCCATTGCTTAAAGTGTGCTATCTTTCCAGAACTTGCTTGACTCAAGATGGATATTAAAGCAGATGGTTTAACACTTTCCCAGCTGGGTTTTTTTTCTCTCTCTCTTTCTTTTTTCTTCCATAAAAGTGACTGTAAGTTTTTTTTGCCACTCAGCATATTTGTGTCAGAACATAATTTCCTCCTAAAATTCTTGCCTTTCCATTTAATAACTTGTATTTTAATAAGGATTCACTGTTATGCATCTACTATTGTATCCTAAATAATGACATCATAAATCAGGGATTATTTCCTATCTAAAAATTATATGTCCTCTCAAAAACAATCAGCTGTTTTAACACAGATCAGATGACTCAAAATACACAGTGAGGAGGGGTTCTCCTAGATTTGGGAGAGTTTAAAATATCACCCCAGCTTTCCAGCATGGGTAGAAATGAGTAGATTTTTTCAGAATTATGATTTTCTGGTTGAGAATAACTTTTGTCTTTGAAGCTGCCTGAGTTATGCTTTAATCAGTGGGGCTTTTTCTTTTCTTGGACAAAGCTTCACCTATGCTTTACTACCCAAAACATCATGTGGAAGAGTTCATGTATATAGACTGTTTCAATAAACCTCACTAGAATAATCTCGATTTTAATGGATTGAAAAAACTCATTCTGAAAGCTAGGAATTCAAGAATACAAGTACTTTAAAGTGAACTCCAAGGGAGAAAGTGAGCTGGAAATTTATCCTTCTAGCATAAGCTTCAGCCTGCCAAAACCTACCAAACTGTCCAGATCTGAATCTGAATCTGAAAGCACAGACCAGCACTGCCTTCCACTTCAGGATCAAGTTTTACACAGATCTCAGATTTTTAACCCCAAATTTCCCCATATAGGCAGGTCTAGGCCCGTTGGGCTATGCAGGAGCAACTTCATTTGAGGAATCAGGGGTTTTACTCTGCTTAATCTTCTCACAACTGAAACCAAAAGCAAGAAGTACCTACATAAGGAAGAAAAACCAAAGTTATTTGAGGTGATTAACTTTCCCCTTTTTCCTCTTTTACTAAATAGTCTCCAGCTATTACTAACTTAAACATTCTGGATTTACCATTATACCCCAATAGCTCCTCTTCATCACAAAGGTTTATGCTTTCTGTGTCCAAAACTTCCCAGTGCACCAGGATGCTCTAACCTTCCCTGAGCTTCTTTAATTTGTATTAACTGCACTTGCCCAGCAGCCTCAGCCTGGGCATTTTTATCCAAAATCATAGCTGGAGGACCTACTGTCTATTTTTCATACAAATTCTAGTAGTTAGATTTTTAGAGCAGCAGAAGACTTGAGATCATATCTCTTCTCACTCTAAACAGTTTTGACACTGTAACTGGCACTTCACAGAAGAAAATCCAAGTTTCCAGGCTACAGGAAGGAAAAGTGACCACTCTTCTTTCTCAAGATGAGCAGAGGAGTAGCAGGAATAAGCCAGAAGCAGAGCTAGTGAAGGTGGTATGACGTGGTAACATCATCAATGAGGACATGTAGAAATGAGCAGCATGGACTACCACTTCCCTAGATAACTTCAGAGTTTAATTCACCAAGCAAAATATAAAAATTAAATGGTTATATTAAGTGGAGCTACATTAAATGTCTGAATTAGAATATATTATTTTAAGAGAATATAACCACAAGTGGTAATCTAAGTATAACTGTAACCACGCAATGTGTGCAATTGAAATAGAGCGCCGTGTTGGCAAAACATGAGGCTGTTTCCTAGCTCGGAGCTGCATGGATCAAACAAGCAGCAATTGTAAGGCTTTTACATTAACTTACTGAGCTCCTATCACAGCTTGTAAAGGAGAAGCCAGTCACACTGCAGACAGCTCAGATAAGTGTTCCTTGAAGACTGACATGTTGTTCCCAACTCTCTTGTCTAATTAAAGACCCAAAACATTATTCTGCTGCAGCTGATGGCAGTACTCACTTGACATCAAAGGGAATCAAGATCTGCCATTCATTTATGAAGAACTATTTTTATCATATGATTAAAAAAAAAAAAAAAAATCAAGGCAATTCACAATGCATCCTGTGGTAGCAGTTTGTGTCTAGGTGATGGCAGACCCCAGTTCCAGAGTGCTTCAGAGGACCCACCTGGAGCCAAGAGATCAGCTCCAGCATGTGAACCAAGTTCCAGTCATCTCCAGATATCCCAGCCCTGGCAGGAATCCATGCTGCTGTTCAACTGGCACACATGCTGGAAGATTGAAGAGCTTGCAAGCTAAATAGACAAAGATACAAAAATATCCATTGTGCAGATAAAAATTAAGGCATTTGCTGAGTGGCTTACCTGAATCTCGTGCTTTGTTTTGTTTAAGACTGTAACTGAAGATAGTTTACAATCAGGGCATAAGTTCTTTACTGAAACAACTGTGTAAAATTAGGGATTACATCTGTGTCTGGAAAGCCTCGGCTCCCAAATAAGTAGGAGAAAAAGGGAAAAATCTACAACCTTAAAATTGTGATATTATTAATAGATTTCCATTCTCCAAATGAAATGCTGAACAATAAGGTCTCTGGCATCTCTATGACAATGGGGTGAAAAAGGAATCAAATAAGACAAAAATTTCTTCCTCCACAGAACTGTAATTTGGATTTTAGGCAAGGAAATATTTTTTCACAGTTTATTGTTGCTGCTCTATAGAGACCTGCTGCTTCAGTCAGCATTATGGTTAGATAATTCTAAATGGAAGGTCGAGTGTGAAACCAAACTCTAGACTGTGTTTTGTATTTTAATGAAGATTCTTTCACAACATATTCCATTCTGGATAATGAGGTAGTAGCAATAAATGCACCAGAAAGGACAGATGGAAGATAGTCAGCTGTCTGAATCAGAAGATTTTCAAAGTGCAGTAAACAAATTAAGCACACTTCTCTGGCTTGAGCCCAAGCTATACTCTAGGGAGCTGGTCAAAGAGTGGATCATAAAAAGCTTTTTGGGAGCAGCTAAATTCTACAGCTGTGGTCTTTGTTTTTCTAGTACTTTGCAAGAACAGAAGGGGGAATTACGAAAGCGCCTATCGTACACTACCCATAAGCTGGAAATGCTTGAAACGGAGTTTGATTCTACACGTCAGTATCTTGAAATAGAACTGAGACGTGCTCAGGAGGAACTTGAAAAAGTAACTGAAAAACTGAGAAGGTTAGTAATGAACTTTTTGAAGTAAACTGAGTTAGTAGAATTTTAAGAGTGACTGTATTAAAGACCTGTGTAAGTAAAACCAAACACAGTTGCAAACATGCATGATTTATTATTTATTGACTACACATTGTCTTTCATATTTAATACATGAATATATTTTCCTGAATATATATTGCATGTCACATGAAGTTATTCACATATATGTAAAATGTCTCTGTACTAAAAGCAAATGTGCAAATAAGAATACACCTGTATATGTGCAAATATGACATTATTTATGAATAAACATACATGTGGGGTAATGCCATATAGCATTACACATAAAAAGGTTATAAACCCACTACGTATATATATTATTTATACTCTATATATACAGATAATTTTTTTAATGACTTTGCACATTTTCTTTGTTTAGTCTTCATTACTCTGATATGAGAGAATATCTCCATCACTTGAAGCTGAGACTATGTTCAATTGAAATAATATTAAGGCATTTTGCATTATAGTATAGCAAATAATTTCTTTTTTAGTCTCAAGCAGAATGGAATGATGCTGAAAAGCTATTATTTAAAACTGTTGTAGCTATGGTACAATGCTGTTGCAAATCAGGAACCTAGTTAATGTTAATGATAAATTATGTTAAACATGGACTCCTGACATTCCTGGCACTGATTAAAATGGTCTGTAGACTTGGCCTAAATTTTATCATGATTCTTAATATCCATTTTTCATCTGTTTTCAAAACTTCTGAAACTAGAATTATCTACTTATGCAGGAATGTATTTGCATGTCTTGTGAGACTTTCTTAAACTGATATCTTCATGGAACTATTTGATTAATTCATTGGATGACTCAAAACAAAATTCAGAATAAATCATTCCAGGGCAATACCCAAAGAAATACTTTTCATTATTTGTGGAAAGCAAAAGCCAAACCAAAACAATGACAGAAACTACCAATAAACTGAGTCAACCAAATAATTTAATGCAAATTTTAAACAGAATGAGTCTGTAAGGTCTCAACTTAGGAAACAGCCTACTGTGGTCTTATAACTTAAATGCTTCTCTAACTAGGGATGCTTCTCAAAATGAGACTAAAATATGCAGGTGATTTTGAAATCTACACACATCTATCAAGAGCAGTCTGGAGGTTCTCCATATACTTTTCTTGTCAACAATATTTTTCCTATCTTTTCACTTAGAGCAGAGCCACTAAAAGTTACTTCATTCTTGATGTAGTTTTGCTTCAATGCATTCCAGGACAGGGAACACCGGTGCTCTTTTCTCTTGAAATATCAGTTTGGGGCTGCCATAAAGCAGCTGCCCAAAGACCATCCCCCCTTCTGTTAAAACAGATGGGCTTCCTAGTCAGTAGAAAGCTTCTTATCAACAGCACTGGGCACCAA
The DNA here is from genome assembly GCA_030060385.1 of Muscicapa striata striata. Taxonomy (NCBI): domain Eukaryota; kingdom Metazoa; phylum Chordata; class Aves; order Passeriformes; family Muscicapidae; genus Muscicapa; species Muscicapa striata. Next base: position 951,935 of record JAREIS010000055.1, read on the forward strand.
TGAGTTAAGCACCCTTTGAAACTCAAGCCAAGTCTAGCACTCATACCAGAACATCACATTAGCAGAACTGACTCTCCAATATTCTAATGGAACATTGTACCATTATGAAGAAAACTTATATTAAAAATTATGTTTCAGGCAGGTGATTACTCCCCTGAAGACATATCATAATGGAAGCCAAAAATATTTTACGAGGTGAGCTTTAAAAATGTTTCTATTGAGAATAGCAAGGCATCCTGCAAGTTGAACATCTAGATTTGTCAACCTGGAGAAGAATAATGTCTGAAAAAAACTGTCATCCAAAAGCTTGTCAGCAACATGTCACAGAGGAAAATCAGTGTGAGAAAAACAAAGAAGTAGAATTAGTTTCAATTACGTGTCTCTTCCTTTATTCCCTGCACAAGGAGAGAAATTCATCCCCCCATAAATGAATAGGCCCTGTGAAACAAGATCCCACTTGTACACTGGAGAACATTTCTGTTATTAAATTTCCTTCTTTGTAATGTGCAACTTTTTTTTTCCAAGAGGCTGAATTACTATCCTTTTGTAGTCCTTTCTGAGTTTCTTTGTCTTATTTTATCCAGAATTCCCTGTGCTGTTGCTAAGCCTCTCCAGTTTTACTCAAGAGAGGAGGTCACTTGTGTGGCTCCATGGTCAAGTTTTCAACCTCTCTACAAACATTAGAGATGGCCTCTTTATTTTTCCTCAGTGGGAGAACAGTGCTAACTAGACATGAGAATAGTAACTGTAAAGCTTAGTTTCATCTTTGAAAAGTGACTGAAAAGAGAAGGGATTTTATATTCCTCATAGTTGTCCCTTATCTGACATGGTCAGCATAGCTTTTATAAGTTAAAAAGTAAAAAAATTTCAAAATCCAAACTTGGAACCACATCTGGACTCCAAAGTTCAATTTGGGTTTCTTCCTTGAGGCCCTGCCCTGGGCAACAACTTGATGAGCTCCCCATTTTATCTTTTAACAGAAAGTAGAGTTATTTTAAGGCATGAGAAGGAACCTCATACAAGCATATATTTAGTACTGAGATTAGCCCACACATATAATTATTTTACCAAAAGCAAGGCATTTCACAGACTGAAGGGGTGTTCTGAACAGGAATCGTGGAAGAAAAACTATTGTTTTCATAAGGATATTGGTATAACTTGGGATAACAGAGAGAGAAAAATTTTTGATCAAAGAGCTGCCCTTTCAAGAGTCACTTTTCAAAGCTAGCTACACTCTAGTAGAAATTCCCTTCTTTAAAGAAAGTCAGCCCAATATTAAATTTTACTTTAGATATATTTCATGGCCTTAAGAGGGCTGGAGATTGAGTGGAAGCAGAGAAATAGAGGCTTTTGCAGACTCCCTCTCCAGTGGTGATCTGCAGTCTTAGGAGGAGTGAGCTGTCTGGTGGGTTGGAGCACACACCTGACATGTTCAACATGGGCAGAATAGCTTCAGTAGGCCCTTATTTGGTCAAGAATCTAAACATTTGTTTAGTGGATGCACATATGTGCACCTGAATCACATGAATATCTCCTAATGATATGAACAACACAAAAATACATCAACACCTGATAATAGGTTATCAATTCACATTCCCTTATAGCAGTTCTGCAGCATACTGAAGCCTGTCCTTCATTTTATTTTCAAAGCCAGATTTACAAGGTTAAAATATTCCATACTTCACAATGTTCAGGCTATCTGGGTGCATTTTTATGCAAACAAGGTTAAGTTACCATTTGCTCATCAGATCATTTTCAAATTTGAATAATTTTCCCGATTCTTTATTTCCCCTTCCCTTTATCTTACAGTTTTGCCTAAAGATTGATCTGACTCTGTTCCTCTTTTATCCCGTTAACACTTTTTTTCCATGTATTTCTGAGTCCATTTCTCTCCTTGCCACCTACATTTGCTGACACTTCTTCTGGCACAGTGAATTTCCAATTTGGGGTTTATGCATATACGTGCATGTGTATGTGCTTGTGTACATGTGTATGTGTTTGTGCTTATTTTGACTACCTTTGCATACTGTTCTCAATAGAAACACTTTTTGAAGCTCAGCTTCCTACTTACTGTGGATTTTTTTTTTTAGATTTTATTTGACTGTACTGGGAGGTGGTCATATTCTCAGTGCAAAATGAATGTGTTAGGGAACTAGAGTTTGTGGGCTACTTTCTCCAAAATATACAAGAGACAAAAATTTGATGGGCAAAGGCAAAAGAAGCTACAAAGTGAGAAGTAGATTGTGATAGACTCTTGCAAAACCCTCCACCACCATGTATGGCATGGAAGTGTTGTCATTGAAAAATCATTACTGATAATCAACATTTCAACCATCCATATCAAGAGAAAAAATGGAAACAGGAGCTGAGGAACAAAGCCATTGTTACCATGATAAGCCCGCTATCCAAGCAGCAATTAATGCTGATTTTATTCATGGTTGAAAACTCATGGAAAGGAAAGGGAACCTGCAGGGTCTCCCCTGAGCTGTCCACATCAGCAACCACTGCAGGCTACAAGGGCACCTGGGCTAGAAAAGCCTTGAACCACAGATTTTTCACCCTTTAACTTTCAGGAAGTTATGCAAGTGCTTTTGAACCCATGCAAACTTTTAGGGCATTGCAGGTGCTAATGTTTAAATCAGTTTTCACACCACCTCCACTTGAACCACAAAATGCCTGGGTGCAAAGCAAATTTAACCTGTTCTATTTTGTTTTACTAGACAAAAAAATTTAAACCATGACAAAGAAGATGCTGGGGCACTTCTGGGCTCATCCAGAAGGCACTCATTTACTTCTCTAAATCCTTTCTTCCTGCATCATGGTATGCATCCTTACCAGCAAAACAAAATTTTTGTGCAGAGTAGCTGCAGGCAAAGCCATTTTAACCCTCCTTTTATCAAGATCATCTCTGCTTTCTTCTGTACCATGAAAAGATGGGTATAGAATACCCTGAGATTGGTCTCTGTTGTGATGACAGCTGGGGAAATCCCATGTAAACCTAGAGCTGCACAAATCAATGTCTACAGAGAGGCTTAGTGGTAAATGCAGTGAGGAGCATTAACAGTGCAGAGAATTGTAAACTTCAGTCCATCCTTTAAGTCACTGGACACAAACACAATAGCACTGTGAGAATTGGTGAGTATTGACCAAGTCTCACAGTACAAGTCTCAGAGATTTTCAGCCCATTTGGGTCACCACCTTAGCAAACACTGTTTACACAGATCCTCCCCTCAGGAAGGAAGTCTCTGCTCAGCAGCTCTGTAAAACAAAGGCAGCACTGAGACTCCCTCCAGGCTGGCAGTGCATATTGGAAGTGGCTGCCCTGACTGTGGGCTGACCCTTGGTACCCTGAGGAGGTTCACCCCCGGGGATGTCATTATTTATATCCAGAGCAGATGTCCTTGGCACAGACATCCCCTCCCAGGTCTGTGCAGCAGATGTTATTGCAATGCTGGCAGCCCCAGCCAGAGCTCTGCATCCCTTAAGAGGGGCACTGCAAGTTGTTGTCACTGGCCTGCCCTGAATGGAGAATTCTGATCATTTAGCTGGAAAGAAAATCTCCATGGCAACAGAAGCCGAGATAAGCATCACATTGCCAAGAAGGGCTGGGCTGGACCCTTTGATTCACAGCCATGGCACACTTGGGAAACAGATCTTCATTCCAGCTTCAGCAGCCACTCCTAACTAAATGATAAACAAAGAGACTTCTTTAATCCCAGTCCTATCCTGATAACCACAGAAACTACACCCAGATCCAGACTTTGCAGAGGGAGTGTGTTTTGCTCTATAAATGTGGATAACATCTGAGTTCATTCTTACAGTGAAAACACTTGCACATTACCTAACATCTCCTCACTGCTCAAAATACTGTGACCTATTGATCAGTACAGTCATATAGATTTATTCAGACAAACTTTTCACAGCTGAGCTTCTAACATTTGCTTTACATTTGTTATACATCGTGCTGAGGTGATGGGTACTAATGAACAAGGAGCTATCCTCCTTGGGTTCTGTGGAGATAAAGCCTCAGCTGCTCCCAAAACACCAATGGTTTTCCCACAGGCTGTGCAGCTTGTTCATTACAATACCGAGGTTACCATCTAAGTAACCTAAAGATGTGCAGGCTGAAACTTTTCTTTGGTGTGTTGCTCTGGAATAAGTAGGGAAGCCTCGTTTTGTGAGTTCATTCAATCCCTAAGTGCTGATAAAAATAAATACCCATCTTTTCTCAGCTAAGCTAAATATGCTTCCTGGAAAAAATAGGCAACTTCTTGAACTTTTGTTGAAAGAAGAAATATTCTCTTCTAAGTCACATGTTGATGCCCACATGTTGCCACAGTCATTAGGATTCTGCTGCAATTTCACAATAAATCTTTTTTTGTGCTGCCTAAGCCTAGAGCTCAAGCTTCCTCTCTTACATACTATTCTTGAGCCTGATGTAAAACTATAATTACCTTGTGCAAGTTCCTAGGCTGTAATGTGTGTCTGCACACAAGTGCAGAACAACCAACATATCTTCATTTCCTCCTGGAATTCACTGCTAAATATAGTAAGAAAATATGACAAAGAAGTTTGAAAGTTTGCTTAGAAAGCAGGTGGTAATTGCATTTCAAAGGCAACCACTGGCTGGTAACAGGAGTGATAAGCAAATAGAATTCAAGTAGTGCAAGCCAAGGTTTTGTACTGATGTGAAAATACAGGTAAAAAACAGCATGAAAAGCAATTCCTTCAGTTACATGATATCATCTTTGTTTTAGGATACAAAACAATTACCTAGCCTTACAAAGAATTAATCAGGATCTGGAGGATAAACTTTACAGAATGGTAAGTTATCATAAGTGTTTTGTTTTTTTCTAACATATTAAATATGGTTTTATGGTTCTTAAGTAATTGGAAAAACATGTATATAGATGTCATAAAAACAGCCTCAAGCTCTAAAAGCAGTTATGTTTAGAAAAGATCATGGTGAAGAGCTCAAGCTGTGTACAATGACAGAGTTCCACCAATTTAAATGGAGATTCCTTGACTGATGATCTAGCTGAGTAAATTGTACCTTTAAAATAATTCTGGTTAATTTAGTTAATAATTTCATGGGTTTGAAATATTTATGTTTTCATTAAGTATCAAATATAAATAAGGTAATCCAAGGTTTTCTCATGCTTCTTAGATACTTCCCCTCAGCTTTTATTAAGTGACTTAATAAAGCTTGGATTGCCTGACTTTTAAACTCTTCCATAACTATCAAGCTCAGTACATTAATTTCCAATCTGCATGTGTCTGCCACCACAATGTCAATGTCACTGTCACAGGCCAATTAAAAGCCATGTGGAGAAAGCTGCACTGCTCTGCAGCCTTTGTGGGCTCCACATTGCAAGACAAAGCACCACTGATTCAAAATAGCTCGAAGATGTCAAAAGGAAATGGAAAAGCCACTGGGGCCCTGGCTCATTGCTGATGATACTGGGACATTGTGCTCACTGTAAGGAGTAAAATTACAAAGGAATGTGAGGATAATGTTTAGAGAGAAAAGAATGACAGTTTTGAACTTCCAAAGATCTCAGGTAGAACCTGCATGAATGAGCAGCTTGGATTGGATTTTGAGTATGGACTATAGTAACATACAGCACGGGCACCAGCCTTTACTAATAAACAATTTTTTGAAAATGCCATGGTTCTTATCTCAGAATCCTATTCCAATAGCTAACAATGAATAAGGGCCTGAGCTTTTGCAACTGGCTAACAACAGGGCAAAATTATAGCTGGGTTGTAGATGACGTTTTTTGATAAATACATGTTTAAACACTGTAAAAGCATAAATAACATTTGGTCTCAGGTGATTGCTTTTTTTCTCCACTCTACCTTTGTTGCTTTTTCCTTTTGCCTAAATCACTTCAGGATTTTGTCTTCATCTGTAGCCTAACATTTATTACCTATTCACCACAAAGATAAATAGAGTCATTCAAGCTGGTAAAAGAAATAAAAATAATAAAAACACAGAAAGAAGGACTCCAGAAAATCCATGTGTTTTATCAGGTATTTCAGATCAGAGCAAAGAATTTTTAAACTGTTGTTTCAGCATCCAGTTAAATCCTTGAGAAATTATTTCAGAGCAGAGCACAGAAAAACTGAAAACCAGCCCTGTGGAGCACTGTGCCTTTCTTTATCCCACTAATATGACAGTCATTGAAGATAGCTTTAGAGGCTTGAAGAAGATCAATCAGGCTCTGTACACCACTTAACTCCAGACTGCTTTGCTTTCTGAAATATTGAAACTGAAGACAAAAAACAAACCAAAACAAATGTCAAATGGAAACTCTATTAAAAGGAAAAAGATGAGGAAGAAAGTACTATATCTGATTTAGATAAGTCCAACCTTTTGATTTTCAGGGCACTCCAACAGCCCTCAATACTTCAGAGACAATTGAATTAAATAACAGCTGGTCTGGTTGATCAGCAGCTTATGGTGGACTGGGTTCTTGGATACCTTTCTCTCCCTTTCCTGCTTAGGTGGAACAGCTGTGTGTATTTATTTTTTTGTTTTGCTTTGTTTAGCTTGTCATTCTAAAATCAAACACTTTTGGTTTCTCTACCCTTATACAAATCCAAATATATAAACCATGTGCTTACTTTCTCCCTCTCTCCCCTACCCCATCCTCTGTATACACACATGTGAATACACACATGTGAATACACACACACACACACACACACACACACACACACACACACACACGTTTTGACTATTGGGTGGCCTCAAATTCAACAAATAGGAAAAGAAAACCCCCAGGCAGTGCTCCTTAGCTCCCCTTGCCTGCAGATAACAAAGGATGCTCCCAGGAGATGTGTTATTGCCTGCCTAACAGGTGACTCACAATTCCCCCTCTCCCAGTGACTGGTCCCTGCTCATTGAAACTCATCTAGGAATCCACTGTCACCTCCCTTTTCTAACATTTTTGGGTATCCTGAATGTTAAAGCTTTTCATGCCTGCTATTGGTATAAGAGATGTAAAACAATAATCATTAATTCATCAGCAGTCACAGAAAAGAAGCTATGTAGCAGTTGCTTTTCTTCTTGGCTCTGCTTCCTTTTGGGTGCTAATCTATAAAATATTTAAAAATATTTGAAAGCACACTTCTGAGTGCAGCAAATTGTGTCCAATTGTAAAACCTCTGTCACACCAGAACTTGAAGTATAAATATAAAATATGAACCATGGTGTCTGATTTGGCTAAGTGCCAAAAAGTGCAATCCTGAAATCAGGGGAGAACTTGCTGTATTAAACTGTACAAGACTAAACTCATGGACCAGTAGAGGAATGGGCACAGAGTTAAAATTCTGCTGTCACTCCTCATAAAACTCCTGTTCTTACCACAGTAAGTGTCTTCAACAGGAGAAGATTTCTTTAGCCATGTAAGCACTGGTTAAGAAGTGGAATATAGAGGTTGTCTGCCTAAATAATTTATCTTTATAACTCTTTTCTCCATTAAGATGTGGGAAAAGACTAAGCAGTGGCCTCACATTTTGCACTGCGATTCCATCACAGCACTGTTCAATCAAATAACTTTTTATGATATTTAGTTCCAGCTGTCATCAGTAATCCTCACTTTCCTTTACACTTGTTTGAGTTTTTGGAGCATGCTCTGCCATGGTCCTGCTGCTCACAAACAGCACTTACAAGTAGCTTATGCAAGTCATCCTAAACACAAGAAATCCTTTTCATGATCTCAATCCAGCTGTGTTCTCCATATGATCCTCTCTGGAATTAAGCAACATATTTTAAAAAGCTTTTGAAGTTTTAAGGCTTTAGGTTGCAGTTAGTTTAGTAGTTTTACCTTTAATGTCATAAACCAGATTTTTAATGGTATCCTTTTTTGGGAAGAACTGGTGCCTAATAATAGCTGCTTAATAACCCCAACTGCTAATGAAAATTGCACCCATTTCTCCTCCCCTATCTGCATTTTGAATGTTCTTGAAAACATGATCACAGAAATCCGGCTGCAAAGAGCTCAGGAGACCTTATTATCCAGAAACACCCTAAAATATGCCTTTTTACAAAGTTTGACAGAGAGATTGCTGGATGGTATCAGCCCTGGTTCCACCTCTGCAAAGCCAGCACCAGCCCTCTGCACACAGTGCATTATACATTTTATCATCTGTCAAGATGAGAACTCTTACATTTTTACAATAAAAATGTACAAACTTTACAGCTAAATTTTATCATAGAACTTTTACAATATTACACATCAAAATCTGATTTTTCATTTACATTAAGGCAGGCTGGGAGTGTGACTGTGCCATAAAGTTGGAAGAAGTTATTACATAAACCAGCAGTAAAGAGGGATTTGTGTTAAGGATGATCATGTCTAAAAGGCTGCCCTTTCTGAGCACTGCACTGGTTTTTATCCCATTTCTGCCTATGAGTTGGAGAAGGACTAAGAGGTACAGCAAATACTTTATGTTCTGTGTTATTAAGAGTTATTTATACAGCTCTTGAATATCTGAGGTTTTCCAGTTTGCTGGCCATAATATACACTTAACATCTCCAGTTGGGGAAATCCAAATATGAATTAAATATGAGCTGGGCAGTTTCTAATGTGCTCTGAGACCTTGTGTCAGGGAAATGTTATTTTAAAAGAAGCAGATTTCTGGGTATCCAGGCCAGGAAGGTAAAGAATGTGGGAAGTGGTGAGGAATTTGATGAAAAATTTCAGTCAGGCATTAAAAACATCTAAGTACCAGCTGTTTGCCTTTGGAATTTGAACCAGTCACTAGAATGCACATGAGTCTCTTAGATACCTACCAGTCACAACCCCAACACAGTTTAAATCATAAGTGAAAGATGAAAACAACGGAGAGAAATCCTTTTTCTTACACAAACAAGGAAAACAGAAGGCCAGCATCCTTGGGTTCTTGAATGGAACATGATGACTTTGATAGTGACTTTAAACAGAGTGATTTCAAGCCCATCTTTTTCATTTTCTTTCCTTCATGGAAGAATTAGTTTCTCTCCCTCCCCCCATCCCATGAAAATCAAATAGAGATGGCCTAAATATACTTAAAAGGATTTGCATCCCAAAGACAGGAAAGTTTAGAGTCAGCTCAACCTGGCAGGCTCATTTATCCACATTCACTGAAGACAGCTGTGAATTTCAAGAGAAATTTATACTGGTTGGTTAGTTAAGGCAGAAGCCAGAGAAGGTTTCTGCTTTGTGGACTAAACAACTGCAAAATAACATCTCTATGGAAGGAAATGACCGTAAATGGCACAGAAACAAGGAATTCATAAAAATAGCAGCTGAAAAAAAAATGCATCTCTAGGAGGACTTAAGGCTACATGGTTTTATGCTTACAGGCACTTTGTACTAAAGATGCCAATTTCTCACTAACTCTTTTCACACTCATATTCCAAGTTTAAAGTATTGCAAAATAGGAAGCAGGACCTCCTGTAGGAGCTAAACAAGTTCAGACTGAGTAGGTTCGTGAGTTTTGCAGTCAAATAAATGAATTCTCCTGTATAATTTGTGAACATGAGCACGAGCACACAGGCTCTCAGACACCCTCAGTCCTTTCACTCTCCTGAACAGAGATTCTCTTCCTATTGTTGCTCCATTGTTGTGTGGTTGGGGATGGTTGCCCAGTCCTCTTCCCAAGAGACACCTAAGGCACCCAGCCATTCCCAAACTGCTCTACATGAAAATGACATCATGAGAGACTGTTCTGGAAATTACTTTCCATTTTTCCAAAGGACATGTGACTATTCTACTGTGTCTCTCCCTCTCAGCAGAGCATCTTCCACAGCTGTGAGCAACCTGAGGGAGCTGTAAAGGGACAATGGACACTTCTCACTTCCAGCATTGTCCCTGATGCATGATGGAAAACTCCTTAACATGTGTCTTATCTCTTGGTCATTGATATGCATTTCTGATGCCTGAAGTTTTCAATAATTTTCTTCATCCTGATCTCCATGGTTTTGTCCCTGTCTCTCAGGAAAACCCCTGGGATACCATACTGACTAGCAGAGAACAGAAAAATCTTTTGTTTTCAAAGAAGATGAAAAAACAGAAATATGTATGGGATGCAGGTGTTTTTGACCTGTCTATTTCTTGTAAGTTCCTAGGTCTTCTGTGATGATCTGCCAATTTACCACAAGGGCAGGGAAAGCAAGAACAAGAATAAGCCTGGAAAGGTGTCCTGTAGCAGGCATTTCACATATCAAAGTCCTTCACAAAAGCTGGTGTCACCTGTGAATGTGAAAACAGGGCATAGAAGGGTGATATGTCTTGGCCAAGGTCATCAAGACACAAATTTATGAATAACTTTTAGGTCTTCTCTAACCAAATCCACTTCCTACAGGAAGGAGGGAAGGAGGGAAGGAGGGAAGGAAGGGAAGGAAGGAAGGAAGGAAGGAAGGAAGGAAGGAAGGAAGGAAGGAAGGAAGGAAGGAAGGAAGGAAGGAAGGAAGGAAGGAAGGAAGGAAGGAAGGAAGGAAGGAAGGAAGGAAGGAAGGAAGGAAGGAAGGAAGGAAGGAAGGAAGGAAGGAAGGAAGGAAGGAAGGAAGGAAGGAAGGAAGGAAGGAAGGAAGGAAGGAAGGAAGGAAGGAAGGAAGGAAGGAAGGAAGGAAGGAAGGAAGGAAGGAAGGAAGGAAGGAAGGAAGGAAGGAAGGAAGGAAGGAAGGAAGGAAGGAAGGAGGCATATGCAAGCAGAGTCAGTTATTATATAGTTTTTAGTAGGTTTTTAGAGTATTTAGTCCAGGTACTATAGATCAACAGTTTCATAATATATTATTTTTTTCTAAATAAGGAAAAGTAATTTTTGGAGATAGTATTGCATCTATAGAATCTAAAACTATTTAATTTAGTCTTTACAGGAGAGAATACAGAATTAATCAAGATAATTACTTTTATGAGGTGGAAATCAAGAGAGGGATGGGGAAAGAGGAATTAGTACATTTTCTTTTTCTGGTTGCATACTTTGTTCTCACGGAACAGTACTAAAGATATGAAGGATCATCAACATCACAAGGCCTTTTCTTTATTATCACAAGTGGCTTGTACCTCCAGCAGAATCCTCTTTGCTCACTGGAGGTGTAATATTTAATCCTGTACTTCTTCTTTTTTCTTTTTTCCTCCAGAAGCAAGCATTTCTTCTTTCAACTTCATGTCACCAACACAGCCTCAGAAGATACTATTACACTGACTTCAGGGAATTAGCATCAATCAACAGCATTTCTATTCCCTCCAGCTAAAATTTATTTAGCATTTTATTATCAGGAAGGACTCTAACCTGGCAAGGCATACCCTTGATGTGAAATGTGGGAGATGATAGGTACAAGGATAGAGTATAAGCACATTTTGTCAACTTCATCTGGAGTGCCAGGAGAAAGCATGGGCTGTGAAGATGACTGGCTGGCTTAGAAGGGCTGCTAATAAGTTGATAGGAAAGATCTTTTTCAAGCACAGTTCAATGCTGTAGGAGAACAAGGAAGTTGATGGCAAGTAAAACTATCCCCTGGCTTCCAAACATTCATCCTGCTGTCATTGGGGTTAGGTAATGAACTGATGATGTTCATTTATAAACAACAGATCCTCAGCACTGCTGGTTTCCCAAAGAACAGGTCCTAAGTCAACAAAATAAAACCAAAGGGGGATAAAACTTTTTGTCACAGAAGATACCCAGTGCCTGGAGCAAATTCCTGAGCACTTGAATAAGATGAGCAGCCAGCTAATTCCTGTGTAGAGCAGCCTGTGTAGTGGTATTCTGTTCTTCCATATTTTACATCAAAGAGCACATCTAAGCAGAACCCAGGCCAGGAATGGCAGGACCCTTCCCCAGCCTAGAGCCAGGTTTGTTGGCATTCTTGAATTTAGATAAAGTACCTCTGTTTATAATTTAATTTTTCTGCACAGATTTGCATTCAAAAAAAGCTGAATGAGAGGTGACAGGTGCCTTGACCCTGAGCTCATGTTAGACACAAGACTGAAAATCTCAGGAATATTTCAAGAGGACACAGTGGCAAGAATACCTTTAGCAGGAGGTGCAGGTGTAAGCAGATTTTATTGTAATGTCCTTTTACACAGTGTATGCTATGTAGGCTGGCATTATTTCAAGCTAGGGGCAAACCCCCACAGTTGCCAGAGCTGAGCTGGAGTGCTGTATGAAGTGACATACCCTGCTCAGTCAATGCAGGCCAACATGAAGACACATTAAATATCAACACTAGTACTTGTTGTACCTGGAAGAAAAGTAATCATACTACATTTCTTTTACAAATCACTTGCACAGAAAGAAAAGCATGTTTTTACTTCACAAGCAGAACCTTGACAGCACTTTGCTGAACAGAGTTCTTTCTGTGATACGTTATTAATTATACACTAGTGTCAAAGTTTTTTTCCTTTTACAGCTATGGAGTTTCATTTCATGGGGTAGTCAAGGAAACAAATCTTTATAAGACCTTTGCTAATGCAAGGTTAAATATGACATTAAGAGCAAATCATTCTTCAAGTGAAATGCCATAGAGCATGATATCAGAATCCTCAGACAAAACACTACAGCCCCGTGATGTTATCTTTAACAAAATTATAATATTGGGCAATCAAGGACAAAAATCAGATTCTGCTGCAGGTGATATTTAATCAGAAAAATCAGAAGCAAGTGTTGCCTACTAAAAAGGATAAATTCTGTAATTTAACTCTGATGGACAAATTAGATTGGGTCAGTAATTCAGATTTAAGTTAATATCTCATTTATCAGAGAATAAGATTCTGCTTATTTCCATATCATTGCTTTGTAGAATAGATCTTCCAAAATGTTATGGGCACAGAAGATACATTTGTAGCACATCCATTTATTCAATTCCTCTGATCTATCATAAACAGAAGAAAATGCCAAGCTTGAAGATCACACTATGAATTATATTGCTGTGGTTTTATCCTATCAAAAGGTCCCCAGCAATCAGAAAAAGGTATTCAATAAGTAAACCTCTGTATGCTTAAACTCTATCCTCCTCCTCTTACAACTCTTTTAGTAAAGGGGCAAAGTAGATTATAAAAAAATCAGCTGTCAGATACATTTCTTTCCTGAAAAATACCTATACTGCTGTGTCTTTCCCTTGGAATGTCTACTTGAAATCCATCCCCAGCTCTAACTGATTTTCCCCCTCATTTAAACGAGGTTTTTTAATCCTTTAGTCTTGGAATACCCTTCCTAGGCTCTGGAAACAGCTGGACAATGTATACACAAGCACACTGAAGTGCCCACTAAAGCATTAGCTTGTTCCTCTCTTCTTTGATTTCTGAGGTGTGTCTTGGCTTTGTTTTCTATGTCTTCCCTCTGATAGCTTCATTCTACACAACAGCATTTGAGAGCAATTGTCTAAAGTGATTTCCTGGTCACTTGGTATAAGGATTTCACTACCTGCTGTAGAAATTTGCTGGATTTTCTTACAACTGATTCCTTCCTATTTGTATTTTAAGTCTTGCTACCTCTATACACTTCTTAATTATTGCAGAATACTTGTATGGAAGAATAAATCTGTTTATTTTGGGAAATTATTGATATACCAAACTTTCACATGACTACAGATTTTTAAAATGGGCTTAAAATAACTTATTTCACACTTTTGACTATTCTTCCCCAATGTACCATAGAATAATCTGACATGAGAAGGATTACAAAGGACTTGATTTAATTATATGCTCTGCCTGAGCAAATACAATTCAATTAAGGAAGATGTGATTATTAAATCTTAAATGCATTAGCATGTATCAATCAGCTTTATGAGCTTTATGAGCTTTAAATTAATAAATAGTTCTTTCACAGTTACCCAACTACTAGACAGAGAATCTGAATTAAAACCTCTAATAAAATTAGCCCAAGTCTCTCAATGCATTTTTAAAGCATAATTTACTGAATGGATCTTTATACATCAACTGTAATAATTTCAATGAAATTTCTTCCAATATTGGGTGATGTTAAAGTAGTAATGTGTTTTGTTTTGTCCCAAAATCTAATATTTTTTGTATGAAGGGACAAATTGAAATGAACAGAGTGCAACATTGGTATGTTTTTGTCTCAAATTAGCTGATAATTTAAGGTTTCTATCAAAACTTCTGGTACTTTCCTGTTTAAATATTTTAGCTATTTTTCTTTCAAATTTCTAGTGTGGATACAGAGAGATGTCAAATATTTCAGTGGAGAAATAGACAAAAATGCCCAGTAAAGTAGATATATGGTTTTTATACAATGTGCCAGGAAAGGAAATTAGAGTTTAAGTTGCCAATTATTGAATCTATCTCATTAAGATAGATTTAATTTCTTCTAACAGGGGAAAGCCATTCAATACCCAACTCATGATGATAATGAAAGGTGTCCCAATGGGGAATTTAGTTTTGTTAGATCTGCAAGTAAGCCTCACAAGAAAATGTAAAGAATTCAAAATATGGCTGTGCCAACCTGCTGCACTAAAGTTTCTGACATTTAAAGCTGTGTGGCTTTCTGGGGCTGACATGAGGAGAAGCTGAATGAACAAAACTCTCCTCTGGAGACACCCCAAGGGCAGGGGTTCCCTTCTCTCCTTGGCTGGAGTCCTGGGAACCCTGAAACCAGGAGAGACCCTGCCAGCAGCTGGAGAATGGAGAGCTTTTCCTTCTCAGTCTGAATGTCTCTGCTTATTTATTTTTTCCCAGCTACATATTCCATCCTAGAACACACAGAGGAGGGAAGCAGTCTGCAGGCAGCAGAGATGCTGATAGTCCCAAGCAACATCAGGGACAGCAGCTGTCTCCTCTTCCCTTCTCAGGGTGACTGGAGAATTATCTCCCTGTTGGATGATTCCCCAGTACCTGCTCTGCTCCTCTGTGAGTTTTCATGCTGTTATATTAATGCATCTTCATCTCAGTGTTCCCAGCTACAGTGACGCAAGAGCTCTGTAAATATAACATCAAGGCAAGAAATTTCATTTGAGCAGGGATTATTTGACTCCTTGGTGACACATGTAATTGGCTTTATCTGCTGCAATGAGTTTTTTCATAAACCCTCACTACATGGTCTTGCTCAGCTTTCTATTGCTCAACTTCCAGGAATTTTTCTTTTGGCTAAATAACCAGAGATAAAGAATAAAGAGTGCGAATATATTCCAGGAGGAGGAAGAAATACAGGCCAGAAGTCCTTTTAGAAGAGAGTTCTAAAGAAGCACAAATCTGCCTGCTTCTTTCAACATTTTAATTACATACACCCTCCCTTAAGCCGATTTCACCGATTCTAAAGACTCAGAGATTAGAATGAGGAATTTGAATGGCTTTTCCCTCACAGGTGTTAATGCCAGCTTGCTCTATTGTTTCTGAAATCCTTCCCAGCAGACTGGTGAAAGACAGGAGCCATTCATATAAACCCTGGTCAGACAACCTTCCCATACTACATGGAAAACAGAATAGAAAGCAGGAAGAGAGCAGATAGCAAGGCTTTAGGTGGAGTGTTTGGGTTCTGTGGAATCCTCATCCATTTGCTGTGAGGAAAAGGAGATTGGTTTAGCTGTATTAATCTGAAGCAAATAGGAAAGACTTACCTGTGAAACTGGTGAGGTACACCAGCCAGGCATCAACCTAGGAAACCAAAAGGGGATTGAAAGGTGAAGAAGAAGTATTCTCTTTAGCCATACAATCAAGGTGTCAAGGATAAAACCAGCCAAGTCACCAAAATGTATGAAAAGAGACTCTTTAGCTGCCTATATGCCAGAGCTTAGAATCTAGTAATAAACTAGATTTAGAAGCAGTGTATATGCATTGGTGCCAGAAAATTACTCCAGCTCATGGAAAAGACTTGTGCAACTAAAATGATTAATGTAGCTTGTTTGGGATGGACTAAGTGGATTGCAGAGCTTGAGAACAGCATTCTGTATTGCACCTGGCAAACTCTAAAATAGTAGTCCTGAATATAACTCAAATATTAATTGGCAGCAGAGGTAGATCTCATGTTGGTCTCTGCCTGTCACAGACCGTAACAAGTTGTGCATAATCTCTTTAAAGAGCTATTTGTAACACACAGGAGGGAGAATTCTGTCATCTCTAGCTTTAACTACAGCTTTATGCTGATGGTCACTTACAACCAGTACAGTGCTTCTTGCCAGGGGTTAAAAAAATTATAGTAACAATCACCTGATTATGAAAATGCTGCATTAAACACAAAGCTTTTTGCCTTCATTATGATAAATGCAGGCACTCATCTTTGAACTAAAATGAAAAATGTGTTGTAGCTTAAGAGAACGTGATCATGAATGTGTTATATTTGATATTGGTATACAGAATAAAGTCCAAACAAATGATATCTGTTTTCAATGCAAAGGAGTGAATATTGCAAATTATTTAGAGCCAAGCCATCTGGGAGAAAAGGTTTTAAACACTTATCAATCACTGTTCATATTCTTTTGCTAAAAACAAATCTCACATCCAGGAAAAAAAAAGACTAGAAAACTATAATTAAAAAACTTTAGGAGGAGAACTAAAATTTGATGCATAAAATGGAAGCTATACAAGTAGCAAGTAAAAAGAACTGATAGCAGTCAATACAAGTTGTAGGGTCTGAAACACAGAGAATAGGCAAAGGAAGGAAAAGATACAGGAAAATAACCTGTAAGATACTAGGTAGGTATAATAATGCTTCTGGGGTCCATATAACTAGAAGAAATTTAAACAATAACTTTGATATTTTACCTACTAGGCATGGAGGAGTGTGCATTGGCTTTAGTTCTCTAATGGAACTGAAGTCAATGAGCTTTTTGGTTCGGGAAAATTCATACAAGGAAGCAATAGTCAGAACTTAGGACAAAACTTAGGCTTCATGTCTCCTACCTCTAGCTTATTAATTAAGTATAAGGACTCAGCTAGTGCCCAGGCTCCCCTCTATTCCAATGGGAGATAGAAACACCTCTCCAGCATGACTGCCCCTTCAAACAGGGGTCTAAGCACATTGGCAGAAGTATCCTATGAACACATCTCTTCCACTGACTAGAGACTAGACAAGCAGCTTTATCCAGTGTCCTTCTTGTGGATGGTGAGATGAATCTAAGTTATGGGAGATGAATACTCAGCTCCTGTGATGGGATGTGATGGTGCTCCTTTATTCAAAGCTATGAATCCCTATGCTCCCCCTGGATTTCTATGTTTCTTCTTTTGCCTTACAGAAGAAATACACTTAAAAGAATCCTAAAAACCAAACAAAACAAAGGAAAACAAAAACAAAAACCAAACCAAACCAAACCAAAAAAAAAACAAAAAAAAAAAAAAACAAAAAAGAAACACAAAACCACAAAGAATTTAAGGAGAACAGACAGTCCATGACATTAAAAAGTTATACCATGAAATCTTATTTTCTTGAAAACAGTGCCTCAACCTGGGAAGACTAGCAGCATAATGACTAAAAGCAAGTCAAGAATCATCACTTAAGTGTGCAGAGCTTTTCTCAAGGGTGTGAAGATACTTTCTTTTCTAAATATGGCTTTCATATTTACTGTACTCCATTAATCACCATTAATCTAATTAGCAGAGAGCTGCCCAGTGCTAGGGCATTTATGAGGAGAGTTTCAGAGGTCTTTCTTTTTACATAGATTATTTAAACAATACAGTCATATTCCAGGTATGATTCTCCAAGTTTAATGTGAATAAGTGCTTGGTAACATGCTGGGGTGAGAGGACATTGTACTATATAGATGACAGTACAAATAGGATCTCCAAACATATTCTATTAACAGGGTATAAAGTTATATTTTGCTCATTCCTGGTTTAGCTGTTCCTGTAGTAGTTCCAATCGTGGTATTTTTTTTAAACAAAACAGTTCCCTTACCAAGACTGACAGTTCTAAAAGCTTGGATTCATTATGAAGTAGAGATCAGATTTAACCTGAACAAAGACTTTACCCACCACAGAAGTGTGTCTCTATATCCTAAAGCCTGCAGGTTTTAAAATCAAAATCTGATGAGCTCTAAGGGCTTTGATCATCCTCTCCTAAGGTCTCAGCTGTTGTAGAAAGTCTCAGAGGAAGGTTATTTCTAAAAAGGTGCAATTAAAACTTTTCTCAGCCTCTCTGCTTTCTCACATCTTGACTTGCAATCCTCCTTCTACAAAATACACTAAAGTCAGCTCAGCTTTGTAGCAACTTCTTGTGTTTTGAAGGGAGTTGCTGTATCCTATGCTGTGTGATGAGTTTGCAGTGTGTCCAAACATCTTTTCCCATCCTACTCAGACTCTATTAGCTTCTTCTGCATCAAGAACAGATGCCCTAAGCAATACTGCAGACATCCCTAATACTGCAGGATGGGAAGCTCTTGCTCATGATGTCAAAATTTGATAACAGGGCTGAGAGACCAAGAATACTGACACTGTCTTCAAATGACTACTTAGGCCTTTCTACTGTGCCATCAAGTGATTTGTCAAGCAATTATTTGTCTGAAGAAGAAGAGTGACACAATCAAGGTTTATTTGTGTCAAGGTAGATTGTGTACTATAAAGTCAATAGTTATTTTTAAACATATTCTATGGGATTCAATAGCAAAATTCTGGGGGATGGATATAGGCACATAAGTCAACTTTCAGATGCAATTTTTCATGTTGAAAATCACTCAGTAATTGGATTAATTCTTCTTTTTAATGATAGATCCCTACTTTCCATTAAAACCACAAACTCTACCCACATTTCTCCTTCTGTAGTATGAAATGCTTTTATCAGCATTTTGCCGCTGAAGGAAATAACAGGTTGGATGGCACACTACAGGGAGTTCCTGCTTTTTTCTTTTCTTTTTCTTCTGTGGCATACACATTGTATAGGCTGAAAAAGCCTGAAAATTCTTGTGATTTTACACCACTTGTTATAGAGTAGGAAGAGCTGTATTTTCACATTCCCCCTAGATTAGAAATGTATGCTGTACCTTTGTCCTGCTAACACATAGAGTCATCCAAGGGCAAGAAAGCTGAAGGCAGAGCATGAGCTGCACAATAAAAATGGCCTCAGTAGGTGCCCAGTTACAAACAGGACCAGTTTTTGACCTACAGAAGACAGGGTGGATAAAAAAGCAAAGAAATAATGCTTACAGTGGGCTGAGGAGATGCAGGATATCACTGACAGGGAAGATAAAGCTCTGAGTCCAGATAGAGGAGTGGAATCCAAGGAATCTTCAGATGATTGACAGCCTTAATGGAAGCAGCCTGGTTTCTGGAAAATGATAGCTAGAAAAAAAAATAGGAATGGCTTCTCTATGACCACAGTTTGTCAGTGGGAGGTCTGGTCTCACACTGGAAGAGTGCACTGGATTGTGAAGTGGAAAGAAGTAACAGGAATTGACAGTAGAAATGAAAAAGGAGAAGAATGGTGGGATAAACTGCTGTCTTTACAGTAAAACAGGACCTTGGAGAGTAACCTGTTTACATGGATTTTTCTCCTAGAACTCCTGAAATAAAATCTAACACCTGCAACAAATGAAAGGCGCCAGGAGGAAGGGAAAAGGCTCTTTTTTTATATCTTCTACTTTAATCTGTTTAATAACTGTGTAGCTGACTTTTGCACAGCTTGGCTCTGGCAGCCAGGGTTATTTAATACCATAATAGACAAGATAACTGACAATTTTGTAGAAAACATTAACATTGCAAACGTTGAGATTAGCAAGTTGGCAACTTTGATAGAGGCTGTATCAATCATTCATATTATTGTTGCACTCAGAGTTTTCTACCCTGGATCCCTGGGAACTGTACAAAGAATTAAAATTCAACAGTACAAATATTAAAGCATGAGCCAAGTTAAGCAGAGGGAGACCTTAAATCAAAACCTTCTCAGCAGGATGTTGTGCTACTAGGAGAGAGTTTTTCACTCAAAGTAAAACTCTCAAGTGAATTTGTACAAGCAATTAAGGATAACCAAAGGGCAACATCAGTAGATATTAAGGTGTAGTTATGACATCATACACTGCATATGAAATTCTGAATTACATTAAATTGGAATGCCAAGAATTTTAGAGAATCACAGTTTGTCTCAAAGGGAAAAGATACAAAAAGTCAGTACAAGCAAGGACAGGAGCTATGTCTTGGACATGGCACTTGAACTTTGAAAGCAAAATTTTATACATGATCCAGCTGTGGTTTCAATAATTCTATAAATTTAAGTATATAATAAGTCCCAGAAGTGATCAGAGGAGGAATAATTCTTTAGCACCAAATGGATACAGACAGTGAAGAGAGTCTAGAAACATAGCTGTTAAAATACCACAAGCATCTGTCAACCCTGTCTTGTCTGCTATGCCCATTGACAGCAGAATTGCTTTTCCTTTCCCTGCTAAATTACCTTATATCTATCTCTAATTATATTTACTGCAGTAAGAGAGATGGTCAGATTTTTCAAAAGTATACTATTTCACAATTATGTAATCTTCTGGTGGAAGGAAGAATTTGTATGCAAAACCATGTGAATAGGATTAATTGCCAAATAAAATCTCTTCTGACAATAGTAACTAAAAGCAGACCTTACCTTTCTGAGCTAGGGAAAACCTTGAACACAATTTGGCAGAGCCCTTCCCATTAGGTTCAACACATGCTAACTCTCTCCCAGTGAATCAGCAGAGACTGCCATCCATTCTCATTAGACTGTATCTGTTCCCTGGGAGATATCCCAATAAACTGGCGGACCCACTTAAACTCATTCAAATTAATTTGCACTCCATGAGGGTTTTAGTGTTACTTCACCTAAATCCAGCCTAAGACTTCTGCCATCTTGTGTGACTTCACCAAAAATTTTCCTACAAAAAGAGCTAAAAATGCATTCCATAGAAGGGATCTATGCTATGGAGATGCTACTTTGCAAAGCACCTCCTGTTATTTCAAAGTGTTGAGTGTTGAATTGCAAGCTGCTTAACTACATCTGAAGAATCTCTGCCTTATTCTCCAGTTCCCATGTGTGGCTGTCCTTTCACCTCTATGATTTATTTCTCCCAGACATTTTTCCAGCTTTCCTCACATTCACCAAATTTCCTTCCCAGAACAGATCTCTCCAGCTCCTGTATGCTCATATAGAAAAACTCCAACTTAGTCAGTGCTTTTCAACTCAGCAGTGCTGTATTAAGCCTCTGTTAAATATGTTATAGACAAAACCCTCACCCTTTTCATAAGCATAATAGTGATTGGCTGTGTACTGTCAGAAATCATCTAGTTTTGAGCTGAAACTCAGACATCTGTTTTGCCATAATGAAGAATGAAAAATGTCCAAGATGGGAAAGGACAGTTTCATTTGCCAACCCCACAACTCTTCTATTTGTTTTTTAACTACATCTCCCCTAGTTTTTAATTATTTTTTTTAAACAAATGTGCAAATCAAGTAATTTAAAAGATTGAGCAACCAGGTGTCTACAAGATTAATTCATTCATGATAATTGAAAATACACCTTACGTTTCCACTGCCAATAAAATAGGATAATTTGAATATATAAAAAGCCAAAGTAAAGGGCAAGTAAATCTAAATTTCACTTGTAAAATAAACATGAACTAGTAACTGGGAAAATACATTGAGTACAGAACTACAAACACTCCCAAGAAGGCCAGTAGTTACTATCCTGCATTTTCTGTAGCAGCTGGCTTCTGCATCTCTTTGCAGCAATTACACAGTGATTCAGATATTACTCATGGCTGCCCATGAGTAGAGGCAGCTACCCAGTGAGGTGCTCTTTCTGGTGTTCCTTATACCTGGAGCTGCTTACATGCAGCTGTACACCAGAAATGTGTCTGAGATACACATGGATTTCAGGCACATGATGTATCAGCTCCCCATGAAAAGGACAGAATGCACCAGTGGGGAGATTTGGAACAATATACATTAGTGCATGTTTGGAATTGGATAAACTTGGAACAGTAGATGCAAAAGTAATTGGAAAAAAACAACTGCATGACATACTAACAATCATCAAAATTACCATTTTCACAGGGTTCAGTCATCATTCTGGGTAAATAATACCACTGAGAGCAAAATTACCCAAACCTGACATCTTGCAGTCTAGAAATGATTTGAAGTTTTCTGGCTCAGGATCTGGCTCAAGATGCAAACCTGAGAAACAGAAGATGCTTTGCAGGGCATCCATTTATGGTGTGGCCCATGGAGGAGGTGGGACAGTGGTCAATGCACTACTCAAGAGGCCACATGTCCCTGTTACTACCTGTAGCACCAGGATCAGGAAGCCTTACACACCAGCACCCTCCACATCTCCCTTTCTCCTCCTCTCCCTGCCCTTCATCTTTTTTCCCCTCTTATTTTTTTACCATCTCACCTCCTGCATCTTCCTTATGCACTCCCAGGAATTTGGAAAGCAGGGAGGGAAACCAAGAGGGCTCTTGTAGGAAATGCTAGGGATTGTCAACTACACAGCAGTGAGGAGAGATCAAGTTCTGAAAGATCAAGCTCCTGAGGAATGGCAATAAGAGGTCAGAGGCCTGAGATTTTGTGTAGATCCCTTTGGAAAACCTTCTATCCTATCATCTGCAACTTCTTCAAAATCCCAGTATGATCCACCTCAGTGAGATGTCTGGACCAGCTTCAATACTCAGATATGAGGCTGGCCCTTAATTCCCAAAGGGAGAGTGGGAATGGAAATTCTTGATGATGGCTCTTCTCTCTTATTATCCCAGCTCCCTTTTAACAGTATTTTTTTCTGTCTTTCCTCTAAATACCTTGTCTGGGGGCAAAAAAGTGTGTTATTCTGTCAGCCTGGGAGGAGAAGACACCAAGAGAAAAACATGTACACTAATGAGACATGTGGTAGCAGATGGAGTCAAAGTTTGATGACTGACCAGGGATGATGATGATAAACACTCAGTATTTTAAGTTCTGTGTCTGAGATACATCATGTTTTAGGGGGAAAAAGGAACAAAAAAGAGAAACATACACAAGAACATAAGATTGCATACATTATAGATGTTTCTCAGCCAACACATATTTTGGTCTTAGTGCAAGACTGGAATCCAATGAACTGATTTATAGATGGGATTACATTAGCTGATTAAACATTTTATTTGAACCCTAAAATCTATGACTCAGTCAATTTTAACAAATCCTTCATCCAAAAATCAAGTACATAATGTTCACATTGTTCAGATATTTGCTTATACCTAAAGCTTTTCTTAATAAATGGGCTAAAATTGCCTTTTTTTGTTGTAGCTTACCAGAGAATTCAAGCATCAGTTCAAAAGCCTTGTGATTTTTTTGTCCTTAAAGAACGAGCTTTGTTACAGAAAATATTATAGAATTTTTGCCTGGAAATATCCCCTCAGGCCACCACTAATCTAAACCTAATAGATAAATCACTCACTTTTAGGATGCACCACATGAGAAAGAAATAAGCAGTTATTGTGAATTTCAGTAACATGAATAAAGCTTTTTTGGGAAATCCTCTCAACAACATTTTAACTGCTCAATTTTAAAGTACTGTTAGGGTAAGCAAACAAAAGTAAATTCCAGCACTAGGGAAAAATAATTTTATAAGAAATATTAAATTACAGAAAAGACAATCGCAGTGATATATTGATTTCCACAAAGGTTTGCATTTCATTAGATATGCTGATAATTACCAAGGTAGTGTGGATGTTTTTAGAAGCCTTTGATTCCCATCACTTTACATTTGCCACATCTATTGTATGTAGAATTACATTGATCACAATTATTTTTTTACAGTGCTACTAAGGAGTTCTATAAACATTCAAATGACCTTGGAGACTCTACAGCTTGTCCACTCATTACTGAAGTGGCTCATTCCATCAAGGACTGAGAAGATGCTCTGAGTTATTTTGGTACCAGATATGTCTCTAGGGCTGAGGATTTCTACAGTGAAATAGAAGCACTCAAATATTCTGTCTGGGAAATACACCACACAAAAGCTTTATGTACAACTTAAGCTCCACAATGATGATTAAAGGGGTTTGAAGGCATGAGTAAATAGGGCTTTGTGCAGGCTCTTTGCACCTGCATGAACATTAAGCTAATTGCTTGGGCTTATTTACTTTTCCTCTCTCAGCCAGAACCTAGAGATAAGCTCCCACTGCAAATCAGCCTGGGCAAAAGAGTCTGCACCAACAGCAGAAGGAAGTGAGCCTGTGAAAGTGTTCATTTTACTTTGCAGGCATGAACAGACATTATTGCACCCAATTATTCCTACTTCTTCTCCAACCAAACACTATGCAAAAGAGGGAAATTAAACCCTTAAGTTGGCAGTGCAGTTACTTAACCAGAACTTATCAAGCAGACTGCTGGATCCAGGAGTAATGTCTTCAAAGGCTAAAGACAAAACTTCTCCAAAATAAAAAAGAAGGGAGTAGACACAGCATGGCACAGAAAAGGCACATGATACAATTATGTATCTCAGCAAACTAGCTGACTCCAGATCCATATCTTCATACTCATTAATTGTCTGCCCAGAAATGTGTGATGTTCCTTATAGTGCTTACTGGCAGCCAGAACAAAGGCATTGAATTTATTGTTATAGAATCACTGAAACAAGTGTTCCACGTAGAAAAGGTACAGAAGATGAATGGTTGCATTTAAATTATGATTTAATTGATAATGTTGATTATAAATCTGCATTTTTCTCTATTAAGAGATGTTGAAAGGTTGGAAATTAAATGTATAAGTGGTCCATTTTATCAGTGAAGAAAAATGAGATTTGATCTCAGGTCTGCGTGGATTTAGAGATGACCTGTAGAAATTCGTAGATCAGTGCAATGACAGCAGTGAGATAGTCAGGGCTAAAATGTTGTGATGGCAACAATCCACAGAAGGGTTTCCAAGCAGTGACTGGCAGCATGTCAGAAACCCAGCATTAACCTCACACATACCCTGAGAGATTCATAACCAGCTATTACCACTCATGGGCTTGGGTTATAAGAGATATTTCTGATAAAACACCAGCTTAGAACTATTCTGTCTGCTACCACAGAGTCCTAGAACAGCCTGGGTTGGAAGGGACCTTTAAAAGCCACCTAAAACTTCAGCTTTCCATCTAGAAAGTAGTTGAATGGTGCTCATATTGTCACTGCAGACCCAACTGAACACTCTGTGTCAGAAACAGCATCAAAGTGTCTCAGGGATTTGCCACTTGAGTCCTTGTCTGGATGATTCTCTGCACCATCTGCCCTGAATGAACAGCAGTTCCCATGAGGTACAACAGTGATTCAGAGCAAAAACAGACCACAGGACACATCAGCAGTCCAGGGATCCCATTCCACAAAGGAGAAACATGCAGGAGCTCTCTACACTGCAGCTCTCTGCAGGGAACTCTTCTGAAAGGACACTGTTGGCCAAAACCAGGGAGTTTGCCCCTCTCACTCATCCTTCATTTTTGCAGCAGAAATCCCGAATCTATGGGAGCCTCAATGATTTGACAGGATATTCTTTAAAACCTTGGATGCAGATATTGGTGAAAGTCAGTGACAAGTTTGGGAAAACTTAGGAGAGTATCTAGCAAGATTTCCTCACAGTGACTAAGTCATATCACCTAAGTGTTTAGAGCAGAAGTCATATTTCAATGAAGTTTTAATCTTATTACATCTTCTTTTTTTCATGCAACACGAGTTTGTAAAAGCCAACAGATTTTAATCTGGAAACATCTAACCTTTTAACATGCAGAGCCAAAAGTCTAAGGTATTATTCTTCTCCCTAAAATCAGGTTTTAATATTGCAATTGCTGCTTCTAAGCACTACCCTTCCACTTTGCTTTATTAGTTAGCATGTAGGTGCTAAGTATTAAATAGAATTCAGTCCACTGGGGTTTGTCATACACTGCTGTTTAGAGCAGAAGTAGCTGAGGCATTGCTCTTAGTGGCACAAGTCCTTGTATAAGCAATAAAAGCTGCCACCCTCTTCACAAGCCAAGTTAAATGCTGTTAAAAATGATAAATGATCTAGTTCCATTTTATTTGTTCAGCCTTTCCCAGTGCTCTTCCTGTAACCCAATTTAAATCACCAGCTTGTATTTTACATCAATTCCTATGTGCTTGAAATACACAGATGCCTGCATAGAATGGCAGAACAGCAGTGAAGATTAATCTTCTTTTACAGTGAGCAAAGAGTTAAAGAACTGAAATGGAGTTGAAATACAAATCCGAGATTAATCCCCATGTTCTGAGACAGCCCTTGAGAGATTTTCCCAGGTAGTTTGCAAGACCATCCTGCTTGTTTGGTATCCATGGGAAGTTGAATCTCAGACTGATCAGTCCCTCCAGACTGCAATACAAAACAATAATGTTCAAATCAAAAGCATCTTGTTTAAATAACCTAATTAAAAGGTACATACAAATGGTGTTGTAGCAGACTTTTTTTCCTCCATCCTCCTCTGAGGATGAAAAAAATCTTCACATTTACCTTCTTTTTAAAATTAGGGGTAAACATTTCCTTCCAATGGCATGTTTATGACCTATTAAATAGTTCCTGCAAGCAGAGCTGAAATCCCAAACCTGCTTTAACATGGTTCAAAGAGATAAAACTACCTTCAGCCAAACATCCCAAGACACAAACTGAGAAAGAAATCATGTCTCACTGAAATTTGACTGGATGATCAAATACAGATCTCCAAGGTCCTACCTTTAATTTCAGTGGAGAGGAGGGAGGGAGCAAGGGAGAAAGGGGAGAGAGAAACAGACAGCACACAAGAGAACACACACCAGAAATTAAACTGTCAACTAAATAACCTGTCAAGCAAAGTCCAAAGCCCATTTTAAATGGCTTTATTTTAAATGAGCATATGTATCCTCTCTATGTCACCAGGAGACACAAGTCTGTTTCAAGCCTTACCAGTACAGAATCACTTTTAGCTCAAATCTTGAGTTTTTTAAAATCCTCTTCTCAGTCTCTGGTCTATTAGGAATGACACATATGCCTAAGGAATGGGTAAGAAATTGTAAGAAAAAACACAGCTGGGGTAATCACTTGCTGTGGATAGGACTGTAAACCTAAAAAATGAATCCCTAAATTTTCCAAGTCCTTCTGCTGTTACACACCTCATCATTTCAGTGCAATTACTTCAATCTAGTTGCAAGTCACACAGTTAGATGACTGAGTTCTGGGTAATAAAATACCTATCTTTTATTTCATTCTCTCCCCACAAGAGATATAATTTTGTCTGAGCTGTATTTATAAACTTGGAAGGAGAATTGAGAAATTGTTCATCTCACAGTGGTGTGAATGGCCTGAAAGAACAGTTCCCATGGTATAACATTTGTCTTCCACAATTCTCCCAATAAAATAGAAGAAGTAACTAAACCCAGTAAATAGAAATGTGTGATACTGGTTAGACTGAAACTAATTCACTGATTGTCATGGGAACAGTTACAGCCTCAGTTAGAAGTGTAGCAGAATGCAAGTTCATTTCTTTTCTTCCTTATTTGCTACTAATTTTTATCAGAATATCTGTTGGAGGTGTTTTCCACAGAGAGCCCAGAATGCAACTAAAGGAAGTTGCTTAGTCACTACCATGGTACAGGGAAGGTCCATGAAGTTGTAAAGAGGGTATGATCCACCCCAAGGAAAGGTAGCTTGAGAATCTCAACCAGCACTAGCTTGTGGAAACACTCAAAAGGTTGCTGTTAAGAAAATAATGTACAGAAAAAAACTCTTTTCTCTTTTGAGAGACACCTCAGAAGCAGAGAAAGAGAGTAATCAGACTTTGTATGTGCAGATCTGACTTTGAACTTAACAGTGAATATCAGAGATGAATATTTATCTAGACTGATATGGTTCAGGGGAATTAAAAGGGCTATTTAACTGGACTCAAGAATCTGAATGTGAAAAAGGCCTGAAAGCTCTTGAAATCCAGGATACAGGATTATGAACTGCAGGTTAGAAGGAAAAAATTGTATAGAGCATTTCTGAGATTCACTGAATGAGAAACTGCCTTATAGGTAATATTTTGAATAAACAGAGAATCTGAGAGGCTTGGAAGGAGAAACTTGTATGTCATAAATCATATAAATAAACTTAAAATTGCCAGAACTCAAGATATGTTGGACTACACAAGCAAAATAAACCTTGTCTCTGTAAACAGTAGCTCAAGTATAAAATAAGTTTTGTAAAGGAGAATGAAAAAATTGATGTTCAGGATAGCCCAAAAAGAAGTGAAGCAGACAGTCATACAGAAGATTCAAAATAAAACATTACCACAGGGCAACAGGATATGATCATGCTAAGTGAAAAGGCAGCTGATCCACTGTCCTAGGGAACTGAATTTTATGACCAGAGAAAGCAAATATAATAAGGCCTTCCTCCAATCAGTCCTGTATCAGTTCCATCAATTGTGCTGCTGTGGTGGGAACTGGAAAGCACAGAAGAGAATGGGTGCCCCTGGCTCACAGGAACAGGATGAAATTTTGCAGTGCACACTATAAGGTGTGTGTGTATGTACTGCACATCCTTGGCCAGGCTCAACCCATCTATACAAGTCACCAAATTTAGGGACACGAAATTCCCATGTTGCTTCTGGAGTCAATGGGAATGGATTAGCACTTTCAGCACCAGATAGAACATAAATCAATTTCTTGGGGAAACTGTGTCTGTCACTCCACTGGCTTGCTTTCTGAGCAGCAAAGGCACTTTTCTTCCCCACTTTGCTCAGACATGTGCCCCACAGGCAGGACAAAACTGTTCTCTCCAACTAATGAAAAAAATATGTTATAAATTGGGGATTGCCCACTGGAGGTGCCAGAAAGCAATAAAATTCTGGCTTGATTAGTCAATCATAGCTGGAAAAATCATTTGGTTTCAGATGTCCCTTGTGAGGCATTTTTAGAGAACAAGACCATGATGAGGCCATCTGGAATACAATGTGCAGTCTCAGGCATCCAGATGCAAGGAAGATTAATTTAGTCTGTAACAGAACTATAATAATCAAGGAAATTAAGAATTTATCTTCTGAAATGAGATTAAAAGATGCTGGCTTGCATGGCCTAAGAGAATAAAGGTTGTGGGGATTCTGACTGCTTTCTATAAACTCATCTGTCTAAGTTTCTGTAGACTTAGCAGAGGCTAAAAGCTATTTAAACTAAAAGACACTTCTGCTGCAATAACAAATGGATACTCATTAGCCTTTAATAAATTTAGCCTGAGTATTACACAAAGGTTGCAAATCCCCAGAGGACTAGAACAACTTTTATTAGGATCAGTTCCACTGTTTAGCCACATTGGTGCTGAAGTGTGATCAGTTTGGGGTCAGCATTTCCAGCCCAGCTGTCTGCAGCAGCAAGGAGTGGGAGTCATTAACTCATGGGCTCCTCTCTAGTCCAAGGCACTTTTGGCCATTGCACCATTTCTCTGAGCATCCTCTGAGCACTGCTCTGTATTCACTGCCTTTATATGGGTACTGACAGACTTCCCAAGACCTTTGTGCCTCACACAAAGGCCAAATTTTTGGAAGTGCTCTGGAGTTGTAGGACTTCTATCCTTGTGCTGACTTGGCAGCAGACGATGGCTTTCCTTTCATGTCATGCATTCTTTCAAGGACCATGTTCTGTGCCAGGAGTGAAAATAAAGGCTGCTGAGGGCTTACAGCAAAAATAATCTAAGCTAAAAGGAATCTACAGAATATTTCACAGAAGTCAGGGAGTCAGCTGAAAGCCAGCTGGCTGCAGGCTGAGTCTGGCTAAGGCAAAAGTGACAGAGGCTGATTGTTTGGAAAGAGGAGAGCAAAGCAAAGCAAATAGGAAGGCTAAGAGGAGATACCAAGAGTTACCAACATACTCAGTTTTGATACAGAATTACTATATCCGGACAAAGATAGAGAAATGCCTAAAACAGAGCACAAAATGTAATTTTTCCTCTTCTGAGCATGACCATGCAACCATACATAGATAAGTATCAGCATCTCTGAGACAGCCCAGATCTCCTGTGCAAGGCAGCACTCCCCACCTATCCCTCTTGAACTCTGTTCACACAATATGTATATATATCAGCTGGCATATCAGAAACCTGACAGATTTTCCAGCAGCTGATGAGGTCAAAGAATTCTCTGTCTTTGGCAAGAGTCACGTTTCAAGGAAAAATTCAAAAGAATGATGCAGATGTAGCAGCACAAATCCTAAAGGGCTCTCCTAACAAAGGGCTCTCCTAACAAAAACCAGGCTTCTTTCTACTAGAACATAGGACTTGGCTCAGGTGTGCTTAGGCTGATCCCCATTGACCCTGGGATTTGTTCACTTTTTTCTCTACATGGAATTTTGCACTTTACTGGGGTCCTGATTCATGAAGAAATCTCCCAAGCATTACTGCAATACTAGGGAAAGCAGTAAGATCCCATCAGTAAATTCCTATTCATTTTAGTGAACAATCATCCTTGTAGTGCCTGTATGTGCTATAACACCATATGGCACCTGTTTTTTTTCTTCCAATATCACTGTCATAATTGATATTGTTTTCAATTTTTCTTAAAGGGCAAAACACATTTTTCTTGTCCTGATCTCAACAGGCATTTGAAAAAGTAGAAGCATTAATTAGCTCCTCTGCACTCTCATGCCATTCATTTTCCTAATATATTCAGTGCTTGTTAACCCTTGGTTTTTCACAGTTAGGTATACCAGGGCAACCATATGGCTTTCAGGATCCTGCTAAGGTTAATATACAGAGTAACTCAGAGTAACTTTGAGAATGGGGCCTGGTAGTAAATATCATCAAGAAGTTCTGTTGCATGTGGTTGGGGAGCTGAAGAATGAATGATTCTATTCTGAATCACTTTTCAGTTCTGACTCTCATCCAGCACTTCTTCCCAGTAGTCAGGAGGTGGCATCATCTGCAATCACTATAGAAATAGCCAGTCATATTTTTTCCCACTTTCAGGAGTACCATGAAAAGTGCCTTTGAAAATTAAATTTGAGAGAGGAGAGAAATTAACATGAGTGTTATGAAAAGGTTCAGGCTGGAGGGATTTTACTCACACACACTGTCACGTACACTTGATTCTTTAATTTGGAAATTCCTGTCCATCCTCAAAACAAGTGGTATGATAATAAAGAGGTTCTCTCATCAGCTCTGTTCTGGCACCATAGTTTATCCCAATGAGATTGTTGATTTGTAATCCTCTCTTGAAAGGAATGTGGTACATCTCCTTCATGCTATGAGCACAAGGTAATACCTTTCAGTTTTAGGCCTGGAAAGCAAATTCTATTTTAACATTGATTTGTCTATTGCATTTTGAAATACAGATCAGAGTTTTTATGGTGTCAATATGAATGAGTTTTTATAGTGGCAATTTGAATAAAAACTTATAGTAACAAATTAATAATGTGACATGAACCTTAGAGATAATCCCTGAATATTTTAATGTGTTCAGGCCACTTTATTTAAGCAACAAAAAAAGAAATACACATCTGTACTAGATGATCTTTGAGGTCCCTTCCAGGCATTTCTGTGACCTTCCAGAGGTGTAGAAGTTGTTCAAGTGATATGAGATATGTAGCTTCTGTTCAGTGGTTTACTGATTGAAGCTTGAAGATAAGCCATAACTTAAGCTTTTTTTCCTGCCTCTGCATCACATAATCATTAAAACCCTGACCTGAGACAAGGTACAGGGCTCTGTCTTGGCATATAGTTTGAACTTGCAAGGTTCTGCTTCCTCCTCTTTCCTCCTATTCACAGAGCACTTGAGGATCTTAAACTGTTGTTCTGATGCTGGTCTGATATCTTCCAGACAGTCCCTTAGCAGAGCTTAGGTGTTCTTGAAATGTCTTTACATAGACTGGAATTCAAATATGATTCCAGCCTTCATTCTCTAAAATTAGAAAGGAGCTATATCAATTAATAACAGTTCTACTGTATATTTAAATTAGAAAGAAGTTATATCAGCTCTACTGTATATTTAAAACACTGCTGGAGGCAGCTGCAAAGGTGGATGAAGATGAATGCAAACTGCAGAAGTCTCTTTGTAGGGCTGTTTTCAATGATTGCCATTAGAATTAGGATTAGTAAAGACACACCAGTGACAAAGGGAGGTATAGGTTGCAGTTCCATAGCAGCAGATTGATATCATAGAACTCTAAATAATGCATCTAGAAGCTGAGTCACCTGTAGTAGAAACATTTGAGGCTGCTGCATAATTCAGGAGCTTTTGTTCCTATCAAGAATACATTAAGGTTTTCGATTCTGAGCTTCAAACAAGTCCATGGTCACCTGACAGTGACAAATGACAGGTTGTACAGTTTAAAGATCTTACTGTTTCACTTGCATTTTTCATTTCCATTTCTCCTGTAGTCCTCACATGCCCATCAACCCCCATGACAATGACCTGACTCTAAGCCCCATTCAAGGGCAGCTTTTCTTCTCTCTGAGCTGGCACAGTGCAAACCCTGACAAGGGTTTCCCAGGGAAGACTGGACAGGCTCATATGTCCATTCAAAGCAGAGCAGCACAGCTCAAAGGTCTCACCTGATGCCAAGCCCAAAGACTAGAAAAGCTGCTCTGGTGATGCCCTTCAGCCACAGGGAGCACTGAGATGCTCCAGGGTGGTTCTTACTGAGCCAGGAGAGGACACCTGTGAGATTCAACCTTCTCCAGCTAGACAACAATCTCCACATGAAGTGTCAGCCAGCTTTCTGCAGATTCTTCTGGCAGTTACTTACTAATAAAAAACAAAATTTGTATTCTCCAAGTGCAGGAATTGCTGACTGAAATGTTTATGGATGAGCTGGATGGATCAGATGAGTGATCACAGTGGTCTTCTTGCTGGTATAGAAAAACTATTAAAAAAACAAGTTGTTTTCACTGAGTTGGCTAAATTATTTATAAATGCCTGGATCTTCACACAGACAGATCTAGAGAACCTAAAATCTCCCATGGCATCTCCTACCAGCTCTTAAGATGCATCTTTGTTAGCTATCAAATAGCAATTAAGACATTGCTTAGAATCAACCTTCTGTACCTAATCTGCTGGAAAATGTGGACTTTGAAATGCTGCCAGAGTGGTAGGAAGTGTTTCTGTACCTTCCAGTAGTGCCTAGTTTTATCACTAAAAGCAGTTAGCACAGGCTGTGATGAGGTTTAAATAATATAGCTCTTCTATTGCCTTCAATGAAAGTATTTTTTCCCTCCTACCTATGTGAATTAAAATATACTTCAACAAATTTAAACTATCTATATTAAGTTATACTTTGCTACAGTGGTTTAAGATAAATTGAGAGAGAACCAAATTGTTGTTTTGCTGATGACTTTACACATTTACTGGAGCTAGATTCTGGAGCATAACAGGAGGTTTCCTTGCCACAGCAAGTTACAAAAGGAGATTTTAAAAAGCTTTTGTTCAGAATGTACTGAATCTCCTTATCACTTAGAACAACTCCTATGACTTCTGATGAAACTTGAAACTAGTGCAGAGGCATCCAATACCACTTTCTAGCTGTCAGGTTGCCTGAAGTTTGGCCTTTTACTGACATAAAATATGCTCATGGATGGGGAAAGTATTCATTCTCTTATTTTGAAGTGGCAGAGAAGAAAGGATATTTGTTAAGATTCAAAGTGGAGCTAAAAATTGGGATAAAAGAACCATTTTAACAATCTGAGATTTGGTCTAAAGCCTTGACACAAATTTCTTATCATTAAGAAGAATCAACACAGCTCTTCAGTCCATCCACATTAGCACATTCCTCTCAATAAATAAACTTCAGCAGCTGAAAAGCAAATTAGATCTGCACTCTTCAAGCATAAGATGTTATGACAGGAAGCATTAAAAGGAAGGACCAGTAAATTAGATATCAATTCTGAAGACAACTATTATATGCAATGTACTACATTGTGTGAAGGATAAATTCAAACAGAACAATGTGGAAATACAAAGAAAACAAAAGCCAAAAAACCAAATCATAAACAAAAGTTTATGAACCAATGGCTGAGGACAAAGATCAGACTAACTAGATTAAAAGTTTCACTGAATTTAAAACTATGTTCCTAGCAATACTTTTGAACAGTGAGATGGAAGGAACCAGAAGACAATCAACAGGGCCAGGATATGGGTTTTGTAGAGTGGTGCATTTGGGTCTGGCTTCTAATCTTCAATTTTGTGGGGTCTATTCTCTGTCAAGTATTTCTCATTTCATCTCAACTATGATTAAAAAGAGTCTCTCTAAAGTTCCCTCCTAAGACAAAAGCCCTAAGGGCATAAACAGTGTGCTCACAACTATGAGTCTATTCTTTTTCCTTCCTCTTCTGGCAGGTTCAGGGGCCTAACATCCTGCCCCTTATGTTTGCCATAAACTAGTAAAGCTGTACTCTTCACAGTGAAAGAGCTCTTGGTTAAGGCATTAAATCTCATTTTCTTAATGGCAGAGAACAGTTTACCTACCAGGCTCCTAGGGGTTTTTTTTGTATTCTTTTGGCAGGAAGGAAATAGTTATCAAATTATCTCAGTGTCATGATTGAAGCACCATCCCCTAAAGAAGTGGAAAATAAACCCAAATTACCAAAAGAGAGAGGAAAAAAATTACTTTTAATATTGTGTCTTTACCGGGAAGTTGGGGTACCTCAAACCTCAAGGATAATTGTGTAGTCCAAACATGCAGCAACTCCCTCCTGACTATACAGTGCCTTTAATGTGCTTCTTGCACCAGGTTTGCAAGGAAATGTCCAATTTTGACCCAGCTGGGCCATTTCATGGCACTTCAAGTCCTTGCCTTGCCACATGGGCCAGAAAACAGTTGAGCACCTTTCCCTCTTCCCTTGGCTGCCCTTAGCATGAGGCAGAGCCTTTGTGCCACTCTTTGCTTTAAGGCTGAACAATTTTTTACTACAGATTGCAACCCAACTTCCAAATTCAATGGAAACTGCAGACAACGTTGAGCAATGTGTCTTAGCAAACACTTGCAAAATCCTTCTCATAAAAAACAGGAGCCCACATAAATTTCCACCTAAGATTCATAAAAGAACCAGCTGAACAGATTCCCAGCTTCCTACTCCAAACTAAATTAGAAATACATTTTAATGTGTTAAGCTGATGCTAATTTTAAATAAGACTCTGAATGTAGAGATAATTCTGAACCAACTGTACCAACATCTGAGAGGTCAAGCATAGAATGGGGCAAATACAGGTTGTAGAAAACAAAGTCACTGTTTATGTTGTTCAGCTACTGGAAAAATAAATCAGAAGAGTATAAGCAATGGAAATCAACATATTTTTATGAAAAATTATTAAGTGAACCACAATTTTTTTGTAAAGGCAATTGAGTGGATATATTTGGATAGTAGGAATTGACAAGTATCACTTCATATGACTGTGATTACTAAATAAACATAATACAATATCAAAAGCAGTTAGCAGAAGGGTTGCAGTAAAAGTCACCTCAAAAAGTAGCAAGCACTGTGGTATTTACATTTAAAATAATTTTGTTCAGAGGGCTGGATCAGGACAGCTCAGTGATTGGTACAGGTCTCAGCTCAAACCAATGTTTTCCACAGTGTCCTAAAAGAAAACACAAAATTATTGCTGATAAAATGAGATTAAAAATATTAGCAATGTTGCTAAATGTTGATAAGCTATTCAATCAAATGACCAGTGCCTTCAATAAGATGTTCCCATGCAGTCAAAATAAGTTTTCCCATAGACATTAAAAAGCATAAAATCTATGAGGGTGCTTTGCAGACCATAATGCAAAAAATGGGAAGGAAGAAGTAAAGGGAATGGGTTGTGCTCTGGAAAGGAGGGACTCAGGAAAGGTCACTGACTCTGGAAGTCAGGCTGGTTGAACAACTCCACATGAGCACTCAGCAGCAAGCCATGACAAAAATAACAATAGTGTTTGTATAACTATGAAAAAAGAGAATTGAGCAGAATGATAAATTCTCCACAGTTTCAGATAAAAGAAAGTCCAGTTTGAAGACAGTGGCTGAAGTTCTGATATTGACAGCTTTTAGAGGGTTTGTAAAATCATTCAAGTTGTCTGAAAACTGGAAAGACTGAGAAGTATAGAAGCTGCCTCAGCAAGACTCTGGTAGCTCATGTGTTTAATGCAGTGAAGAAAGAAAACTAATATATATGTCTTCACAGACAGAAAAATCTAAATATCACACAGCTTTTAATCAGGCAAAGCAAGAAGTACACTCAGGATCCAGACCTGTTCAAAGGGGAAAACTGTTAACAGAAGCAGAGGCATAGAGCTCCTGGTATCCAGGGAAGCAGCATATTCTTCATTTCTTGAGGATTTCCCATCAAACAGGTCATTACAATTAACTTACTGAAAGCCTGTCTCAGCTAGATTCACATTAGTTGCAAAATCTCTTCATGCTGCTCTTCCCTGGGGACAGTTACAGACCCAGAAAAGGAAGCTTCCCATGAATTCCAGATTTATGTCTTGGGAGATATGGATTCAGTCCTTGCCTCTGCCAAACATGATTTGTGTGTCATTGAGTGAGTTACTCAAAGTAAGCTTCATTTTACCCACTTTTAGATACCTACCTGTTAGATGTCTATTTTGCATGTGTATGTCTGAAGCATTATTATCCTCAGCATCTTTATCAGCCCCTGAAGAGAAGCAGGCATCATTGGAGAGGTGCTCCTCCAAAAAAAAAAAAAAAAAATCACCATAAAATGAGGAATTTCATGCTTTGAAGAAATTTCTGTGCTGATTGAATGAAGGCAGAAAGGTGGCTTAGACCTGGACAATGACACCTCTGACATATAAATAAGGGAAGGTTTGTTTATCCTCTTCTCAAGAGGATATTAATATTTCTAATCTGCTGTGAAAATAATACCTTAGAGACTTAATATTATTAGGAAATATATGAATAGCTATAACAAATGGAATTACAAAATCACAGTGTTCAAGTTTTTTGTCAGGGCAAAAGAAAACTGATCTTGGGATGTCATTGGAAAATACTTAAACTGTAAGCCAGATCTCTCAATGCCATGGAGAAATACTGAGGATATTGAGTGTACACTTTTCTTAATGGAAAAAAGGGTTTAAAATATATCTTTCCCAAACAAGGGCTTTTCAATTTTGAAGGGTCAGTCTGGGCTTTCAGGGTGGCCAAAGCTGTGCCAGTACAGCTGATGGGGCCATGAACTGTTATGTGACAGCAAAGGTCTTTCAAACCAGATTCACTACTGAAGAAAAAAAGGTTGTGGAGTTACAGTCGAACTCAGGATAGTTAAGAAGATGAATGAAATTTCAGCAAAGCTCTGAAATGGCACAGGGGAGTGCTGATTCAGGACAGCTGATCTTATAACATGGAACAAAGGTTGTGACATTTTTCAAAAGGTAAAGACTATCCCATCCACACTAACTCTGGAGGCAACAGCTCAGATGACCATCCTGAATAGCAACACGAGAAACACACTGCAGCGAGTTTCCTCTCTGCTTGCTCATAAAAATACATCTATCTTTAATTTTCCTTGGATTTGATCCCAGCAGTCAGATGGGAAGGAAGTGTTGCACTTCCCTTATAGTAAAACTTAATCAGTTACACAAGCAATGCATTCTGCAGCCTTTCCTAATCCATTCTGCAGCCTCTCCTAACCCATTCTGCAGCCTTTCCTAATCCATTCTGCAGCCTTTCCTAATCCATTCTGCAGCCTTTCCTAACCCATTCTGCAGCCTTTCCTAACCCATTCTGCAGCCTTTCCTAACCCATTCTGCAGCCTTTCCTAACCCATTCTGCAGCCTTTCCTAATCCATTCTGCAGCTTTTCCTAATCCATTCTGCAGCCTTTCCTAATCCATTCTGCAGCTTTTCCTAATCCATTCTGCAGCCTTTCCTAACCCATTCTGCAGCCTTTCCTAATCCATTCTGCAGCTTTTCCTAATCCATTCTGCAGCCTTTCCTAACCCATTCTGCAGCCTTTCCTAACCCATTCTGCAGCCTTTCCTAATCCATTCTGCAGCTTTTCCTAACCCATTCTGCATCTTTTCCTAATCCATTCTGCAGCTTTTCCTAATCCATTCTGCAGCCTTTCCTAATCCATTCTGCAGCTTTTCCTAATCCATTCTTCTTTCCTAATCCATTCTGCTAATCCATTCTGCAGCCTTTCCTAATCCATTCTGCAGCTTTTCCTAACCCATTCTGCAGCTTTTCCTAACCCATTCTGCAGCCTTTCCTTCTACTCCTCCAGCACCAGTGAGCACAAACAGCGTCCCCACTGTTGGGATCAAAGGTGGCTCTATCCACAAAGCCTCCCACAACCTGCAGCAAACACCACTCCAGCTCTGCCACAGTCCCACCTGTCCCTCCCTGCAGGGCTCCTCAGCAATTAAAGAGAGTTACAATTAAATTAATATTGAAAATAACTACAACAACAACCCCCCTAACTGCATTAAGACAAAGATTTGAGTAACCTGCTAGCAGGGTTGGAATCAAAATTCTGTCTTCATTCAAGGAATTTGCATAGTGGTGTTTCCTTTCCTACACTTTTTTTTTTTTTTTTTTTTTTTTCAGTAATTATTTAATGTAGTCATTATAGTTGGCTAGGGCAGTTTGAATTAGGATGCTGCCAAAAAGACACTATTTAGCAGGGTCTGAGGGGCTGGATATCTGAACAGAGTATTTTATTTTAATGGATCTCCCCTGCTTTGCCTTGAGAAGAACCTATAGGGATTTTCTCCAAATATTCTCAAGGATCTGGGGTTGATTTGGGTTGGGGGGGAAACACCAAACAAATACCTTTACCCACCATGAGATTGTACAAATAGCAGAGATATATTTTAATTTAAAAAAAAAAAAATGAGAGGCTAATTCACATTATGTTTATTCCCTATACTACACTTACAATTTTTCAGACAGCTTACCAAATCTTCCCAATCAATATCCCAGCAGATGTTTCAATATATATTAAACACATAGAAGACATTAAGGAACAGAATATAATGACATGCACACATTGGACATGGACATATTTAGAAAGATCCAAATCCACAAGAAGAAGGGCCCAAGATGAGGAGTAGTGAGGAGAGAGAAGCCTAAACTATGACAATAATGCAGCAATAATCCCAATAGCAGGTTTGCCATTGAACTGCTGGGCTGGCTCTGGGCTGCTCAGGTCCAACAAGCAGGGCTTGGGCACAAACCCAGCTCATCACTGGTCTTCACTGCAAGAATGGATTCTGTGCCCTCAAGTGCAAGGATGAACCCAGAGAGGAAAAGTCAGCCTTGCCACAGGACTGTGATGTATCAGAGAAGAATTTTCTGAGAGAGAAGTACTTTAGCTCCCGAGAGAGAATTTAGATAAATCATTCTTTCAGTCACAGGGGGAAAGGAAGGGACTTTAAGTTTTCTTCTACACTACTAATTATTAAAAGAAAGTGTCAAAAGGTGACAGGAAATGTGAATTTCAAAATTCTTAGAGCAAAACAAATTATTAAAGAGTAAAGTACAGTAAATAATCTAGCCCTTACTATTTTTATTTGGTTGGGAATTTATCTTTGTTTAAGTAGTCAACTCTAATTAGAATTCACTTGCATATTAAAATAATCTGCAATTCATATGAATGAATATTCCAAAATTCAGAATATGACATTTTTCCTCCTAGACCATTTTACTTCTTTACTCCTAGAAATTAATGCCATCTCCTCTTTCTAGACCATCTAAGTAGTTCATTTAAGTAGTATCCAGTCTCCAGTAATTTCTCCATTTCCACAGAGGAGCCTTTGTGGCTGGAAGGGTTGAGTGTCAGACAGTCAGAGTGACAGCTTCAAGCCACAAGGCTGAAGAGCCTTCCTTGTGTGGCCTGCAGCACTGGAACTTTTCCTTTTCTACCCATTCACACAACTTCTTTTTCTTTTTGCAGCATGTTTTGCTCCTTACCACTAGCTCAGCTGAAGTCTCCATTCCTTTCATTTCACTATGACCATGTAATTCTTCTAAAGTATTTTGCTGAGCTCCTAGAAGGAGGGATTTATTTTTTATTTTTTTAATTAAGCTGTGGGCAAGGACAGACAATCCAGTCTCTTCCTGAGCCAACCCAAGAGTTATACATCTGTCACTTCCTTTTATCCCATGTGTTCATCATAAGAAAGGCCTGTCACATTGGAATAATGTTCTTGCCACTATCTTCTTTATGTGGAAGAACTCCAACATGACATAGATTTTTGCAGCAGGTAAAGCCTAAGGCAAAAGACACATCAACAACATATTTTCTCTGACCTGCCTAGCAAAATGAGTATCTTCAAATCCATAGTGCCATACATTTGTCTCTGAAGAATGCAGCCTTGCCTGCAACCTTGGCAGCTTGGCAACAGAAAATCACTTTAAATAAATAGCTAATATTCTGTAGGATAAATATAATGAATTAGTCATTGCTCCTTACCATAATGTAGCAGCAATCCTGAAAGCCAGGCTCTTTTAGCATTTTGAAGAGGTATTGAGACAAGGATGGGTGTCCTGGGGATTACTGCAGTGGGAAGCAAAGATGAGACAGTGGTAGATGATGAAGTGCAATCAGGATGCTGCCACAGCCTTTGCATACATCCCTACACATTCTTGCAGTTTTGTTTGTCATCTGATAAAGAATTACCTCATAAATCTGCTAAACATTTGGCTCTTTTCCTCTTTTGCTTGTAAAGATGCACATTCTTAAATAGACTGGGTTCAGTGAATCTGTAAGTGAACAGCTCCTTTGGATACTCATTTTACTGTTAAACCAAAATAAGATTGTTATGCAAAGAAGTAAAACTAAAAATTTAATGTGTATTAAATGTTTCTTTCATGCCTCAATTATCAGCACCAAATCCTGAACCCCAAGGATAATGTCATGAACTAGTATCAGTTGATAAAGTCTCATTATTCATTGAAAAGTCTTTCATTATTATTTGCTCTTCTGATCCTGTCAGTTCACTCTTTTTATTACAGTTTCTGCCCATGGGTGCAAGTGAGTGTGAGCAGGGGATATCCACTGCTCTTCACTGGCAGATAAACTCACACAGAGCATCCATAAAGAGGCACAAAGACAAACACGTCATCTGCCATAAAAACATGAAGATCTGCAGAGCAGAAATTAACATGCTTAAAATCAGGAATTACTGCAGAGAATATCCAATAATTCCTGCATATCTAAATCATCTTTGCTTCTTTATGAGCCAACTGATAAAACAAGTTATGCATATGGTCTGCAGGGAAGTACTGTAAATAGAGCAGCTGTTAACTTTCAGAGTTATAGGAGGAAAAAAGGTTTTATTTCCACCACATTTCCCATTCTTGTTTTCTTTACCTTTTTGACTATAACCCCAGCCTAGCCAGGCCCACCACCACATATGTTTCCATTTAAGACTCTGCTTACAAGATAAGAGGTCCCTTGGTTTGAACACTGCCTTGCTCAGCTGAGACCATGACACAACTGCCTGGGAGGAAGAGTGTGAAATAATCCACATTAGTAACCTCTGCAACAGTGAAAAGTTTCCACACCTGGTGGGAGAGACTATTGCATAATCTCCCACTCTTCCATTCCACAAAGAATGGCTGTTTTTATTAATTTCTCTCCAGAATACAAGATATGTACTGACAGATGCTATAAAACAAATTCATTCTCACTCATCATTGAAGTGCTGTCATTGAACTATCTCTGAGAATGCACAGGGTATCTGGGGGCCCTTTCCTCGTGACAGATAACACACTCATGTCCTCCATGACTGCTGTAATTATCAGTAATAACTAGATGTTGCATCACTGACTCCAGAAGACGTGTTCACATTCACCAAGTAAATCTGTGGTCTGTTTGTCAAATCTGAAGTCTAGATGGAACATCAGGGAAAAACATAAATGGACTTGTACCATAGTCCATGCATACTTGTTCTCAATTTTATAAGGACCAAGAGATGTATTAATTATTTATTAAATGATCTCTCCATAACAATAAGAGCATTCACTTATATGCAAATATCAGCATTTGCTAGTAACAATAATTTAAAGTATCATATCATAACTACCCCAGTTATCACAGCAGTCCAGTGAGATATGGTAGCCATACATCACAGAACTTACAGAAGGACAGAATGGTTGAGGTTTGAAGGGACCCCTGGGCATCATCTGCTTCAAACTCCCTGCTCAAACACCTGCAGCAGGTCATCAAGGACCAGGTCCAGACAGTTTTTTTAATATCTCCAGGAGTGGAAATTCCACAATATCTCTGGGCAACTTTTTTCAGTGCTCAGTCATCCTCAGCAGTTAGAGTTTTCTATGTTCAGATGGCACTGCTTGAGTTTCATGTGCTGTGCCACTGGTACTGTGCCCATTGCATCCTGTCCTGTCACCAGGCATCCCTGAAGAGAGCCTGGCTCTGTCCTCTTTGCACCTCCCTTTGCATATTTACTCACATTTGATGAGATCCCACTCAAAGCTGAGTTTTCTTCAGGTTAAACAGTCTCAGCTCTCTCAGTCTTTCCTCAGAACAGAGATGCTCCAATCCCTTAATTGTCTTCCTGGCCATTTCCTAGACCCTCTCCAGAATGTCCTTATCCACCTGTACTGAAGAACCTGAACTGCACACAGTGCTCTGAGTGTGCCCACAGCAGTGCAGAAGGGAAGAATCATCTCCCTCAGCTGCTGGCAGCACTGCCCAATGCAGCCCAGGGTTGCCTTTGGCTTTCTTTGCAGAAAGGAAACACACTGGTGGCTTGTGCTCCACTTGGCTTCCACCAGCACCTCCCAATCCTTTTTTGAAATGCTGCAGTGAATACTGGGTGGCCCCAAGCACACAGGGGGTGGCTCCTCCCCAGGTGCAGGGTTTTGCACCTCTCCTTGTTGGAGTTCATGAATTCCTGTCAGGCCATTTCTCCAGCCTGTGAGGTCCCTGGGGAGGGCAGCA
This sequence comes from Muscicapa striata striata, assembly GCA_030060385.1. Classification (NCBI taxonomy): domain Eukaryota; kingdom Metazoa; phylum Chordata; class Aves; order Passeriformes; family Muscicapidae; genus Muscicapa; species Muscicapa striata. The sequence continues at coordinate 994,700 of JAREIS010000055.1, forward strand.
CCACCCACTGTTGTACCAGACACTCCTCCCAGTTTGTCATCTCCAATTGCTCCCTTTAGTTCTTCATAAGATGATTTCAGTGAGGTTATAAAATATCCCTATGAAACATACAGACTTTATTTTGAAAAAATATCCCCACTTGTATAGCCAGTACTTGTTTGCTGACTACAATCCACGAAACAGCAAACTCCCTGCATTTTCTTAGCAGACACCTTAAAGCATATGCAGTGAAAAGATTGTGACTGCTGGTCCAGGAGACAAGCACTGAGTTAACAGAGTTACACTGGTCCACAAAGGTGGGGAATTTCTCCAGTCACAGTGTTGTGTTCCTCCTGGACAAGTAGGGTAGTAGAACAAAAAGGGAACAAAATTCTGCCTGTATTCCTCATCCAAAAACATTGTAGTAAACCTCTGTCAAGGCATTCAGGATGGCATTCCAGTATCACTCTGGTGGTATTTTAAACAGAAAAAGTCTCTCCCTCTCTGTCTGTCATTTGGGCATTACTTATGAAGAATATTAAGAAGTATTTCCAAAGGAATGCTGCTGGCCACTAATACCTTGCTGGTCAGTACTACCATTACATTATTGTCACTGTAGCACTGAAATTGTATTCACAAAAACTTTCCTTACAGGAACATCAAGATTTACTTTGCCATGTTTGGAAAGTCTGACATTTCCAAGACCAACACTTCCCATTTGCAGATCTGAGGCTGCTTTCCAAAGGTCTCAACACATCAGAGCTCCCCCAGGACAGCAGGGATGACAGGGAGCAGCCAAGCCTTGACTAATAGGCTGACATTGCCTTATGGTAGGACACCCTCCAGCTGCTGGAAAGCAGTGAAGGGAGACTGAAACATTTCCAGAGAGAGAGAGAGCTTTTAGCCTGCCCAGTTCTGCTGAAGGACTAGAGTAGGAACCTTTATGAATCCACTAATGTGCAAGAGAAGCAGATCTTTTCACCCAGCTTTTGCAGCTTTTAAAAACACACTTATCTATTAATTATTTCATGCTGAATCATCCTACCAAAATTCTTTTCACCCCACTTTTATCACAGATTTCAGATGTAGGGACTAGATGGCAACAAACACTTTTGAAAGCATCAACTTATTTTTTATGGATCTATGAATAGATGAGGTATGTTTTCACTGTGATAGATACATATTGTAATGAATTTGCTCCAAGGTTCCAGACAGAGATTATATATTTTATTATATATTTTATTATATATTTTATTATATATTTTATTATATATTTTATTATATATTCTATTATATATTTTGGTTCCTTTGTGAAGAACAAATATTCAGTTCCTTCCTTGGATTTGAAAAGGAAGCACTGAGGGTCATAAATCCAGGATAGGAGCAGGTGCAGCAGCCTTGCACCTCAGCCTAGGTGCTGTGGCTGCTGGAGTCACCCAGCAGAACAAATTTGGTCTGACTCAGATGTGGGCACATGACTGCACTTCTCTTGTGTTAGTCAGACACTACAGAGCTGCATTCTCGTGTGCTGGCTCTGTGTCAAGGGATGAGGGGGGCAGAAGATGAACAGAGCTGACTCAACAAAGATTTCTGAACAAGGACCCACCAGCCACTCAGCCACTGCAGCCTGTGGCTTTGCAATTTTGGAGTGGACTTCAGGAACCCTCAGCCCAGCTGCAAGCTATTGGCATTTCAATACCACCACTGATTTAATTCAGTACCAGCTTTGAGAGATAGGGTATTAGCACCTGCAGAGCAGAAAGCAGTGCCAAAAGGAGGGAGGAGGGGTCACCAGCCTTGTGGAAGAGTAGGAGGACCAAGCTTCTGTAAGCTACCAGAAATAGAGGGATCTGCCAAAAGGGTTACAAGTAAAACAAGTATTTATATTTGTAACTCATGATCACAGCATTGATATGATGATTCCCATCCTCCTTCCATGCCACTCTGACAATCTGATGCTGAAAATTATTGCTTGCCTGCAACTGGGTGCAGCCCCCAGGGACCTGCAATCCTTCCAATGCATTGATCCAACACCACCACACTGTCTCCTCCAGCTGCACTGCTCTCCCAGAGGTGATGTCTGGATTAAGCCTTTGTCCTCTTGTTGCCTCCATTGCACTACAGGAACATCTGGCTGCAGCCCTGAGCTTCAAAGATGGACACACAGTGTGTGGCCAATATGCCAAAGGATTTCAGGGTTCTGCCCACCTTCTTTTGCCACACTGAAACAGACTCTTTGCTCATGTCAAGGACACTGATTTCAAGAGAAAGATGCAAACTAATAGTGGTGGAGAAGATTGGAATTGGCCTTTCCTTCTTATTCCCTCTTCTCCACAGCACTACTGGGGTGTTTATTACTTTGGTATCCACCTGCTGACCTGTATAATATAAATTTGAGCTAAGTTTTACAGTTCAACAGATATAGAATATCTTTTAAGGTCACACCTGAGCAGATACAAAATCTGGGAAACATCATCCATTCATCCATGTTATCATAAGTGAAATAAAATCAAATCATAATTCAGCCAGATTTAGCATTACTCAAATGCAGTGGGAAGTAATGCTTCCAATGCCTGAATCTGCTGCCTTTTATTAGTTTCTCTCCTGAAAACTGTCAGTCCTTGATATTCTCAAGGATTTATCCTTGCTTCTAGTAAAGCAGATATTCTCTCCTGAACTGCAAAATAGAATGAGTTAGGTTCAATTTGGCTAGGCAAGAGCAATAGTTACTGAGATCAGAGAGATTTAGAGCAACAGAGTCCTACAAATCAGCTGTCCTGGCATGACAACTTGTCATACAAGGGCTGATAAAATCTTCCATACAAATGGTTATTTGGAAGATTATGTCTGCACTCAGTGGACCTGGATCCTTCAAAAGCATGAAATGACTTAGAAAATCAAGGGGACATATTTTTTGCTGGTACTTAGGTAGTCACTTGTCTACCTCATTACACAGCTAAATACCTCTGAAAATGTAATCTTCAGTCACAGCCTCAAAGGAGATAGATTTTTAGAGGTGCACAGATGGCCAGGAGGTTTACAAAGTGCTGGTTGTTTAGTTCCCTATAAAATCAATGAGAGTTAAGGGTCTCATATAAAACCACGTTGATCTGCCTAATTAAAAAACACAGCCCTGTGTCTGGTTAAAATCAGTGAGGTTGGAGCCTTGCAAGCTCTCAAAGCTGCACTTTGGCCTTTGGTGAGGTGGTCCCCAGGCAGGAGTGCCTGGTCAATGGGAACAAGGAGGGGAGAGGTGCCAAGCCTGCAGCAGCCTCCAGACACAGCTGGACTGTCAGGACAGAGGGCTGGCAGCAGCAGGGAACAGGCAGTCCATGGAAAATGGCACTAAAATAGGCCAGTCCAGACCTTCACAAAGACACTTCAATCATATCTGCACAGTTTAAAGCAAGCTGTGGGCTTGCTTAGACCATTTGAGAAGGTGTTTTTCTTTAAATAGCAGCTTAGGATGAGAGCTGCCACTTCCAATTTAATCACCCTCCTTTAATACAGGCTGGTGCTTTGCAGCTGGATAATTAACCTTGATACTCATTTGGACTTCAAAACACCCAATTCCCACTGCTGTCAATTAGCTGACAATGTCAAGTGTGTGTTGATAGAAGATTTTTGTGTGACCCTGGCAATACAACATTTGGGAAATTTCAGTCCTTCACAACTAAAAATGGGAAGTGGCATTCACAGAATTACAGAATGGTTGAGGTTGGAAGGGACGAAGTGGATCCACTAGATCCACTTGGAGATCTAGTCCAGTCTCCAATAGGGTACTCTGGAGCACTGTACTCAGAATTGTGTCCAGGGAGATTTTCAATATCTGCTCAGCCTCTATGGGCACCCTGCTCCATTGCTCAGTCACCCTCACAGTACAGAATTCCTTCCTTGTATCCAGGTGAACTTCCCATGTTCCAGTTTCCACCTGATGCTTCTTGTCCTATTGCTCAGCACCACTGAGACTGTAAATTTGTCACTGGATTGAGTTCACTAAGCAAAACAGAGATATACTAGGGTTTGCCCCACTTTCTGCTCTTACAGCAATGCACCTTTCTAAAAGACCCTCAAGATAATTTTCAAACTTTGTTGCAGCTCTGAGTGCTCAGAAAATGTCTTGATCTCAGAGCAGTCAGAAGCTACCATACCTTTTAAAACCAGTGTAAGGTTGGAGGCAGGGTTATAAATGACTGGTACACAATTATTTTTTTGTATGGGAGGCAGTACAATAAACATGGAGTATCAAAATGAGACAAAATATGGGAAGAGCCAGTGGCATTTCGTTCTTTCCACTGATTCCTTTGAGTTTATAATAAAGAGTTACATCCTACTGGTAACAAGATTAAATTAGTGGGCAGAAAGAAATTGGAATCGGTCTGTTTTCCTGATATGCCACAGTGGGTTGTGTACTGCTAATGAGTGTTAACTCTGCAATCAGGTAAACATTCACCTTGAGAAATGAACAACCTTAATCAGGGTTTTTAAATCAGCTAGAACAGTCAACAGCTAAGATGAAATTGGCTCAAACACAACTGCTTTTCTTTTTAAATATTGCTCTTCCTTCTCATGAGGATGGGAAATAATAGCATAAGTGAAACATTCTTGTAGTAAAAGAGCAGCTCCAGTCCCTTCCATGTTAGACACCCTGTCCTGTGAGCTCAGTCTGACCTCCATGTTTCTTTCTAAAGAGCTTTACCTCACCTCCTAAATACAAATAGCAAAATAATGGAGAAAATAAATAAGGGGGCAGAGGGAAGAAAGAAAAAACAAATGTTGGTCTGTTGTGCTTTTCTCTGGATTTGAGAATGACATCAACCTGTGGGCCTTTATCTGAAATATTCCGACAGTAGAAAAAAAACACTGACTACTCCATTTTCTACACAGGGTCAACATTATGAAGAGGAAAAACGGGCTCTGAGCCATGAAATAATTGCACTCAATAATCACTTAATAGAAGCCAAGGTGACTATAGACAAGTTGTCAGAAGACAATGTAAGTATTTACTATGCAACTGTATTCATTTTGAGATTATATTCAGAAACAAATTAGGTTTTGCACTTTCCATGAAATTGCAGAATAATATTTTATGTTTGTATAAAATGTAACTTGTCACCTCAACAGTTAAAATTTATGTTTGCTTGTTCCCATCATTTTGTAAATCCAGCTCTCCTTATGCTATGAAGTTGTGGTGAGACACTTCATTGATTTTTTTTCCTTATGTCTAGCCTGAAACTGATGAAAAAAGAAATCTAAGAAATGGCAATATTCCCTCATTGATTTTGCCATCAGTAGAGCAAAGTGGTGCAAGCACAATGACAGAGCTCTTTCAGGGACACTTGTGTGGAGTGGGCACTCAGAAGGATTTTAGGCACAGTGCAGAGCCCTACATCTCCTGCAATTCTTTGATCTTTTGGTCTTTGCTCACCAAAAAGCCCAGCACAAGCAAGCTCTGCTAGCAGTAGGCAGGACTGAGGCAGCCTGGTCACTCCTGCAGGGAGCAGGAGCCAGGCTTTCCCAGCAGCTGCTATGTGCAAAAATGTACCTGTCTCTGTGTGGGACAAAACAGGGAACATCTCTGGCAATTGTCTCCCTCCATCTCATTAAACACTGCTGAAAAATGGCATAGGTAGTGCAGCTGGCAACAAGCTCATTAAATCCTTCCTGAGACAAACCTACAAGGACAGCAAAGAGAGGAATATTGTAGGCATTTAGTTCATTATTGTGCCTTTCCTTCCACATTTAATAAAAAATTCATCTACAGAAGACATGCTTCTGTTAGCACTTATTTTCCAGCATCTTATGTTCAATCTTCCCATATTTCACATGAACTCTTAATCATAGCTGGGAGCATTTGATCTCATTAAAATGCCTGTTGATGTAAACCCTGCCTGTGCAATTAACAGCTTTCCAAGTGAAACAAGAAGGTCCCAATCTGACCCCTCACTTTTATAGAAGTTGAGTTGAAGGAAGAGTTACTTAATAACTCTAACAGCTCTAAGTAATGGAGTGTGGTAAAAGTAGTGGGCTACATCCAGATTTTGGAAGCACAGGTATACCTCCAGACTAATTCAGCTGAAATCAGTGGATTTACTTCTGATTTAAAATAGAGGTGGTAAAAAATTGCAGAGCTCTCCCTTTAAGCATGCATTTATACTACTTAATGGAGTCAGGTTTGAGCTCACTTTTGAAGAGTTCTCAGTATTCAGAGCTTTATTCATATTTAGAACACGGCCTAGATGCCTCAAATAACAGTACTGCTTCTTCCGACTTGAGGTTGATTCAGGAACAAAGTTCTGCTCTTGCAGGACTTGAGAAAATTGCTTGAAATTAAGTTAGGTTGGATATCAGGAAAAGGTTCTTCTCCCAGAGGGTGGCTGGGCTGGAACAGCTCCCCAGGGCAGAGGTCACAGCCCCAGCCTGACAGAGCTCCAGGAGTGTCTGGACAATGCTTGGAACATGGTGTGACTCTTGGGGATGGTCCTGTGCAGGGTCAAGGGTGGATTTGATGATCCTTGTGGGTCCCTTCTAGCTCAGGATAATCTATGATTATGTGTAATATCATTAGGTTATCAAAGGTTATATTCCAAATTTTAAATAAAGGTCTATAAAACAAACCACTAATATTATACCTAATAAGCACAGAAGTGATAAACTGACAAATCCTACATGGGGAGAATGTTTTTGTCTCAGCAATATTCCTTTCTTCAATTATATTTTCCCCTCTCTCTTCTGACAGAAATGAAAAATGACACTTTCAATAAAAAAACATATTTTAAACTGTGGGAAACACTTCTGGCATTAATTGCCAGTTATTGTTCTAGTTGCCACAGATATGGCTGGTTTCCATTCAGGCAAACACTAAAGGAAAGTCACATGGCTTGGCCCAGCAAGTTGAGAACAAAGTACACGTGGCACATGTAGCTCACATGTAATTTTTCTGTAGTAATTTTTAAAGCTGCTAAAAATAAAGTGTCAGAAATGCTTTTCGTACTCTCCATGACAACCCCTGTGCAGAGAGAGAGGCACACAGCTTTTGGAGAAAGGAGTAGGTTCTGGAGAGATCATTTTTGTGTGCCTGGAAATGGCATATGGGACTTGGGGTACCTGTCTGTGCTATACATTGTGCAGCAATATATATTGGGTTTAATGTGCATACAACACATCAAAATCACGTGCAACAGATTTTACTGCTAAATTGGATTCTTGGGTTCTTGTTCAGGAATGAAAATAGTGTGTCCTAATACAAAATATAAGACCCACACAAATGAATTTCTCCCCAGCAGATTTGAGGCAGAAGGGGCATGTATAAAATCTCACTAAGACAGAGGAAAAAAATTGTAAAACAAAAGTGTCTAAAGATCCTTGAATAGGAAGATATATGAACTAATGTTCACAAGATAACTATCTCATCCCTCAAAGACTCACAAGAACATCTTGTTGCATCTCTTATTACAGAATACCTTAAAATGGTATTTTAAGGAAGTATTCTTTTCACAGAAAATTTCTTTATCAGTTTTTAAGAGAATTAATGGAGCCATAAAAATCAGCATGCAATAAAATTATAACATTAAGGTCAGAGAAAATCCAAGTTATATCAGCATTCCACACCTTTTGTCAATAAACACATCCTGATTTTTACAGATTAGCACAGCACAGTGCCCATAGCACTTTTCTGCTTTGTACATTTCATCTCTGCCCACCCATAAAGTCAACTTCTGAAGCCAACATTGGTGTTAATGCAACTAGATAAGGAAAAGGAAAAACAAAATACATCTCTTACCTTCAGGGAGCCAGAGATACTGGTTGAAGGATACAGTTACACAGCCATGTGTGCTAAATTAAATTTAGGTGAAGGGCAAATCTGTGTGCTGAATTTTCCCATTAAATAGGCTGTGGGAGCCATTCAATACCAAGATAGTATAAGAAGCTTGCTCAAATTCTCTCCTTCCCTGTGTGGAATTCTCATGGTAATTTCTTGCCCAGTGAAAATATTCTGTTCTGCAGTATCAAATATTTGCAGTGAGATTTAATATATTTCTATAGCTGCATTCTGCAAGATATTAAAGGAGCCAGGAACCATCAAGAAATATCAAAAGGAAAAAGAGTCTCTCTTTTAAAAAACAACACAATGTATATTTCTGTAAAGAATTTCTCCCACAGTCTCATAAGATTATTTTAGCACTTTCTAAAGTAGTGTTTTAGTGCTGATCTGGATCATACCCAGTAAAAATTTTCTTTTTTGCTTAAAAGATCATGACTTTTTAGCCTTCATTGTACCATGCATGTTGACAGTATAAAATTCAGTTCTTAATGGTAAGTATCCACCTTCTGAAATGCAGATTGCTGTTCTGTTGTAACAGGTCTCAAAAGTTTATTCTTAGTAATTTTATCAGCCCTCACAGAGCAAAGCGGGAAATATCTCTGGATTGTGCAAGAAACAACAAAGCATTTTGATTTGTTTAGAAATTAAAGCATGCTCCAAGTCTCCTCAAAGTGCATTTTGAAAAGATTGATCATGGTATGGGAGGAAGGCTGAAAGCCTCAAGTGCTTTGCAAACTTAACGGGGTTATTTTTTTTTCAGGAGCTCTACAGGAAGGATTGCAATTTGGCTGCTCAGCTTCTCCAGTGCAGCAAGAACTATGACAGGGCACATAAACTTTCAGAGGTAATGTGAGCAAACTTGTTCAATGACATAAATATTGCATGGAAAACAGGTTATTTTGCATGTATCAATTTCAGGATTTGTTTGCCCTCAAGGCTTTTATTCCTCCTCACACCCTCCTTTAAGCCAGGGGAAGCCTCCTGGTGTTTGAGCAGCCAAGGGAGGTGCTGACAAAATCCCAGCCCGTGGTGGAGCTTGAAGGGATTCTCTATCCCAAGCCTCTCCTATCAGTAGAATGAGCCTGCTCTGATTGCCTGTAAAACAAAGGTTTTAGCAACACTGAAGTGCTGTGAGCTCCAGAATGCAAAATGCTGTGCAGGAACAGTGGGGTGAGAGCAGGGAAATGACAAGTTACAGGCATCAGAAATTCTGATATAATCAATTTTCCTCCTGAAGCTATTTTCCAGCCCAGCTAGTTTCCAAACCCGAAATTTAAAATGGACTGCCAGAACAAATATCTTTCTCTAAAGAAACCAGAGCACCGAGTGATTGATTTCCAAGGTGTAAACTTTAATTAATAATCCTCGCTTCCAAGGAAACGAGGCTTGAGAAATAGGCTTCTTAAAGGGGAGGTAAATATTATATTAGTAAACAAGACAGTTCTTTAGGGATGCAGGCCCTGCACAAAGCAATAGCACCTTCCTCACATTTATTGTTTCAGTGAAGGTTACAGAGAATAGCATTTCCTTCATCAGTCCCACCAGGTCAACATCCCCCCAAACAACCTCTCTTGTCCAATTCTGCAATGGAATATTGCAAAATTAAATTTGGAATGTACAAACCATCTCTAAGTCAGTAGATGGCTTCAGGCCACTGAACAAGCCTGGTTAATAAAGATGGAGCAAGATTCTTCTGCCCAACAGGCAATGATTTCATGGGACAGAGACAGAACTTCCAAATTAACCATTATCTTGGTCCTGTTATTTTTCATGTTAACTGACTTCCCTGGGCAAATTTTATCGAGGAATTATCATGACATTACTCACATTTGGAAGCACTCTACCTATTCTAATTAGGACCTTAAAAGCATTTAATTGTTTTTTGCAGAGAACTATCACAAATGTGAGATCTCCCCAGAATTTCCCAGACTGTCATACACTCAGTTAAATAGGCACCCTCCACTCATAAGTCCAAGCATTTATTAATTTAACAAGTGTGAATGTGCTGTCACAGCCAATAAATTCTTTACAAATGCAAATATTGCCTGATAAACTATTTTATGTTATCCAGACACCTGAACTGTAGTACAATATAGCAATGTGATAGCAGTATCATTTAGTAATTCCCATTTCCAGTGCAATGCCCAGAAAATAATGTTCTTTTTAACACATTTCATAATCTTAATAACGTACATAAAATAGATCAAAGAGTGGTGCTACACAACACTAAAATAAGAGCTGCCCCATACAGCATTTTCACATTAAATTAACTGTATTTTTTTCCTCATTTCTGTGGCAATTTACACCAGGCCTATTTTACAACCTGTTTATTCAATCTTTGTTGCATCTGTACTTACTATGACTAATGTTGCTGTCTGCAAGCAGACTGGCAATATCATTTATTTCCAATGCAAGACATACGAGTTAATTAGCAACATAATGATTAATCAAAAATATCCTGGAAGGTCTGTTGGTTGAGAAAACACTCGTCCTACTAGAAATAACAAGAATTTTACTACATGCCATATTTTGAACACAGTGAGGTTTGCGGATTAAGCCAGTTTTTAAAACTTCCCAATTAAGCTAAAAGAGAATCTCCATATCTTACAAAATGTGAGGCCATGACAAGGTGCAGGCACCTTAAATTTCCTTTGCCAAAAAGAAAGGGGAGGGGAACAACTACAGGTATTTGTAGTGTTCTCTCCTCTAGAGGAACAAATTTAAAGAGAAAGTGAGATTGCTATGGTCATAAGGTTAACCACTGATTATTTTATAAAGAAGAACTTGACTTCTAGTTCTAAAAAGAAAGTGCTGAGTAAATCAGAGCTCAGCCCAGCACTGAAGGGATAAATTCCCAAATGGCATAAATAAACATGAATATCAAAGGAGCTATCATAATCACAAACTCAAAACTTATTCCAAACATGAATTCTGATTTCCAGCAAGAAATACTGAGAGACAACCTCTCTCATTTTGCTGTCTGATCATTGATAGAGATCTGAAGTGAGCAAGGCAGATAAAATTTGACAGGAAACCATGCTTGGTAGGTTTCACCTGAGTAGGTTTCACCAAGGAATGTCATCTCTCTCTCTCTTCTGGTCCACATAACAGAATGGCAGGTGAAACCACCACCCACAGCCCTGATCCTGACTTTCTAAAAAAAACTATATGATTTCTGATACACAACAGACTTATTGATTCATTCTGTCACAGGAATCACAATGTGAATTCAGGTCTCAGTGCTTATTTCTGTCAGTGTGTTAGGACATGTTTAGGCTTATGTGGATGGTTGATCTGACAAGCAGTGTCTGACTGAAAGGGCAAGGAAGCCAGCTTGATCTGCTTCTTCCTAGCACGGGAAAAATCCTGTCACAGCAGCCAGCACCACTTCTGTAAGTGTCAGTCAGCTTTTCTGCATCTTCAAACAGCATTGTTTATCAAAGGTGATGCTGGAGGGCAGGAGCCAGTTTGGCTGGGATTGTAGGCAAGGTGAGCTCAAGGAAAGGCAAGGGAAGAACGGAATAGAAACTGTTCTCTTCCTCCTTCCTCACCCCTGCAGAGACTTCTGCACACCCACACCACCTGCAACTCACACCCAAGCACACATTCTGGAAAATGTTGTTGTAGGCTGCAATTCCCTACCTGCCTTTTTAAGATTGTTGTTTAGTACATACTTTATTTGTGTCAGCATTATGAACCTGGAAGTGCTGGGTTAATGGCTGGACTTGATGAGCATAGAGGCCTCTTCTGACCAGAGCAATTCTATGATGATTCCTATCCAACCTGAATTAATTTGGAAGGAAACTTAGTTTCAGTGTTGTCTGCGAGGGAAAGCAGACGAAGATGCACAAATGTTAAAGTAAACAAACAAAAGTCATTTGATTGCATTTGTTTCCAGAAACACACAAAGATTCTGGCCATCGCATTAGCCAAAGAACCTGGTATGGTGAGCTTTGTAATGTCACAAACAGCACTCTCTGACACATCTATTAACATGTACCCTTTTCTCCTTTCTCCTTGCCATCTCTTTATGTTGCAGTTGCCCACTGACTTCCAGGAAAGAGTCAGCATCCACCTGGAAAAGCACGGGTGCAGCCTTTCTGTCCCCTTGTGCCACACCTCTTACGCTGATTCCATACCCACTTGCGTCATTGCCAAAGTGCTGGAAAAGCCTGACCCAAACAGCTTGTCCTCGCACTTGTCAAGCCCATCCACGAGGGATCTCAACTTTCAGGACTCTGCTGGAAAAGTGGGCCAAAGGGCCCAGTACAAGTCGGACATCTACTGCAGTGACACGGCGCTGTACTGCCCCGAGGAGCGGCGCCGGGAGCGGCGGCAGAGCGTGGACACGCAGGTGAAGGACGTGGGGTTCCTGCGCTCCCAGAACTCCACCGACAGCACCGTCGAAGAAGATGGTTTCCATTCCAGCTTCTCCCACGAAGCCTTCCCAGAGTACATCACCTCCCTGCCGACCTCCAGCTCCTACTCCAGCTTCAGCGTCACGTCTGAGGAGAAGGAGAACGCCCAAGCCAACACTCTGACAGCCTCCCAGCAGGCCATCTACATGAGCAACCGGGACGAGCTGTTTGAGAGGAAGTCCCCGGCGGGTTACGAGCACCAGGGCAGCCCCAGGTTTGCCAAGCCCAAGCCCGCCCAGCACATGGAGCTTGCTGACGACAACGAGAACTCACCCACTTTCACCAGGTCTCTGCCTCCATATGCAAACGAACCTTTCCATTTCTCAGCCATAGCACCACAGCAGGCTCTAGCAAACCAGAAAATGAGGAATGAGTGCAGGAGCACCCACCTTTCGGAAGAAGACTTGCCGGGGCGATGGAGGCAGCTGAGCGTGGAGGACATTGGAGCGTACTCCTACAGGAATGCTGGCAGGCTGTCGCCCTGCAGCTTCTCAGAGCAGTACTACAGCAGCCCCATCAAGAAGGGGGACAGTCGAACCAGCCCCATCTATGCTAGTTACAAAGCAGACAGCTGCTCAGAGGGAGATGACATCTGCCAAAGCAGACTTGTGGATTCTTGCTTCCTGAGAACAGACAGTGGCCTGAACATTGACATCAGCCCAAGCTGTAAACAGGACAAATTGCCCACTTACAAAACAAAAGAATCAAGAGACCAAAAAAATGAAAGGATCACTGTCCAGTTATGCAGTAGCAAAAACATGGAAAATAGCCCGGTGTTGAAAAGAGAATACGTGGACGTGAGCCCCAACAGCTCAGCTGAGTCACTCAATCAGAGTTCAGTGGAGGCTTCAGAAATCCACCAGTCTTCCATGGATCAAGGAAGCCATTCGGGTGCTCACAGCAAACAGCCGCAGTTCCAGCGGACTGGGAGCACGGGTCTGAGTCGGAAGGACAGCCTTACAAAAGCACAGCTATACGGAACCCTTCTGAACTAGGCATCCCCAAACGGCAATAAGACAGCAAACAAAAGGAGCAGAAGAGCATTTGGTACTTCTACAGAACAATAAGGTTCTAAGAAACAGGATTATTATAAAATATATATTCATAATGGTACTATATGTTTAAAACAGAATCTCTTAAAAAATGTTATACAGCACTTTTGACTTGACATCCTTTCCACATGGGAGATGGTCCCCTCCCCTCTTTTATAAACCTGAAATATTTTTATAAACAAAAATGTATTTATTAGACTATCCTAAGCTATTTGAGCAGAATTCTTTTCCCTTCAAGCAGGTTTCTTATTTATTTTTGTGCATGAGGCCATCTGTGCCTAAATTCTTGGAGGAAAAGGGTAAAATCATGATGGCAGTGATAAAAAAAAATAAACCCACCTGATAAAATACCATAAAATGTCATGTGAAATCAAAACAAACAAGAATGGTGAATTTGAAGAAGTATATTTTTTAACAAGAATGGAATTGTATCTTATTTCATACAAATGTATTTATGAGTGACTAATGTATGCACAAAGTGATACAAATATTTTGTTCTTTTAATCCACTGTGTTTCTGCTTTCCTATTTTTCCTTGTATACTACCTCAAAAGTAATTGAGGGTTTCTTTGTCACATTTTCTGTAGGCTTGCATTTATATTGTCTAAAATGCATGCAGTGTCATAATTAATACTGTATTTTGCATAACTTAATAAAAGACACCAGTGGATATATTTTGGGGTTGTTTTTCCCTTCATTCAATAGAACATGGATTTATTCTGAGGGGTATCAGTCCAGCAAAAGTTAATGACTAAAGCTCCTGGATTGCTTTCTAAAAGAGCCTCTTTCTCTGTAAGCTCCAGGGAAAACTGGTTCACAGCTCATGGCCTCTGTGTGTGGGAGGATGACTTCTCATCAGCCTGTTGAAAGTAAGCAAGGGAAAAAAAATGTTTATCCACAGTCTTGACTTCACCAGACAGGGTTCTGCATACTGAATGAAAACAGAAAATTACTCAAAAACCAGTGATGTAAGCTCTTCCTCTATCACTCATATACTTGACACAAATTTTTATGCCTCTATGACTGTTACATTCCACAGCTGCCCTTTCTGTAGCTTGTATTTCTGACAGTGAATTTTCTAAAGCCTGAAGAAACTCTGGCTATCTGTAGCCTTTACTCCTGAGTCTGTGAAGATGTTTTTTTACCTGTATTTTTGGCATTTCCTCCAGCAATTTTTCTGTTTCTCACCATTTCACCATTATGGAGTGTACAACTGGGACAAGAGGAAAAGGGAGAGAGCAAAATGAGAGGAGGAGAAAAACAAAAACGAGAGAAAGAGAAATCCTGTGTATTTTCTTCCCAGCTTCAGTATTCCTGCTTGGTAAGAGGTAGAATACAGAAATAAATATTTAATGATTATTTTAAGTCATGTTCACATATCCTATACTTAAAATACTGACTCTTGACAGCTCATGTATGGGGGAAGACCTTGCTTAGTGCAGTATGTGGTACTAATCAATGGGATCACTTGGAAATATAAACTAGCTCCTTGAAAAGCTAAAATAATGATCAACTCAATAGGTATTAAGAAAATACACTTTTTCTGCTGATTCTCTGAAAGCAGTTACCTGGCAACTAACTATGAACCAGGATTACAGAACTGTTCATTTCCCACATAAGTGTCTTCAACCATGGAGCCACAGATTCAATGCACTTGGCATGAATAACTCCCATTGCTCTCCATTTCCTTCATGTATACTATAGAATTTTGACCACTTTTGCTGTGTTCAAGTACTTGTTGTGTTCTCTGGAAGATTGGGTATCAAGCCCCTGCAGTTCCTCCAGGGTCTGTTGCACCATGGAGAATAATGGCAGCAAATAATATCACACAGGTAAGGCACGAGATAGCTCCAAAGTGGTGCTCATTTCAGTACAAAACTGTCACATGCCTTGTGATTTTATGCACCTAAACTTGCTCACAGTGAGTGTGAGAGGTAGGGCAGGCTGCAAATAATTCCATGATGTCGATAATAAACACATACTATGAGGTTTCCAAAGGCCAAGAGCTACTTATGGCAGGATGTGACCTGCAGTAAATTGACTTGGAGATCCAGAAGAGCTGTTATTTCCTCCTTTGAAACACCAAGATAGAAAACAGATGTGAAAAAAACCTCACTGTTGACTCATTCAGGTTTATAAAATTTAGACAATCCCTAAGGCAAGACATTAATTTCTCTGGTGAATGAATATAAGGATTTGTATGGGAGAGGTGAAAATTAACTGTTATCTCACCTAAGAAAATATATAAGCTATGGAACAGTAAATTGTGTAATTTATAAACTGGAACACAGTGTCAGACTAATCTTTTTATAATATTGTTCATTATTTGACCTAAAGTGCTACTTTGGCAATTACACAAAATTACATTTCTTCTAGATATTGTATCTCTGATTATTTAATATCCTGTTCTATTATATTCTTTCATACTACTGCAGTTTCAAAGTCTGCTTCTATGCTTCACTTAACCATTTCTCAGTTTATGTGCACTAATACATAGATTAAACCCAGCCTTTTCAGCCAATTAGTACAGGGTTTTTTTATAAAATAGCCTATAACCTTGTAACATTTTTCTGTAATGAGTTCTGTCACAAAACAATATATTACCCTGTAATGAGCTTCAACTGAATCAATCAAAATGGCTGTAAAAATTCTTCAACTTTAATGTGTTGATTCAAATTTCTCCTTAATTAGAAAAACTGACAGTAAGTTTATTCATTTCATATGAATATGAGAAAAAGTTTCAATAATTTACCAAAATTTTCTCAGATTTATAGATATACTATGTTTAATTAGTTTAATTTAGAAAAAAAAATGAAATATTAGAATAAAGGATTGATTCCTGGGATTTTGGGGTTAATTTTGTTGCAATAAGTTTAGATTTATTGAGACAACCTAGAGAAGATCTGAAACAGTGGACAGAACGATGACTGGTGTTTTCACAATAGATTCAAATTTTCTTTGTGGTAGTGTCTGAATTTTTTGCTTGCCTTCAGTTTTCACACCAGGAGGAAGTAATCCAGTTTTGGAGTCTGTCATTGGAGATACTAAAAACAGCTGATGGAGTTCTGTTGTGCCATCAGACAACCTGTTTGTACAGATTATAGTCACTGAGATTTTAGGAGATTGAACCTTGTTAAAGAGAGACAAAGGCAGAGAATAAGCTGAACCCAGACAAAAGGGGCAGTAGATCTGTCTGCCACCACGTTCCTCAGAGCACTCACCTTCTGTGGGATATTTCAGACAGAGACCAGCACCTGAAAGATCCTTCTCAGAAAGGATGACTTCCCTTTTTCATGTAGAAATGGTAGAGGTGGTTTGATAAACTCTACTCTTATGTTCATTTGATTACAAGTGTTTCCAGAAAGCAAAAGAACAGATCTTCAGCCAAAGTGCCACAGACCCCTCCACTCCAGTGGCTGAGAATTTGCCATGAAATACCTTTACTCAAGGACATAAATCTTCAATTTTCTCTTCAGCATTACAAGAACACCAAGGTGTCTCCATGCTGCCACAAAATCTCTCTTTTCCAAACCAAATTTCATATGCAGTATTTGCAGGTAACTATGGCAGGAATTTTGACTTGATTCATTTTTTCATTTGCCATGAGTAAGAACAGAAAGGGAGAGTAAAAGAAGTGGCACATCCCCAACAGTGCAGTGAAGCAGAAGATGAAAAATGTCATTTTAATGGTGAAAACCAAAAGCATGAGTATGACACAGGACACTGATCAGGAGGAAAACAAAGGGGGCTGAAAGAGATCAGAGTGAGGCATATTGAATCAAAACAGACAAGAATACAAATATGTTACTTGAGATATGGTTATAATTCACCAGGAATAACAGTGCAAGGATATTATGAAATTGCAGAAAGGAAATGCATTTTTGAGACGTTTTCTCACTCCCAATTGATCTTAAAAAAAGTGCAAAATCTCAATAATTATGAATAATACATGTCACTTTTGTTAAACTTGTTAGAAGGCTAGAAATAGTTAAAATTTTTAAGTTTAAATCATGGCAAGCCATAACACTGGTCATTTTCAACTCAACAGTTTCTAACTTGTTCACCCAAACTAGAAAATTAATCAAACTAATTCTTTCTCCTTCCAGCACTTTTAATTAAAAAGAATTTTCACTCCATAATCTATCACAGAGCATGATTATGCAGCTACTTAGATTAATTTCCCTTGTTTAATTTCAAAGTACTAATTGACATCCTTTGGACTTTCATATAAAATTCTTATCCCCCATTCATGTCTGCAACCTTGTAATCTTTACAGACTACTGTGAAATGTCTCCTTAAATATTGCTTGGATTGTGTAGATGTAGTCCTCTCAGATTTTTCTTTTGGAAGACACTCCTTTCAGGACACTAACTGCTCTTCAAGGAACATCCTCCTCACCTTTCTGCTGCTGAACACCATCATTTTAATATGAACAGGGAGCTGTTCCAACCCCTGAAGGAAAGTGCAGTTTAAGGAAAGGAAAAGGTGCCCCAGATGAGAGCAGCTTCTGGAGACTGATGCACACTGATCTGCATGCATCATGGCATGCTGCCTACGTGCTCTTATATCAACATTTCCAGTTGTTTTTCATTGTTCTCCCAATCTTTCCTCAGCGTCTTAGTAAACAAACTTCATTGTTAAAAACAGCTCTGGGGATTCAGTCATTCTTTAACAACCCGGCATTCATTCCATCATCTCTCATATTATTTTCTCTTTGGTATTTTCTTTTCCCAGTGTTTCAATAATTGAGAGGTTTTGTTTAGCTGTAGTTAAAAAGAATAATTTGAATATTCATGCAATGAAAGGTTTTGCTCCTTTTGTACCCCTCAAGCTCTTAGACAGCAGCTTGATGTCCAAGGCACCCAGGTTTAGGAATGCTGCTGTTCCAAGCCCCGAGCTCTCTCTCCCCAGGCTCCTCAGCCCCTGTGCTGCAGAGAAGGGGACTCTGCTTTCTGCCACGTGGGAGCTCCTTAAGGATGGTGTCAGCCCCACATCCCAACCCGTGGGGAGTGGAAAAGCCCCTCCCACCCCTCCTTGTGACACAAAGCTCATCCCTGCAGAAATTTACTCCATCCCAGAGTAGGGAGAGCACCCTCATCTGCCAGGGCCAAAACAAGATGCATCCATACAAGATGCAACTGTTGGAAAATATCCCTGATGGGAGTTGAGTGCCTCCTCAACAACACACCCACCATGATAAATATACATTAATACTCTAACTGTGATTATTCAGAAAAATTCTAATTTTTGAAGTCAGCTCTAATGAATATTTAAATACATTCACCCATTTCAATTTTTCCTTTGCAGTTTATGAGTCAGAGCAGACGTGCACGAGCTGCAGAGCCACAGCACTATTTACTACACCCAGCCCAGCAATGACAGCTCTATGATTTAGAAGAAGAGAAACAACAGCAAGGCCCAGAATAATTAAATTTGTAATGTCAATGTCAGCCAATGTCCTTTCCCATTCCAAGTTTTCACATGTGACACTGAAAAACACCACAAGGAATAAAAGCATCCTCAGCCCATAAGGGTTATAAATTTCAGCAGGCTCCCACTCAAAAGGGTTTTTGTTAAAGTAGAGCTTTTACTGTTCAAGTAGAAATCCTTTTGATCTGGAGACCAGTTGTGTAGGGTGACATGAAGAGGAAGATCTACACTCAATGTCTAGCATAGAACATCTCAATAAACCACTGTGCCATCAACCTGAGGAAGTGGGGACAACAATAGCAGCACTTCTAACTGATAAATTACAAGTATTGACTCTGGTAGGATTATTTTTGGCAAGGAGATTAATCTGGATTTATGTTCACTTTACTTAAATTTGTCAATTTACTTCAATGGACCTTCAGCACTTCACAGTCTTTATCCTCCACAAATGAGGGAAATGCTCTTATCCCCAAAGCCTTGGGAGTTACACTAAGATGACATGCCTAATCCCAGAGAGATAGTAAGGAGTTAGCTATTTTAGTTTTAGCAGATTTTAAGGCTCTTGGCCTTTTGCTTATGCTATAACTTGAGAAACAGATAAAGAATGAAAGCTCAAGTTCTCAAGCTCAGCCTTAGCACAGGAACTGAATCACTGTTTTCTGATTCATCCCCACATACCTGTGCTTTCAGAGTCCAGAACAGCCTGAAGGTGAGGAAGGAAAGATCTGACACTGGAAAAAAAAAAATTCAAAAGTTAATCTGTGCATCCAAACTATTAAAAGGCCAAATTATTTCTAGGACAGTCATGCTTGTCTACAATAAAACTGGGTTTTCCCCATATTTTTCCCAGAGAATACATACATTGCCAAAGAAAGTATGTAACTGAGCTGAGAACTTGCATCTTGCTGTTTTGAACCAACTTGGATTTTCCTGACAAGCTGCAAGCATAGATAAGGGAATGGAGGCAGAGCAAGGATGATTGCTCTGTCAGCACAAAATGCAGTAAAACATTCCAGTCACAACATTTACTGTATTCCCCTGATTTCTAGGGTATATTATGAAAAAGTCCCAGGAAAAGGCTTTTAGAAACAGACTATTTTCATTCAATCTAATTTTGACTTTTTTCCCCACCTCTTTTTAAAGAGAAAAAAAAATCATGTTTTGCAAGCTGCAGTGATATGGGGGTTTTTGCTGGAGCTGTCAGTCCTGCCTGTAAAGACCTGACTTGTGTCAGTAGGGAAAAACAGTCCTAAAATGAAATCAGTTTAACAGAGCAACTTTTGCTACTCAAGAAGAAATGTTCTAATTGAAAAGAATGTCAGTAAACAGCTCATTACTGAGATTTCAGAGTCCAGAAAGCAGAGGTGTGGGAACACAACAAATCCAGTGAAGTCATGCTTTATAAAGACCCCAAACAAGTATTTTATTTAAAATAGGTTTGGACTGCCTTTTACTTTTCTTTCATTCTCTATTGATGATGAAGATGAAATGCACTTTTTGGCACTCTAGATGACACCAATTAAACTTGATTTCTTGCTTCAGCTCATAAGTCCACTTGTCTCTGACTTCTAAGACTACTTTATTTTGAGCTTTGAATTTCTGCTTTGTTTAGAGAGAAAGTGTTGCTCCCACTCAAGCAACCTAACTTTCAACTCATGAACATGCACATACAACTCCCAAGCCCTACTAAGTTGGTAATTCGTCCAGCATTTATATTTTATCCTTATAAATAGTTAGGGTAATTCTTCTATCTTTTTATCTCTTAGTCTTATGAAGGGTGGATTTTTCCCCTTTGGATGGGAAATTAACATTTTCTATTCACAGATCAGTTCCTGGGCTACAACACTTCACACCTATGTATACCTCATATAGAGAAATGAAGGGGACTATTTGAACTAAGCGTATTTGAAGAAAATCCATTACCCTGGGCTTTCCCTTTCCCTTGCAAAACTTCTTAAACTGAACGAGCAAAAGCCTCAGCATACAGTATTTAGAAATCACTACAGAACAGCTGGGCTCCACCTCATTTTTCCACAGACACTGCATGTATCACATTTCTCAACACTCTGCAGTTTATATTTATACTCACTTGCAAGCCAAAGCTATTTATCAATTCACACAAAAAAGATCTATTCAAAAAAAGGCACCACCCTGGCCACAAACTTCCCTGGCACATTTGCACCTTCTTCCATTAATGCCATCCACACTAGCTAGACACTGATACTTGGGAATTACTCTGGATATTCTCCTGCTGAGTGGATAAAGCTTCACACAACTGTTAAAAGAAATAGCTCTTACTGGTGAAAAATAACCCAAGCAAACAACAGAACAGGGAAGACTTCAAAGAAGCAGGACTGTTTAGAGAGCCCATTGGACTGGACTGGTGCAGCTGCTAAGGAGGTGATAAGGAACCTTTCTCCATCTGAGAAAGGCTTTCCTCTTCCAGAGCACACTGACTCTGCAGGAGCTGTACAACTGGCAAGAGCTGGGAGAAGCCCCCGACTGCAGCATTGCTGGCAGACAGCAACCAGCAACGTCTCTTTCTCAGCTGCTCTTTCAGAGGCTGGTGACAGTCAGATTTTGACCCCATTTGAACCAGCACAAGTCTCAGGATGATGCCTTTAAGGCTCTCAGTCGCTGTACAGATGCTGTAGTAATAGTTGTATCCACACAGCAACATTCCCTCATTACATCAGTGATCCCATGGGCTGCCCAGGCAGGTCTTGAAATTTGTGGCATCCATAGCTCAAGGGTCAGCTGTGAACACTTGCTGGGGGTGGGAGGAGGCAAAAAAGTAAGGCAAGAACACGAGAGAGAGAGAGAGAGAGAGAGAGATGTCTCCTTTTCATTTCTTGGGGTACATAATCCTAGCCATGTCTCCATTTACTCTCTTGGGATACACAATCCTAGCATTGCTCAATGACAAATAGCAGACAACAGAATGAAGTCAGACTCATCAGAAAATAAGGGAGAAACAGCAACCAAGCCTGGGAACCTCCCAGACCCTGAGAATCAAGGGTACAGTTATCTTGCCATTTCCTGTTGTCCAAGAAACAGAGACTGGAAACCAGGAAAGGGTTCTGTTTTCCTGTGGGCTCACAGGCAGACCTGAGAAAATCGTGGTGTCCCCTGATGCTGCAGAACCACATCTGCAGAGCAGGCACCAGGGCAACAGCTCCTCAGAAACGTACAAAAGTGATGAAAAATACATATAGCATAACTTGTCTTACCTGTCAAATTTTTTCCTATTTAATAGCAGTGTCAGAGTCAGGCTTCTCCCTCATTGTGCTGGCTGAATTAATCAAGTTTTCTCTGCTCCAGCCCAATGTGTGTCAGGCAGGAGCTACCCACTGCATTCAAATGTTATGGTTTCGACATGCATCAGCATTTTCTCTCCTTCTCTGAACACTAGTGAAAGTTTTCATGCCACTGTTTATTTACAGTACATTCAATTCATGCCTCTAGCCGTTCTAGAGACTTCCCACACAACAAGTCTTATAAAGGCTTTAGGGCTCATTTTAAACCCACTGAAGACACAGAGACTGTGCTCTCTGGCTATGGAACATCACATTTAATTGCCTTACACATTTCAATCACATTAAAATTATTCAGGAATTTAGAAAAAGTAGAATACAAACTGTATATAAACTACTTATCTTGATCCTTGTCAGCATAACCCTCCCAGCAGCTACAGCAACCTATTCTGAATTCTTTTTAAAAATGGTTTTCCATTGGACTGCTGTGTTGGGATTGTTTGCCCAGAGAAACAGCAGAGATTTTTGTTGGGCCAGTCATTTATCTTTGCATGTGTGACCACATCTTTAATAGGAAGAAGATATTTTCCACCATATAGCTTGCAAATGTATATGTATTATGCCCAATACTTATTTTAAACACATATATTATTACATAATTATGACAATTTCATTTCAATTGAAATTATTTTATTAGTAATTTAGATGAGTTCCAATCATGCAGCAAAAGCATTTGGTCTGAAACCTGAGAGGTGAATTGGCTGTATTATAAAAGCAAGATATACATTTCTTACCCCAGGCACAGAAGAGACATTAAATTCAGACTGCTAACATACAAATAAAAACTCGATTTAAAGACCAAAAATAATCAGTACAGAAAACTGTACAATAATATTACAGTGGGAAACAAATGTGTCTGTTAAGCAGTGTAATTCCTTGCAAGAGGAAGAACTGATTCCCCTGGATGCTGCTCTGCTTGTAGGAGTCACTCCTGCCTCAGACAGAGCCACAGCAGAGATGTCATTGTGTCAGGCTGACATGTGATGTGTTCAGCCTCCTGGAATATGAGATCTGCTTATTATTTCCCTCTTCATAACAGAAGTTCAATACAACCTATTAGTTCTATTTCTTTTATTTGTTGCACTAAATTGTTCAAAACACTTCCTGAAAACAGTACTGCAATACAAAAGTGTATAGCAGTTTGTTTTCCTTCTCCAAATAGTACCTCTTTTTTTCCTGCTTGCCAGCATTTCTGCAGGGGGACACAGTTTTGTCACAGGCTTAGATGCATGTTGGATAAAGGTGTGTAAATGAACACCTCACCCTGTGCCTTGGGACCGTGTAGACTACACAACTAGAGGTGAGTATGTCCTGGTGTCAGCACAAGGGAGACAGGGACCTGTTAAATTGGATCCAGAGGACTGCCATGAAGACTCTCCATGGGCTGGAGCCACCAAGGAAAGGTTCAGAAAGCAGGAGCTGTTCAGATTGCAGAGAAGGCTCCATGGAGATCTGTGTGACCCTCCAGCACTTACAGGGGTCTTATAAAGGAAAGGGAGAACAACATGTTATATAGTGATAGGACAAGAAGGAACAAGGGTTTTAAACTGTAAGAAGAGAATTTTAGATTAGATGTTAGGAAGAAATTCTTTACTTGAAGGTGAGGCTGGTGAGGCACTGGCACAGGCTGCCCAGAGAAGCTGTGGATGCCCCATCCCTGGAAGTGTTCCAGGCCAGGCTGGATGGGGCCTTGAGCAATTTAATGGAAGGTGACCCTGCCCATGGCAGTGGGATTGCAGCTGGGTGGGCTTTAAGGTCCCTTCCAACCCAAACCATTCTGTGATTCTCCAAAACCTCGTAAGAACAATTTCCAAAGTAAGTTTGAGAAATCCCATGCAAATGCAGCAGAGACTTTCAGTTGCAAACACCCGTGGCCAGCCCAGTGGAGGGTCTCCCCTGTAGCCACCACAAGGGTATTCCAGCTGCCTAAAGATGCAGGAGAGGGCTGAGCACTCCAACCTTCACCCTCCAGCCTCCTCTGGTTCCCACTTCCCTGTGCACAATGGTGAGGAGCCTGTGAGAGCTGTCCAGGCACAGCAGATTGCTCAGCCAGCTACATCCTACCTCCTGCATGCACCAACAGGTAACAGAGGTATTCAAGAGAAATCAAACTCTATCATCTCACTGGTTGCACATGTCATAACACTAAAAAATGTTCCTAAAAAGCTGCCTGGATGACAGGCTATTTTCTGAAAAACTACACCTATATGCACCACACCTATATGAACATGAAAAAATGTGTTTTATGTACACCTTCTTCACAAAGCAGCATCATGTTATTTGTTTGATGGGAGATGGCATTCCAGAGGGATCAGTGTTGCCACTCTTGTGTTATGTAGTTAACAGTGTTCCAGCCACAAGTACTTCCACCACAATTCAGCATGCTCTCTACAGGCCAGAAAAAAGTGATGGCTAAAAGCCTCCCAGCTCCGGGTTTCTTTGTGGTTGTGCCCATGAAGGGAAAGGTGCATCACTGGCATTCAAAGATGTCCTGAATCATTGTCCTGAGGAGTAATTGAGGAATGACAAACAGAGAAATAATAGAACCAGCAGAGGGGGAAAAACACCCAAGGAAACATGAGGAAATTTAAAAACAATTCTTGAGATGTGTTGCAAAAGTTAGATTTAAAAGCAGAAAGAAGAGGTGAGGGTTCGACCTGCACAGTTATGTTCTGTGGAAGCCTTTATTGGAATTCCTGCACTCTTACAGTGACTTCATGGATGGGGCTGTGTCCCATGTGAATGTAAAAATACATCACCCAGATAATGTCATAACATTTCAAATATACTTAATCTTCTTGAATTTTTTTCCCAGAGATTCAGAGCAGTACTTGCTCAAAAGGGAATGATTGTAGAATTTGAAATGTAAGCATTCACAGAGCAAATTAATGTCTAATTATGAATGCTAAAAATAAAACCAGAGCTATTAATTTTAGGAGCAAATGATGAGTCCTTATATTATGAAAAAAATAACATTCCTCTAGAAAATATCTGAAGAGTCCATTGATATTTTTTCTATAATTTACTCAAATTACTGCCAAAATTTTCCTCTGACAAGTTCTCTCATGAAACTATTTTGTATTTGCTCATTCAGTTGCCACCTTTCAAGAAGATCTCAGGTTCAGGAATAATTAATGCACAACTAAATGTGAGTTTATTAAACTAGAGAAGTTTAGTGAAAAGCTAAGTACAGCTAGGCTTCCTAACTAAAATTAAAATGTTACCATCTGATGTCAGGGCAGATTATGAAGAATACAATTTCTCTGAAATTACTCCCTTGGCAGACACCTAAATAAAAGGCAGTTTTAAACACAATGAAAAGGTCATTATCTTCATTTTTTAGGACTGCAGTTCCCAAGGGAATGCTTAAGCATCCTTTAAAATACATGAAAAATGGCAGAGTTGAGAATAGCAGGAAGGAAAGGAAGCTCCCTGTTATGTATTCCTGCAACAACCTAATGTGAAGAGCAAAGCAGACTTTGTAGGGCCAAGGCCCAAACAGACTCATTGCAGCAGGAAAGCAGGAGTTTTCATTTGGGGGAACATTGAGTCCAGGAGCCAGTTCACATATGGAGTATTACACAGAGTCATAGAGTCACAGAATATTCTGAGTTGGAAGGGACGCATCGGGACGGCCAAGTCCTGGCAGGACACCCCAAGGGTCACACCAGGGGCCTGGGAGCATTGTCCAGACACTCCTGGAACTGTCAGCCTGGTCCTGTGACCACTTCCCTGGGGAGCCTATTTCAGTGCTCAACCACCCTCTGAGTGAAAAAAACTTTTCCTGATATTTAAACTAAGCCTCCCTTGACCCATTTCTATGACCACATCCAAATTTGGATGCAGGATTTTGTGTGAAAGTGTTGACCCATAAGTGTTGACCAAAATGCAAGCATTTAAGCCCAGGTCCAGGTAAAACTTTTCTTTTGTAAAAAAGGGACACATTTTCTGTTCCTGCAGTGTATTTAGTTCGATTGCACCAAAGACAGCATTCAACTTATAATAAGCGACTGGAAAAGTAGGAGGAAAAATTTTTATTCCCTCAGAGAAACCTTGTCAGACTCACAAACCTCCCTCTCTCTGAAAGACATTCAAAATGCACCAAATAACAAAAATCCCCAAAGATGCATAATTAATTTGGTAGTTCAGCTATTATGTTGAAAAACACGGAAAACATTGTATACATCATTAATAAAAAGATTATTTAAAATTTCACTTCTGAAGTACAGATCAGAGGTCCAAACATAAATTATACCAGATTCTGGAGTCCCAAAATCATTGTCTTTATTTTAATAATGACACATTGCCTCCACTGCCTTCTCTGTAAAACTCTCAAAATGCCAGTTATCCAGGGAAGTACACAGCTTCTCAGGTGAATTTTGCAATTCACCAGTTGCTGAAGCAGCCATAACCAGACTGCTACAGCAGTGCCAGAGTTACTAACTGAACACTAAAGTGCTGAGAGGTTGTCCTGCAAGCACAGCCACAAATTACAGTAAATTGATGTTGTTTTTTTATAAATAAGTGCAGTACAGGCTAAAGAAAAGCTCTTGGCTCTGGCTAGCATGGCAAGTTCACAGTTGAGATGCAGGTTTGTCACCAGAGGCTGTCCCAGTCCCACCTTGCAGCTTCACAGCTCTGCCAAGGTCACAGGATGAGTGCAGCAAGGTTTCCTGTCTGAAATGGACCATGAAGTTACTCCTAGATGGTAACAGGAGGCTTTGACAAGTGGAGCTCTCAGGTCACCCCACAGCCCAGCCAGGCTGCTGCCCACAGAAGAGTAAAGATGAGATTTTGGATATGATTAAGACTTCACTTCATGGCTTCTGCCCAGATTCTAAGCTTACTTATCTGGTCAAAGCATTCCCTGTTTGAGTTTGCAACAAAGAAAAATTAGTCCATGATATGCCTACAGTTCACAGATTGCATGCTTCATATTAATGGCATAATAAATATCATAATTTTCATTTTTGTACTAAAAGCAGTACATGATTTGAACTAATGTCTGCATTTCAAGTAGTTGCATGCATTACAACAAATAGCAAGGATGTGCAAAATAACCATCCAGACTGGCTGCTGGTAATAGATCTTTTATCTTGATTTATAAGAAACTCTTTTTAAAAACAAGAACTTGCCTTAGAGAGGATTAAAAAAGCAAGGAAAGGGAATTAATGAAAATATTTCATTTGCTCTATTATATACACATATAAATTATAACATATGGTTAAGATATGACATTCTTTACCTCATATTCATCTTAATAATTTCCTGCAGACCATGAGGTAGAAGAGCTCTGGAATTTAATTACAACTCTTAGTGGCAAGACAACAAAGGAGGTGGTTATGTAATGAAACATAAAAATAATATAGTTCATGGTGAAGACATATCAAAATCATATTCAGAGGCAAATCTTTGCTACTTGGTTATAAACAAGTGGTACAAATCTAAACATAAGGAAATTGCTTTCTCAATGTAAGCCAGTTTGTACCAGAGAAGGTACACTTAACACAAGCTGTTGCATAAGCTGCTCTTCTAAGGATGCACTTCAAACAATTTCTCAGCAGAAATCTTCCTCAGAATAATACCTGAGTTTTGCTGCCCTGCTGATGAAAAATTGAGACAAATGGATCTAGCTGAAACTGTTTGGACAAGAACTTCAGGCACTTTCAACCTTGGTGAACTTCAACCCTCTCCAAAGTCTTCCTGAAAAACTCTTTAGATTAAGAGGCACTTATGCAAAATTGTGAAAAGGTACTGAGAATTACCTTTGGATGAAACTTTATCATTTCTGTGCAGTACCTAGGTACTTTCTGGTAGACTTCTAAATAAGTTTAAGTGTTGGATATCCAGGGACTGGGAAAGGGAGGTGAATAAGCTGAGTTCCATTAAACCTCCACCTAAATCCAGTACAGGGAGTCCTACCCCTCCCAGAGACCCATCATTCCCATCCTGTGCTGGGCTGCTCTGTCCCAGCTGGGAGTCATTCTGCACACGTGGCAGGATTCATCAAGCTCTGGGGCAGGGCCAGCTCATCTTACTGCCTCTGGAGATCAAGCACCTCTAAAATTGCTTTTTTTCTGCTCATAAACTAACTCCCTGCATTTCAATTCTTTGAAGTGTGGAAGCATCAGACTATGGTCACTCTGCACAGAGAGGTGAGTCATGAAGAGAGCAGTGAGAAATTTATCAAAGGGGAAAACACCAAAGACTCTTTGAGGCTTTTGAGGCTACATTCATATTTGCAAGAAGTAAGACCCAAGAGGAGTAAATGTGTAGTTTGCATCACTTCTGAAAGCATAGTAACCTACAAGCATCTGGGGAAGTAGGGAATACTAGGAACTATCCCCAGTCTAGTCCCACCAGCTGGGACATATTAAATATGGTCTTAGAGCACATCCCCTCATTTAAATTCTTTTGAGGGCAGTGCAGTTTGCACACTCTGAGAGCTAAAGCACTCTAAGTAGCAATAACTTGGAGGGGTGGTGGGTGAGGTTTCTTTGTTATTTTTTTTTCTACAAGAGTGCACTCCTGACAAGGTAAAAACCTTGTAGGAACTGATATAATAAAAAGGATCTGCAAGACAGTAAAGCAGTAATCAAAGGTAGAAAGAGAAGTAGATAGAGGAGAGGCTAAGAAAAGGGGAGACTCTCCAAAAGTAATAAGCCTCATTAAAACTGGAAAACAGGGAAGAATGGAGTGCAGAGTGCTCTGGGATTTCTGCCTGCCTTTCTAATGACAGCTGGAATGAAAGCTTGAAAGTCTCAAGTCAGAGCACAGTGAAAAAAAAATAAGGAGAAGATGAATGTAGTGTAAGCACATTGACTGGTATACTTTCAAATGCAGAAGACAAGGTGCTGAGACAGGGACAGAAAAGAAGAAAGTTAAATGGTGAGGATGCAAGCAGTTACTAGGAGGAGCTGGCATTAAGAGACCAAGATCAAGGCTAGCTGAAGAAAGCAGAGCAAATATTTTCAGTTGAACACAGGCCAAACCCTTATGTAAGGATAATGGGTAATTTGAGATCCCACAATTTTTGATCTGTCTGTTTTGTTCTGTTCTGCCATAGTATTGTATCTTTACATTAGCCTGTCCCCTACTGACAGAGTAATCCCATTGTAATGCCATACCTTATTTTTATGAGGAAGCCAGTAGCTGAAATATAGTGACTCACCAAGTGTATTTCAGCTGAGTGAACACAGTGATTCTAATAACTGTCTGCTAATTAGCAGTTTTTTGAGATAAAGACAGTTGAATAGCTTGCATTCTCTGACACCCCAAATTAATAATGCTCCAGTAGCAAATAATAAAGTGGTAGAGACTGGCATTATTACTTTTTGGTACAGTACAAAATAGATTTAAATTAATCTGGCTTGTTTATCTACACAGTCTAGACCATTTCAAAATGCTGAAAATCTCTGCCTTGGCTCTAACATATGATGCCCTAGAGACCTCTATATAAAACTAAAAGAATTTCTCCTAAAGCAAGATGCAAAAATTTATACATTACAATTTTATGAATAAAATTCATTAACCAACAATTCATTACATTCTAAAAGCTTCATCTGAGCATAATAATCCTTGTTTGCAGCCCAAACAGTATTTGGTAATTGCAGAGTGATGGAATAATGTGGATATTTTCTGATTACATTTCATTACATAAGATAACAAGGAAGAATTTGTGTTTGAATCATAATGAAAACTTAATTGACACCACTCTTCTAAAATATTTCCAATGACTAAATTTCAGTCTATGTCTTAATCAGTTTTATATTAGAAAGATATTTTAACGAGATAATGCTGTGAAAATAATTTCATAGCATTATAAAACCTTTGACTGGATCTTCTGAGTAATTAAACTCCAGCCATCTTGGAAATCTGACATAAATGCAATTCTAACTTCAATACTCTTTAAGACTGTACAGTTTCGAGTTTCTTTTATTTTCTCTACTACCTTTAATCAAATTTAGGCTTTTCCCTCCCTCTCCACCCCTCAAATAATCTACAGTTTATACCTGCAAGATAATTTCAGGAGGGATAAATTCTAGACACCAGAATCGTGCCTCAGCACACAAGTTAAACTGAAGCAACAGCATGGGTAGTTGTATAAAATGCAATTACTTTTCTCCATGATTCCCAAAGAGCCTCTTTCAGGACTCTCCCTCCACCCAGATGTGCTCCTGCTGAGAGCTCACTCAGGTACAGGGAAGTGTTCACATAAAGCTGAGGCCTCACCCAAGAAAGCACTTCTACAATGAGCTCACATTTATTTCAGAGGCCTTTCTCAAGGCTGCACTTAACAAAATAACAGGTAACCTCCTATGGAGATAGGTACCAGGTTGTAACAGGAACAATTACAGTGCTGAACATCCTTCATATAAGACACACCTGGCTGACCAAAGTTTTAAAGTGGTAACAGTACATGCTGAATTAAAACACCAGGAGGGAAGAACACAGAGCCACCCCCTTGGAAAATGCTGGGCAGTTGGGATTCAGCCTGCCTAGCAACAGGCAAGGGCTACTTCACTTCCAGCTGACCTCCTCCTGACTTTTATGAGGATCCCACAGCTTGAATTAGGAGTAACTCAAAACCACAGAACAAGTTTCTATTTAAAGGTACAGCTGGCTTGTATACTAGAGGCACAGTGACAAGAAGTGCAAAATTCAGGCTCCTGTTAAACAGCTCATTGCTGAACAAGGAAGCAAGAAATAAAGGGCAATCTGGGAAACAAAGAAAAAGTTGCTTTTTTGTTGCAAGACTCACTTAAATGTTATGTCCTATGTTGAAACTGTCATAGCTGTTGAAAAAGTGATTTAAACCATGCAGCTACAATATCTTGGTCTAGACTTCAAACGAATTAACTGGACCCACAGTCTTGGTATAGGCTTATTTCTCACTACAGGCAATAAGGGACATAAACTACAAACCAATGGAGTACATTATGCTGATTAATTAAAATCTGCTGTTTGAAAAAAGTGTTCTGAAAATTTTAATTTTTCTCTGAAAAAGCTTTTTTACTGAGTATGCAAAAAAAAAAAAAAAAAAAAAAAGACTAGAAACCCCTTGCATTTATGACAATATGAAAAATCAGAAGAATAAAAAGATGCTACAGAGGAAAAGTTGCTACAATAATGGTTTCTGGATTCCATGACAGAGACAATTTACTCAGCACAACTATCCTGTGTATGTTAAAACACCTTTACAGACTAGCTAGACCAAAGACAAGCTTACAGCACTCACTACAAGATAATACATGTTTATATGGAGTCATTATTAGGAATATATATGGTTTATGTGATGCACAGACATGCTATTTTTCATACATAAACACACACATGCATAAAAAATATTTTCTAGAACCAAGAAACACAATTGCAGGGAACACAAATTTAAAGAACACTTACAAACAATCTCTATATATGTAAATACATAGTAATGCCCTAATGAACTTTATATTTGCTGAAGAATAGTCCAGCTCCTGTTTGAGTGCCAAAGAACCTCCCCTGCACTGAATAGCATGATGATAATTTTTTGTCTCCAAGCAACATCAAGAACTATGGAGAAATGCATATGTGTTTGCAATAAATTAAACTAACATGTTAACTGTTTTCACCCCAAGCATGGATTCCATTATAGGCTTGTGTACTAACTTGTCAAGAAAAATAGGAGTAAAGTAGTAAACAGAGATAGCATTTACTTTAAAAAAAAATTTATTTTTTCCTTAAAAATATTTATACATAGCTTCATTCTGCTTTTATACATAAAAGTAAGCTTAAAATTCAAGTTTAAATGTCAGGATTTCAAGAACACAAATGTATTGACTACAAAATTAGGTTCAAGC
Organism: Muscicapa striata striata; assembly: GCA_030060385.1. Classification (NCBI taxonomy): domain Eukaryota; kingdom Metazoa; phylum Chordata; class Aves; order Passeriformes; family Muscicapidae; genus Muscicapa; species Muscicapa striata. Next base: position 1,026,556 of record JAREIS010000055.1, read on the forward strand.
TATCTGTCACACCTTTCCCTGAAGCCTCAGAAGGCATTGTACAGTAAGCTGAGCTGCTAATAGACTATGCATTACCAGAAGAAGCAGTCCCACCTGCCCTGTGACCTTCCCCCCTTCTTGTGCATAGAAGCTATTTTGCCTTGAACTACAGTATTGCTTCTCTAACTCTCCAGTGATCAGGTGAGGGAGTTAAACTAGTACAAAAAACTGGGAAAAAAACATCTCAGGAAGATGGAATGGATATTAACTGATCTAAACATCATTCTCTGTTAAATAGTATGTACTCAGCTTCTGGTGAGGACAAGAGGAAACAGTGTCATATTGTGACAGAGAAGGTTTAGATTGGACAACAGAAAAAGCTGCTTCAGCTAAAGGGTTTTCAGGCATTGGAACAGGCTGCCCATGAAGTGGTGGAGTCCCCATCCTTGGAGGGATTGAAGATTTGCAGATTTGTGGCACCACAGGGCATGGTTTAGTGGTGGACTTGGCTGTACTGGGTTAAAGCTTGGACTCAATGATTTTAAAGGTCTTTTCCAATCTACATGATTCTATGAGTCTGTGATGAACCCTGGTCTAAGAGAGTTGCATTGAAAAGATACATAAAAAGAACAACACTTTTCTTAAATTTAGGTGCTTGCTCAAAGCAGAATGGGACTGGATGAGCACCAGAAGATTGACACAAAAGGGTTAAAAATTTCTCTCCAGGGTTGAGGGAGAGAGTAGTACCACTTCTTTGCTCAACAGCTAACCACAAAAGCATCTTAACTGCATTATGAAAGCATAAAGGTCATAGAAGAAAAGACAACAGTCTCTCTCCGGCTTACAACACATCCCAAAAGAATTTCACATTCCATATTCTGGCTTATTTCTTAAGCCTTTGACACACTAACAGGAGAGAGACATCCTAAAATGTAACTCTGCTTGTTATTGCCAGATCTTGATTTCCCCAGCCCAATCACATGTTGCTAGGAGTGATGGCAGGACTGGGTGAAATATTGCACTCACACAAGCTTCTTTATGTGCAGACAAAGTGCGAATAATCCTTGAAGTATGATAGTTGTAGAAAAACACTTTGCCATCTGAACTTCCTGTCACCAAAAGTGTTCCATCTGGAGAAAATTCACAGCCCACTGCAAATCCTTCCACCTGTGAAAAACAATAACAGAGTAACTTTTGATACTGATTAGAAAAGTTCATTGTGGTATACTGAAAATATAGTACAAACCCCACATATTTCAATAAAGATACACTAAAGATTTCTTCATGTCTTTATTAAGACACAGCTATATCAAAACCTTATTTAATCAAGCCATTAAGCATTCATAAAGTCTTCTAACAACTATTTTCTTCAGCATGCATATGATTCAAAATAGACTGGCACATGGGAAAGCAAATGAAGCCAATTAATATCTATCACTGATTTATAATAAAACACTATTGGTAGACATACTAAAAAGCAGAGGTGCTTTGCTACTTATCTTTCTTTTAAACTTGGATACTGAGCTCCCGGTGGGGAAGGATACCTTGTGTCCTTCGTATCTTTTCTTTTTGTTGATTCGGTAGGGTCGCTGGGCAGAAAACAAAGCCATGTAGTTCCCGTTGGTCTGAGCTACAAACACAGACTCCTTTGGGTGCAGGGTCAGACTTGGGCAAGTGTAACGCTCCTGAAAATGATTTTAAAGGAAGTATTGTTGCATCAAACAGAAGATTAGGTCAAATGATCCAAGTTATCTCTTGACATATTTGAAAGCCCATGAAGGACAAGGTAAGGACAAGTCATCTCCATATATACATTATATAAAGATACTTAACTCACTACAAACCACTGTAAGTCTTGCATCAGGACAAATGCTAAATCAAACCTCTACTCTGTTTTCCTAGATATTGACCAAAATCCCCTGTCTCTCTGAGCCATAATTATAGTGCAGAACAGCTGCAGAAATGTAATTCCAACCAGATGGTTCTCCATCATTCTCCTCCTGCCCAAGGAAACCCAAAGTTTGAATGTGAGTGAATAATTTTCTCCCATATCCCTTTCACCACTGCTGTATTGTGCTTTCCATGCTACTTTATACAGTTCTCAAATCATCCATCCTTCTAGTTCTGGCCAGACTGACAGAAACAGAAAACATCTGATTGAAACAGACACCTTTCCCCATACCACTCTTACAAAAAAGAAGGAGGAAAAAAATGGATCATTATTAGCCTCCTTATGACAGTTATGTGGGCTGCTGCTGGCTGCAAACTCATAAATATCTCCAGTAATTAGTAAGATTTAGCTTTACTGTACAGTTCCTATTTAAGACTGATTTAACATTATCAGAACTCTGCATGGTGACTCCCTCAGAAATCAACTGCTCTCCCAAGGCTTCCACCAGGTCCAAAGCTCTTCTAGTTTCAGCCTAACCTAAAGACAGTGCTGAGTTTTGACACCACGAGAGCTTTGGCTGTAGGATCCATCTGCATGTGAAGAGCCCCAGGATGACAGTGACCACTGGGCACCATGGGCTGTGTGGTAGAGCAGGAGGAACATCAGATTGGTTTTGTTGTGTGATTTGGAAGTGAATGACTGGGAAGGAAGTTCTGGGCACTGTGAAGCATTGGGCACAGTGCAACTGTGTGTTTCTGCAGAGAAACTAGGTCTGCAAGTACGGCACCAAAGAGCACAACACAATCTGCAGGAGCACAACACAATCTGCAGGAGCACAGTGCTGTCATGCTGGGTATGTTGTAGTAATGGGCTATTTTAGAACTGTTAACTATTCATTTGTTAATGCAGACAAGCAATAGATCAAGTCCTGTTGGGATCTAATCTCTTTGGAGAGCTGAGGGGCTCACTCCTACCTCAAGGGTTTCAAAGGTGAAATTCAGAAAAGTGAAGGAGAGTTTGCAAAGTCATCACTACATTTTGTTTATTCACAGTGCAGAAAAGTAAGGGGACAGGGAAATTCTGATCTGTAATTTATATATTCACAGTTATTTATTTTTTCCTTTCCTATTATCTATCCAAGGTATTGATAAATCCAATATTACACAAAGACATAATTCTGGAAAGTAAACATGAAACAATCCCATTAATTCATCAACTATGTGTTATTGTCAGCAGAGTACTTTTCATTTCAGCCAAAAAGCATCTATATACAATCCAATCATATTTTATTACATAGGATATTAGACTTGGGTTTTCAAAAAAGACCCAGAGAGTTGAAATTTTCTATTAACTGCCTTGGTAATCTCCTTTGAAGCTGTCAGCCTTTCCAGACAATTTAGTCCATTAAATGTCTTCCTGGGTTAGATGACTGAGAAATACTGCACCTGCACTGATAAATGCAAATTTTACCTCTGTGATTATTCTGTATTAGGTATCTATATGCACATACCAGGTTGCTATTACTATGTGAATATTAAACTCAATTTGTTAATAGCCCTCATTACAGCTGACAAAAAATATATGAAAAAGTGTGGGAAAAAAAAACGTTGCACTACAGCAGCTACTGCCATTCACCATTGCCAAACCACAATGTCACTTCAGAGTCCTTGCCTAAATATAGCTTAGATGTCAATGAATTAGCACTGAAATGTAAATATTTTAAACACAAGGAGGCCTCTCAGTCTTCAAGGTTATTTTTTAATAACAATTAAGTGTTAAGTATAAAAACAAAGTCATCAACTTACATAAAAGGCATACATCACAGGAGCTTATTGAAAATCAAATGCTTTTTATTACTACACTGACATGTACGAAATATTAAATCATGACCCAAACAACAGTAGCTGTTAATCTTACATGAAAAATCTGATTGGAGATTTTGGCAGCACTTTGGAAGTCCCACGCAACAATGGTGCGATCGGCAGAGTCTCGGCTTACTGCATCCGTGCTGGTCAGAAATTCTCCTCCTTCAGGGAGGAAGAGTATATCCAAAGTCTGTTGTACTGCAGCTTTGTACACTCTCAACACCTAGTGGACAAAAGAGTTTGTTATTTTTTGACAGATTAGAACCTGATAACGTATGTTTTCCTTTTTGTGTTAATAATTGTCTCAATTAAATTACATATTATTTTTAAACATCAAAAGGTAACTCAATTTAAAATGTTGACATACTAGTGTTTTAAATAGCTTGGTCAATGAATATAAAGAATCAATATACAGGAAAATTAAATAATATTTTAAAAGCATCAGTTTGTTCAATTTATATATATAAAAGAGTCTGTTGGAAATTACCAAGGAATTTGAGTAAGATCCAGAAAGAACTTCAGACAACACATTGTGAAGCTGAGTCTACACAAACTCCCTTCAATATTACGAACTCTTCTAGATTCCCCAGAAGAGGCAAAAGAATCCTTGGCAGAAAGCTGTCCCACTCAGTGAGCTGGGCTTTAAAATAAAGGACTCAGAAGTTTGGGGTGTCCAAAGTGGCAACACTAAGCACATCATTGCAACCAGCTGGGAACAAGCCAGGCCAACCAGAGCAGCAACAAATGTTCCTTAGCTGCCTCCCAAGATGAAAACCAGCAGACCAAGCACCTCAGGTGTCTGCATACCACCACACACAGCTTGGGAAGAAGCAGGAGGAGCTGGAGCTGTGTGCCCAGACAGAAAGTGAAAGGGACCTGAGGATCCTCATGGACAACAAGCTCAACACGAGTGAACAGTGTGCAGCTGCAGCAAAGAAAAACAGCTGGGTGCTGGGGGACAGCAACAGGGCATCACTAGCAGAGATTGTCATTGTCCCACCCTCGTCAGCTCTTTTCAAACCACATCTGGAACACTGTGTTCAGTTTTGCCCATGCTGTACAAAAGATGAAGGGCAGGCTGAAAAGGCACCAGGGAAGGACAGCAAAGATGCTCAACAGACTGGGAGGCTGCTAGGTAAGGAAAGACAGAGAGAACTGGGTTTGCTCAGCCTTGAGAAAAAAAGGCTTAGGGGAGACAAAGTTCCACTATTTAAAGGGTGGCTACAAAGATGACAGAAATTCCCTCCTTACATAGAATTATGTGGAAAAGAGGAGGGGTAATGGTACAAGTTACACCTGGGGAGATTCTGATTGTACACAAAAAGTGGGTTAGAACCATGCAGAAATGGATATCAGCCACAGGATTCTGAATATTTTAACAGCCTGTAAGCTGGATCTTTAAGAGACATTTTTAATTATTCTAAGGAACACATGAAGAATTTGAATTTCCTTTCTTTCCATCTTTCTTCATGAAATTCTGTATCTTTGTTGTCTAATTTGAATTTTGCAAATCAATACTTTTGCTTTCTTTTTTCTCTAATTTGCCTCCAGTGAAGAGAAACTTCAAGGCAAGTGGCCAGATCAAAGCAAACCATCTCTCTGAATATGGTGATCCTTGAAACTAGGACATGGGAAGACTCCTAGTTATTAATATCTGAATCTCTCTCTCTCCAAGACAGCTAAAAACATAGCTGCCTGCACTTCCAACGGGTATTCAGAGGTTAGTCCTTCTTCTAATGTCACTAGAAAACCAATAGAGTGGAGAAAGTGCTTGAAGCATTATCCTGAAATGACTCCGAACTTTGTGAGGCATTTCAGTGCCTACCTGATACCCCTTATAAACCTAGTAACAACTGACTTCAGGGCCCAGACCATTTGTAGATACTTTCTTTGAAAAATACACCAAACAAACAATTTTCAGGTGTCACAGTGAAATATCCTAAATTATACCCCTGTTTTACACTTTCATCAATAAAAGAAAAATCATTGCAAGTACCAAACACAGCATAAGAACTTCTTGATTTATTGGCTCAAACTCAAAAGTCTATGACTGTTGGGAAAATATTCAGAAAGCTGATTCAGCTTTAGGGTGGCAAGGTACTTGTGGGTGTCCTGAGGTCCCTTCCAGCTCTGCTTCCTGTGATCTCAGCATGTAGAAGGATGTAGAAGGATGGCAGCAGCAGCTGCTCCAGTTGCTTTTCACAGGTTTTATGAAATAAACAGTTTAGACACATCATGTTTGCATTCAGTGAAGAACCTTAGCCATGCAAGTACTCTCCACACCCTATAATAACAGCAACAAGATGTAAACCTGCACACTCAAAAACTTGCACATTTCTCAGCAATCTGCCTGCTTTTTAAAGATGGTGAACATACAAATGTGTTACTTGCTCTCATCAGATTTTACAGCTTCAGAATCTGCATAATATACAAAGCAATTAAACTTTGTAAAGCCAAAAGGGATATTTCCATATTTATAGCCTCCACTTTCTCTATGGAGAAATCACCATGCATATTTCTTCACAGAGTTATAAAAGGAAGTCTATAGTTCATTAGTAAAGCAGAAAAATGAAGCTACTTTGTAGGACCAAAAACAAAAAATGAAACCCCGAACTGAAAAAAATCCCCCACAAAATATAATAGCTGCCAGGAATGAGAAATGGAAAACCATACAGAAACCTGACAGCTGTAGGAACTGCAGGAGAAGAATTAAGTTAAATTGAGGGGAGTGGACACAAAAGGCAGAGCCACCCTGACAGACTGAGGAGCAGCTATTCAGCAGCAGGCACCTTCTCAGAAGAGACAAGTCCCAACCAGAGAGTCAGCAGGAGCAAAAGCAAGGAGCAGCAGAAGTGTAGAAACAGAGACAAAGAGCCAAAACAAAGGCCAGTTAGTGCTGGGAAATGAAGAACAACAAAATAGAGCAATAAATCACAACAAACTTCCAAATGGATATTCGTGGTAGTGAATTTTAATATTTTCTTATTTTAAAGATGAAAATTACAGATATACTGCTCACATCTTCATCATCTAAAAAAAGCCCAAAACTTGTGAAATGTGGGTACTTATCCATCCATACAATGTGTCCAGCATTATAAAGGATTTAGGTTTTGGACTTGCTTTTAACAGTCTTTGGAGCAAGAGACATCCCTTGGTAAGGAAAAAGAAGATACCATGAAGTTGGTAATGTGCAAATAGTTTTCATATTTGCTGAAAACCTGCTGGGTTCTTACAAAAACTGCCACTATCAATTTAAATATTGTCACCAGTAATCATTAAAAAAAATACTTGTTTGTCTGTTATTTAACAGATATTAAACCAAATTACCTGTGTACTTTAGCTTTGCAATACGGAACTGTCTATGAAAATTAGTACCTTCTTTTTCTATATGTTTGACCCATACCTCAGAAAAACTATGCTGTTTTATCTTCAAACCATACAGTAGGAACTGACTTAGAGACCAGCAAATTAACACTTTGACTAGCAGCTGGGAACTGGATACACATAGTATTCAATTGCCCCATAAAGACAGCTTTCAAAAATAACTAATTGCAATATCCCTGCTCAGGAAAGTACTCATAATTAAATCTGCTTTGTTCTACCTTAGGCAATTAATTCATGACATGCCTGAGGAACTTGTCTGGGGAAAGCACCAATTTGCCCACCCTGCTGGCTTTAGTTTGTTAATAACAGCTTCTGCTCTTGTCCTATTTGCAGATTTATCACCCATCAGCACTGGAAAACCACAGATCACTTCTTCAATTGAAGAATTTTATGGACATAAAAGAATTCATTTCAAAGGAATTTCAAAGGCCTAATCGTTTCTGGTGTCAACACAATCCAACATAATAACAAAGCTTCTTCAATTAGGCTGGAGTTCACGGCTGCAGGAATTCAAAAAGAAAGGTAATTTAAGCAAATTAAATCAGTTTCAAACAGATTCTTATGGTTCTGGTGATTTGAAAAGCAAGCTGTGATGCTGAATTCAAGGCATATATTTCAGATGGGTGTTCTATAATACTTTTTGCATTAAGCACATACCATGCACATACTGGTACTCTTGTTTGTCAAAAAATCTCAAAGCCTCCACATGAGCAATTCAGAAGCTGCCATTTGCCACAGCTCTGTTCTGATCCTTGTATGCTGTTTGCAATGCACTTAACAAAAAGCACCTCAGATTTTATGCTAGTGATGAGAAAGAAACATGCTTTTATAGTCATTGTCCTGGGCATCAGAAGAGGAGGTCTCAGATCTAACAGGACTACAAGCAATATAGCTGGTCATCAAAAAGACCTTAATCAGTCAGATCTGTGGCTTCTAACTTGTAAAATTTGGCATATTTTTTCTTTCATTTCTTGTCCTACCTTTTTAGATTGTGTGATTTGGCATGGACCTGCCTCTTCCTATGACATACTGGGTAATTATTTCAATGGGGGACTGATTAAATTTCCTCTGTGAAACAGTACTACCCCATAAACAGTAACAAAAAGTACATTTTAACTTAAAGAGAAGTTTATTTTTTCACAAAATAGAAGGGGTTTTTATCTATTGCAGTGCAAACCATTTGTGTCACTCTATTGTATTTCTCTCCATTAAGTTAAAAAACCCTATTCTTCTTTTCTATTTAATTTTTTCCCCATTTGTAGCTGCTCTGTTTTCAGAGATACAGCTCAAGATTATCAAGGGATCTTGAGAATAATTAAAAGGAAAGAAAGACTTTTTAATATAAAGAAGGGGTTAACCTTAATCTTGTACTGAGCTCTAAGACTTCAGATATGAACAATGTACACTGGCTTTTTTTTTAAAGTCAGTTTTGATCACTTGAAAAGGCACAAGAATCTTGTGATGGAAATCGTCAACAATTTATAAGAAAAAAAATTATTTTCCCATCAGATTTTTTTAAAATTTAAAATTATCTCCCCATCTCAAATAGAATAAGAAGTAAAATCCACATATAGGAAAGATACAGGAAGATACAGAATGGCTTTTCTATGAGGAACTCACACAAAGTTTTTAGTACAAAAACAAGGAATTCTTACTACAGAAATGAGATGACTGAGGGGAATCTGAGAGAATTTGAAATAAAGTCTGACCAGCATGGAGAAGGGAAGTGTTTTCCTCCATTATAAGACTTCAGACTGAAATGAGCAGAAGGCAGCTTCAAAACACACAGAATGAGATGCTTCTTCAAACACTATATATTTAAACTGAATTCCTTGCTAAAGGAAGTTGCAGCTGTAAAAAGATCAAGAACAACCAATTCCACAGTGTGAAAACTCAAAGTGATCCATGAAAGAAAAAGAGGCAGGAACTCCCAAACTCGAAGTTAAGAGAAGCTTAGGTAACCATTGTCATAAAGACATTTGCTGTGCTTTTCTATTCCCACTCTTCAAAAGTGTATTGGTCACTGCAAGGGGTGTAAAATATGTCTAGAAATGAGCTGAAGCTGGAACAGCCATTCCCTAACAGCTTCTCACTTGAGCACTCCCACTCCAAAAGAAGGAATGTTTTGTTCCTGGCTCGTTTCAGTACCTCTGGGAGCACAGGAGAGATTGTCCAAAGACAGGTGTAGGATTTTCATCTGCAATGCCACCATGAGGCTCCCAAACAACACAGCAGACTGCTCACCTCTGTGCCACAGACACACAACATGTGCCTTCACACTCAGAAAGGACCCCTGAATGTTAACATTTAAAATCAAATGCCATTATGCAAGTGCAAATATATCCCCACAATATTTCTTTGACTTTTGTCCATGGATTCAGGAAGGATTTCTTTGAGAAGAATAACTTGAGCTTTCTAAAGCACTGCATAAATCATCTTATTTTAATTACCTTGTTCTTCCTAATACCACCAGTACATGACAATGTATTGGCTGTTTCTATAGAAACCAGAAGTGCAAGAAGCTCCACCAGTTTCTACAGCCTTTTTTTCGTATTTATATGCTATCCAGAGACAAATTCATCAGGATCTCCTAAATACATGCTACTTAAAATGACTGCACCTCATCTGAAAGAAATTGCAATAGAATGTTTCCAAGGAAACAAATGCAGTGCATTTGCACCTATTAATTTTTTAACTGTGTTTTAACAGCTTGGGCTTATTTCTTTATAAATTCAAGTATGGAGAAAAGCTCACTAACATAAAAAGCATCTCTTTAATTTTTTTCTTTTTAAGCATGAAGTTGTAGATAACTGTTGTAATTTTGTAGCTAATGTTCAGAGTAATAAACAAAGATGGGGGGAGGCAAAAAACCCTGTGTTACTCTGCCTTGAACTCTGTTGTTAATAAAAATTTTATAGTTCATTTCAAGACTTATTGAAAAGCTTGAAATAGGAGCTTCCACCATTTTTTCTAGTTAATTTGTTCTATATGTTATAAGATCTCAATTTTTAAAATGGGAAATTGTGTGTAAATATTGAAATATGTTTTCCTTAAATTTGTCTTGACTTTATACTAATCTTTTTCCAAACCTTCCATGACAAAATTTTGTTATTAACCCCAAATGGTTGAACTTTTCTATTTCTTTGTACTCTTTCAATTTCTAGTAACTTGTTGCTATTTTTCCTGCATAATATTATATTGCTTTTTTATTGATTGTGCTAGCACAAGACTTTCTGTTAAAAACATTTTCCAAAAATAAAAAACCAAATTTTGTTTCCATTTGGTGTCATATCTGAAGCACTAATTAAATTCTTTCCAGCCAGTTCCCTTTCTTGAGACAGTTCCTTTCTTTTAGCCAGTTTTCTCATTATACAGCACCTAAGTTAATTCCTTCCTTCCCCAGATTCTCTTATTGCTCTATCAAAGTCCAACACCATAAAGTGACATCAAGTAAACTTCACAACATCAACCTTCCTTTAAATAATATAATTTTTTTATATGTCTTCTATTTCTATATCTGTAACTAATCTTTTCCTCAAAGTCTGCTCAGTGGCTGTCCAGTCATATTTTAATGGGTCTCCTCTACCTGATGCCCTTCTTCTCTTTCCCTCCTTGTTTAACATAATCAGTGGATTTGCATTTATGGAGGTCTAAGAGCTTCAAATAATGCTTTAGGATCAGAGCCACAGCTCTGTCACCTTTCACTTATTCCCTCTCCAGATTACTGAGTCCTTCATCAGGACTTGCTGTTCTGACAGTGATCACAAATAGTTCTTGCCAAAGCTCCAAGAAACCTCACTAGCTTGTGACACTGGACACAGGAATAGCAACAGACAGAGATCAAAACAGAGACTATGTCCAACAGCTAAGTTATTCCCCAATTTTTAATAGAGTCCAAAAAAATGTTGTTAGTGACCTCCACTTTTAAAGTCCCTCACATTTCTGTAGGACACAATAAAGAACCAGTTCCTGAATGCTTATAAAACATTAAGTTTCATCAAAGCAGAATATAAATAAAAGGTAAAATATGCAAATCTCAAAAATAATTAAATGGATCCATTTAGAAACTTTAAGTGAATACATTCAGATGTAAGCTTTGACTGCTCTACATCCTTTCACCAGAGCTAACAGCATCCCTGCTCTACACTACACAAACCTTGCTGACACAATAAATTGTGTACATACATTATTTCAATGCAGTTTGACCATTCACCATATAATGAACTTCAGCTCCTTTAAAAGTATTATCAGTTTTAGACAGCTACAGTTGTAGTCCTTCTCTGATAGTACATCTGTGTAAGCTTAAAAACCCAAATTAAAAAGAAAAAGAAACATCTGTAGTTATATTTACTTTAATGAGCAATATAAGGTCCTTATTGCTGGGTTGAAGGATACAAGTCCCAATCTTTTGTTCTCTTTCAAGGAATAGTAAAATTTCAGGTAGAATAAGTGGTTGGAATACATATTGTATCCTGTCTGAAAAGCTAATGTAGATCAGCCAAAATGAAGGGTGACTGTGCTGGCTTGTGCTGAACATCTTAAGAAATTCTTCCGTGGCTCAGAGAAAGGAAATACTTTTTAAATACACAACTACTTTAAGGTCTAGGGGTTATTGCACATTTCTTTTTACAGGGTTTTACAGGGTTTGTCTAGGGTCAGCTCCAATGTCCAAAGATCTCATGGGGGCTGTTCAATATGATGCTCCCTCCTTGGTTGACACTGCAGATTGTTTTGGTTTGTTTTTTTTAATATAGCAGCTCACTTCCAGGTTTTCTAGTCTTTTCATAAAATCTCTATAAACATTCCCCAAATTTTTCATAAATTTAATCAATCTGTTATTCAGTAATATAAAATCTCCAGAATAATCTCTTTACCAGAGAGACAAAATTAGGTTTAACACAAACAGAAAGAAATAGCACTGAAATAAATCTCCACAGGCTATTCAGCTGCCTCTTTTTTTTTTTTTTTTCAGGCTTTGATTACTTGTGTCTGTAATTTTGAGATGCCTGTATACTTTACATTTCACTGAGCAGTTAACAAGCTGTCCCATCCATTCATTTCTCTGAAGTATATTGCTTAGCTTTATCTTAAAGATTTAAACTCCCTTATTGTTCTTTCATTCTTTGTCTTAATACCCAATGCTGCATTTGAAATTATTTTGCCTATTTGCTCAAGAGAACAGGGATAGCAATAAGTATCTTTCAACATTCCCCCTTTTTTTAAAATAACAGCGTCTCTGATTAATGGCCAACTGCACATTTCTGTTGTGTTTTAAACCCAGTCAGCAACTTAGAACCACACAGCCACTCACTCACTTCCCTTGTACCATGAGTGAACTGTCAAACTGAATTGAAAAGATTCATTTATACATCAGCAAGGTTTGCATTGTGTAAAGCAGGGATACTATTAGCTCCCCTAACATTTTTCTATGTTTTAGTAGCTGAGAGGCTGCCGCAAACCAACTTGATACATTTTCTCTGGGACTTACAAATCCAGTTTTTGTACCACATTCAAATAATGAAAAAATATTAGTAATTAATGCTTATAAATTCATGGTCCTGGTCAGAAGTACTAATTTTTTAAAATACCACTATGAGCTATTCTGTCATTTTCCATCAGCAGAAAGCATCAGTGTGGCATACTCTCATACTCATAAAGCAGCTCATTTAAACCACGGCATGTATGTGTAACTGGACAACATTTTTGCAATTCTCATTCTCTCTTTCTGTAATGCTTAATGTTTTGGTCTGAATTTCCACATAAAAAATCCCCTTGTTTCCTGATAAAATTACCATTTTGCCTCACAGTTAATTTTAAGCTGTGCAAGAGGATAGCTTGTTAAAACATAGGAGTACATCCTAAAGAATGACCCCTGAAATTGAATTACCAGCAAATGCTGAAATTGAGTTTTCAATATGCAATGAATAACAAGATTCAGATGCCTGATTTAGAGTGTTCTCTCTATCGACAAAATATGCTGCAAAGCCTGCAAAGGCTATCAGGAGTATGATGATAGGAACAAAAAGAATCATTCAACCACAATCATTCCAAGCTGAATGACAGGTTAGCACACTTGAAAGAACAGGCAAAACAGGACAATTTTGTAATTAATTAGGATGAAAGAACTTGAAATATAGAAGGGTTGCCTGTGTCAAAATTGAAACAAAATGGCATGAGGCTTCAGACATCTACTGGAGTTAAGAGAAAAATGGCTTTTATTAGAACAGGATGAATTTCAAAATATTGGCTGGGAAACTATCCAGTTTTAGCTATGGCTCTAACGGTGTAAGAGGGAAAAGATATATGAATAAAGATAACAAAATAAACTGAAAGCAGGAACACCTGAAGAATCCATTGAAGTCCCCCAAACTAGGAAGTGGCAGACATGACATACTGATGACACCGATAATTCATGCCTAACCAATATTTTGTCCTATGCCTGAGAGCTTGAAATGTAACTACAATATTTTGCAGAAATGATGCACAGGTGAGACTAACCTCCACCTGAGGAATCTTTGTCTGTTCCTTGTTACTGCCTCATGTAAACTGTGCCACACCTCTCTATTTGCCTTGTCCCTGTTGCAGCTGCACTGTCCACTAGTGAAGGACATTTCTTCCCTCTCGCCAGTTTTCAGGAGCAATTTCACTGAGAAGACTTTCCAAGACAGCCAAACAGCAAACTCCAGCCCACAGAGATGCACATATTTCTGTAGGAGGCACCTTCTGTGGAACATCAGGCTGAGATGGCTGGCAATATTTGGCAATCACAGGCTGGGATGCTTGTGGTGCTTTGCAGCCTCTGTCCAGCTTGAGCACCATATGCTGCTCCATGCCTGCTCCTCTTCACAAGGAACTTTCTGAATCTATGAAGGCCTGAACTACAATCAGGTGTGCCAGAAATACCAATTGACAGTTTAGCTGTGGCTAAACAGATGAATTGTGACTTTAAAACCTAAAAGGAAGGACCTGCTTTAAGACCCAAATACATTTATTGTTGTCATTGCCTGGAATGCAGTACTGTTTGATACCTTGTCTGGTGCCAAGGGAAAGCACTATTGAAACTCTGATGATTCACAGGGGGTAAAAAAGGGCAAAGAACAGCATTTTTCAGGCCATTTGTCTTGGTGATACTATAACACTGTTCAAAGGTAAAACAAAAATACTGCAGATTGGCAGAGATACTGACAACAGGAGAGTAGCAGGCTCAGGAGACAACTCAGAAACTAATTTATCTAGGACAAGCACTAGCATCTGTTCTCTAGCCCCTTAGCTCTACTTGAGTCAATGCCAATTTTGCATAGTCTTCAGATCTTGTCATCAAAATCACTGGTATCAGAATTGCTAGGAAAAAAATTTATTCAAGCATAAGTCTTGGATTGTAAATATCCATTGTAAACGAATTTTCTATTTCCTTGAAACTGAAGTGCCTTCTTCATTATCAATATTTGAGATTGTGTCCTACCACCTGTGAAAAATTTCTAAGATATTCCTCCACAACCATACACCATATGAGCCCCATCCAGACAGGCACATTTTTACAACATGTGACTTCAGTCATTTGTTACTGTATAACAGAATCAGTTATCATTTTCCATCTGGAAAGACTGGGCAGTCTACACACACACAAGCTGGAGGCATTGCCAGTTTTGGCATGACCATGCTCATCAATTAGAATTGATTTCAAATTTATAGAAAAATCATCTTCACAGATTCTCAGAGATAGTCGCTCAAAGATATGCACAGGTGCAAAATCCATTATAAAGAAATGACATGGGGTGAAAGAATAAAGAATATCTCTGGCTTTGTACACAGCCAGGTTATTGCTTGACTTTGTGTAGAACTGCAGTATCATTTTCAGAAAAGATTGCTGGACCAAGTCAGAAAATCTCTGAAAGAATGTTTTGTCACCTATGTCTGCCATCTTCTCCTGGACTACAAAGACCTCAAATTTGGTAAAACAATAACAATCTTTAAGCCTTAAAAAGATGACACCCATTCAGCTCCTGAAGCACCTTTTAAATGCAGTTCAGGATACCATGACAAACAGTGGGTTCTCTATGTTAAAAAGGACACTGAGGTATTAAATTACAGACTGCACCTCCTCCCCACAATTAAATTCAACCGTTATGAGAATCTCAAGAAAGAAAAACTGTATTCTCCATGTCATTTCCATGCCATGAAACCACTGATCCTGCTCTTCAGGAGAAAAGACTAATAGAAGTCTTTCTTCTTCAGTTCCGTGTCAGGGGGAACAGTTAAAATAGAAAATCTAATTTCCTTTTTTAAAAGTTACACAGGTATTTTTTATTAAATGCACTTATATTTTGCAATTTATAATTAGAACCATCTTCCTTCACAGACCTATGCTTTGAAAACCTCTTCACATCCCTATGAAGGAAAACTAGCCATCATACAAGTATGAGGGATGCAATAAATCCCATCCACTTCTACAAAGGTTTTCATTCTAACAGTGTAACTCTGAAACTCACAGTATTTTTATTTTCAGAGTAGCCTCAGATGTGGCAGTCTCAATATGTATTTACTAATGTTTTCCTTTTAAAAACCTATTCATGTGGTAGAGATCCTCCATAATTAAATTCTTTTCTCAAACATCAGTGACAAATGCAACTTCAGCACAGGAACTCAATAGAGCAACTCCCACAATGATTTCAGAGCTCTCCCATTAGAGAGCATTAGAGATGCTGAAATGCATCTCCCTATATCTCTCACCTATTTTTCTTAGGACATCACGGACAAAGTGTGGCTATGCTGTCTTACCTTCTTCATGTCCCTTCTGCCATCCTCAAGAGCAAAGATGGCAAACTATGATGAGTTAGATCTACCCACAGAGAAATCCAATGGAAAACAAAGAACTACTCACTTTACAGTCCCTGCTTCTCTTTGAGCTGTTCTGTGCATGAGGATGTTGCTTACCTTACACTTCCACTGGCAGAGTACAGCTCTGGTCTTACCTGAGGTCTGAATGGCAGCTGGGAGCACATTGTTCTTTGTGGTTTATGATAAAGTAAAAGCAGAGTCATCTGTGGCCCTTCATGAATGTAAAAATTGCTCCTGGCTTCTATACAAAAGCTACAGGCATACACATCCTGACCCACATGTAAGAACTTGAAGAGCAAATTTGTACTGCTTCCTTGTTTTTCACAATCCTTAAGTGAGCTATTTGTTTTGTTTAATTCAACTAGGTGTTACTTATATCTACAGAAAGAAAAAAATAATATTTTTCTGTACAATGTTCCTCACAGCACTTAAAACACATTACAGAGATTCATACCAACAAATAGGAACACAGTGACAAATGCAAAAGGCTTCAGAATAACATTTCGATGAAAGACCAGTAGGAACATTTAGCACTGCAGTAACACACAGCACACACAACCTAGGAAACACTCTGAAAGAGAAAAAAAACATTTCCTTTACCTTAGAAGTCCTTAAATCCCATGCTTTAACTTCTGGGCTGAACCCTCCACAAATGAAAACATTTGACTCTGTAGGGTGGAACTTCAGTGCACTGATCCTAAATTCTGTTTTGCTGCTAAATATCTGCTTCCCTAAAATCAAGTGACAAGCAGAGATTAAAATTTGAACAGAAAATGAAATATGTTATTCATTTCAACTTAGTGTCAAAAATATCAAGTTTGCTTAAAGTGAACATGCTTATAGTAACACATTTCAAATATCTGGGACTAGGCTAATTTAATGAAAATAAAAGACAAGTCACTAATGTCTATCCACTCAAAATTGCTCCTGCTTATGGCCCTCTGCACCACTGACTGCTTCCTACTGAAAGGAGACAACAAGTTGTTCCCACACTAAGGAAAGCAGCTCCACCAAAGTCACAATTCAGACAATAGGCAGGAAGAAATCCACAAATCTAATGGTTGGTTTCCCTACAGAGAAGTCACAGTCTTTTTTTTTTCAGCGAGACAAAAATAAGTAGAACATAATATTGTACATAAATACCATGTCCCAATTTATATTACAACTCCTAAGTTGTTTACTTAACTCTCTGTGAAGGCAGGAGTGAAACTTCATCTTGAAATTAGGAAATAATTTGCAAACCACCATATGAGGCAATAGCTGTTCCCATGGATACGCTGCCAACATTTAATTGTGTACACTAATCTCCACAGGATCCTGTGGTTAGTATCAATTGGATTGCCTGAACTTTGGAACACAACAGAATTCAGCCAGATTAATTTATAGGATTTTTCCACAGTTCACTGCTTCCTTTCCTCCTAACAAATTCATGATATTACTGTACATTCACTGAAATAAAATTTTTGGAACAGCAGCATGGAACAAGATAAATATATCTGCTCACTTTCACAATAACAATTGTGATTTATATTCTATATATCCTATATAAAGATCTAGATTAAATAAAGTTACTGCTGTAAGCAGCAGTGAAGGAGGTACTGCAGAAGTAGAACAAAAATTCCTTTAAAACACTATGATAAAAGCTTCTTAAAATATTCTTTAATTTGCATTTTATGCAAGTGAGGGTTATCTTAAAACAGGCTTTTTTAAACAACTGAAAATACTTTCAGCTAAAAACATTACTGACAGATGTAAACTCTTGCAGTTAGGTGTACAATACTGAAAATCATTCACACAGATTTTTTTATACTTATTCATTCTCTGGGACCAATTTATTAGATTTCATCATCAATTCCATTTTCCTCATCTGCTGAACTCAACTCACACAGTCAATAGGCTAAGACCTGTAAAATTGCTTCTTTATTCAGTTTAAAAAAGAGAAAGGTTTTACTTCATCACACATGCTCATCAAGGGAAAAGACAGAAAAAGATTACAGAGAGCCTAAAGGAGGGGTGAGTGTTGTTCTATGTGAACTCTGGTATTCGTAGGAGACTTTTGTCCTTTTTTCAAATTACTCTCTGCTGATTGTGAGCGCAAGACCTAAAGGGCCTCTCTGCCACCACTAAGTGAAACACTTAATTTTGTCCATGAGTTCCTTCCCAAGAGGACAAAAAAAGTCATAAGGGCAGCAGAGATTTTTTCCACAAGTCATACCCGTGGCCATGTCTTGCCATGGGAGCTTTCAGAACCCCAGCAGCTAAAGGGAAAAAAAAAGACTCAACAGGGAAGGAAGTATTAAAATCATCAGTTATAGGAGCAACAAGAAACTGCTCTCATGTACACCACTACCAGGCATCATTTGGGACGGGTTTACACCAGCCACATACACAGGCACCTTGCTCTCACCCACAGCACTTGAGAGGCTCACTACTCAGTTTAATAGCACTTTGCTCCCAAAGGAATTTGTTTCTTACTAGTTCCTAGCCTAATGAAAGCCCTGGGACTATAATCAACAAGTTTTCCATGGGACTGCAAAGTTAGCAAAAACGCAGCCTACCTGTACTAATCCTGTCACACAGCTTTATAAAGGACACACCAAGTGATCACTGCTCTCCACAAAGTGTGCTGTCCAAATGGCATTAGACATATCCATAACTGATTCAGTGGAACTTCTCATTTAAGCTTTCAGCAAACACTGGCTTTGCTGTGTGTTTACCTCCACAAGATTTCTTAAAATTGCTTTTTCTATAGTAAATACGTTTTTTCTCTAGCCTAAGACATGAGAAAGTCAGGTAAAACACAGGCAAAAAGATGTGCATTTAGTTCAAGATGCATTTCATCTACTAACTACAAGATCGTTACCTTTTTCACTGATTTAACATAATTTGTTATTAATTAGTCAATTTTTCAATCTCATCCCTAACTGTTTTCAAGTAATTTAATCATTTGCCTGATATTTTCTTCAGAAACTAAAACACTCTAATTCCCTACTTTGTCTCCCCCTGTTTGAAAGAGAAATGGGCACTGAATTTACCCTTTTCTTGTCTTCTAGAGGCTGCAATTTATCCAAAAGCTCTCAGTGACAGTCACTACATAATTAAACCACAAGAATCTCAGTGTCATGAATTCTACATTACGATGTAATAACAAATAAAAATAATACAAACAACCTGAGCATCTTATTCACCTCTACACTCTAACATCATTCTTTTTCCCATTTTAAGCTGCTACCTTACAATTTGATGCAGATATTAACCTTTTTTTTTTTTTTACTTAAGTCAGAAACAATCACAACAAACTAATCTAAAAGCTCAGGCTCTCCTGAGCTGAAAGACAACTCTCTCTCTCGTTGTCTTCCCAAAGTGAAATTCCATTCAACATCTCTTTTTGGTAATTGAGTACACAGTGTTCTGAAGAGTTTGGTGTTATTAGATGTATACATGAATTCCATTCTACTGCCATGTCACAGAAAATGAGCTAGACTAGAATGCAGACAGGATGAACAGCAGCAGTTAGCAAACTCAAAAGGTGTTAGAGAAAGGAAACATTCTATTGCCAGAACTAAAATTTATTCATGCTTCACTCAGAAATTTAGGAAAAATATCCATCTGAGAAATGGAACAGGTCAATGCAAAAGATGACATGGAGCATATTAGCTCATGCAATTCAGGTAATTTGAGATAATGAACTCAACTCTTAGCCTTTTTTGGTACAAACTTTGCTTAGTGTGTGATACTAGCAGAATTTATTTTTTCCAGGCTGTAATCCTGCTATGATGGAACCTACCCCATAGCTTGGGAAATCCAGGTTCAGTGTTTGTGAAAGATCTTCCTCCACCTTTCTAGAAATAATTTTTGCCTGTACAATTACTCAGTTTACTAAAATGAAATATTCACCTTTGGGGGGCCTCATTTTATATACTGCAAAAGAAGGCCTTTGAGGAGAAGACCCCCTTATCCATAACAGGTATAACTCAGCAAGCTTGTATATACTTTATTGTGTATATATTTATTGCATTTTAGTTCCTAAAGGCAGCATAACCAACTCATAGACTAGAAAATTGGGTCTTTGGAAAATATCTTTGGCTAATTGAGGGAATGAAGCATGAATAAATTCTAGTTCTGGCAATAGAATGTTTCCTTTCTCTAACACCTTTTGAGTTTGCTAACTGCTGCTGTTCATCCTGTCTGCATTCCAGTCTAGCTCATTTTCTGTGACATGGCAGTAGAATGGAATTCATGTATACATCTAATAACACCAAACTCTTCAGAACACTGTGTACTCAATTACCAAAAAGAGATTTTATAAGGGGTTGTTATTCTAAAGCAGAAATCAAATGTTTTGCTAAATCCTTTATGTTCACAATTTCACTAACAAAATCTACTATATCTTTTGCAATGTGTTTTATGTTCTTTAAAGGCTTTAATTCAATTCTCCAAGCATTAACGACTTGCCAGTAACATAATAGTAACATGCACAACATGGAAAAAATCTTTTAAAATATCTTGAATATATGTTTCTGCTCCTTTATGCAGCAGCCTACTATTAAACTGCTCAATGATGAAATCAGATGTTTTAAAGGCTATTTAACTTTCTGAAATTTTCACAGAACATCAGCACAGTTACTCAGCACAGGATGCCTCTGTAACTATGCTTTGGTTCCTCAGGTTCACACATCTACTTGCATAACCCAAAATCATTCACTTCCTTACTCTAAGGTGTAAAGAAAAGTGAAGCCAGGGACTTACAAGGACACAAGAGCAATCTTGCTTAGCAAAATGGATTTCCCTCTGTGTTTAGAGAAAGACATAAGACAATAATATACAAAAATATTTCATTACAGTCACAGTCCCACTCATGCACAATAGTGA
The DNA here is from genome assembly GCA_030060385.1 of Muscicapa striata striata. NCBI lineage: Eukaryota > Metazoa > Chordata > Aves > Passeriformes > Muscicapidae > Muscicapa > Muscicapa striata. Next base: position 1,047,385 of record JAREIS010000055.1, read on the forward strand.
GAAAAAACATTAAATTGATTAGACATCATTTGTTCTTAACAAATCAATGCTGCCTATTACTTCTCCATTCCTGGTGTGCTTACAAATGGCCTTATTATTTTTTCAAGAACCAAAGTTTTATTGACTACCTGTTTTTCCTAATTTTTGTCCCTACATGTTCACAAGTTCACAGCATGTGAAGATGTTTGAAATATTAAATAATTTTCTCTTTTAAATTTTATATGTCCCCAAAATAAATACTTTTCAGCAAGACTTTACATTAGTGAGCATAAGTAAAACGCTGTTACCTCCTAGATGGAGAATGACCTCTAAACTATGTTCAGCATATTTCATAAAACCACTGAATCTTGGGGGAAACGTTTGACCTCATATCTAAGGTGCCTGCACACACTCAAAAGAAAAAAACAAAACCAAGTAAACAAAAACAATATCAATCAACTGGGCTTTTTTCTGAGGTGTCATATAAAAGCTTTCTGCATTTTAAAACATACTCTCTAAATAGTACTGGGAGAGAAAAGGAGGAACAGAGGAATGCCACAGCTTTCCTGGGTGATGTCTAGGTTAGAGAACTAAAACTCCTATGTGAACAAATACGAGTACATTAAAATAGTAATGTTATATCTATAGGACTATCAAATTAGAATACAAAAAAATACATAGAAAAGAATATTTGAACCATTCTCTTGGTAGGTACAAAATGTTCCATTAAGGAACTCTCCCTCTTATTATAACTCTGAGGAAATTATATTTGAAAGCAAGCTCAGTCCATGAACTAAAATACAACTGCAGCATTTGGCAACTTAGGAAATGTGCCAAAATTTCTTGGAACATTCCCTCTGTCATAATATTAAAGAAATGAAAAGTATCTACAATATGCAAATAGTAAAAAACCCAGCCAATGTTCTGCCTATGCTATTATACCAATTCATTTGTGACTAATGAAAAATCTACTGATTAATAAAACATGCATTCCAAAAATAACACAGTTATAAATAAATTCTAAAAATATAATTACCCTTCCAATGTTGGTAGAGCATCTCCATTGCATCTGGATGTAAAAGAAGTTAAATGTCAAATGTATTTGACCTAGAACTGTTTTTAAAGCATTTTTTCAGTGTTGTCTGAATATAGTACTATTTTATACTCTGTAACACTATTTTATACTCAGTGTGTCTGAACTGTCTATTACTGAAAGTAATAGAAAATGATTGTGTGTTATTAGAGAAAAACAAAACCAGAGAGTCTCAGACTGCTGCACTATTATCATATTTGTGAAACCATTCAAAAGGCTATATTTTTGTAAAGAAATACTGTGTATAAAATAGGACAATAAAAAAAATTTACCAGTAATAGGCAGTAAATCCACAGGTTTCAGATCTACCAATATTCATGAATCTCCATAATGCAGTACTGAACTTGCCTGATGCAAACTGAAACTAATCACAGAACCACTCATGTGAATGACTCATGAATAACCTTGAGTTCTTTAAAAATTTACACATATTTTGGGTCCAACCCATTATAAATGTGTACAACAGCTTTAATGAAAACCATATTTGTGGAGAGTCTTAGCTTCACATCCTGGTGTTAAGGCACTGGATGTCCCTTGAAGATAACAAATGATGATCTACAAAAATTGAATTTGAAAAAGACTTGCACAGCAATATCTCTTATCTCTTACCAAGCCACAGTAAGAGAACTCCTTGTACCTCATTAACTTGAATTCTTCTCTTGCCCTGTTCTTCATCATGGTATCATGTAGGCTGGACCTCCAGGGGTCATCTCCAGGGACCTCCAGGGATCTTTTGAATCCCTACTCAAATCAGGTCCAGCTGCAGCAGATTACTCAAGGATCTGTCCACTGAGGTTTTGGGTATCTCCAAATATTGACTCCACAGCTTCTCTCAACAGTCTGGTTTAGTATTTGACAACCCTTGAGCTGACCCAACAAGTTTCTATGTTCCTATATTGTTCTTTTGCCTTGTATCCTTTCACTGTACATCTCTGAGAAGAGTCTGGTATTATTTTCTCTACATACTAGGTAAATACTTCCTAATCTGGCCTGGAATGACACTTTCTTTGCTTCAAGAGAACACTGCTGATTCATATTCAGCACCAGGACCTCCAGGTATTTTTCTGCAAAGTTTCTTTCTAACCAGTTCAGCACCAGCCTGTTTCACAGGATTACTTATTCTAGATGCATGCACTTGCTGAACTTTCTGAGATTCCTATCAGCTCATTTTTAATGCTTGCAGTATCTTAGATCTTTATATATAAGAACTTTCATTAAATACACCTGACAGGGGAAAGAAGTTTGATGGTGTAAAACTTCAGGATAAGATTTAATGGATGTGTCTTCTAGCCTCATATCAGGATTTCTCTGCCAACAGCAAAAGTTTTGTTTCATAATTAATGAGATTTCAGTGTTTCCTTGTATTCTGATGTTGTCCAGATAATAAAGATTGAAAAAAAAACCACTCCAGAAGATGCAATATATCAGGACATGAGATATCCAATCAAGTCCAATCTTAGAATGAAAATTTCCTGAAGAATTTATTCTAGTGCTATTTGTTAAAAAATGGCTGACACATTCCTTTGAGAAATATCATAACTAGCCTTCATCAGACCCAGAACAATTAGCCAGACTACAATTTCAGTTTAATAGGGGAGAAAATATGTTCCCAACAGAAAACCAACAGAAAATGACAAAAACCTCCACACAACTCTGCAGCTCAATACCATGCATGTACTAAGCTGTATTTGCAACCTTTTTTAAACTTCTAAATCATTCTGTATAGACCATTAGGTTTCTTTTAGTGAAGGACATGTAGTAATTTTTATAACACAGAAATAATACATAAAACATATACTGAAAACAAGGATAAGAAATATTAGATTTTAGGAAACAACTGGAAAAATGTTGAACGAGAACAAAATATACAAGAGCATAGAGCCTGAAAGAGACCATTACTCTTTATAAAATCCCACTGGCATTCATTTACTACATTTAAACACACTGGTAGTTAGTTCACACTAGCAATACAAATTAGGACTGAAGTCCAAAAAAGTATATGAAAGTCCTCTGTGAAGAAACAGTTCTAACATCTATCTGAAGTTAATCAAAGAAGAAATCATCTCAGCACTGATGAAGAGTGAGGAGGAATGAATGATTCAGTGAACTAATGTAAATCAAAATCTTATAGATGCCTTAGTGTTTTTCAAATGGAAATGAGGCTTTTTATATCAAATTGATTTGGATTCCAGAGGCAAACCGCTTGCCCTGTCTCTCTGAACAGAACTGACTGAAATGTATGAAAAGAACTTTACAACAGGGAAGAACTCAGAAACTGGCTTGCATACATAGGAAATCAGACTAAAATTCTGATCACTCATATCATGCTTTTCCAAATGAGGTGTGAAAGTCAGGTCCAATCACAACTGCAGTTCAGAGGAACTACAAGGAATTCTGTTCTTTAAATAAGGCAGTAATGAAGATCTGATATTTTCAAGTATATAAGGATTCATTTTATGCATACTATTAATTTAAGTAGATAGAAACACTATAAAAGTCATGAGTTAGTGAGGAAAGAACCATTTATAAACTTAGCTGCTTTGAAACTTAGTAAATATATTTTGCTATTATTGCCATTTCCTAGAGAAGTATAAATGAATCATTATAATCAACTTAATCCAGACTCCTGCCCCATTATTGGATAGTTAAACCAAAGAGATGTTAGAAATTAAAGTATAATATTTAAATTATGTATCTTCGGAATTTTTCCTATGATTTTATGAGATTTTCCCAGAGTAGGGAAAAATTACTCAGACACACAAAGCCTATTCAGCTCCTATAAATCTCATTATGAAAATAGCCATTCCATTTGGAATTTGTAAGCATTACAGACAAAAATAAATGCACTTCAATTAGAAAGATTCAGTTATATGTGAGACTAGAAAGGGTGCTGTAGAAGTCTAACAAATTAATGACTTAGTATATTAACCTCACATTCTACTACACCAAGAACAGAAAGCTCCTTTCCTCATTAAAAAAGCTGAATATTCTCAAAACATCATTATTCTGTAAATGTTTTACATTCCCACACTGCAACAGCTCCTTTCCAGCCATCATTGAATTCAAATACTTCTGGTACAGCTATTGTTGAGAAAAATAAATTCTTGAAGCATGAAAAAGAACCTTTTCCTCATGTGAACAATATTTTAAAATTTTCTTGGCTGCTTTCCCAGTTCATCTGAATAGGACTTCTGCTTTCCAGATATTCACATACAATGTAGGTCTTGTTCCACACAAGAGAAAATCCTCCTAGACAAAAACCGCTTGTAATTTTTGTAAGGGTTTCTATTGTAGTCTCACAAAAAATATTGCACCTTTGCAAGTGTTAAACACTTAAACTAAGTGGGAAATGTAAAATCTTGCATCTCTTCCCTTGACAAGGTCCCACTTTGGATCTAATTTATACATGCACACAGAGATGTCCTATTATGCGCAGCCCCAGTGAATGCTGGATGATGGTAACATACATTAAGGAAAGAAGGAATGTAGCTGACAGAAGCACTTTAGTTTGTGAAGGAGACATGAGGAGACACAGCATTGAGGAAATTAGTTGTTAAGGTTACAACAATCAAATCCCAAATCAAATTCAAAAATGCATCAAAGCAATACAAGTTCAGTCACAAGGTTTCATAGCAGAATTTAAGTCCTAATTAAGATCCTATTCAGAAAAAAGAAAAAAGTCACCTAATTAACTTCAAGCACAAGCTTCAACCCAAGAAAGAATGAGATACAAGCCTATGTTTAAATTAAACATATGTATAAATGTTACTGAAGTCAGCCTTAAGAGGCTGTTCAAACACTTTAATGAATGACTGTGACAGAGCATAAAAACACACATTTCATTCCAGTCATCTGTGTAGTACCTGAAAAAAATTACATGGAATCATGAACTGTAAGATATTTCATTTTTCTCAAACTTCTCCAATTACGCTTAATTGCCAAAATGCATTTTTAAAGTAAGGTCGCATTTCAAGAATTCTAACTTTCATCCACAGATTTGTCTATATTTTAAAAGAAAGAATAAGGCTAGCAAGATCCCAAGTTATCTGTACACAGTAAAGAGATGGCTATAATGAACTCTTCATGGCCTTTACCTGTTTCTACATCTGTTAAATGCAGCATGGAATCAAAGCCCCCACTGAGGATCCTTCTTCCACAGGATGACCACTGGGCAGCCCGAACAGCACAGGAGTGACAGGAGTAGGTTTTTAAACAGCAGCCTGTATCTACAGCATCCCATACCTTAAAAAGAAAGATAAGGACATCTTTACAAAGAATCACAGTATTTTTTTATAATAATTTGCTACAGCAAATAATTTTAATTGAGAAAGCTTTACATTCTGAAGTTGTACCTGCTAAGCTGTAAAAAATGGTTTGAACCATTGCATGGTTGATCAGAATTAGGGCTTTTTATTAACAAGCCACAAATCAGTACTGCATTTGTATTACTTTTGTTATTTCTTGAAATGCCTACATTGCTTTTTATTCACGTTGTACCTTCCCATTCATAATGGTGTCCTAATCTATGCAGGGATGTATCCAAATACATTTTACCTTTAAATCATTTTTCTTCTAAATTTTTGTCTCTATCACATCATGCTTTCCATCTAGTAGGAAGAATCATGACAGATTATAGCTTTCACATCTGCCCATACATGGGTTTTTATCATATTTCTTAATTTGTAATTTAAGTAGAATTTTACCTTAATTTCACTGAGGAAGCAGGTAAAAATATTATCATGCAGCTAGATGGAGATTTTTAAGGACTGGTTTAAGTCCTCTCATTTTTCATTTTTTCTGGACAGAACTAAGTTGATGCTGATAATTTCTGAAAATCCTACTAGTTATCAAATTTTTTTAAAGTATATAACAAGTAGAACATTTTCAGAACATAAATAGTCCTGCTCATATTTTTAAAGCAATTTTTAAAGAGATGGGTACTTGTTTCCAAGTAATATATTTAACAACTATACAACTACTTTGATTCAGTTACCAAGTACAGTTGGCAAAAATTAAAAGCATATCCTTTTCATGCTTCTCTTTTTGTGATAGTTTTAAGATAAAATCAGAAGTTTAGCAACAAATGGCCCATATAAAAATCCAGTATGATCAGTTCTGTGACAGAAGGTCAAAACTATTTTGTTATAAATTTTCTTCTTCAGTAAAAATTAGATTATAAAGTATCCTGTAGTTGTACAATATAATACCTATTGAGCTTAGAATGTGAACAGGGAGAAAAAAATGAGACTTTGGATAATGTATTTTTTTTTCTTCAATTATATTTTCTTCTTACTGGACAAAAAGGAGTTGCTGACAGTATCATTACATAATGCATACTCAGAAGACAACATTCCATTATAGAAAATTATTTTATCAAAAGATCTTCTATCACAAAGCACAGTTCTGTAATGCAGAGAACCAATTATCATTAATTATTTGACTAGCCAGTAAAGACTGAAATTGTTAGGGCCATACCCTTAGTATTCTACCCTAATCACAAGTTTAAAAAATCAAGGAAATTTTAATATTAAACTGCTTTTGAAAGTAAGTTTCTCTCTTTTAATGAGTTTTAATGATTGTTTCAAGTTTCACAGTATTAAAAAAGGGTTAATTATGTCTTGGAGGGCTTTTAATACCAGGAAGCTAATGACATGAATCAAGATGAAAGGAAAAACAGGTGGTACATGCTTCCAACGTTTTCTGTCAAGTTTTAGAGATTAAGTACAAAAACTCAATTTTCACAAGAAAGGTAAAGTAAAGCAAGTCCGACAGCACTTTTGAGTTCATGCCTCATTTCAAAAAGCTACATAATTGGAAACAACACATCCTTAAAGCTGCACGTTTCCCTCCATTATGGGAGCTGGAACAAGTGATCCACTTTCTGTGGATGAGACCACTGACCACGTCCAAGGCATAATTTACCAAGTAACACATTTCTTTCCACTGTTTATTTTTGGTCAGCTCTTTTTTGCCCAGGTAATGGTGGTGTTGCAATGCTTTCTGCAATTAGAGTTGCATGAGAGTTTTGACTGAGGAAATTCACTTTGTTTACTGCCAATTAATGTAAACTTTTAATTACAGAATCAGGTTTTGAGGAAAAAAGAACAAGAGTTAAACAACCACTAAAGGAAGTACCATCCCACTTCAGTCCAGTGCTTCTCCCCCCTGCTCCCACCCAGCTTCATCAGTTTTCACTGGGCATGATGGTGAAATGCTCAGCTGTAACAGAGCCCCAGGTTACAAGCACCAGCCTGTGCCTCAAGTGACAGAGATATTAACCATGGTATATGCATAAACAGAGAATCTTCTGCATTTCACTACAAGAGAAAATCCTTCAGATCCTATCAGAGGATCACTGCAAAGCCACCATCATGTCTGCATTTCCTTAGGGAGCCTCTTAAGCACTTCCCCATTCCTGTGTATTTCCACTGCTTAACCAGTGGTAAGTGAAGAAATGTGGCTTGTGGGAGAGTTCCACTGTACTCTGTCCAAAGCTTGAAGGGAATGTCTGCTCAGCTGCTGGTGCTTGCTTCATCAGGCAGCCACCATCACTGAAAAATGGAGAGATTGCAACAGGATGACTCCTCTGCATTTGAGTTTGCATCTCTCTGCCCAAGATTCAGAGATCAGATCAGCAGATTCTCCAGGGTGATGAGCATTTCAGGGTTCTAATTTCAACAGAGAGTGTCAAGTGTGTCAAGATCAACTTGTGTGGAAAAAAAAGGCCTTTCTAGTCTTTTTTTTCTTTACTTCTTCCAAATTCTAGGAACTAGGGCCACTAAAGCTTCCTATTTCAAGTGAATGATACTGCAAATCATGTCTTCTTTGGCAAAAAGGAACACAAATTACAGCATCTTTACCAGAAGAGGATCCCAAACATACTATTCTGCATGGCATCCATACATGAACTCAAAAAAAAAAAAAAAAGATTTGTTTTCAAAACCAGTCTAAGCTGAAGATAAAGACTACACCACCATAATCTAAGAAGTCATGGTTTTAAGAATTTCAAAGTAATTTTTTAATAAATGAAGTGTCTTATAACCATTTAGAAAATTTCACTTTAAATACCAAAAGCTGCTAAACTTTAACCTTCTAATAAATACCTTTACAATTAACATTTGTAGAATAAAATCCAAGATTTACATCGAATAAAGATCATATTTAGTACAGAATAAATTACTTAGGCAGAGGAAACAGTTCACTAAAAAACAGAGGCTGAGATATATATAAATCTTCCTTCACAGGCATTGAAACACATGTATCAAGTATTATAAGACTAGATGTTATTATGCATCTGCCAAAGCAAGACACATTTATATGAAATTATTTTTACCAAGAGATGAACTGCTTTAGGTGTTGTAGCTTGACTTCAAAACTCAGCTCTCACAGAAACTCAGTATTATTTCTAGATGAAATACTGAATCCTTATTAAACCTGAGGGTGCTCTTGTTTCTTGTGATGACCATTGTGATTTTAATTGTTAAAAAAACACATTTCATCCTGTAACTCTGAAAATACTTTTTTGCCACACACTCAAGCAATGTTTTATATTATAAACAGTAACCAGTCCATCCTTTCCCTTTATAAGAATCACAAAACCAATGAAATATGCAACTACTACTAGAAAAAAAACATATATTACCATATTACCTCCTCTAAATCTACAATTATTAACTAATTAATTATACAATATTTGAAAGAAATAAACAGCCAATACTTATTTTTGGCATAAAGGTATCAAGAAAACTTTTATTTTTTTCTAATTTTATTAAAATTTGCTTTAATTTAGCAAACAGGTTCATTTTTCACTAGTATTTCTTACTCTTCTGTTCACTATTTATAACACTGCATTTCCATTTTTTTTTCCATGAATTGTTTTCATTTCATTTCCTCTCCCATTATAGAAAGCATGGTGATTACATAGTTACCTGCTAGGATTAATATATGGGGCCAAAATGGCAGGTACAAACAGCAAAGTGACAAAATTATACCAGTGATTTCTTTACAAAAGCAATTTTCCTTTTACTTTCTCTGAGGCACAGTGTAATTCAATTGCTCTTTTGCATTCTCCATAGTATGTGGAACTAAAGACCTCAGAAGTTGTTTGCTTTCCTGTATAGATTAGAAATGCTATGAAAATACTGTAACATGTATTTTAGGTAAAACAACCAGACCTCCTTGCCCTTGAGAATAGAAGTTCACAAAGCACATAAGCAACTACACAATATAAAAGATGAGTTTTATTATAGATATGTTTCCAGATCCTATTTTCTGCATTCAGAAAAACAGCCTTGGAAAATAAAGAGGTTTGGGTTGAAGATAAAAACTCTCTTGGTAAGTCACAGCAGGAAGCAGGAGAGGGTAAGCACTTGCTACTCAAGTAAACAGCAATCACAGAATAAAGCTCTGGGGTCTGCTGCACTATCAACCAGCTCATAAGGCACAAAAGAAAGACTTTTATCTTACTGATCATACAAACTAGGGACTCATTCCCAGAAAAAATGACACAGTAACATAAGAAGAGTAACCAAAATAATATGAGAACTCATCAAGCACACCAAGACTGATAAATGAGGAATTGAGCACATTTCTTTCATTGCCATGCTATGATTATCTATGATGCATTTGCCTCCAATTCAGATAGCAGAAAAGAAAATCCAGCAGCCTGACTTTTAGAAAGAGAAAGGTGCATCTATTCAAGCAGGCATTCAGTAATTGCACAGTGAACCTGAGAACAATGATTCAATTGTGATAAATTAGAGGTTAGAAGCAAGTGAGGAATTAAGTTGTATGCATTCTGAATTTGCATGCATAGAGGAACTACAGCAGAGCCAGCCAAGAATACTAAACAAGAAATTAATTTCTGGAGCATTAAAATTAAAAACTTTTTCAATGGATGGATACATGTTCATTTCAACATAACATCCACACTAAAAAAACTCTTCCTCCCTCAGTTTAGCCAAGTTGTGCCAAGCTGTGTTAGCAACTTCCTCTGTCAATGGCTCCTAATGAACTACAGGAAGAAATCATTTCATACTTTTCAATTTCTATAAATATAAAAGTGGCATTTAAGAAACAGCCCTGTTCAAGGATGATGTGGGATAGTACTGAGTTACAGGATGCATGAAGAAATAACTGTGCTTTGACTAGAATAGACTCTGTTCCATTCCACAGCACACAGGCTGCTCCACAGACTTCTGAAGCTGAAGAGATGAGCCTCTCCCTTTCTTGGAACAGCACTGCTCCCTGATGTGTCTCAAGGAGATAAAACTGATTTAGTTTCTTACTTTGTTTTTTAACTGCAGAACTGAATTCAGGTCTGAAATATGCCATATCTGCTAACATGCAGAGATTCAAGAGAATGGTGTCCCTGAACTATACTGCTTTTCCTATCTCATCAATATCTAAATACTGTAATTTCTAACAAATACAGTAGAGAAGGAAGCCCCAAACTATCTACAAAACATGTCTTTCTAGTTTTCAAAGCAGGCTCTGATCTGTACTTTTAAAGGTTCTTTGAAAATCAGTGGGCCAGAGGGCAGAAAGAGTCTCATGGAAAAATTATGAAAAGGTATCTCCTGCTGTTACTGCTTCTTCAGATTGCCCAGTTGGATGAGGTGCAGCTTTGGGCAGGACTGCAAGAGCTAAAAGTGCCCCTTATCTCTAACCAACAGCAAAAAGGATAAGGGGCTACATAAAGAGGTACACTCTTTTGTTCATAGAACTGAGACAAGAGAATGCCAGAAAGGGAAGAATAAATAGCCAAGCATTAGAATTGCTAGGTGTGCCTAAGCCTCTCCAGCCATTGCACAACTTACGAAAAAGTCTGATCTTGCATGTAATATATATAAATTCCTAAAGTAACCACATAAATATTTAGGATGTTTTATTCTTGTTTCAATTCATGTCTTCTTAAAATATTGAGCTAAATAATACTGTTGTAGTACAGAGTAAAATTTGTTGAAAGAACTACAAAGGAGATCACTTGAACTCTTTTGTCTAAACCCTCAGTTAAACTGTGTGAAAACTAAATTAAGCTCAAAAAACACCTGTGAGCTAAGGTCACTTTGTGTATTACTTTCAAGAGCTAATAAACTTATTTTCAAACAGTTATGAAGGATGTAAATAGATGTTCAGATTGTTACAGGGACTATGAGTCATGACATTTTGGACACACCAGCTTAATTTTTAAACCACCTGTCCCAAAAAAAAGAGATTTTCTGCAGGATTCTGTATAGCTAGATAAAGGTAATGCATTTTCAGATGCGTTGAACACTTGTTTCAGGAATGTTTAAAGTGTTCTAGGGAATATATTTTAAATTACATCCCTCTTCTTAATCTGGACATAGTGTAAGAAGTATATATCAGTGCTGTCATTAGAACATTTACAGATTTCCACTAGCTTTCTTCTTGCAGCAGTTGTAACCCAAAATGCAATTATGTTACTAATCTGAAGGGAATAAAAAACCTTGTTATTGCTTTAATATCTGAATAAGAGAATAAGAATTTGTATTTGGATAGCTTATTACTTAGTACACAACCCTTACCACAAGGAGAATGGAAAGTAGAAAAATATGATAAATTCAATTAGCTGAGGCAGCCAGCATAAGATCTAAGTTTGTTATTTTTCCCCTAAAAAAATTAATATTAAAATATCACAAGTGTATTTGTCAAATCAATGAGGTGTAAAATCTCTTTTACCAAAAAAAAAAAAAAAAAAAAAAAAGGAAAACAAAAACAAACAAAAACCCAAACAAACAAAAACCCCAGAAAAAAAATCAAACTAAACCCAAAAATAGCCCAGTATATTAGACAAAAGATAGTTCTAATTTTGTAGGGGGCTTTACTCAGGCAGAAGCATTTTAACTTATATTACTTGTGGCATACTAGTTGGCACTACGACTAGAAACTACTCAGTGCTATGAAAACTGATTTGCACACATGTCAAAAAGCTTTAATCCTAGAAAATCCAGCAAAGGTTAAGTACAAGCACTACATGAGCTTCATGTCAACCATGCTTATGAAACACATTTCCAATTATTTGGTGATTTATTTTAAATAAAATCCCTCCCACAAAAACTCAGCAGCCCTGTCTCCAGTGAATGTTCCATAATTGTTAGTTGTGAAGTTTCTTTTGGGTGATGTTCCCATTAATAGGAAAGTAAAAACCCAATAAAAAGTGCACTTCAAGCTGCCAGCATCCTATAAAATAATTTTAAGAAAACACTAATGGAAGAAGATAAAACATTGACATTTTTAGTTGGCAAGGGAGGGACAAGACAAATAAAATAGAATTCTGCAAAAATGAAACAAAAACTCCACATCACTGTGGCAAGAGCTGCCCATCTGATTATATATAGTAAAGAAATATTCTTGGTAAAGCTTTCAGAATAAGAGCTACTACACTTCATTTAAACAGACCTAATGATTTCCTACTTCAAAAGTTAACCTATAACACAAGGAAAATCTAATCAACCAAGGAAAAATGAAGACATAAATAATTTTGAAGTATACAAACTATTTGGGAGTCTGCCAATATAAATAATTAATGTTGCCTCCATGGGAGTCTTTCAAGTCAAAACTGGCAAACAGAACTCTTCAGAAAGAAGTAAATCACATTTTTAAAATGGTAACAGTAAGATACTGAACAATACTGATATAAATATTTCATAGACATTTCTATTAAAGAATTTGCTAATTATATATTCCCATTGTATCAAAAGTGTCCTCAGGACATACTAATCTCATCTGCGAGAACTCTTTTTTTAACCATTTAATTCAGAAATGGAAAAAGTAAAGAAAACAAAGTAAAGAAAACATGGACTCTGGTGAATTCCCACTTCTTGGATGTCATTCATGTGTAGAATTACAGACAGAAAGATGAAATGGATAGTTGAGACCTTATTTCTATTCAGTGGTTTCAATATTCTTTCCCTGTTAATTATATGCAGTTTCTGGACAAACAAGCTCAATCCTCCAGCGTTTCCCATCCCTCTCAGAGGGAGGCTGCACATGCAGGTGCTGCACAGCACCTACACACTGTTGGTGTCCAGATGAAATGCTGCTAAACACTCACGAGTAACACATGCATGGATGCAGTAACGTGGACTAGGAAAATACTAGTAGCATATTCAAACACTTGATTAAAGTAAATAAGTGCTAGAATATTACATAATTATTCAGAAGGAAGCCCTGCTGCTCTTACAAAACTGAAGCTAGAGATTAGAATGGGTTTGTTTATAAAGAATGTTTACCTAAAATTATTATCTCTATGATAACTGAAATACTGAGTATGAACAAGTTCATTTACATGAAAACACAGTTAAAAGTTTCAAAGTAACTCAGCAGCAGTTCTGAGTACCTTCATGACACAGCAACTCCTTGTAAAATTTTCTTTTTATTATGGCATATTTGTAGCCAAGCATGTTGGGCTATAATGTGACAGGTTTATACTGAACTGTTTCCACTCAACACCTGGGCTTCACAAGAATAACAAAGCTGAACAGGCAGTTTCTTTCAGGTTTTTTGCACAAAATAACACAGAAGCAGATATATAATAATCTACTTCTTCATTAGTCCAAGCTTCCAAGTCACACATACACATGAAATTCTCCGCTTGGATCACATATCAATTCCATGCACACATCATATTATATTATATTATATATTTCATAATGCAAAAAATTTTTACAAAAGTCAGTCATTACCATATGATTGCTGAGAAAGAAGATATACCTAATAAAACAACCAAAATAAATCTAATACTTCCTTTTTTTGGCAGAATGATAACTTATAAGGTTTGTTGTGTTTAATAAACAAATGAAAAAATTAATTAGACTCCTTTAAATGAGAAGATAAAAGTAGAATCCTATTTTTTAAGTGTTATAATACTTCAAGGATTAATATCTTGCTTTAATTAATATCTTTGATCACTATTTAAACAAAGCATTTTAAATTTGAGGTGGTCTTTTTAAAGGCATGCTTTAAAAATTAAGCTTCAGAGCATTTTTAAATGCTGGAGCATTACCCCATTCATTTGAAAATAAAACCATGTTTGAGGGGATTTTGGGTGGGGTTATTTTGTTTGTTGGCTGGTTTTGTTGGTTTTTTTTAAATGTGGTTCATACCACAATCATGGGCTATTTCATAGTTTTGTAGCATTTCCAGTGAATGTCAAGTCAAGATATGGCACCAAGCTTTGAGTTCTAGGTGCACAAGGTTTTCTGCAGTGCAGTGTGTTTGGCAGAGAAGTTTGTTTTTCTAAACAGAGGTGAGGGTTACAAGTTTCAAATATGCATTTATTTTTAGTATCACAGTGTAATACAAGGCACATTTGTATTGTGACAAGAACACATTATAAAGCAACAAAATCAGTCTAAACAAATTAAAATCAGCAGGAGCAATATATCTTACTTGTTTAAATAACAGTACCAACAGCACAGGTTCACCCCCACTAAATAAAAGAATACTGAAACAAGCCCAGTAAGATGATCTTGCCACTAAAAATACTTCCAGGAAAGCGGGCAACTGAAGAGAAGTACTAACACAACTCAGAGTTCCTTGGATATCATCTGAATTTCTCTACAGGAATGACTGCCACTCCAGCAGGGGAATGTAAACCAAATACTGAGGAGACATGCTGAAGAACCTGAAAACTATCTAAATTTATCAACTTTGTCAACTGTAATCAAGTTGGCAAAGGCACAAAGGGATGTGAAAAAGCAACCTGGTTTCTGGTAATAAGTATTAGAGCTTTAATTAGTATGTCAGAACCTATAGTATAAAACTGTTCAAAACACAGCCATCATACAGTTGCTAGCATTTTTTATTAGTTACATTTCTTGACAGTATTAAGTTGTGAGTAAACTGACATGCCTATTTTCATCACTTTTATGTAGTTTTTTTCTACATTGGCAAGTGAAATCTTCACAATTCTAGCTTCCTTCCTTGGAACCAAAAGACCATTAGTAAGAAAATTCTCCTGAAACCATTTTATCTTCCTTTAAAAACTTCAGGGAAATAAATTATACCATTAGACTTTCAAAACACATTGATTACTTCTACAAAGCACAGATTTGTTTGTTAGAATGTTTTATACCACATGTATCATTTTAAAAGACACTAGAAAATTGCAGACATTCGCAGAATAAAGTCTTCACTAAATGAGATCAAGATCTCTAAACACACCCATCATTCTTTTGACTTTTATTCTGGCAGACAGCTAGTTTTCCCAGTTCTCTTTTGTTCTTAAAAAAGAAAGATTCCAAAGGAACGGAGATGTAATAGATGTTAAGAACAGAATTCTTTCCCCTATTCTAAGATTTGGAGAAACACACTGCTTTTCATTGATTTGAGACCACTCTAAGCAGAACCCTGTTGCCTTAGAGTCCTTTAAATGCCAGCAAGACTTGTGGGACAGCAGCAGAGCCAGCAGCAAACACCCTTGGACAGAGATGTCAGTTCAGCATCCTCTGTACTGGTACCTCCCTTTACTCCTGGTTTCAGCACAAACTCCGCAGCACCAAGACCTCAAGTGGAAATTAGTGAATCAGTCACATTACACACAATACTTGCTCATCCCTCTAAAAGGCCTGGAAGATGCAACCTCTAGAAACTACACCAATTTTGACACACCAAGAACTGCAAAAATTTGAACATATATTAAGGTGTAGGACTCATCGTACATTTGACTTTGGCTACATATTTTAATGTCCAAATGAATCAATAACACGGGGCTGCCCATGACAGCTTGTGGTAATATTTTACTGAAGCTATATCACACAATTAGAAATAAGCTGGAGTCTTCACCTTCAGAGAAAGAAATATCAGAGCCCCCTCTGTCAGCTGTACAACTTTAACATGGTGATTTGTTTCCACAGAAATAGCCTTATCCTGCAGTTCAGAAACAGCGGCGGAGAGAAAAGATAAGCCCACTGTTTGATTAAGTTCTTGCAGTAAAGGTCTTGAAGAAAGAGCAGATATTTTCCTTACCCAGAGCAAAATACATTTTGATAAATACAACGAGCAGTTTGATTACTTAAGTGACACTGAAGATAATGCTAAATTTTAGTTGTGTAACAGAAATAATGTTGTAACGAAATTGGGTTAGCCAGAACAACAAAAGAGCACCGAAAAAAGAGGTAATTTATTTGGATAGGTTTTTTTTAATTTAACTGAATATTTTTAAATTGCTTTGAAGAATACACCTAGCCTAAAGGCTGCAGGGATAAACTTTGGCTGAGGTCTTCTCAAGGTTTTTCTGTATAAGATGTTATTTAGCAGGATGGATGTACAATATAGGAACCTCCATTTCTTCTAGTTATACTAGGTTCACCCAGACTGAGAATTTTTGCAATTTTTCTTGAGGAAACCATTCTGCTTTACTACAATTGTTTGTACCTTTACTGAGTTATTATGATGCTTAAGTGCCTCTAAGCACTGGGGAAAGCAATGAGGAAAAAAAAGAAGCTTATGGTCCAAGTGACAAAGGTCTCTCCGTGCAAGGCTTGGTCTCCTGCTTCCCCTGGAATAAACTGTTGCTTGTGTTGTGAGTGTTTTATCTTCTAAAACACACATTGAATTGCTGCATGTGAATGGGAAGTACTGCTTCCTATGTAAATTAAAGAGCCTCCAGACAGCTCCTAACACAGAGCTGCCTCCCATAATCCTCAATGACAATTCCTCACAGAGAGATCTCAACAAGGTCCAAATCTCTGCCCCAGGAATTCCTGCTCAGGTGGGTCTCCACTGCATGTGTGGAGGTAGATTTTATCTAGTATGAAGTCTGTTGGAATAATACTGTTAAGCCTTGGAAGCTGAGGAGCATCAAAGAATGAGTAACATGATGATAAACAAGTGATTTATTATTATTAAGGATATTTGCATTTCCTGGCCACTCACTCACTCACTCAAGGAGTCTAGGAGGCAGATGCCTCAAAAACACATCAGGATTTCTCAAAGTTACACATTTGACTCAGGATATTCAGTGCTTCCTATAAGATTTGCTGCCTCGAACAAAACAGTTTGCCTCACACATGGGAATGGCCATCTTGTGTGCAGCAGCACACATTCATTAACCCTCAGCAAATTCCTGACTTTTAAATGTAGTAGAAAAAATCCTGCTCTGACACAGTTATCTAGAAAAGTTGTAAAACAATTTGTCCTTTTTTTTTGTTTTAACTTCCCTCCAAGCACACAGCACAGTTCAGTTTCCTTCACTCAGCACAGCTATAGATAAACACAAGCATAGATACACAACATTGGCTGTATCATGCTATTTTATTTTTAAATATATTCCTTTTTCAAATGAAGTGAATACAGCAGCTCTCTTTGCCAAGCAATTTACACAGCATCATTAGAATACTCAGATTTTTATTTTATCTTTTAGGGAACTCAAGTATCTACATATTAACAGCTTTACATAAAACAAAACTGGTTAGCTTTTGTTATATCTCCTTTGCATATCTATGCAAACCACTAAACAAAAAGGGGCCTGGCATTCATGTGACAAATAACAGAAAACTGCAAATATGTTTAATATTCTTTTTAATATAGCTCAATTCCTATAATGTCATTTAGATTGCCCTACGGAGTTTCTGTACTTTGTACTTTATAACATTTAATCTCTCTCCTGTGAAATCTTGAAGAAAAACCTATTCCACAAGTCAATCCAACAGAAAGTTATTGACAATGATTTCACAAAGAGCTTTGTCCCATAGGGCATTGGTAGGTAATTTGCAAATCTAATGTACATCTAGTCAGCAGAGGGTTTTCAATGCTCACTTACATTCCGACAATGTAACACAGTCATATAGCCCACCTGAAGTTGAACAAAAATCTTTGATTATGTTTGTCAGCAACACAAAGCAAAACAGTTTGCATTTTAAGATTCAAAAAATAACCTTAAAAGAACAGCTACTTATTTTTTTCACATTCTGCACAAGACTTTTGTAAATAGGTTTTTATTATTAGATTGGGGCGGTTTATTTTAACAATAAATCCAAAAACATTAAACACAGACACAATATTCACTTAAAAATACAGGATTTTTTTTCTTAAAACCAATAAGCATGTAAAAATTTTGAACTTGGCTTACCTAGATATCATAAGCTGAAGAAAAACTACAATAATTTAAGACACAAGCAGCTGTACCTCATAGAGAGACTATTGCTGTAGTCCAAATGTTTCAGAGCTAGTTCCCAGATGTACCTGACCTTTTAAATTTAACTAGGACTACA
This sequence comes from Muscicapa striata striata, assembly GCA_030060385.1. NCBI lineage: Eukaryota > Metazoa > Chordata > Aves > Passeriformes > Muscicapidae > Muscicapa > Muscicapa striata. The sequence goes on from JAREIS010000055.1 coordinate 1,065,694, forward strand.
GCTCAAATGAGAAGTCCTGCTACACAAGTGTGAGTAGAAGCATGTATAAATACTCAGAACTGTACATGTTAAAAAGTATCTACTCTGCTCTCCAGCAATAGTTTAGAAATTAGGTAACAAGCTTGCATATTTATTGTGATTTTGTCATATTATGGAGATTGTATCACTAACTTTCATTTTACAGCTGGTGTAAGAGCATGGCTTTGCAACTTGAAATTAAAATAATAGCTCCTGCTAAAAGTCTTGGACCAGATTAAAAGCTAACTTTCTCCTGTGTGGATGTTGACTTGAAACTATGAATTAATGACAGAGTTATCAAGGAGCAGATATGAAAATACTGACACCTGCAAACATTGTCTGGCATTTACACAGGACCCAATTGAGTTGTTTTTAACTAGAGAAGTAAATGTAACATTTAGATTCTTATAAAATACACATCACTGCCCTCCCCTGTTTTGTTCTAAAGCCTGATGAACACACTTCATTTAGCAAGCAATAATGCCTAACAGTGGTATTCTATCAGTAGGGGCTGCCTCTGACTACATTCCCATAGTGCAAACCTACTTGATCAGCACATTAGTGCATGAGAAATCCCAGTAAAACTCAGCCCAGAGAAATAGCTGTGTAACCCAGGAGAGCATCACAGCAGCCCCACTCAGCAGCTTCGACACCCAAGCTGGCTCCACTGCTCTGGGCAGCACAGCCCTGAAAATTCACATAAACCCAAAGGCTCACCACAGGTCCCAGAGTGCTCAGCTCATTGGCACCACTGCAACATAAACATTTAAACAATGCAGCCTCAGGTTCAGCCTTTCTTACTGCAGCAGCAGTACAGCACACCTACTGAAAGTGCTACTTCACCTAGGAATATTTCATTGCATTTACTTCATTGCCACTGCAGACTTACAGAATGAAGAATTTCAAAATTAGAAGTTAATGTAAAATGGTTGGGTTTTGGCTTACTTGAAAATTCTAGTAGCACCTGTAGGCTCCTATATATAAGCACAAATTTAAAGAAATTAGTGACTAGTTTTGATCCAATTTTTCAAGAGTATTTAAATCCTATTTAAGCACATAAATGTGCATGATTTCTAAAATAAACAGGGAATGTCAGCAGCTGAGTATCAAGTTTTTTGATAATCCAGACTCTGTACTGAGATACCCAGGAGCAGATTTCTCAAAGAAAAGAGCCTTGATTTATAACAGTGAGAGAAAAAAGTAAGTAAAAAATGTTTTGTTTCAACCCACTTGGCATAACAGATACATGGGTGAAAGTTTTTTGACATCATTACCAGACCATTCAGTTAGAATGGGTCTATGGCATTACTTAAATATTTAAAATCAAAACCTGGTGGTTGTGAAAAGCTTGTTTTCTTCAAGTCATTCTTCAGATGAAGAATTATCATTGGGAAGTTTCCCCAATGAAGTCCTTACCAATTCCAACACTATTTTCACATAACATGTTGAAGACTCTTCCACAATCAGATTCACTTTATTCTTTTAGCTTCCTATTACTCAATGTCTCCTCCATTTGTGTTGCCATCACTAAGACACTTTTACTACTTGAAAAAATATTCATCACTCCCTTTGGTTATGCCTTCATGTACCTGCTGTTATCTCCACTCCCACTGCAGAAAGCACAATTAGTTTAATTAATCTTCATGACTGTTTCTAAAATTTAGTAGCTTTTCTTCCTGTTCTCTGAACTAATTTTAAATTGATGTCTGAGAGATCAAACATCTGCTTAGCATGTTGCAAGTACTGTCGTGAATTAAAAACTTGAAAGTATTTCCTGTACTATATAGGAAAATATTATTCTGAAATATAAGCTACAGGTTGTTACCAGGATTTCAATGGACACATAGGTTAATTAATGTCTATGCAAATAGAATATGCCTTATGTAAGCAAAAGTAATTGACAATACAGATTTTTTGCTCATTTAATGCTCTTTATATATGTATATATATATATGCTTTTTAATATACACACACATATATAAACACACATAAAGTGCACTGCTGCAAGCAAGTAGAAAGAAATGTTAACTATTGAAGAACTATTATTTTAATGGAAAACCTTTAAAGAGAATTCTTGGATATTTCAATTAAGTTTCTATCTGAAAAGCAGAGAAGAAAGATGGAAGAGGGAATTTGGAAACTAGAATATAGGGAAGATTTTCTAGGATCTATGGGGGATTTATTTTGGCTTCAGTGTAAGCTGTCTTGGGCTGTGGAATTCTCTCTGCCAAGAAAAAACATCCTTAGAGAGATAAAACCCTTCTGATATTATCATAAGCCATACTTCTTTAGCTGAAGAAGTCAACACACCATTGTAACACCTCATGATGGATCTAGCCTGCCAGTCTCATTTGCTACTGCTTCTCTTTTCTTAGGCTGCCAAGGGAAAAAAAATCAACTGCTTGCTTTTTTTAAAAAAAAAATACTATACACATCACAGTTCAGGTGTTAAAAAACAAATGGAATGAAATAACTTATGCAGTGGTATAAGTATATAGTACAGAGGGCCTAAGCAACTTCAACACTTTCAGAATGATTTAAATAAAATCTGGATTTTATACTGAGAAACCTTTAGAAGCAAAATACATTTTTCACAGTAGGAAAGAGATTCCAGAAACATAAGTACTACCTTGAGTAATTATTGTTAATTAACTAGAGATGAGGCACTATTTCCAAATGTGACATTTAAAGCACATAATGTGATTGTGAATATTCACAAAGATAATTAAGTTCATCTGCTTCAAGTCCTTGATTTAGGCACATCTGAAAACACCTCTTAAACTATCATTAGACCTGTAATCAAGTATTTTGTTGCTCAGGAAAATTGCATACCTTTTCTTACCTGCTAATATTGGGATGTGTATTCAAATGCTAGTACGTGGCTTTTGATAAGGAACTCTCCTTCAAGCAAACGCTGAGAAAAAAAACACTGATTCTGATTGTTTTCTCAGAAAGGACCATTAAAAATTAATTCCTCACACCATCAGATGGAAACAAAACCAAAAATTTTTAAGTTTCCTTAACTGAACTCAAGATCACAAGAATGACATGAGCCATACTTGACAGAAAATATTCATCCTGAAGTCAAAGGTACCCCCAATGCACATACTGAGGATACTATTCATGTTAGGTTGCATACTTTCTTCCATCTGATTTATAGCTAGGTCCATTTCTCTACAAAAAGAAAAATGCAACCAAATTCAGGGATGAAAAACAATGTACAATGTCAAAATGTGAAAAACAGAAAATGCACTGATTTCATTCTATTGGAAAAAAATTTAACCACTATCTTCTTCAGAGGCAAGAGTCTTTGATCATCAACTCTGATCTTGATCAAGACCTTCTTGGAGAAATAAACTCTGAAAATAAGAAAAAAATGACCCCAAGAACAGAATGTCAGAAGAGTCATAACTTGGTGTTTTGTCCTTTGTTCCTTTAAGAGTAAAGCCAGCTTCTTTCCACTAGAAAAAAGATTAATGAATAATGTGCTCCAAGATGGAGAAGAAACATTTAGACAGTTTTCTAAAGTACAAAAGGTTAAATTTACTCTATTGCTCTCCAATTATTTGATATAGAGGATTTTTAATCAGTCAAAACAACAATGTGAATAATTATGTAGTCTAAGGATGTCCTACTGGTCTGTATCTCTCAGCCCAGTTTGAGTAGCAGTTTCATTCTATACCAAAAAACTTTTTCCTGATCAAACTTTTATCAAGGATTATGTTTAAAGAGAGAAATAAGGCAAAATCTTTCTAAAAAAAGAAAAATTGAATGTTCAATTGTACATAGTGCCAAGAAACTCCTGACCTTGTCTAAAAGCCAGTTCCTGCTGCTGCCTGGCTGCATTAAGTGTAGATTTACTGTTCTACTTCAAAGCCCATGGCAAGCACTGGCAATGCCAAGTGCCAAGAGGACAGAGGGGGTGAGACACTGTGCCACAGGTCATCAACCCCAGTCAGCATCCTGCTCACCTCAGCAGCCAGCTGGACTTCACTGGAGGTGTCATCCTCCAGGAAAGTGTTGTTCCATTCCTCAGCAGTGAAAGGAGAACACCTGACCCCAAACACAGCATACAGCTCATACAACCAAGTCCAGGTTTGGGAAGAACCTACTCAAGAGATCTACATGTTACCCACTTTCCCCAATATCTCTTTCCTTAAACTATAGACTGAGCAAACAAGAAGAAAAACAAATGTTCTACAGTCTCTGGAGATGAACAGTGAGAATTACGACCATGTTGCTGCACTCCTACTAAAGACATGAGTTCAGATAAAAGTGATCTTCAACCAAACTAATCAATAAAATCAAAATTGTAGTTTTTTTCCAAGTGCTCAAAGAACATTTCAGAGAAAATCAACCTCAGGATTATCCAAAAGAAGAAATCAGGAGAAGAGTAAAACTTACTATAAACCTTCCTTTCCTTTCCTTATTCTGTGCAAGATCACCAAAATGCTGTTGAAACACTTTCTTACAGTCATTTAGTAGCGACCTTTGGCAAGTTTCATGAGGCATTATTGTGTTCCCATATAAAGTTGTCAGCAAAATAAAATAGGCTGTGGAAGGTTACACTACACTAAATACTACTACACTAACATTACTACCACCAAGGATAACAGGTTAGCCCTAAGGCAAGCCAGGTTGCCAAACCAGCATTAATTGAAGGCCAACTGGTCCAGTGTGCATCCTCAAAGCTACTGGACATTTTAAATCCTCCAGAGCAGTGAGTTACTGCTTTTTATAACAAAAAAAAAAAAAAAAAAAAAAAAAAAAAAAAAAAAAAAGAATAGAAGGAATAATTAAAAAGCAAAACTACACCATTAGTATTTTCTCCTATTTTACTTGTTAAGTAAAGACAAAAAAGACAAAATAATGTCTTCAGATATTTTAGGGGAATAAATATGTATGTTTCTGATGCTCATCATTGAATTTACAGCAAATTAAGAGGAAAGCAACAGCTTAAAACATGTTTTTCAATGGAATTCACCTGCTCTACGGAGCTAGCATGATGGTATTAGACCACATATACCATAACACATTGTATGCTGTTTTCTCAAACCATTCTAAAATCCAAATTAAGTATCCTCTGAATTATTGCACAGATTTGTACTAAAGAAGCCTAGAAATTAACACCCTATGTATTACGTAGCCCAAATGAAAAATCAGAAATTCTCAGCCAAAACATCAAATAGTCTCAAGAACAGTTGAGCAAAGTCAGACCAAACAGCAAGATTCACATCAACAGAGACTTTGTTTGATGTTTTAGTCACCTGTACCAATCCATCTTTTTTAACTAATTCCCGCTATTTACAAGAGAGATGGGCTTACAATATGCTGAGTAACATGGCAAACTGACAAGCAAAGAAAAGAGAGAAAATATGAAAATGAATAGAAAACCACCATTTTTTACTCTGAAGACAGGCAACCTTTACATTATACACAATGCTCACAAAAAAGGCAATTTGTAAATAAGTGTATGTATCCAGTAAAGGATATTTAAAACTATCAGTTATCAAGGACTCTATCCTTCTCATGAGCAAAGTGTTTCTATCATGCCATCAATTGTCATCTTTTAACACAGTGTGTTCTTTATTATGCAGAGATTCTGGGACAACTACGCCTGAAGCTAATCACAAGTTTTCCATAAACCACTGACTGTAAGGAATATGCTCATATAGATCACATTCTCAGCCAGCTAAAAGTTCTGAGCGTGACTAGGTTTTTCTGTAGCTACAAAACAGCAATTGTACATTCATGCTGGGCAGACACCATAAGAGAGTAACTTCCCACACACACCAAAACAAAGTGAAGAATTCCCATCTAGTTTGCAGTTAACCTTTAAGTGTTTTGTGACTAATCAAGGCACTATGGCTAACCCCTGTGGATGTTCCTTAAATGGCAAGTTCCTAGAAAACACAGAAGTGAAAAGAAGCTACAATATCCTTACAAATCAGCTAGTGATTCAAGCTATCGTTTGTTCTAAAATATGAAAAATCAGAATTATTTTAGCACGAGACAAAGCTAAGTATAGCAAATATTCTTAAATCCCCACCCCTGCTGTATACTACATATCCACAAAAATTTACTTCAGATATATTAGCTATTTCACACACAGCAGTGGGTATATTTGGGATGTCATGGTTCAAGCAGAGCAGTTTGACACACATATTCAAGTAATTCAAGAGAAACACACATTTAATGACAGGTAGCTATTAAGAATTGCTTTTAAACCACTAAATTCCCTACTGCTGCCCCTGTGTGGGAGAAGAACATGGCAGAAATTTGGCAGCTTCTCATCAACTTCAGAATGCAGTGCAATGCACATAGTAGTGTGTTAAGAATAACACGTGTGCTCACAAGACCTAAAAGCACAAACCCAGTAGTAGTTACTAGCAGACAGTATTCATGCCCAGAAAACACTTCAGCAATCAAGATCTTACCAGCGGGCAAAGAAGAACTTCAAATGTATTGCAGCTCTCCAGGAGATAATTAGCTGAATTATTATAGCCATTTATTAAATAATCTGGTTTCCCCTTCATCTCTATGAATCATATTCATTAGCTCAATCACTTCTTCAAAGTCACAAACATTTACGCTCTATTAAAAACAGGGATTCCTAAGTGCTAGACACCTCAACTTCAGAATTACAGCACTTTGGAGGCAAATTGCCTTAAGTATCCTCAGTTCCTACAGGTAAGGAAGGACTGGCTGCTTCCACAAGCATATCCTAGAGACTCTTGCATGCCACAGATTTGGAGCATCCACTGTTGGTGTAAGAAGCACTTTTCTATTCAGAACACGAGTCTTAGCAACTGCATTTCCAGCTTCTGAAACACTGTGTATCTACTCCTGGTGACTTATTTCTGAAAAAAAAAGGAGAAAACTACCATAGACAAACTCCTTTAAGTTTTATGAGGTATTTTTCTGAAGCTTCAGTTAAACAGTAGCTATCAAAATTCAAATCACAGCTGTTTGTACTGTACCTCAATGCTATCATTATTTTTTAATATAAAAGTGCCAATCAGCTGAATCTACTCATGTACTTTATAGCTTTATACTGATCTATGTACATATATAAAATCAGACATCATCTTCTTCACATGGTCAATAAAACAAAGTACAAACAGAAAGGAGCAATTAAACCTGTCTCATTGCTGCACATGATCCAATGGGAGCACCTGGCACAGCAGGGACAACAGCAATGGCCAAGTTCTGGTGACTCAATCGTCAGATGAGTGGTGGCTGTTGATCAGCACAGCACAGCTGGACACTGCCAACTGTGCACCCATGGACAGCGTATCTGTGCAATGGCACTGAGTGGCACATCACTGCAGCAGGTCCAAAAATAATGGTAGAGAGCTATACTTAGGGACTAATTTCTATTTGGAAGAAATTACCTAATCCAAATTTACAAGCAAATTCTGTCCATCCCCAACCAGGTGATTTTCTTATTTTAAGTAGTTTTTGCAGTCTTACTGCCCACCCTGATGTGGAGTAGTATCTGACAGGCAGTACACAGTGACTTAGAACAGCTATCTGAAAACCGGAGCTTTAATGAATCTTGCATTTATCAGTCAGCCTGGGCTAGTTACATTTTCTTTACAACTTCATTCTTTCAACTAAAAAATAAACCATTTATTATTCCCAAGACTATTGAGAATGCTAATAAGTGGGGGAGGGGGGAACCCAAAACAAAAACAAAAACCCAATAAATCAATAAATTTTAAATATCCTCTTCTCTGGAAAATATAGATGCAATCCTAAACCCACTGATGTCAGTGACATAACCCAGTATTAAACATGAAAACTAGTCATTTAATTATGGAAATAAACTAGTAATTATGTCAAGCAGCACGTGTTTTGCTAGCAATGAGGACATTTTAACTAGCACCATTTCAGTACCAGCAAGCAGAGTAAGATTGAACTACCTAATTAATTTCAATTTCTTCTGCATTGTTAACATAGTGCTAGCTTTAACATGTTTATATGACTATGTCAGCCCTAACCACCTGCACCTCCAACTCCCATCCTTTCCATAGAAAACCAGCTGTGGTCCTCCCTTAGTAGATAAAAATAAAAAATTTCATGCACAAGTCACAATGTTCAGAATGAGAAAAATTCTTTTAATAGTACATTATATTTTGGAAAGAGGCAAGGACACCAGAGAAAAGGACAGATTCCTAGTTTTGACTTCAGGAAGCAAGGTGTTACATAGCTGGCACATGCACAACACACAAGCACATGCAGTCTTGACTTTAACATCCAGTATTCTTAATCCATCAACCAACTGAAACATCTGAGAAAGGCAGAAGTTTTTATAACATTTTCAGGTATGCCCTAGAAGAAAAACAGCAGTTTTATTAAAATAATATAAAATAAAGCCTCCACATGCACAGTGAAAGTAAAGATCAGCCTCAACAATCTAACCAATCTGTCACCCAGCAAGCACGAGCTGGAAGACAAACCCAACACAATTCCACACCAGCCACAAAATGCTTTTTCTTTGAAGAGAGATATTACTGCACTGAAACATGATATGTATGATAAAGGACAGCAAGTCATTAGTTCCATAGTAATGAAGCAATTTCTTTGAAGAATAAGGGGTTTTCTAATGTTTCTTTCTCCTATAATTTAAAGGGAATTTATAACTAACAGTTGTTTTTATAGAATAAATATATAGCAAAGGTGTCAATTAAGTTCTTTCTACAAGGCTTCATCCAAAGATCAAGTGTCAGCAATCCTTGGTACATTCACTGGTATTATGACCTAAAAGATGCAGCTATGTGACACACACTAAAAATAAAACCTGCTTTTAAAAAAGCAAGGGCATACTGAAAAGAATAGAAACTTCAGGAAAACTCTTTCTAGCCCTGATGCCAGATAAATCCTACACAATAATCTCTCTATAGAACCTGAAAAAGTAGAGCAAAATTTCTCAAAAAGTTGTTTCCTTGACAACATTGACAAACCATGAAGGGTAAGGAATCAAAGTCATAAGATGCCTTGTGGCTTTGTTAGCAGATTTTTTTAATATATAGCAGTATGTGAGATGCAGCTATAAAGCCAGATTTCTAGAAAAGATGCAAAGTTAAATCAGTGTTATTTATATTTTCAAATGGCAAAAATATTCAGAATTTCTTACTGTTACAAAAAAATTGAGATACTCCTGTAATATATTACAGTCACTTAAGAACTTAATAATACTCTAGCTCATTTTTTTGTCAAATACCAAAATCTTGACTTTTTCATCAGCAATCTTACTGACACACCCAGAATGGGGAGAACACCATCACAAATCTCTCCCATCTCAGCTGACATTCTGCCATTAGACTGCACAGCAGCTGCCACACAGATTCTGTGTGTAATTGGAGAGCTTACCTTACGACATTACCAGTTCAGCTCCATTAGAGGCACTGCTCCACTGACATCTCTAGCCCTGACTCTTCCCTAGCAGGCTGGCTGTGCTGGGAGGTTGCTTTCTCCTCTGCTACTTCAGAGACACAGTAAAAAACTGGAAGAGCTCCTAGTAGAAAGGAAATGCAGAGCTCACCCATTCAGGACAGATGGGTTGCTAAGGAAAAAGTCAGATAAACAATTTAAATTCATCATACTTCTGCAAATAATTATACAAATAACCAAATCTCTTTTTAGGTAACGTGAGAGAACAGAATCCTTTCTTCCACATCAATGTTAAGGACATTTAGAAGCCATTCTCCATGCTTTTGGATTTCCACAGAAAAAAGGTTTGTGAAATAATACTGTCACAACAACCATGTTATCCTGTGCATCTCACCTGTGGCCACTTTGCACCTGTTGATCAGTGTCAACCAAATTTTACAGAAGGCCTCAGTGTTCTATCCTAAGGCTTAAACATGCTAAGCAGCTGAATAAAAGACACTGCAGAAGCTCCAGAGAAAGAAATTGAAGAGGATTTGTAGTCAGACTCAAAATACAGACAGGCTTCAGTAACTTCCCTGCTCTTGGAAGAACTTTTATTTTCAAAATTTTTCTTGAAATAATTCTCAATTTATTTTTGCAGGGGCAAGGGGGAACACAGGCATACTAGGCTACACTGCAAAATATCCATCCCACTCTTCTCCCCCACAGCCACATCCTCTAACACAGCCACAAAGCAGTCAAAAAGGTTTCACAAGAACACTTGGGGTATCACTCTTGCATTCCTTAAGGAGATCTTAAGTTGGGAGTAATTTCCAAGTGGAAATAAACTCATGACATCACAAAGCTAAAAACCTCACCCAGAAGCTGAAAGGCTTACTGCATTTTTGCCCTCCCCCTTTTCCTCAAATGTCAGTCTTCATATAAGTGTTAAGATAAATTCTAATCCAAAGCAGTACTGAATTTAGTTCTGTTAGTGCAGAAGGAAAGAAACAATGGCTTATCAAACCCTACAGAGATGAGGATGGTGCTATTTATACTCAAAGAAACACAATCCTTTGAAAAAATCCTTTGAGGCCTAAGCATGTGTCAAACAGTCCGAACACAATAAAAACTATACAAGTCATCTCCAGCTGTGGATTCTGAAAAAGTGAACAAAGGCTTTACTAGGATTTCTGTTTCCTTGACAACAGCATCACTGGAAATAAGAAAATAATTTTAAAAATATATCTCTCTAACAGCGATCTCTAAACATTATCAAGCTACTAAAATACCAAATATGAAACAACTCTTACCCACATAAACCTTTGGGATAAAGAGACCAAAATTCACCACTTTCATGAACTGTTCTTTGCTGATATATGTCACCAGCTTTTGCAGAACAATTGTGAGAGCTACCTATTACATCCTGACCTGGATTATCATCTACCCATGGCACAGCCAGAAGCTTTTCACTGATGGTCAAGTACATTCCTCCCTGCATGATGTTGCTTTTCTTCCTTATGGAGGATCCTTCTCATTGAAGTGTATGAAATAATCTTGTTAGAAGAAGACCAAGGTATACAAAAAAGGCTGGTATTATTATACCTGTACCTATCACATAAGTGTACTGCCATCTTAATAATCAGCAATCTTAAAGTCACTGGAAAAAACATGCACAGTTCTAAACAGACGAGTGAAGAAAGCCAGAACCTTCATAAAGAAAAGTCTGCTTCAGTATTTCAGAACAGCCTATTTAGTAGCCTCTTCAACAAGAAAACAATGGGATTTTTTTCCCACATCTAGGTAAGCAGCACACAACATCCAGAATATGTGCATTTCTTTGCCACTTCCAAGATAATGGGGAGAACTACTTGCTATTTTTAATATATATTATTTAAAATGTATCAACAGAGATCTTCAAAACATTGCAAATACAGAACATAAGTATCAAATAGGATGACTTCCCAATTTGTCATCTTATCATCACCTACAGTTAAAGGAATGTTGCCACAATTACATTTTAAAAATCAATCTAAGAGCTGCCCTACTTGAGGTACTAGCAGCATGATAGCTAATTCTGCTTAGAGAACAGTTTGAATCCAGCCTAAGTGTGACAGGGCTACAGCCATCTGACAGCTATGCCTGAGTGTACAGGAAATATGCTGGCAGCTTAAATTTATTCCTTAATAAACAGACATGCCTGTGACAGAACAACAAAAAACACTGCCTATTCCAAGTAAATCGTGTACAGAATGGTTGAAAACAGAAATACTCACTTTTGTTACTCTGAGACGGGGTAATGGCCAACATCTAGGAAATTTGTGTTGCCACTATCTGTGCCACACAGATTTTATGGATTGAGGCTATCATCTTCTATCATTCAGTCCAATAAAACATGATCAAGAATAACAAATTTCCTGGAATATACTACTGTGCTATCTTTCTCCTAACAGACACAAACCCATAAAAAACTAAAATACTTTGAAAGTATGATTAAAAATTGTATTTCTTGTGGCATTTGACACACTCCAGGAACCAAAATCCGTACATTAAATTTAATGAGTATCAGTAACATACCATTCTAAATCTAATGATCACAAAAGGGTCTCAGAAGACTGGAGAAATATCTGGAAGAAATCTCTTGAGGTAGCAAGTTACAAAGATGAACTACTTAGGAGCTCAGAAATCCCAACTTGAAAATAAGCACAGACCAGAAGAGGACTTAAAGGCACCACAAACCTTTGACTTGTTCTTCTTTACACATCTACATAGAGATGGACCCCTGGGCTAGACAGAGCCCTGGTCTGAATGAGTATGGTTGTTCTGTTCTTAAACCTGGCAAGTCAGCAAAGCCCCTGTTCAAGAGGCTGATATTATTAAACTCATTTTTAAAAGTTTTACTTGACTTGTATATATAGAGCTGTGACTAAATGACCATTCAACTAGGCCAGTAGAGAACAAAATATATAAGGAAAACTTGCAACAATGTATTAGAACACAAAGTGCTATTAATATACATTTTGCATACTGAAGAATTGCAGCATTTTCTTTCCTTGACCTTGTTTAACAATGGAGAGTGAAAGTGCTGAAAATTACGAAATCCTCTGCAACAAACATAACACCTGCTGTGATGCTCTAAATAAAATATGAGAAACACAAAATTAACAGCTAACAGATGATTATATAATGATGTTACCTTGAGTTAATTTTTAGGTAGGAAATACAGAATAAAGGCATAGGATGCTGAAGTTATGAACAATTGTTAAAAAGCTAAGTCCACCACCAGTAACTAGTGAAAATGTTAACATATGTGTGGCTCTGTGTAATGATAAGAACTTCCAAATAAAAGACACTGACAATGTGAATGCAGCATTGTGGTTTCTGTAATTTATAAATGTCTTTGAAGACACAACTTTTTAATGTTCTCTGCTACCAAAGGTAAAAAGCTGTATTCAATGGTAACCTGTGATTCTGAATTCTGTATTTGGGGTTCTAAAACAGAAATACCAAAACAAGGTCTGATGTTCAAAAAGCATTGAATATCCACACTATGGGAACCAGGCACCTTTAACAGCAGTGATAACTCTCGAACTTTATGCAAAAAAAAAAAAATAAAAATAGATGAGATCTAAAAATCATGAACACTGTTTTCGTGTTTAAGTAGGAAAACACAAAAATGGCAGTAGACGCTTAAAATTCATTTACAGCAGCTATTTAAACAAAGGTAGAGAAGTGTTATTCAAAGAAAACAAATTCATTCCGTTCGGACAACGTTTCAAAGTCCTTAAAATATGTACCTTAGCTAAAAACATAAGTCACTCACAATACCTTTAGAGTGTAACTGTGAAGAGCAGTATTTGCCACTGTAAGAGCTCCCCATTCCCTACAAATTTAAGATTTAGCATTAAATATTCTTCTACTAACGCTCCAGATTGAAGAACTGTGGATAATTTGCAATGCCTATCACTTCCCAGATGGAGTTCTATCTTATTTTCAGGACTCTCAGAAAACTCAGGGGTTTTCTTACACATTTAGCAACACATGCATAAACTTGCAACTTTGGTCTTTCAACACACAGCACAGAGGCAAATATTAAAGTCTTTGAGTCTGCAGAGGCAGTCTAGTTCCCATCCCTTTCTAACACGCTGAGGAGCCCCATCTGCTGGTAGGAGTGTTACTCTAAAGAATTCTGCCCCTGAGCTGGTAACCACTACTGTTTTCAACTTTACCACTTGATAACTGTCTGAGGTGTTTTAAATGCAGCAATATAAAAGAAATCAGATCAAGTACTTTTAAAGAAAACCATAAAATGCTCTAACACAGTTCTTTCATTCTTAACTTTGCAAGATATTTTTACTAAATGCTTCTATGACCTTCCAGCTCTAGGCTATTCCTCAGTCAATAGAAACTGAAAATATCAACTCATTTATTGTAAATACTTTAGCATGACTTACACTGATTCATAAAGATGTTGAAGTGTACTTTTCAACCTGAGAGAACATAAATGGAAGACTGTTCTTTTCTCCTGATCTAAACAGGATACATATACATTCCTAAAAAGTAAAAAATACCCACATAATCAGTTCCATAGACACAGTTTAGACATATATCTGTGTGATATGAATGACTTAGTCATTGTAATTAAGATGGAAATTAAAAAATTATGATCACTAAGGTAGGTAAATCAACTGTTTCTTCCTTCTCCATGCCAAGTTTAAAAAAAAAAAAAAAAGAAAAAAAAAAAGAAAGAAAATCCTTTCCCACAAAGGAAAATTCTTAACTTGTGATGATAGAGGAAATTATTAAGCATATAGGAACAGATAAACGAAAGTGGTTACATTCTCCACAAATTGAGTACAACTATAGAGCTCTGGTTCAAGCACGACTTAAACTACCACAGTCATCTCCACTTAGAACACTCAGTTCTGAGAAATCCCCATTATTATTGGACTCTTCAAAAAATGTCTTAATGCATAGGCTGAGTGTAAGAACTGAATCCAAGACATTTACACTTAAAAATAGTCACAGTTATTCCTGTGACTAACTGAAAGTACAGAGTTTTGAGGCTCTGAATTGCTGCTTCTTCTCTCTGATCATACAGAGATTTTAGGCTTTAAACTGTGCTTTGAGTTTTACCCAAATCAGATGTTGAAAGTAAATCATACAAACATCCTGTGTCTGCATATTCCCATTAGAGGGAAAGAGAACACACATCCACTGCCTGGATTTAAATGAGCAATCCCAAGCAGGTGGTTTTGGGGAGGGAAAAAAAAATACAATCTGTGTTAAAAGGATGAGGAAAAAGAATAGTTGACCTGCAATTTCAATCAGTTGTTTTATGTTTATACCAGAAAACGGACAACTGCAGGCAACAGTAGGCAGCCAAAATCAATTCCCAGAAGGGAAAGCAGTGCTGTCAAAGTCACCAGGGATTCGTGTGCTCGTGATCCCAGAAAGGGAGGGAATTTGGGAGCCTGACACCAAGTGAATCCTCGGTGTCACCGCGCCCTCTGCTGCCCAGGACCGCCCGCGTGTAACGGCGCGACAGTGGCGAGATTCCCCAAGAAATAACAGCAAGGGGCAACCGCAGCTCCCTGCCTCTCTACGAGCTGCCTTCCAGAAGATAAAGTGTGGTTTCAAGTATTTCCCAAGAGTTACGTTATTCCTTTATTAATTTTTTAGACCCGCATGCTCTGAAGTGTTGCCAACACTACTATACTTCATTTATATTGAATTTCCAGGGTTTGGGGGGCCTAAAACAGTCAGATTTCTTCAAAAACCATCTTTACTGTTAATGACTGCTACCAAGCAGACATGGTAACACTGACTCAGAAAAATAATTTTTCTTTAAGCTCAGAAGACAAAGCAGACTGGCCATTATTTCAACTTTTTAATAATTTTATAATGCAGCAATAACTTAGTTTTTATATTTTTATATCAAATTCAACACATCCATAACTTCACATGCCAGTAAAATGAGGCTCTGGAACAGTCAACAAACATTAAGCAGATGATGTGACAATTTAAGACAAAAGTTCAAATTCAGACACCTGGACATCAGTATTGTACAATCTAAATTTACATTGCTGCTTAGCAGAAACATCCATCAGCCCTTTTCGCATACCTTAGCCTCTTCCTTCTAAGTCTGTTCTTCAAGCAACAGCCAAGACATAACAAATATAGTAAAGACAACTTGCAAGGAGAAACAAAGGGGTTTTTTTCCTCCATTTAATGTTTAAGAAAAAGAGGCTTAAAATCCCTGGGAAAGAAGATGGAGTAACTATGTTGGTATGCTGGCACAAGAGATGTTCTTTCTATTTAGGAAGATTGACTAAAGTCCTAAATTTTAGAAGCAAGAAAATAATTGTGCCTGCCATGGTAAATACATGTTAGATGCAATAAAGCATGCCTTCCACCAGAAAGGACAGTTCCTGTGCATTCTTATCAAAGGTAGGCTCCTGTGCAAGGCCACTTCAGAAGACTGCTATTTGAACCCAGAGGCACAATCAGCCCTATATCGGGGAAAGCATACACATAAAATACTTTTATTACCCATTTTAAAAGCAAAAGCCCCATTAGACTGACTGACTAAATTACCAAAGTACTGAAGATAAATTCATTAAAGCTAGGAGGAAAATCCATTCTGAGTACTGAGCAATTAATACTTGAAACAAAATGAAGTGGGAAGACCCCTTAGATCATGACAAGACACGGTTCTGACATGCAAAATCCATTTGACCTGACCTACCTCCTCCAGCAGATGTCACATAGGCTGTCAGAAAGTTCTTGCAAAATATTATTCCAGTGCTGGCAGTTAGTTGCTTAATGATTCAGGGCAGAATCTGTGTGCATACCATAGTGCTCATGGGCCATTGTGATAAAACACTAATGCAGGTCATGAGAAATGACCTAGCAGAAATCTAACTTCTTAAGATCTAAAACAGACATGACTAAATTAAAAGCCAAAACCACCGAATTCCAAGCTAATGGAACAGTGGGTACAGTGAAGGATTAGGCTGCAAAATCATAATAATCTTATAAAGCATCTCCTCAAATTCTGAGTACATTGGAACTGTTAAATACACACAAGCAAAGATGTTATTTCCATAAAAGCATTGTTTAATACAATATTCTTAAGTCTGATGATTGAACCAGAAAGCATCTTGCTTTACATTACCTTGACTGTTTTGTCCATAGAAGCTGAGAGAAGCATGTGACTTTGTTCACGTACAGGACACCACTGGATCTCATTAACAGGGCCACTGTGCTTAGACATGTAAAATATTAAGCTTTTGGGAACTTCAGTCACTTTATATTTGGATCCCAAATATGGCTTAATTAATTCAGAGATCTTTCTCAAAGTCTGCTCTCCTGATACACTAAACTTAACATCACAATCTGAGCTAACTATCTGGTCAGATTCTTCTTTTTCAGGCTTGACTGGAATTTTCTTGACGCAATCGTTTAGGGATATATGGTCTAATTCCTTTTATGGTAGTAGTGCTGTCTTTATGTGTTCTCTTCTGGGAAACACCATTTCCAGAATTTATTGAAGAGCTTGAAGCCTGTTCATAGTTTTTGTGAGCCACAGATAATGCAGCATGGCCAGAGTACATCCTGGGACAGTAGGGAGGTGCCAAGTCAGTGTTGTTATGCTGTGCATAATGCTCAGGGGGATCTTCACAAACCCTGCTCCTGCCAGATCTGCCAGAGCTCCCAGCAGGGTGCATTTCATATGCAGATTTTGTACTACCAGGTGCAAAGTGCTGAACACAACCCACAGAAGAACTCAGCTGGTTTGTTTGTCTGCCAGAAGCACCGGGGGCTTCAGTCTTTTCAGCTTCTGTCTCAGAGTCTGAATCTTCATAAGCAACCAAACTCATTATGGCTAGACACAGCAGACTCCAGAGATCTCAGTGCTGCAATCCTCCAAAATTATGATCTAAAATAAAGAATTGATTTTTCAGAGCACAATTAATTACAAAGTCTACAATTTGAGTAACTTAGGGATATAAATATGCCTTTCTTAAAAATAAAAATCAAACCTCTTATTTCTGTTTATTAATGGAATTTATTCCTCTATTATAACACACTGTACATTCTATTAAACAACATGATTTGCCTCCAAGCCCTTTGCATACATTTTTAATGCATTGCAGAGGTGTATTTGCATACCACAAAACAATGACAATGAGGATGAAAAGGAAAACAACCTTGCAATATAAATACAGCAAATTACTTTGCCTTACTTCCAGCATTACTTCTACACACACACACACACAGAAGAAATTATTTAATTATGTAGTGGTTTTGTATGTACATTCATAAGAATACAAATACTACAACTCTTTTGGAGTCAGCCTAACAATGTCTATATCTTAACAGTACAGATGACTTGAAAGAAGTGTAGGGGTTCAACTGGCAGTTAAAATATAAACATGTTTTTGGCCCCTTCAGCAGCCTTGCAGTACGAGGAAATTTTCCAACTATAGCCACAGAGCATGTTCCACATAGCCTTTAATTTTACAGATCAGATATGTCAGAAGCTACACTGAATTCACTATTTGCATCTACTTACAGAAAAACGAGAGCGTAGATGCCTCAACTGTGAAATAAGTTTTTTTCAACATGTCCAGGAGAAACAAATCTCATGCTAAGACTGCATGTATAACCTGCAGAATAATTCACCCTCCTAATAGTCCCACCAAGATTTTTCCAACTATTTGTATGGAGTATGTGGTGTATAGAATTAACTACATTAAAACAACTGATGTGTCTGCAAAGTAATATTTCTGCTCTGCTGTTTATAGGCAGGAAGTACTGGTAAGATTGATTAAATGTGACATTTTATTACTGCTTTGTTTCCTTGCCAAGCTGTTAGCACTCATTACGCTGAAGAGATTTAACCCACAACACTTTCAGACAGACTGTTGAAATTCTTGGTTCAGGTCAGCAAACAAACTGCCTTGAAAAGCATCTTGATGACAACAGGGAATGCAGCATGAAAGTCAGTATCTTCATAAACATTTGCAGAATTGACACCACAAATGTAGGGACGCCACAAATGTAGGTGTTACAAATACTTCTGCAGCAGTAGGACTCTGGAACTTGCAAAGATTATTCATTTAACTTCAAAATTAGATCTATTTGAATTAAAATAACTGTGTTTCACGTAACCTACAGAAGTATTACATGACTCTATATTCTGTTATCAAATTTCTAAGCACAGATCCAGAAGATAAGTACTTATTAAGATACATGCATTCATCATCACAGATCTTTCCCAAGATAAGTGATCAAGACATTTAACTGGAACAAGGTGACCAACATTTCAGCACATAAAAGCAACAAGATCTCCCTCTAGAGGACATTTTATCATTATCAGAAGTTTAATACAGCTATAAGTGACAGCAAATAAGAGCACGGAAAAAATCGTTTGTTGGTTTTTTTTTTTTTTTTTTTTTTACAATTCAGCTTTTAATTAATTACAAAAATATTTCATTTAAACAGTGCCCAAAAAATAGTAGTGTTTCATGAAAATTAACAAATAAATTTTAAAACAGTAAATTGAAGTTCCTAGCAGTAAATTGAAACATCAAATAAATAGGAGCTTTGAAGTGCTTCACTTCAGTAATTGTATCAAATGGTTACTGTTTGTGTTGCAGCCAAATGCATCATGTCCATAAAACAAATAGAGTAAGAAGCTGACCTCTGGCTAGAAGCTATAAACTAGGATACACAAGTGGCTTGGGTTAGACTTACAAAGTTACTTTAATTTGTTTTAACACAAAAAAAAAAAAAAAAACCAAGCTGAGATTCAAAAGTGCAAGATAGTGCCTTGCAAGCACAAGGTTAAAAATGTTTCCCGTAAGATACTGGAAAGAAACATTCCATTACATTTGGTCAGGATAAATCCATCCCATCACACACATCACCCATAAACGTCAGTATTTCAGTAAAAACAAAGCATCTGTGTCATCTAAAGACTTCCCATCAACTTTTGTTTTTCAAGAAACACCACCCAGAGAAACTGCCCTAGCTAAAGAAAAATGGGGGGTCGGGGAGGAACCACAATGTACTTGACTGGAAACATCCTGTAACTAGATTGTGATGTGTAATGTATTGAACTAACAGAGAAGTTTACAGCATTTTAGCTTTCCTCGGCTTCCACAAGACGGATTTACGTGAAGGCATTGAAGAGGAGTGCTCAGCTAAGGGGCACAGTGCCCGCGGATGCCAGCAGAGGTGTGCCGAGGGACTGAGCACCGCAGGCCGCTCACCCCGGGGCGCTCAGACGGGAGGCGCGGCTCTCCCCGGGGCGCTGCCCCCTCCGAACGCCCCACAGCCCCCAGGGGGAAAGAAAAAGCTACTGGAGAGGGTTCAGTGGGGGCCACAAAGATGGTGAGGAGTCTGGAGCATCTCTCTTATGAGAGACTGTGGCAGATGTGTTTAGTCTGAAGAATACTGAGGGGATCTCACCAATTCATACAAATGTCCCAAAGGCGGGTGCCCAGAGGATGGTGCCAGGTCCTTTTCGGGGGTGCCCAGCCACAGGACGAGGAGCAATGGCCATGAACTAAAACACAAGAAGTTCCACCTCAACGAGAGGAAGAACTCCTTTTCATGGAGGGTGGCAGAGCACTGGGACAGGCTGCTCAGTGGGGCGTGGATTCTCCCTGTCTGGAGACATTCAGACCCCACCCGATGTGTTACTGTGTAACCTGCTCCGGGTGACCCTGCCTGGGCACACGGCTGGCCTGGATAAACCCCAGAGGGCCCTTCCAGCCCTAACGATTCTGCAAACACCCAGCCCTCTCCAGTCCCCCCGGAGCAGCCCCACACGAGGAAGCGGGTCCCGGGAGGGCCCCGGCAACTGAGGCCGGCTCCTTCCCATCTCCCACAGAGCCCCGGCCGCCGAGCTCTCCCGTGGTGCCAGGATAACAGCACCCGGCACCGTTCCGGTTCCCGTTCCGATTCCCGTTCCCATCCCCGCGGTACCTGCGCTCCCGGCAGCGCACCCGGAACTCACCTGCCGGCCGCCGCCGCGCCGCTTCTAAAACCGCGCCGGGTGAAAACAAGGCACCCCACTCAAACAGTTCCGCATGTCGTAGCCCCCGCGCTGGGGCCGCATGTTGGGAAGGACAGCGGTCAGACCGCGGCTCTTTGAGCGGGCAGAAGCTCCTCTTTTCCCGCTGCGAGCGGGATGGAGAGCGCTCCCGTGGGCTGGCGGCTGGAGCAAGAGGGAGGACTGTGTGAGGCAATGGTTCCGGGGGGTTGTGTTTCCCAGCCGGGAGGCGCGCCGGCCGTGCCGGCTGGGGTGATGCAATGGTGGTGACAGAGGAGCGGCGGGTGAGGAGCGGCGGGATGGGCCGGCACGGGCACAAGGATGGGCACGGGGATGGGCACTCGCGGGCAGACCCCGGCGGGTGGGAGAGGGGCTGGCTGGGTGGTCACTGCCGCCCCTGTGACCGGTGCAAGGCGTCGGGTGTGGAGGGTCTCCCCACGGGCACGTTCTCTCCTTCCCCTGGAGATGCGTGATGCACTTGAGAGCCTTTCCTGCATTCCCTACCTCGCCAAAAAGTCAGGTGAAAATGCGCATTTCCCTGGGAAGGGCAGGGCGGGTGTCCCGATCGCTGGATATGCGTCCCACCGCAGGGAGGGCAGAGCTGGCGGGTGGCTTTGCTGTGTCGGGCAGGGCGTGGCAGGGAGTGCTGCAGGACGCCAGGGCTGGGGAACATTGGCGTGTTGGGTGATTTTGGGCACAACAGGAGCTTTGCTCTTACACCGCTGCAGCATAGCAAAGATTCGTGTCGGACTTTGTTCTGGTGACTCCGCAGTCTTTGAATGGTCACGTTATCTGTCCTCTTGGGGAATCGTCTTGCACTCTTTCATTGTCATTTCGTGCATAAATTGATACTCGCTATGGGATAGATGATACTTCCTACTGGGAAGGTAGGTCTGCTATGAAATGCAGCCTGTGTGGGAGTGCCTCTCAAGGCCTGTTTCACATGATATCTGTGTGGATGCTACCTACTTTAATTTTACTTTTTTTGTTTTGATTTTTTCTACAGGAGGAAAAACAGTTTTCAGGAATGTAAGTGCTTTTAGATTTAGTCTCGCGTTCTTTCATTTGCTCATGAAAGTTTGTTCTGGACTGTTGTATTACTGTTGTCTCTGGAAGTCATAATGTACTTTCATGCAATGTTTGTCTTCTTAACTTAATGTGAAACCCTGTTTTTTAATTCTTAGATCTCTAACTTACCAAGTCAGACTGCAGACAGTGAAAATAATCATAGATCTGTGATGGTCAGCCAGTTGGAAAGGGAGGAAGATGCAGTAGTTTTCTGATACCTTTGCCAAGGGTTGTTTTTGAGCTTTGTCTCATAGCAATTTAGTATTTTGAAGTGGACACAGTAGCATTACCCATTATAAGTTACCTGCATTTCTTAGGTAGAAAAAACACACACATCTTGGCTTTCAAGTTTACACTGGGTCATTCTAGACTTTGGTCCTAAATATCCTAATAGTTCATTCTCCAATTCCCATGCATCTTTTTTTTCCTTCAGATCTGCTTGCCTATGATATATAATCTGTCTGGGATTGTTACTTTTATAATATCAATAAGAGAACAAGAAAAAAATCCTGATAAATAGTAGAATATCCAGACATTTCTTTTTATGGTTCACAATTGCATTAATGAATTTCTAAAGGTAAAGACCTCTGTTCCACATTACTTAATTCCTGGCTTGAATTCCACTGACAAATAGGGCAGTACTGAGGTAAATAAAGATAACCTTTAGGTAGCAGTCCATATGTTTTTCATTTTATAGTCACAATATCCTCATTTCTTGTTTTACTCCTTCTTAATGAGGATGCACCTTCATTTGAGATTCTTTTTTCAGCTTAAATCCATAATATTCCAAACATTTTAAGGAGTCTGATTTGCTGTTTTCCTCTATATATTCCAAATGTCAGCTGTCATTTCAGCCTTTCTGAATGGAGGCAATCCATCAGTACTATACTGTAAAGAATTAAGTTAAAACAACAAGTCACAATTTTTTCTACACCTAAGAAAATTCTTATTTATGTCTTTATTATTTTGTGAAATTTGAATCCAGTAAATATAAGTGGCATGTTCCTACAGAAGGGGTGTGTGTTAATTTTCATAAACATTTTCTAATATGCATTTATTCTTTACTTTCCTTAACACTTAAAATATTCTCTGCCCATGGAGAAGAGGAAAGCAATATCCAAATTAAAAAATGTAACTAAATTGTAGGAATGCATCAAAAATTATTTGATCTGCTTCAAATGACTTTTTTTAAATCACACTGTTGAACTGCAAAAAGTCAAGTTTAAAGGGATCAAATTAGTTTAAAACTTAGGTATTATTATGTCATCTAACTATGGTAATCCAAGAGTTCACAGAGTAAACAAATTACATTAACAAGTGGATGTATCCACTTCTCAAGGTATTCAGCTGAAGCTGAAATATGGGAATATTGCAGCTGACTGACAAACAGAGCTTTAACGATAGGTATGTTTTGGTAACCACCTGTTACCAAATCCACCTTCAAAGTTTGCTAGGCAGGTGAAGGCTTTTTACAGTAGCAGTTTAAATAAACATTATGTACATATAACCAAGGTTATGATTAGACTGATTTTTTGTAGAAGGAAGGCTTTGAAGTACTGCTGAACAGCTAATGCAACTATTGTATGCTTCTGGAGGTTTTGTTTTGTTTGGATTTTTTGTTTTAATTCTAGGAAAAGGAAGCCAAAGGAACATGTATTTTTGCTAACACTCAATCAATCTGTGCTGCATGCACAGTAGTGGATCAGTAATTTGCTAGGAACTCTCTCCAGAGCAACAAGACCTTTGCAAGTCAGTAGTTTTTCACATGGGCACAGAGCTTCCCACTTGGTAGGCGTGGGCACAGCATGACAGAGCACACTTAGACAGACTGCTGTGTTCTTAGTCTCAGCCATCTCCTCATCTTAAACTATCTCGTATTATTTTCCTGCATAGTTTTGAGAAACACAGGCAAATTTACACCCTACTGCTGACCAAGGTTTCTTTGGAAAGCAGCATTTCTCACCAATCATCACTGTTTTGTAACCTCTGGAGGAAAGCCATAAAGGAGATGACTAAGCTTTGCTCCTGTGTATCTTTTTTTGGGCTGAAGTACTCTGTTACATGTACTGAGACAAAATTCTGTAACGCAGTTATGAAAGTCTCACCATCCAAAAATTGACAGGGTATCAGTGCAGGAACATTAACTAACCAGGAATCACATAGTCTCTACCAGTTGTTCTGTGATGCTCTGAACCATATATACATGTATTTAATTATTTTTATTTTGCCAGGAATTTGACTTTGAAGAGGTGTCCTGGTGTTAAATAGATAGACAGACAACATGAACAGTGATGTCTAAATTTACCTGATACTCTTGTCAGTCTCTGTCCATTTTTGTGTGCAACTGATGCTCACTGTGTACTGTCTTCACAGTTATCAATTTGATATGAATAGAACATGGTAGGGATCAGCGTAGTTTTTATTTTCTTATTCTGTTTACGTAACCTTGAAGACTTACAGTAAAGAGTAAAACATACTACTTTTTTGCCCTGCAGTTCTCTTTGTTGCTGCTGTTTTGAATCTCCAAGCCAAAGAGTTGGAAGAGGATAAATTCAGTTGAGTTGTACCTCAGATCTTTGTGCAGTCTGGCAAAATGGCCGACAGCCCAAACTGTGATTTGAAGTCTCTGAGTCCACTTCAGCTGTTTGAAAGAGTGACTGAACAAGGAGAGAAAGTCAGAGCACTGAAAGCAGGAAAAGCACCAAAGGTATTTGCATTTCATGTTTTGGAGCCATTCTCTTTGAGTGCTGAAGAATTTTACTGTTCTAAGATCTATTTTGCATTGTGATGAGAAAAACTCTTGTTAAAAACTTTATGTCCATTTTGTGAACTGTGGCATACCTGGAGTACTGTCAAGAGTCACTGGCAAGACCAAAGTTTTTACTCTTGAAGTAAGAACAGAGAGCTAGGCTTAGAAGTCTGCTTCATCCAGTTGCTGTACCATGTGACAGGATCCAAGGCATTTATTTCTTAAGCAAATTTATGTCACTTGCATTCTTCCCTGGTTTTAGATGTTTCATGAGAATCTATTTCTGCAGGTATTTTTGTTGATTTTATCAAATATGTCTTCCTGTAACTGTAGTGTGACAGTCCCTTCTTAATCTCCCTTAAATAATTCAGTAATTTGCCATTTATTTTCAAAATAGTCATCACTATTTTGGCAAGGAGAGCTCAGTTTTTAATATGGCCTCTATTAATGTGTTGCCTATGGGAGTAAGCCTTGAAAACTGGGAGTCAAATAAAGTGTTGTTCTAAGTATTACTTTCATGAGATTTTATAATAGTTTTATATTAGAGTGGTCATAACCATAACTTCTTGTTCTAGTTTGTCTTTAATTCTGTCAGTGAATTGTAATAAATAAATTATTTTAACATGAGCCACTAAAAGCACTGTAAAGTAAACTAGATAATAATTTTTATTTTATTTATATATAGGAAATTTATGGTAAAAGTGCTAAGCTTGTTATACTTCTGAAAAGCAAGCAAGCATTTTTTTTCCTAGGCAGAAATTGAAAAGCAAAACAGAGGTGCTTTCAATGTCTTGGCAATGGTGATGATTTATATTCTAATGATTAAGTATTTGCTATTCTTCTGCATTTGACATTGATGCTGAAAACATTTAAATAAAACAGAGTTTAGAGTTTATTAGTGATGCAATTCAGATCAAAGCATGGATGTGGGATTTTGAAAGCTTGGGACATTAATGTAATTGTCTGTTTCAAGTATGTTAAGGCAAACAGTTGTTTAAGTTTTTTTTTCCTTTTTCAGGATGAAATTGATGCAGCAGTGAGGATGCTCTTATCATTAAAATTGTCATATAAAACAACAACAGGACAAGATTATCAGGCAGGCTTGCCTCCAAAAGATCTTGTATTAATAAACAATGGTACAACTAAAGAAGAGGATGAGGATTTAGTGGATCCCTGGAATGTGCAGACATCAAATGCTAAAGGCGTGGATTATGACAAGCTCATAGGTATAACTCTTCCTTCACTGCTACTAAGGAATTTATGTAAAGTGATCCTAATGACCACAGAAACAGCAAGGCATCATAACAAATCCAGATCAAAACATCATAGGTAACATTTAATTTATGTCTAATCTTAGCATTTCCATGTCTAAAGAATTTGCTGTAAGAGATGCAAATGTCCCAGGTGGAGATTTCCTGTGAAAGACTTAAATAGTTTGCAAAAAACTTTGAAGTTCAAAATCCAAGTTTTAATGTGGTTTGTTTTTTGGTGCAAGGACTATTACTAGAAATTACACTAATGAAGACACTGTGACTGACTATCTGCATCTTCAGCCTGGAATGCAGAAGAGCATTTTGGCCAGGGTGAAGGATCCTTCCTACCCACTCCTCACATTGCTTATAGATTAGGGAGGGCAGGAATGATCCAAAACCAATGCAGAAATTAAGTCTAATGACTTCTTCAGAAGGCACACTTACAGGCAGCCAAGCACTGGAGTTGCAGCTCATTCAAAAACATGAAGTGTAATGGAAAATGTTTCAGATGAGATTGTTACCAAACTTGCAATGTTTTGTAGTTTAAGTTTGCTATTTAATGACTTTGTTTCAGTCTAGCATAGAAACAAGTGAGAGAACTATTCTTTAATTTCTCAGTTTTTCCTTTTTTTTTCATTATTGTCAGTCTTCAGTTCATGTTTAGTATCTCAGTTATGCATTGCTGAGGCCTGCTTAGTAGTTTTTTCTCACAATAGAGCATACACCCTTATGTGGCAGTAATGCTTTTGGGACAGTTGCTTGTGTCAGCATTATTTTAATTCTTTGTGATGTTACTGAAAGATCATTGGCTGAGTCTGCAGGAAGTAATAGGAAATAGAAAAATTTGCAAAGGGAAAAGTGTGCAAAGAAAAATACAGGTCAATCCTAGAGAAGGAAAAGAAATATATTTATTAGAATCTGGAAGTAGACAAGATCTCTCATAATCTTGTTACTTGCATAAGGGTTACAGAGAAGTGATTTGGGGATTTTATGTTAGAGGGAGGGGTTCTGAGCATTTTAGAAAAGGAAGAATTGCACAATTGTTTTGGCACAGTCTCAGGATCTTCCTAAAAACGACTTGCTATAAATCAGTTCCTGCCCTTTTTTTCCACAGTACACAGTAACTGTGTACATAAGCCCTTTCATCTTCCATAGAGTGTGAGTTAGCCTAAAGGGTTTTTATTTCTTTACACTACTCTCAGATTAATGAATTTGATAAATGAGTCATTTTGCTTGTTCTAAGTGGTGTGTTGGAAATTTTTCAGAGAATGCTAGCCTAGCCACTTCAGGATGTAAAGCAGTTGCTGGTTTTTATTGATAAGCTTCCTTCTTTTCCTTCCCTTTTAAAAAATAACAATAAAAGGTATTGTCCAAGAACTTGTTACATTGGATAGCTCCTACCCTAAGGGAAATTTTTGTGCCATCTATAATTACTAGTGATATTTGAGAAAGTTGCCACTGTGCTTATGTTTAATCAAACATAAAAGAAATTAAATCAATGTTTGAATTGAAAGAGGTCTTCTTCACAAATGGTTGTCCTAGATGTGCTCTTAAGTGTATGGTAGCACAACAAAACAGCCTGAAGATATTCTGGGAGGAAGGGTTCTGTTGGCCAAGTGCCAGATATGGACATCCCTAGAAATCTGTTTGTTTGAGCATGAGCAAAGAGCAGAGGAATGAGGAAGGAAGAGGTTGTTATGCTGTTCGTGCTGATAATTCAGTGACCTGAATATTGCAAGTGATGCCAAATGGTTGAAGTTGGTGGGCAGTTTCTCAGACCATCTAGTCAGCCCCTCTCTCCAAAGCAGAGTCAGATAGAGCAGGTTGCTTATCCAGTAGGATTTTTTAATCTCCAAGGATGGAGATCCCATGACCTCACTGGACAACACGTTCCAGTATTTGACCATGTGCACAGTATGAAGGGGTTTTGTATGTTTAAATGGAATTTCCTCTTTCTTCTAAGTTGAGCTATTTGCCCCTTGTCATTTCACTGGGCATCACTGAGAGAAGTCTGGTGCTGTCTTTTTTATTTCCTACCCACTTCCCCTTCATATACATCACATAGTTATACACATTGATCAGATCCCTCCTGAGCCTTGTCTTCCCCAAGGTCAGCAATCCCAGCTCTCTCAAACCCTTCCTGGTATGACAGACAGGGTAACTGGTCTGTCCAGCTCAATTCCACAATTCCTCCTTCTACCCCTTCTTTAAGGTAGGCATTTGCTTTCTTCCAGCCTCCAGGAATATCTCACAGTTGTCCTGACTGTTCAGAGATCATCGAGACTGGCTGGTCACCAGAGTTACTGTATAACAAATATTAGGGTATACATTTTTCCATGTAATTATAACAGGGCAACGGCAAAGAGAAAAAGTACACAATTAATTTTCAGCAAATGCAAATATGCTTTTAAAAATGGCAGTCCTCAGGACTTCTGCACAGTGAGTTGAAAGCTGTATTTTGGTAAAAGCTAGAACACCAGAGTGGAAAAGCACACTAGGAATTTTTTTAAAGCTTGTTTAGGAGCGGAGACTGTGTCTTTGTCAGAAGCTGTTTGGAAAGGCAGATTCTTTGTGAGCACAGAGCCCAAGATGTTCTGAACATTCCAATAGAAGGAAATAGGTAGGGAAAAATGATCCATTTTTTAACAGAAAAAGTGAACATGGACAAAGAAAAGGGAGTTGTGCAGCCTGTGAATGATTAATAAAGATATTTAGGCATTTCCAGTGAAGAAGTGAAGTGTTCTATACCCCAGACAGTTTTTCTAATCACTTTCTATGACAGTACATGAATATATTTTTAGTGGAGCTAGTCCCAGTTAATCCAGGGCATTTTCATGTTTTCTGTTTCTGTCAGATTAGCCTCTTACCAGTTGCTGTTGATGTGCTGAATCATTTTCATGCTCATTTGATCTCTTTTTAGCATTCATTCAGATTATAATTTGCCATTTTGAAGCATTTTGCATTTTATTAGTGCAATGTTGAATAGTTCTAATGTTGAATAGAGTAGATAGTAGCAATCAATGTAGATTCTTACATAGATTTTTTTCAAACAAGTTTAAATCATACAGCATTGGCCTGATTATTAGGATCCCAGAATTACTGGGAATAGAGAAAATACTGCTGTTTTACTCTATCACAACCTTTCCTAAACCACCAAGTTGTAAGTCTTTCTGATTGCCATGAAGAGCATTATGCATTTCCTTTTCATGCCTCTTGAGGGGAGCAGTGTCTGTAATCATATACATATTAAAGAAGAATCAAGTTTGCAGAAGAGTATTTGGGTTGGTGATGTAGTTTAAGCGAAAGTGAAAGAAGATGTTGTCTGACAACAGAGAATTTAGACATCAAGGAAGAAATATTCAGAGCCTCATAGGCATTTTTATCGTATAGCTTAGGCAGAGTTGGTGATCTGAATGTGTTTCTTTAGCATGTTTTTTTGCTTGGAATATCAATGCTTTTGCTGTAAGGAGACTACAGTTATAGTAATTTGTGGAGAAATACTGCATGTTGTGAGTGAGCTGAGCCTCCTAGGATAGAGATAATACTGGAGGTGACTGCTGGGTCTTCAGGCAAGAATCAGGAAAAGTGACTTCAACTTTTTGACTTGAAGGTGTCTTTTTTAACCTAGCCTGCATTGGTATGTTCTTGTATTTCAAGATCTGGTTGTAGTTATGCTGTGATTATTTTAATTTTTTGTTTAACCTTTTATGATTATAGTTCGGTTTGGCAGCAGTAAAATTGACACAGATCTGATTAATCAAATAGAAAGAGCTATTGGGCAAAAACCTCACCACTTTCTACGCAGAGGAATCTTTTTTTCCCACAGGTGAGTTTTTCTTTTATTAAAATTCAAAAGGTCCTGGTGGGCAGACTTCCTGTGAGAATTATTGGGAGAAGCCTGTAACTAGCAAAACCCATGTGCTTTTATACCAAGGCAAACCAACTGTGCCATTTGAAATTAGCAACTACTGCAGATTTCCCCCTGGCAACACTTGAAACTCTGGATTGCATGGGTTTCTGATATGTCCTCAAAAATCCCAAACTGAAGAAATGTGCTCAGAGTGCAGGCTCATTTTGACTCTGTGTCAGCAGCCAGAGGCAGTGGCCTGGCAAAGAACTCCAGGTGCCACTGATGATTTTAGCAGGGCTCCCATGCATCTGTTTCTGGTACAGAAAAGGCTCAGGATATAATCTTAAGCATGATCCTGCCAGTGACCTTCACTGTTTAATTCTTAGCACACAATTAATTGGAGCTTTTGGGCTGTGGCATCAGCAGGTTTCACAAAAGGGCCTGAGCATGACTAAGAGCATGACTTCCACCAGAGGTCAGCTAAACCGCTTGGTTGAACCTATTTGAGAAATGGTCCCTGGCTGTTTTAAAAGTTGCACAATTTAAACATTAAATGTTCAGATTTTATTTCATTTTTCTTGAAGGTTTTTTTTTTTTTCCCATGCAGACTGAAGGAGACTATGTTTTTCTTGAATTTAAAAATGAGTAAACAAGAACTTTTTTATTTCTAGGACACTTAACATACTATAATTCTTATATAAATACTCTTGGCTTTAAAAACACTCAGATTTTGAATAAAGGCTTTTTACTGTGGATATTTCTTATGCAATAATTGTATCTTATTTTCTCTGTGTTTTCTCTAGAGATATGGACCAGGTACTTGATGCTTATGAAAATAAGAAGCCCTTTTACCTTTATACAGGCAGAGGGCCATCCTCTCAGGCAATGCACGTTGGTCATCTTATCCCATTTATGTTCACAAAGTAAGCTATTTCTACCAGTCGTATTAATAAAATAATTTTTTTTTCAAAAGAAGCATTGTACATGGCTTGTGAAACTGCCCAAATATTACTTTGCAAGTTCTGACTTTGTGGTGAATATTAATGAACTTAATTCAGTCTTACCTTTTCTTACTGAAATGATCACAGTCCCTGCGTCACCATAAACCCTTCTTCCTTACTCCCTTAGCCATGTGGCACTCCTTAGAATTTCTGTTGTTCCTAAAAACTAGTTCCTTACAAAATTCAGTAACATTACTTTGTAAGGTGGTGCCTGCAGCAGCAGGACACAGAGACATTGGGCTCAGAAAGGTAAAACCTTTTTGAATTCTGGTTTCTTTGCAACTGGTGACCTCTGACAAGTGTACAGAAAAAAGGGTGAGGTTTTTTTCCAGATAAGTTGTCACTACCATCTGTATAAAACATTTTATCTGTTCACATAAATATAATTGCATATGCATACAAGGAAAGGAGCAGACCTCTCCATATACTTTTGTTTCAATATAAAAATATTTTAGCTGCATGATTTATATCTTCATTTTAACTTAATTTGGGATAAAACATGTCTGCTTCTATTAGGTGGCTGCAAGAAGTATTTGATGTTCCCTTGGTAATACAGTTAACTGACGATGAGAAATACCTTTGGAAGGACATGACAATTGAGAAAGCATATGAATATGCTAGAGAAAATGCAAAAGACATCATTGCATGTGGTTTTGACGTCAATAAAACCTTTATATTTTCGGATTTAGACTATTTAGGGTAAGTATAAATTTCTTTTGAGCATTGTAGTGAAAAAAGTGTGTATTTTTTCTCTTTGACTACCAGCAATGTTTTAAGAAGTGTCTAAATCTGAAAGCTTCAGGACAAGTTTTGTAACAAGTTTCTATTTCAAATAGAAAAATATTATTTTTTCTGCTGTCCAACATTTTATATATGTTCTTGTTATTCTCCTGTATAACATATGAACAAATACCTGAGTGTGCAATGTATTAATTATGAAAAGCATATTAAACCAGCTGAAGTGTAAAAATACCTAAACCACCAAGAAACTTCCAGATTGATTTGTTTAAGATGGTATCAAAATCTCTCAGATGTGTTTACACTTCATTGGCTTTAACAGAAGGCATTGCAGCAACTTGTTGTGGTCAATTATTTTGATAATACAGCATTGAGTGAAGTTTAAAGGAGAATGTTTGTAGTAATTATTGGGGGAACGAAAGAACAAATTAAACTTTCAAGGCATAAAATTCCTGTTTGTAAATGATTCTCTAATAATCATCTTAATGGGCCACAAAAAGTCTGAAACTCTGAGATTTAATCCTGCAAGGTTTTGATGTTTTCAGCTTTTGCAGTCACAGTTTGTACATACACTCTCCTCATTTTATTTTTCCACATTTTTTTTTCTTACAGGACAAGTGCTGGATTCTACAGAAACATTGTCAAAGTTCAGAAGCATGTCACATTTAACCAAGTGAAAGGAATCTTTGGCTTTACAGACAGTGATTGTATTGGTAGGAAAGCATACTAGTTACAAGAAACAGTGCTTGCTTTCACTTTCAATTGAGCTATTTTAAGTAATAGATTAAAGAGATTAGTGTCTGCCACTCATGCAACAGACAGAAAAAGCAGGAGGATTATGTTTCCAGGCAGATTCTGATACTATTGTTATTCCTTCAGAACAGAAAACACTTTAAAATGGAATTTCTAGAATAACATCTACCTTTTTGACTTTAGTAAGAGTAAAGTACAAAACACACATGTTGAAGAGTCCAAAACAGAGAACAACTATTTCTTCTATTTTCTTTTTTATTCTTTTGTTATAGTGATTGGAGCTGTAGACAATCTTACCTCCTAGAAATTTCTATGCCAAATTTGTAAAGAAACTTGTCAGAAAAAGTTGCATTGATACCCATAGGCATTAACATATATAAAAAAAGTTGAGTGCTGAATAGCCTAGTTAATCAAGGTGCTGGGTAACTCAAGTCTCCCATTTACATCACTGCAATTGCAGGTTTCTGTCACATGGTGAAGAAAAAAGATTCTGTGCAAAAATGACATTAAATCCTTCATGTTTCTGAGCATTATCATCATTCTTCATCTAGTAATTCGGCCAGTGACAGCTTTCAGCTTCACTGTAACCAAGGAACAGATTTGCACTTGTTTTAGCAATGCTCTGATAAAAGATAGAATTGTGATTATGACTTCATCACATGTATGTAAAAGTCTTGCTTTCTGTTCTGATAGGATTTTGATCGGTTGCAGGTTGGGCACGCTGTGATTTAGCCCTGTGTAAAAAAGAAAACATATCTGTTTTGGCATATCTGAGATGCATATCTGAGGTACAGTGTGCATATAGCAGTTATTTAAGATCTTAGAAGGAAGCTTATGTGATCACTGTAGCTATTCTCTCACAAAGTGAAAAAAATATTAAAAGCTTAGTCAGCTCTGTTTCTGGAAAGGGCAGGTAGTTCAATGATCAAGAGAGTATGCAGTGATGAACTTTTGCTCAAGTCAGTGTGGGTACAGCTTGCCTTTTGTCACTAGTTTCTGTGTCAGCTGAAGGTTTATTGACATTGCAGAAGGTAAAGATGAAATGATTTCCTCAGATAAGGCAGCAGTGCTTGCTAAAGATAGAGCCTGGTCTTCAACTAAGTATTTGGATGATTGGTTTGTACATTTTACATATTGCAAAATATTCTCTATCACTGCTTCTGTTGATTGCTTAGCTTTTCCAAACATGTTTTTTAGGTAAGATCAGCTTTCCTGCTATCCAAGCAGCTCCATCCTTCAGTTCATCATTTCCACAGATATTCAATGGCAAGGAGAATATTCAGTGTCTTATCCCATGTGCTATTGACCAGGTAAGAAAATCATATTGCTTTAATTTTGTTTTCATGGATTTGGTTTTGTATTGTACCATTCAAGCTTCATGGTGGTGTCTTGAGGCATCTGTAAAACATTCCTGCAAGCACCTGTCTGTGTGAGAGAAACTGAAAGACCTAAAAGATGATAAGGTGAAGGCTTAACTCAACAGTCATGTATTAATCCAGTCTTGGATCTCTCTTGATCTCAACTCTGTTCAATTGAGTTGAAATCTAGGAAAGCAAAGACAGTAACATCTATGCAAAAGCACACTGACATGAGGGTAGGAAGAAACTTCTGGCTATCTCCATGGTAACTTGGGCAAGATGGAATGAGCTCAACTTGCAGCACAAGAGATTTCAGTTGAACCATGGGGAAAAAACCCTTCTCAGTAAGAATAAAGAAGCATTGAAATAGTTTGCCAGAAAGGCTGCAGAACCTTAACAATTCAGATTTATAGAGAGAGCTGGAAAAACATCAGATACAAATGAGAGTAATAAGGTCTTTACTTTAGTAGTGCTTCTAGGGATCACATCCTGAACTGTCTGAATCTTTAGCTATTTTTGTCACAGAGACAGACTCTGCAAGATAATGTAAATATATTTATCAGCCACAATATTATGAAGTAATATTTCACTTTGGTTTAAGTCACATCATCAGCACAGCACTGGCAGCTTGATTGCTGATTTAGTTCAGATTCTCTGCTGGTTGTTAAAATGCTTTGGGAGAAAGCTTTCATCTTAGGCTGCATCCATCTCCAGACATATTAAGCATAGTTTTAGCAACTATTTGAATGCATGTAAAATTTTGTAACTATGCCTGTTACTTAAGGAAATCAGAATGTACAGCACTATGGAAAAGAAAAAGGGGATTTTGTTTGTTGGTGTTCTGAATGAACTGGATTGAAAGTAGGTTCTGGAATATTTCATGGGGGTTTTTTTCAGTTTTTAGTTTTTTCACATCATTTCTTATGGCATGAATGAGTCATCATCAATCAGCTTTCAAATCATGTTTTTCAACTTTATTCTGTGCTTTTTATTGATGGTTGTTTTAGGATCCTTATTTTAGAATGACTCGCGATGTAGCACCAAGAATTGGACAGCCTAAGCCAGCCTTACTCCACTCAGTCTTCTTCCCAGCTCTGCAAGGAGCACAGACCAAAATGAGTGCTAGTGACCCAAACTCTTCCATCTTCCTCACTGATACACCCAAACAAATCAAGACAAAGGTAAGGACCTGCAAACTCTGATAGCACAAAGCTTTACAGCAGGAAGGAGTGGTGGTCATAGAATCATAGAGTCATTTGGGTCAGGAAAGTCCCTTAAGACCATAGAGTTCAACCATAAACCTATCCCTGTCAAATCCCCCCCTAAACAATATCTATAGGTACCATATAAGTAGAAATAGTCTCCAGCTTCATCAGGAAGTGCTGCAGAGGTTGGCCCACAGCTCCTACCTGACACTCCTTTGATATCCCCCTCAGCTGTCTGATGCTACCCTTCAGAAGCTTCTGGATACAATGACAATTTTTAGTGTTTTCCTTGAACATATATGAATTTCATGGCAAAGCATTTTCAGGAATTGATTGACTTACACAAATATAGCTAGACTGTCAAGTATGATATTTTACATTACCAGCCAGTCTGACAGTACAAATACTAGCTGGGATAGCATACAAAACATGTTTGTTTTTCTGATACCTGCAGAGCAGTGATGTAAGGGTAAGAGCTGTGGAGGCTCATGCTCTTAAAATAAATATTATGTTGCCATAGTTTTGAAATCTGACAGGCCATGGTGTAAACCTAATATACAGCTCTTTCTCTTGACTGCCTTTCACTGTTGGGAGCACCAAACATTGCACAGTGTTAGTTACAGCACAGGTCAGACCTTTCCTGCTGCTTGAGAATCTATTGCTGCCAATTCACAAAGAAATCTGCTCACTCCAATTTACAAATAAACATTTTCCTGGCAAGTAACTTGTGATCTGCAAAGAGATCCAAGTTCATAAGTCCTAATTCTACTGTCTTTAAACTACTTGAAAAAAAAATAATTCTAGCTACTTGGAATATAAAAGGCATAAAGAAAAATCTGAACATGACGTAAAGTGTTGAGTAATGGAGGACAAGCTGGGATTTATTTCAGCTTCTGAAGCCCATCAGAAACAAGTCTTTGTGAAATAGAGCTGGAGTGAAAGACCAAATACTGTTATAGCAAATAAATAAAAATATATTAGGAAAAGTGACTTCTGGTCTTGAATGAAGATTAAAAAGAGAATGCTATGCTGGACAAAAGAAATTATTGCTTACAGCATTTTTCAGATTATTGGTACATTGCTGATTAATGAGGTTCAAAACTTACAGGTAATGGAAGATAAAAAATTCTTATATATTGGGAATAGCTAAGAGGATTCTGGGTAATCCAATGAGATGAGTGCCAGCATTTTAATAAACTATTTTTATTGTACCTATCAGCAAATTACAACTCAATTACTTGTTTTCCCATAAAGTATTACTTAGATGTTTTATCTATAGTCATATTGAGGGATTCAGAGAAATTCAGGGGGAAAAAAATTAGTGCATTGCTATGGGTAGGTCACTGAAATCCTCAGTCAGGTGCCAGAATATGTAAAAAAATGAATTTGAGATTAAGAAAGGAAACATTTTGTGTTTTCACAAAAATATGCTTTCACCTGGCATATTGTATTTAATCCCTCTCTGTTTAGGAAGAAACAAACTGTAGAGATAAAAAGCATTGAAAAAATTTCACACAGGCTTACAAAATCTAATAAGGAAGAAGATCAGTGCAGAAGAGCATGTAAAAACTTCATTTTACAGATGCTGAGACAGCTATTCAGGCTGCCCTACAATACAAGAATAGATACAATGGGGCAGGTGGCAGTTCATTTCCTTAAAATATTCATTGGTGCATGATTTCTGATTGTAGTTCGTTGCCACAAGATTCATGTGTTACTTCGTGGTTGGAGAGATTCAAAAAAGCACTAGACAGTCTATACAGATAGAAGAAATGTTCATAAATTGTAAATATATAACAGCTCCTAGATATCACAACTGAAAAAAACCTACTTCATATGCAAATGTGTCTCTTGGCAGGTTGATTGTGGTATCTCAAAAGATACAAGAGGTAAATGGAAGCTCAGCATATGGTTAAGAAATATTTTTTTCCTCCACTTAGCAATTTATTTTCTTTAAATTTGTAAGAAGATTAGCATCCTCAGAGTTCTACATATGTATAACTGTTCAAAATAGGCCAGTGGCTTCTGAATTTATTGGGAATGGGATTAGCAATTGCATCTGTTCAATACTGCTGTTCATCTGCCTATAGGAAACTATGCTTAAAAAGAGGGAGGCTGTCAGCAAATATTCCATTTTTAGACAGATTAATTGGCTATTGGTCTGATTTTAAGCATACTAGACAGACTTTTGTCATCTTTAACTTTGCTTTCTCTTGTTTTCCTTTTCCCCAAGGAGGAGGTTGGGTTATCTCTACAATTTCTGTAGGATTTTCCATGCCTTCTTCATCTCTTTCAAAATTAATTTCTTGATAAAGTAAATATATTAATTTTTGTTACATGAAGTACGTTTTCTGTAAGCACAAATTCTATCCAACAGCTTCAGCAATAGGGACTTAAAAATTTTTGACTGAGTCTTGGGTAGATTATTTTTTACTTTCACTGAATTTTTGTTCTGATTATGCAGTCTGAAGAGTATGTGTGTAGCCATTTTTCCCTGCTGGGTTCTAATGACCTCCTTTTTTCAATCCTGAGGCTCTGCTTTGACTTGTCCTACTCATTCTTCAGCTAATCCTTAGTAAAGAACTCAGAGGATCATGACACACCTCTGCAGTGAAGGAGTCCCCAGTGTGGTGGGAATTAGAGCTTGAGCTGCTGGTGTTGTTTCAGATTAACAAGCACGCCTTCTCGGGAGGCAGGGACACCATCGAGGAGCACAGGAAGTACGGAGGCAACTGTGACGTTGACGTGTCCTTTATGTACCTGACTTTCTTCCTGGAGGATGATGACAGGCTCGAGCAGCTGAAGCAGGTGAGTAACCAAACTGCAGACAGGGTTATTCATTCCCTGCTGTGAGGACAAAGCTGTACCTCAGCCCTCAACAGAGCTGTAGCTCGTTCCTCCTGTGAGCCTGCTCCAGGATGGTAATTTTGGTGTTATTCTCATGCTCTCCATCCCTTGCAAGTTTCACTATTAGTGTCTCAGTTTTTGTTTCTTTGCAGTGTTCTTTCTCACAGGCTAATCTGTCTCTTCCTTAAAACAAAAAATCCCAAGTGTTTTCACAGGAGTCTCCAACACTCTGTAGGACAATATCTTCCCTACCTTTCAAATGAGGTCACTTTGGGTTTAATGTTGTTTTAATTGTATAATACACTCTGCCTGTTCCTTATTGTAGAGTACCTAAACATACTGCAAAATCACAGTAGCTCATGTCTAAAGCTTGCTGATTTTTGGGGTTTTTTTTATCATCACAAGAAATCTGATAGCTCTGAGGAATTGGTTCATTGACCCCAGGTGAAATCTGCTTCACATATGTTGCATTTTTTTTAAGCCTGTCTGGCAGACTTCTGTCCCCAGGGCTGGTAACAAGCCATTTCCCTTCCTTTCATGACCAGTACTGGTGGTGTGTGTTCTCTGGAAGGCAGGAGCTGCAGCAGATAACACCCATGTCACATTGGTTTATCAGCTTTCTCTTGCTGGGAACAGCTGCAAGAAAATCAAGAGCTGCAGATTCTTCTCCAGCCCTCTACTCCTTCCCACACAAGAGCAGGGTTGGATAGGTGCTCTTTTCTGTGCTGTTGTAAATTCCTTGTGGAAACCTGAAGCACTTTTGACTTAAAGAGACTTTTTAAATTAATCTCCAACCACTGCAAGAGTGTCTGCCTAAGTCTGCTGCAGAGCACAAAGCCTGGCCCACAGCTTGCTGCTCACTGCAGTCGTGCCTCAGAACCTGAGCAGAAAACATGAACTTGCCCCCTGTAGCAGCATCAGTGCAGCTGCTTCACATGTAGCACCAGAGGACACTTCCAGAGGAAGCAACCTTGGTGTTTTTACAACAAACAAAAAATAACACACACACCCCAAACCACACCACTGAAATTGCAATTCAATTTGTTCTTGTTAATGTATTTCACTCTTGCTGAGTGAACATCAGCAGCATTTACACCTTGAACAGGTGTTACAAATGGCTTGATGGTGAGGTAAGATTATCATGTTTATTGTAGTTTCAAATATAGCTAACCATCTCAGCCATGGTTGCTAAATGTGGCTGAACCAATAAACTGTTGGCTTGTGCTTCTAAGCTAAAGCATTTCAATATTGAGCAATGGAATGGATTACCAACTGTGAATATGACTAATGTGAACACAGATTCTGAGTGTCTTTGCTATAAAAAGGATATTTTAATCATATCTAGTCTTTTACCCAAATAAGAGAAAAATAGGAGAATTTGTACCTGTTACTGAAAAAAAAAATGGATTAGGGTGACTGTTTATTTGAACTGGGATTCTAGGGAGGAAAGTTGCCATTTCCTGCAAGTAATTACAGGATTTCCTAGTTAAACTTGTGAATGTAGTTTATTCAGTCCTTGTAATAACTTGTCACATATGAACTTTGCCAGCTGCCTTAATGTTGTAACAGGCAACAAGCAACTCTGCAAGTTGCATTTTCTGAGTGATACCAGATAATCTTCTAAGACATATACTTAGTTTTAAGTCATCCAAATCTGTCTTTAAATAAA
Source organism: Muscicapa striata striata (assembly GCA_030060385.1). NCBI lineage: Eukaryota > Metazoa > Chordata > Aves > Passeriformes > Muscicapidae > Muscicapa > Muscicapa striata. The sequence goes on from JAREIS010000055.1 coordinate 1,104,643, forward strand.
TACTGATCACTGAGTCTTTCTGTGAATGGCACCCTGTTCAGCAAGCAACACTTTCTTGACAGGCCTACACCAGTGGGGAATTGCTCACTGGGGAGCTGAAGAAGGTACTTATTGAAACAATGCAGCCCTTGGTAGCAGCTCATCAAGAAAGAAGGAAGCAGGTCACAGATGAAATTGTGAAGCAGTTCATGACTCCAAGGAAGCTGGCTTTTGAATTTTGAAGAAATGTATATGTAACTTAGCACTTGATAATCCACAACCAAGTAATTGTTGTCTTCTGTTGTATGCCATCAGTCCCTAGTTATGTACAGCCTGTAATTGGTGCTTTATAAATAATGAGCAAATTATCATGAACAGCAGACTACAGAAAAAGTTTTAAACAGGACTTGTATCTATTTAAAATCAGAATATGCAAGGCAGAATTGATCAGTCTTGCAGAAAAGCATGTATGTCAGCCCAGCATTGTATTTTAATGTATTTCATGTTGAAAATATAAATAAAATTTCCATTTGATGATAAAGGCTAATTTGGAAATCGTTTTAAATATGTTGGTAAGAGGTCATATCTCAAAGCTCCGTTTTCTTCTGTACTATGTACTTTGGTTTACTACACTGTATGTCTTCTTGGGCTACTGAAAACATGCTGCACACAAAAAAGTAGTGAATGTTACAAAGTGGGATCAGTACAGAAAGAGTGGACTTCTGTGAGTTGAACACTGGAGAAAGAATATCAGACTTGTCTTGCTATCACTCTGTACTTTTTTTCTGGAGCTTTTTACCTGATCTGAGTGCCTCTGGAGGGAGGAGGTGATCAAGAAGTTGTCAGATCCTTGATATTCTCAGGTGGAAGATAGTATAGAAATGCAAATACTAGTTTCCAGGTATAAATAATGAGTGTTAAATCATGCTGTGAAAATTGAAGTCACACTGGACACAGGGATACTTCTAGTATTGTCTGTTCTCTTTCACTGCACCAGGAGGTTCAGCTAGGGATATTTATTTTAGGATGTATTCCAGTGAGAAAATATACTTTGTTAAAATACCTCATGTAATACTTAATTATCTCCTTTATTCAAAAGAACTTCAGTGTCTGCTATGATTTATGGAAGAAAAATTCCAATTACTAGCTATTTGTGTTGACCTGAACAGTGCTGATTGCAAACTGTTAGATCTGTCTTGTATAGAATAGAGTTGCTAGCCCAGATACAGTCTTAGCAAAGGTAGTTTTATTTGATGTAGATAACACAGGTGGGTTAGCCTGGTTATGTTTGTTCAAGGAACCAAGGAAAAGGCAGAAGTGCAAGGCAAACCTAGGCCTATTGCACAAGTTTCAAACTTGTGCTTGAAATAGCAAGGCTTGGCTTTTGTCTTTTTCTTTACAGTTTATGTGAACTGACATTTCTAATTTAATGCCATTGACTTCAGCATATTAGTGAAAATGTTTCCCAGGGACTGTCTCCATAACCCACAGGCAAAGCATCTCAGTGCCAGCAAGGGCATAACAATGAGTAGAAATGTGTTTTTTATTCTCTAGAAGTAGTGGAGCAATTCTTAGGGGGAAAAAGCAGCTTCTTAAATCCAGTAATAAATAAGCTAAGTCTTAATTACTTTAGACTTTAATGATGACCTCCTTGTTCTTGCAGTCTACTCTTTGTCATCTTTAAGCCATACATAAAAGATAAGCCTTAAATTTACTTTGAAAGTGCTTTTACAAACTTATGCAAATATATTGTTTAAAATATATGCAGATTTGTTCTGCTAGATTTATTTCATTCACTGAGAATTAGTTTTGTTATTCAGCAAAGGGAAATATGCTGTAGGAGAAACAGTGCTGTGTTCTAGATAAGCAGATGGATTATTTCATAACAACAATTGAAATATGTTTTGAAAGTTCTAGAAAGGAAAGTGTGATAGGAAAACTATTCAGTATTTGTTTGTTTAACAAGTACTATTTTCAAGTTCTCTGATTAACTCATACTAACACACTTCTGAGATGGTACAGTTTCTCAGAGGAGTCGTGGTGAATTCCTGACTCTTGTAATTACAGTTCATGTCCCAGAAGTAATTTTAAAGGTCAAGGCAAGGCAGTTTTCAAAAGCACACTGAAATGTTATCAGGCATTGTTCATTAGATTTTCCTTAATTTGCCCATTTTGTTCATCTCACTGTAATAAAGATGTAGATAAAAGTCTGTATCAAACTTCTGGTTTACTTTTTTATTATTTTTTAAGAGCCTTAATTTACCCTTACTCTGGTTTTGACCTCTCTTCCTACCTTTTCAGGTGTTGATTTGTCACCTGATGTAGCTGGTCCTTGTTTTGAAGTATTAAAATGTGGTACCTTAGAGCCCCCTTCCAGGTAGACTTCAGGCTGCTCCCAGAGCAAGCTGCTGAGTCAGTTGTGCAGAGATGACCTGGTCACAAGCCAGGCTGGATGTGGCATGTCCCTGTGCACAGCAGCCACCTCTGGACTGGGGGAAGGTCAGTGAGACCTGTTTACAGTGACACCTCAGTAGGTTTGGTGCAAAACTGGTGCTGAAGTGGAAACACAGTGCTCACGATTTCTGTGCAAAAGCACAGATTCTGAATAGATTCCCACAGTGCTTCCACAATCAGCCAGAGGAATGCTGAAACCTACCTGGATATTCATGAGCACTGTCAGAGCAAACAGGAACTCTCAGCAGCATGGAACCTGATCACGAGTATGACTTCTAGGAGGTTTTGTTTTTTTCTCAAGGCCACCAGCTTTGTTGCTGAAAGAAAATATCTGTACAACAAGCTGCAGTCCATATAGCAAAGTAAACCAAATATCAGCACAACAAATGTGGTGCCTTCTTTCTGTTGGCTGGCCTTCAGCTAGCTAGTTTATCAAAATAAAATGTTCTGTGATCATTATTGTAGCTAAAGGTCAAGATAATACAGATCAGAAAATAAAGCAGTCAAGTGCTGAAAACCAGAAGCCAGACACCCAGCTTGGTGTACATAATGTGTCCTGTCAGTAAAGAAAATTGGTTCAAATTTATGTGCCTGTGTTTGCAGTACTCACACAGTCAGTTCCTGTACCTGTTGCTGTTTGTATCAGCTGTGAGTTCTTCCTTGGGTTGTCACCCACTCACTGTGTAGATGTTTTTCCCAGAAAAGGGTTCTGAACAGGATGGATTGTGAAGCCCTTACCTCACCTTCCTGAAATAAGCTGCCTGGAGATATAATTTGCCTCTCATGTAGCATTTGTTCAGACCTTGTGAAAGCCTGCTTATATGTGGTGCTGAACACCCCGAGGCTTAGAGTTCTCAGCCCTTGCACTGACTTCTGCAGTTATTCCCACTCACATTTACAATTCCTCTGTAATTCCTCTCCCTTGGAATCAGCTGTTACACCCACAGGAGGAGACATTTTCAGTTATCTGAGGGCATGAGCATACTGGGAAAGATGAGCTATTTAATATTCAAACCTTGGGCTGACCATGGATGGTATCAGTGCTGCCCAACAATAAATGGTTGTTTAGTCTGTTTTGCAGGCATTCTTTCACTGTGTCGGTTCAGGGAGTGTTATGGCTGAGAACAAGGCTGGCTGAGAATAACATGGCATAAAGGAGTATGATTCTAAACATCCAGGCAGAGCAAGGATAAATCACTGCCCAGTTAAACACATCCCTTGTACAAAGAGGTGAGAGTAGTAGACTCTTAAGAAGAATTCCAAACCTCTAGGACATAATTAAATCTTCTTTTTTAAGACTTTCTGACTAGAGGATGTTTGGTGCTGACACCCCAGCTGTCACCAGGGTGGTGAGTTGCTGAGGTCATAAGCATTTTGGAGAGAATCCAGTTCAGTTTTGGGTGTTTCATTTCATTCCCCTGAAGGTGACATAGTGTGCACCAGTCTGGTCTCTTCACCCTGCTCTTGGATCAGCTGAGATCAAGAGCTGGAAGAATTCAGGTGCTTGTTTGATATGATAGCATGGCTGTGAACGTGTTTAAAAGGCCAGTTGAAAGCTTAGATTTCAGGAGTTGTGGAGCTTTTTAATGGTCTCTGTCTGGGATAGAAGAGGTTCCCTTTATTCTTGTCTAGGAGCACCAGAATTCTTTAAACTTGTTGAAGTTTTTTCTGTGTATCCAAGGCAGCTGACAAGTCCTGCCTGCTGCAAAACTGCAACCAGTAGAGTAAAACCATGCCATCAACTGGTGAGAGGGGCTGCTGACCAGAAGGGTCCAAAATATGAAAACTCCTTTTAAAATACAGTATTCCACTTTCCCTCCAATAAACACATTTTTAGCAGAATCTGAGAGGTTGGGTCCAGAATGCTTCAAGTGTCATCATCCAGGGATTAAACCAGAAGCATACATGTGGCCCCTGAGGCAGGATGAGCAAACTAACATTTCTGGGTTTAGGGATTTTCCTTCTGAAGCAATACCATGGGCATTGGTTTTTCAACTAATTTTTTCATGAAAAAAAAAGTAGGAAAAACTAATGAAAAATAAGTAGTAGGAAGATTAGAAAAGAAATAATATAAATTTCTGAAATTCTTTCAAAATGCACTTTTGGCAAAATACATTTGGCTGCTCCTAACAGCATAATTTAAAGGGAGAAGAGTGCACTTTTAAAAGCTGGAAATCTTGATTATGCTCTACAGCTTTGCAACTCTCCTCTAACTTGCCTAACCCCACCAGTGCACGGATTTTATGGCAGCCTTTCCTTTGAGAAGCAAGGAGGCTTTGCATCCATTCCTACCCTCGCTCCAGGATGGGAACAGAACACCTCCAAAGCTCTGCCAAGCTGGGACTGTGGCCTGCAGAGAAGGCTGGGGAGAAAATCACAGGGAGAAAATCAGAGAGAGAAAATCATGGGGAGAAAATTAGAGAGAGACAATCACAGAGAGAAAAATCACAGGGAGAAAATCAGAGAGACAATCATGGGGAGAAAATCAGAGAGAGAGAATCAGAGAAAATCACAGAGAGAAAATCAGAGAGAGAAAATCACGGAGAGAAAATCTGACAAAATCATGGGGAGAAAATCAGAGAGAGAAAATCATGGGGAGAAAATCAGAGAGAGAAAAACCAGAGAGAGAAAATCACAGGGAGAAAATCAGAGAGAAAATCAGAGAGAGAAAATCACAGGGAGAAAATCACGTGGATAAAATCAGAGAGAGAAAATCATGGGGAGAAAATCAGAGAGAGGCAATCACAGAGAGAAAAATCACAGGGAGAAAATCAGACAATCACGGGGAGAAAATCAGAGAGAGAATCACGGAGAGAAAATCAGAGAGAGAAAATCATGGGGAGAAAATCAGAGAGAGAAAATCACAGGGAGAAAATCAGAGAGAAAATCACAGGGAGAAAATCAGAGAGAAAATCATGGGGAGAAAATCATGGGGAAAAAATCAGAGAGAGAAAATCATGGGGAGAAAATCAGAGAGAGAAAATCACGGGGAGAAAATCACGGAGAGCAAATCAGAGAGACAAAACCAGGGGCCTGCCAGGAAGCAGCGAGACCATTAGCACAGTTATGTACACAGACCGTGTCTGCCACTCATTAAAGAGCAGCAGGGAAAAGAAAGGACATTCCTCCCTCAGCTGCTGCCAAGGGGATATAATTGGAGAGTGCTTTGGGAAAATTACTGCTGGGAAGGGGAAGTTGCAGCCTGAAGCACAAATGTGTGAGTCAGTCAGTGAATGCAGTGCAGGCATAGCATGTAAAGAGCACATGCTGGAGAGTGTCAAATCTTACACAAACTCAGCCCAGCTCGTCCTTGGGTTGTGAGGATCATTTTCTGTGCCAGTAGGAAAAAAGTTATTTGATTTACCAAAACCCCTGATCAGACAAACAACTGAACATAAAAATTTGCTAATGTTTCAAGAGCCTAAGCAGCAGCTACAGTCTAAATACCTTAATGAGATAAAAGGGAGGTTTTATCTGAAAGGCTCCCTGATGAGTTTGTAATCCTATAAGAATAAAACAAAGCCACCAGTAGTCAGCTTTGAGCTGAAATGTCCATGCTTCTTATGCTGTCCACCAATTCAACAGTTGTTTGTGGATGTTGTCTTACAAAAAAAAAAAAAAATAAAATACACTTTGGACAGAGTGGAACAAGCTATTTTTTGTTTATATAATTATCTGTAAATCTCAGTACACCTTCATATGTTACAAACACTACCATGTTCACAGGAAAGGCACGAATGCAGTTTAAACCCAGTCCTTTGAAAAGCACTTTTGGCCCCTCCTTTCTCACACTTTCCCTCACACAGTGGATCAGGCCTTTGTACTTGTGCTGGTCTGATTCATCTATTTGCATGCGTGATTTGATGACATCCATGGGAGTAGCTAATCCCCAGGCCAGGACTCCAGCAAAACCACCAGAAAGCAGCACAACGAGGAAACCTGCAGCAGAGAGGGAAGGGAGAAGGGCAGCTCACTTGCATCTCATTCAGCTACAGCCATCTCAGATATGACAACACTCTTTGGTAACTTCCATGTTTTAAAGGAGTAATTTCTTGCATTTGTATGTTTACAGTGATCTCAGAGAATTTTTGCACGTGACACTTTGAACACCATGTGAACTAGAGATGTGGTACAGCCTGAGAGCACTCACACCCTCTTCAGATGGATTTTTATAATTCTTGGGAAGATGCTCTTTTGCTGAACCTTACCTATTCAATCTTTTCTCAAAGTGGGTGGTTGCTTTTTGGAGCCAAATCACAACTAAGAAAATGATGTGTCTTTACCTTCTCCACTTGGATTTCAAATTCAAGCTCTGGACTGACCCTTGTCTGAGCTCCATGACAGCTCCCAGGAATTTGTCCATGTTTAATTTCTTGTTATCCTGTTTCTGCATTAACAGGATTTCATATCCACATTCCAGGCACCAGAGTGTGTGGTAAAACCCCTCCTGCAGGAGGAGGAGGAGCTGCTCAGGGACAAGGTGGGGCCAGTGAAGCCCTCGCATGCAGCTGCTGGCACTAAAACCAGCACACACAGAGCAACCCCTCAGGAGGATCTGGGTGAGGTTTTATAAGTACTGGGTGATGTTTGCCCAGAGCCTGGTTTCCCTCTTAGTGTGGGACTAAATAAGCCATTTTTGCAGGTAATGCCAGATGCTTCCCAGTACCTACCTGGTTTATTTCTCCCATCTGGTGTGAGCCAGTCACACAGAACAGAATAGGAAAGGAAATACATTGCAGAAGCAGAGCAATCCCTGCAGAGTAATGCAGAACAGCCTTTGTAGAGACCCCCAAAGCCTTCCTCCTTGATGATAACCTTCAGACAGTGCAGAGACCCTTGGTACTTTGGCTTGGAAGCAGGCTGATGTGTGATGGAAGGGTGTGGGTTCCTCTGAGTCTGCATCCGAACTTTAGCCACTTCACTAGGGTTTGTCAACACAACCTGCAGAAGCAGAGAATGGCATTTAAACCCTCACAGTTAAATAGTGTTTTGATCTCCCTCCTGTAAATTCTTGTCTCCCAGCTTTTCAGGCAATAATATTATCTGCGAGTTCCAGCAAGCTCCAGCCTCCTCCCCTCTGCCTGTGCTGCTCCACCCAGCAGCAGCAGGACACGTGTGTGAGCTGCACTGGGCAGAGAGGAAGGCAAGGCAGAAATCAACACAGGATATTAAATACCTGTAACTACTTGCTGAACTAGATGGGTGTGGAAAGGGGGATATCCTCAGCCATAGGTAAGCGTACATCAGGGCTCTTATTTGTGTCTGTATTTGTATCTGAACAAGACCATCCAGACTATAAAAAGCCTATGCTGAGCCACTGACTGCTAGGAAGCACCTGACCATCTGGACTGCTCTGTAAGAGGATTGTGACCAGGCACACATTTCTGCCCAGCATGCCATCGGTGTGATGGGATGAGCTCCTCCACGTTCACAGCACCTGTGGATGTTCACCCTCATCTGCTTCCAGTGGGAAACTGCTCCTGGGCCCAGCCTCACCTCCCTGTCTGAGGATCCTGCAGGTTTGCCAGGCAGCATCACTGCTCAGTGGTGCCCCACTGAGTTTTAAGCCCTGGCAGGGCAGCGCTGTGCTCTGCCCGTGCCTGCAGCGATGCCTGTGCAGCCGCTGGGGAAGCCCTGACCTGTGCTTTAACTCCAGTTGTGCCTTACACAAACACACGGCCCCAGACACTTGGGGAGTTTGCTGCCTGTGTTTTTCCTTCCTTGTTCTGTTTGCTGCCAAGGTCTGTGTCATTTTAATGGCATGCTCTTAAGCATCCTGGTGCTCCAAACCAAATCCAGCACGAGCTGCCCAGCAGGACTCGGCCACGCCACGGATCCAACCAGTGCAGGGCCAGCGTGGGCAGAGCCTGACCTCCCCTGCAAAAACAAACCCAGCAGACCTGCTGCAGGCTCCCCTCTGGCCTCTTGGACCAAAAAAACATTCCCTGCTTTTCCAGCCGCCTATGTTTGTGCACAAGATCTCCTGTTGTGCTTTCCCTGCGGGCTGTTCACGCACCCGGGCAGCGCCGGCAGCAGCTCCAGCCAGGGAAACATCCAGCTGGGATGGCTTGGCATCCACAGCCCCGTAGCGCAGCCTGCAGAGGGCACCCAGGCAGTTCTTGTATGTGCCAAAGGAAACAGAGGACACCGCTGACACAGCGAGGGCTGAGGCAGTCACTCCTTTGTAGAACCCCCGGACCTCGTGGGAAACAGAGGAGAAAGGTGGCTTTTAAAGGAATGGCATGGGAAAGCATCTGCTCAAAAGCACTGGCTGTGCATTGCTATGTCAAAACTTATTCCCACCTTACAGCTCATCAGCAAAGCTAAATTTCACCCTGACCCCTCTCCCAAGAGATGCTCGTATGCAGCTGGTGCCCATCCTCCCCAAACTGACAGAGGCAGCTCTGCTTCTCTGAAACAAGGCATCTGCAACTGGAATCAGCAATTCCCATGAGAGGCACCTACCTTTTCTGTCCTGTATGTTTCCTGAACACAGTGCCAAAATCCTTTGTAGTGGTTCTCAGTCTGAATTCTCACCTAAGAAGACAGGGACAACTTTAAAATGCAGCTATCAGATTAAAAATAAATAAAACAACAAATGCCATAGCAGCAAACTGGATAATTAACTATAAAATAACATCATCAAACAATTTAATTTTTTTTCAAATGACAACACAATCAAATACAGTGAAATATGCAGACGTAATGCAAATAAAGTATTAACATGGGACTAGTTTTCTGAAAAGGAGGGGGGAAACAAAAGGGCTTCTTTCTTTTTGTTCTATGGTCAAGAAATAAAGCTGCAACAGGTACCTTTACTGTGTCCAGTGGATAACCCACAGCTGTGCTTAGACCACCTGAAACAGAGAATATGTAGGAGATGGTTAACAGCACATGTCACAACAGACCATTTCACCCATCACAGAAGGGCATTGGGGAATAGCAGAGAACAGCTCCAGAGCCCAGCCGTGCCTGGCACCAGACTTCTCGAGCTCCAGTAATGACATTTGAGCCAAGAATGGCAGAGAAAAATGCAGATTTTTCTGTGTGACAGAGGCTCACTCAGAGGAGCAAACAGAGTAAGGAAATTTAACAGGGAGGAACACCAAGATGAGCCAGGAGAGACCCTGAGAGCACTGCCCCACCAAGGGAGAAGGGAGGATTTGTGTCCCTGGGCTGGATTTGTTTCCCCTCTCATCTTAGGCATTAAAGCATCTCTGGACCATGCCCAGGCATCCCCATCACACGGTCTGGAGCGATTCTGGTGCTCAGGGCTGGGCGGGATTTGGGGCAGGGGGGGATTAGCGCTGGGAGTGTCCGGGGCAGAGCCCGCCCAGCTGTGACAGTGTCCAGCTCCCGGGGCTGTGCCAGTCCTCAGCAACACCCACACTCACTCCTGGAACCTTCAAACAGCCGCGGGATATGGAATAATCCTCTGGGACAAAGCTACCTCCTTAATGGCGAGTAAGGAGGGCTAAAGAGCTGCAACAAGGATTTCTCTCTGTTGCAATTATAAACAGATCTCACCTCACTGCATTTCCAGCTCTACCTGTGAGCAGGTAATACAGGTGGAGTCTTCCTCCCAGTACATCACTGGGCAAGCCACCTGAGAGGAAATCGGGCTGGAGAGCAATGGAGCAGCATCCACGTGGGTTGTTTAGACAGAGATCAAATTCACAGAAATGCTGGATGAGCCCATCAGGCAGCCAGGCATCCAGAGGTACAGGGCACATCTGGTGGCTCACCTGCTGAAAACTGCCTCTCACTGAGTTCTTCGTTAAAAAAGCAAAATTAAAACCCAAGCTACTTAAAAATGTGTTGGTGTGGGCATGTTCACCTATGATTACATGGCTGCTTGAGAGCTCTGGAAAGCTCTCCCATGTTCTGAAGAAAAGCAGCAGCTGCTGTTGTGAGTCATCAGGACACAATCCCAAAGTGCATTACTCAGAGAAAAACAGCAACAGCATCTTTCTTGCAGAAAATTGAGGTTTGTTCTTCAGAAATATCTATCAAATCTGACACCAGATAAACAGCAATGAAGGGGGGGAAATGGCCTAGATGGAAGAGAGACAATGATGGGAGAGGGCAAAGGGGAATACAGAGGCAATAATATGGCTTGAAGAAGCAATGGCTTTGGTCCAAGCAGAGAGTGACAATGCACAAAGTCATCTGGGGACACCTGTGCTGTCCCAGGTTCCATCAGCCAGAGTAAACAGGGACACTGCCAGCCAGGGAAGAGCAGCACATAAACCAGTGCCAGGGTGACAGTGCTGACCTCACAGCTGCAGTCCCCAGCCCAAGCACCCCTCTCAGCTGGGAGGTTTCAGCACATCTCATCATTTCCAGAATCCTGAACCTTAGAGGGGATGGGCATGGGCTGACTGGGTGCTGGCAAACAGGGGCACCATGCACAGCCAGTCCTGGCTCACTCCACTGGATAAGGATGGTGGGAGCTTTGCCTCATGCAGATCATACACCAAGAATGATTTGGGTCAATGTTTGATGAGAACTGACCTCCCTTCTGGAGAAAGCACCCTCTTCACACTTTAAGATACAAAGACAGCAGCTCATAGGTTGCCCAAAACAGACTGCTTCAGCCCTAAAGGCTCCCCATCAGCTTGGTTCTAGTAAGGATCAAACATCTCCACTTGGAAGGAGATTATAAAAGTATATTTTTCACTGTTCCCAGCAAAGATATGAATCCCCCAAACTTCCAAATAACCCAACCTCCCATGAACTGTGCTGCTTAGGGGCACAAAGCACTCCAAGCAGTTGTCAGAGCTGAGGAGCTCAGCCAAATCTATCAAAGGATGAGGAATGAGTGCTCTGCACACTGTCACAGGATATAAATAGCCTGGGACTAAGATAGCATGACCCACACATGCCCTGTTTGTGCAGCAAAATCAAAGAAGGCCAGCAATGAATAGTGGGCATACAGGAGAGGGCACCTGTGGGACTCCTGCTGAGTAACACTGCATTAGTTGTGACAAAAATAAATTGCAAAATTGCAAAACCAGGGAAATTAGGAATTACCCTTTTTTTTTTTTTTTTTTTTTTTTTTTTTTTAGTGAGCCATTTTTTATGCCTCCTTTATCTGAGATATTCCCAGGTATTGAGAGAGGTTGCAGCATTCCCTACACACACAGAGTGCACAGAATGGATCATTCACAGTCTCTACACAAGTCAGGGCACTCTGACCAAGAACTCAAGTAAGGAGAGATTCTGGTGAGGTGACAATCACCTCACAGCAAGTGGCAGCTGTACAGAGCCCACCAGGCTGCAACAGCTCTGACCTGTTGGCAAACCCTTGGCTGAGACATCAGGGAGAAGCAGGGATCATTGTCCATGCCCTGGATGGGCAGACTGCAACTTTCAAAAACCTTTGTTTTGGGCAGAGTTGGGAACATCAGTTCCCCATACCCTAAGCAAGCTGAGCTTCATTCATGACCCCAGCAGGAGCTGCTTTACCTGTGAGGAGACAGCATGTTCCTTCTATAGGGGAATTAGTCAATCTGCCCTTGGAATGCCTGTAACCTCCCAGCTGTGGAAAACCCAGTCATGCTGCAGATCCTGCTGCTCTACCTCCACTGGGTAAACCTCACCTTCCTTCCCCAAATCTTTACTCCTGACATAAGAGTCAAGTCATCCTGCAGTCATCAGCAGCCCCAGGCAGCAATCCCCATCCCCTGCCATGGCCCAGGCTGCTGCAGCAGGGCTAGAAAGTGTGCATGGGATCACAGGAAAATTCAGGTCAGAAGGGACATCAGGAGGTCTCTAGTCCAACCTCCTGCTCTGTTTTACTGGCCAGGAAGGACTGCTTCCTAAAGCATCCAGCCACATTTGCTGGTTATAGAAAGTCTCCACAGTCACTAAGGATGTTCCTCTCAGGTTTTTTCTATCTGGAGCCATAGCAGATCACTGTTTCTTGGGCTGAAGATGATGAGTTTATCTCATTGCCACAGAACCCATTTCCCAGATGTGATGCATGGTATTTGTGCAGCTGTCTGAGGCAGCCAGGGGCTGGAATTCAAATGGGCATGATGTCTGCTGTTTTTCAGAGGTGCTTAAGCCATGCTTTCTCCAAGACACTCTGAAAATAGGTCTAGGTCACAAGAATGTCAGTTACTAAACAGAAAGTCTTATTTTTTGTGTTGCCTCCACTCACTTGATGCTTTTTAGCTGAGTTCATAGACTCCTTAGGAACATGAAAACTGCTTCAGCTCTAGCAAACATAACCCCCAAAGCAAACTCAGCACCAAAACCATCCAGTTCTTGCAGGACAGATGTCCAAGTCCAGGAGCTGTCCCATCTGAGGGGGAGGATGATGGCCCTGAAGCCCTACCCAGGTACCTCCCATGTGTCTATGGGCAAGCTCCCACCTCTGTCAGCCAGTGAGAAGTTGCAGTATCCCTTCTAGAAAAGCTCTGGGCTGGACATAGAGGACAGGGTGGAAAATCTTGTTCTCTCTGACACACTGAGGTCAGTAAAGTGCCTTACAACAAGACCTTTCTGGTCCCAGCTGGATCTCCACAGCTTGTGTGCCCTCAGGCTGAGCCTGTCCAGGGGACACATGAGAGATTCTTGCTGCATGGCTGGGTAGAACAGGATGCTGGAGCTTGGACAGGGGTCACAGCACAAACCCTGGCTTTGCATGAGAGCTGGAGCAGAAAGCCAAGGTGAATGGCCATGTTCAAACCCTGTTTTCAGCTCTCCTTGTTCCCTTGCAAAATAAGTTTGTCCTTAAGTGACCCATCTCAAACTATGCTAAAAAAGCAAAGGAGTCCAAGCAACAAATGCAAATCATCTCTGCCTGAACATGAAGAGAAGAACTGAGATGAACTGAGAAGAGGTTTGGTTAATCCTTCTGGGATGGACATCCCACTGCCCACCCCAGGACAGGTCTTCCTTCTCCACAGGGTGCTCTGAAGTCAGAAGGGAAACAGGAGAAAAATCAGCTCTCATGGTGGGGCTGGTTATATCCTCCTCTCCCACAAAGGGTCTCCCAACACCCCGGGAAGACCAACACCCCAAGCATAGGCACAGCAGGCACCTCCAGGGCTGGATGCTGCTGAGATGCCAAACCTCACTGCACTTGCACATACTGGGTGATGAGCAATTGATGGGCAGGGTAAGACTCAGCATGGTCCTTCCCAGCACAAACACATCTGCAGCAGGACCACAGGCTGTTCCTGCTGAGGGAAAATGCCAAATTTCAGTGAATGTCAAAGTCAGATCTGTTGTGCTGGCTTGGGCTGGGTGTGTCAGCCACCTGGTAGGTTTAGCTGGCCTTTCTGTCAGTGGTAACCCAAAGGCTTTATTTATTGGTATGTATTATCTTGTATACTCCACTAAATCTAACAAGATTTCAGCAAAGAACTGAGACTGATGGCTACATTTTGTCATTTAAAATGAAGATGGGTTTGAGCAGTACATGCTCTAAAAATGCCTAGAATTTAATCACACTTCTCTCCTGTTACTTTTTTTATACACAGCTAACCTACTTTCTCCCAGATCAAAGCCTGCTGCGTAGCTTGCCTGCACTGAGATCCCATGGCAGCATCTGCAAATACGTCTTAACCTAAGATAATGCAAAGCTCATTCATCCAGATATTGAGAATGCAACAAGAACACTGTGCTTCCTCCCATCCTGTCTCACAAATCACATCCTCAGCCCCCCAGAGCCACTGCTGGGACCCCTGGATGCCAGACACGAGGGGATTTTGCTGTCCAGGCATTACAAGCTGGTTTGTATCTGCACAAAACCTATTACACTCTGTCTCTTGCTATTAGAGTTTCACCGTGTCCCTGCCATCAGACTGGAGGAGATGGCAGGCAATGACCTCAGCTGACCAAGCTGCAGCCCTGCCTCTCCAGCAGCTCTGTGAACCTGATGACATTTCCCACTCAATAAGGAAGAACACTCTCTTAACCAGCAGCCCCCATCCAAAGACTCTCAGCTCTGCTATTGAGACCTGCTCTTTAGCCGAAGGAGAAGGAAACACAGCTATCTGCTTTTGCCAACAAGCGCTAATTCGTGTATTTACCTCCGATGGCCCCAGCAATGAATTCCATCCAGAGTGCGGCTGCTGCCTGAATCACCCTGATGAGGGAAGGGAGGCAGGAGGGACGAGGATACGGGTCCGGTCTTCCCAGAGCCCTGCCGGTCCTCCAGAGACAGGGATTTTGTCATTTAATCACCTTCCTACAGCCTGCTCTTGCCCCTGGGGAGTGGAGCCTGTGCATGAACGCGTTCCCTGGCGGCAGAGCTGGGAAGGCTGGAAGCGCTCCGGGAGCACAGTGAATAAGTAATCCCTGAAACGCTGCCCAAAGCTGCTGCTGGCAGTGCCCTTTCGCCCGGAAAGTGCCGGGGGTGGTGGCTGGCAGGGTAAGGCTGGCTGGAAGGGGCCATGCCCCGCTGGACCCACCAGCCCCACAGGCAGATTTACACTCCGGTTTGCCGCAGGACACAGCGCCGGACACGCTGCATTTGTGGCTACCTGCAGGATTCCTCCTCCCCCTATCCCAGCCCACTCTTCCTCCTCCTGATGGACCACACACCCTTTCCACTAATGAAAATTCCATCTGCCTTCACTAAGCATTTTTCTTGACTTTACTAACACGCAAATCTGACCCTAAACTTTTACATAGATCCCCATGAATTGTTATCCATCATTATGTATACAAATTGTGAACCCCAGAAATTAACCCAACCACACCCAGAGTATTTGCTTCTATTTCAGACAGCAGCAGCATAGTTTTCCCAGCCCCTGGAGCAGCTCTTCTTTATTTCTTGCTCAGATTCCTACCCCCCTTTCCAGTGTCAGCTCCTTGTAGAGGGACCTGCTGATCAAGGGGAACCAAGAGCTCAAGAAATATCATATTGCCTGTTTTTGCACGACAGTCCCGCTACCAAAGGGTGCCTCATCTACATGTGGGAGGTTAAGCTTTGCCCAGAGAGACCCTGGAAACTAAAGTCCTGATGCAATAAAGGGCTTGCCAAGCTGTGACCTGAATTGTGCCCCTCTTCCCGGGTCAGAGCCAAGGTACACTGGCAGCAAAAGGAGAAGAAAATTTCACAGCTGCTGCCCCCTGGGTCAGCTTTACAGGGAAGCCGAGGTCTTTAGTGCCATTTCCTGCACTTTTCCCAAGAATCTACTTCTCACTGAAACATGTGGCAGTGACACATAGCACAGCTCTATGTGAGGGCAGAGCTTCTGAGAATTGAAAATTATTTTTATTAACTTGCTTCCTGTGATTCCTTAAGGGTCCTTCCCTGAACGCTTTCTGTTCTGAAGAGAACAAATTATTCCTGTTTAACATCATGCAAGGACAGCAAAAACTTAAAACCAGAAGTAAAATATTATCTAGAGAGGTAGCAATGTAGCTGCAAAAACACACTGGGTTGTTTAGTAGCTCTTCTTGTTATACCTGGTGTCTGCACAGGAGTTATTAATGGTTCATCAACAGTCTGTGCATGCCAAGTGCAGGGAAATCTGCTGTTTCCTCTTCTCCCATCATCCAGTTCTGCTGCTGTCCTTGCAGGACCCCTCCAGCAGCAGAACCAGGTATGGGACTTGCTGTGTCAGTGACACACAGGGACAAGGACACATTCCCCTCTGGAGGGGCAGCCTGCAAGCACAGGGGGGAAGGGGGAATTTTTCTACACATTGCAGGGACTGGTGCCATATCAGCAAGGGAATAGAGGCTGGCTGGCATTTCACACTGGCTGACTAAAGCATCAGGGCCAATTAGTATTTTCCATGAAATATCAAAAGATCAAGAAAAAAATCCTGAAAATTCTTATCTTCTTTAGCTGAGCTGAACAGCTCAAAGGGAATATTCCTCATGAAATATTCTGAGATTGTAAAAAAAAACAAACCAAACCAACCCAACCCCCTTCATTTTGTGAAAGAAAATTAATCATTTGTTTATTTTTTAACCTCCATTCATACCAATGCCTCTAACAAAATGTTACTTGCTTTATATAGCAGGAACCTGACTCCATAACCTTCTCATTATGATTTTGGTCGCTTCAGTGGGGCATTCCAGGAGAGGTCAGGTTTTCCATTTGGCTGGGATTGCTTTGCAAACAGAGGTATTCAGAAGGTGTCCATATGAAAAAAGAGTATTTTGGGGCTTGAACCCTTTCACCTTGTCCCATGAAGGTATCACTGGGACAGCCAGCTCTGGAGGAAAGCACACACAGAGCTGCTTCAGGGACACCTGCCTCAGCCAGGGCTTAGCAGAGTAACATGAGCCTCAGGCAAACACAGCCACCACTACAGAACTCTCTGCTCCTGGTGTGCAGCCAGGACTTAGGGGAAATAGCACCCAGTGCCATGCTCAGCCTGGCCACCACGTGCTGGCAGCAAGGGAAGGGTTTTCTGGAAGAGGAGCCCCACACAAGGGTTCAAGTGCTCACATGAGAGCAGCTACTGAGGAAGGTGTAATCCTGCATGAAGGGAACATCTGAGAAATGAAACTTGTGTTGCTGCTGGCACACTCCAAACAGCACAGACCAACTCCCCCCTGAAGAGAGGGACCCTCAAGGCAGCAATTTCACTTCCCTAAGCAGGAGCTCCCCCAGAGACAGAGTCCTTGAAGCCTCATTCTTCTTCATACCTTGCTGAAGGATCTTCCTCCTCCATCCTCTCTTCCCTATATTTCATTCATTTACCAGGACCAGATCCCCCAGTGCTACAGGCCAATAGAGACAGTCCAGAAAATCCATCCTAAAGAAATCTTGAGTTGTCAGGCATTTTTCCAAGATGAAATACAAATTATTCCTGTCCCACTTTGACACAGCATCCAAGGACTGCAGATGCAGAGATCACTGCTAGTCTAGCTTGCAAATAAACACCATGGTCCACATCTATGCAAGGAGGAGAGAAGGTGCCTGGTCCCAGCCAAGGGGGTCTTCTCAAAGCAGGCCCTAGGAAATCACACACAAACTATGCTTTGAGCCTCCACAAGGGATAGCATTCCATGAGAAAAAACTCATGATTTCTTTCTTCCAGTAGCAAACTCTTTGTTCAAAACAGGCCAATTTCACTGGTGATTTTGAGAAAGCAGAGTATGGAAGGTGCTGTCAGATAAAACTACAGATCTGAACATACATATCTGATGATATGAAGCAATCTCTAGGAGATCATGAAGCTGAGTGAAAGAAGTGAAGAAGGCCTAATTTTGCCCAGTGGGTGATGGATGAAACACTCCATTTGCTTCACAGGAGGAGGCACCTGTCTGCCCACCCAGGCAGAGAGAACTGCTCCATGGCAGAGTGGCAGGGGGTCTAGAGGACTGGTAAAAGTGTTGGAGTTTTAACTAAATTTTAGCTGGTTAAGGCAGAAAAGTTTCCTAAACTATAGTTTTTATTTTTCTTAAAACTGTTTAAACCTATTCTAGACTAAAACGTAGACTCCAAAAAAACTACCAAGAGCTCATGTCTATAGCCCATTGGGGCCCAGAATGCAGCATTTCCCAGCACAGAAGAGGCTAATAACAAAGTAAGTGAGCCAGGCTACACCCTATGAAAAAGACTTTCTAAATTTGCCATCTCTTCAAAGCAGCAAAAAATTTTATTATTTGATATTTTTCATTTTTTAAGCTTATTAATATTTTGCTTCTTAAATAAACATTTTTTCCACTTTTCTCCAAAGAAATCTTTTCCCAAACCAGTTAGGGGAAAAGCCACTTAAATCTGTTTTCTAGAGAGACCCTTTTGAAGCTTCCTGCCAGGTTTAGCCCAAACCCAAGCAAGCACAGCCTGCTGTGTCACCGGGTGTTTGCACATTGCAGAACAGGAAGGAGTGACACCAGCAGTGCTGAGCTGGCAGAGCCTGGCACTTGGCTTGGGTGCTGGGGGTGGGATGGGGGGTGGAACCTCCTGGCTCCAGCTGTGCTATGGATTGGCAAATCAAAGCAGCTCCCTGTCCTTTATCCCAGGTACTAAAGAAAAACCAATAATTCCAAGGACTCAGGAACTCACGGCAGGAATCTCACTGCAAAACCAACAGAAGCAGTAAGGAAATTATTCAGCATTGGCAACTGCAGCAGGTATGAATGATACATGATTTCACCTCTAGAAAGCTGAAATAAGGTTGTGATGTTTCTACACACATTCCCAAGATGGGGGAAACAGTACATTTCCAAGAAGACTGAAGATGATTGCAGTAATTTAAGAAGACACAGATTTTCTGGCTTTGGGCAAGTCATTCAATCTCCCATCTTCCCATCAGCATAACTGGCAAATCCACTGTCAGGAAGACACTTGTCAGAGAGCCACAAGTCTCTGTTCAGGAGTAAACACTGGGAAAAGGTGGAAGCAACAATATTAGTACCCATCCTGCCCAAACACCCATCCTGTGAAGTAATGTATATATTGAAAATTTTAAGTGTTACATATATCTTTCCCCAAGATTATAGAATCACACAATCATAGAATGGTTTAGGTTGCAAGGGACTTTAAAGATCACCTAATAACAACCCTCCTGCTGTGGACAAGGACACCTTTCACTAGACCAGGTAGATCAGGGCTCCATCCAGCCTGACCTTGAACACTTCCAGGATTGGGGCAGCCACAACTTCTCTGGGTAACCTGTGCCAGAGCCTCATCACTTACAGTAAAGAACTTCATCCTAATATCTAATTTCTAACCTGCTCTCTTTCAGTTTGAATCCCTTCCCATGTGACCTGCTGCCACCTGTCCTTGTAAAAAGTCCCTCTGCCTCTTTCTTGCAGGCTCCCTTCAGCTGCTGGGAGGCCCTGATTTCACCACCCTGAGCTGCACACCAGGAAAGAGGAAGTTTGACAGTGCACCAAGGCAGCAAGCTCTCAGAAAGGATCTGATGCCAGCCTACATTGCTAGCACTGCAGCAGAACTCCTTGCTGTGATGGAGAGAGGGGATGTCAGGACTGTTATTGACTTTCTCACTGCTTTTTGAGCCATTTTCCAACCTCTTGCACATTTTCTGTGCTTTAATGAACAGAAGATGCAGTCAGTGACTTGGCAGCAAGCTTGGAGAGCCAGAGCAGAGGGAGGCACTCACCTTCCTGGCCTGCTTTTCCCTACCACCAAGCAATAAAGCACTCTTTATTTCATGATGATGTAGATGTGCAAGCCTCTACCCTTTTCAGCAGAGACACCTCAGGTGTTAGAGAGTAAAACCCTGCTGTTGTAGTAGGAACAGTGACAAGTTCCAAATATATTTATTGATTTTGCTGGTGCACTATCAGTGCTCTCTCCAGAGTCTGTGTCCCTGTACCTTTTCCTGAAATATTCCCAAACTGTGTCTCCTTGAGATCTCTGCTTTACACCAGTGAAAAACCTATGAGATGCTACAATATTGACTAGCCAGTGGTCTTCTTCCTTTATAACTAGCTGATTTTATATGGTTTAACAACTTCAGAGCTACTTGGAAATTAGGAAGAAAACTCAGCTCTAGAACTATAAAGCATTATTGTCTGGGGCTTTGAGATCAGCTGCTAAAGTCACATGGAAAGAGTTACTTAACTGAGAAACCTGGCACCAATGAGTTTAGAAAAGGGAACTTTTTCTAAATGCCAGCATTATTATGAGCTTATGTTGAGAGGGGATGTATACAAATGAATTTTATCTTGCAGAAATAGAAAACAACCAAAACTGCAATTAATTAATTAAAGTCTTAAGGCAAAGGATGTCCCTTAAAAATACTGCTACAAAGCAAGTTTAAGACTGGAGAAGAACCCCATGTTGTTGGGAGGTGGGGGAAAGAGCCTCTGATACCCATCCTAACTTGATCAGTACTAATTCAGGGATCTCTGCCTTAAATCTTTGCAAGCAGTGTGCACTGTCCTAGTGCAGACACAGACCCATTTCAGCAGGAAGTGTTCTGTCCTGTGCCTCCAACATTAACCTTTTTCCATTGGCCCAACATGGAGAAAAATTAAAATCTAAGCCAAAAGTTTATGTAGCTTTTTCAGGAGCACTCTCAACCTGAACAAAGAATGCTAACAATACACAGCCAGTACTAACAGTACCAGACTCTGAGTATCATAGGAAGTGCACAGTCTCACTTATGACCTGCCATTTGTCCAGAGCCATAGGAGTGTCCACATCCAGATTTCATGGGAAGTTTCCTTAGAGGCACAATGGTCATCCTGCCAAGCCTGTTCTTCTGGTTTACAAGAAATGGGTGTCTTTATGATAAGGCTATTGCAGCAACAAACATTCCACATGACAACTGGAGGCCCACGAGTTACCCAGCAGGAAGTTGTCCCTGAAGACTGGCCAACATATTCAAGAATTGTCCAGACATAAAACTTAGTGACATAAAAGTGTGTGTCTACTGTGTTAAATAACCTGGCATTTAGATTTAGCTGGACACTCGGTCTCCCAGTCATTGACTATGCATGTGAATACAGCTTGTGCCAGAGGATTTCAAAAACATGATGCTGAAAGTATATTTTTATACTTGTTGGCAGTGAAAAGCAATCAGCCTCACAGAAAGGTTCCTGTAAGAACAGGGTAACTTAAAACAAAGCCATGAGGCAAGCAAAGGAGGTTGTCCTCCTAGTTCTGCCTCCTGTTCCCCCAGGCCAAATCAGTATTACCAGTTTCCTTATCTAAAAAATAGGCATAATTGCACCTTTTTATCTCACAGAAACAGCCTGAGGCTTAGGTTATATTGTCTGTAAATTCAGACTGGAAAAATGCTATAAAGATGCCAGTTACTGAGCTTTTATCTTCCTTTCCTGAATGATTTCCCAATGAGTTTTGCTCACTGTCACCAGTCACAAGTGTGTTTGCTGAGTGACTGATTAATGTGCAGAGGGAAAGGTGGGTAAAGCTGCTGGGCTGATGGATGGTTATTAGCTCAGGTGACTGGACCCAGTGCCCACTCTCTTATATAACTCAGCCTGCCTCTTCCTGGTCCCTGGCATCTCCAAACTGTGATGCTTAAATAGCATTTGGGTTCTGCTCTCTGTATCACTGGTTGCATGTGCTTGCAAAGTCTTCTGACCTTCTCCAAGGAAGGCAGCAGCTAAGAAACCTGCTCCACCTGCAGCAAATATAAGAGAACATAGTCTTTGTAATACTTTAAGTACTTTGGACTCAGGTCCTGGCCCAAATGCACATTAAAAAAGTAATTTTAATTTCTTAGCCACCATGGTATTATCACAGGCCAGAGACAAAGATGGGGCCTGTGGTAAGAGAAGACAAGACTCAGCATGGGCATGTGTAGGTCTGCCCTCTCTGAGCCTTCTTACTGACCAGAAAATGACAGAAAAGGAGAAGACTCATCAGTTTAGTTAACAAAGCCCATAGTATGTATGATCTTTGAAAACAAAGACAATGCCAAGGAAATTACTTTGGGCTAATGCTCATAGGTAGCTTTTTCTGGTTTTTTGGTCTGTTTATTTCTCATCTGTTTTCAGGGAAGCATCCAGGGGTTTGTTATGGTTCTGTATTTCGAAAAAGCACAAGACAGCTGACTATGAACAGGGATAGATTCTTTCTCAGAATGAACATAAATGTTGTGGAATGTTTATTGTGCAGGTTATGCTTCTTTCTCTTCTCCAACACACCAATAACCCAAACTCATTGACATACAGCAGAGGCTGAGACAAACAGCAGAATGTGCATGTCAGAACTTGGCCACTTCTGCTTAAATTGGATAGGGGCAGCCTTTCCAGAAGGTATGTGCTCCCAGTAATAAAAATGTTTCCATTTTACCAGGATAAAGCATGGAAAGTTGGAGCTAGACCAAACTTTTCAGGGCACCTTACAACATAGAGCATACTAAGCCACTCCCGTCCCAGTACCTCTGCTTCTCACAAGCTCAGCATTTCAGATATTAGCCAAGGCAGTTGTTCATCTGCCATGATTTCCCTGAGAACAGAAGAGGCCTTAAATGCTGGGACCCTGACCAGGACATTTTGGGGGATCTCAAAGCCTCTACCCATCAGCAGATCTGTAAGCAAGGCAGCTGTTTCAGCAGCACTCAGCTCTTGTACAGCTGCATCAGTTACATTTCATGCTTTGAAACACCAGGCTTATCAAGGGATTTTATCAGGTTGGGAAGTTTCAACACTTGATATACAGTACCTTTGAAGCCAGTGGGATAATGACGTCAGAGAATACCCTAAAGCCACCCAAGGTCATAAAGTTAATGGATAATAAAGGCATTTAGTCCCCTGAGAATGATGCCTTAGCTGCTCTGTCTTCAAGCAGAGCTGCACCCAGAGGATCTGGAGTATCCCACTGACCAGACTCAGTAACATAATTCTGAGTGGGACAATGCAAACAACAAGTAGGGCAGCAAACACAAGAGTGTTTAGGAAAACAAAGAAAATGGGCTTGAATCCACACAAAGATACCCAGTGAATTCACCTGGAGAAGATTATTTTTCAGACAAAGGGCTGCTACTATACAGCAGCTGGGTGCCTACTTGTTTCCTGTATACATTGTCCCAGTGTTTCTCTCATTTCACTATTTGGATTTATTTTGCCACTGCTTTAGATGCCAGCCATTCTTTAAAGCACTCAGTCATTGAGCCTGGTTGTGCTGGACTGCAGTTTCTGGGAAATGCAAGGTTTTCCCTGAGAGCACTTTGCTGCTGTAAACACAATACTCACATTGCACTCGCTCTGAATGCCACCCATGTTCACATAACGTGGGGCACACAGAGAGAGCTGCTGCCCCAAAGAGACTTTGGAGAGTGATTCAGGGAACCAAAGAAGGTGCTAGGAAGAAGCTCAAAAATCTGGCCTCAGCTCAAAATCCAACCACAGCTCAAAATAGATACTGATGCATTTTTCTTGGTAACAAAATGAGAGCTGAAGCTGTGATGATTCAGCAGTTAATCTTAAAAGTTAAGGAAGGATCTGAGGGCAGAAGGTTGTATGTAAGAGAAGTCCCATGCAGGGTAGTGCCAGAGCTGGCCAAGGCTCAGCAAACCTCTAGGGAGCAAAGGAGAGGCTCCCCCATCTGCCACCCTCCTCACTGTAGTGGGACCTTTCTACTGGGACATGGACAATTGTTGATGCCAAATTCACAAGCAAACAGAAAGATTTGGAAACACCTGAGTCAACAATGTATATTTTATTGTATGCCATTGCCACCAGAATTTCTAGGAGTTTATCACAACTCCACATTTTTGTTCCTTTCCTACTTCATTCTGCCCCGCTGCCCTTCTGCTTCATGCTGTACTTACCTGCAGTGTTTATTCTGTCACACTGCTTGCCCTCTGCCTTTTACTGTTCCATTCCCTAATTTCCTGATCCCCTTGTGCAGGCTTCAGTTTGGTGTCACCTTCTCACAGATTTCCCCTGTGTGCCATTGAGGACAGCAGGCAGCCAACAGGGTCACTCCTTGCCACAGGAATGAGGAGAAACCTCCTCTGCAATCTCACCCTCCAGCATCCTCTGCAAAGCTTCTTCCACTTGAAACAACAGGACAAAGGGAGGAGGTTCTCTGAAGGGTTAGATTAAGTTATATCTTTTCTCTCAGACACATGGCAGTGCAGCTGCTGTACATGCTGGTAGACTCCATATGTTTCCCAAGCTGCTCTGGGCTCTTTCTTTTCTGCCTCCTTTATTTGAAGGTCCCACATTTTGCCATGCAGAGAGGAAGCTCAGTGGTCCCAAAGAAATAGAAAGCAGGAAAATCACTCACTCCAGCACTCCAGGAGATGCATCCCAGCAGTTGTAAGTTACATTTGAAACAACCTTAGCAGAATGAGAAGGAAGGCTGTCACTGCTGAGCCTAATCCATGGAGCCTGAAGGGCACAAGGGTCCCAAAAGGCATCTGAGTCACACTGAGCCAGAGGCACCACACAACAACAAAGTAGACACAAGATCAGACACAGCTTCTGAAAAATATAGGCAAACAGCCTGAGTGAAGAGGAGAACCATTAAATCTGGAGTTTTTTCAGTGTCAGGTTAGGTGTCCTCTCCAAAACCATATCTATATTGCTCACATGAGACTCTGGATGAATATTCAAAATACATGATCTAAGAAATACTTCTCAACTGTAAAAGCTCTAATACTTCCTTCCATTTATCACACAAATACAAGTATCTATACTGACTCACTGTCCCACCCACACACAAGATTAACAAACTCATCCACATCCACACAGCATTGCCTCACAAATGTAACTTGAACTGAAAACAAAACAAAACCCCAAGCAAGAAAAAATGAACAAAAGACAAACTCCCAAGCAGGACTAAAGCCATGCTCATGCCTTAGTGAACCAGCCCTGGACATCTCAGACTTTATACCAATGAGCCCTTCATGTTCTCTGCATTAGTACCTAAAATGCCCCCCACCCCTCTGAAGTGCTTCAATGGAGTTCAGTAGCATTGAATAAAACATTCTTTAATATTAAATAAAGCTTATTAGGAACAGCTCAAGCATACAGGAACAAGACAGGCCTTGGGAGATTGCAGCAACCTGGGAGGGGCTGCACAAACATCAACAGCAGGATTAGAATTCAAGTGATCTTGACAAACTAGAAATACAATCTGGAAAAAACATTTTAGTACAAACAGCTAGGAACAACTACAGAAAAAAACCTGCAGGGTCAAGGTAGGGAACATAGTGGCACACAGCTGATCTACTGGAAGGGATCTGGAACAGGTCATGTGTCACAGGCTGCCCATAAGTGAACAATATCATATCATGTTGTGTTATGCTGTGTTATGTTTGTTATGTTATGTATGTTATGTTATATGTTATGTTATGTTATGTTATATGTTATATGTTATGTTATGTTATGTTATGTTATGTTATGTTATGTTATGTTATGTTATGTTATGTTATGTTATGTTATGTTATGTTATGTTATGTTACGTTGTTATATCTCTTGTGAATGTCTGATCTCAGATACATGAACAAGAGTGTTGTCTGCAAATACTCAGGGTAATCTCCCAGAACTCACTCAGCAAGGCCTTAGGGCTTGGCTCAAGGAACTTCACATCAACTGAAGAAAGAAGGGGGTAAGAAGGTTTATAGATCAGAAGATAATTAGCAATATAATTCAGAGAATAAAAGATTAAGACTGAAACCATTTTCAGATAAACAAGAAGTGCGTACAAAGAGAGAGGAAATGTTTTCCCTGACCATTGTGGGCAAATATTAGAATTACAAAACCACTTCTGGTAGAGAAGGTAATTCATTCCTCTGAGGTAGATTGCTTGAGAGACCAGAGAATTTGAATAGCAGATTAAAAACACTTTGACCAGGAACCTTTTAGGGGAAGCTGATCCTTTCAAGGTTTATGCTACAAGACAGAGACATCCAACCTCCAGATTTTCACCTGCAGAACTCTGCCCATGGTTGTAGTTTCTCCCATGGATCCAGGGTATACAAGAGTCACAGAGTCACTAGGAGGTCAGGAGTCACCTCCACTAGGAGGTGGGTGATAGGGCAGGAGTGGGCAGCTCCCAAAGCATTGATGCTGTGCCTGGGGGCAGGACCAGCCCACCCACCTGCTCTCTAGTGCCAGCTGGTCATCTCCAGGCAGGGCAGATATGTGAATGAGGGAACTCAAAGCATCCTTGGTGCTTGATTTGATTTGATGGTTTTTAGAGATGAGAAGGAACCCAAATGAGCATTGGATTGGAAGACATGGGTAATGTCAGGGATTCACTGAATGTTTTGTATTTACATCTTGTCTACTTGTTAATTGTAATGATAGTCCAAGAGCTGCTAAATCTGGGACAAGTTCTCAGTTTTTTCCTCTGGTAGTAGTTTCAGACCTCTTTGAAAGACTCCTTGTCTTTGTTCACTTGTTTGTGTGCTTTCTTTGCACAGAATGTAAAAGCTGGATTGATTTTTAACATGTTATTCCACTGCAAGATTTTATTGATTTTTTTTTTTTTTTAATGGAGCTGCTACACCTAAAAAAGCAACTGCCATACCATGGAAAGTAATTAAAAAAAAAAAAAAAAAAAGAAAAAAAAATCCACCTATCTGCTTTTCCATTCTGCTTCTGGAATTCACCCTCTAAAGGTAATTTAGACTGTGCAGGCCCTGAAGAAGATCCTGTTACTCTAAGCAAAGCTGGAATAGGCTACTTATTGTTCTAGGCCACTGGTATTCCCCTTTCTCAGACACTGCCTGCAGAAATAACGAGCAGCTTAAACAGGGCTCCCTTTTGAAACTGTCAACAGCTTGAGTTCCCCATTTAAAGGCTCTGGCATCAGGGCACCCTGAAGCCAGGCAATGTTAGCAGGAAAGCAGAATTAATGCAGAACAAGAAAAGCCTGTGGGGAGGGAGAGGCCTCTTGTGCAGGGTGAAGTGCAGCAGTGCTGTGTAAGATGAGATCAGGGCTCTGCAAAGCCCCATGGGCAGCAGGCTACTTGTTTGTGGCTTTGACCACAAAAGATAGGGTCTCATGCCCACACTTCCCTTTGTGCCATGGGGTCAGCATTTAGCAAAAATGGTACAACCCTTTTTTCAGCTGGTGCAACCCTTCCTCCCCTTTCTAGGACAATATTTTGGTGGGGGAGTCTGGTAATAGAACCGTAGAATGGTTTGGTTTGGAAGGGACCTCAAAAACCATCCAGTTCCAGCCCCTCTGCCATGGGCAGGGACACCTCTCACTAGAACTGGTGGCTTGAAGTGCCATTCAGTTTGGCTTTCAACACTTCCTGGGATGGGGCATCCACAGTTTCTCTGGTAACAGAGCATTGCCAGCAGATTGAGAGGGGTGATCCTGCCCCTCTACTCAGCCCTGCTGAGGCACATCTGGAGTGCTGTGTCTGCTCAGTACCAGAGGGACAGGGAGCTCCTGGAGCGAGTCAGCAAAGGGCAACAAAGTTCATCAAGGAACTGGAGCATGTCTCTTTTAAGGAAAGGCTGATGGAGCTGGGCCTGCTCAGCCTTGAGAAGAAACCACTGAGAAGGGACTCAGTCAACGTCTATGAGTGTCTGAAAGGAGGGTCTCAAGAGGATGGACCCAGGCTCTTATTGGTGGTGCAACGGGCAGAAATTGATGTACAGGAAATTCTGCCTGAACATGAGGAAGAACTTCTTTACTGTGCAGTGATTGCAGACTGGAAGAGATTTCCCAGAAATGGTCTGGGGTTTTGCTTCAGTAAAGGCATCCAACAACCATCTGGACACAATCCTGTGCCCACATGCTCTGGGATGACCCTGCTTAAGCAGGGGACAAGATGTCCCACTGTGGTCCCTTCCAAGCCAAGCTGCTCTGTGAAGCCCTCCCTGTCCTTCTCTTCTCCAGGCTGAATAGCCCTGACTTGCTCAGGCTTTCCTCCTAACAGGTCTGACAGGCATTTTACCCCTGTTTAAAGGAGGCACCCTCTCCAAAGTCCTCATAATATCAGCTCCTCAGGCTTCCCAACCACAGGCACTCAGAGGTGCCTCTCCCAGGAAGCAAGACCCCCCAGGACAGCCTCCCCGCGCCACCCAAAACAACGAGGTGCCATTGATGCTCCTCAAGAGGGATGCTCTGCCCCCTCCACCCTCCAGCCACCACCTCCCCACCCTCCCAATTTTTTCCAGCCTTTCCTCCTGGCTCATTATGCAGTGCCGCAGAGGAAGAAGCGGCATGTTGGCGGCAGGTTGGACGGGGTGTGGGATCTGCCGAGGGACGCGCATTCCCGGCACTCCCGACCCCGCACCGCGCCTGGAGCCGGCCCCGGCCGGGAGCCGCCCCCGCTCGCCGCCAGTGCCGGGGGTGGCCGGGGGGGAGTTGTCGCTGTCCCCGCCCCGGGGGCGCGGCCCGGCCCTGGCAGGGTAGAAAGGGCTGCGGGGGAGCGGCGAGCGGAGCGGTGTGTGCGGGGCCAGCGCTGCCGGCATGGCTCTGGATTTCCTGGCGGGGTGTGTTGGCGGTGAGTGCCGGGCTCTGCAGGGCAGAAACAGCCATTAAAAATGGTGGGGAAGGGGGAGAAAAGGCGAAAGGGGAGAGAAGGAGAATGGGGTGAGAGGAAGGAATAATAAGAAAAAAAAAAAAAACACAAATAGAAAAAAAAAGCTAAGAAAGGGAAAGAGGAGAAATATAAAAGGCGTAGAAGGGGATAGAGCGAAATGTTTTTAAAATGCGGAAGAAAGGCAGGCAGGTCGTTGGGGAGGGGCTGGGTGCGGCGCTGTTATTTTGGGAGCGGAGGATGGTGCTGGGGGCGATGCAGCGGCCCCCGATGCGGCAGGGGCTGAGCCAGGCCGGGGGGGCTGCCAGGGACTCCCGTGTGTGTACCGGGGGCTGCCGTGTACCGGGCCGTGGGCCCGGGGGCTCCCCTATCCCGGGCGATGGGCCCGGGGGGGTTCCCCTATCCCGGGCGATGGGCCCGGGGGGGTTCCCCTATCCCGGGCGATGGGCCCGGGGGGGTTCCCCTATCCCGGGCGATGGGCCCGGGGGGGTTCCCCTATCCCGGGCGATGGGCCCGGGGGTTCCCTATCCCGGGCGATGGGCCGGGGGTTCCTATCCCGGGCCGTGGGCCCGGGGGGTTCCCCTATCCCGGGCGATGGGCCCGGGGGTTCCCCTATCCCGGGCGATGGGCCCGGGGGGTTCCCCTATCCCGGGCCGTAGGCCCGGGGGGGTTCCCCTATCCCGGGGGGTTCCCCTATCCCGGGCCATGGGCCGGGGGTCAGGGCCAGCGGCTCGATCGGAGCCCCGGGCTGAGCACAGCGCTAAGATGGAGCGGGCGAACACGCGTCCTGCGCTTCCCCGCGCATCCGCGGCCGGCCTGCCGCCTGCCAGATTTAGCAATTATTAAATTGTGTTCGGGAGACTTATTCTCCCGTCTTTTCGGATATTTACGCTTGCTTGCGCTTTCTCGCTTGTTTTGCTTGCCAACCTGGCAAAAATGTTTTAAATTCCTTTTCGCAGCGTCTCTCTGATTTCCCGCTAGCGGCCCTTGCCTCGCCGGGTTCCCCCGGGGTCAGCCGTGGCCTTTCCGTGCCGAGCACAGAGCACATCGCTGCTTTTCTATCTTGGGCTGTGCTCTGCCGTGCTGGCCTTTAGAACCTGGGCTGCAGGAGCGCAGGGAGCGCAGCCATCCCCCCAAAACTGGGAAGGAGCGCCCAGGCTCCTGCGGGTCTCGCTGCTGTCAGCGCTCATTGAGGATTGCTGGCTCGCAGAAGTGCACAGCTAAAGGATCCATTGCTTCAGCAATGTGTGCAAAATGCCTGTGCTCGCATTGGTGTCACTAGCAGGCCTGCGTGTGACTTCTGAAACGTCCTTTCGTGCTAGAAGAAAGCAAAGGTTTTTAGGAATGCATGGTTCTGCTGCAGGTGCTGCTGTCTGGAAAGGCTGTAGGCAGAGAGCAGGAATGTTCTGCTGCCTTTAGAGATGTTTATGTGTTTTCTGTGCCTGTACAGAGCAATATGTATATGAAATATTGTGCTTTAGAGGGAAACCTGCATTTTCTGCCCACTGGACATGCCCTGAGCTGAGGCCAGGAGTCGTGGCTGCACATTCCATATGGTGTGGCACAGTCTGTAGTGACACAGCTCAACCCCTGCCTGGGGCTCAGAGGCTTCCTGAGAAGCACTAAGGCACCTGGTACTGTCCCAAAGGACTGAATTGTAGATCTCTTATCTCCTGGCTTGGTAGGATGCTCTTTAACTGCTCTTTAACCATGTTGTGCACTCACACTTCAGGCTGGTCCTGCTTGGGCTACTGTAGCCCCAGAGCCAGGAAGAAACTTCAGAGTAATAACCACAGTATTTGTTTCATTTCAGGTGCTGCTGGTGTGCTGGTGGGACACCCCTTTGACACTGTTAAGGTGGGTTGATTATGAAATATATCTGCCTCTAAGTAGAAAAGTTAGTTTCTCCAAGGAGTCGGGGAGGAAAAAAAAAAAATCCCCAGACACTGTAGGAATGTAAATCTGCATGGGAAAGCTTGGAGCAAGCCTCCACAACTACTGTTTTAGATTCTTCAATCTCCAGCTCTTCAGAAGTGAAAATTTAGTAACATAAACTTTGGCCTTAAACTGCAAGTTCAGTGCAGTAACAATGTGGTATTTGGAAATAAAACTTTGCATTGAACTAAATTTTGTTCTAAGCTTGCTTCTCTGCAGCTGTTCAGCACTACCTGCTAAAACTGCCTCTCCCTATATTTGCAACTCAAACCCACTTTGTTAGTTGAAGGATTGGTTAGTTTTGTTTTCCCCTCAAGCTCTGCTATTACTCCTTAATTTGTAGCACTATGTGGAAGTCAAAATCCACAGCATGGAGCTTGTCTGGAGGCTGTTTCCTCCAAGTATTGTTACATATTGTTATAACTTTTCAAGTTAAAATCGGTTTTCTGGTGGTTAGTTTTGTGTATTACACATACTTTAGCTACTATAAATACAAGATTTGAGATCTCCTGGAGGGTTCCTCAGCCAAGACTCTCCAGAGTCCAAGCCTGTCTTTCAGAACAGAATGACAATTTGAGTAATCTTTTGGCAGCCTTATCCAAAGCCTTGCACTGAAGAATAGAAGAAGGGATATCAGTGTATTCCCTGCTAAAGTAATACATCAGGTCACTTGACTGCAGCAGACAGCATGCCACGTAGTAGATCTATATTTGGAATGCCTTTACCTTGCTGAATTTAGATATGTAAAGGCTGTGGGCTGTGTGTTACCCAGGACCCCACATTCTGTATTCTGGCACATGGTTAATTCAATGCAGAATTCCTGAGTTAGTGGATATTGGTCCTCCTTGCAAGCTTGCAGTGCAAGCTGCTCAAACAGTAAAATCTGTCTTGTTGTTGCTCAGAACGTGGTAAATTTGACAGTTAAATAATTCAGCTGAATTCTAGAATATATTTTCAGGAATGGCATCAGCCAGACTGGCACAATTTTTATTATGGTGGTACAGGGCCAGCTGTCTTTTTTTCTCCCATCCTGCCAAGTTTTACATGCTTAACTGAAGGTGATCAGTCATTTCATTGAATCCAGTAATGTTGCTAAAATTATATGCTCAGACTAAAGGTAACCATGTGTGGGTTTTTCAGTTTTTTTGGTTCTTTTAAAAGTGGAACAGCTTCTATTGCATGAAACTAAACATTCAACTCTATAAACTGGGGCTCCCATGCTGATTTCAGCAGATATATCATTGCAAAATAGATGTATTGGCTTTGGAAAAAAAGCATCTTGCTTTACAACAGAGCAAATAATTTGTTTCTAATTTTTTTATTAAATCCAGCATGACACATGATATTTTCATATCCTTTAGAAGATACTGTAGGTGTTTATTTTGTTAGAGCAAATACTAATGTTTGTATTATTAGTTGGCATAGTCACCATTGTATGTGGAAAAACTAACCTTTAAGGAAAAAAAAAGCCATTGCATAACTTGTGTATGTATATGTGTTAAGAATTAGCTTTTTATTGTTCTGTAGTGTTTAAAGGGCTAGCTGGTAGCCACATTAAACTGTGCATTTTTAATATAACTGAACAATGGGAAAGCTGCTTAGATAAGCCAAAGTTTTACTTCTGTGTTGGCATTTAAGCTCTTTTTTTTGGCTGGTGCTCCTGTTTGACAGAGGGGAGGGGGATGGTGGGACACACAGGGAGACATTAAGCTGTGGAGTCGCCCTGGGAAACCTGCAGCTGAGCTGATCTCAGAACTGGCAAACTCTTTGTCCCTGGTTTGTTGATGTAATGTATAAAATTGCTTTTTTGCTTTTAACTGCCTTTACTTTCTGAGCTAGGGGCTGTCTTCATTAACAGCAAAAGTGTTACTTTGTTGTAGATGACAGATAAGCCTCATCACGGGAGAGTTACCTAGTAAGTATAGCCCAGGTGAACACTTCTGTTTCTCTCAGTCTTAATTTATTCCCAAATGTATTAGTTCAAGTAAAGAACCAAAAGACTTATGAAGCTTTTTCCCTTTTTAATTTTAAACTGATGAGTCCCTCTTCTACAGCTATGGCATGGAGGGAGTGGGGTTTAAATATCCCTTTTTTTTTAAATGTAGTTTTATTCTAAACCTTCTTTCTGCTATGCATTTCTGGCTGTATGCACTCCCACACACAGTGCCTCTAAAACTCAATCTCAGGCACACTGCTGCTGAGGTCTTATCCACTGTATATTCTTGGATGATGTTTTCATTGCTCAAATACTTCTGAAGTCACTGATTTCCCACATTTTTGAATGCTTGGATGTTTTGAGGATGGAGTGGTTTGGGTTTTTTTATTTTCTCGAGTGCCTTTATGCAAGCCCTTAGTGATGTGAAATTGCTGGGTGTTATTATTGGACCTAAAACCTTAGTAACAGTGTTTTTCAATAAGAAGGAAGGTAGAATATTGGGCAGTGAATGGAACAGGTGGATAAACTTTGCACATGATTCATCATTCCTATAGTTGTAGATGCTATGGAGCTTGCTGAATATGGCACTAACATGCATGAAAATGCAAGTTTTATGTGCACTCATGGCCATACATGGCAGTTTGCTACTGTGGGTACCCTTGTGTGACCAGCACTATGCTCTTAGACCTGGGGAGTCAGTACTCTAAATATTCTATCCTACAGCAAGGCTTAATTGGTTAATATTTCACAAATTATTTAGACAAAAATAGAGGGAGCTGTATGCCACTAGGAAATTCAGCCCACTGACATGACATTAGACATTAATAGTCTAAACTATTAAACACAAGCAGAAAAGACAAAGTAAGAAGATTTCTAAGCTGCAAATCCCTCACAGCCCATATGTGTGGAAGTCACAGACAAGGTTTAAAACAATAACAGTAAATTCTAAATGGAGTAAAACCTTTGTTTGTACAATTGTGGCAGCTTGTTAAGATTTGTCTGTGCTTGTGGACCTGCTTCTTTAACAGCTTTGACAGTCTGTCTACCCCCCAAAAATCACTTGAAGTGACAAAGGATTTATTTTCTTTGAATCCTACTGTAAGTCTGCTTTTAATGCTGAGATGTGACAAGACCCAAGGTGATCTCAGCCTCCCACTATGGCTAGCATACACTAATGTACATACTGACATGACATGGAAAACTAAAGGTCTGATTTACAAAGCAGAAAATAACATCTTGTAGGAAAAATACTAGAACTGTCAATTTCTTTTTGCTTTGAAGAGAGCTAACCTAATACAGGATTCTGACAAACCACCTCCATGAATCTTTTTCTAGACACACATATTACAGACCTTTCATTGTTGTGGTGGTGTTTTTTATTACTTTAGGCAACTATGAAAATAAAAATAAGTTCAGGAATCTTTCACATAGACGTAAATTTTTTTTTTATTTTGCTCAGAATAAGAGACTGAAGCTTTTTGCCCTGGAATTGCAGCAGCAGCATTTAAGCATCTTTTGTGAAGAACATTGCAGCCCTCCATGTGGGAGATAACAGATTTATAACTTTATCAATCAGTGAAATCAACTTACTGAGTTCATTGCTGAGTGTAGAGCTTTGCCTGAGCTAGGTAGAACTGAGACTCAAAGTGTGCTGAGGACAAATAAGCATAAAAAAACAGAATTGGAATTTTCCATTATAGGTTAAAAAGCATCCAGAAAAGGGATCTCCTAAGCTCACCAGTTACAGAAGCATTTATCTCTCCAGCAGAACATACTCTTTGTGTTTTGGAAAAGTTAATTGATTGCTAATATTTAAAGGTTTGAAGCAGCTACACCCTGATCAGTTGCTTGCATTCAGCAGGCTAAAAAACTAAGAGAGACTAAAATTTAAAAGGACAAATGGCTTTTTACTCCTTCCCTTATGCAAAGACAGACATCTTAAAGTCAACACCCAGCTACCCTCTGAAAAAAAAAAAACCAAAACAACAGATCTCAATGAATGGGCCCAAATCTGGCATTTAGAATCACTATGGTTATTGTTGAAAGTTTCCATCCCTTTAAAATTATCCTAATCTCATGCTTGACTTGCAAATAATTTTTAAAATTAAATTGTCTCAGGTTTGCACAGGTATTCTTTAGTGAGAACAGAAGCATTCTTGGCAGCTAAAGAAAGTCCCTATTGTAGCCTGTACTGGAAAGCATCAGTTTGAAATTCTAGATGTCAATGTACCCTTCCACTTATTGGTTTGCTAAGAGTCACGAGAAGTTCATGATCCTCTTCCCCTCATGTTTTTACCCCCAAACTTAACTCAAAACACTTACACAAACTTCTCAAATTACTGTGCCACATATGGCATTCCAGTGTCCAGCCTGTGCTCTTGCATATGCATTGCTATAGCAAATCTTCACATAGGTACAAGACAGTAGCTTACCCTTTAGGCTGTTCCTGATGTACAAATTGGTATCTCACACAACTTCTTGTAGGTTCGTCTGCAAGTTCAAAATGTAGAGAAACCTCTCTACCGTGGGACTTTCCATTGCTTTCAGTCCATCATAAAGCAAGAATCTGTAAGTACAAAATCATTACTTTGTGGGTTTTTTAATCTTTGTATATTTTGGCTCAAGAGGGTGGGAAAGCTATTAAAAAGCTGACAAATGTTGAAGATCAGGAGATAAAGCATGCTCTGAACCTCACCTGGCTGTAGGGCAGATATTATAGTCAGAACTTCGCCAGAAACTTTGTGGAGAAGATTGCTAAGTCAAAAGATGGTATTTTGAGGTTAACTTTTTAAATAAGAAGTTATTTAAATAACTAGTTTTCTGAGAATCTAAGGAATGAGTAAAGAAATTGGTAAGGTGTTTCTGCTGCTGAAACTTTAGGACCATTGTTAAAAAGTTGGCCTCGGGCTTTAAGTAAGCTATTTAAAAAGAAAAGGTATAAAATTTGCCAGAAAACTTTTCTCTGGGTGGAGTAAGATTATTTTCTGGATGTGTTCAACTATATTTCTGTATTGCTAAATTGCTTAGATGTTTGTGTCCTAGGCAGAGATTAAATTGTTATTAAAAAACAAAGTGGTCCTGATGGGGCCATTGTTAAAAAGCTGGGGTACAAGGGAGAGCCAGAAGAGCTATGTTCTGCAGTTTGAGGAGGTTATCCACACCATTGTTAAAAAGGGTTTTTCTCCCTTCTGCCATTAGGCTTTTGGACTCTATAAAGGTATTGGGTCACCAATGATGGGACTTACGTTCATTAACGCGCTGGTGTTCGGCGTGCAAGGAAACACCCTCCGTGCTCTGGGCAAAGACACTCCTCTGAACCAGTTCCTTGCAGGGTCAGCTGCTGGGGCCATCCAGTGTGTCATCTGCTGTCCCATGGAGCTGGCAAAGACAAGGATGCAGCTTCAAGGAACGGGAGAATATAAACTAAAAACGAAGAACTACAAAAATTCTCTGGACTGTTTGATCAAAATCTATCAAAAGGAAGGGCTGAGGGGTATCAACAGGGGCATGGTCTCTACCTTCATAAGAGAAACTCCAAGCTTTGGCTTTTACTTCCTGACCTATGACTGCATGACTCGGTACTTGGGCTGTGAGGCTGAAGACAGTTATGTTATTCCCAAGCTGCTGTTTTCTGGAGGGATGTCGGGAATCGTGTCGTGGCTCTCCACCTACCCCATGGATGTGATCAAATCCCGGCTGCAGGCTGATGGTGTCGGAGGGGTCACGCAGTACAAGGGCATCCTGGACTGTGTCAGGAAGAGTTACCACGAGGAGGGCTGGAGGGTGTTCACCAGGGGCCTCACCTCCACGCTCCTCCGTGCTTTCCCTGTCAATGCAGCTACCTTTGCCACTGTCACCGTGTTCCTAATGTACATGAAGTCAGAAGACAACCTTCCTGAATGTGAACCAGGCCCAGTAATCCACCAGCCTTCCAGTCTGTGAGCCTTCTCTCTTTGTTCTCCTCATCCAAAGCCCAGCTGGTTGGGTTTGTGAAACAGGAACACTTGACCAGCACAAGTAGTGTAGATTTATGCTGTCTGTATGAAGAATTCCTAAATGTATCAGATTAGGATTTCATCTCACTACTTGTATAAACAGCATCTTGCCTTATTCAGGACTCCATATCTAATAGTATTCAAATAAGAAGGGGACCTGCCTTTTGAAAGTTGCTGTTGTGGCTCCAGAAGAGGTTCTGGAGAGTGTTCTAGCACCAGAAATTGAGTTTTCTTTCACTCAGGTTCTGAATGACTGAGTTGAGTTGAATGCAGAAGTGTTCTCATGAAAGAAATACTCATTTTGTATGTGACAGGAGTAACTGTACTCCTCTAAGGTGAAGAAGGGGGAAGAGTGTGATGGTGGAGGTGTTTTGCAGGTAACCCTGAACTGTAAAGACATGACTAGCATTCAGCTAGTCCTGTGTTTTACTTTTCCTTCGCTTTTATATGTCAATGGTTTTAGTAGAACTTTGTTCCTACTGATTTGTTTAAAAAAAAAAAAAAAAAAAAAGTCGTACCTAAGTTACTCCCTGACCTTTTAGCTTTGAATAAATATCTTAAGCACAAAGTTACCATCTGCACTCAAATGCACTTGTACCTTAAATCTCAAGGCTTGTAAGGATTTAGGGAAACTCAGCTCTAGCAGGACTGGTGGTGTTTGCCCTCACCTCTGTTTCTCCTCTGGTGGGTGCATGGACTGCATTGAGTAGTCCAGCCCAGTGGACTTTGTTCTCTGAAGTTAGTGCAACTTTGCCCCACTTCTCCCAACGTGCCCCATAGCAACCAGTGATGTACAGAAGTCAAAGTCCTGCCTGTGGTATTGCACAAAATGTTTGTGGATGCAATGTTAGCTTTGCAGCTTGAAGTATCTTAGAAATACATACATATTTAGGACTGGAGGTTTCATACCTTTCCAGAAAATAGGGGTGTAAGTGTCTGAAATGGTTGCTGTTCAATACACTTGCATTATGAATTAAAACAATACTGATTTTTATGTATTTAGTTACAGTGCTACTGGAAAGAAGACTGAAAAGGATTTTGGAGAATTTTATTGTTACATTAATCTGCTGTAATTTTTTTTTACCAGTCTGTTCAAGAATTGAATTAGCCAAAGAGCTACAAACAGTTATTTAAGATTTGAGCTAAAAGCTACACATATTTGTCACAAATAGCCAGGAGGAAGGACTGTATGTGTGTGAGCAATGTTTTAAAACATATCAAACTAGTTCAGTAAGTACAACTTGTTACACTTTTGGTTGGGACAAGTGCAATAGGTGTTTAATTTATATGAATTTTCTAAAGAAGCGTTATTTCATAGCATTTTGCACTGTAACAAAATATGCTGGAGAAACCTGTAAAATTGGTATGTCTTTTTATACCTTGAAGGTATGGTGGATGTTTTAGTGCCTACTTGCACTGAGATTCAAATTGAATGTTAAATCTGTCTACTAAGCTGCATATGCACAACAAATCACAGCAATGACCATTTACACCTTTGTACAGGAGTATGTCAATTCTTGTGTATATATTAAGGGAATAAATTTTTTAAAAATTTTGCCTTTGGTTATTTGAAGTTTTTTTTTTGTTTGTTTTTAACGTTCCACTCAGATGCTTCTTTGTGTTAAATTGAGCTTGCATGAGGATGGGGTTTCTGTTTTTTTCCAGGGAAGCTTGCTCTGTATCTGCCTTCTGTGCACTATGGGGAAGGGCAGGGTCTTGCCCTGGCTAAGGCCCCATCACTGGAACAGAGAAAGGAAGTTGCCTGACCTCATTTCTTCAAACTGACCTTCCCTCTAGTGAAAGAACAATCCTGCTTTTAGCGCCAAAGAGCTGCCCTTATTCTTAGACACTTCCTATCCTGCATTTATTATTATTATTTTATTCTGTGATCAGCACCAAGGCTGCACAATTGGGGAAGACAAGTCTTGGGTCCTTGCAGGGTCACATCAGAATCAAGTACTAGGCATCCATAACTGCTCTGGGCAACATGTTCTAGCACCTCACCACCCTCACAGTAGAGAATTTCTCCCCAATACCTAATCTTGACCTACTCTCAGTTTAAAACTGTCACACCTTCTCACTCCATGCCCTTGTAAAAAATCCTTCTCCCCATTCCCAGTACGTCCCCTTTAGGTAGTGGGAGGTGTCCCCAGAGCCTTCTCCTCTCCAGGTTGAACAGCCCCAGTTCTCTCAGCCTGTCTTCAAAGGAGAGGTGCTCCAGCCCTCTGATCATCTTTGTGTCCCTCCTCTGGACTCACTCCAGCAGGTTTCATGTCCTCCTCTTCTGAGGTTTTTTCAGGTACTGGCTCCACTAATTCATCTTCTTAAGGGATAGATACACGTGGCTGACACAAACCCTGTCAAGCATCAGTTTCCTGGATCAGAGAACAACAAGGCCACCAGCTCTCCACCTGACCATGACCAGGGTCAGTTCCAGTCAAGTACCTTTTGCTCTCTCAGCAGGAACAACTGTTCAACATTGAACTATGGAACAGAAGCAAATATCTGGAATAAGCAAACAGTGTCTCCTTAGAAGATGAATATCATTCAAACAGAAAAGGGCTATGCAATGTTTTACTTGCACTGCTTACTAAAGCATTCTTTCCAGAAATTCATCCATCTGGAACTTAATCAGTAGCAGACACTGGATGTTACTCAGCAAGCCTGAAAAGAGGCTAAAGTCAGCTTTCAGCCTAGTCTGATTTTGCTTGAAATCCACGTGACTTATAAGTATTAAATCAAGCTAGACAGTAGGCTCAGCCTTTTAAATCATGATAGCAGTCTTTCCTGATAATTTTTGAGATGCAAGTTTACGTGAATTGACTATGTCCTGCTTTCCCAGATCCTCATTTCCACACCATTATCAAGCAATTCCCAATAATTGAAGGGATTAAGAAGGTAAAAACCACTGAAAATGAAACTCACTATCAAGTCCTTCTGCCCTGTTCTTTCTTAAACTAGATGAGTCATGCCAGTTTGAAAAGTTACAGCCACAACCATGTCCAGTTAG
Source organism: Muscicapa striata striata (assembly GCA_030060385.1). Taxonomy (NCBI): domain Eukaryota; kingdom Metazoa; phylum Chordata; class Aves; order Passeriformes; family Muscicapidae; genus Muscicapa; species Muscicapa striata. The sequence goes on from JAREIS010000055.1 coordinate 1,143,829, forward strand.
GACAAGAGGGGAAAGAAGTACCCACGTACACTATTCTTGACTAAATTACTGTAGTAGAACAACTAGTGTGAATTTATTTATCAGGTCTGTAACATGACAAGTTTTTTGTCCTCTCTGCCTTGTCTTTCTCTGCATATCTGCAGTGATAGGACAAGGGGTAATGGCCTTTGGCTGAAAGAGCAGGTTGAGATTGGATATTAGGAAGAAATTCTTCACTGTGAGGGTGCTGAGGCCCTGGCACAGGTTGCCCAGAGAAGCTGTGGGTGCCCCACCCCTGGATGTGTCCAAGGCCAGGCTGGATGGGGCTCTGAGTAACTTGGTCTAGTGAAAAGTGTCCCTGACCATGACAGGGGCTGTTGGAATTAGATGATATTTAAGGTTCTTTCCAACCCAAACCATTCTAGGATTCTATGAGAAAAGCTTTTTATACAGTTCAGGTAAAAGCAAGATATTCAAGGGATGAAAACCTGTCCACTGCAGGTGCAGCACTGGCAGCATACTGGGAAAAAGACTAAGACACAAATATAAACATTAACCTTGCAAAGAAAAGAGTTGTTTGTTCTTTGAAATTAAATGTATTTATTATTATGCTGGAAAACAGGTGTTAACAGTTTCATGTTAGCTGCTGTTAGCTCGACTTTTAATCTGTGGATAGTTTAAGAACAATTTAAAACCCAGAAGTGTGCCAAACACCATTAGATTGGCATAATGTGCAGTTAAACCCCTCTTCTGCCAGAAAAACAAGCAGAGAAAATAGAAGCTTACCCAAGCCAACACGCCCTGTCTAACACCACAGCCATGGGGACAGATGAAGGATCTGAGGGACACTGGCTCTGGGAGGCACAGCAAGAGATCAGGGAAGCAGAGAACTGGTTGGGCCAAAGCTCAGGGAGACAGCCTTTGGTAACAAGAGGAAGCAACCTGTTGCTTTCCACATTCAGGAATCTATGTGTGTCCATGGGCAGTAGGGGAGACAAGCAGAGGAAAATAAGCCATTTTCATCTTCCTAGTGCAACTGTTTTGCAAGTTTTGTATTCGTGTTGTCCTCACTAATTGCAAAAGTGATTATCACCAACAGGAAAAAAGTGACATATTATGCACAATAATACATAAGATATACAGTAAAAGCTTTTCTTCTTATAGTTTATTACTAGTTTTAACTGAGTTGACCTAGAAAGTGATTTTGAGCTATACAGGTTCATCAATAAACAAACTGGAATCAAGGCAAGGTCTGCAGTGAACACTAATGCCCTATAGATTGATATAAATGGAAGAACATCAAGTTCTAATGCTCACAAAATATTCTTAGAGTATATAAAATTTAACAGCTAGCACAGTCAAATTGGTTAGTTATCATTCACTATTATAATTTATTATGACTGGTTTTTTTCTGAAAGGAGCACACTGCATTTTTATTGACAGTAAAAGAGACTTGTACCTTTTTAGCCACATCCATGTGTCAATCAAAATACTAAAATCATAATGAAGCCTGACCTCATGGTCTGCACCATTTCCTATATATATATCAGAATTGAAAGAAGTGTAGCTCAAGTAATTTGACTTAGCCAGATTAAAGTTAGTATGAAATAAAATGAATATCCTTTTTCTAGGATCTGATCTATTATCTTAAGCAGAGATTCATTGTAGATCAGAAATACTTCAGTGTTGCAATCAACCAGGCCATACACCTTCCTTGTGCACTGAAGTATTTTCACTTAGGAGGAATCTATAACAGGTGATTTTCAAACAGGCCAGTAATAAAGTTTAAACTTTTAAACTGCAGTTAAAGGAAGTAAATGTAAAAATTACTTCTACCCTTAAATTTATCCAGGCAGTTACCTGCTTCCTTGCCAGTTCTTAACCAAGACTGGATACATTTTAATTTCACACTCTGGAAAGAATTGAGATGAAGTCCCCTGTCCCTAACCTATGCAGGAGGAAAAGATAAAAACAAGGAAACCAACCAACCACACAAGAAGAAAACCTAAAAATTATTCCTTACAATTAGTTTTCAAACTGTGAACATTTGTATGCCTTTGAAGCTATGGCAGTCACTGGATTCATATAAATCCATTGGAGGTTCAGTCAGAACATCACTTAAGACTGAAAACAGAAGGATTCTATATCAAAAAGCCAAATTTCCTGTTTTGCTGACAAAAAATAAATGTGTCCAAAAATAAGCCAAAGCATAAGCTGCATGATGCCCCATGTGTGAGGCAGTCAAAACCTTTGTAAGCCAAAACTGGCACTGGCCAGGTCAGTGAGGTCCTTGGTAAGTCCATCTTGCAGCTCTGAAGGACACCTGACACTGTGAGCCCTTAAAACAGTAAATAACAAGGCAGTTTTCCACAGTCCTGCAACCAGCTCCCAAGATGAGCTGTAGCCAAAGGACATTAGGACCTATCTGGTCCCCAAGATCTTTTGTATGGATTTTCCACTATTTAACAAGCAGCACATATTATGCCACAGTCTTCACATTCTCTATCACTTGTCTCTAAAAATATTTGTTGTTCACATCCTTCTGAAAGGCACCTTTTCTGTGGCCTGCTCCAGGGAGGAAAACAGGTTACTTGAGATCTCTGATCCCCTAAAGAGCAGCAATGCAGGACTCTGATGCAACATCAGTCTTGTTCTGCAGTCTCTGCAATGGCCTTGCACACATTATGAGCAGCAACAGACTGAAGCAAAGCCCTAATTGCCTCAGAAGAGCTTGGACTTTTTAGTATGTATGTATATATGACTCATGTCACACTCAACAGTTTCTATTTACAGTCTTTTATTTTAATTGCCTTGCCTTGCTGCTGCTTTTAATGAATGCACAAGTACACTCAGGGCTCTCAGAAATCAGCACACGATTGTACTTTTTATTCTTCTGAGTGGTGTGTGGGCAATTTGCTCTTTGACACTGGCAAGCTCCAAGTCTGTCAAGGTCCACTGAACGCCACAGGACACCCTGCACACACTTGACCTCACAGGGGCACCCTGACACTGCCATTCTGTCTGCTGGTCATGCTTGGCAAACAGGTAATTCACTGCCATCTCCTGGCAAACAGTTTCTGAACTGACTGAAACAAAGCACTGACATGGAGGCCACCTGGTATCAGAGCAATTAGAGGGGAATCACACCTAAACCTGCAACATTGCTTAAAAACTGGTGGCAAAAGGAGCACCCGTAAGTCCTGCAAGGACACAACAGACTCTCCATCCCTTTCTCTCCCTCCCAAAATTCACCAACATTTGGACAGAACTTCAGGCTTGCTCCTGAGGAGAGCTCCCAGCAGACACAGGAACCTGGTGGGAACAGCAGCTCACAAGAGGGTATCATGTCTATACCATAACACACAACAGAAGCTGTGGTACCCAACTAGCACACGGGCTTAGAGCTTTTCCTTTCAAAAAAGTAACAGAAGACTTGGAAAGCCCTGAAATGTGAGTTTTCTAAAACCTAGCTGTTATAAGGACTCTTATTCCTTTACCTACAGCAAAACAGTGTTTTCCTGCTACTTTAGGGGAAGCTAGGACCTGAAAAATTCACATTAACTCTTATACAGAATCTGATGTGCATGCCCCAAAGGAAATTCAATACTTTCCAGACCATTTCTAGAGAGAAGGACTGAAAAAAATTCTAAGTTAAACTGCCTTAATAATATAGGATCATTGAGAATACACATAAAAGCTGGTTTGTTTTAGGCAAAGAGAATGAAGTTGAGAAAAGGACCACTGATTCAATTACCTTACAAAATTAAACCAGTAGCCATCCAGGTGGCATTTAAGCATTTCTGTAAAGCCATCATCACACTCGCAGCTTAACACGAGACCAATTAATATTATCAAGCTGAATATTGAATGTAGTAATACAGGCACATACAGTCCTGCTCTGGTTCACATCTACCTTTATAGATCACTGTGCAGATGTTTCTGCTCCTTGTGTTCAGCAGCAGGGTTGCACTCCCTCTGCTCTACTTCACTTTCCCATTCTTTAGGCCTGGGACTCTTCCCAAGGAAAGTGCTACTTTTTAAAGTATTCAATTTACATAGCCAGGAACAAAAGTACCAAAGTCCAACACTTGTATTCCTGCCTGCAAAATTCACACCAAATATTCAGTTTTTAAATCCACCCCAGGCTCCTCTCGGTAGCTTTAAGTGCTCCAGGAACACTAGTACAGTAAAGCTCAATGCTGACACAAACATGTTTTACTCCTCTCCCCATACCACCATTACACAGATTTTAGAAGCTGCTCTACAGATGAAAAACTTATTCTGACATGCCATCATTATAGATGGCACATTATAGACCAACCAATGCCAGCAGCAGCTGCCATTTGACTGATTAAAACATCCCAGATTTGTCTAGCAGCCCTGATGAAAATTCCAGATTTTCTCAATTTCTTCAAGACATTAAGGAAACACTTGGAAGAAGGATATTCAGCACATATTGTCCTTGAATTTATGCATCTTAATTGAGTAGAAAAACCAACCAGCCCCAGTTTTTCCAAGGCAGATATTGACAAAATATCCTGTGAGCTATGTGATGAGCACGTGGAAACACCTGTTATTGTCACTGCCATGCCTCTTTATCTAGCACTTTGAAGGGATTCACTTTCTTCAAATATTTTAAAGCCTCAATACTTTTGCCATTTCTGGTCATTATTGCATCTTTTGCTTTTTACCTACTGTGGAATTAGCAGAGAATAAGATCTTCACCTGCCTCTAAAACTACATTACTGCTGACTAGCTGTTGTTAGGATGTGTTTAGTATTTGGTTTGTTGATTGACAACTTATAGCCAATAAAGGGAAAAGTCAAAATGCACTACCTCAATTCCACAGTGATCCTCTTCAAACAGAACATAACTAAAATTCAGTGTGGGTTCACCTGAGGTCCTGCTGTTCTGTTTCACTAAGGATTTACTCTCTTAGCATTTCAAATCTGAACCTGCAGTCCTCCTACAACCTTTTCAAGAAACACTCTCCACAAGTAATTAGTATTTAAGTTCAGTTTCTTTTGCATTTACTGACAGACCATAAATAGACAGAGTGACAAGTCTAGTCAGTTCTACCTTTAAAGTTGATCTGCGTTTGCCCCCTTTAATTTCGACAGCAGCAGAACCAAACAAGGTATATGTACAATCAAATAAGCAGTAAAACATGTGCAATGAGCAAGCATGGATTTTTTTCTGCCAGTTTTAAATCCACATTTCTACCACCCCTCAGATTCTCCTCCCCTTACCTTAACTCACTCACAAATTGGTGGTGTAATGCAGGATAGCACTTGATAGCACGCTGGGAATGGTGGTTTCAAAGTCAACTCTGTTGCTATTCTCAAATCCTGTAATTTCTTCACTGAAAAACCTTGAGGAAAACTCTGGAATCAATTAAACAGGATGTTTTAAGAGCAAGGTGTGCCAATTATACTTTAAAAGCTTAAACAAGTTATAGCAGCTGCTCAATGCTAGTATTTATTCATACCCAATATGGAATTAAGTACTTACAAAGGAAGACCTTTTCAAGCTACTGAGTGTTGCTACTTACTCAGAAGTATATTGAGTGCTACTGATTTGAGGCCTAGATGGAAATGTCTCTCTGTAATCAGATGCAGTATAACCAGAGGCAATAACAGTTACAGTTCCCAGTTGGTCCTCAAATCAATATTTAACACAGCTTAGTCTCAAATGTATGTTCAAGGTAACATAGTTCAGTCCCTTATGTATGTCCAAGGATGAAGTACTGACACCTTGCAATTCAATAAATGACTTTATGACAAAAGAAAGCAAACTTCTGTGTAAGCCTAACACCATCACAGATACTGCTTAAGAAAAAATATAAGGTCAATTAGAACTAGACTGAATTAATTTTATTTCCTTCCAAAAAGAATAGACACTAATTTAACTGTATACAGAATTTAATTTAACTATAACTATACAAGTTTCAGTATATTGTCCTGCTCAAAAACTGCTTATATATAAAAGAAAAAATACTGCCAAAATTCTAACGCATACTTTACAATTAAAAGTCCCAACTTTCTACCCCTAATAACCTCAGACTAGAGTTGCAGTGTTCAGATTAACTGATGTATGGATGAAAATTCCCTTGGTCTTAAGTGCAGTTTCTTTATTACCCATGTTTTTGTCACTACCACCAACACTGGACTCAAAATTAAGTTTTACAGTATTAGCAATGAAAACTTTGATGAACCTTTTAAGAACAGAATTCAGAAAAAGATTAACAACACTTTTTACTGCATTAAAATATGTTACATGCCTCTAAAAAATAACTTATGCATTTCTCTGCATTTTCTTCTGTTTATTAATCTGTCACATTTTACTATAGTATCTGCTAAGTTTTCTTTGAACACTTGAACAAATGAGAAGTAACCACTCTTAGTTAGACCATCAAAACTCAACTCCATCTAGTTCTCTTAGAACATCTAGTTCTTGTTTTGAAACAAAAGGTGCCCAATAAGGTTTCAAGAATTTTTACCATTACACTCCAAGAAGTTATCCAAAAGAAGAAACAGTTTCTTTTTTTTCCTGGTATGATCACCCAAACCCTACCATTCCTCCACTTTCTACTGTTACTGCATTTAAATCACCAACATTCCTTACCTTGACTAAACAAAGGTTTCCATTTAGTTATTTCCTGTACTGTTTTACCTAGTTGCTGTCCAGGCACACAGAACACTCCCCACTACACTGCCAAGTCTCCAAATCCACGGTTCCAGTTAATGGAAGTCTAGGTCACTCAAAACCAGAATGACAGTCAGCAATTCTGTTGCTGTTGTTATACCACCTGATGTGGCATTAACTGCATCACAAATCACTGTAATTGAATGCAAAGTAAAGGAAACTTGAGTTTATTTAGCTTCCAATTTCTGGGAGGTCAAGAGGAACTAGAACTGCTCTGGACAACAAAAGAAAATTGACTGCGCTTACAGATCATTTTCTGCCAGATTCTTTCTTTAGGACCACTGTTTTATTGTTGTCCTTTCTATTACATGGGGGATGTACATATTATCAGGTGTTAATAAACGGTCAGTGCCTGTACAATACATTCTACAACTGAGCACCACTTTCCGTAACTGAACAGGCAAAAAAATTACACTGAACATCAGCATCTGGCAGTATTTCTCCAAAAAAAGTGACTAAAATGGGTTTAAATTGATTAACACTATTAAATCACATCTAATATTTGATACTACATGATTTCATTACAGCTATACGATACAATTATACAAAATGTGTTAACATCAAAGAATACAACCAAAATTAAGATAGCAAACAAAACCTATATAACTTTTTTTTTTCTTTACAGGAAAATACTTTTGAAGTATGCATGTAACTGCCCATTCTTTTAAAGAAAATCTACCGCAAGCAAGTTATCAACCTCCAGAAAATCACACATAGCATTACTACGCATATCCCCAAAAAGTGTACAATATGCACACTTGGAAAATACAAAATTAAAAAAAATTGTAAGCAACAGGTGAGCTTCATATTTATAAGAATGTGAAAAGAAGTCCAATTTTAGCACTGTTGTATAAAGAATTGTCTTTTCTGATGCAAGTTCATGAGCTGACCCGTCCGGTTGGGGCCACACTTTACAAAACACCGTGTTCTTGAAACAGGGTTACAGACCAAGGTGGAGCATCTTTAGCAATGTCACCTTAAAAGTTTTCTGTGTGGTTTTTTTTTGCTTTTTATTTACTACTTATCAAAACACGTCCTTTAGGTTTGTAGGGTTCTTTTTTTAAAATTCTTTCCTAGAAACAATATACAAAGGGGAGGCGTATTTCTTTCCAACTGATTTTCCTGTAAGATACTTTGAGTTCAAGAATGTTCTCCTCAACTTTCACTGGTTGTTTTTGGCCTTAGCGTGTGTTAAGATGTGAGATTTCAGGTTGGTTGATTGCGCAAACTTCTTATTGCAGCCGTCAAACGGGCAAACGTAGGGCCTGTCGCCAGTATGAATTCGCACGTGTGTGCGTAAATTGAAGTCCAGTGAAAAACGCTTTCCACATCCTTCAAACGTACACTGGTGGAAGGAAAAGAAACACTCTGTTAGCTAGGTGGAACTCATCTCCATCACTGATCAGAAAAACAGTCTTCCTTAAGACAGCACAAACACGAGGCCAGGGGCTGAAGACTGTTATGGGTGAAGCTGTGGGGATCTCCAGTGAACTGGACCAAAACCTGCAATACTTCAGTATATGTATATATACAATAGCATATCTATTTTCAAAGAGGGAAATAAATGATCTCCAGCTTGCAAGCAAGCACTTCCACTAAAAATACCTTCTCTGCATGTGAAACAGTACCTACACTGTATGACAAAACCAAAACAGGATTTCACATCAGAACTTCCCCCTTTGAGTGATGATTTGCAGAGATTTTCTCATTTTACCTCCTTTACTTTTAAGATGGGCTTGATATAAAAATGACAGCACATTTAGTGTTAAATACTTTTCAGAATATTCAGTATATGCATCCAAGTGAGTGCCTGAGGACTGCAAATCAAGCTTCTGAAATAATTTATTTTAGAAAATAATTAATAACAAAAAACCCCACATATCTTAAGTGTGCTCTGGGGAACACATATATGCTCAAGACTAAGAATAACTTCAAAGATTTGTAGGGAGTATCATATGAACAGGTCAGGGGACCTCTGGTGGCAGAAATCCATGTGACTCCATATGAAGGGAAAGAGATTCAGCAACTCCATCATTTTGTTAAAAACTGGTTATTAATCCTTACTGAAAATTAGTACCCTAAGGTAACTGAGCAAACAGCCCCAAGTCTCAGCTGCCCACAAGTGCTAAGCTGAAGAGATGATGAGGAGAAAGAGACATTTCCTTACTTCTCTAGTAACTGCAGACCTCATCTTTGAAGAGGGCAACTTTACATCATATTTTGATAGGTATCTCCCATGTACATCCAATAGCTGCCAGTTTCTAAGAGAAGTCCATGTAAGTAATTAGATTATAGCCTAATAAACTTAAAGGGACTCCCAGTTTTAAGGGTGCCTCATCTGATTTTAGAAAAGCCCTAGTGTGCCCAAGCCCTGTGGAAGCCAGGTTAGAGCTACAGTGTCCAGTGTTCCCTGATGAAGTGGTGGCACTCTGCCTGCAGGTTACCAGTACCTGAAAGGGTTTCTCTCCGGTGTGAACTAGCTGATGCCGCTTTAGTTTCGAGCTCTCCACAAAGGCCTTGCCACACTCTGCACATACGTGTACTCGAGGGCCATGAGTGTGCAGATGCTTCCTCATGGCAGAGTTGTCCCTGAACATCTTTGTGCAGCCCTTAAAAAGAACAGTGAAACTCAATTAGTAGATAAGCTAGTTCTCATAAAGAAGGTTTTATCTGCTACAGTACAGGCAGTTAAAATGCTTTTATATCCTGAATACTTTCTTAAGAGTTGGCCCTGAAAAGAACATCCCTTACATTTACTTTTAAAAAAGCAATACAAGAAAACTAATCATTTGAAAAGCTGACAAAAAAATCCCTAAACCCAGTCCCAAACAAAAAAATCCTAAACCCTTTCCTCACTCAGTATTATGAGCCAGGTGCAGTCAAATGAATAATAGGACAGTCTCATGGAAAAGATGCAGCTCTGACAGAAGTAAATGAATAAACCAAACAAAAGCACTTAACAGGTTTCAGAGGAAAAAACAAGCACAAAACAAAAATCCAATTAAAAAAAAAAAAAAAAGAGAGAGTTCATGGAGACCTATAGTATACTCTTCAAAGTGCTATATTCCAAGAACTAAAATACTACAATATATTATATGGTCTCTAATATACTACAGATTATTCCCTAGTACCAAATGGTACGTGTACCATCTCCCAGCATTTTGTCCTCTTCCTTCTGTCCTCCTCATTTCAGAGAGCAAATGGAGCAAGAGGGTTTCCAGCATGTAGCAACTTACAGGAGCTACCTTGTCCAAACTGGCAGCAGCAGACTAATCACTACCACCCTGAGACAGAGAGTGCCACTGCTGCTGCTGTTTAAACCTACAAAGTGATACTGGGCAGACTAATAAAATGGGACTACAGCCTGAGTTAGTCTCAACTCAACCCAAAAGCAGAAGATTCATTAACTCAGGTACAGCAGGGGTCAACCCTGCATTGACAGAGGAGTATCACTTTCGATTCCACAGTATGCTTAAGCCAGCAGTGGCCTGGGGCTCTATGTCTTCCTCAAGGTTCAAAATCCCTCATAAAATCCTATCAATAATCATAAATCCTACTTGTACAACAAGTGATGCTGTTTAAACTTATATAAAACTAGTTTGCCAACATCACTGTGTTATGAGGCATAAAATTTAACAACAGTACCTAAAGGACCATTAAATTGCTAATCTTTAATTCTGCTGGCTTTTTTTTTTCTAAACAAATACATTTAAATATGTTTTGTTTCTTACTAAAAGGGTGAAATGTCACTTTCAGGAGTTCTCTCTTCAGGCATTAGAACCTCTCTGGCTAAGTCTGAAGTATTGTGCCACCATTTGTAGCCCATAGCAGAACTGGGTGGGGCAAAGCAGCACTAAAGTAAACAGACCATCAACTTTTTTGTGCATTTATTTCGAAGTCCCTTCTTGCCTCTAAGAGCAGCAGGTGCAGCTACAGTATTTTTCTTTTGTTAAAATGAATTCATAAATGCATAAAGCCTACAAATACTACAAGATAGAAAACGGAAGGATAGAACATTCCCCCCTCCCATTAAGATGAAGTTGAGGCTATGAAAAAGTAAATCAAAGAAATGAAGGTAACACTTCCTTGGTAAAAAGTAACTGTTCCCATATCTCTGCATAGTGTATTATAAAAAAACATGGCACTTTTAGAATGTGGAGAATTGGAAATATATATAAGCACAAAGATGAATTCAGAAAATTCCTTACACCATGGCTGTCAGAAAGTAGCCTTCTATTCATACTCTCTAATGGATAACTCCAACAGCTATCTGCCCTGATTATTTGCTTAGGCTCACACTTATCTAGACCAGAAGTCAGCAAGATTTTGTTTGTCTTTTTTTGTTACAGACTAAGTCAGCTAAGAGAAGCACTACAAAAGCTGGATAATGCAGTAAAGCCATAGCCTACCAATCTAGGTGACTGGCAACATTTATTCAAGACAGAAGCTTCCTTGCTACCAGTGGATCAGAATACGTCTCCAAGATGCCTGCCTCTCTCTTTCATGATGATGCACTTTCCAGCTCTGTGGAACGTAATTCAGAGTCTTCCAATAAAGCTGACTTTGGCATGTGCACCATAAATTGCTGATTCCTGATCTAGACTCCAAATCTGTCATAGTTTCCAAGCAGAGGATATATAGATCTTAGGAACGTACTTTGAACAGCTTTCAGAACATTCTTTCAAGTATGTATTCTTGGGTGTCGGGAAATCACAACAGTAAAACCAGCATGTTAGGGACTGTGCATCATGGTTACCAGAAGATTAGGGATGCACTAACCTTAAGACAAGGAATGGGAATAATGTATTATTCAGTGAAAGGTTTTAAAGGAAGCCTCTAGAGAATGACAACTAAAATACATTTAATGGAATGTATACTGTTAACAGCAAGATATTTTAGTTATTCATTCTCAAGAGAAAACATCAACACAAAATTCTGATCTACAAATTACTATCTACTCAGAAGCTGAGCACTTCACTTACTTTGTGAGGACAAGCTATCGTTCGTGGAGCATCATCTTCTTTAATTTTTCTTGGTTTCATTCTTAAAGATAAAAAAAATAAAACAAAATATTAGCAGAAATACATTAGTAGACTGCTCTTCTCCCGTAAGTGCCTACATAATGAGCACATTTTATCCCCCAGTATTACATGTGTCAGTGGTATTCACTTTAACATTTTCAAAACCTTCATGAAAATATTAACAGTATAATACAACATTTGAAATGCTCTGCTTTTCCAGAAGGACCTCTCAAATACAGAATAAGGCATTTAATATTATCTTCTTAATCCTCTGAATATGGGAAAGTTGAGATTTTTTTTCCCTGACATATGCTAATTGCAATTAGGAGGTTAGGTTTAAAAACTCCATTTTTGTTGTGCCAGTACCCATGTGGCCTATTTAGCTTCACTTCCTCTTAATCCATGCAACAGGACATGAAGGAGCATAGGTTCAATCATTCTGCAGTATTTTCATCACACAAAGACTTCCACTCCTGGCAACTGACAAGCAATCACCAAATTTACTCTTGGTCACTGACAAGGGACCTTCACCATTATTTTATGGGTGTCACTAATCCCCACTGCTACATAAGGAGCCCAGCAAACTACTGCCTGTATGTGTGAGAATTATTTTACACACAGTAAGACTCTGTACAAAACAATCTTAGAATGGTGTTATAACAACCACCTGTCAAAGTCAGAAGAGCCAGATGTGATTCTGGGGAAGTGAACTCCACTTTCAGCAGTCTTTATTTCTCAAACCTGTGGTGCTGTCTTCAAAAAATTAAAAACAAAAGGTTTATCTCCACTAACTATAGTGGTAGGTAGGTGTAAATAAATTGACTTCCATATAACTGAGATTCCCTTAGGTAAGCAATGAGATTTTGCACATTCCCAAACTTTGCTGTGGAAGCAGAGCTAGTCTGTTCCTGTGGGTTACTGAACTGCTTTTCCTGCAATACAGCACACAACAGTTCTGTGTGACACGGTGGCTATGTATCATATCTGTAAGTCAATCCACAGATGGTCTGGTGTACCCTAGTACAGATAGAATGCTTACCATCAAATAGAATGAGTAGCTTGAAATTAACAAAATATCTGATATTATCAGAATCACTCTTCTTAATGTTAAGAAGGGAAAGTGTCTGTGGCTATCCATGACAGTTTTAATCTGCATGAGTTCTGTTTCTGGAAACTGATACAAAAGAACAAGGTTGGGGGAAGAGATTTCCAAGCACTGAATATATGTAATTTTTTTACATCCCTTTTTTATTAATTTATATGAGAATGGCTAAACAGCAACTCTTAAACACTAAAAACTTCCCAAGAGCTGTAGGGAAAATAAACTACAATGCCTCCTTTCTGACCACAAAAGCATTTCGTTTTTGCAAGCAGAGTCCAGACTTCTTCAGTACTGTCACACTCCTTTGGCTGACATCTGCTTTCAGCTGCTTCCTTCACATGGACTGCTGAGAGAAGAGAGTGAACTAAGGCAAGAGCAGAAGTCCTAAAGACCCAGGAAAATCATCTTACAACTGCCAGTGGAATGATATGTGATGGACAAGTCTCCTATGGCTCTGTCAGCTATCGGGGTCCCTCACTCTGAGTCCTTTCAGTTCTGCAGATGTAGCACAGTTCAAGTGAACATCTACAGACTAAAGCACTTGACAGCCACTTCACAGACAACACTAAACCCCAAGGATTTAGAGGTTGCTTTTGTTCTTTTCTCTAAGCAGACACTTGGGAAACTCTTGCTTGCCTCAGCATCTCCGGACTACAGTTAGCTTACAGAGCTAACCTGAAGAACACTACAGTCTCCCTGCAGGGTTACAAATACATTTACAGATATTAACAGTGACTTGTGAATGGGTATAAGGTGTTTGTGTTGACAAAGCTCCTCTTGTGCACCACAACCAGCAGCACAACTAAGATTTCATCAACTTAAGGGCTGAAACATTCTGAACACAGCAAACTACATCTGTTCCTGTAGAGCAGTCTCCTCATTATCGTAATTTTCATTGTAGCTATTTTTTTAAGACTACAGACCAACTCAGTTGACCTTATTGATTAGACTTAATTTATATAACCCAACTGCAATACAGAATGGTTGTGCTGCTTTTACTTTACATAGTCTCTTTGTATTAAGTATTAATAAGTATTAAAATACCTAACTCCAAACGAGTGATTGGGATTAACTGACTGCACTCTCCAGTGAGGTTCCAGACTCAACAGTACTACAGGTACTGAGGCTGTAGGAAAACACACACACAAAAAAAAAGCTGTCTTTACAGCACCCCTACGGAAACCTTTCAATTTTTCTTTAGCATGGGAGTCTCCTTATTATGTCTCTGTGATTTTAAACAAAAAACAACAAACAAACAAACAAAAAACAAAACAAAAAAAAGGGGGGGGGGACAGAAATGAGCATCTGTAGTTGTTAAAATGGCCACAGAAGAGTGATTAGACAAGATGGCACATGAGAGAACAGTGTGTCATGATTTAATTCCATTAGAGAACAAACATCCTTAGGAGACAAAGCTGGTGCCAAAACCACCTTCTTCTAATTCAATCAACCTGCTAAATGTTGGCTGAGTCATTCCCCCAGCCCCAAAATGATGAAGCAAAAAAATTCCATAGGTCTGAAATCTGTGTTCCTGACATGATCAGAGTGAGTAAAACCACTATTGTTCCAAAGTCTTAATTGGGCACCTGCAAAGAGAGTGACTAGACCAAGAGAATTGCTAAGAAGAGATGTGGCAAATGGTTTTAGTGGGCAGTGCCTGTGTTTTCACGCTTTGTGTTAAATCCTCTTCCTGACTCTTGTCTCTTACCTCTGGAATTAAGACAATCTTTGAGAAAGAAATGCTGCAACAGAGTCATCTATAACAGGCTGTAAGCGAGCTTAAGGAAACAATTGCAGGTGAACTGGATGGGACAGACAGCAGCATCAACATACACCTTACATTTTTCAGTTCAGTGTATGAGCAGGCACAGAACATGAAATGTCCATCCAAGACTTCTTAAAGTTCAGGCTTTGTTTCCAAATTAAGCAGTATCACCCCAGTAGTATACTTGAACAATTTGGACACAAATGACAGAAAGTTCAGTTAAAAAACGAGCAATTTTACATCATCTCATTTTTCATGAAAGCACAGCAAGTTAAGCCTAAAATGTGGAACAAGACTCTGCTTATGCAGAGGGTTCCACAAATAAGCAAGCTTATCAACAAAACAGCAGCAGACAATGCAAAAGAAGAGATGGCAAATACTGTCCAGGTTGTATCTCAGTGCCACAGGCAGGAGGAGGCTGCTGGGCTCTTTGTACACGTGGAGAAAAGGGCATGAGGGCATGAATACCACAGGTACAGTAGATCATTTTGTCAAAAAATGTCATCTTGCTCACAAAGCTGCAGAAGCCACATGGACAATCCCTCAAAGAATTTAAAGACTTACATTACATATTAAATGTATTACAAAAAAAAAAAGATTTTGGTCTTACTTTAAAATTAACTTTCTGCAAAAGGAGACCAGACTAGAGTCTGTGCTGTTGATCTTAATTACACTGGTGCAGGTAGCTCTTGCTGCTGGTGGTTAGACTTTTGGCTCCCACCCAGTAGAGCATCTCTACCAGCTGCATCCAAGTTTTCTTAGGCTGAAACATTAATCAAAAACAGAACTCTAACAAATACTACTATTTAACACAACTACAGACACACATTAATACTGCGGTGGAACTTCAGAAATAGTTGCCTTTGCAGAAAGTCAATTTACATGGCAAGACTAAAATTTTCATTTCTGCAGTGAGTTTACATGCATTGTGCCTGCAAATCAATTAACTATGAAAATCAGAAAGGGCACCTTTTGGATCAAGTCACTGGGACACTGCAATTAAAGGCTATGTTTTAATTTGCACTGGGGGAGTGGAGGGAGGGAGGGAATAGGTGACAGCAGAGGAAGCAGGAATTTGTGCAACCCAATAGCTTTACAGAATGAGCTGCATGAAAGCACGCTCCCTTATGCACAAGGAAGACTGAGTAAATTCACAGGTATTAAACCACTCAGTTTCTCAAAATAAAGAAAGCAATATTGTCACTGTGTGGTATCTTAAAGTTCAATCTAACTAACTCCTTTCATCTACACAGCTGAACAGAGTACTTCACTCTAAGAGAACCTTGATCCCCATCCCAGATTCCCATCAAACTGCATAACCTATAGACTTATCAATTGATGCAGTTTTAAAAGTCAGCCATAGATACAGTGTTAAAGCTGGGAAAAAAAAGAAATGTAATCAAAATAACAGTATAGAATTTCCCCCTTGCTCCATAATATCCCCTTTTTTGCCACTGCTAAAGAGTGTTCTATGTTCTCAGCTCCTTTCTGTTTCCTCTGGACATAAAACTAACCTCAATAGCTTTACTCTCTCTCAGGCAACTCCTTAAACACATCCTAGAGGTCTCTGATGACCAGCAATGACATTCACCTGTGCTGATGGCCACTCCCCCTCCACCTCCTCAAGAACAGTCAGAGGTGGAAGAAACTGTTCTCCCTCAGCAATGTTACTGGCATTGCTGGTGTGTTCCCCTCATTCTGCCATCCCCCTTGCACTGCCCTGCTGAACAGAACCAACCTGAGCGTCACATCCTGTGCCACTGCAAGAGTTTACTTGTGCTGAACAACTCCTGGAACTGGCTAGACTGGCTTTTGGATAAACAAGATGAAAGGGGAGTGGCACAAGATGTCCTAGGAATCTATCTACATACAACCCAAGAACAGCCAGTATCTTACCTGTTTCAGTAACAGTTAGGAAGAAAACTGCTGCAAGAAGTTCTTACACTCCACAATTCGGGCAAAAAATCTTACTAGGTTTGTTCCAGTTACGAGGAATATCATATGTGTAAACAGGGACAGTGACCTGTGCAGTGTGGCACAGAGCAGGAGATCTCCCTCCCCTTGAAGAATACTGGGTAAATTGTCACTTTACTGCCCTTTAAGCTTCTTTGTAACAAGAACAAAACCAATACAAAAGCATACAGCTTATAAAGAGGCCGAAGTCATAAATCTGGATGACCAGAAGGCTTTGTCACTTCTAAGAAGGGTGTCCAATTTCAAACTCTAATGCAGTCTCCTCTCCTTTCTTTTCTACAGGTTTGGAAAGTGGATAGAAAAGAAGGCCAGTCCTCACAATGGCTCTCCTTCAGAAAAGATACCAAGATCAGAAGAAAATAAAAGAATGAAGTATTTACCACCAGGAGCCATTACTGTAC
The DNA here is from genome assembly GCA_030060385.1 of Muscicapa striata striata. Taxonomy (NCBI): domain Eukaryota; kingdom Metazoa; phylum Chordata; class Aves; order Passeriformes; family Muscicapidae; genus Muscicapa; species Muscicapa striata. The sequence continues at coordinate 1,160,776 of JAREIS010000055.1, forward strand.
CTATTTCCCAGCTACAGGATATTCCTTCTTATTTCTTTGTTTCACCAATGTCTGTGCTCTGCTGTCTTCAGCCCGTTCAGTTATGTATTTGGAGGACAAGAGGGAGGGGAGGGGCAACCAGGAATATCCTTTTTTTTTGCTTTGAAGGAATGTGCCATATGCACATTCTAGAAATATCCCTGCTACCTTCCTAAGTTTTCACAACAAAACAGCTATGATTTCTTCACAGCTAACTGCTGAGCTGTCATCAATTTAGATTTGGATGGGCATTTTACTCCACTTGAAGGGATTTCCAGTTTCCCAGTCAAAGCTATCAAATGAAAACATGGTAATTTATTAGATTTTGTCCTTCTGAGCAGATCACTCTTAATTACATTTCACGTTCTGATATGATTGCCCAAGAGAATTCCACCTTTTTCTTTTTCATTGCATTTTTAAAGCATGGTAAAGAAAATTCAGGACTCCTTAAAAAGAATAAAGTAATCTGTAAAAACTGATAAACTGCCAGCCAGGTGTAACTTATGGTCTTTCGTCTGTGCATTACTGAACATGTTGATGTTCTGACACAGCCTATTTATCCACAATGTTTTCAATGGAATCATAGAATGCATAAAAGCTTTTCCAGGAAAAACTGTCAAGAGTTCCAGCTAAAGGATACAGATTCCTGCTACATGACTCAATGACATATGCTCCAAACCAGGCAGTGAAAGACAACTGCATAGCAAGAGACACAGCAACCACTCGCTCTGCCAGAGCCACCGAGCTCTGAACACTGGTGCCACAGCTGATGCTCAATTACTACAGTTCTGAATGCTTTTTTTTTATAGGGCTGCAGAGCTACAAACAACTTCAAACATCAGGTTTGTCCCTGCATTACATTTCACTAACTAGATCATGATCAGAATACCAGAACCTTGCTCAAGATCTACTACCACTAGAATTCAAGCTTTTTTTGTTTAAGCTTAACCTCAGAACTTTGTTCCTAATAATCAACGCAAGCATTTCAAATCAATTCATCCTTAATCAAAATAAGCTGCATTTGTTATAAAGAGTGGATCTAGCCTGGTTCAGAGGAGGTAATTTCTGCAAATGTGTGATGAGATTCCTTCCTACTTTAATGAAAACCAAAAAGCAACCCTACATAACTTTCTCTCAACTACACACAATGCACTTAGCATACAATTTTACTAGCCAGTTCACACTTCTTATATGTGGATTGCCACAATTCTTTTTTCAGGTAATCTAAATACAAATTTGTAATTCAAAACCTTACAGCACCTGAAGCTACTTAAGTTTAGAAGCAATCTTCAACTTGATGTGCTGCTAAAAGTTTCCAGAATACAGCTACTGAGAATTTTGAACTTCTGAACTGTAAAGCAATGAGCAATGTTTGACAATTTCAGAGAAATTTACACAAAACAAACACATTCTTTCAGCATGAAAAACTATACTCCTTGAACCTCCAAAGCCAATTCCAGCCATGCAAACTCATTTTTTTCCTCCAGCTTGCCATGCAAAGTTCCAAGTGATACTGCACACAGCAAGGTCAACAAAACAATTGAACAGTAGTCCTGTACTTGAATCCATCTCCTTAGCTAAGGAGTCCCTCCAACACACTTCACTGCAAGAGGGCAAGACCTTAACAAGAAATATTCAAATTCTAACACACCCATGCTCTTCAGTCTCAGAATAAACACACACAATAATTTAAGATAAAACATACAACTGTAAAGCAAGAGTAAAAGTTTGCCAGTCATCAATTTTGACCAAGAAATCAAATAACCTTTCTTAGAAAATGCATTAAATTCTCATTTATCTACAATTAGACTGTGAGTACAATTTCAGGTTTTGAGCAATTTGGGGATATTCCTAAAGGTGATATCCATGCAAAGTGCTTCCTCTATCATCATGCATGAAACAGATTACATTTTATCTGCTGTGAGAAAAGAGACTCTCCACTGAAAACTGAATCTTTCCACTACCTACTACAAATTCTAGCTCTGGAACTTAGGAAATATAGGAAAGTAATAATTTTAAAATACTGCCAGCAGCCACTATTTTCTCAATAGAAACCTAACTAAAACATTTTACAATATTCAGAAATATGCAGACACATCTGATAGAGGCAGCCTGGTCAACTTCAAGAAGCCCAAATCCTGACAACCATTTCAAGTATTCAACTCAATCTGAAGAAAAAAAAAATTCAGTATTTGCATGGAGAATACCCAGTGAGAAACTATTACTGCTTCCTAACAAAAGACAGCTATTCAGTACTTCAGTGTCGAATAGAACCAGAGGTTTTAGCATGTTTTAAAGGAGTGAAGAGCATGACTCTAAACACATGATGAATAAAAATATGTAAGGAACAGCTTAGAATTAGAACAACTATGTACACTCAAGAGTATTACTTAAACATTTGCTCTCATAAAAAAATTGTATGAACTCCTCAGCAGGTCCCAGAGAAAAGTACAGTAACTTTGAAAAATGATAGTAAAACACAAAAGAAGAGTATCAATAGCTAGAACCACCCATGACTTCAGATGGAACCCTGTTTTCAACTGTTTGTGATGTGCTTTTATACATTTCCTGATCAGACAGCCTGAAGGAGGAAGAAAGCCCTGCAGAACTATTTTATTAGGAGCCTTCAAAATTCATAGTTCAATGGCTTTAGTGAAAGTAATTGTGGGATGAGGCCATGCTGTTATTTCTCTAGCACAAACACACTACAGAGTAACAGGACAAAACTTGTAAAAAGCAGCAAGATCAAAGAGGTGAAACAGGAGTAAATGCACACACTGAACATCCAGATCCAGCTAACTAAGAAGCCAGATCAGAACTTGTATCAACAGCTCCTGGCACCTAGCAACTACCTGGAAAAAAGTACATTCTCTCTCTAGTAGGTAGTAAGGATAACAACATCTGATTGTTCAGCTGCTCTGACTGTCACAACTGTGCACCCGACCACTGAAGAATAACTAGCGGCTAAAAAATGAAAACTAAATATGGCTTTACAGACGTTTTGCTCTCAGTTTGGGAAAATGTGGCAGTAGCAGCCGGACACCTGGAGGCACAGCACAGCACTCTCTCACACTGCCCCTGCACTGAGCGGAGCCCGGGCAGCAGAGCCGGGCCCAGCAGAGCCGGGCCCAGCAGAGCCGGGACCCCGCGCCGCTCCAGCGGCTTCTCCGCCGGCCTCGCGCTTGCCCTCTGGTGGCCACGGGCTGCCCCGAGCAGCCGGCACCAGCGCCGGGCCCAGCGGACACTTTCACTGCCCCCGCCCTGCTGCAAGTCACCCCACAACCACTCGAAAGCAAAAGTCACCTTGTCACTCAGGTCAGCCTATTGATACGTAAACGAGCGGCAATTCTGACTCACCAGACAAAATCCAAGCAGTCTAGTTACCAACTGTGAAACTGCAACTATCAGCGGCACTTGAAAGTGCAGGACACACGATTTAAGATCTTGCAGTGAAAAAAGAACAGGAAGTGGCATTGCCAACTAAATGCTGTAGCCTTGTATTTTGTACTGAACAACCCAAATGCACCATTTCACTTACTGGATCCTTTGGTTCCCAGGAATTTAAGGCTACTCACATGAAAGAAATATTCTGTCATACAAAATCACAGAATTGTTGGGCTTGGAAGGGATCTCTAGAGACCATCTGGTACAATCCCAGGCAGGGTTACCTAGAGCAATGAGTGATGCAGTCTATCGATGTATTTAGGTCCTGTCTTACTGAATGGAATTAAGGACTAGAAGGCACCAAAGAATTCACGGCTGAATATAAAATTCTGTTATTTTAGTTCAGAACAGAGCAGCTGATGCTAAGTCCCTTGCTTTAGAAGATAATTAAATGGAATAATAAGCCATACTAAATGTACCATTTCACCTAACAGTTTCATAATTAAGCCAGTGAAAAGAACACAATTTTAAAGTACCTTTCTTCCTACTTACCTAGCAAATTCAGCCAGTTGTTTGGGGTCTGAGAGGTCAATGCCAGGTATTCCACCAGGAGGAAGTTTCTTCCCTGTCATGTACTCTGAGTAATCTGGTGGAGAATTCTCTCCAATGATCTGCTCTTCCACCACTGTTTCATGGTCAATATCCTTTTTATCATCTGAAATACACAAAATACTGAATTCAATAAATACTAAAGATCAAAACAGCATACAATTTATTAGGCTACATTTCAGTACAAATTCACTATTGCTGAACATTTAAAAGAATATACTGCATTTCCAGATTTCCACACTAATTGTGGAGAGCAAAAAGACACCCATACAGTTACAGCCTGAAGAACACAGAAAGAATACAGTGAGTGACGAAAAAAAGCAGAAATTGCATATCTACTTTAAACACAAACAAATACAGAAATTAGTAGAACGATCCTATAAATGCTGGCTGCACTTGAAAGATAATGTTCTTTTCCTGAAACAATGCCTAAATATTTAATTCCCTTAACCTCCTAAGGACTAATCTTCACTATACCCACGCTGATACTCAGCATCAGTCCCTAACTTTGCAAGCCTATCAGAAGGCTTGCAAAGCCACTTACCCTAAGATGTCAGGACTACTGATATTTACTTCAGTCTTCAGACTTCCCTGACCTCCAACAGAAGTGTCGTAGAGACAAGGAATTTAAAAATAACTGCTGATGGGCTTCAGCACCTGCCTGAAAAATTAAGTTTTTCTAACGCCTGCAGACAGATCTCAAAGAAAGCAAATAACTCAATTGTGTGTCTCTCTCCAAAGGGGTCTTCTTCCTTCTGTGACAAAGGCCAACCTAAGCTCTTTCCCACTCCACTATGTAAACAGCAGACTGGGATTATTCAAAGCTTTGATCTACAAGCCAGTTAAGATAGTGCTGTTTTCTCCGCTCTAGAGCTCCTCCTATGAATTTGTGCCCAAGGACTGCAATGAAATCAAGTGGAAGACCTGCTGTTGCTGTCTACTCACATTCATACCTTAGAAAACATTATACCATGCGTTCTATCTCCTTTTGTTATTTTATAACAGAAACTGAGACAAAAATGAGAGAGAACAGAAACACCCATCTATGTTCCTCACTGCAGTGTTCACAGCAGCAGAAAGGAAGACACAGCACCTACCCTGTTTTCCACCCTCAAATACACCTGGGACAACAGATGTATATATGGCTGTAACTACTCAGCTCAATGTAATAGAACTTGACAGCATTTCTCCTACTGTGTGTATGGGGAGCAGATTCTGGAAATTGTTTTATACACAAGAGGCTGTACAAAAATAACAGGAAGTTTTACTTTACAGATATTGTTTAAGCAGTGGAAACACAAGGTGGTAGGACAGAAATAGTATTTCATCAATTTAGAAAAAGATAGGAAAAGATAAAGCAGAAAACAAAAGACAAAATGTTTTGGATTTTTCCCCTAAACAGAAACACAGGAAATAACAGTAGTCATTACTGAGTAACTTAGGCTAGGAAAGAGAGAACAAGACAAGCAAATAAAAGAAATATACCACACACAAATTTCTATTCAATTTGTAATGCCTGCTTTTAATGTTTGCCACCGAGCTATTTCTAGAAATGTTACTGCTAGTTTGAGGTTTAATCTGATCTACCAGATCAAATAGCAGTTCATGTATATTCCATGGTGAAAGAGGAAAACAGACTCCAACGCTGCAAAGACAGAAGTGTAAATAAGAAAATACTATCTGCAGCATTAAATTCAAAATAAATTACAAAACTGACTATTGATCTTTTTAGTTGTCCACTCACCACCCCACTACCTTTCAGTCCCTATCAGTGCTTTAAAAAAGCAATTGAATTTGCCTTAAGAGAGGATTATATGTTAAACTTTACAGCAGTTGATGTAGTTACAAATTCAAGTCAATAAGCCTCTTGACTGGCAACAATTTGTTCTTTCTAACAGAAGCTTGAAAAAAGATTATGTAGCAATGCCTACACCGGCAGGAAAGACCCGGAGCACAGAATAGCACAGAATTTTTGCAAAACTAAAAGTGACACCTTCTCTGTTCTGTAGACTACAATGAGATCAGCTGCCCTTACCGTGGCCATTTCAACAGCTGCCCAGAATGTGCAGTTTGACTGTTTGATGACATTCATAATACAGACAAGTTTTCATTTCCTGCCTCACATCAGATGCATGAGTCAACTGGGAAATTCTGTATATGTTCTTAAACATCTTTTTTTGTTCCCTAGTGTAAAGGTTTGCTATTCCTCAGTGCTTTCTTGCTATTTGAGGACCTAATTGAAAGCCAGCCTTCAGTGACTTTACTTCCCAAAAGCCTGCCAGTAGAAGTAATTCCACAGTTATTTAATTCCACAGCCTACTGGATCAAAACACAAAAAACTAAAAACATATTGCTTGGATAGAGTACAACATAAAAGAAACGATTGTTTAGTATATTAACAGTTATATGAAAATAAAAACCATCACATTTCCCTATGACACAACTACATCTCTACAGCAACACACACCTCCACTTCTAAAACCAAATTTAAACCAAAATAATAAAATACAAAACAGTTTTCTTGAAATGTTACATTAGGCTAATATTTCTGAAAAAGTAGCAGCAGACTTCAGTAGCTCTTTAGTATGGTGAACATCCTGTGACATTATTAGGTCATTGGGAAAACCAAATGAAAACACACAAAAGAAACCCCTCCCACTTCTTTTGGGGGAAGTTTGGAAATGGAAAAACTTTACTAATGTCCTCTATGCACAAATTTAGTTTATTTGTGATGGCCTACCAACCTAGACTAGGAAGCTCAAAGTTTGGAGGGTAAAGTGCAAGCAAACTTTCACTTAGGCTGAACCGATCATTCTCGCTGCAAACCGGGCAAGTTAACTGTTAGTTGTTTTTTGCGTTCAAGCAAGTCCTGATGCCTCCTAAAGGAAAATTACTTCCCCCTTTTGCTCTCATGAAGCATCAGAGAATCAAACATACTACATCCAAAGCAAAGCAAAACACAGACACAACCCTGAAATCACAGTGACACCTCTGGAGTGGCACCCATGCAAGTTAAGTACAGACAGAACCACGGAGCCAGTCAGGAAAAGGAAATTAACTACTATATATACTATCTGATCTACTTTGTTTTGTCCCTTAAAACCACCTAAGAATATAGCAGACTGAAATACAAGGTATTCGGCTGAAGCACTATTCTTATAGATCCAATGCAGCTTTCAGTAATGAACTTGGAACACAATTTTAATAGCCTCCCCCTACATCCTTCTATGCCAACTTACATTAAGGTAGATACTTAGTCTAAACTGGGTTCTTCTGTGCACCATTTTAGGACATACCCTAACACATCTTCATGTTCAGTGTCCTTCCACCTGCACATCTCTCACTGTCCCATAAGTATGGGCAATACACATGTCAAAGAGGATCCACTTAGGGCCTTCAAAGAGGTATGTCAAACATCTTTCTACTAAGATAAGTGAAAGCTCAGTGTTTAGCCAGTTGTCTCTTTCGACTACTGGTGAAACAACCTGAAATTTTAAGGGAACCAAGCCCAAGTATTGAATGAAGAAGAGTACTGGGATAAAACTAGTAACCCCATGCAACAAACCAGTAACAAAACATGGCAGAAACTGCTTCCCAATACTTTACTGATCACATCTTGCCCCTGTTACCACACTTTCTCCATTTCTTACAGCCCTTCTGTTACACAAAAAAATCCACCCACCTTGGAATCCCATTATTTTGTGCATTTCTTGAGTAGCAGCTGACAACTCTGGAACACTCCAGCTTACTAAAATGATCCTCTTAATTTGCAACCCAAGAAGTTCTGCCATTATTTTTTTCCAATTATTCTTGGTTTTATCATATTCCATTTCTAAATTGCCAAACCTCCAAGTCATCCTCCTCCTCTAATACTGAGCAGGGAGAATGCATTGTTGTTCAATCAGTTTTCATCTGAGGAAAACAGGGTGCAAAAGGGAACTCGGGAGATACACCTGGTAGCAAAACAATGACACCTGACACTTAGCTTCCTCGTCAAATTAAAAGACATTCTACTTAGCCACTAAAAGGCTGAACAACAACATTTAAGCTTAAAGTATGATCACAGTTAAACACATTTGCTTTTAGGAACAGCTGAAAAGCAATTACAGGATAAAGGATGTATTCGGCAGCTGTGTAGCACCAAGGCACTGTGGTAACAGCTTGGTTATTGCTACCACATTGCAATCTCCTCAGGCAAATTAGTTCATTGGTCATGTTTGGAAGCAAAGAACTGTAATTAGCTTGTTAAGTAATACAGTTATTTAGCAGACACTTCTGAATGTTAAAATTCCATTTTGCACAGTATGTCATTTTTTAACCTAAACGGCTGCTAGGTTACTTTTCCCTCTGACGTGCCTTGCACACAGATGGAAAACAGGTTCTTCTTTCCCTGTGTCACCCATCTCTTATTTCACACCACTGAGACATGAACTGACAAAACCAGTGCATATATCAATAGTCATCATCTGACTTCAGCATTTATGTGCTGAAGCACTATGACCTTCTGAATGGTCAGCATAGGAGTGACTTGAGCACCCCAGGGAAGTATCCAACAGCAAGTTAGAGGATTGTAGTCTGAAGGTGGGCTAAGAAGCAAATTAATTGAGTTATTTTAGATGGTAAACCACATTAATTTCACTTTCAAAACTGAAAATACATTTAAAACAAACACAGAGAACAGTCTACCTTATCCCTGGAAAAAATGTCAGGGAGGATTCAATACTTACACTAGAAGCCTATCTCATTGTCTTTATCAGAGTCAGAAATAGATTGTCTTCTTAAGATTTTAAACCAGAGAATCACTTTCTGCCTCCATTATAACAAACTTTAGAAGAAGCCATCCCTGATACAGGGCCACAACTGAACTAAGTGACTCATCTATCATTTATACTACATAAGACAACTGGTCAGGCAGCAGATGGTTATTTTTCTTATCTCTGCAATCTGATGAAGTAAAATGAAAACCTTTCTATTTTTTGAGACATTGAAAGTTTAGGAAATTTTGAAGAACTTTCTAGAAACCCAATATGAACTCCCCAAGCTTCCAAATAAGGGTCCACAGCACAGGCTTCCTGTATTATCAATTCCAAACCATACATGTAACTTCTTTATCTTTTTCTTTCCCATGTAGGGATGGGATACCTGAGCAGTTTAATATCTGTGGGCAATGGGTTGTGCTACTTCAGCCCTTAGCTTGCAGACTATGCTAACAATAACAGTTTAAGCCAACACCTATTTCAGGTTTGAAAGCTTGACAGAGTCATTACCTAGAAAGAAATGTAGTTTAGTTACACTAATCCATTTTTCGCCTTCGAAACTTAAGCCTCAATTGATTGAAATTTCCAGCATTTGGTGCAACCAGCATTTAAGCACCACCTACCGAAATGTTCCTGCATGCAAGAATAAGTTTTGCAAGCACCGTCTGACAAAGTAACTTCTCATGATCCTTCCCCTCCCCCTTCACTACTGTGCACCCAACCTGGAAAAAATCACTAAAGACAATGATTCAAGCTGAATGCAGCAAAGGTACAAATAAATTCCACTTGGTAAGAACAATTTTTCTTGTACAAACTGGGGTGTCTCCCTTGGAGAGCCCCATTAACTACATGCAATTTTCTAATATATATATATTTGATATAAAGTAGACACACTACAGGAATATAATTGAACTATCCACCATGTACCCTCTTCAACCCTCAGAGATACACCTTCATTCACTTCTTACTTTCACGAACACATGAAGAGAGACAAATAATTGTATTCTGAAGATCTGACAAACTGATCTGAACTAGAACAAGGCACTCCTGTTTCAAACTAAACACTTCAGTCATGGGACACAAGTTTGATATCACCATAGATACCAAGGTGACAAGAGAAGTTAAGGTAAGTCTAAATTGTTGTCAACAACAGTACTGCAATTTCCAAGTAACCACATAACAAGACAAGGATTAAGTAGTCCCCTTTAGGCACATTGCTATATATTTCACAGATTATTTCTACACATTCTAAGAGGTGCTACAAGACATGTTATACTCATTTATGGAAAACGATTTATGGTTAAATGTGGTACCACCCCTGTACAAGCCAATATAGTAGCACCAGCAAACAGTAACAAGGAATTAATTCACATTGTCTTCCCACAGTGTGGTGAGCAAAGTGCTCTTCTTCCCAATTCAAAATCCCATGTAATATAGGGCTCACTGTTTTATCTTGATGCATGGCCTTATTTATCACTTGTCTTTTGATTAACTTTTCACCTAGCTTTTAAAACGGCTAACTGAATCAGTGTGCAAGCAAATCTTTCATTGTGTCAAAATACAGACTCAAACCTACTATATTTCTTCAAAACAAAGTAGTTTGATTATTTAGGGAAACTTCAGAACTACCCTTTTGTAAACCATTCTAGGTTTTCTTGGTGTTTATCGAGTTTGATGTTTTGGGGGTACTCAGGGTACTTCTGGGTTTGGGTGTATATCCCTCTGCCTCAAGTTTTGTTTCTTTTTCAATTTCTCTGGCAACAATTCAGCCTCTGAAGTTTCAGGGGAAAAAAAAGGCGAAAGAGAAGAGGAAGAGGAAGAGGAAGAGGAAGAGGAAGAGGAAGAGGAAGAGGAAGAGGAAGAGGAAGAGGAAGAGGAAGAGGAAGAGGAAGAGGAAGAGGAAGAGGAAGAGGAAGAAAAAATCCCCAACATTTGACCATATTCAGACCCATTCCACAGCAATAAATAAGCTGTGTATGAGGTGTAAGAGCCTGTCCAATATTCTCGGTAAAACTTCACAACACTCTCAACTGAGCACGTCATTCCAAGGCTGTTTGAAGCTGGGGGATGGTGTCTGCATGCGTCAAGGGAGGGGAGGTCAAACTTTTTCCCCATATATTTGGAAGAGTATTTTTGGCAAGTCAAGTCAGACTAGGTATTCTTTATTCTTCTGCATCATGGATATAATTGAGTTAAATGTAGCAATGCAATTCAACATCCAGAAAATTATAAGTGGGTATCATTCCGACTGAGCTTGCATGGTCATGCTCCTAAACAAGAAAACCACCAAAATCAATAAGGCTACCCCTGATGTAAAAGCTGTGTATGTGGGAAGAGAAGCAAATTTATTGATTATACACATGCATCACTTTGGCCAAGTAATGATCAGCACGCAGTCCTAAGGAAGCATCCTATCAGGCACTCTGAATTTCTGAGTGCAAATGCATGCTAGAAATTGTCAATTGATCTCAGCGAGGTCCTGTATCCTGCCAGCTCATGAGTCATACAGCCACTTGCATTCAGCTACCTCCAGCAGCTTCCACAAGCCAGCAGACTATATTAGCTTCTATTATCTTTTATCTTCTTGGATGGTCAGTTGTTAAGAAAACTACTAGCAAGGGAATTTATTCAGTTTCATACAGTGATACAGAAGCACACAGAACACCATCCGATACTAAATAGTATTTGGGAATCTCTTCATCAAGAAGTAAATAACTTAAACCAAACTCACTGAGCTGTCAACTTGACATGCCAGTAGTGTCAGATACTCTGTGAAACTTGCTAAAGTAGTCATCTGTATTTAAAAAGAGAGTAAAAATCCGTAGCACTGTGCTTCCCATCTTTTCAGGCAGGAGAACTCAGCCGTCCAACACACCTTCCGTTCTACACTGCCCTTTCTGATAACTTCTGGTCATTTGCAAATACCACAGAGTGCAAACATTTTCGACTACATCAAAAGCTTTGAGAGTGTCTCTATCTTACTAGACTCTTTCTAAAAATTCGAAAGAGCACAAAAATTATGATATGCAAGAGAGATTACCAGCTTACTATACAAAAGGCACCCACCAATTTAAATAATACATCAACTGTACTATTCGACCTCTTTTTCCACATTTACGTAACTTATAGAGCTATGACTACAGAGCATTGCTGCCGGCAATACATTTTTGTAAAAAGTTAAAAAAAAATAAAGTGGGTAGGGCAGCTGCACGCCAGCGTTATTCCAAGTCCCATAGATATTAAACACCTTCACAAGATTTTATTGCCTTTAAAAGACACTCCCACACACACACAAAAAAAAAAAATCCTCAAAAAAACATAGACTCTCCCTGTGCCTACTTAAAAAGCTTATTTAAAGCTTCAGACCTAGTCGAGGAAAAGCCCGACGGTCTCCGAGCGCCAGCCAGGAATTGGCCCTTTCCTCGCCGCGGCTCCCAAGGACGGAGGTCAGCCCCGGAGCCGCCCCTCCCGGCTGTCACCCCCGGCGCCCCTCGGGCTCCGTAGGGCCGCTTCTTTGCGGCCGCCCCCTCCGAGCTGGCGGGAGGCGCGGGCAGCCCCGCGGGGGCGAAGAGCGGCTTCCCCTCGCCGGCACCGCGGGCTCCGGGCGGGGAGGCCCCACCCACCGCCCGCCCGGCCACCGCAGCGGGCCGGGGCCGGGCGGCCCCGGGCGAGCTGTACACGGTATTTCGGGGTTCGCCGTCCCCGGGCCGGGGAGCCGCGGGTCGGGGCGGGCGGCTCTCCACCCGCACATCGCGGTCACGGCCCGGCGCACACGCTTCACCCGCGGCCGCGGGGAGGGAACGACGTGAGCGGAACGGCAGGCGGGCAGCCGGGGAGGGGCGGCGGGACGGAACACGGGGGAGAAGGAGGACAGAGGGCGGCGGCGGCCGGGGAGGGGAGGGCGGGCGAGGGCAGGCGCGGAGCGGGCCCCGCGGGGCGGCGGCGGCGGGGCGGGGACGGGGAGCGCGGGGAGGTTCGCCCCGCACCCCGCCTCCCCTGCTGCAGAAACTACGCCATTGCGGCCTGGCCCGGGAGCCGGCGGCGCTGCCGCCCGCCCGCGCACCCCCGCCGCCGCCATCTTGGCGGCCGCCGCCATGTTTGCCTCCTTCCCCCCGCCGCGGCCGGGCAGGAGCGGCGGCGGCAGCGCAGACCCCGCCATCTTTTCGGGGAGCCGCCATACTTGCCCTGGCGATGAACATGGCGGCGCCCATCGCACACATCAAAACATGGCCTCCCTTCAAAACAAAACTGTCCCGACCGCACCGCGCGGCCACCAGCGGGGCCCGCGGCCCAGGGAGGGAGGGGTCCGGCGCGCACTTACCCGAGGCCCACATGGTGACCGAGAACTCCCCCTCCAGGGTCTTGATCTGCACCTGCTTCTGCTCCCATTTCCTGCCGCCGCCGCCCTCGGCCCCTCCGCCGCCTCCCCCGCTCAGGTAACTCTTCTTGCTGCTCTTCTTGCCGCTGCCGCCCTTCTTAACGCGGCCTCCTCCGCCGGCCGAGGACGAGCCGCCGCCTCCGCTCTTGCTGCCAGCGGCGGCCACAGTGACCAAGGTCTGCTCGATGTACTCGTCCTCCCCGGCGGGGGCCGGCACCGGGATGAGGATCTGGTCCTCGAACCCGTCGTCGGCCCGCAGTCCGTCCGAGTCGTCTCCCCCCACCACCTCCTCGCGGGTCTGCACCAGGATCACCTCCTGGTGGTGGTGGTGCAGGTGGAGCTGCCCCCCGCCGCCGCCGGCCGCGCCGCCGCCCGCCCCGCTGGGGTCCCCGTCCGACACCAGCGGCTGCAGCGCGATCATGGGCTGATGGTGGTGGTAGTGATGGGGCGGGTGGTGCGGGCCGCACTCCTCGCAGCACTCGTCCTCCTCCTCCTCCTCCTCGTCCTCCTCGCCGCCCACCACGGTGGTCTCAATGGTCTCCACCGGTATGGTCTCCACCTCGATCTCGTGCAGCTCCACGATCTCGGCCGGCATCTCCGAGCCGTCCGTGGCGATGTACAGAGTGTCTCCCGAGGCCATGGCGGGGCGAGGGGAGGGAGAGAGAGCTCCGCGGGCGGCGAGGGGGCTCCGGTCCGCTCCCCTCGGCGGATGGTGGGGCTCGGGCTCCTTTCGCCTGCCCTCCTTCTCCTCCTCCTCCCCCTTCCACACAAACACCAGCGCCTCGCAGCCAGCGACAGGCAGGGAGGGAGGGAGGGAGGAGGGAGGGAGGCAGCACCGCCAAATCCCGGCCGCGCTCCCTCGCGAGATTTCCGCCGCTGCCGCCGAGGCGGACCCCAGCGCCGGAGGCCGCTGCCGCCGGACTCGCCCCCGCCGCCAGGCGTCAGCGCCCGCCGGCCCAGGCAGGGCAGCCGGGCGCGCCGTGTGCCGGGCCCGTGTCCCGGGAAGGTCCCGCGGGGAGCGCGGCCGCGGCGGGGGCGTTTCCGCGGCCGAGGGCTGAACCGCAGGCCCGAGGTCGTGCGCTGCGGGACGGACGGGCGAGCGAGCGCCGAGCTGCGGTTGAGCCCTGGGACGTGGGCTGGGTCAGCGCGTTTGAATTTTACAGTTGAGCTGTTACTGGCACGTGGGAATTTTTCTCTCCCCTCTCGTTATTCCTTTTCTTTCCGTTTGGAGAGCGGTACCTTCCCGCAGCCTTGCACCGGAGATGCGCCCGCACACGCCGGGGCTCTCGGTGCCGCCGGCAGCCCGGCCTGAAGGGCCGATCAGCGGCCGAGGGCATCAACTCGCTTACCGAGAAACAGCGCTTAGAGTAAGTGAAGCATTGCAGTTCAACCACTGTACAAAATCCCAGTACGTGAGGTGATCCCCTCATTTACACTACCAAGTGTAGGTATTTGCCTTAATTATTGACACGCCTCTCCATCCCTGAACTCCGCTGCTCCCCAGAACGCTTCCTAAGGCAGCACAACACTTCATGCCTTGCAATGCAGCGGCTCCGTGCTCCGGTCACACTCCACTTCCTTCCCCTTCTGCCAGCTGCTGCAGCGCGTCCTTTCTCTGCCCCTTCACGGAGCTGCCGTGTGCAGGGGTGCCGAGGGAAAAGCAGCACTCGTGTATCGTTTGGTTATTAGTTTTATAAGGGGTCTGTATGCCTATAAGTCAGGAGCAGAATTTGCAAAGAAGCAGCTGCCTGTCTTCACATGAGCAAGCAGATGCGAAAGAGTTAGGAGTAGGAGATGCAGAGCTGTGGACTGAGTAATTGTAAAATGTTCTCTAAAGGTAGCCAGAAGTCCTTCAAAACTTCAAATAACATACAAAACAAACTTTGTATGTTATCGCCAGTCAGACATTAATGTGCTGGTGGCTCTACAAATATGTACATCTTAAAAAACAAAAGTCTTGGATTATGCAGAGTAAATTTATACTACCAAAGATGAGGGTTTTAAAACAAGCCTCACAGACCTTCTGTACTCAGGGCAAGATCATCTCCTCTTCCTCACTCCTTTTTTCCCAGTTGTTATATATTTCATCCCCCTGTTAACTATAAGTGTAGATTTGCCTTATGTATTTCCAAGGCTGCTGCAAGTATACATTCCATTTTAACCTTCACTTCTCAGTACACCATTGCTTTGTTTGCTCATATCCTAAATTGCCACAATATAAAAAAAACTGATAAAAGGTTCCTGCTAACAAATACTTTCTTCTTCTACCTCATCATCAAGTGTTCTCCAAGTTTGTCTAGTCCAAGTCTCAAGACACCAGTACTGAGCTTTGCCCTAATGATGAGATTAGGAAATACTTTCCTATTAACTATTAGAAATAGCAACAAATTTACTTGTGGAGATCTGGAATTTCCTTCTCTCCAGTCATACTCAGCACTCCCATTTTAACTCCATGTAGTTTGTCATGGCAAAATTCTCACAAACTGAAAGGCTGTTTTTAGATCCTGTAAAGACATTTCCAGAACTCTACATATAAATTCTGCCCCTCTGTTTATAGCTGGAAGGACAAGTACTAGCGTGGGAAAAATGGCTCTGTAGCTTTTAAGAACAAGATTTCAAAAGTAGAATTGCAAGTCTCCCTACTCCCTCTGTTAAAGCTACATGTTAAAGCTACATGTAATTAAAAAAAAATTAAAAGTTGAGTCATTATGGTGTACTTTTCTATTTTTTAGGAGAAATACACCACTTCACATTCTGAGCTTGAAAAGAGAAAGTACTAATGTCACTTACATGTTAGACTAAGCATGGACTTAGTCCTGCTCTTGAATTCCCACCAGAGCTGACATTGCCATCAGAGCAAGTAGGACTGGGCCTGAGTGGATTCTGTTGGGTGAAGGGGCTTTTTTTTTTTTGTGTTAGTGTAAATGAGCTTTGTCAAATACAAGAACAAAGTCACAAGTCTCTCTTGTTTATGAAGATAAAATTTTTGGTTCAGGTCAGTGATAATAGTTAAATAATCTTGCACAACCTTTGTTTCATTTTTGTGGGGTTTTTTTGGGTTTTTTTTTTTTTTTTGTTTTTTTTTTTTTTTTTTTTTTTTTTTTTTTTTTTGTGGGTTTTTTTTTAATTGGAAGCAATTATATAATTTCAGACAGAAAAGGCACTTTCAAGTTTGTGAGTATCACAACCACCTCAGTTTCAATTGTGTTCTCTGTCCTGAATGAGATGATCTGCTTAACTTATATTCTTTTCTATTAACAGCTTGACAAAAAAAATATAGCAACAAGGAACAATAAAGACCTGAAAGCTGCACAGTGAAAAGGTGTTTAAAAGAAAACTTTGTCCTCTATCCAAATAGCAGCAGAATTTATCCCCTTAATAATCTCTTCTCTTCTTGCCCTGTGCACTCCATTTTGCTCCCCATGCTCAGAACTCCAGCTTGTTTCCTAGACACATTTAAAAAGCAAGGGGTAAAAAGGTTTAATTTTAAAAATATAAACCATCCATTGAAAATAAAACTTATTTTTAAGCATCCATAACAAGTGCTTAGGAACGTTTATTCTCTCTTAGATCTAGATGCTTCAGATTTAGTTGTTTTATTTGGAGGGGTGGGGAGAGGGTGGGGGTGTTCTTCCCCAGTTGTTTCCTTAAAATCCGCCTCACGAAATTGTAGTCCACCATCAGTCTGCAGAAACCAGATTTCTACTTTCACATGCACACACCTACCAGCATTGTTTTATCTCCACTCTGTTCTTGCCACTGCAAAATTCCTGGTAGTAGTTTCAGGTGCCAAGCACACCTGACTGAAAGAACAAAATGTCATGGGTTTTCTCCTCACAAACCCAGCTTCTGCTGTCATCACAGCCTTCCAATGCTTTTCTTAGCACCAGAATGTGCACGGAAAACCTCAGGATTCAAAGAGATGGCAACTTCACAGCCAGCACAAACACTGTAGTAGTTCTCTACAGAAATCATTTGGACAAGTTAGAAAGCTACAGGTTACTGGGAACTTACCTCTTTTCTTTTTGGTGCAGTGTTGAAAAAATGTAGTGCCAACCACATTTACCTGAGCCCCCAGTACCATGCATAGGAAAAGGAAGGCAGGAGAAGAAAGAAGAGGAAGAAAAAAGAAGACAAAATGCATGCTCTCAAAGACTACCACCAAGTGCATTGATGGCATACAATGATAATCTGGAAAATTATGTTTTGTTTCAATTAACCCCAAAGAATACTAAGCTGAATGAGAGACATTGACCTTCTCAGTTTCACAGGATCACAGAAGAGCAGAGCTGAGATTGCAAGGGATCCCTAGATAAATTCTAGTCCAAGTACCAGCTCAAAAGTAGAGTCAAATAGAGCAAATTGTTTTGAGTTGTGTTCAGCCAACCTTTGAGTTACTTCAGTAATGGTGTCTCCACAGCCTCTCTGGACAACTTGTTCCCATGTTTGACTGAAAGAAGCTCTTCCCTTGTGTTTAACGAAAACTTTGTGTATTGCAATTTGTACCTGTAGCCTTATGTCCTTTCGCTGGGGACTACTAGAAGAACGTGGCTACTTTTTTTTTTTTTTTTTTTTATTTTATTTGTAATTTTATTGTACAATTCCTGGAATGCTTGAAGCATTTATTAAATGCAGACTACCTGCAGAGAAATCAGCAGTGCTGCTCATAGGACAAGAAGATACAGGGTGCTTGAGGCATTGCAGCACCCTGGTTGGGAGAACTCTTACAACCCATCTCTCAGATATGCTCAATCCATACACACACACGTATATGTGTGTGTGTGTATGTATGTATTATACAGCACATATATGATCATCAGATAATGGTCTACTCAACATCATTAACCACTCAATCAATATAATGCTTTTACTCCCATGCCATTTTCTTTTCTTATGGTGAGGCAGTAGTTCGCAACTTGCAGAACTACAGTTGTCACTGCTGTACTGGTCCAACTTTGTATATAGTATCTGGTTGTGTGATATTTATATGAAGAGCTGTTTCTTGTTTCATACTACCGAACTAATTGTCCTGACCCTTGTCTCAGCTCCACCTAGCCCAAACTAGGTAGCTGTTCTTTTGAAAAGAATTACTTGGCAAATACAAAAGTCTGCTGTGTTTTAAGAAAAGAAAGATCACACAAAACAAGTTAATCTTTCACAAAGTACGAGTAAATTAACAAAATGATCCATGCTTGTTTTCAAAATATTGGGGTGATTTTTTGGTTTGGTTTTTTTTGGTTTTTTTTAGTCGTATTCCTGCCCTCTTCATTTTACACCAAAACAAAGGGAAGACATTTGAAGTGTGAAACTTGTGAAATAAGTGAGGCTTTCACAGCCAGCATCTACAGCCTTCTCTCTTGCCTCTAGCAGGGTCAACACACCATTTTCCTGATTTGTTTCACCCAGCCTTTTAAATTCACTAGTTTGAAAAATTCTGATATCCATTTTTTCCGTCTCTTTCTCACACAAACTATTTGTCTAATGTTTAAAAAAGAAAGGAAGAAAGATTAGCCCTCCCATTGTAAGCAAACACCAATCACTAAACTGATAATACTTACATATCTAGTTAAACATGTGACATGGATACCTTTTAACATATTTTTTTATTTTTTTGCTCTTTTGTAAAGAAGACCAGGTAGAAAGTCACTTACTAGAGGAAAAGAAAGTCAGTAGTTGATAATAAAGGGGACTCTTGTTAACACTTACTGAAGACTTATCTAGGACTAATGAATAAGTTCTGCCAATTCAAGATAGCAGGTTTTCCTTGTTATCTTCATCTAGAATGGCCTATTAATCAGTTAAAACCGGAGAAGTGTTGAGGGGGGGGGAAGGCAAACCTAACTCAGGAAGAAATTTGAACTAGAATTTACAATGCTATTTAAAGTAATTCACTAAGTAAAATGCTAATTAGTCGTGCCATCTTTCCAGAGTCCTTGTCTTATCTCTTTGTAGTTGTGCAGGAAATTCGGTTTTACTTTACCTTTCTAGTCCTTCATAATTTAGCTTCCTCATCTCCAGCTGATCTAATATAACTGCCACCATCTGAGGCTTTATGGCCCACTAGATTCTGCTACAAATGTCGTCCTCTCTCCTCAGATTGCTAATTAAACATGAGGGAAATCCCTCATCCCAATTTGTGTAGGGACTCCTACAAAACACATTTAAAGATTCAGTATGAGCATAAGGTTCTGCTTGCTCACCGTGATTAGAAACAAGCAGTGAGCTCTGTGTACAGCTCTTTTCTCTATTTTGCTTTCTAGTACTTTTAATAATTATTGTTTTCTTTGCTGTATCACATCCTACTACAGATTCCCCTCTTAGTAGCAAACCAAGCAGCTAACAAAGCTACACCAATTAATTTACTGAGATTTATAGTGCTCTCCTACATTTGTCATCTGCTTGTGTTTTTGAGGCTGAGCACAGTGAGGAGGGATTTTCTCTCATCAGTCATCTTGCAGAACGATGGAGAGAGGGTTTGGAATGCCACCATTCCAAAATAATTTCTAAGTTATGATCATTAATCACCCTAGTTTCATTAAACAGGTTTTTGTTGTAAGGACAAGATCATATAATTAGTTTTTCTTACCATATGAAAGGATACATGAATCAGTGGGACTAATCCTCACTCCAGAAACGTTTAGCCTTTTACTTATGAATGAAAAATATAAATAATTATTATTGAATTTTAAACCTGTTGATCATAAATGAAGTTTTTGTCCTCCATTCCTGATTTCATGGCTGAGGGTATGAAACTACCCTTCCAAAAATCCTCAGTCTTCACGAAGGAGATCATATTACACTAACTTAGGACGTGCGTGAACATGTGAATAGTCCGAATCTTGCAAATTGTAGACAACACAAAAAGCAGAAATTTCTGGGGAAATAATACCTAATAGTTGAGCCAGCAGGGTACGATTTCACACCTGCCAGCACGGGCAATGTATATGAATGCGTGTCCTAACTGCTCGCACTGCTCCCTGGGGCCAGGGAGCAAATCTGCAGCTCCCATTCATGCTGATTGTCCTGCAAATAGCTGGGCTTCCTTATCTCTTCTCCTGCATATGCATTCCCTCGGCTTACAGACCTGATGCTGGAAAGCGCTCAGCTATCGGCTTCTATTGAAATCATCAGATAGATCCCAGTAGCATTAAGGAAGATGTAGCCCTAGAGTTAACATTACATTTTGAACGAAAAATAGATTGAAATGAACAAGGCTAAATAAAAATAAATAAGGTGCATAATAAATAATGCTGCAGTCTCAAGGAAAGCCCGAGGGCAGCTATTTTTTAATTAAACCAACTTAGCTAGATTTCCTTGAGGGAATAGATACTGTGACTCGACTGACAGTTTGCTAAACTATGAGCAAAACCTTATACTCTTTAGGCATAGGCAAAGCTGATCAATGGTTTTTCTACTGTGCTTATACTAGAAGGATTTGTAACTCATCGGAAGAGAGACTATAATTTTACTTTGTGAATTTATAGTCAAACCCTAGTCCATCTTGGAGGGTCTATATATGTTGCTACAATATAAATACTACTAAAAATGGTTTTAAAAAATAAACTGTATTGCATAATCTTTGGAATTCAGTACAGTTTAGTACCAAAGTTGTTCTCCAACTGTTCCCTGCAGAGGCAATTCCTCCTACACGTACACACACAGCGAGACATTTTCAAGTGTCTCTTTTCTTCCTCTACTCAAAGTTTAGTCTCTGACTTCAAGAGGCTGAACAAGTATCCCTCTTAACCCCGTGTCACTCCTATTGTCAGAAGTGAGCTCAGCAGCACTGAAATGAAATGTTTTAAGTGTATCAGATTGAAACCTGAGTATCGGGAAATATGTTTGGGAAGGCAGATCTGCGAGGGTGAGCTGCAGTCCAGAGAGCACTGCCAGACAGACCAGCGATGTACGGCAGGGTGAGCTCTCAGAGAAGAGTGGCATCGATGGTTACAGGGGAAGAAAAGTTTCCTTCACAGGACCCACGTTCTCTCATAATTCTCACAACTTGTCCACAGTGAACCCCTTAGGTTCTCATATTTGGAGAGGAGATTACAAACGCAATCATTGCTGCTTTTCGTGTTATAAATTTTTGCTGTATAATAGAAGCCTAGTTCCCACTCTCCACTCAGGAGTTTTTGTCAGGATGCTACTAAAGCTCTTTAAAATGCCCAAGACTGCAGGGATGGTAGCATAAGCTACCCATGGGAGAAGTACTTACGGTGTGTAACAGCAAACACGTCCTGTGAGAGAAAGCAATTGCGAATCCTCTAGACAACATAAACCACTCCGTGGAATAAATTATTTTGTAGAAAGATTGTGATTCTTTAGAAAAGCAAAGAAATCCATCGCGAGGAAAAAAAAATATTTATCTAGAAGAGGAAATTGTTTCCATGTGAATTCTGCGGAAGCGATCTGTCTAAACACATTATATACTGGATCACAGTGGTATCGTTAGTTACAACAGCCCCGCATTTGTTAACCTCCAGAAAAAAAACATTTTTAAATTCCTTAAGGACGTATTTCTAAAGGAAGCGAGAACACTCGAGGGCTACCAAACCAAGTCCGTCGCTCTTCCTCAGCCACCCCTCCGGTGATGGTTACCTTCGAGGGGCGGCCGGGCTTTTGGGACGGAAGAAAGCGTGTCCGGGAGGCAGAGCGAGGACGGGGCAGGGCGGGCGCGGCGGCGGCAGGGGGCGCGCTGCGCTCGCGGCGGGGCGGGGCGGGGCGAGAGGGCAGCGGGGCCGCCCCGAGCGGGCCGGGCTCACTGCGGGCCGAGGGCAGCGGGGCCGCCCCAGCGGGGGCCGCGGGCCGAGAGGGAGCGGGCCGGGCTCACTGCGGGCCGAGAGGGCAGCGGGGCCGCCCCGAGCGGGCCGGCAGTGCTCAGGACGGGCCCAGCCGAGCCCTGGCTGCAGCGGAGCTGTCCTTGGAGCTGTTCCGGCTGTTCCGGCCCCTGGCCATGCCGCAGCTGGCGCAGCCCGCGCTGCCTCTCCGTGCGCTTCCCGCCGCTCCGGGCGCTCCCAGCGCTGCGCAAGGCGGGGAGCGATGCGCGGGTCGGCTGGGCAGCAGTGAGCCCGTCTCCTGGGGCTTCTTGGACCCAGCCTCAGGTCTCATTTGGGCAGCCCTCAGGCAGGGACACCCTGAGCCAGCCAACGTCCACCAGTTACCGAGTGCTGGCCAAACGCGGCTGTTGTGAGCCGCTGGGCTGTGAAGGGTGCCTTCCAACAGCCCAGCTGTGTATCCAACAGCTTAACACTGCCTAAAGGAACTTTCTCCTCCTAAGGCTCTCGCACCAGCTCCTCACCACCTTTCTTTGGTCAGTTCAACTCACAGCTCTAGCATAGAGTTAACCCAATGGAAAGAGAAATCCAGGATGACCCCGAGAAGGGTCAGCCAGGTGAGAGGGGAAAAAAAAACCACCGAGGTCTTATTGGCAAATGATTTCTCCTGAGCTTACTTCGGTGTGGATGTGTGTTGACATGGCTCATCTACAAACTATACTGCCTATGAAAATTTGACTTTGTTCAATAAAATACGTCACGCTGTAAATGTTGGCAGTTGTTGCATCAAGTCAGAGAGTGATACCCAATTCAAAACGACAGCAAAATGTTCAATAAAAAGTCAAATATTATAGCTATATTTTCTTCTGGTAATGGTAGAAGGTCCAGTTTATACAGAGAAGAAAGTAGTTAATGCAGTAACTAAAAATACAAGTCTATCATGGGACATGGAACTCTTATTTCAGAGGAGAAAACACTTTATTTAGAGATAAAATTCCCAGACAACTTTTAGTTCCAGAATAACAACTTTAACAAAGATTAGTTGCTGGCAACCACAAGAAGAGGAGTTAATAGCTGCACACCAGGGTAGAGTTAATATACCTCAAACTCCCAAGGCTGGCAGTAGTCACTAGGAGATGTATACAGGGGCTCCTGCTGTATTTGCTTTGTCACCTGTCCTTGCCATGAGCAGGAGAAGGAAGTAACTGGGTTGTGTAGCAGAAATACATTCATGCTGGGATGCCAGCTGATGGATAAGCACCTCTGGGTGAGATCTGCCTGGATGTGTGGAAGTATGCACCAGTATGTCTTGTTTCAGAGCTATGTATTGTAGGCCATGCCCTCAGTCGAGCAAAGGATTTTTGTCTTTTTTACCCCGGGATGCTGGAGATTAGTGTGATGTGTACTTAAAACTATGTAAATGAGATATTTTGATGGTACCTTGCACAGAGTCAGCAATTGTGCTCTTCCTCCTGAGTTTGTTATGAATTTCTCTCAGCTATGCTTCCCAATAGTTCCCAGAAATCCCAAACAAGTATGGGAAATTAAATAAGAAAGGGAGGCTGTAGCTGAGAGAACCCGACTATGTGAAGCACATTTGAACTGTGTAGAGTGTAGTGACTTTGTGAATCTGTCGAGTTCACATTTGTTACAGTATTCATTAAAAGGGCTATTATTGCTAGGTACTATTAACACCCCTCCCTCCCTTTTTCCATTGTGAATGATTTTACTAGGATGCTGTAAAACTAAGAATGCCAAATAGTAGAACTGGGTAATACTTTTGCCAGTTCTAGAAGATGATCTAAATCTGGTGTTTCTTGTTTGTCTGGCATCCACAATTACTCCTGAATTAGTATTATTTGTTTGGCTTATTATAGAAATATAAAGTATGAAATTCTGTTTTTAAAACCAGATGCCAACTCACTGGAGACAGAAGAGTTTTCTGTTCTTCTTATGTGGTCAGGGTGAGTCTATAGTAATGAGCTACATGAAGGAGGTGCTGCTTGCCTACAAAGGAGATACTTAAGTTTCCATGTGTAATTTACCATATGCAATAGTACTATCCTATTGAACAAGCTTCAGGGTGAAGTCATATTTGTTTTCTTTGTAACTGCAGGGACTGCCCCACTAATTTCTTTTTTAGTCACCTTCAGCACACCTGAGCAGGAAGTGACAGAAGGGTGTCATCACATTGTCTCTGCCAATACTGTCAACATACCAAAATGTTTGAGCCAATTAAAGGTTTCGGCTGAGATACCAATGCATCTGCTCTCCGAACAATCCATTTCTTCTAGAAACACGTCATAAGCTTAACTTGCATTGAATGTCCTTTATCTGGGTTGGACCTTGCAACTTCATGGGCAAGCACCAACCTTGTGCTGGAGCAATAGTGAAGAAACCATTGTACTTACGGAGAGCTGAGCTGGAACAGCAAAGTGGTTAAACTCCTGCTCCTGCTGTGGGTAAAACTGTTCCCTTTCAGCATATCTTTCCACTCAACCTGCTTTGCACCTTTCATCGTTCAAGGGTTTACATTTTAAGCTATAAGAGAGCATGCAAAGGAGGGCAATGAAGATGGTGAAGGGCATTGAGGGGAAGCTGTGTGAGGAGCAGCTGAGGTCACTTGGTCTTTTCAGCCTGGAGGAGACTGAGGGGGGACCTCACTGCAGTTACAACTTCCTCATGAGGGGAAGAGGAGGGACAGGCACTGATCTCTGCTCTGTGGTGACAGTGACAAGACCTGAGGGAAAGATCTGAAGTTGTGTCAGGGGAGGTTTAGCTTGGATATTAGAAAAAGGTTCTTCTCCCAGAGGGTGGTTGGACTGGAACAGGCTGCCCAGGGAAGTGGTCAAAGCACCAAGCCTGAAAGAGTTCAAGAAGTGTTTGGACAATACTCTTATGTGTATCCTGTGACTCTTGTGGATGGTCCTGTGCAAGGCCAGGAGTTGGATTCAGTGGTCCTTGTGTGTCCCTTCCAGCTCAGCTGATTCTGTGAGTCTGTGATTTAGACAGTGGAAAAAAACCCAACAGTCAAAAAAGCCTCTTAAAGCTTTCTAGCAGTCAAGCATTGGGGGTTTGGGTTTGTGGGTTGTTTCATTGTTGGTGTTTCTTAGCCCTTAGTGTAACTGTTCAACTATGAGATCTTAAATGGCTCCACTAGGCTAAAGTTAGAGGTGACAGCGTTGCTAGTGTTTGCCGGCAAAAATTCTTGCTGAAAAATATTTACATCTCATATTTTCAAGGCTGCTTTTTTGCCCCTTTTAACTCCCATCTGTAATAGGCATTTTTAAGGGGAGGATGGAATGGAGAATGCTAGAGACTTTTGTATTGAAACAGAATAAAACAAAATTGGAGCTGATGCACATGTGATGTTGTTGGAAGGACTAATGATAGGCATAGGGGTAATGAGTGAAGATGGACAGGAGGTCAGGTATGGACTTGCAAAAGAACAGTGAGAACAAGGGCAGCACTTTAATTTTGGGTTGTGTGTGTAGAAACACCACTGTAACGTGTAACTCTGTGAATCAGAGAGTTTAAAGAGGTACACAAGGTTACCTTAGTTTTAAGGTTAGCAAATCCTTTGCCTGGTTTTGTTACCAAGGTAGCAGTGTGATTTCCTGCGGGGACAGTACCTGGGAAACGGGCCGCAGACTATGAGGAGTGGAGCGTTACGCAGCCAAGGCTGGATTTACCGGGACAGCTCACAGAGATTGTCAGGACGCCCAGGAAATGTATGTCAGCCGTTGGTCGCCTTTGCACTGTTCTAGGTCTGCCAGCCCTGGGAGAGCTCACGCAACTTTGCTTTGCCCTAATCCAAATACTGCTTAGAGCACTGTCTCTGGATTTATGGCGTTTGGACTACATTTGCTCTCCAAAAGCTGTGTCCGCAAGTGCCTGGAGACCTGCAGTACTGGAATTCCTCTTGCGCTCTGGAGCCGCCCGGGGCAGAGATGGATGTAGTGGCTGTGCCGAGCCCTGGTGTTGGCAGCAGCACGACGGGGATCCCTGCCCTGCAAACACGCCCACCCCACACACCTCCTGGCTGTCTTCGAGGCCCCTGCAGCACGGCGAGCCCCGGCCGCCCGTCCCCAGAGCCAGCCCCGAGGCACCCTCATCCCGGAGGGCTCCGCACCGTCCCGGCTGCTGCCCGCCGAGCGGAGCCGCGCCGGTGCCCGCCTGCGGGGCGGGGGGGCGGGCGGAGGAGCCGCCCCTCCGCGGGCGCGGAGCTATAAGGGCAGCGCGGCGCGGCGGGCGCGCAGCAGGCGCCATGGGGAACCGTGTCACCCGCGACGACTTCGAGTGGGTCTACACGGAGCAGCCCCACACGCAGCGCAGGAAGGAGATCCTGGGTACGACGGGGAGCGGGGGAGCGGCCGCGGCGGCTCGGGCAGCCGGGCTGGGCTGGGCTGCGCTCCGCTCCTGGACGGGAAGGGACGGGCGGGGCGGGAGGTCCCCGTCGGGACCGCCGGTGTCGGTGCGGCTCGGGCCGGTGTCCGGGCTGCGGAGAGCGAGTGGGCTGGTGGGGCTTCCCCCGAGGAGTGTAGCACTCCCAAGTCTCTGCCTTCTGGAGACAGCGGCGGGGATGCCGCGGTTGAACCGAGCCGGGACACGGGCTGTGCCCGTGCCCACGCCTGCCTGCCCGCACCGCGCCCGGAGCCGCCGCTGCCGTCGGGGGTCCGGGCGGGCGGCGGCTCCGCCGGGCGCGGGCTGCGAGCCCTCCTGCGGGCACGCCTTCCCGGGGCCTCGGCAGTGCGGGGAAGTACACCGGCGTGCGGGTCAGGTGTGCTGGAGAACAATAGCAAGTCCCCGCTGCTGTCGGGGACAAGGTACACTCTAGTGTTGTATACGCAGCGCTTAGCTGCGCACAGGAGCGGAGTGGGTTTATTTTTGTGAGTTGATATTTGTGGGTGGGTTTGGGCTATTCGGAAGATCGTTTTTGAGAATAACTGATAATTCAGAATTGTCACAGAGTATTGTTGAGTATCTCCTGAAAATACATTTTCAACTTTTTATTAATAAAAAAGATTTTGATTTTTCCCCCTCTTTTTATTTGGCTGGGTTGGTAGTTTTGTTTTCTTCCCTCTAATGAGTAGGATAAAGTTTTTAAAGAACGTTTATAAAAAGACAGTGGAGCTTCTGACTGAGTTGCTGCACAAGGTACATGCTAATTAGGTGCAGTTTTTTAACTCCCCCACAATCTTACAGATTAATGCAGGATTAATCTAAATTACAAAAACATTTCCGGTATTACAGTGGTTACAGTTACAGTGGTGGAATATCCACATCCAGGTCTAAATTACATCCAGGAAAATAATAATTATTTTACTATGTTATGATAGTCAAATAACGCTAGTATAGCAAATGATGCTTCTTGGTGTTGTGCTCATTCCTTCAAGCCAAGGGAACTACATTTTGGTGAGCTAAGGATAGGAGAGTGTATGGTGGGTCTCTGCCTGCCTTTGCTGCTCTCTTGCCTTTTTAATTGTGCTATAGAATGGGGAGTGCAAACAACGATGAAACTGTAAGGGGGTACTTGGACTCCCTTGTTGCAGCAAACCACTTGCAGAGGTTTTGCCCACCCCCTCTTTGACTTAAGTACAAGCAATTGGGATCAAGATCCATCTCCTTCTTTACAGCTTCCCCTGCCCCAGCCGTGGGAGTAGAAGGAAGGGCAGAGAGAAATACAACATGGAAAGAGAAACATGAATGATCTGTGTCTGAGGCAGAATGGATTATAAAACTAGTGTCACAAATACCAAAATGTTACCAAAAGTTACTGAAACTATCATAATATCCCACATAATATTTGTATAATGATCCTCACTCTATTATTCAAAGCCTAAGGTCACCTAGTATTGAGTATATAGTTACCAAAATGTTTAGTGTCTCCTATGCTGGAGGACACAGTAAGAATCTTAAATACATATGAACAAATATCTCTAAAATCCATGTATTTTACATTTTTGTGTACAGCAATGCCTTGGGGACAGCATTCCATGCTGGTAAAGGAAGTATTTCCTTCCCAATAGGTTAATGATTTAGTTGCTAAGCACTGAAACCTGATTGTTCTCTGGGCTGCTGCTTTTTAAAATGCTGGTCTCTCTCAGGCGTGGCTACTTGGACTTAAATACAAATGGAAATTATCCATTAGGGAAAAAAATGGGCAAACTGACAAACATGTAAGGCAGTTTCTTTCTACATAAGTGGTGTTTCCTAGGCTGTTGCCCCAATATATTCCTAGAGAGCATCTGACTGGTAAAAATGTTCAACACAAAGTTGTTTGTCTTGGCTTAAGAGTTCGTAGCCCAGGTGTCTGTAGGAATTTTGTAGTCTGTGTTCGAATGAGAACTCCCTGAGTCCAGTCTCCCTGCCATGGGCAGGAACATCCTTTGCTATCTCAGGTTGCTCAGAGCCCCATCCAGCCTTTCCTTGAACACTTCCAGGGATGGTCCATCCACAGCTTCTCTGGGTTCCAGTTGAGCTGCAGTGCTGTGAGCAGTGTTTATCGACTGGGCTGGCTGGAAACTGGCTTTGTGGCAGGACACTTGCACTGGATGAAGGTTGTGATTCCTAAAGGCTGTAATTATACCAGCAAATAGATCAACATTTTGTACAAGGGAGAGGAGATACTTTCTCTCTTATCTCTTTGTAGTATCTGATTAAAATGTAGCTTGTGCTTAGTACTGTCTGGGTGCAACTGCTTCTGATTTGGAGTGGAGATCTCTTGCCAAGCTGGCACTTCGACCCTGATCACGTTATACGTGTTCCTGAACATGTTATTCACGCTTTTCAGTTTATGAAATGGAATTGTTTCATTGCTGTTCTCACTGTCTTGTTTATGAAAAGCCTGTTACTGCCTTGTGTCAGGACTGGGATTTGTGTAATGCTGCAGTAAGCTCTGTTAGGGAAAGATCTGGTTAAAACCTTCCTGATGGAAAAGTTGTTTCATCTAGATCTGCTCAGCCTTTCTGTATGGTTACAAAAATGCTGTTGGGGAAGATATAACATAGAGAGAACATCTAGTAGAAATAGGATTTCTACTTCTTGTCAGTAAGAATTTCTTGGACTGAAAGACTTGGAAAAACGATGCTCTTGTTCAGTGGGAAGTGCTGATGGCTTTTCACTCTTGAGAGATGAAAAAATCATTGCTTAAATGCAGGTAACACCATAATCATACCATGTATGGTCATTTCACCTGCAAACAATTTCCCAAATACAAGCAATGAGCAATATGTTGTGACATGGGCAGAATGAGATCATATTTGTACCGTGGATCTAACTTTATGAAATTACTGTAAGTTGGTCAGAAACTGTCTTGCCTCACAGAATCCTTAGGGAAGCACTTGTTTTCTGCTGAGGATGAGAGCTGAATAGACCTGCTCAGGATAGACCAGAAGCATCTGAATATGATCTAACATCCAAGAATGCTTAATAGTTATGTAATTATTCCTTTGGCAAGTTGTTTTGGAATGGAGATGGTGCAAGTGTTTTATATGTACTTTATCCTGTAGGAAGGCTGAGATGTTAGCCCATGGGGAGGGGTAGAACAAAATTAAAAAGCCAAAATCAGTTTTATTTTAGCATTTAGCTGATCTGAGTATAGCTTCCAACTCTGCCCTCTTATTTAGAGATTAATCTGCTATTTCTCCTGGGTGTCTCTCCTGTTGCCTTTTTAAACCTTACATTTATGAAAATTCTGATAAGCTGTACCTACTGAAATATGCAATATATTATATCCTTGGCTTAAATCAAAGCTCTGAAGTACATGTGCCTCTGGCAAAGAAACTGTTAGCCCTTTCTGCTGCAATGTGTGGGCACAGTGCTGCCCCTGATTGTGCACATCCTCTGATGAGTGCACCCAGAAGAGCTGCTGTCCCAGTGCTCATGCCAATTCCCTGTGGACATCACCTTTGATGGTGAAAAAAAAGTGGGCAGAAAGTGACTGATTTAGGCATTCATGGTGCTCTGTGGGAAATGTATTAAGTGCAGCTGAAGGCTTCAGCTTAGTCCATATTTTTGTTTCAGAAGGAGCTGGAAGCCCTCTTTGTAGCCTTCCTACATCTCTTTACTCTGAATAGCTAAAACACAAATGTAAGCAAACAGCTGCTGACATAGTGATGTGCTGACATCACCCACCTCTGTTGACACTGGCAGAGTGGCACCACTGTGGTACTTTCCCTCTGGTGGCCACTTCTGGGTGACCCACTGCCCTTGGACCAGCTAGCACTAAGCTATTTAGAAGCTTGTGGGTGACAAATACAAGATAAGACACTTGTCCTTGCATAGTGGGCATATAAAACTTCAGTGTAATTAGCTGGGCCAGAAATGTTTCTTATTAATTTGTGTACTGGAGGGATTTCTTCACAGGAGACTGAAAAACCAGAAGGTGTTCTCATGCATATTGTCCTCTATGTATCCTACCTGTGTTTTGTCTCATGCATTGCTTGAATTAATCATAGAATTATCATAGAATAGTTTGAGTGCCAGGTACATCAACTACATCAGATTGCTCAGAGCCCCAACCAACCTGTCCTTGAACATTTCCAGGGATGGGGCATTTACAACTCTCTGAGCAACCTGTAATAGTGTTTCATCACCCTCATTGTAAAAGATTTCTTCCTTATGTCTAGATTAAATGCCTCCTCTTTTAGCTTGAAACCATTACCCCTTGACCTAATCAACAAGCCCCACTAAAGAGTGAGTCCCCATCATTCCTATAAACCCCCATTAGGTCTTGAAAGGCAATAAGGTCTTCTTAAAGCATTTTCCTTTCCAGGCTGAACTGCCTCCATTCTTAACTCTCTCAGCCTTCCCTTATTGGAGGGGTGCTTCAGCCCTCCTCCAGGCTTGGTCCAACTTGCTCCAATGTTGTTCACTGAGGACTTGAATGTGCTGTGCTTTTGTAAGCATGTTTTTGAGCTGAGCTGCTACAATGCAAAACACTATAATGTTAGTAAACTGTCTTCTCTTTTTTTTTTTTTTGTTTATTTATTTGGTACAAGTACCAGCTCCCACATTGGACATGGAGTAGTAAAGCTTACATCCTGTGCTTGGTGTCTCTTTTATCTGTTTTGGCAGGGATTCATAATCAATAGAATGATTAGTCCAGAACAGCAGCATCACAGATTTTTTTTTCCTCATTCCTTTAATAATCCTTCTAAGAGACTTATGCTGAGGAGTATGTCCACTTTGATTGTGTGCTGCACTTGGGGCGAAAAGAAAATTGAGAAGTTAAATCTTTTTTTACTACCAGTTTCTCATGGATGTGGGCAAGGCTGCTGCTCCTTTAAACTCCATCACCACTGTCTCTGTGGGCAGCTCCTGCTCTGGTTCACTTTCAAATGCCATGTGTACCAAATGGTGCCATCCTTGGGTCTTGCCTGAGTTGTGTCAGGGACAGATGATTAGTGAGAGTTCAGAGCAAGGTATTTGCTGTCTCCTGAGGAGGAGAAACAGCAGGACCTGGCAACTAATGGCCTGTCCAGGAACAATTGCTCCAGCCCTGACTGAGGATTACTGTAGGGCTATGGGGAGTGCTCTTGGATCTCCAGAGAGAAGCATCAATGGGACAAAATACATAGAGTAATTTGTCAGTTTAGGCACTTGGTGAATGAGACTTGTCTCTCTAAAGATGTGTAGAAGAGTGGAGTGATCTCTGTGAAAAGTGAATTCAATAAATAGTTTGTTTCAGAATTGTGAATCTTCTGAAAATATACTTGCAGCATTTGTTCTCTCTTGGCTTGTAAGAGTGGGAAATGCTTGTCTTTGATCATTGTGGAGCAGAGAGACTCTGGAGTTGTCTGGGCAGAGTTAGTAACTACATTTACCTACTGTACTAAAGTGCCCGTGCTGCTTTGGCAGTGTGCTGACCTTGGAGACAGAAGAGTCATCCTTGGGCACTGCTGTACATCTACAGCAGTGTCCCCACCCTCTCACAGCAGTACAGTGGCTCAGTCTGGACATCTAGAGGCAGTGCATGTAGATAACCTATCTGCTGGCCTGATCTAGCAGAGTTCCTCAATGAGCTGGAGGCTGGAAGATGTGCTGTGTAGGCACCAGAGTAGCTGGGTCTCTCCTGTGCTCATTGGACTATAAAGGGCAAAATGTGGTCCCATGCAGTCACTTAACTGTAGGTGTTGTGTCCTGTCCTGTGTTGTGTGTCCACACCTTCATTCACATCCCCCAATTTAGAAGGGATGAATGATGTTTTTTTATCCTCTTTCTGTGCCCTCTCTCTGTGCCTGTGATTACCTGTTGCCTTTCTTTTATGTAGGTGGGTGATGCCTACAGACATTTGTCACAACAGCCTTACAGGGATGTCCAGGCTTTTCAGCAGCAAGTGAGGCTCCTGCCTTAACAGCATTCTTTTAGCTAACTGCAAGGCATGGACACAGGGGAAAAATGAGATATAAATTTGTGTTATCATAACTTTGTGTCCGCACATTTTACATAAATTGCAGTCATCAGAATCACTTACTCTGGTATTAAATGTGTCTCACTGAAGAGTGCTTGGCCTCAAGTTTGAAAAGGGTCAGCATTCAACATTCTGCATTTGAAGTGCTCCTGAACCGACAGGTCTCTGTCAGGCTACTCCACCAGTAACTCTTAGCCAGAAGCTTTTAGCCCCCAGTGAGCTTACCAGTACCACCCTGCTGCCCAAGCCATGGCTTCTCCATGAGGAGAAACCTGAAATTTTTCCATGCCATGGAAACAGGATGGCTTTATCAGTACTAATGAGAAACAGACACAGTATTGTGGTTTGACTAGTATGCAAAAATTTACTGTTGAAGTTAATCATGTGTTGAATTTAATATTAAACCCTGGCAAGTTACTTAATAGCTGTCACCTGCGATAAGTGCAACCTGCCTGCATTGCTGCTTGCACGTACTGTTGTGTCTGTTTCTCATTAATACTGATAAAGCCATCCTGTTTCCATGGCATGGAAAAATTTCAGGTTTCTCCTCGTGAAGAAGCCATGGCTTGGGCAGCAGGGTGGTACTGGTAAGCTCACTGGGGGCTAAAAGCTTCTGGCTAAGAGTTACTGGTGGAGTAGCCTGACAGAGACCTGTCGGTTCAGGAGCACTTCAAATGCAGAATGTTGAATGCTGACCCTTTTCAAACTTGAGGCCAAGCACTCTTCAGTGAGACACATTTAATACCAGAGTAAGTGATTCTGATGACTGCAATTTATGTAAAATGTGCGGACACAAAGTTATGATAACACAAATTTATATCTCATTTTTCCCCTGTGTCCATGCCTTGCAGTTAGCTAAAAGAATGCTGTTAAGGCAGGAGCCTCACTTGCTGCTGAAAAGCCTGGACATCCCTGTAAGGCTGTTGTGACAAATGTCTGTAGGCATCACCCACCTACATAAAAGAAAGGCAACAGGTAATCACAGGCACGTTCCAGAGCAGTTGCTGCCATTTGGCAGCAACTGCTCTGGAACCTTTTAAATGGAATCCAGTCCTTGTTGGCTGCCACAGAAAGAAATAGGTCAGAAACTTCCATTATTTTCAAAGGTCTGTATGAAGCATCTCTAAGCAATTTTTTCCATCCCATTAAAATTTCTTTCTTGGTGGTTTTTTTTTTTTTTTTTTTTTTTTTTTTTGTTTGTTTGTTTTTTTTTTTTTTTGTCGTTGTTGTTTGGTTTTTTGTTTTTTTTTTTTTTTTTTTTTTTTGGAGGTGGGGGTGTCCAATGTAACCTCAATTTGACCAGGCTGAGGAACAGATTTAGTTGTTTTACATTTCATCTCTTCTGGTGACTGCAGTAACTTATCTCTGCCAGCCACATGATGTGACAACAATTTAGGTGCCTTGACTTATTAAAGCATTTTCTGGCTTTTGGACAGATGCCCCTAAGAAAGAGATTAAGCTACATAAAACTGCATGTCTGTAAGAGTCTTTCTGACCAAGTCATTATACTGTTATGCTTTAGAGTGAACTTTGCATAAGCAGCACTTGGTGTAAAACTTTAGTAGCTATTCAGGAACTAGAGAACAACTTTTGCATGTTAACTTTATTGGGGTGAAAAATATAATTTCAAAAATGGTGAAAACAGCAACAAAAAACAAAACAGCAAAACAAAAACACTCCTGGACTTTCTGGAGATTTTTGTCAAAAAATTTTGTCTGACTTTAGAAAGATATGAACTTTCACTACAGCTTTCACAGCACTTACAAAATCTCTCTCTTGCCTGAATATTCCTCATGGTGACCTTGATCTCCTTTCCTCACAAGTTTTGAGAACATCTTCATCTTGAGAACTTCCTCATCTTCCACAGCACTTTCCTAATAATCTTTGTAATTTCTAATTTCTTTCAGGATGAGCTGAAGTTGGCCAAGAGGCTCAAGAGTTATTGGAATGGTTGCAGAGCATGACCACATTAGCCTGCACCTTTAAGTAGCACTTCAGCTCTGAATTCCTGTAAACTTCTCAGGGTTCACTTCTACAAAAACCTTCTCTGCATCTAGCACTCAGTATCTGCCACTGCTTTCAAGGTCAGATAAATTACATGTATTGTCTCCAGCCTTTGCTTATAGTAGACACAGCTGCATAGATGCAGATCATTGTAATCAGATTTTATTGTATTGGTATTATACTGTGACAGTCAGATGATGTTTACTTTTCTATTCATAAAATGGGCCCATGAAACTCACAGGGATGCTGTGTAACCTCAGGGTTCAGAATGAGTGACTTCTCTATGCACTTATCTGCGTAAGCTGCAATTAATGAGAAATGCAAAGTATGAGTTAAAGGAGGCCAGTATGTGAGTTAAAGCCATAAGGCAGCAGAAGGAATCATGTGCAAGTTAATACTGGAAGGGAAAAGTGTGGAATTGCAAAAAGATGTGAATCAGTGAACAGCACCCAGAGGATCAACTCTACTCTTTATTTTATTTTCTCTTTAAAGGACTGATGAATGGCTGGTGGGACTGAGGATCAGTAAGCTGGCCCTGGCCTGACATGAGTCAGGCTTGCAAGCCTAGCCCACCTCTCTCTGACACTGTACTGCAGTATTTGTGAGGCCTCATGAAGCTGTTGTGTGATAATCTATGTGGCTTTTATTCCTGCTTTTGGTATGGGAACAGAGAAAAATGCCTTACAAAATCCTGATAATATTACTGACTTTACTGTGATGTTACCATGTGTGAAGAGCTGTACCTGTTGTGAGCGCTAGTAAACACTCAGGATAATTAGGATTTTTTTTTTAAATGCTGTGTTTGTCATCTAACCACAGAGCAAAACCTGGTGAGCCTGTTGCTCAGCTCTCTCCTCTGCTTGTGTGTTTGAAACAACAGTGTGAAAAGGGCTACAAAGAAGGCAGTTGTATCCCTTTAGTGGAAAATAACATCTGAGCAAAATACAAGAGGACATTAAAAACTTACAAACATGACAGAGGCTGTTTCTAAGGGCTTAAGTCCTTAGAAACTTGTCAAGTCCAAGTGGGGCTTGACATATTACTACTCATCACTCTGAAGCAATACTCATTGTGGGGAAGGCACATGGTG
Source organism: Muscicapa striata striata (assembly GCA_030060385.1). Taxonomy (NCBI): domain Eukaryota; kingdom Metazoa; phylum Chordata; class Aves; order Passeriformes; family Muscicapidae; genus Muscicapa; species Muscicapa striata. The sequence continues at coordinate 1,196,207 of JAREIS010000055.1, forward strand.
CCATGGAGAGACTATCAGAGTATTTTTTTATATGTCTATATATATCAATATCAATCACAATTGGACATGATGCTTGGACTAGTAAAACTTTCACCATAGTGGTAACCCAACTTTGGAATCAGCATTTTATAAAACTAGGGCCTTAGATATAGTGCAATAAAAACAGAAGTCACAGTGGTGATTGTGTTTACCTAATGATGATCTAATCAAGTTTTTGTCTGCATTTTTCCCTTTAGCAAAGTATCCAGAGATCAAGACTCTGATGGGACCAGATCCACATTTAAAGTGGATTGTATCTGGAATGGTTTTCATGCAGCTGCTGGCATGCTACCTGGTGAAAGACTTATCTTGGAAATGGATTTTCTTCTGGGCTTATGCTTTTGGGGGTTGCATCAACCATTCCCTGACCCTGGCCATCCATGATATTTCACACAACGTGGCCTTTGGGAACAAGCAGGCCAAGTGGAACCGATGGTTTGCAGTCTTTGCCAACTTGCCCATTGGCATCCCCTACTCTGCCTCCTTCAAGAAATACCACATAGACCATCACCGGTACCTGGGAGGGGACAGCCTGGACGTGGACATTCCCACCGATTTCGAGGGCTGGTTTTTCTGCACGCCGCTCCGGAAGCTGCTTTGGCTGTTCCTGCAGCCTCTGTTCTACAGCCTGAGACCGCTCTACGTGAACCCCAAAGCAATTACACGGATGGAGATTCTTAATGCTCTCGTCCAGTTTTCTATAGACCTCATCATTTACTACCTGTGGGGGCTCAAACCTGTTATTTACTTAATAGCAGGTACAATCCTTTGCTTGGGTTTTCATCCCATTTCTGGGCACTTCATAGCAGAACACTACATGTTCCTAAAAGGGTATGAGACATATTCTTATTATGGACCTCTGAACTGGCTCACCTTCAATGTAGGCTACCACATGGAGCACCATGACTTCCCCAGCATTCCTGGATGCAGATTGCCCATGGTAAGTATAGCATGAGCACAAGTGAGTTGGATTTTTATCAAAGAAAATATTTTTATCAAAGCTGCTTCTTTTCTCAAAGAAAACACTCAAAATCATAGCAGTTGATGAATTCAAGAAAAAAAAGGTGGGAAAAAAAGAGAACAGCTTTTTGGATTTGTTTCTAATTAATTTTAAGCCAGAGACTGAGAGAAAAGGCTGTCAAACTGTACTTATTTGATGCAATAGTTTATTTGATGCATACTAGAACATCTGATCATCAGAGAGCTTGAGGAATACCTTTTGCATGATAAAATCCTTCAACGTGGCTTTAAATGTCTCGATTTACATCCCTCAGCCACTGTGTTTCAACCTTGGAAGTTTAAAGACCCATCTAAAGGGAGGCAGGTGGCAATTGCTACTTGAAATTTGTCTAATGATCAATCTGCTCACTGTATTGCTTGATTAACATCAAAGAAAAGTTTTCCTGTTTTTGAGATGACATAATTTTTGGAGCATGTTCCAGCCTGACACAGATAGCAGTGGAAAACAAATCCGCACTCTCTGTGACTCCTTTTAGCTCTCCTGCCCCACCCACAGAAACTGAGGAGGCCTGGCTGTCCTTGGGAAAGTGCTGTGGCTTTCCTCCTTTGAAAGGCAAACCCCTTTTTGTTTATGTTTTATCAGTTGTGGGAATCAAATTTGCAAAGCCCAGGTGTCTAGGGATGGTTTTCAGTCTCCCTGCAGGTGTGGAGCTGCTCTGGAGTGTTTCAGTACCAGGGTTCCTCAGCAGGTGCTCAGCGTTGGAGGTACGTGACTTCCAAGGATTGCTCCTGCAGACCAGTTCTCTGACGTAAGAGAGGGAAACACCTGTCTGTGGGCTGATGCAAAGTTGGGAACTGCTACTGCAACATCCATGTGAGGTGGAAGTAGAGCTGAGGAGCCTGAGGGTCAGGAGCTGTGACCTCCCCACTTCTGCAATAGCATACCTGGGCAAACCCTGCTGAATGAGTTCATGTTCCCCATCACAGAAACACTCCTTGAGAGGAAATTCAGATCAAGGGGAGGTTTTCTTGTGTAGAAGTGTGGGAAGCCTCTATATAGCCTGCAAAGGAGTTTCATTCACTCTTTGCTGCTGGAGGTCTGTCCTGGAGTCACTGCCTGTTCCTGGTGAGGTTTAGAGGAGCTGGTGCAGCAGCCCACACTCAGATGTGCAGCTCTCCTGGGAGGCACTCCCATCACTGATAGACCTGATAGCACAGCAGGGAAACACAAGTGCTCAGCTTTAGTTTCAGATGTTCGAACTTGTTAGATGGGCTTAGATACCTAGATTACCAAAATGAAAATAGAAGAGAAGGAGGTTAGCTCAGTATCCTGCACTAGGGAGGTGACTAATTGAACCTGCTGGGACTGTTGCTCCAGCCCTGATTGAGACCTGAAAAGCTCTTCTCCACCCACACCACAAATAGTTCAGCCTAATTCCTTGAGGCAGTGCAGCAGCTGCAAGTGTCTGCCCTCGTGTGTAAAGAGGATGGAGTTATTAGCTGAATTTCATGGGCTTGTGTTCACGTGTGTTTTGCTCTTTGGCAACTGAGACTTGCACTGCTGGTGCAGGAGAGAGCTGGCTTGTGAATCACTGTTGCCTGACAGAACTACATGGAAGACTTGGAGTCTGACGAGTGATCAATTACAAATAAAAATTCTATTAAAAAGAATTCTACTTTAAAAATTTCTATTTTCTCTGCCAACACAATTCCCGTAGAAAATCCTTTGACAATTAAAACAAATTGGTTATTCTTTTCTGCAAAATGAGAAAAATTCTCTGCCACTCTGATGGAAAGAGAGAAGGATACAGATTCTCTCTGATTAACTTAAAATCTTGAGCTTCATAGCAGCTAAGAAACCTCACCTTGCTCTACTTTGCTTAACCTCCTGGCAAATCCTTCACTCAGCAAAGATCTGTATTTTCAGATTTAGTCTCTTAGACACTTGAACTTCTAATAGTTGCATTGTGTTATATGGGTGACCTCTAAGTGAGACTATTTTTATTTTTAATTATTGGCAACTAGAAAATCTAGTAAAGGTCTCTATTTTTAAAGATCTATCCTGCATGATTGAGATGAGGGGAGAAATAGGATTTGAGAATAACTGGATCTTAATCTTGGACAGTAACTGGCTTTTCAGCTTGCTTATCAGGAAAGTAAATTTAGCGTTTTCCTTTGTTACAGGTGTGTCATTCAGAATGTTCTGAGTAATGTGTTTGCCCCTGGAAATACCTTTACCCTAGGACTGTGACAGATTTGAAGGAGGAAGAATTAGGTTGTACTCATAAGCTTATGGGTATTAAAGATGAGTGACATGGGTGGGCAGTAAGAACTTGTCCCACTAGTATAATGAGAGATTACACAAGAGACCATGAAATTTAACATGGCAATGAAGGACCTGCTCTAAGAAAAAACCCTGTAGACTTGACTAGATTAGTCTTTGAATAAAGTCTTATAACTACAAAATATTGTACTGTTTACCAAATAAGTAAAGAGAACCATTCTTCATTGTCTGAAGAACTGAGTTTACTTATGGAGAGAGAAGATGGGAGAAGAAGGAGGAACTCTACTCCTGGAAGCTGCAATAAAAGCAGCAGTGTTACCAGAGGCAAACTAGTTACTCATTAAGCTTGTGTGAAAAGGAAAAGACATGGTATGAAACCAGATTTATTAGACAGACAAGACTGGGAAACATGGTAGATGTGCTGGTTTTGAATTGCAGATTTCCTTAACCCTATGATGGCCAGGAGGGCTGGCTTGAGTGCTCACCACCCTGTGGTGGAGATGCAGGACTATAGAGGGAACTTATTGTAATAAGCCTTTGAGCATTCTAAATGTAATTTTGCAGCTTTGTGTCATAAGGATCTCTAGTTTCTCTATAGCCCCAGGACAGAGTGTGTAACAGCCATGCTGAAATACTGGGCTGCATTTAACTTTTGTGCCTATCAGATATGAAGGGTAGGAGTAGGGTCCTGTCACTGTGCCCTACAAGCACAGAACCACAATAAAGTTTCAGTCCAAAAGATGTGATTTCTTGCCCTGCCACCTTGACCTACTTGAAGAAAAGCCTCAATACACCAGGTGCCAAGTTCCTAGTAATTGTCCTGCAGATTTTGCAATCTCTTGTTATCCTTCCATGATAACAGAATCACAGAAGGGGTGAGGTTCAGCCTCCCTGCTCAAACAAGGTCATCCTAGAGCACGTGGCACAGGATTATGTCTGGATGGTTCTTGAATATTCCCACTGAGGGAGACTGCACCCTCTCTGGGCAACCTGTTCCTGTGCTCAATGACTGTACAGTAAAGAAGTTCTTCCTCATGTTCAGGTAGAATTTCTTGTGCATCAGTTTCTGCCTGTTGTCCTATTGCTCAGCAGCACTGAGAAGAGCTGGATCCATTCTCTTGACACCCACCCTCCAGATATTTACAGATGTTGATGGGGTTCCCTCTCAGTTGTCTTTTCTTGAGGCTGAACAGGCCCAGCTCCATCAGCCTTTTCTCATAAGAGATGCTCCAGTCCCTTGATCAACTTTGTCACCATTCACTGGACTCCCTCCTTTTCTGCAGGCCAAACTACTCCAGCTCCCTCAGCCACTCCTTGCATGATGTTGCATTTAAAAGGGAGCCTGCATTAAATCCCAATTACTTTCTGCCCTCCCACTATCCAGTTTTTCTGGTAGATAAGGTGATAATTCTCTCTTATGTATGGAGATGCTGAAAGAAATAATGAAAAATGAGATTTTTTGCTGGAAAACTTTTGTGTAGATCTATTATTAAAAGACAAACATCTTTTAAATTTTTTTCCTGCCATGTGATAGCAAGATGGGAGCATGTACCTAACAAATTTCCTTCTTTTCCATAAGAAAATCCTTCAGAAGCCTGACTGCATTCATTAAATTTTCTCTTTCCTCAATTCTTTATTGCAGTTTCACCTTCCCCTTTCCCTGTTTTCTGTATATCCAATACAGCTGACCTGCCCAGAGACCTTGCAGTGGTACAAATGGTGTCTGCCTTCCTGCACAAGGTGCTGCTCATGTTTGCAGAAGCTATTGGGCTGAACATAGGCAGGCTATTTATTGGCCTCTGCTCTGGGCCATTTTTAACCACTTTGTCACTACTACTTTTCCTTTGGAGCCTTTGTAGCCAGAGGACACAGCTTGAGACATTGTTCCTAGGAGCTGAGTTGCTTTCTGTGAATCTCCAGCCTTCTACTTCCATGTGCCAGGGAAACTTCCTGAAGCTCTTGTAGTGGTCAGAATATAACATGACTAAGAGCTCTGCAGAATAATATAACTTTTTAAGAAAACATGGTCTCTGGAGAAGAGGGGAATTGTAGACTTGCCATATGAACTTGAATAGTGTAGATGAGGGTTGAACTACAGCTGAAAGGCAGAATTTCTAAAATGGAGGTAGGAAGGAAAGTCTGAGCAGCTGTGTGCTGGGTAATGACTGTGTCAGAGCTAGAGTGAAGCTTCTGAAGCTGGGTGTCTGACCTTCATTCAAGGGAGCTTGCTGTTGAAATAGTCCTCCCTCCCATCCTCTGGCTATTTCAGTTACCCAGCTAGGAAAAGGGAGGATACAATACCCAGATTAAATTATTTCTGACTGGGATTACAGAAGAAGCATGGGGAACTAAATCTCCAGAGATCTTGGAAGTCACCTCTCTTCCAGTTATTAACAAATATCTCTAAGGAGAAATCCTGATATTGTCTAAACCCCATTGAAAATTAACTACTTTGAGGTACAAACCAATGCTTTAAAGCAGGATAGAGAAAATTATTATGAAGTTGGAGGTATTCAGGGAAAGACAGAATACAGTCAGACCTGAATTGAATCTTCCATCTCCAGCACAGCACTACCATACCAGGAGCACAAGGAGTGTGTAAGGGACAGAGCTAAACGATCTTAATGACTCTTGTACATTATCCAACCTACTTCACAGAGAAGTATCTGCTAGGAAACTGAATTAATGAGGTTGTTAGCGGGGAGCCATACTAGCTTATAATTTAACTTTCACTGGAATTCTTACCTTTTCACAAACAGTCAAATGCTGTGTTAAGGTTCCACCATTGTACCTTGGGTGGTGATGAGACCCTCTCCCTGCATGATGATTTCTCTCTTCACTGGAAGTCTGCACTGTATTCAGTGTAGCTGGCTTTAAAATTCTGCAGGGTTTTTAAAGAGAGAAGTCATGCTGCTAGCAAGATAAACTACTCTATTCTAGAGCTTTGTTTGTCTAAGAGGTGGAGCTGCAATAAAACCATGCCCAAGCAGTTACATGCAAGTGTACTATAGTTTAAAGATTTTGCTGCTTCATAAATGTGTTCAAAAAGCAAAGCATCTAGTTGGAGCAGGAATAATAACTGATAACTTGGGAATCCTCACAGTCCCCTCAACCTGCCAGCTTTGGAACCTCTTTGTCCTCTGGTTCTGGCCTAACACACACTACAAGCACCACCCCAAGATGCACAATGCTTCTGTGATGGCAACAGTCTTAAGACTTGAGGAATTATGGCAGGGATTAAATTTTGTTAGACTTTTGACCTAATAATTAATCTCTCTCTTAAAAACGGTATTTTTAATATCAGACTGAGGAGAACAGACCACCCCTGCAATTTTCTTTGCCTGCTGGAGGAACCCATCTCTTGGGTTTGCATCATGATAGCAGAATGAAGGGTAGAAAACAAAGTGTAGGCAAGGCTGTGTCTGTCATTTTCTCAGTTGTTAATTCTCTCTTACCCAGCACCCTCAACAGAATAATATTCTGAGTGGAAAACAAGGCTTTAAATATAGTGTGCTGGAGTCTTGGCAATTGATAAAATGGGTAAAGTATATAATTGTGGAGATCCTGCCACCTCTGAAATAAGACACAGTAGTTCTGACTGAAGGTAGCAATCTATCATCTTTTAAATTATGACACTGTGAGGCAAGGCTTACATCAGGAATCTGCTAAGAAGTATCTAAATGCGTTTATGTACATCTCATTTGGCTGAACTTCAGAAGCTCACAAGCAATAACAAGTAACTTCAGGTAATGGCTGTGCTATCAGATCTGAATGTAAAGGTTGAAACACACCTGACTCTGTGCAGCCAAACAGCTCATTCTCTCTCTTCCTCTTCCAGGTGAAGAAGATTGCAGCAGAGTATTATGATAACCTCCCACATCACCAGTCCTGGATTCGAGTTCTGTGGGACTTTGTTTTTGATGACACTCTTGGTCCTTATTCAAGGGTTAAGAGACTGTGCAAGCTGGCAAAGGAAAGCTAATGGGGTAGCTCTGCCTGCTGCAGTGCTGTGTGTTTGTTCATTCCATGACTCCTGTTTTCTGCAGAAATAGAAGGATCTTTGCGTGTGCTGAACTGAAGTTGGTGCATGCTGCTTATACATATGCACACCCAAGAGCATGGGTGTAGAAATGAAGCAATTTTAGACAACTGATGTGTTTTAATAAAAGATGTTTGTATATATAACCCTCAGAACTTAGATTAGAGTGAACTATGATTAGGTGAACCTTTGGTCTAGGCTTACAATTAACTTCCTGGGACATGTGCCTAGGCCTAAGTTTTAGCTTTGTCTGTGGGGGAGAATGTTTGTTGTGTGTTATGTGTGAGCATATGTGTGTATAGTTCAGGACTGGTTTCTCCTGATACCAGATTGGAAGTAGATGCTCTGTGTGCACAGGACTGTGGAAGCAGGGAAGACTGCCATGCAGAAGTAAATGATACTCTCTGGAGCACACAAGGGTGCTTTTAGCTCAATGTCTTGTCTAATCTAATATCTTCTGATAATTGCTAATAGCAGAATTTTTATATATGCAATTAATATGTTGATATTTTTATATATCTGTAACATTATTTTAGTAGCTGCTGTTTGATCTTTATTCCAGGGCTTTGTCTAAACAGTTTCTGAATGAATTTCTATTCTTAGGATCTAATACTACTGCTAAATGACAGATCTGAACCGTGGCAAGGAAAAATCCTCTCTTTAATCTTCCACCTACTTCCTAATCAGCAGCATGGATGTGCCTCTGGAGGAACTGGGTGGTCCTTTCTCACTCAGCTTTTCAACAGTATTCATAACTTCATGTGTCTCTCCCTTTTCCCTAATGTATGTCCTCTGGGGAAAGGAGAGGTTCTAGTTTTAATTTTTCCTTGCCAAGACTATTAGCATTCCTGGTCACCTTCCTTGGTCTCCTCTATACTACACCCCTTTCTGCATGGGAGTTAGGAGTACATGTCAGTGAAGACATGGAGGTGTCTTCATGGTGGTATTTATTCCTAACTGCTTCCAGAATAATGGCAGGGTTGTTTTTTTTTTTTTTTTTTTTTTTTTTTTTTTTTTTTTTTTTTTTTTTCATTCAAGGAGCACAACTTTGGGAAGCACATGATACTCCACTATACAAAACTGCCACTGGTGGTGTTAAGGGGATGTACCTGGAACATGGAGATGGGGTCTTTTCTCTCCATCTCTTACTTGGTGCTATTGACAGTAACCTTCACCTCTCATTTCTACCCACCAGCATACAAAAATCTTCCTGCCTGTCCTCTCCAGTTATAAACTTCTGACTATCCTCAATAATTCTGTATCATCAGAAACATTAATCATCATAACCTTTCTCCAAGCAGAACAGTATCTTGGGAGTCAGGAATTCAGATGCCATCAAGTAAATTCCCTCTACCATGGAAAGTTGGCAAAATATTTTTGTCCTTACAAAGTTGTTAAAGGAGAGAATTATATATATATAATTGCCCTGTAACCCTCTAAAAGTTTGGGTTTTTTCTTCTGGAAATCCATGGCTGTAACAAAGAAAAAGATTATTGTGCAGCCTTCATTGGTCCCTCAGAGTATGTGATTAGACCTGGGAAGCCAGATTTCCTCACTAAACACAATTTTGTTCCTTCCTTCAGCAGCACTGGATCCAGTGAGCCAGGCTGTCTGTTCACTAGGCAGCTGAGCTAACCTGTAGCAATTTGGGTTCCTCTTTCATTTCCCCATTCTCCATTTTTCTCACCCATGTGATTTTGGCAATTGGGTAAATAAATATCCAGGCTTGCTCAGCAGATCAAGATCATTTGTAATAGAGGGGCTGAGCACCAGTTTATTCACTAATTCTGTTTTGTGCTTTTGGATAAAAAGAGCAAGAATGGGGCTTTTCCAGCACTTCAGCCTTTACTGGTTCCTCTGTGATGAATATACGTAAGACATTATATCTTACTTATTAAAGCTGCTTTTCTCCCAGAGGAAGAGGTGCTGGTGTGGAAACTTCCTTTGTATCAGGATCACCTTTGTATCAGTGCTCACATCAGGGAATTTCAGTTTTTTATTAATTTACTTCAGACTTGCTGGCACTCTTATCACATATTCAACTTCCCATGTCTTTAGCAGCTGTTCCTCAACTCTCTTGTCCAACTTAATAAGTTAATATAAAAACCACAATAAAGATTATGCTATCTTCCTCAATTTGACTGTTGTCCTTATCCTCTTTGATGAGTGACCTTATGCTGTAGTTCCCTTAGTCAGCCGTGTCCTGATCCAGTCACCCACTGGACTGCTGTGGACTACTAACCTAGCCTGACACAGAGCCTGTGGTGCAAATGAGCCAACCAGAACTGTCAGCTGCTTCTTCACCTGCCTCCCATCAGTATTTCCATCATGGTCCCAACTTGCTTAGCCTGGGCAGCCCCACAGCCCTCCTGCTCAGCACTGTCCATCTCAGCAGGAATTGAAGTGGCTGGAAGCCTGCAGTGCCTGCAGATGTGCAGTGTGAGCTGAGTTTCCAGGGTTTTTTGTTTACTTTTTTTTTAATAACTACAGGGCATATGAGTCTGGGTTAAAAGGGTTATGCATAGACTTATTCCTTCTGCTTAAAAATGGATTTAGATCTTCTTTATTGTTTGGGCACACTAAGGCTCTGGCAAATAGCTGTATGATAGGAAGGACTGGAGAGTGATGCCCCCTTAGATTTCTGCTATGTAAGATGCCTGTGGGTTGCCCTGTTGCAGTGTCTCAACAAGCCCAGTATGAAAGAGCACCCTTCTCTGCAGCTGGCAATCTGAATTACTTTCTGGGAGGAAAGAATCCTCTGGTAGTGCCACTACTGGAAATAAGGTACCTTGCACATCCCTGTCACAGGAGCTGAAGGCTGGGAATAGGCACAGTGCCAGTGATAACAGGCACTGTGCTCCCCTGGCCCTGTCAGCCAAGCTTAGCCTTCCACCCCACACACTTTGCTCCTGCTATGAAGTGGCCCTGTGCAAACTTCAGCTTATTTTGTTGTAATTATATGAGGCCTGCAAAGGTAATTGAAGAAAGTAAAAAAATCCCATTAACAGCAGCTGGCTGATGTTAACACAAGGGCATTCCATATCCAGGCTGTACAACATGGTTATTACTGACCTTAGGCAGAATGCCACATTCCAAGGGAAAATGTGAACCATGCCAAGCACCAACTTCCAGAACTTTAATTAGGATTACGAGGAGTTTCACAAAACAGATGTGATCTTGAGCAGCAGCAGTTTTGAAGAGTACTTGCTGTTACCAGGTATGTCATTAAATGGGCTTATAATTAGGAAATGCATGAGCTAGTGTAAGAGATTTATGCAACAGAGCATTCTAATCTCTGCTGTTACTGATGCTTGTCCAGGTTCATACTGGGATGGCTCCTTCTTGTGGTCCTGGGGTTGTTGCAGTGTGTCAGTGTGTGCCTGCTTTAGTTCCCATGTGGAAATCTTACCCTGCTATTTAACCTCTCTTGCCTTCTGTTGGCATTAAACAGCTAATAAGCATCAGTTTCACTCTGGAGCTCACTGTTACATTAAACTCAGATTTCTTCCATATTTAATCTACAGTGTAACCAGACTGTGAAAAAAACTCCAAATTCTCAAAGATTCCCAAAAGGCATCTGAGTTGCTTTGAAGAGTGCTGAAGAACACCTCAAAACAATACAGGTAACATTTGACAGCTGACTGCCAAACAGGACCCATCCTGCCTCCTCTCCTGGGTCCCCTGTAGCAGGCTGGCTGTCCCTCCTGCCTGCTCCACCAGCAAAGGGACAATCACAGGCTCTCCTGGGCTGCTGCATCAGGCCCTGCTCCCAAAACCAGTCCTTGGGGCCTGGCTTTTAAAATAAAATCCTTATGGAAGCCTGAAGAAATGAACGGAGCTTGGAAAATACTTGACAGATTTCAATAGTTGAACTCCAATCCCTTAGCTTTTGCATGAGGTTACCAGAAGATGGTGTCAAGGCTACTGCAAGGCAAAGCTTGCACCAGGCTAAGTCAAGCAGAAATTCCCTGCTCTGGTGGGAAGAATGGCTGTAAAGGAAACAATTGCATAGCCTGGATGATATGACTGGCTATGCACTGTTAAGTGTTCAGTGTCCTGTACCAGTAAAGCTCAAGACCTGCACACCATTAACAAATGACTCCCCTTATGTCCCCAGTCAGCAGTGCTGTGCCTGGGATTTCAGTTTGCATCCACCTAATACTTTTGGTAGCCTTGTTCTGCATAAATACCTCCCTTTTATTACTGCAAATCTGCAGGAGTGCAGATAATGGGACCTGTGGCTTTTTCCAGTGGCAGCAGGAGATGGGTGGGACAGACAGTGGTGGCCTGAGGAGAGCCTGAAGCTGCTGTCCTTCAGCTGCTTTGGCAAGAACTTGCTGAGGTTGTGGCAGGCTGGCTGCAGGACTGGTGCTCAGCCAGTGATGTGACAGCCAGGTCTGCCTGTGAGAGAAGGCAGGGCTGCTGCCATTGCACCAGCCACACAACACTCAGGCTCTCTCCTCGTGCTCTGCAGTGCAGGAGGCAGAGCTGCCACCCACAGTGAGTCTCAGTCACCTTCCTCTCACCACCAAGTGACACACAGGAGCTCAAGGGACAAATGAAACAAAGAAAGGCAGGGCCGTGTGGACAATAAACAGTTTATTACCAATATGAACACAGATACTGTGATGCACTGACGTACCATTTTTTAATATTGTGATAACTCTGAGACAAAGAACTTGTTGGCTGACAACTAAACATGTCTCTTTCTTTTGGTGATGCCTCAATACATTTCTGTTGGCAAAGGATCTTCATTTACATTGCAGACTACTAGTAAAATTACTTTGAAGTCATCTATCAAAAGCAAATGGTTCACGTGTGTTCTTATCTACTACTAAAAAGAAAGGTAATACATTTAAATAAGCAAATACAAAATACAAAAAAGGCTGACAAATCCAATGTGCAGTGTCAGATGAAATCTAAAAAATCCAGAAATTTAAAATTTAATAATCTTTAGATTAAGACTTGTAAAATGAAGCGAATCCAAGGCAGCAGCAAGCTTCAAAGTGTGCTGAGTCTGCTAATAAAAAGGGTGTAAGAACAAAGACAGTGCCGGTGTCCTCTGTCACCATCTTGCATGACCTTGGTACACTTAGAAATGATCCAATCTTCCTAGCACTCTTAGTACCGTCCAAATGCTCTGCAATCATTATGTTGTACTGATCCTACTCAACTCCTGCCGTATGGCTGGAAAAGCAAACCACAAAGTTAGTGCATGCTGCTCCATCAGCGTGATGGAAAACGCTAAGTACAGAGGTTGCAGAAAGTACACGCTGGTAAAAGGATGAGTGGAGGGTAAAAGGATGAGTAAGGGTAAGCAGTCAGCTGCTGGCTTGCAAACTGCAGTACTACTGTAACAAGTTGCATCTGTGGTGTATGTGAATGCCTTATTTTGCACTGGAATGAACTAGGGAGGCTCTGAGGACCAAGCTGCTGGGACAGTAGCGTATGGACAAGGGTCTCTCCAACTGCAAACTGCCTCGAGGTTTTGTGAGCACACAGATCTAGGGCAAGGGCACAGGGAATGGACTTTAGCTGTTTTACAGTCTCCTCTTTTTCCCCTTCCCTGTAAATCTAAGGTGGGGAGTGCAGGGTGTGGACATGCATCTTTGTATGCCCTAATGGGGCCTTCAAATGGGAATTTTGCTGTGCATTTCAATGATGGCCCTGAAAAACACCTTCAGTTGTAAGCTGCAGAGCAATTTATAAAAATGTACTGATACATTTGGTACAGCTGCTGTACTTTTCAATGTGTTATAAAAATATGTGGCTATTTAGAAAGCTGTAATTGAGTGAAGGTCTGAAGTAACTCTTCAAGCATAGGAAACCTACAGAAGATTTTTGGGAAGGATTTTCAGTTAGCTTCCTTTGTCCCCTCCTCATCCCAGACCTGTGTTGCCAGCAAGTTACAAGTGATTTCACGCTTGCTGATTGTGATAAATTGATGTGCCATGGGCTACAGGCAGGCCCTTTCTCACCCTCCCACCTGTGAGAAACACCAGCCAGCAAATTTCTCATAGGCTGGTGGTAAAAATGCTCATCAACAGCATAATAAAGGATGTAAAAACAGTGTTATGGTCAGAGCTCAGATAAGGTAGATGCTTGTTCTTCAAATGTGTGTATAAATCAGAGCTGTTCAGAGAAGTCTGAAAACACCAGGGAACTCTCTGCAGTTCCTATCATCTTATCTATGGAAAATTAGTCATAAAGATGAGAAAAATAATAATTTTTCTCTTTCTTACCATCAATTATCTCCTCTTTCACTTTGTGTAACTCTCTTACAACTTCCTCCAATATTTCCTGATGAGACAAAACACAAGTCAGCTGCTCAGAATTTCCTTCTAACTGGTGGAAGAAAAGGCAAGTTTAACACGGTTGTGCTTGTCCCCCACCTCCACTGCTGGTCAGAGCCTAGCACTACTAACAGCTGTGTCTGCACTCCCAGGCACGGATGCAGAAGATGCTGGCATATTTACTTGCACATTTCTGTGCAGACATAATGATGAAATAGCAGTGAGATTGTGCTCTCTTGCTGCTCACCAGCTAGCCCTTCTCTAGGCACCTAGTTATAGAGGAAATCAGAAGACTGAACAGCTGTTTTGCTTGTACAGCGCATGCATGGGGGAAAATGGGTAGCTTGCCAAATCTCTGAAAGTGCAAATGACATTTTCACTCACCTGTTTCATCCGATCAAAATCTAAGGCATCCATAGCCACATCATTGCTGCTGCTCACTGGCTTCATCCTTGAGAAATGGAAGAAAATCAGAAAAAAGCCAGTCAGTTCCCTGCAACGTGTGCTAAGCTGCACCCACCTGATGGTGTGGATGAAATCCACCCCAGAGCAGGAGCACCTGTGTTCAGGTGCTGGGCAGGAGGCTCCCTGCTGTGCTGCTCAGGAATATTTGGCAGCCAGAGAGCAGCACTCCCCCTCTATGCACAACCTGACCTTCAAAGATGCTGTGAATTTTTTTTTTTTTTTTTTTTTTGTGTTGGGAATTTCAATAATTTCAGATTAGAAAATGCTGAGGGGATAAAGCCTGTTAAACACTGTTTTATTATGGCATTTGCACTTTGCAAGCTATATGTCTGTTTTTTTCTCACAGTCCCTTTACTGTACAGCAGCCCTGTCCTGGCAACCTAGGCTTTCACTGGGTGCTAAAGTAATAGCAGATTTACAACTTAGAAAAATATTATTGGGAAAATAATAACCCACTAATCCTTTCCTTGAAGACCTGAATGAGTCAGGTGTGGCTTGTTAATAGTGTTATGTATCACAGTCATTTTTTATTGACTCAGAAGCAAAACCAGTCTGGCCTTAATGGCTAGTGCACCTGAGTGTTATCAGTCCTGCATGGTATTAGTGAGTGGGCTGAGCCATGATGACATCTGATAAAATAAATTAAGGAACCAGAAGCTGTTTACTTTTGTCTTTTAATCAGTAACTCTAAAACATCAAAAAAACTAACCATGCTATGCAAAGGCTTCAAATAACTTTGCCATCATCTTTGAGCCTAAACTGGGGGTTGGTGGAGATGCTGCTGCTCCTGAGGGCAGCAATCCCTCCTTGGGAAATCTTGCAACCCTTCCTTGGAAATCCTGACAGGTGTCCTACCATCTCACAGCTAACGTAGTTAAGAAAGATCCAAATGCCATCAGACTGATCAGGAATGGAAACAGGTCACCACGGAGAGCTTTAGAAATCTGTCCTGCTTGCCCCAAAGAAGTTTTTGAAGCAAACACTACTACTGCTGAGCACTACTCCAGGTGCTAAACTAGGAAAGCATTTTTTCCCCGATCTCCTCCTCTTGGGATGCAATGTCATTATAAAAGATAGCTACTGAAATGTGATGGCTGCTTTAAATAGCCCATGTTTCATTCCTGTTTGCAAGAAGGAAGAATGGTCTTTTTCTATCTATTTGAAGCTCATGGATTTCCTAGAACCAACATGTTTCACTGGTTTTAGGTGAGCTGGAAAAATGATATTTTGCTATAGTAACACTGATGCATCCCTCTGAATGTTTGGGCAGAACATGTTACAGCATTTTTAACAAAACAGCACGCATGTGCAGATAGTTGCCATTGGCAACTTATCTCTCTCCAGACTATCAGCACAGTTGCATACCTAACAATGTAAAATAAGAGATATCTCTTTGCAGTAAACACTGAAGATTTGTAAGCCTGTGTTGTACCTCCTTATTCAGCTTATCCATCTCAGTATCCAGGACCAGCATGGGAAACAAGCCTCTCTAGCTGTCCAACATCAAACATCATCTCTGTGATTAAAAACATGGGTGCTGATCCTGAAGCTTGGATATTCTGACTGACAGGACTTCTGGAGTCCTACTTTAGGTTTCTTGGCTTTTGACACCTGCTAGTTTTTGCACCCCATGTCTGAAAGATCTATCTGTGGTGGGACCTTTTCACATCTTGATTTTATTACCAGGCTTCACTCGCCTTTCTTATGCACCCGCTGCAGTTGCTTGGGTAGAAGAATAACTTCCTTTATCCCAGCTGCAAGCTCTTCAGATAATTTCTGTTTTTGCTTTTTAATTACTGCAGAGGTTGGGCAATGACAGCTTTGCCTATTGGCAGGGTCACCATGAACCTGCTGTAGAAAGATGGTTCAAAACGTGATTTCCACATGGCACAGCACTGCCAGACCCGTGTCTCTGACTCACACACACACATGGATGGTTTAAGGGCTGGTACATCTGTAATGCCCACATGAGCAGGGGGCTGTTTCCATGGGACAAACCTCTGACAACACCCCCACCCTTTGTGCAGCGACAGACAAAGCAAATTGCAAGAGAATGAGTGAAAGGCGCGGCAGCAGACGAACACCAGTGCCGAGCGATGGGATGAGCCAAAGGACAAGCCAAGACAGTTAAGAAGCCAGGCATTAGCCAGTACCTAGAAGACACGTGGGATTGTGTGGGGCTCTTAGCTTCACAGCTCTTCACCACTGATGGATTTCTACAGCAATGGAATGAAACGAGACATGAGTCGTGCACAGGGACAGCATGACCATCCCGCCTGCTGGCCAGCCCCAGGGACACCCCGTGCAGCTCACCTGGAAAGTAATGAAGATACAGGCTTCTCAACAGAATTGCTCCTTTCCCATGGCTTCTTCCCAGAGTCTGAAAAACAAGCATGGAAAGTTAGTTTATTATTTTTGCTCCAAAAATAAAAAATATCCTAAAGTTGATTGTCTTATACAGCTGCTTTCATTCAGTGAGGATGAGTGACAGGAAAAAAACCAGGAAAATGAGATTGCTGAATGAGTGCATTTGCCTACATTATTGGGAAAGCATTAGCAAAAACCTGCTTAGTGATCCCTTTAATTAGGGACCATATAGTTAAACAATACTAAAAAGAAATGGGACTGCAACAGTAGGAGGAAAAGCATAAATAATTTCTATTAGGAAATACAGGCTAATTGCTGCAAGGCTTACTTTATTCAGAACCATATTTATTTATATTTTAAGTTAAGAAGTCTTAGGTTTTTGTCTGCATAGTTGTCAGAAAATGTGGGTGTATGTAAAAAAGGGCCGTAAGACCCCACTATGCAAATTTCCACAGAGAATTTATTTAATGTTGTGTACACTTCTAACTCACAGAACATTCCCAAAAAGCCTGTTGCTGAAAGTGCTTCCTATCATGCCAGTCTTCTCCTAAAATGAACTGTTGCAGAGATTTGACAACTTTATATACAAGGATTTGCTCCTCTGTGAGGTCTTAAAAAGCCTTTTAAAAGAAATACAGGCACTCCCAGGAAATCTCTAGATCTCATTTACATACACCTTTCTGCTGGCTTCCTCCCCTTCCCTTGCAAAGCACAGAAGCCATGGCTTTGTTCCAAAAGGAAGCTGGAATGGTTAAATAGTCATTCCCTTGGGAGAGGTTTCTCTCAGCATGAGTGAAAGCCAAGACTGACACAGGGATGAATGTGAGTGCTTGCAGCTCATCTACTCAGAGACAGTTATTTCAATTAATTGTAGGAAAAACAATTTCATCTAGGAACTCTCAGGATCAGCCTTATTGCAACAAACTATTAGATTAAGGAAGAATAGCAGTTTGATATCCAAACCCCAACTGTATAGATCAGGACATCTGCACTACAAAAAGTAAAGTAATACAGCTTTTTTCTCTTAAAAGATTTAGGTATGTAATGCTGAAGACACAGATGCTCAGCTACATTTCTAATTAAACTGTCTGTCTTACAATTTTCTTGACTGAAGCATATAATTTCTTGCTGAGTACAGTTTTTTAAAGCAATAGGTATTTGGGAATTTTTCTGTGCGTGACTGCTGTTGCACTCAGAAGTAGGACAATGAATCCAGAGTCTAGAGGTGGTGAAGAAGACTAGATTAAAAAGACAACTACACCGCCAGTAGTTCAACTTAATTAATACCTGATGAATTTTGCTGCTGCTGGGCAGAGCCTCGTGTACTGGTTGAAGGAGAGGTGCTAGCATCATCCTACAAAGAGAAAAACAGGACATAGTGCTGAGTTTTGAGGATGAAGTGCAGAGTCCTCTTCTACTCTGGAGACAGCTGCAGCACATGTGGAACAAAAGCAAGTTTCCTCCCTGTCCAACAGGCACTGCTGCCAAGGTATGGGCTCAAGGCCATTTAAACTTCAGTTTTTCTCACACTGGATGGCAAAATACATCCTTTTTATTTTAGTTAATGTGGACACCTTTTCATGATTACACTCAATCTTATTTCTATATACCAAACCAGGTGAAACCACTCTAAAGTGCTGTCTGCTGTTGCCTCAATACAAACCATCAATTGCCCAAATTTAGAAACCCTCTGAGATGTGGGAACCAAGCCACCTAAAGGAACAGTTGCTCACATCCTATTCTTTCATCCCAGGACAGCCACCAGTACCAGAGAGAGGAGTTCAGGTACTAACAAAAGTTAACTAAATCAATCAGTACTCCTCTTAAGTAGAAGACTAAACACTTCATCAGAGATTTGTCTTTTATCTCGGATTTATGTGTGACAGATCATAAACCATTCATCCATATATTTGGCATTACAGTGTTATCTAGCAACCCTCAAAACATACTCAGGCAAAGCATCAGCTCTGCATTGTAAAATGGAATTGCACCCAGTTTGAAAGAGGATACCCTGAACATGAAATGTACTCAAGACACAAACAGATGCTCTTTAAAATACCTTTCTAAACAGATCAGTGCTATTAAAAAGTTTGATTGGGGATTCAAACTAATGTAGAGTTTCAAGGAGAGAGAATAAGGGACAGAAAGCAGAGGCTGGCAAGTTAGAAGCTAAGTGATGCCTTTCATCTCCAAGTGTATGGTTCAAAACCAGCTCTGGGACAAGATTAAGAGCAATGGTTGCATAGCGGGTTCAACAGGCAAATTCCACACTTGAAGCGTGCCTTGGGGAACATGCAAAAAATAGCTGCTTTTCTCCCTAAACACTGAAAAGTGCTT
The DNA here is from genome assembly GCA_030060385.1 of Muscicapa striata striata. Taxonomy (NCBI): domain Eukaryota; kingdom Metazoa; phylum Chordata; class Aves; order Passeriformes; family Muscicapidae; genus Muscicapa; species Muscicapa striata. Next base: position 1,214,991 of record JAREIS010000055.1, read on the forward strand.
ATTCCTGCTCTTCCTACAAACCTTTTTGCTTGGGGCAAGACCTAGATTGTTTTAATGGATTTCCTACTGAACAGCTTTGTCTTTGGAGAGAACATCTCTACGCAGGCAATATGAGGCACACAGGATGCTTTATGACCTTGCAGCTGTGGCAGAAAGCCTTCATGAGGATACTGACTAGCAAGAGGAATCAGCCTGGAAAAGCATCACACTGGAAAGGACGCAGTGCAAATCCTGCCCTCTCCTAGAACAGGAAAGATCTTCCACGCTTCACCAGTTTAACAGGTAAAAAAGTGTTTTCATCTCCATGTTGGACTCAAAATTGTTGCATCAAGTTCAGTCTACAGACTGAGTCAAATAAAATCACTTGTATAATTGCTTTTGTGGAAAAGAAATTTATCAAAATTCCCCACATTTGTCCAAATTCTATCTCAGTTTAGTGTAGCTATCATGGTCACATATTTTGATTTCTGCATGATCTAATGGTTAATACACTGTTTCCCCTTCTTCCACCATGCATGTTCTCTGTGCATTCTGGGGTCTGAAGTGAGCTGATTCTTGCCTTGCATAGAGGTTGGTCCACTTCAGCTCAGTTCAGGCCTTAAATATAAAATAAGAAACATGAACTTTATCTCAAGTTAACTTGCCAGAAGGTTCAATGCACCTTCCTACAGGGCAAGAATCTCCTGTTCCCGACAACACTGGATTAGACCATGAAACAGAGCTCATTAACCTGGCTTAGACAATACTTCTCCTATGAATAAAGCAGCTGTTCTTGTTTATAGGGTGCTGTTCCCAGGAAAAGTGGGAGCAGTCACATTTGACTTTGGATTGAATGTGCACATCCATTCCTGAATCAACACTGCTTGTTACTGCCTGCCAGACACAGTGAATGAGCACTTTGGCATACAAGGAATCTGCAAGAGCACAGCAGGGAGGAGTGTTTCACTTACGTTTTGGCTTTCCTCTTCCTTTTTGTCAGCTGGCTTGTCTGACTGTGACGCTGCTTTCCTCCTGTCAAAGGAACAGCAGATAGGACATGGTCAACCCTCTAGAAACAATCCTCACAGGAAGACTAATTCAGGCTTTGGTGAGAGTTACTATTGATTTAGCTCATCCCAGAGAACATAACAATGGCTGGATGCCTTTGGTTGTGTAGGGCTGGGGTGGAGGTGAAGAATCCAGATCCCAGTGATACAACTCAGGGAGAGGGGCAATATTATGAGGTGGTGATTAACAGGGTCTGCAGGGTGCAGAGCATAAGGAAATGTGAGGAAATAGGGAGGAAGTGAAGCTGGATGAAACTGGGTGAGAAAAGGATGGCTCCTCTCCAGGGTTCAGGAAGTCCTGGCTCCTGTGTCCTACACAGGAGGAACAACTCAGCCCCTATCAGGGGTTTCTGAGGACCAACCCTGCCCACAGCAGGTGGCTCAGGTGGGTATTGCAGGGATGACACTGCTCTCAGCCAGCTCCAGTGTCAGTTTGTCACCTGCCCTATATCCCACATCCCTGATCCTGCACAGAGGAAGGGCTGTAGCAGTGCTCCCACATGACAGGAAAACTGTCAAAAGAGTCCACTGTCCCTGGGAGAGATCAGGCACCATTTCTGCTCAGCCAAGACCCCTTCTTCCCTCCAGGGTGGGAAAGCTCTGGATGGAGACCAGGAATCAGGAAACCAGACTACCTGCCTGGTTTTCAAGTGCCTTTAGTGAAAAAAGGAGATTATTTTTGTCTCAAAACCACTTCAAAGGCCGAAGAGTTCTTGAGCTCTGTAGTGCCAGAACCAGCAGTGTTGGTGCTGCCTACAGAAGCTGAGTGAGACCCTGAGACCCACACTCGTTTCTGCTTCCCAAGAAGGGGCAAAACTCTCTGAGAAGTAAGTGGCAGAGAGCTATAATCCATCCACTGGGAAACTGGACATGACAGTAAACAAAAATGTTGGTTGTTTATTTTTGAAAAATGCCTGGCAAAACCTCTTGGGCATTAGCCAAAACTAGATGATGAAAAGAAAACCAATTTCTTGATTTTTAGAGTGTTGTGTAATTATTTAATACTTTACAAGGAATTACCTCCACAGTTCATGTTCAGAATTTCTTCTGAAATGAACAGAACATAGAGGAAAGTTGAAATCAGATCTTTTTGAGTCTTTATACTAAGACAACATCATTTTTAAAAACTCAATCTATGTGCACTCTACAACTGTACCTACCCTTCATTATTTTATTCATCATTTTACTATTTTTAAGTTTAAAAAATTTGGGTCTAAAAATATAGCATCTTACACTAGGAAAAGGCAGCTGAATTTTCCAATGCAATGCCTTTCACACTAAAAGTTGAGCAATACTGGTGACCAACATCAATGCAGGACATGCCAAATTGCAAGGAAACACCTACTGCTAACCACAAAAATGACAGCACCTTCTTCCACAATCTGCTGCAGATCTCATGGGGCTAACCTGAGGTGTAAGTACAAACCTTTTTGCCAGTAATTTATTCATTTCTTCCATTAGTCCTCCTCCGCCTCCTCCGCTACTTGTTCGATTGGCATCGCTCTTAGAGACCCCACTGGGGCTGGACCCTCCTGAACCATCTTCTGGCTTAAGAGAGACATCAAGATTGGAATTAATGAAAGGTTTGCTTTACAAACACACCCTTATTGATTAGTTTTCCCAAGTGTTAGGAACAGCGATCACAATCACAGCCCAAAACCAGAGATGGGATGTGTTCTGCCTTGGGAAGAAAACCCACAGGTATATTATTAAAACCAAGACAGATCTGGGTGATGCAAATAGACAGGCAAATGATTAAAAAACCCACAGTGCTGCTTGTTATAGAATAATTATAATTATGTTTATGCATGGCTAAGCAACCTTTACCTAAGTGGACAGCTACTGACCAGGCTTCAACAGTCTACACTGTTTTTTTGTAAGTATAGGGTAGTTTTTAACCACTTAAAACAAGTGAAAACACTAACACATAGCACAGTGGTAGACTATGTGGAAGTAATGAAATCCTGGCAATTGAGAAGTCACAGCCATTTGTTAACTCATACATTCTGAAGGGCATAAACTCTACCCAACACTTCCTGCTCAGCTTTATTTGCACTGCAAAATCACAGTTACAAGTTCACCCAACGGCCAGCTGAAGCACGTTTCATCATGTTTCCCTCTGGGTTTGCAGCCTGTTAGCCCAAGCTGTGCCAGGCTTTCCTGCAGCAGAGAGGAGCCCATCGGGGCTGCCTGCTTACCCGCTGAACTCTCCTGAGTTTGGCACCAGCCAGAGCTGCTGCGAGCCCTGACACTGACCCATCTTCAGCGCCCGCGCCCTGGCCAGCCCGGCCGGCAGCGGCGGCAGCGGCGGCGGCGCGGCTCCCATGGGCGGCGGGACGGGCGGCGGCAGCGGAGGCGGGGGCCCCCAGATGAAGCAGGGATCACAGCAGCACTGGGGTGGCCAGGTGGAAGTGCTGGGCCTGGAATGCAGAGAACAGGAGTTAGAGTGAAGCACCATCTCCCCCAGCGCACAGACAAGGTCACGCTCCCACTCCCAGCGCCATGGTCTGACTCCAGGACAAGTGGTCACTGTGCATGGGAAGAATGGGAAGAGGTGCTGTATCAATGGTCAGCCAGCTACAGGTGTGTGCTCCTGAGAGACCCTGCCACTGACAGTCTTCTCCCTCCTCTTCTCCCTGGCTGGGCTAGTGTTTCATTCTGGGTCAGAATCAGAACACAGACAATGCTTCACAATTCATAAGTGGCATACTCTTCTGCTTCTCCCACATTATCTCCATATGGAGATAATAAACTCCACGGACTTTGGTTGACATCACCTTTTCAGAATTGTGGGCTACAGTGACACACCTTCCTTTCTGTCCTGCAGAAGTGGTGGCCTCAGCCAGTTTTGCAGAATAACCGGGGGAGACCCCAGCTCCAGGTACCTCGAGGTTCTGCAAAGCTCCTCTCAGCAGCAGCCTGCTGGAAGGGCTGATGGGGCTAACTCCATTGCAGTGTTTCACCTGTCTGTAACAGGTCAGTTGAACAAATACACCTCCCCAAGCGTATTTCCCCATGTGTACTCTGTCAGAACAGGCTGCTCTTGGTATGTATTCACAGCTTCAGTTGTTCAGTAAGTGTTACTTTGAAAGACAGGTGGGTTTTGACTGAGAAATATTTGGAAACCATATTTAACATTAACAACTTGTTTTTCTTCTTATCTAGGTTTTCTTAAAATACTGCCTTATTTCTGTGGTTACTTCTGCCATTATTTCACACTCCCAATTCCATTCTTGAAATGAACCATAGCTGCTATTAGAAATACTTTAAACATTTCAAGCCCTCTTTCGTTCATGAACATAATAGCTGGTAATTCATTGTGGGTGCATTTAATTGTAACTGCAAAACTACACCCACCTAATTAGAGGGCAGCCTCAGGCAAAAATTGAACTAAGTCAAAATAATGGAGTGATGTGAGTTTAAAATAACTTTATTGAACTAAGTGGATTTAAAGGACTTATATCAGCTGAAGGACTGAATGGTTACAATAATACTTTTAGCAGAAAGTAAAAGGAAATGTCTTAGTTTTCTTCCTTTTCTAGGCACACTTTAGCATTATATGTGGTTATAAACCTGAATAGATCCAAGTCACAAAACATATGCTCTGAATTGCAAATTGCAAATTGCATTGCAGATTGTTCTCACTCTGCAGGATTTAGACAGGCACGAGAAATCAAGACCATATACAAAGTGGGACTTCAATGAGAAAGGTTAGCTGGAATAGCTACTGTGTCAAGCCCACAACTATAAATGTAGTGAATGTCAGGAAGATAATTTCTTGAATTAAATAAATTGCACAACCATAGGGGATTCTGGGTATCCTAAACAAAATCCATGTTCTATGTTTCACTGGTAACAGAAAGAAATACCACTTAAAAAAGAGAGTAAAAACCACAACCTCGACCAGTATTCCTACACAGACAAGAAACCTACCGCAGACCTGGCCTCCAGCTTCAGAAGAGCCCATCCACTACGTTTGGACCAGCTGAAAATAGGTTCTATATGAAGGTCTTTGAAACAATTTGACTCTGCTGAATGACAAAAATCTCAGTCTGGGATAATACAGTAGGAATATGCAGTGCAACAACCCAGCTACAGGGTCCTGGTTCTGTAATTGTTACTTTTTGCCTGGTCCCTGGACCAGTCCGAGGTGGTTTTGATATTTTTCCACCCCAATTTCAGAAATCACATGCAGCAGGAGCAGCTTTGGGTCTCTCAGCCCTACTTCTATGAGTCAGGGGCAGTGCCAACCACTGCACAGGTGGCACTGAGGCTTTACACAGGTTGCAACTCATTCAAAATCAGTACTTACTCAAGTGGGCAATGGCTGATGATGTCATGTAAGGAGGAGTCCTCCTGGGCATAGCCACCTCAGACACAGCAGCGTGGGGGGGAGGCAATGGAAGACAGTGTGACATGGGCTGGCACCACTGCTGTGCAGGACAAGGTGACACATGGGAGGACGGGGAGGGAGCCTGGCCAGAGGAGCTGGGGGGGCTGGCGATGGTGGGCAGCGGGGAGCAGGGTGCAGCTCCTAGGTGTGGAAAGAAGGACCCATCCACACTTTTCACCTGGGTTCCAGGGGGGCCTAAAGCAATTTGTTCCTCAGGAAGGCTGTTCAGGGGTACATTTGCTGAGGTCTCCCACCCTGCTTTGTCTGTGGGTGCCCTGACCCTGTCGGGTGGGACAGGAATCACGGGCAGGATGGTGGGACCGCGGGGCTGCAGGGCATCACCCCTCTGCAGAGATGGTGCATTTGTGGCAGAGGGAGAAGACTGAGGAGAGCAGGGAAGAGAAGAGCCCCTGAGAGGCTGGTGAGAGGGAAAGGGAAAATGGGAAGGATGGAGAGGTGGTGGAGACAGTGAGGTTCGCCTGATGCCTGGCATGACAGCCCTGCCATTTGGGCAGGGTGGAGGGGAGGAACCTGGGGCTGTGGGCAGCTCAGAGGCTGAGTGCCTGTGCAGGAACTGTGGAGGCTCCCTGGCTCTCCCCTGGGATAGGAAAGGGGACGGGCTGGCGGGCTCAGGGACAGCGGGTGCTGAAGAGACAGCGCTGGCTTGAGGCAGTGGGGGGAGCACAACACCAGAGGCAGGAGCACCACAGTTACCAGAGGCAGGAGGAGGAGACTGGGCATGAGAGGGGGGAGAGCAAATGCTTGGTTGAAGGGTGGAAACTAAAAGAACAGAAAAGAGAAATGAAAAGAATAAGGTGGGTACGCAGGAAGGAACGAAACCAAGGCAAAGTGGAACGGAGGAAAAGGAACCGTGAAGTAAACGCAAACAGAAACTCAAACAAAGCAAAGAGGAGATGGTGCAGGCACCAGCTTGGGGATTTCCAGCCCACAGCAGAACTGGAGGGGTGTGCAGAGCAGAGCCCTGCAGCACGGGATGGGCTGCATGCTCTGCTGCCAGTGAGGCTCCTCCAAACCCCACGTGAATCTGAGTCAGGATCACGAGCATCACCTCTGCACCAGGGACAGGTGCAAGGGACATGCTCAACACAGAGGTGGCCACCTTGTAGGCAGAGAGGGAACAGCCAGCAGCCTTTAGGAGCTATGTCCCATTCCTTGTGGATGCCAAGGCAGGATTTTGACTAAGTTCCCTATACAGAACAGCACTCTAACTTTGCTGAAACAAGAGTCCAACTCTTTCTGTCACCAAAGACATGTGTCTGTGTTTCTGAGCTGGTTTCTAGTCCAAAAGTTTAACAGCTGAGGAAAAATCATTTCACTTATGTGGCCATATCAACTGAATAAACTTGCCCAAAACCAAAGCCCAAATACAAGATGGTCATCTTGGCTTGCTTGTTCTGCCTCCTTTCAGAGAGGCAAAGCCAATACCTTTTAGCTATAAACTATTCCTGTCATCTCTTCTCTCAGTTTAGTGCAACTTAATATGCTGTAGAAGATTTTTGTAAGCTCATTAAATATATATATTTTTTCCATTAAGTTCACAGAAGTCTTCATGATCACAAAATCCCCAACGAAGGGTGTCTAGAGCTGTATCTTGCTCTGTGCTGTAGGCTTTTTTGTGCTGCAGAGTGATGGGGAGTGCCTGAGCACATTCAGCACACCAACTCCTTTGTGCTGACATCCCCTGGAAACACAGAGTCACTCTTGTGGTGGCTGTGCTCCCTGCTGTCCTCAGGGGTGTGGGAGAAGCATGGCCAGGCCCCCTTGGTACCCCTAAAATGCCCCTCAGCTGTGCAAGTTCTGCCAAGTGCAAAACCTGCCTAGCTCCACCGGCATGCCTCAGACCTGAGCCCCTGCAAAACAACACAACCATGCCCAAATGCTTGCAAGTCTCTAGCTAAAAATCTAATCTTTAAAATGCAATTGTAACTATAACCACTGTCTAGCTTTTGTACAGCACCCCACACACCCCAACAACAGTCAGAGGAGACAGTCAGGGAGTGATTGTATCTGCTTGATTTGATACGTGCCTGTGGTAGAGGTTCTTCTTTCCAGAGATTCCTGGCGCTGTTGCTGTTGCTCCATCACTTGTCTAAAACAGCAATGAAAAAACCCTTGGTCATTAGGTATTCCTTATAATTCTGGGTAAAAGCTTTATACCCTGAGAAGCACTGTGTGTCTGGGGACAGAGCTGATCCCGTGAGATGGAGCTGGGTCTGATTTCACTTGTCCTGGCCACAGCAGTGCCAGTTCACACATTGGGAAGCTTAACCAGGGCATATCCTTGCATGCACTGGACACTGCAGGGGGTGGTTGATCCATTTAAGATAACTCCCCAGTGGCTCTGCACAAGGAAGAGGCAATGCCCAATGCCCAGGAGAGCACAGCAAACACGCATGCTGTAAACTGAAGCCATCTAGGTGAACCTCCCTGCTCAAGCAGCATCCCCTGGAGGACACAATCCCCAAGGATTCTGTCCAGACAGCTTCTGAGTATCTCCAGGGAAGGAAATATTCAAAATTACACAGTCCAGAATCTTTTATGAATCAGGAGCCCAAAGCACTTGTATAACATTAACATATTAGAATGAAAATATAGCAAAGCTGTTGGAACCCTGAAGCCTGGGAGTCTTGAACTTTCTGTTCATTTTGGCACTGATCCCCAGGGGAACATTGCTTTTGACCTGAGGCCTTGGAGAAGGCTTCCAAATTTAAGTGATGGAGTTAGAATCACTGGTGTGTAGTTTGAACAGAAGCGTGTAATATCACATAGTGATAGGGTTTGGAATTTGGAGTTTGAGGATATAGTAATGAGTATGGGACAAGATGGAAGGTTTTGAGTGTTGGTTTCTGCTTCCTTCTTGTTCATCCTTCTTAGTTTTAAGTAGTATTTTTATGATTGGATGAAGGATGCCACACTGCATCACGGGTGTTTAGTCATTAGGTCAAAAGTATAAATAATATAGATATTAGTTTTTAATTAGATAGCTAGGCCTTAAAAGACCTTGTATTGAGCAAAATACAACTCCATTTTCTAGCTTTTAGCCTGTTAGCTAGAAGTGCTGTAGCACTCACTGTACTATAGATAAAAATTAATAAACAACCAAATCTGAACACGAAACTTTGTCTCTTGTGCTTCAATCCTAACTCTGACTGAAGGCAAACAAAAAAGAAGATAGCCACTAACACAAAGCATCACTTTGGTGCTGGCTGTGCAAAGGCTCTGTGGTCCAGCTGCACATCCCAGCCCTTCTGGCTCTGGCCAGCCCAGCTGGCAGCCCCAGCACAGCTGTCCCTGTGGCAGCAGCAGCCCCAGCCCTGCTGTGCCCCTCTGCAAACAGGATGGCAGCTCTGCACTGCTGCTCCTCCAGCACCTTCCCCAGGAGCTGCCAGCTCTGGCCAGGAGTGCAGGGATGTGCAGTTCCAAGGGCCCAGCAGCAGAGGTCTGCTCTGCCACGCTGGACTGCTCCTGCAAGAAGGGGTGGCCCTGACCCCACCACAAACCCACCCTGGCTTGGCTCCTCATAAAAACCTGATAGCTAAAAACCAGGCTGCTCCCAGACTGCTTGGCAAGTGCACGGATATGGACTAGATTTCAACAATATTAAAACACAGCTCTGAATTTATCTTGCTGAAACAGTTGGTAATAAAGTTTATTACCATTTTCTTCCACAGTTTCTAGGTCAAATTTGCCCTAATTTCATTTAGCATTAGACCAGTCTTCACTGCACAGTTTTCTCTTTTCTCAACAGCTTCACTTCACTTGTACAGTAAAGCAAGCTCAAGTAAAGCAAGATCTTAGAGAAGCAACATTTCTATTTTGACTCCTTGCACAGTATTTTAAGACACCTCCCTGCTACATTTTTACTTGTACTTTCCAGAGTCTGCAATGCTGGGCAATTCTATCTTATTTATATACCAACATAAGCTTTTAAAATAAAAAAATAGTCCATAAAAATAAAGTTATATGATGTGGAAATTATCTCAATTTGCAAAACAAATTTTCCATATTTCATATCTAGTTCAATATATCGGAAAGGAAAATACATGATATCGCTGTGGAGGGATCAATCCTAAAGTGGTTTTATGTTCAGGACATGCAATCCATGCAATTTCTAGAAAATTGCAGGATTCTGAGAAAATTATCCTATATGCAAAGGTGAATCACTCTTGAGAAAGTCTTGGTTGGTTGATTCAACTGATATCATTTAAGCTATGACACTTTAAACCAAATAAATAGAAATATTTACTTCAGTACATACCCTAGCTCTTTCTCGATTGTTATGGGTGCAACGGCATCAATTGCACTGCTAAAATTTCAATTGGTAAGACATGTACTAAGAATTTCCTGATCATACTGTCCCCTACCTTAGCTTGGCATTTATGAGCAAAATTTGATGATGAAGAACAACTTGATATATAAATTCTCAAGATTAAACCTGGGGAGATTCTAGGTTTATCTAGAGAACCAGCCAGGAAAGTTCCAGTCTGACAGAACAGGAAAGAAATATGGGTAAAACACCCCAAATCATTAGAGCTGCTGCAGAACAGAGCAGGGTTGCAGGGTACAAAAATCCAGAAGAGGAGTTAGCACTGCCACTAGAAGCCACTGGGGTTCACACCAGCCCTTTCAGCCCTTGGTCAGAAGCAGTTTGTAGGTGCCAAATGCACCCTCCCACACATGCTAAAACGAGACGTTCTTAAACTCTTAGGAAGACAAATTTATTCCAGTCAAACTAAATAAAGCCTGGGATTGGCACAAGGCTACTTAAGGAGTATGCAAGGAGAAAAGTATAAGAGGGGACAAATTACACTCTGACTTAAAAATATATTCTTTAAACATTTGTGTCAAGATCTCTAAAAAAACTTTTATACAGACAAATTTGCAGAGTAGATACCATAACTTAATTTTCTTGCTGCTTATAAGATGTTAAAAAAAATCCTAGGCTTAAAATTAGGTCTGCTCTGTGCTTAAAGAATGCATCAGCATAATTAAAGCTGAAAGTCCTCTAGTGCAGATGCAGTAATATCTAACTGCATCTTCTGGCATATCTTATTCCACTCCAGTGGAGCAAAAGAAGCTTTCCTAGGGCCATGTGCCCTGTAGCAGTCAAACAATACCTACCCAAAGGGCTTTTACTGTCTCTAAACAAAAAAGAATAAATAAAATATTTTTATTTTAACATTGTTAAGCTGCTCACATTTTAAATGTACAGAATAGACACTCAAGCTGGAGGCCTGAATTACATCTGGTCTGCAGAATCAGTGACTTCTGCTCAAAGGAAGAGCTGGATCAGGTTTTTCAGGAAGGCAGAGGCAATATTGCCTGCCTTGGCGTGAGCAGGGGCTCTCTGACCTTTATGATAATTCTGCTATCCCAAAGTAAATCTCAGGTGAAATATCACTGCTGACCCATTTAACAGTCATGGGTAAATCCCTACTAAATCTCAGGTCCTACACAGTTATTCATACAGGTGCAGGAAACTAGTTTCCCAACACTTTCCTCATAGGTTTTGGAGGCAGGAAGACTCCTGAGTACCTACCAAGCAAAGAGTTTACCCAGAGTGTGAACTTTGGCACACTTCACCCCTTAACAGTCATTACAGAATCATTAGCAATAATTAGAAAACAGTCAGAACCAGCTTAAAATATGCACAAGCAAAAAGAGCAGCGCCTGCTGCTGAACAAGGACTGCATGCTTATCCAATTTACAGACTAGAGCTCTGGCACAGCTGATGAACTCACCTTCTCTGTGCTTCCATCTCATCTGGAGAGGGACCATTCTGGATCTGGCGCTGGGCAGCTGGACCTACAGAAAAAATGAGAGGATGCTATTAAGAAAGCAAATGTGTCTGACTTTGAAAAAACAGTGTCACTCAGATTGCTTCTCCACCTTACTATGACAGACAAACCTCAAGCATTATTTTCCTCTCTTTGCTTTATTATTAATTTTAGCTCTTTTTTTTCCCCATTAGATAAATCACTGCCTCCTGTACATTTTTAGTCCCACTGGGAGAATCTAGAGGCTAAATGTGAGAGCAGATTTGTCCAGAAACTTGGCACCAGGGTTGCTGTAGATTACATACTAATCCCTTGATGATGTGAAGACCTGCAGTGTTGCAAAAGTTGCCCTGTAGGATAGCCCATTGCACTGGGATGCAATTTTAGCTTTGACATGGTTCAGCTCCATCCTCCAAGCATTATTCTGTGCTTGCACAGAAATTCAACTGCCTTGCTGAGCCTGGGAGCACACATTGTGCTAACTTGTGCTGCTCTGGTGCTGAGCTGGCATCAAAAGCTGCCTGATGGAAGGTGCAAAGAGATGCAAAATTAAACAAGACTTCCACAACAGTGGTTATTCTTTTTACAATGCTATGGTCTTCTTCTGGGGATCCACATCAAGCTGAGTTTTCACTGGCATCCACCAAAAAAAGCTGACTATGCATGTGACCATTTAAGTCACATCCTCTCTCTTGACTGATCATTTAATCTCTGTTCTCGGACATTTAATCAAGGACACTGACACTACATGCCATTTTCAGAGAGAAACAATTATTCTGAAAATAAAAATAACTTCTGGTAACATAAGTGGTCTTGCATCTATTACAAGGATTGTTCCATTCATTTGAGGAGGTGAGGTTCAATCTGGATTAAACAGATAAGACTTAAGTTACATCCAACAGCAATCTTCCTGATAAACTGGGAAGATCAGTTATGTGCATGAAATTATTATGCCTACCTTATTTTTTCATTTTCAAATGTAAAACTTCACCCTTTTAAAAGTTATCCAACAAGAGCAAGTCAGAATTAAACATGTACAAACCTAAATATGTCATTCTCAAATTGTTAAGCATAATTATCTCTATATTCTTTATGTATTACTGCCAGGCTGAATGTTATCTGAAAACCAATTAAGAAAGTATGAAAACAGGAAAGATGGCAGAAATGCATCGTAGTGAGAAATTCCAGGGCATTGACTGGTCGTGAGGAAATCATGCATATTTTTGAAATGTGTTTAAGGACTAACATTTGAAATAAGGATACACAGAACTTCCTGAAAACCAGCCCTGTGCATTCTAATTTTGGGTCTCCCAAAAATGAAGCCAGCGACAACCACTAAGCCAAAAGTTCTGACATTTAAAAATATCCTATGGTTGGGCATGAAGTGAAGACAGTTCACTTCTTTAATGGCTCAAGTGTTGTTTATCATAGGTCTTAGGCAAACTAATCAGACAGAAATGCCACATTTTGTAAAGATCACACAAAACAATGAACGTGGGGGAGCAGGTGATTGCTTTGGGAAGTTTTGGGAAGTTTTGCCTCAAGGAAAAACTCAGCAAGTATTTGGGAACCACACAAGCAGGCAGCTCATGTGAAAGGAGCTCAAGGTATAGCAAAGATCTTCTAGAAACTCCACGTGAGGAAGGCAGGGACAGCTCTCAGCCTGCTCAGGCACAGCTCCCGGGCACGGAAGGAGGGATTAATTTCATGCTTGATTCTGTACATGGATGCTCTGCTGTGCACGTACAGCAGACAGCTGGGAGGCTGAGGGGGGTTCAGTCCAACTGGATTCCTAGGCTTAATTCCCCTCCACATTTTTAGGTTATTTCTCAGACAGAAGCAGGAATGAACAGTGAGGGCTCTTGGTGATGCCCTCCTCATTTGAAGACGCTTCTCCAGTTGCCCCAAGCTGTGTCTGACCCTGCCAGAAGGGGCAGGAAGAGAAGAGGGAAGAGGCTGGCAGAGAAGACCTCTTCTCAGCACAATGACCAGGAGAAAGAGTTTTGCTCCTGACCCGTTTGCAGCTTCACAGCTGTGCGAGTCACATTTTTAGAAAGCAATTATCACAGGAGATACTCTGCGAATGTCTGCGCTTCCTCGCTTCGCTGCTTTGCAATAATTAACCACAAGATGCTTTTATAGAAGCATCTTGTGATTCAGCTGAAGGCAGATTTTGGGAGCACACAGATGTTTCCCGTGTTTATTTTTTCCTCCTCTACTCAAGCACCCCAGCACCACTCTGGCCCTGCCCAGCTGTCCCTGCAGCAGCAAGGGGATCTCCTGGCACAGGGCACTGCTTTGTGCTGGCTGGGCAGTTTCCATGTGCTGGGGCTGCTCCTGCACCCCTGCACTGAGATGTCCACGTCTGGAACAGTGTCCAGCCAAAAAAACAGGAACAAAGCTGTCCCTAAGGAAAACCCATGCCCTGGCTTCCACTCCAGCCAGGAAGGCACAGACAAACAGGAACAATGCCATCCTTTCTCTCCTGCTGGAGAAGCTCCAAGCAATGTTTATTTTCCTTCTTTTATTTGGCTACAACTGCAAGCAACACTGAGTGCATACACTCAGAAAAGTATCAAAACCATTTATTTGTCTGAGCAACCAGTATTTCGTGCTTCTTCAATACAGCAGGACCTATGTAAGACACTTTCATTCATTACACAGAAAGGAAGCAGCCCCGCTTGGGGATTTTGCAGCTCCTACAGCCTCCATGGTGCTTATGTTCAGTGGGGTGAAAGTGGTGGGCTAAGGAAAGAATCCCAAGTCAGAGCTGAATTAGAAATACATATGGGCTTTAAATTCATTAAATTGAAAATTTTTGTTTTGCATGATGATTTAATGAGAAAAAACCAAAACAAAACCCCAAAACCACAAACAAACAAACACACACACACACACACACACACACACACACACAATCCCCCGGCAGATTATGGGAGGAAAAGAGGTGTCAGAGAGACAGATAGCTCTCCCTCACTGATGACTCCAGCACATACTGGGATTGTGGGAGACTCTGGTTCAGCCGTCAGGTCTGACCTGTCATCGTTTATATTCTGGCAATGTGACATAAACTCTTGCTTATCCTGACAAGAACAGAAGAAATCTTTCCAGACTACAAGTTTCTGCAAAGCTTTTCTTTCCAACAGCAATATCTTTCAAATAAATTGGCATTTTCTGTCATAAACCCCCAACATATCAGTAGTTGGAAGCATTTCTGACTGATGCTATTCCCATAGTCCCTGTTCAGGTACAGCCTGGGCCAGTGTGCAAACCCACACTGGGACTCAGCTGGGCAGGGTATTTTGCTGGGCTCACCATAACCCCTTCTGGCTCCCCCTGTCTGACTCTGTCTGACTCCCAGCAGCCAGCCCCACAACGAGGTGTGGCACCCAGCCCCAGGATGCTGGTCAGTGTCACTGGTGTGGACAGTGGGTGCTGTCCCTGCTGCAGCCGGGGCGGGCAGCGCCGTGTCCCCACCTGCCACCACCTCCCCATTCACAGCTGCCTGGAATTGCAGCTCTGTGGTGCTGCTGGCAGTCACACTGCTGCTGCTGCAGAGCCTCTGCCAGCACTTGGACACCTGCTCTGCCCCAGGGACCTCAGCCTGCTCTCTCCTGTGGGGACTGCACATGCTGGAGATGCCCTGGCACAGCCACCACAGACACCTGTAGGAGCGGGAACAGCAGTGCTGGTGACCAGCTGTGCTATGACACTTTCCTAAACTCATTACTAGAGACAATGATCCTGGACAAAGCACTGATCTAATTAGCCTAGATAAAGCCCCTAGATAAAGCAGGTGGACACTATTTCCCAGCCAGAGCCAGTACAACCAGAGTTGGATGACAGGACAGGTCAGCACGCCTAACTCTCCATGGTGAGCTGAAGGACTGGGAAGAGGGATCCCTGCTCACTGTCACTGCAGCTGGGCAGAGCCACAGCCCCTCCAGCATGCTGCCACACTGCCATGGCACTCCTGGGACAGGGGCTTGGCACTCCATGTCCTGCTCCTGCCTTGTTTGGTTTGATGTGCAGCAGCATCCTGGCAGATGTGCAGTACACCCCACCACAGGACAGTGTCACAAAGCCTGCTTTCAGGAAGTCTGTCTTACACCTATTAAACATCAACCTGAAATAGAAAGCGTTCCAGAGTGTGTTACTCAGTCTGGGTGCCTCAGCAGCATTTTAAGATTACATTAAATACCATCTATAACATCATTTACACATGGACCAAACTTCTCCTCTGAGAACTGCAAAGAACTTGATCAGCCTTAATTAAGCTTCACCAATGCTATGAGGCAGAAGTGACTTGATTACACGTAGGCCATGTCTTCACAAATAAAATTTGGTTGCATCAATTTACCTACAGGTGAGATTTGCTACTAACACAGTCAGAACTATGTAAAAGGTCACCTAAGGCATTCTTATTCTGATGCAGACCAAATTTGGTTTGACCTGAGGCAAGTAAAATGCAGGGAAAGGAGCATTTCCAACTGTGTGCCAGGAAACCTTCTCTACCTCTGTTCCTTGTTCCTTGGTGACCAACAGTGCTGTGAGTCTGTGGCAGAGCAAAGAAAACACATCCTCTTAAAATCATCCCCAGCAATGCTTTACATAACCTGACTTTACCTTATACCACACTGGACAAGGAACAGTGTCTATCAGGTACCAACTCTCAGCTGAATTCTAGAAATTCCCATCTTAGAAGCTATTAAAAGGACCATTCCCAAGGCTGCAACTGCTTTGCTTTTACCTTTTACCTCTAGATTACTTTAATCTACCATGAAACAGGACCTGCTTAAAGTGGAATAAGGGTCTGAGCACACTGTATGAAGTCTGCTCATTTGAACTAAAAACTGATTTAACATTCACTGCTGAAACTTTCTGATGCAGATAAGATTTAAGGACAGTGACAGAGCTGGAAAAACAAGCCTTTTATTTAACATGGGAGTGCCCTACCCTTGCATTAGTTCACACCTCCTGCAAAGACTTATGCACAGGTGCATGTGCTGTGCACAGTCCTTTTCTTCCTGTTTTATTTTGGAATTGATGGAATTGCAAGGGTCTCAACATGCAGAACCACACCTGTGCGTGTGCCCTAAGCAGGATGGAAGACATGAGATCCAGAGGGGAGTCACCAAACAAAAAGGCTGTGCAAAGATGCAGTGCTGGAAGATGGAAGAAACCATCTTCAACTCACCAGAAGTGCTACTGAGAACACCAACATGAAACTAGTTGACTGGTTAGCATTTGACTCAAATGCTAAAGCTGGTAATTCCATTATTTTGCATAAAATATGATGGCACTTGGTTGATCCTGACTGTTTATTCATCATGGCACTGGCACAGCATTTGGGAATTTTTAATGCTTGTGTCTTGGTTGAACTGGTGGAGAAAAACTTTTTTCCTCCTGAATGCAATACAGATGAGACAGTGCTAAAGCAGTTCCTGCAGCAAGCAACTGCACTCTGAGAGCAGGGGTCTCAGTAAAGGACATGGCTTGGCTGCTTTTATCTCAGCAACAGTGCCTCAGCTCAGCAGCACAGCTTGGGTCACCCCTCACATAAGAAACAGCACAACTAGCTTTAAAAAAGATTAAAAATACACATAGGCGACTGTGCAAACAGGAAACCTTTCACAGTGAGGTGGCTCCAGGAGCCAGCATCTCTCCCAAAATGCAGCCTGGAGTGGTGGGAATGTGTCCCCATCATTAGGGCAAGCAGTAGGGATGGGAGTCCATGTGTTCTGGTATGGGACTCCCTGTATTTTATCTGGTGACTGATTAACATAAAATATAAGAACTGGAAGTTATTTTCCTGTCTGCAGCTCAGCTCTAAGAGGAAGAACAAAACACACACTGATCTAGAATAGCACGAGTTTTTTGGGGTGGGGGAAGGCAAGCAAGGAAAGCTGCAGTTCTGCCTGGGCAGGGGAAGTGGCTGAACCTTGTTCCCCACTTCCCAAGGAAGTGCTTTGAGCACCTGACCTTGAGGATGGCAGCCCAGGGAAGGTGATGGCTGCACATCCAAGTGGATCAGGGCCCAGTGCTGCAGAGCCTGGGGTATGTGCCCAGACCTGGGCAGTGCTGGCTCTCCAAGAAACACAAAGAAACTCTGGCAAGAGGAATGCAGGGCACAAAAAGATGGAATTCGAGCATCCCAGGGGGATTCTGCTTACTATGCTGAGCTCTGAGCAAAAGAGGACTAATCCAGCAATGGCTCAATTATGTGTTGGTGAAATGGAGGTGGGTAAGGCAGCACCTGCCAGGTGGGGGGACTGCCAGCAGCTCCCTCCTTGGCAGCACTGCTGCAGGGGCTGTGGTGCATTTAGGGAAGCAGCCTTGTTTCCACAGGCAGTTTCGTGATAAGTAGGCATCCAACTTAGCTGATGACCAATTGCTTTTGTTAGGGGAGATGCCTCTGAGTAAACTGTTATGTGCATAGAAAAGTATAGGAAGAAAAATTTTATTTTTTTTAATAATTACAAAAAGAAAAAGAAAAAGGACATAATTGAATTTCTAAGGGTGTAATTCCAATATTGGTGGCTTTATAAACATGCTCAGGGAAGATGATGGGAGAAGATGTCAATCAATGCCAGAAGTAAAAAAGTAATCTATACAATTCAGGACCATGAGATTAGCTTAAAAAAATAAAAGAAAGTAAATTAACCCCACAATTATTAGTAGCAAATAAACAAGCCCCCAAGCACTTCTGTTCCCTCCTTTTTTTGATTGTTTTTCAGAATGTGCATCAAGCCTGTTTTCCTGAACATCCAGGATTGAAACTTTTCAATAAAGGTGAAGATTAGCTCATAATCTTGTGCCTCTAGGCAGTAATGCAGCTTTAAGAAAAACACCAAATTCCATCAGAATCTCATTAAAATCCAGAGCATGGGCCATCCTGAGAAGCTGGCACCTCCCCACCACTGCAATGCCAGAGCCCAGGCAGTGGATGCTCCAAAGAAGCTGAGAGTGGAAATCAATACACACCATCTAAAGATATGGGTTATATTGCAAAGATATTTGCCCAAATTTGGTTTAGTGAGGACATGGATCGTTTCACTCCAGTATCAGTCTGCCAGGTGCTGTCTCAACAGAGACAGGGACACTGCAATGCTGGCCTTGTGCTCTGCAGTAGGAGAATTGCTGAGCTCATCCACTTTCCCTTGGATGTCTCAAGCCCCACACATCTGTTCTGTGAAATGTAAACTATCTGCTCTTAGCTAAGTGTGACTGTGTGTGTTTCTGCACCCAAGTAAGTGCATACACCTGTTTATACCCACTTCACACTTACATTTCTTTGCATCAAATAAAAAGCAGCGATTTGATTTTTTTTTTTTTTGACAAATTGAATTTCTGAAAATTTCTGAAGTGACAGGGAAAAAGAACCCAGCCACTGGCATGGACAGCAGTTCAATCAGCCAATATTTACACACATAGCTGGTCAAACATCATCTCTGGTTTTGCTTAACTATAGGATTTATGACACATTAGATCAGAAATGTATATACAGCCACTGTAGCCTGGTGCAGCACCCAAGGCACCAAGTGCACCACGGCCCATCTCCACATACAACCTTGCAAGGCAAGGCTCTCTATTTTCAATGTCTTCTTCCTGTTTCCCTGCTGGTAGGTCCCTGCTAGTAAACCCCTCAGTGCAGTATTTGCCACCATGTGGAGAACAGCAGGGCCCATACATGCATTGAAGCACCATGCACACACAGAAAACAACACATTATAAACACACAGTTTGCATCTAGTTAATGGTTAAGATCCAGACAAGATCCATTTACCAAGATTTAAATCTCAACACTGCTGTAAGGCAGCTATGATGGGTACCTGTACCTGGATAAGAGTACTGGACAGAAAAGGACTTTTCTACAAAATACAACTAAGTGGAGATATATTTCGGGATTTATGAAAGAAAAAAAAACAACAAAAAAACACATAGAAAAATATAATTAGAAACAGGTAGGGTTCCTTAACAATTAAGTTGCAGTCTTATATAAATTCAACAGATAAACAAAATATTCAAATATAGCACCTGATCCCATTCACACTTACATCCAAAGCAAAGCTATCTGCTTAAGGGAAGCAAAAGTCCCACTAACTAGGAAGGCCCAGAGTAAACCTACTCATCTCTGCAAATCCACATTTCCAGGAGAGCTAACAGGAATTGTCAGTCACAGGCAGATTGCTATGGAGAAAAAAATAGCCAAATATCCCATTGACTATAGCAAGAATAAAATGCTGCCCTTCTTCATATCTGATTTTTAAAACCATTATCTATTCCATGAGTACAGATGCTCTTCACTAGCAGTAAAAACAGAAGCAATCCAACACATTGATTCAGAAGCCACCATCCCACCTCCCTGCTGTAATCACCTCTCCTGATTTAACAGCCCTGACTAACGCTGGCATCTCCTCAACCTAATGGGTCATTTCTAATGTTATCTCAGCCTCCTACTGCCCACCTGCCTGAATTAAGAGCAAATTAAAGACAATCAATCCATCAATGAGATAGGACTGGAAGTGGTTTCCCAGCACAACAGGATGGGGGCACAGCCCATCTGCACACAACACGCCCTGGCACGAGCATCCCTTCCCCCTTCCCGGGGCTGGCAGCATGCAGGGCAGGGCAGGGCAGGGCAGGGCAGGGCAGGGCAGGGGAGGATCCATCACCTACAGGACATGCGGCACAGCACGATGCAGTCACAGTGGCAGAGGCAGAAGCAGTGCCAGATCCATTCCCTGCTGACCATAGTATGGCCGCAGCTCCCCGGCGCTCCCCGCCACAGGCGGGTTTCACCAGCTGTAATCAATCCCCTGCTGCAGCAGCACACTGGGCCTGGCCACTTAAATATTTAATTGGACCCTTTTCCTCACCTATCACAACACTTCGGGGTGTCTGAAGCCAGACTTCATTGTCTGGACTTTCACATAACGCTGTGAAAGTAAGAAAGAAATTGCATTTTCCACCTCCTGCCCCAATCAGACCTCCCTATGTTCACCTACATGCAAGCAATTACAATAAAAGCAAAGTGTGAAAAAACTGAAAGTTCAGTTGTTTTGGAGAAAAAATGGCTGCTACTGAACATGCAGGATCAAGTTCACTGGTAGCTTCTGAAGTCAAAGGGGTTCAGTGATAAATGTTGAGCACTAGTCTTAAAATGTAAGTGTGAACAAGATGGCTTCAGAAATATGTATATATGGCTTAAAATCCCCATCTACTATTAAATTTTCTCTTCATCATCCCATCATACCTTATCTTCTCTGATCCTAACACTTCAACCCTTTTACTTTGCCTGCAAATCACTTTCCTCTTCTATATTTAAGTGTGGCAGGTCTTCCAGAGGCAATCCAGTTGAGGTTAATGGACACTTTGTATGAGGAAGCTAAACAGAGTATTTATTTGCTCTCCACTTCTGCCTCATCATCTCTGATCCATTTCTTTCCCTTCTCCTTGCCTTTGCATTCTTCTGTCTGCTGGGGACTTCACACAGCTTAATGCTCTACTCCTCAAGCAAATTCATAGCTGGTTTAGGGGATGGGATGCATCTCCATAGTTACAGTGACACTACTCTGATGCAGATCAATTAGTGTTTTGACCCAGTGAACTCAGCAGCTAAGTCTCTTATCTGATTTTCAGAATATGCCGAATAAAAATTCTAAGTTTTTATAACTATAAGTTACCTATGGTTACACCAGGTGAAACAGGTTCATGATTAGCAATATATTAGATCCACTCCTATCCTTTTCAGGCAATACTTACTCATCATAACTGAGTAGTTGCTACTCTCTGTACCTGCCTCTCACAACATTCTCAGAATGACTAATAATGTAGATATTCTGATAGCAAAGCTGCTTATCATATGTTTTCTAATGCTTGCTGCTATGAATTATTTATGTCCCATTTTAAGTCTACAATATCAATACCTCTCAGGTGTTCCCCACTATCAGATGGAGCAAAACAAGCATTAACCAATCAATATCTGAGACAGCAAAAACTCTGTTAACAGCAAACTATCTTTTTCACTATGGCACACAGATGGTCTAAACTCTACCTGCATATTCTCAGTTTTCTGCTTGCTGGCTTATAATGCCATTAGAGGCATACCAGAAACAGGAGCACTAAATTCAAACCTGAGTGTAAATTCAGGGTCTCACAGCCATAAAGGCCAATGGTTCTATACAATTACATTCTGAGGATTTAAGAAGATTCAGGAATATATTTAAATGAACAAAAGCAGTATTAAAATTGTAAAACTGTAGGCCATGTTTTACATCCAGGACTCCAGTTTTCCTAGAGAACACAGTATCATCAAACCATTGCATTCTCAGTTTTGAGGCCACTTCAAATCCTTTTTGTTCTCCTGGGCTTTCTTCCTGTATGTCACACCAAAGGACTGAAGGGAAGCATCTGGCTGATGTAAAATATCAGCTAAGCCCTCCAAAGTGCCTACTTACCCTGCAACACCATTGGAACCACCTGCTCTTTCAAGAGAAAACAGTGTTACACAAATGTAGGCAATTTAAAACAGTGTATCAAACTAATGACAGAATCTGTAAACCCAGAGATGTACAATTTATTTCTGTCCTAAGAATGCATCTAACTCTTTCAGTGACTTATTTGGCCAAGATTATGTTATCCCATATTTTCTTTATTATTTTCTTACACACTTATCTCGAGTCTTATCGCAGTGAGGTTGTGGTTTCTACAGGGTGAAATATGGT
Source organism: Muscicapa striata striata (assembly GCA_030060385.1). NCBI lineage: Eukaryota > Metazoa > Chordata > Aves > Passeriformes > Muscicapidae > Muscicapa > Muscicapa striata. The sequence continues at coordinate 1,236,955 of JAREIS010000055.1, forward strand.
CATGACTAATAAAAAGCCAAAAAACATCCTTCAAGGCCAAACAGCATCTCAAAGACTCTCAAACTGATCTAATAGACATTAACAAATTCCTGCAGATCCTTTGGCAGACTTACCACCTGCACAGCAAACTCCCTGCCAGCAGTCTGCCATGGAGCCAGAAAACCAGTGAGTGTGTGTGATAACTCCTGCCTCCACCCCAACTCCACCCTCCTCCCTAAAACTGACAGAGTGGTTTTAAATAGCTCATTCAAACAACTGGGGGCAGCAGAGCCAGGGCCACCATGGGACTGAGTAAATGACAGAGCAGGAGAGCTCACATGGATTGGGAACAGGGTCTCCCAGAGACTTCACCATCACTTCTGATTCAGAAATAACAACTGGTATCCACAATCCCACCAGCAAGAGAGTGGCCCCTTTTAAGTGGAAATAGCAGCATGGTCCACAGGAAAAATAATTAAAGACCCCGAAGAAGGCATTTGCCCCAGACAGTATGATGAGACCTCTGCTTCTACTTTGGATAAACAAAGTTATGGCTTGCTGGACACTATCAGTGTTGGTGCAAGTTTGGGGGACAAAATCTGGTGTGGCCAAATTGTGAAAATACTTTTGTAACACCAACACTGGGATTCCTAAGCTGTGGTACATGTGCCACCAGCTGCATGCAAGTCATTCAAAAGGGATACTCTATCCTGCAGTACTGCATAACCCCACCCCCCAAAAATCTTATAATTTCTTATTAGCATTACTTGACCCTCACAAATATTACAGCCCAGCTTGGCTGTGGCAGCACAGATGATTCCTGAATGAGGAGCACTTGCAGATGCTGTGCACCTAAAGAGATTTTAAGTAACAATTCAATTGACCACCTCTTACCCCTATATATAAAAAACCCTTGACCTCATTTTGAGCATGAAGCAATACTAGCTGGCTGGAATACAAGCACTCTCCCAGCTAACTGCTTCTGCAATCCTTGCAACAGGAAATCAATTGTGAAAATAGCATTTTGACAAATATAAATCACTACTGACAAGAAGGCTGACCTCCTGATGCCCAGCACTTACCTGGTGCAGCAGCCCGCTGGAAAGGAGATGTGCTAGAAAAACGCTTCTGTTTTAAACAGAAGTTGGAAAACACTAATTCCACAATCTGCAGCACTGAAAATAAAGGAGAGCTCTGATCCTGCAAGTGGTAGCAGGCAGGCAGGTGACTCTCCTACATGAAGCCTTTTGCAGGAAGGCTGTAATTATCTGGTTGAGCACCTAGTGATTGTATCTGGAGACTGTGCGCCTAAGAGCCAGTACGCAGCTGATACAACTCATGTCATTTTACTTTCTGTACATTTTGTCCTTAATTGAAAAGGTAGCTTTCTTTTTCTATTCTTAATATCTATTATCCATGCTTGAGAAGGCACTTAACAGCACATTAAACAGCTAAGAACCCAGAGGCTGTGCCAAAACTGAAATAACACTATAAAATGAATCAAGTGCTTGGTTTCATTTTAGTAGTGTCTTTATCAACTGGCACTCTGAGAAGGTTTGTACTTTAGAGAACTCAGGAAAAACTCAAGAAGGGGAACAATGAACTTTCAAGTTCCTCAGCCAGACAAAATATACTAAAAAAGCCATTCTCATGCCATTGACCATATCTTTGTAGTTCTCAAGATGGAAAGTAATTTCTGTTATTAAGGGTCAGTGTCAGATGTTTTGTTATACCTGTAGAAGCTGTTTATGCTGAGCCAGCCTCAACTTTTTATATTGCCCTTCTCTGCTCTCAACCTCCTTTTTTGCCATCAGTTTCAAAGGACCCCTGGGTACTGTGCCAAGGAGAGCTGAAGTGCTTCCCAGTAGCACCCCATGCTTGCAGGATGGCTGCTATTCCACAGACAATGCAGCCACATACCTTAGCAATTAGGCTGGGGTACCACCGTATGGAGCAGGTTTAAGACCTGGGAGAAATCAGCCTGCTCATCTCCAATTTTGCCTCTCTGGAGCTGCTCCCTGCACAGAAACTTGGCTGAGTCCATGCTAAGCCAGGACACTTAAGTTGATGGATCCTCCCCTGAATTTCTGCAGTACAGGCACAACTGAGTGAGACCAAATGAATAATCCAGCACGTAACCTTCAGTTCCTGCATGGACAGATTCAGGTTCTGAATCAAGACTCACCCATGGGATTCAGAAGACTCACCTGGCACAGCATCTATTTCAGAACTAGCCCCTAACACATATTTCCAGTTACAAACAATTTTAAATGGGATGCAAGACTGGAAGTTTCTGCCAAGAAAGCAAGAAGCATTCCCGGCAAATGCAAGTCTCACAGACTAAGCCCAGAGAAACCCTGACATCTCAAGTAAAAATTACAGTTACCAGAAAATTATCTGCATTGGAGCATCTTGTACTGATGCCATTCTCTAGTAATATGCTCTGATTAAATAAGTGGTTGTGGTACTAAATTAAACAATATTTAAAATACATGCTTACACTTTGCATATCTTTTCTTTGCAGGGCACTGCTAAGAGCAGAATAGATGCACAGATAAAGGAAAGGTGAAGGCTGGTAAGTCAGCCATTTCTCATGACAGTCACACCACTTACAAGTTATTTAAGCTGCTGTTTGCCAGTAGCCTGTAGTATGGTAACAATTAAATGGTCACTGGTAACATATCTATATTACAGTATATTGTTTTCTAAATTGCCTTCTATGAAAAAATTTCAATCAATTTAACTGATGGGAAATTTGAAGTCTGCTACACTGCTATTAGCATCATTTGGTATAAAGGAAGTGCAGGCATGCATTTGATACTTCTCAGAGGGCTTGATTTTAATTAATTTAAACTTTCAAACTGATTATGATTCACTTGAAAATACATTCTGTTCCTGAGAGTATGAACAGGCACTTCTTGGGAAACCATTATGAACTTCTCCTACGATGCAGAAAGCCTGAGACCCAAGAAAAAGCCCCAGACTCCTGTAAAGAGGCTAGCAAGCACAATTCAATGTACTTCAGCTTTGCAAACTTGTAGTTACAACACCACCCTCCTCAGTTATCAGTGCCAATCTAAGAGAGAGATGAATCCTCCTAGCTGTGTCTGGCTGGTTACAGAAGCCTGGGTGAGACATAGTTCTATAAATATAGCTGGGATCAGTCCAATCCCAAGAGATTAAGCCATAAACCCTACCAAATTACCCACAGATTCAGGGAGGGTTTGGAAAACCCAGAACCACGCTGGATCTTGGCTCAGCACTGCTCAGCACTGTGACTCATGTTGGGTGTGCCAGAAAAAGCCTTGCAGGGGCACAGTGGGCAAACACTCCTTAGTGAGTGACAGATACCTGTTAGGCTCTGCCTGACCTTCCCTGATGGGACCTCTCCTGACAAATCAAACAGGCCTTCCCCCACAATGAATGGAGGTTTATTCACCCCTAATCTTGGGGACCAGCTTTCTGTCCTATTATCTGTCTCATTATTGAAAAGAGGCTGGTGAGGTAAGTGGTTGTGAGACAACTGTGACCAACTGTGACACAGAGCACATATCTTTTCTCCCAGTATAAAGAAAAAGAACTTCCCAGAATGAGTGTTAAAAATAGCTGGTTTGCCTTAGAGGGTGTATTCACATTGAAAGACAGAAAACAAGTCTAAGTGGCCACCTCTAATATGACAAGCACCTCTAGCAGCTTTGCTTTCTGCCAAAATACCTAAATCCCTACCCTTTCTTCTCCTTAAATTTTTTTACCATTTCAAATTACAGATGCTTTTCAGAATGTTATGAGAAGCTTTGTGGAAGAGAGGGCAGATGCAACCTTCTAAGTTACATTAAAACCAGTCTTTTTTCAGACCAAAAAATCTCTTCAATATTATTTCTTAAAATCTACAGCAGTCCTGCCTTTATTCCCAAATTTCTTATGCCAGTGGTGTTTCAGCTCCCCTGCATCCTCTTTTAGCTCTGCTCAGTGCCTGTCTCCCAGGCACATTCCACCCACTGCTGAGATGACTGGACAGTCTGGTTTGGGTACCAGCATCAGCAAGGCAGCTTGATGCTTTCAGAGCAAGGTGTATCCTTTCAAACACAGTGTTTTATATACCAGTGGTGGTAATGAGCCAGTTGGGCAAACTCACCTGGGGAAATGGTAGACTCTCTGTCACATGAAGTTATTACATCAATACAATAGCTTTCTAAAGTATGCCTTCACTTGGTAAGGAATTTGTGTTCAGGATACCAAAGCTTTGAACAGAGGTTACAGTGGATGCCTTTAATGATCTCTTCTGACTCTAAAATTCTAGGAATCTAGCATTATTGCTTATGTGCTTCTTTACACCAAAGATCTGCTTGACTCTTCTGGGAATACATTAAAGCTTAAAAGCTTGCCAAGCTGAGAAAATAACCATGATATTTCCAGCTGCTTTCCCCAGAATGTTACATTAATCCTTCCCCTGGCCCTGAGCAAGCCTTGCCACTTTTCTTTCGAGCAGCTTGACAAAGGAGCACGGTTGGACTGCTCCTCTCTATGGCTCTGTAAGGGCTCTCCCCTCCCCATAAGTTTGCTCTCAGGTATTGCCAAGCCACCAAAGGATTTGGGAAGCTTTCCTTGCTGTTCCCTGACATGGGTATAAGCATTTCTTTGCAAGTCTGGAAGGTGGCACCACAGTTCACATTGATGACCAAGCAGGGTCTGCCAGCAGATTTAAGTGATAGCCTAAATAATAACAACTCAGAACATTCATCATTCATCATAAAGCTGAAAAACTAGCAATGTCCTGCACTTCTCCTGCATGCAGGAGTGACAAACAGGACACAGGGATGCTGTCCAGCTGCCAAGGATGGGACCTGGCTGAACTCCCCCTCTCCACCCCCAGAACAAGCCCACCTGGGCACCCAAGAAATGTGAGCAATTCTGCACTGTGCTGGTGAAGCTCTTAATCTGCGTGTCACTCAAGCTGAACTGCAGAACACGCTGCCTGCCCCAGTTATCAAATGACCTGAAATTCAGCACGATCATCTGCCATAACAGCTGGCTCATGATGATGAGAGAAACTCCTGCCTGGCTGCTGACCCAGAGCCAGCAGCAGGAGCCCAGGACCCACCACACTCAGGAGATGCTGCTCCCCTCCCCCTGCATGGCCCGGCCTCAAAATGTCTTGTATTCTTCGAATTCTGCACGCTGACTCCTTCCTCTACGCGTTTATTTTTCATCTGTATCATTAAAAAGAGATTTCAGAGACCTGGTACTTCAAAGAAGGGGAAAATAATGAAACATCCTTCCCAAGGAATTAAAATGAAGGTAAGGTTGGATCTTGTCAGTTTTCTTCCTTTTTACTTAGGGTGCTACATAAATAATACATAGCACCAGAAAATTTACTTCTTTTTACAGTAGCAACCTATATAGGAACATAGTACCAAACATGAAAATGATTGTATGAGTAAGACTTAAGGTCTCAATACATGCAAAGTTAGGAAGCTAAATAACCTTGACAGGTGTTATTAAGATATTTTTAGAAATTACTTATGCTCAAATACTCATGCTTTTTAAAGTCATTTTGATGAACACCAAATTATATTTTTCTGTTCCGCTGACAAAAAAAATCCCAATCATATCTTTAAAAAATTTAGTTTTAACTAATGCAAAAGCTTAATATTAGTGATATTTACTACTCCTTAATAATGAAATAAGCAAAATTAAATGTTCGTAGTATATCTTAAGATAGTTGCTTTTGCATTTCTTCCCCAATTAGAAATGAAGAGTGAAAACTGTTATTGAAGAGCAGCCCCTCAGCTGGAACCTAAATGTTACTCCTTTGAACCCAATGGACACAATTTCCTGCTAAATTGGGTCCAGAAGATGATGTTTTCTGTGTGGATCTGTCCTCTTGGCTAAATACATTTTCCCATTCCCTAGCTAAAATGGGAAATGAGGACTGCACGTGTTCGTAGTGTTCTGTGTCTCAGTCCTAGAGAGTCCAACAGGTTCACACTGCTAATGTTGTGCCTAAGAAGCAGCTGTCTGATTTTCACACATATAACTGGTTGTAGCTGTTGCTAGAGCTCATATGTGCATGAGCAAGAACAAAGTTTGGACTGAACATATGCCTTATTCCCTGTGTTTACTTCAAGGTAGGCTTCAGAATCCTTTTCTGTAAGTGTGAATACAACCATGAATATTTGATTAGGGACACAGGGATAGAATCTGAAATCATATGGCATGAAGGCTTTAGCTAAAGTATGCATGAACAAGCAAAATAGCTAATATTAAATGTATGCTTGTATTTTTCTTGCTCTGCAGCCTTGTCTGCACATCAGTGTGAATTAAACAAATTGAAACCCCACATTGAGCAGCATCAGATCTAATTGCAGTGCAAAATGTTTCCCTAATGAATTTCAGTTTTCATATTTTCTCTTACTTGTGTTATCATGCTATTAAATAAAAGCAGTTTCCTAATATATAGGGAAATATGTGGGTATACAGAGGTAATTAATATTAAGCCAGTTATTTTGGTTAATTTATGAGAAAAGACTATGAAAATAAACATTTTTATCTGTATTAATTTTACTTGTGGGATACTGTCAATAATGTCTTGATTTCATTTTTTTGATGCTGTTTGGCCTGTCCTGGACAGATCATAAATAGGCAAGTCTTGATCTCTTAGTGATGGGAGTCCCTTAGTGAGGCAGGGACACCCTCCAGCCCTACTCCATTAACCAAGATCTCCCACCAGCCAGAGGGGAGGAAGAGGAGCCCTGCTAAACCTGAGCCTTGCAGTGTCCTGAGCCTTGATCTGTGAGACAGACACACAAAATACACCAAGGATGGCTCAGTGAAAACAAAACCCAGGAGCCTTCCCACTAGGACTGCATGAGTGTTTTTGCAAGCAGGGCAGAATTCCTGTGTCTACCACAATCCTTCTTCTACCTCATGGAAGAAGGCAGTGGTTAACACACCCTGCTTAATAGTCAGGTGGCTGCCTAATTTGGGCTGATAGGCTTCATGTGGCAGGTGGACCCAATTCTGCAGAGTGCTGAGCTCTGCACAGGAGATGCCAGCTCCCTGCTTCTCCTGCCATCACAGAGCCAAGAGCACATTCCTGACGTGTGCTGAAGTCAGCACCTCCTCTATCACTTCCACCACACGTCCTCCCTGCCTTTCAGCTTAATTCCATCTGGAATTTTTATAGTACCTGGAGGATGCTCCTCAAGAGCCTTTTTTAAGCCCCTCATTCATTCATAAGCTGTGCTGCAGCAGGGGTAGGACAACTGGTATTGGACAATTTAAAGTATCCTGAAAGTTTATATTATATTTGCACCTTCTTGGGCCATCTTCTACACCCTTTCTTTCATAGATGAAGGCAAATCAGCATAATTTTGCCTTAGGATCTTTTTAAAAAGGTGTTCTTTTAGGCTGGCAATAATAATACAAGTAAGTTTATGATAAAGCTTCCTGCAGCAAAATCTTATTCAGCCACGTGCAATCTTAAAAGTGTTGCTCTGAGAACTACAGACTTCTTGGGAAATGCCAGAGGAGGTGTTTGGCTTTCAACTGTAATGCAGTAGACAGCTAATTAAATGCTTTGCTAATAATAGTATCCTGTGTATGAGGAGATAAGCTCAATTACTTACTGAATTTAAGTGGAGTTTTGCAGACATGTTGGCATATTCCTGGTAGCTAAAGCAACTTTTTTTTTAGAAATACAATTCGCTCTCCTTTCTATTTCTCTAGTTTAGATGTATCATTAATGAACATAAAATGTCACTGATAGAAAGAAATAAACAAATCTGACATTTCTTTGCTAAAGCTCCATTACTACATAAAAAATAACCATCAACTCAATACAATAACAGCAGACACTCATCAGAAAAAACCTCAAGAGATGTTAATGGAGATCATCCTACTGACTTAAGGCAAAACTAGACAAAATCTAGGACTGTTGTCATCAAAATGTGTTTGCAGTCTGCATGTAATTCATGGACCACACAATGCTGTGAAAGTCACTGCTTTCAGCACATAATCATCAACACTTTGACAGTGAGCAGGGAAAATGGAACACTCTCTGCTTCCCAGATTCCTTGGGAAATACACAGTGTCACAGCCCTTCTTAGATTAGGACACCAGACTTTTTACTCTTCACACTCCATACTCTCAGAAAGCACAGTGGTGATTTGGAGGTAGAGTACACAGCCTAAATTAAGAGAAAAGTTATTGTTCATGGAGCAATAATGCCATTTGTTTCATCTGCTTAGGGCATGTCTACCCAACTCAGCAGGGCTATGCAAGAAAACTATTGACACTGTGTCTTTATCAAGGGAGGGGATTCTTCCCCTCCATCTGCCCCTGTGAGATCCCACCTGGAGTACTGACCTGGAGCCCTCAGCACATGGGAAACATGGACCTGTTGGAGCAGGTCCAGAGGAAGGTCCCAAAGATGATCAGAGGGCTGGAGCACCTGTCCAAGAAGGACAGTCTGAGAGAGCTGGGGTTGGTTAGCCTGGGAAAGAAAAGGCTCTGGGGAGACTTTATAGCACCTTCTAGTTTGTAAAATGAGCCTACAAGAAAGGGACTTTTTGCAAGGGCATGTAGTGATAGGACAAAGGGAAGGGCTTTAAGATGAAGGAGGGTAGGTTTAGATTAGATATCAGAGCACATTCTTTACTGTGAGGGTGCTGAGGCACTGGCACAGGTTGCCCAGAGAAGCTGTGGATGCCTCATTCCTGGAAGTGTTCAAGGCCAGGCTGGATGGGGCTCCAAGACACCTGGTCCAGTGGGAGGTGTCCCTGCCCATGACAGGAGGGCTGGAACTAGATGATTTTAAAGTCCACTTCAACCCAAACCATTCTATGATTTCATGATTCTATGATTCTGTGATCCACTGGAGGGTGATGAAGATGACTGGAGGCTGCAAATGGCACATGAGGGGGGGGCTGGGGGTGTCACTTGTTTGGCTCAGAGAAAGGAAGGCTGAGGACCAATCTCACTGTGGCACCAACATCCAGCTGGTTCATGATGGGAAAGGCACAGCCCTGGAACAAGGGTCTGGTCACATGGGGGAGCGTCCATCCTTGGTGATCCTCAAACCTCACTTCATCAAGGCACTGAGCAACCTGACCAAATTTTGAATTTAGTCTTGCTTTAAATAGGTGCTTGCACTAGATGTTCCCCAGAGATCCCCAAATAACTCTGCCTGAAGACACTGGGGAAATTAAGGAAGCAGGTGTCACTAGTGTCCACAACATATAGAGAGCAAATAAAGGAACTTAACTGACCATGGTTTTTATTTCAAAATGACTTCTCTATTAATGGTCTGGGGTCCACTAAGCAGCTTCTAGATCTTAATTAAAGTAGCTATTTCAAAGATAATTTGCATTTAATACCTAAGTATACCTAATAATCTCCTAAATGCTTGCCTGAATTTGAGCTCTGCTGTAACAGATGTCCTTGTATGAAACAAGGAACCAAAAAGCAGAAGGATGCTGACTTAGTATTAAAATTCCCCAAAGCACCAAGCCTCTAAAAGACACAATGCTATTCTACACACTACAGCAAAATAGTCCAAGCCAAAAGATTTATGTTCATTTAATAATAAATAATTTCATGAGACCATGAGAACTCAGGAACTTTGGCCTTGAACACTGCAGACTTCAAAATTTTTAAGTGAGGTTAAGTGAACGAAATGATGAAAATTCCTCCAGTGCTGCCCTACTCGTTCTGTGTTGAGGGAGAGTTGTTCTCTTGTAATTACAAGGGGAGTGGGGGGGGGCCTGTGTTTCAAAACAACACATGTGTTTGGAAAGGAAAAGAAAAATTCAGAGCTAAAATGGATGGTGGTAAGAAAAGATAAATTGAAAAACCAAAACAGCCAGTGGCTTAATGGAACTTGACTTTGAGCTGCATAAATAAACACAGCTATAGCTTCTTGCAGAATTTAGGAAAATGCCCTGAACACATGAAATGTGGTGGTTACCATAGCAACTTACACACAGCTATACATCAGACAAATCCTGCAACTCTTTTCCAGTTTAAATTCCCAACTGAAAGCACAGCATCAGGTACAAAGAACAAACCTGTTGTCTACTCTGGCTGAGGCATTATTCGTGTCATCCCACAGGGGTCAGCGCACGCCCTGTGAGGAGTGACCACCCTCCACAGCAGGGCTTTACACTCTGGGAGCAGCTCCACACCCCTGTTTAGCCTGTTAAAATGTGTGTGTGTAGGGGGAGTAGCACAGAGCAAAGCTCCTTCCTCTAAGGGATGTGACTGAATACAACAGAGCTGCTCCTTCTACCCTGCCACCTCCTTGCATGGCATCCTGTGAACCTGTGCACTGCCCTGCTGTCTCCACATCAGCCACCTGGCATGGGAACATCAGCTGCTGGTGCTTTGTGCCTGCCTGGATGCCCAGAGTGCCCACCTTGCCTGGTCTGGGGGCCAGGTGTGACCAGCAGGGAGCATCCCTGCCCAGACAGGTGTGTATCAGGGCTGGCTGGGATGGGGCTGATTTTCTTCACAGCATCTCATGGTTTGATCATCATCATCACCACCATCATCACATCATCATCAAAATCATGCTTTGAGTTTGTGTCTAAAACAGTGATGCTTAAGACACCAAAGTGTGTAATAATCTTTTCCAATTCCCCAAATTAGGAAAGGATAGGGAAAAGTAGGAATATTAGGAAAAGGGCAGAAGCTGGAGAGCAGCAGCCAGGCTGAATGGCAGAGGGACCTTCTTGCCCTGCACCTGTCTCCTTGCATGCCCTCCCAGCTGACTGGGGTAACACTGCTGCTGTTTGGAGGTGAATGAGGGTGAGGTAAGCACGTGCCTGCTCAGGGAAGGGACACAGGCTCTAGGGCCAAGAATGGTGACAGCCAAGGGAGCAGGCATCCACCACCCCCACCAGCAGGTGATGATGCTCCACTGATTTGGGTTGTCTGGGAGCCTGCCTGGGTGTGTGTCTGGCATTGCTGGAGTGCAGCTCAGCCCTGAACAGCCCAAGCAGCCCTGCAATAGCTCAGAGAAGGTGCGTGAGAAAGACTCTGACTCAGGGACAACAAAAGAAGAAAGAGTCAATACATCTGGACACGGTTTGAAAGGATGAAAAGGCAACAAAAAGATGTTGTTCTCTGGTCTGTGGCCAGAGGGAAAGTAAGGAGCAGAGTGGGAGTGAGTCATGGCTCTCAGCTCCAGAGCCATTCATAGAGGGAGACAACAAGCTGGGTGAGGGGCTGTGCTGGAGAGAGCCTGGGTGCTGCAGATGGGAACTGGGGCTGCTCTCAGCTCCCTCTCAAGGGCTTCCTGCCTGGAGGTTTTCCTTCCTGGTGGCTTAACACGCTGCACAGAGCTGTCATGCTGAAGCTTGTCATCCTGAAGTGTAAACAAAGGTGTGTTTGACTGCAGATGGGAATGACAAGAAATACTGAATGACAAGGAAAGGCAGAATCAGAAGTTCCCTTGATGATAAAGGTCTCTCCCTGTCAGAGATTACTCTTCTCACCAACACCCACAACTGCTGAGGCTACAATTTCACTCCCAGTAAAACACTTTTATAAACTATTTCTTACCTGTGGTAGTGCAGCCATGGCCTGAATGGCATAGCTCATGGCAGGAGTGTGCTCTACACACCTGCTGGAGACAAGGCTTGTCTCCTCCCTGCCCTGGGGGAAATCTGGGACAGACACTGGTAGCTCAGTGAATCCTCTCCAGCCTCCTGATGCCAACACTTAGTTGTTCTGCACTGCAGTACTGCAATGCCACTTGGATCCTACCTGGACAAGCAGGTGAGCACATGCTCAAACAGAAACCTGTGAGCCATCACTTTTGACAGCTGCACTGGTCATGGCTAAGCACCATCAGCTGCAGGCTGAACCTGGGCTGCAGGGAATGGACAGAACTGATGCACTGTGACAGCTGACCTGGAGGAATCATTATATTGTGTTCCCACTGTAAGAGTTGAAAAGAATTAATTCTCAGAATACGGATATGTGAAAGACTTTATGCTGCTTCTGTGCCAATGCACAAGGTGTTCTGTCAGACTTTCTCCACCTGCCATCTCTTAGTGTCCTAAAAAAGGATGAAATGAAAATAGGATTTTTTTTTTCATCAGGCTCTTTACAGTTCACAAGAAATCTTCCAGTATCACTTAGCAAATGAAATTATACTTCCATCCCCCCCAAAGTCTCCTCCAAGTGTGAATTTTAATTCAAATAAATCTTGGCAGAATAATAAATCTATTTAAATGATGTATTTTTTTTCTAAACATCTAGTGTTTCATGCAGTGCTTTTAGGATGATTGAAACTGAAAGACTGGAGACCAAAGCCTATCCTTTCCTCATTGAAAAGGTTTGATTTGGACCAGCTGCATACATTTCTGGTTCCAGACTAGCTGATGCACTTTGCTTATGTTTCCCATAACAAATGAAAAAATAAAAATCAATTGCAACAATGAGAAATCAGGACAATCCACAGGGCAGGCACTTTGGTTTCTCTTCTGAGACCAAGAGAGACAGATTTTTGGATGTACACTCTGGAGCAGCCAGGGGCAGCCAGGGAGCCATTACTCCCAGGCTCTAAAAAGGGCAGACAGGTTTTGAAGGACATGGATCACTTTCCACTCCCTGAGGCAGCTGAGCTGCTTGGGCCATCTCAAATGGCTGCACAGCATCACTTGTCACTCCTGGACTGGACTTGGGTCCAACTGGGATGAGAACAAGGAAGCAAAGGACAAAAACAGCAAGGAAAGTGTCCCATCCTCCTGCTAGTCCCCTCAGCAGCTCGTCACTCCATCCCATAGAACCTGACACACACTCAACCAATACTCTACACATACATGCTTGCTTTACATGGTACCATGGACTCAGGTCCTCAGGTCTCAAGAAAGCACCAGGAAACAAAATACTGTTGGAGCCCACCTGGAGGCCAGGTCTGCCGCCTGCTTGCTACAAAAATATAAGAATATTCTAATAAATCAATTACTAAATCCAACTTTTCCCATTGAACTTGCAATATGCACTTGTACTAAGATGGCACAACAAATCACCACGAATCCTCTTTGCTGAAATATGCCATCCCTTGTGTCTGGATCTTCTCAGGAGAAAAAAAAAAGGAGAAGCATGAATCCCACACTTTACAACTGGAAAATAAAACAAAATATAGATGTAATTGCAGGTCTGCCTTCTTTTATGCTGAAATTCATTTTCTAATGGCTCTATGAATCTCTGCACGTAGCTCAACTGCAAGAGAAAGTGGAGGAGACCAGGCAGGTCAGCTGAGTTAGCAAGCAGAGAAAGCCTCTCATGCAAGAAGCTTTAACACAGGTAATTCAGAAGAAAAACCTGCATGCTATGATCATGTCACATCCTACTCTCACTCTTCAATAGGAATAGATTGCATTTTATAAACACCTCAACAGACTGGCCTTCCACCAAACCTGTAAATCAGAGGTGACTGCACAAAATCAGTGCATTTTGCAAAGACCATATAAGAGAAGCAGACCTCTAAGAGTTATAATAAACAGCAACTGAGATTCACACATGAAAAAAAAATTGAAATTTTATTTCTGGCTACAGTGCAACTACTCAGAATTAATATTAGCTAACTTCTTCCGGATGTACAAATATTTTATCCCACTGTGGTTCCCTTCCAACCTTACCTGTTCTGTGGTTCTGTCATTCTTGATTGCCTCTTTCAATCCACCCAGTGAAAGTACTGATATCTGCTTTAGCAGCCATGTAGCTGCCTAATTAATAGTTATCTTTATCATATTTAAAAAATAATAGTTTAAAGATATAAGCAGGGGAGATCTACATGCAGTTATTTTATTTTGAAAAAGTGGCACTGGAAACCCCAGACCAGCTGTCCAAGGCAGGACTTGGTAGCACTGAGGGCTTTGTAAGCACCATTATTCACATGATTGTTTTAATTCTAGTGACTACTTTGGCTGATGGCAGCCCAAATCACCCTTCCACAAGATGCAGCTGAGCCAGCTGGACTGGTATTTTATAAAAAGCTTCCTAAGGGGAATGTGAGGAGAGACACTGACTTAAGCAATCAGACACAGTGTTCAAATGAGATGCTGGGGAAAAGCTAAACACAGACCAAATAAATCCCAGTGTGACCAGGGACATCCCATGGGATGAAGAGCACTCTGGGAAAAGAGTGGGATCTCACCTCAAATCTGTCACAAACCTTCACATCTCCTGAGGCTGGTTTGCATCTCTGCTTACACAGGAACAATGTACCCAAGCTCCCCTAGACCAGGAATCCTGGGATCAGGCAGGTCAGAGCCTGAGGCAGGAGATGGCTTTATCCACAGCCAGGGTCACCCATGTCTGGCACCACAGTGTGAATCACACCTGCCTGCTGTCAAAGATCTGCTAAGCACAGCTTGAAATACCAACCTGACACATAAAACTTCTCTGTTTCAATGTTAAATACCACTTTGCAAGGGGCAGTAAGTACCTCTTGAAAGTTAGAAAAGTGCCTATCCCAGGGGCAGTGGCATTGGGGTATGGCAAAGAGTGTGGGACTCCACAGGAGAAGCGACACCAAAACCAGAACATAGAACACAGAACACAGAACACAGAACACAGAACATAGAACACAGAACATAGAACACAGGACAACCTCTCACTCTGGTCAGATGTCCTTTGCAGCAATACTTACTTAGCTGCTGAGATGTGAAAAGGTTTATTAATTCTTCACCTATTTTAGCAAAGCAGTTCTGAGGTCCAAGTGTGGAGATGTCTCTGAACAGCTGGATGGGTGCTGGTGTCACTCCCTCACCACTGACACCAGCTGGGCAGGTATTTACTTTTTACCATTTAGGCCAAAATAATTTATGTTCACATCACAAAGAGAGAGGAAATTGTAATGTGTAGTACTAAAATAATTTAATAGAACCCTTTTAAACCTAGGGACACCAGAGGCACCAAATATTCACACCTTCTGTAGTAACATGACATATTATTAAAACACACTATTAGAGACAGCCACTACTTTGTATTTAATAACTGGTTTTCTGTTTTTGCTATATTCTAATACATAAATACAAAGGCACCACTAAACAGTGTTTGTCAAAACTTGTTTGCTTTTGGAGATTGTCCCTTAAAAGACATTTTAAAAATAAATCATCTTTTGCAATCTTGGCATGAACAATTCTGTAAAATTTTTAAATACATATAATTCCAGATATCTGCTGGGCTACACTGGAAGAGAATAATTATGATAAAGCTTCTTCAGTGTATGTTCAGGCTTCCCAGCTCAATGTTACTTTTCCTCAAGATCTGGTGAAGGCTCCCTTGCTACATCCCTCTCACAAATACTTGTGGTAGCAGCACACCTCCTCCCAGGATCAAATATACATAGCAAGGGTAGGAGACCAGGCAAGAGCAACTCAGCGGAAGAATTGAGCCATGGAATACCTTGAAGACAGTTGTTCTATTTTCAATCGATCATCTTAGCTGAGATGAAAAATTGTGAAAGCAGCCATGAATAACACCTCAAGGAAATTTGGGGGAACAGACTCACAATATTGTGAAAAAGTGATACACTGACACTTTAAATAGAGATGTTGTGAAGTAGCAGGGTCACAGCAGTCTCTTACTATCATCAGTCAGAACCAAAACAGCCCTGACTGTGTTCATAAATCCTACAGTAACTCACATTTGGGGATAGGGAGCATTTCATCTCCTTTTCTAACCAGCACATTTTACTAGCAAGAGCTAACCTCTCACTGAACTACCATGAAGTTCATTTCATACCATCAGCACATCCCATTACCCTCTGGCTGAACATTATTCTCACATTTTAATAATTCTTCTCAATGTGATGTCCAACAACTGTAAATCCACTCCACCACAGAAATTTTCTTTCCCTACCAAAGTATTGCATTTTCCCTCAAAATGCTTCCCCAGAAAACCCTCCTGCAGAAGAGGAGGCTGAACTGGGCACAGAGCAGGAGAGGGTCTCAATCCTACAAGGCAGCACCTGTACCTGGCACTCAGCACTCAGTGCTCTCAGTTAACACTGGAATAGGTTGGGAAGTGCTCAAGGTCAGGCTGAATGGTGCTTTGAGCAAAATGAGCTAGGGAAAGGTCACAGAATCACAGAACCAGCTGGGCTGGAAAAGACCCTGCTGTGGCTTCAGCTGGGATCATTTTCTTCCTAGTAGCTAGTGCAGAGCTGTGTTTTAGATTCAATATGAAAATAATATAGATAACACAGATGTTTTGGCTGTTGCTGAGCAGTGCTTACCCTAAGTCAAGGACCTCACAGATTCCCATGCTCTGCCAGTGAGGAGGTGCACAAGAAGGCAGGAGGGAGCACAGCCAGGCCAGCTGATCCAAACTGGCCAGAGGGATATTCCACAGCAGAGTGGTGTGATCAGTACATAAACTGGGGGAGTTGGACTGGGAGGGACTGATTGCTACTGGGGGATGATTTCCCAAAGTCCCTTCATACCCAAGCTGTGATTTTATGAATAAAATTAGTGTATGTTTGTATATTGTGTTTGTGCTCAGCAGATTTGTTAGGAAGAAATACACCAACACAATATACAAAGTTCTTTTTGCTCCTGGTGTGGGTGATCACTTTGCAGAAGGCTGGTGTGCTGGCTCCAGCTGCAACAGAGGCAATTTCCTGCATAGCAGTTAGTGTGGGGCTGTATTTCAGATTTGTGCTGGCAGTTCTGTTGCTGATACAGGAATGTTTCAGTTGCTGCTGAGCAGTGCTTACACAAAGTCTCTGAGCCCACCCCACCAGTGAGCAGGCTGGGGGTGCACGAGGAGCTGGAGGGGACACAAGGGGACAGCTGGTCCCAGGGGTGCTCCACTCCATGTGGTCTCATGCTCACCAACAAAACCAGGGGGAAGGCTGGCCTGGGGCTGCTGCTGGAGGACTGGCCAGGCATCACCCCACTGGTGAGCAATTGTTTTCATCTGTATCATTTCTTGTGTTTTATTTCTTTCTCTGTGGCATCTTTCCCCTCATTATCTACTTTTTTTTTTTTTTTTTTTTGAGAGACATCTCTGATCCTGACTGCAGTGGTGGGGTGTGGCATGGGAAGCTGGATCCACACTGTCTGCTGCCTGAGACAGCACCATTCCCTGAGGGGACCAGTAACATTAAAGGACAGGCAGCTCTGCTTTTCTGAACAATTGTAAACTTTATTCCCTATGCAGTCAGAATGACCTTTCATTTCTTTGAAACATAAATCTGTGCAAATATGGTGAGTAATTCATATATACAACGTGATATCTATTTTTATATCCATTCCAAATATGAAAGGATATTAATGTATTGGAGTGGGCACTTCCATCTGATAATATAAAATTTCAATGCAATTCAGCACAGAAATCCATCAGAAAATCTCATAACCCTCAAAACTGCTATCTGTGTTTAATTCACACAGGGCATGGCATACAATCTTAATCTGGCATGCAAATGAACACAAATCCCTGTGTAATACTCTCTCTACACAATGATCATTGTAAATGTCCCTCATCTTTAGTACCCCAAAATAAAGATCTATTCTGACGAGACAAAGCCCTGCTGATAACTTCTGAAAGTCAGTTAATGAAAGACTTTAATGAAAGTCAGAGTCATGACAAAGGGCTCCTTTCCCCCTGCAAGGCATTTCAAGCCCACAAGGTGCAGCTGTTAGCCCTCTTCTAGAGACAGCTTCATGCCAAGGATTCCTGGCTATTAGACTGGCCACAGTCCTCTGCTTTTGGGGATTTAATTCTTATCCCATAGCCTACGTGCTCTGTACACAGAGCCCTATAAAAATGCACCACTTGATTGGTTCCCAAGCATCTCCTTTCAGAACTGTATCTCCTGTGAAAATATACCATCCCAAAACAGCTGGTGGTTGGGGGTAGTGGGGGTTTGGTTTTGGTTTTGGTTCGGTTTTTGTTTTTGTTTGTTTTTTGTTTCTTTGTTGTTGGTGGTTTTTTTTGGGGGGAGTCTTTTTGGGTTTTTTTTGTACTATGCACAAAGAACCAGCACAGACACTATGCTTCACTCTATCAGCAGATCAAATTTTGGGTTTGCTTAACATGACCAGAATACTTAAGTAAAAGCTCTGGAAAACCATCCACTACTGACAGGGAGAAAAAAAAAGATTCCTTTAAATTTGCTCCAGCCACCCCTGTTGATAAACCCACTGCAGAGGACAAACCCTGAACAACTTGGGCCATGGAGGAAGGAACCCTAGAGACTACTAGAGTTCATCCTTAAATGCTCTCATATTAACAGGAACTCACATAATGGGAAAACATGCTTCAGCTGAACAAATGAATGAAACCAAGATTGAACTGTAACCTCTGCAGGTACTGAGCTCAGGGAGAAGATGAAACGTGGTGATGAAAGCCCAGGGAAAAACATTTCAAAGTCTCCAAGCAATATTAAACTGGAAGAAATAAAACCACCTAATTTTAAGGCATGTATGTACAGAAGGCATCATCACTTTCTCAGTGTTTCAGAACAACCAGAATGAAACCAAAAATCAGCTAATCAGCAAAACAGATTCTTTCAGAATCATGTGATAAAAACCCCAAATATCCTACTGTATCTATTTCTCATGTAATATGGGAAAATACCAGTTTAATTTATGTAGTGTGAAAGCTGACAATATGTTCTGAAGTTTTGTTTAAACAGCTAATGTTCTCACATTAGCTGTAAATTAATTTTGACACTAAAAATAAATGTAATAAAAAATCAAGTAATTCAAGATGCTGCTGACCAGGACTCATTGCTGCCTTACTCTTCCTAGTGCAACCATGAAAAATGAACTTTTGGTAGAATTTTGAGGTTTAATTTAAAAATTTAGTTTAAAGACAATGTTTGAATTTGCACAGAAATATATGGAGGTTTGATTCTCATTAAAATGTATTCATTTTCTTTAAAAATATCACATTTCCTCTCATCTTTAAAAATAAAACATGTGTTTTTACAGTTTTGTAGTATGCCATGAATTTGAGCTTCAAAATGGAAACACGAGAATATTTAGCTTTAATTTCTCTTTATTTCAAATCAGAAAGCTGGGGCTTTGTCATTGCCTTCACAATAACCAAGTATGGCAATTCACATGATAGGCATTTAAAAACAAAAAAGTGAAGCAAAATGTAATTTCAGAATGAAAGATACATACTTCATCTTCTTAGAAAGGTTGACAGTTCAATTTTGATTTTAGTAAAATAAAAATTATAACTGAATGTAACACAACTTTGATTTTAGTAAAATAAAAATTGTAATTGAATGTAACACATTTTTGGGGGAAAACAATTTGGTTTCCATTACAAGACCCGTGAAAACCCTTGGTGTGGACTCTCCATGACTTCCCCAGGCTTGAGGCACTTTCAGATTGCTCCAGAAGATAAGCCCAGTTTGTGTAAAAGCCTGATCTGTAATTTCCCTTTGGAAGCTGCAGAGACAGCATGGTGAATGGGAGTCCTGGCAGTGAAGTGTGTGAGAAAAGCTGCCTGCCAGCAGCTCCTGCACTCAGCCCTTTGCAGCAGGAGCAGGGACACAGCTCTGCACACCCAGGGGCTGCAGTGGCCTCTCACTGTACCACTGCACAAACAGCTTCCCTGTGTGTCACAGCTTGCTGCCCAAAGCTGCTGCCCCCAGCTCAGCAGCTCAGTTTGGGGGCTGGCTGCCTCCACAATGTTCTGCACCATTTGCAGCGTCAGGGAAAACATGATTTAAAAATAATGGTGGTGCTGAAAGGTCTGACTGCAACATAATGTGATGTAAGACAAGAAGTATATACAGCATGGCCCTTGTTGGGCAATTTCTGGACACACCAGTAAACTCTGATAAGCAAAAAGAGGTGATTTGGGGATGCTGATGAGATCATGTAAAGCCACCCAGGGCAATCTCATCTCTTGTAAGAAAACCATTGCAATAACAGTAAGAAAACTGCAGTTACTCTGTGCTCCCAGGAATGTTACAGCACAGACAAAAATAAATAAATAAAAAAAGGAATCAAATGCCAGCTCATCTGAAGAGACAAATATCTATTTTCAAGCTTTAGCTCTGAAGTTGAAATATCATATTTAGAGTAATCAGAAACATGAGAAATAAAACAATCAGCAGGAAGCAAAAGGCTTCCCTTTGGATCCTCACCTTTGTTACACTTTTCAAATCCCTCTTCCTTCCATAAACTAGGGATAAATTACTCATTTATCTGAGTCAGGAGTTTTCCTGCTGACTCTGCCAGGACCAAGCTTTCTCTTGGTGCCTTCTGCCTCCACTGCAGATGCAAAAACTTGTCCACACACTTGGGCCATGCATCTCTGGAGCCTTTGGCTCCCTGCATCCCTCCACCTCTCCATCCCTGGTCGAGGCTGTCCCTCCTGCTGCACTGTGCATGGTAACTCTTGCCAGCTTTTGCATTAGATGTGCCACTCTTGTTAGTCATCACCAGCACTTAGTGCTTTGGCAGGCTCCAGAGGACACTGAAAGGCTCTTTCTTTTTGTCCAAGTTCAGTTAGCTCTGATGGTTTGCTGATTCAAAGTGTTTTCTTTTGCATTTAGCAAGGATCCTGTAAGATCTGCTGGCAAAGCATCTTGAGAAGTGAAACTGCAATGTATGTATTTGTAAATGATGCAGGGGAGCCTGGGGACCCAGATTCAAATGTGCAGAGTCATTTCTACTGTGGATGCCACAGTAAGCCAAAAAAATAAAATGCAAATACTCCGTAAGCTAAAATGCCTTAGAAGGGATATCCATTAAATTTCAGGACAATCCATATTCAAATGGATTTCTGACAACATCCAACCTTCTGGATGTCCTCCTGCTCCTGTCTAGACCAGCACACAGGTACCTGCAGAAGTGCTCCTCAGTCTGCCACGCTGAAGGAAATGCATCATTTCTTTACAAGAATGAGCAATGCACACCTAGCAAGTTTAAGCAGTCAAAAGAGGTGATAACCTCAATGACTTTGACCCCAAGTTTATTTTTAAAAGTGTGCAAAAAGCCAAGATACTCCTCAGTTCACCTCTCCTAGCATGCTGTGTGGCACAGCTGATGCTCACACAGCTTCTGAACCACCAGAGGGAGTCCCTGGAAACCAGCACTGGAGGAAGCACAATTAAAATTCATGTTTTCTACAGACATCTCCAGAATGCTAATCAAGACCAACAGATAAAGCAATCCATGCAAATCTGATTGACGGTGATTGCTTGGCAGGGTTTGGCTTTTTTGTCAGTAGAGGTGGAGCAGAATTCCAAAGGCACCATCAGGACCTGAATCACGCTGTGTCCTCCTCAGCTGTGCAGCTGAGCACGTACAAGGGCAAAGGCTGGAGAACTAAAATCTCCCATTAGGAGATTGCTTCCTTCCTGAACTGCAGCATTCTATCACACAGTTTGCTCCCTGCAGTGTGGCAGGGACTGTGCAGCTTGTTGGGCCACCAGCCAGCAGCACAGGGCTACAGCCACTCACCTCCAGGTGAGCCCTCCTCGCTCCCTGGAGAGGAAAGTGCACAATTACTGCAAACTCCATGCCTAGCATTTGAATGGCTGCAGTTCAGTGAAATGAACCCCATTTTCAGCTGTGTTGCTTCATTAGAATTAACTGGAGAAATCACAAGTCCCTGCTACAAGGGTCTGACACAACACAACACAACACAACCCAGAGCTTTTGAGTGCCTGACTGGGTGAAAAATAAGATGCTGGATGAGCACAGAGAGTCACCTAAGAAGGCCATTAATAGACTTTGTGTGAGCTCCCAGGGGATTACCAGGCAGCAGGAGAAGCTGCTCTATCTACATGCTTTGCTGGCAGCAGCATATGGCGATTCACCCGTGGCTGGAATGAAGCAGACTTTCCCCTCAGCTGCCAGAGGGTTCCAGAGCTCTGCCCTACCTCCCCTGGCTGTCCCTGCACAGTCCCCTGGTCCTAAACACTGTGCTTTGACCAGGAATGCCTTTTTAGTGAGTGCTGTTTGCACACTGACAGCATAGTTAAAAAAATAAATTAAAAATACTACCCATTTTATCAGTGAAAAATCCTCTTAGCCCAACAACTTATTCCTGACTTCAATTTACATGTGTGAATATCTTCCTAAATTCACTTCTGGTATCAAATAAAAAAATTTGCATGCAAAAAGCCCATCTGTTTGCAGAGCTCAGGCAGTCAGAGAAGGGATAATCTGATGTGCACTGCTAATGTGGACACATGTATGGATATGCACAACACACATGTATTCCTGGGAATTCTCATTAACTGTCCCAAGGAAATCCACTGAGCATCACTAAAAATACACCTTATGCACATTAGTTTCCAGGTCCCTAATTTATTATTGTTAAACTAGAGGTTTAATTATCATTGTAGTTACTAATTACACCATAATTAGAAATCATTAATTCATTAATTATGAAGTTTGGAAGACTATCAAAGTAAAATTGCAGAGACCAATGAAGGGTTCTTAGCATCAATCCTTTACAGTCAGTGAGGAAAAAGAGAGGGAAAATGGGATGAATTTTGCTTTTAGGTACACCTAATACATAACTGACTGTACCAAGAGCATCTGCTTCTGTTTCTTGACCACACAAATATCCCAGCTCAGGTACAAAAGCCTATAGATAAGCTACAGATGCTTATAGTTCTACTCCCATTAACAGGAAGATCATGGTCACATAATTACTAATTGCTAGGAGTGGGATCACAGCTAGGGGAGTAGATGAGTTACTGTGCAGAGACAAACTATAGAGTCTGGCTCTTAGCTGAGAATACAGAAAGTCTATTAAATAAAAAGAAGCAATCAGGACCAGGCTGGATGGGGCTTTGAGCAACTTGATCTAGTGGAAATTGTCCCTGCCCATGGCAGGGGATTGGAACTAGGCGATCTTTAAGGTCCCTTCCAACCCAAACCATTCTATAAATGGTCTCCAAATGAACACTGGCCAAAATCTAGCTTATACTGCTTGCACATAAATTACTGGACTTGTTAAATTATGATATTTATTTTTTTTTCCTAAGATAATATATAGTCTGCCACTGACTATACTCTAGTGAAAAAGCCACATTGAATCTTCTACCACTGAGCTCTGGAAACTTCCCCAGTTTGCACCACACTCAGAAAAACAGAGGTTTGAAGGCAATGGTTCAAGGGAATCTTGCTAGCACAAGTCAGTGTATGCAAGTCTTTCTTCAGAATCTCTCAACTATTTTTCTCCCACACACAGTTTCCTTCCTGAAGTGGTTTTGGTTTAGTGCAGAAGAGTTCAGCACAGCAAAAAGCATCAGTAAGAGACTCAAGAGCCTTTAGGTTTATAATGCTCTCCAAAGAACAGAGGAACCTTTTGTGGTTCCGGGCGTTGGACAGCGGCTCCGGCGCTGCTCTGAGCTGGGATACAATGGAGTCCTGCAGGAAAGTGCCTGGGATGCACACAAGCAACAAGTAGTGGGTTTTTTAATTTGCATAACACTCTGAGAACACCTCAGTGCCCTAGAAAACTCCCTGCTGTGGATCCCTACCATCCAGGGGACTGAAAAACTGAATTGAAAAAATGGCTACTTCTACAGAGCAGAATAATTAAATAACAGTTTGATACTTCTTGACAGATGAATAACAGCAATGATATTTACAGTTCTAGCACTGAAAGGAGTCTGGAATCCCAGTTTATCTATGCACAAATGAATCAATTCACCTCAGGTGCTTCAGTCAGCTGGAGCCAAGCTAATACAGCAGATTAACCAGTTTTACTCACTGCTCCTCCTGGCTGGGCAAACTTCTTCCAGTTCTGCTTTTAAACACATTTCTCTTAATGTGAAGTGTACCCTGGTTCCTAGAAGCTGGTAAGAGCCTAACACTAATAATGCAAGGGCTGTGGGTTTGATCTCTGTATGGGCCATTCACTTCAGAGTTGGACTATGATGATCCCTGTGAGTCCTTTCCAACCCAGAATATTCTTTGATTCTGTGAAATGTTGTATATCCAATTAGGAAGCCCAGGTTAACCTGAGAAGAGGGCACCTGAGTGTAGGTGTAGAAGAAGAGATTACAGGCAACCTCACCCCTGATAAGTCACAGTTGTACTAATCACCCAACAAGAGGAATAGCCTTGCCCTGAATGGGTCACAGCTGTGACTAATAAAGATAAGTGTGATAAAAGGGGTGGGGCTGGCTAGTCATGGGGGATCTTGAGGAAAAGGACCTGAAAGAGGTAGAGGAGTCCAGGGGGAGAAGGAATGCTTCAGAGAGCAAAACAAGGGAGAGAGTTGCTGCTGTGAAAGATCTGCTGTAAATTCAGTCTGGGTCTGTTGGAGCCTGCAGTCATAGCCAAGCTAAGTGAAAGCTGTGGTCAGAATCTGCAAACCAACGCTTGCAGTCACAGTCCAGCAGGAAGCAGCCAGCAGTCAGAGTCTGCAGCTGGGCTCTAAGTAGGAGCTGGCTGCAGCAGAGTCAGGATGGCAAAGCTGCAAAGAAGAAAAACCAGGACCCTTTTCGTGTTGTTGAATGGCAGTCTGTGTCTTGGCTCATTTCTGCCCCTAATGAGAGGTCTGCTGCAACACCTGAGCAGTTTGGCAGGCAGGGGAAGCCTGCAAGCAAGTACCTATTACTCCAGGGGAAGTTTGGTTATTTTGGAAAGATGGGTAGAGGGCTTGTGGGAGGACTATCATCCCCCTCAGCACAGGAAGTTTTGGGAATTAAGCACAATGAGTGATCCTGTAGCTGAGCTGATATTTTATAGCTGGGGTCACAAGAGTTGGGCAGAGATCTGTTGAACTCACAGTGAGGCACTGCCTGGGGTGTGCCTTTCACTGACTGCTTTGGGAAAATAAATTCCCACCTAGTTTGCTAGATAACAGCTCATCCCAGTCAAATTGGCAAAGGAAGGAATTTATTTCTATAGTAAGCAATATATTAAGATTCTGTATGTCATGTGGACTTTTCTGGAACAGTTTCAGTGATAAAGCAATGCAGCAGATGAAAGGAAAAAGCTCATCACCTCATTTGAATTTTCCCTCCCTCTTCATTGACTTACAAAGCACAGCAATTTAGACCAGAAACCCCCCAATCTGCAGAACACTTCTGAGTGACTAAAGTTGATACTGAAACTGGTGTAGGCATGAATCTGGAAACATTGTGGAAATGTATTTCACTAAGCCTTTCTCTGGTGTTTTTGAAAGATGTCGGTCAGAAAATGTTTATTCCCCTGGGAAAACTTTTGTTTCCTAAAGAAGCAGGTTTTTTGTTTTTGTTTTTTTGGGGGTTTTTGTTTTTTATTTATTTATTTTTTACATGTACCCTGCATTGCCTGCAGGCTGCTATTTTGGCTAGCCCTAGGTGTCTGACCACATGGATCATATTTACACTAGTGAGCCCAAAAGTTTGTTGTTTACAAGTTCTCTTTGCCTAAATTACAAATAGGAACACCATGTGGAATGACTTGCTTCAAAGACCTGCAGCAGAATCCATGTTAATGGTTCTGCAATGCTATGCCATCTGAAGTTACACACATCTTTCAATGTTATTAGCACTCTGAAAAGTAAAATGTGCACAGAATATACCCTTTTAGGGCTTTAGAATCTGCACCAACACACCTCATAGTGTGGGAAACGAGTCCACAGTGCAGCATGCAAAGCACCAAAGATCTCTTTACCCCAGCCCAGTTTTGGAACCAGCTGGCTGCAAGTGGGCATTGTGTTCTGTGGTGGGTCCCTTCTATTATTGATGAGCTATTTTATGTATTATGCAGTGCTGTAATGAAGATGAAGTCTTTTGTCTTCCCACACTGTGTCCTTTGTGGTGCTGGGAAGTCTTGGGGCAATATTATCAAATAAAACAGGCACTGCTTTGTAGAAGATGAATTCAGATGACTGAATTTCCCATAAGTTACACTTTGCTGCCACTGAAAGATTGAGTGATGCAGGACTAGTTGGTAAAATGTTAATGAAAAACTGAACTGAATATATCATTAGAAAAAAAAATTTAGAAGTCCTGTGTTTTATCAAAAAAACTTTTGTCTGAAATCCAGTACACCATAATCTTCACACACATCCTTCACTGACAGAAACCTTGCAAATATTTAGGGCATCTAACTAGGAGAGAGAATGTATGGTACATTCTGCCAGTCTATCTGCTGTTTGATGACTTAAAGCTTTATTCTTTTATTTCTCCAAATTGTTTTTCAAGGAACTTCCTCCCAGCAATACAAACATATCACTTCTGAAAAAAGGGTAAGAGCAGAATGACTGAAGGAATTGAAAAACATCTCAAATTCCCAAGAACTTAATAAAATCCATCTTATGGGAAAGGAGAAATACATATCAAATAATCCACAGTGGTGGAAAAGGCAGCAGACCCTCTAACCAGAGGAAGAGGAGTGAGGAGCAATCCTTCTGACTATCAAAACTGCCTCCCTGCAGAGGTAAGGCTGGGTCTGTGAAGCTGAAGGCACAGGGCTGAACTCTGCACCCTCTGTGACCTATGTCTGTATTCTGTGGTCTCTAAGACAGAACAAGAAAATGGCTTTTTTACAAGGAATAAATAAAGAAATAAATCACTATTAATTTTCTTCAAACCTCTCTCCTGTTTCAAGCTTTCCTCCAACTTCTCCCTTCTTAGATAAGGCAGCTGACCTCTAACTATGATTAACTCTGCAATGAGCCCTCTGCATAAGGCTTTTCAGCATGTGGTGTTTACATTTAGAAATGTAGTTTTCATACATTGTAAGTAAACAATAACTGAGTCCTCAGGGCACAGACATCAAAAGAAAAGCAGAAGTTCACAATACATTATATTTACTATGTCACAGGAAGCGTTCACCAGCAGAAAAGATCAGAATCTTAGTTCTTCTGCAAGAGGTACCAAGTCTTTCAGCCCTCAGAGCTGGTCATGCCAAGCCACAAAGCTGAGCCACCATCCCCTTATGCAACATGGGAACATGCAGGTGCTGCCAGCAGCCAGCTGGGACTTAATGTCTGAAGTGAGGAAATAAGGGAAGAAAAAGATGAAGAAATCCTTTCCCTGTCCCCAGAAATCTGGGGAACAAGAAAGAAAAAAATATTCTCATTGCCTCTCCTCTGGAAGTGCAACCACTCACTGGGAGCAGCACTGAGTGTACAGGCTCCATTAAGCCCTGCAAAAAGTTACTTTTATTACAGGCACCCCTGGCTTTCCTACAAAATTGTAGCAGGGAAGAACTTGCCTATTTTAGCTTACTAATGTTCTCACATTATCTCCTGCTCCAATAACCATACTGCCCTGCCACCAGTCATTGCATTTGATAAATCTAAGAGGATGTAAACCCTGTCAGTAGATGACAAAGCAAGCTGGTGATGCACTACCAGGTAACTTATGCCAGTGAAAGGTCTGTCTTTTCAAAGTAGACACTCATGAAAGAAAAACAATTAAATGGGAAGCTGTTTGTCATATTAATGGTCTTACTAAATGACACCATTAAAGCACTGTAAGCAAGAGATTTGGTAATAAGAAGTCAATGTTAGCACTTGCTCTCATTTTGCAGGCTGGCTCCGGACCAACATTTCTCCTTTTGTTTATAAGGGAGAACAGATTAAAGAGATGTATAAGGAAATCAAAGTAATTAGGCACATAAAGGTGCTGCCAGGTAAACAAATGTGATTCAGTGAGGCAACCTGTCAACCTCTAAAGGAAGGATGGACCATATTTGTAAAATTATTTCTATTTTAGTCCCATTTTATCTGATTTTGGATTACTCCTAGCCTAACCATTAGCATCCTTAACAAAGCACAAAAATGAGCCAGGTCTGTGTCCACCTCTTTCAAGGCTTGCTTTAGCCCACCCTGGGGATGTGCACTGGGAGAGGCTGAGAATACCACAGCACTGAGAACATGGACACCTGTAAGGTGTGCAGCTGTCCCCATGGGTAAGAGTATGAATACATCCACTGCAGAAACACAACCAGTCAGAGAGTTTAGGCTATGGCTTTTGTCCCAACTTTTGCAGACTCTGGGATGTCACACTCCTGGGAAGACACCTGCCCCAGCACTGATCTTGCCATGTAACCCAGATAAACACAGTCTGGCTGTAGGATCTGATTCAGCTCGTCTAACCTTTGTTATTTACCAAAGCATTTGTTTTGTTTTCACTCATGGCCCATGCAGTCAGAACACAGAGATCAGTGCCTGCGGTTGCTCTTGGGCATTGTAGTTTCTCTCATGAAGGAGAGGGACAGTACAGTAATTCCCATCACTAGCTCACAATTAGTGTTCATTTGTTCAAATGTGTTCATTTGAAGTGACCCAGTCATTTGAAAGTCAGCACCACATAAAAATTATTTCCAACTCCCCAAAACATAGACCACTACCATTTATTCAAACTAATTCAGCTTAATGCACTATTTAAAACTCCACACCATTACTTTGTGCCAAGACCAGTTATCTTCCCAAATGTAACAGTACTCTGACTCCACTGAAGATATGATGCAGTCTCACATCACTACTGCTGTAGTCTACCATAATTAATTTCAGTTTATGGAAGTGGGTGGTAGAAGAAGGGAGAAGCAGCCATGGAAGCCAGAATCTATTCAATTATGGGAGGATCAGCAGCACTCAAAAGTACTAATGTCTCAGTGGGGACTATAGGAAAAAACTAAATATTAGAAATAGCAGGTGCCAAGTAGTGCACACAGCACATTCCAAGCTGCAGAACAGCAGATAGGGTTTGCTGCCCTGAGAATGTGGCAGAGGAAGCCTCTGCTTCACCCTGAGGTTTTGGTTGAGCTTTTTATGAGTGTATGAGCAGTTCTGGGCATACAAAGCTGCCATCCATCTGCATAAGCACATGGACAACTTTAATACGTGGATGCATAGATATAATAAATACTTTTATTCCTAATGATTTTTCCATATGGAAAAAACAGACCCTAATGCAGCATGCAGGCAGCAGAATGGATGGAGTATGCAGGCAGTGGCAGTGCCTGAAAAGATATATGGATATGTGTGTTTGTGTGAATTACTACTCACATTAATTCATGCCCACAAAAGCTTAAGGGCTATAGAAGCCTGGAAGAGCAGATATGAAAAAACATTTTATACCTTATATCCATTATACTTTAGTTGTCAATTTGGATGCTGAGATCACTGCAGTAAAAGGAAAATTTATGATGATATAAAAGGCTTCATTCTGATCCATTATAAATGTGTAGCTAATATTAAAGAGAAATACCTCTGCAAGTAAATTTCCTAATTTAAAAGAAAAAAAAATTAGTATTTTTGGAATTTGTTTCAGAGAATTGGAGGGTTTAAGAAAAAATGCTGAAACTCCCTTTAATCAAAATTTCAGCTTTTGACAAGTTCAGCTGTAAAGCACGGGACAACTGGCCATCTTTGAAACTTTTAACACTTTATGTATGAGACAAAAAGGGTTGCTGAAGACTGAATGTTTACCAAACTATTTTTTTGTTCAGAAAATAAAGTTTTTTATCTTTGAGCCAATCAATATCTTTGAATTTGACAACTACAAACTCATAATACAAGCTCTGTGGCATGAACTGGATTTTAAACCTGTAAAGCATCTAAAACACACTTTTGATGTGCTAGGAAATGAATTCAAAAATACCCAAAAAAGACAAAATGCAAATTATTGCTGGTTGTATATGCATAAATGTCTCAAAAATTTAATAAGTTTTTTAAGTGCTCAAAATACTTTCTTCAAAATTCCTGTTGTTCATTGCTAGGTGTAGCCAACATAACTAAAGGCAGTTTCTTGTATTTCAGCCTATGAGCAATAAATTCTTATCCTGAGACTTGTGTTTCCACAATGCACCTCCCTGAAACAAACTCAAAATCCTGTAGAAAACTCATTCCCTTTGATGAGAAGAGATAGATGGGAAAAAAACCCAACCCAAATTAAAGGGCTTTTGGAAGAAAGGCAAACTCATCACAGACACTAAACCAACCACTACACCCAGACCACAGTCAGAGCATCCAAATTTGGGGTTCTAAAGGACTGGGCACATCTGAGCAGCTAAAGAGCTCTGTACTCTTCAGACTTTCACAAGTTTTAAGACTGGTGAATCTTGGGCAGATTTCCTCCTGCAGTCTCCTGCTGTGGCACAACTACAGCTGAAAATGTTCAAGATTAAGAAAGCAGAATTAAGTCCTCAGTACTTCTAAATATAGCTAAGAATTTGAAACACGTCTTGATTTTGCCAGCTTAATAGAACAGAAATAGCAAAATAAGAAAATCTTAACTTCTACCTTACAAGTACACCTTTGAGTAAGACACATTTGTGTATGGAAGGTTGTCAGGAGACAATCTTCCCCTAAAGTGCTGCTGTCCGTCACCAGCGAACACTGCAGTGAAACCTGGATGGCAGCAAGTGATGCAAACTTTGACTCACTGTGTTTGCAAAAGGAAAATAAGGCTGTGGTGTGTGTTTATGTAGGAAAAAAAAAAAAAAAAAGACACTACACAAGGACTGCTCTGTTCCCAGCCCAGGAGCTGCAGAGAGGTTGTAAGCGTGTAACTGAGGGCAGTGCTTCATCCAGACACCACAAACCAGAAATTGGTTTCCACTGAGAAACTAGGACTTTATTTTGGGCCCAGTTCAAGCTACTGCAATGACAAATTCACAGAACAGCAAACTTAACCACAAACCTCTTCTACAGTCAATATAGTATTCAATAACCAAGGTGCCACACACTCTTCTTTTGGAAAGCTGACCCACAAGAGCCAACAGCTGAAGCTGGCCCAACATACTGGAAATACCAGCTCCAAGTTCTATCCTGTAAGATTTTGCTCATTTTACTCTAGCTTCTGTTTGCTTAAAGTCTTATTCTGCCATCTCATATGTAAAACAACACATATGCAGATCCACATAAATCAGTGGGGGTACCTGCCTGCTGAGGCATTCCCAAATAACTATTTGTTTACTGTGGTGAGTTAAGGCATCATAAAAAATCAGCAGAAAGGGAAATAAAATCTGAAAACATGCAATTCATTCCACAGCAAACGCTGATCTAAAGGCGAAGGTTTTTTATTACAATGTGTTTTATAATGGCATAATATCCAACACAACTGCACTAGGTGATTGGTAACAAGCATTTTAAAATGTCCCAGATTAAGAGAGATTAATTTACCTCCATCTTGTGAGTTCATGATATTCAGAGCAAACAGCATTGCATTGGAGAACGTGGTAGCCTCTTCTTTGCTTGCAAAATTCAAGCCATAGACCTGCCGTGCGTCGCGCCATTGATGGAAGGTGGGTGTTGCTTGATTGTACTTCAGTCCTTTCACAATTGAGTAATTAATCACTACCTGTGATTTGGAACAGAGGGGTAAGGATTAACAACAGCTCTGTTTCCAGTGGGAAAAAACCCCACCCAACCCTTGTGTGAAGGTTACCAAATGGGTAGAGGCAGTTCCTGTGGCAGCTCCTACATGGCTGCACGGTAAGGCAGTGTTTGTTTCAGTGACAGACCCACATCTGGGCGTGAGATTTACAACAATTCACTTCAGCCTCGGGGACTTGAAGCCAGTTTTGCAAAATCTATTACCTGCTCGTGTTTTCTACAGCACCTCCACAGGATGCAGCTGTGCAGATGCTGCAAACAGCTGTCAGGAGCCAGGGCCAGCAGCTGTTTCCATCTTTTGCAGGATGATCATGCCCAATTGTTAAAAAAAGAGCCAGATAGAGCTCTTGGCACTAACCTTGCCCTATAGCACATAAGTGTTTGACTCATTGCACCAGTTTTGCTTTCCTTCCCCCATGTGTCCAATCACCACCAGCTTCTTGTGCTTAGACTTTTTCTTTAGAATCAGGCAATGACAAACCTAGAAAATCATTCCTCTCCCACCTTTTCCCTTGCTGTACATGTGGTGTTTTCCAGGCAAGGGGTGACTGCAGCAGAGGCTGTTTCTTTTGCAATTTAATCTGCTAAATACAATGAATGCCCTGTTTATCCTTGGGCAGGGTACTAGGACACCCAGCTACACAGTACAGCTGAGATCCAGACAGAAACCTCCAATGCTAAAAGTGTGAGCTGCTCTAGCTAAGGGTGGAGACTCAGGACTGTCCACTGCACCACTGCACACAGAATTTATGTTAGACGTGGACCCCACATACCAGAAAACCTACCAATACATTTTTTTTGCAGTCAAACCAGCATTTTGGAAAGTTAAAGAGTATGATTGCAACTAAAAAGCTTCAGTGCACTTAATTGGTCCAACAATATTTTTGGTAGATAACTGACAATTCATAATTATACAGGCAGACTTTTAAAACTAATTTCAAAGATTAACGACCCCTAGCTCCTTGAATTTTCAGTGGATTGCCAGTTTAAACTGGCAGAGAAACATTAGATGAGCACCTAACAAGGAACAAATTGTTATACACGTTAGTATTTTTGAAGGGTAACACTGTCTCATTGATATAGTTAACAGATGTCTTGTAACTTTACTATATTAATATACAAAAAATTATGGAAACCAGCAAAGAATCCACTAGAACTCTAGATGATTACAGATATACTCTTATTTCTAGGATGCATTTACTGACAGAGCCAGCATTAGAGAGTGATGTAGAAGATAGTCTTTGAATACTTGATCTAGCTTTAGGCACAAATACGATGGTCCAACTGTTGCACTCAAACCTGTATCATTACTAAGGCTCCATGAAAATGCACTGAGAAGCAATCAGACCTACACTGCTTTTTTGTCACATTTCATTGAGAAATTCCTGACCTGAGCCAAAGGAAGATGCAGTCCTACATTGGGTATGCAGGCTCCCAAGAATTAGTCCACTGAAAATGGGAACTGTGTCACCAACCAGAATGAAGTGGAAACTGGTCCCAGCAAAGGCATTAAACTTCCTCTTGTATTTGACAGCTTGGATTGCCTTTTCTCCTTGAAGAATTGTGATATCACCCCCATTCTTCTACTGAGCATTGGGAGAGCCTGTACCAATGCTGCTCACACTCAGAGAGTCTCTTGAGCATCAAGTAGACTCATGCCTGGATTTCTAAACCAACAGTTTTAATATGGACCAATTTTTAAGTCTTCCAACCATTTTTGAGTAGACTAACCAAGGGAAGGCATAGGCAGTGTCTCTGAGGAAAAGTTTAGAAAGACTGTGAGCTTCTACCAGGCTTTCAAAGTGAGTCTTTCCCACCTGCTAACAGAAACCTCTGTTTCAAAAGACACCACTATCAAAGCCCAAAGGGCACCAGAAAGTGCAGTGCAGCTGTATAATGAAAGGCAGAAATTGTAAAAACCTATGCCAAAAACTGTTTAATGGAAGTCAGGTAAACTGTTCAAAACCTGCTTCCAAGGAATTCCAAGGATCTGCTTTGTTCTCACGGCTGGATCCCTTTAATTGAATAAAGACAGAATTTGAATGTTGACCTTCAGTAATCATCAGGGTGCCCACACATGTAATATCTTGTATTCAAACTCAAATCACAGAGTTTACAGAGAAATGAATCACTGGGAAATGAAACTTAACATAGCAGAGTTTCATTTTTATCTCCTTTGGCTCGTGTTTATAGAAAATGGAAAAAAAGAGGAGGGGATCTCCTGCTGTTGTTAAGAATGAGTGCACAAAGGTGTCTTGTATAGATGGTGTGGAGACTCTGCAAGGTACATGATGATAATGAAGTGCTTCAGAGCAGTAATTAAAATGAAGAAGGTCTCCCTATTTGAAGCATAGGTGTTTTTTGCAGGTGTTTCTAAGAGATCTTTACTCTAAAGCTTCACATGTCAGTAAGACAGCACATCTGCCAGGCTGAGCAGACCAAGAGTTCATCTTTTAATCTTCAGCTGCAGTCTACCATAGGTGAATTGGAGCAGCTCTCACTGGAAGAAATAAATCATGGATTTGTCCATGGCAAACAGTTCTTCCTATCACTCTTCCCCTAGAATTTGACTTAAAAGCTGAAATATGACATTTTATTTGCCAGTTTTTTTATTTTCAACCCTCTTTTGGCATTTTACACCTTCAAACAATGTAGTCTTACTGATACATCTTACTGATATAAATGTCTGTGTTGTTTTGAAGCCTGTTAAATTCAAAACCTCAAAAAAGCTCAAAACCAAGCAGCCCTTCCTTTTGAGTGCAGAGCTGTGAGCTGTCAGCAGTGACGAGGGTGGTGGCTGATGGGACTCAGGGGAATGGGGCTAGAAGGGATGGAGTGGCTTCAGGGAACACCTGAGCATGGGAAGAGTTCCCACACAATCCTCACCACCAACACTCCTGCTTATTACAGCAGGACAAGACAATTGCTTGTTTCTGCAGAGCATGAAATGGCTCAGCAGCCTGGACCCTGCCATGCTGCCAGCGCTCAGGATCACCTCTCAGGGAGCAGTGACTGCCCAAACAGCAAGGATGGAAAAACTTCTACAGCTGAGGCCAGATTCTATACTTCTGTAGGCAGGCCCAAACCTGATGAATTTCTAATAAGTTACAACAGTGATTAATTGGTTCTTTCTTTTCAAAAATTGTGGTTAGCTTATATCCCAAGAATCCCGTCCCTTTCCAGTCTTGGCTCAGGTTCACCTGTAAAATGTCTCAGCTTCCCCAAGGCCCTGTTTCTGCATTCACTTCTCAGCCACATGAACACTCCAGCCCCTCAGGAGATGTGATTCACTTTTGAGCTGCACCCTCCTCCCTGCCTGTTTGTTCAGCATGTGCCTTTGGGTGATGAGATCATGCTGAACTGACATCACTTGATGTAAAGCCCTAATTTAAAACCTTTGCTTGATCAGGACTCTGGAATGGGGAGCTACAGCTTTTTAGCTTTGTGAACTGAAGTTCACACAAGTCACCTTTACAACAGGCCAGGTGACAACAACAGCTGGCAAGCTGCAACATGGGTGTAAAAGATGTGATTGCGACTGTTGGCTTCAAGAATCACAGAATCATAGAATTGTTCAGGTTGGAAAAGGCCTTAATGAGCATCAAGCCCAAAACATTTCCACAAGGAAACATCAAAGCTCATGATGTTGAGGGTTGTAATACTGATCTGGCCTTAGTTTCAAACCAGCTCTGGCCTCTGTGGCGAGTTCAAAGCGTCAAGGCTGTAGCTGTGGTTTTCTGAATGCTCCTGCTCAGGCCAGGACTGTGCAAGGCTGTACAGAGACCATGGCCACTTCCTGGGGGCAGAACCAGCCCAGCTCTGCTGCTCCACAAACCAGATCTGTCTGGGTGAACTTTGCAGACACCATCAGCTAGAGAAGGAGATAAGGCAATAAGGAGATAAGATAAGCACAGCAAGAATACAGCGTGGTAAGTTACAGCACACGCACCAAAAAAGGGATAGGAAACAGAAAGGCAGCTGGACAGAGACAAGACAAGGAGTCTGCAGAAGAACATATGTGGAAAATGAAAAAGAGGATGAAAATTAAAGAGAGATGTTATTCGAGGTGTAATATAAACCAACAAATTTAAAACATCCCTTCATCAGGCAGGGATGAAGCCAGGAAGATTAGTCTGTGCCTTGACAAACAGTATGTAAGAAAAGTTTAGATTGTTTCTCCGTGGTATTGTTGTACTACATATTTTAAACTAGTTTCTCAACTCTTCAAAAATCTGTACAGCTTCATTAGCTTCATCATACCCCAAATCACATTTTAGCTGAAGATTGGTCCTTTTCAGATAAACACGTCTTTTTTGGCAAATCAACAGCTTTACTAAAGCCTTAGTTTCCCTGAGACCGAACAGAACTTGAGAGCAAGCATGAAATGGCTTGAACAGAGAATTATTTAAACTGAAATTAATTTCTATTCTCTTTAAATAGAAATACTTAGCAAGTCTAGCAAGCTTATGACTCCATGTGATACTCATATAAAATACATTAGATTCTGAATCTTGAGACTTTCAGAGTGTTCCTTTGCTACACTCCTATGCTACACTGTGTCTTGACTTTATTCATAATACTGGATTTTTGTAGTCATATATAAGGGGAACACTTTGTTTCAGGCAGTTTTAAGCGACTAAGATAAGTGACAATATTTTCTGTTTATTTGAAAGAGGAATTTTAGTCTTTAAACTCTAGAGAAATTTATTCTTCTACCTGTTTCCTTCTGAACTGAGATGATTTTTAGTTAGCATGCAGTATCTTCACAAGTTCATTTGCAAGCAAATATTACAGTTAATGCAAAGCATGTTCAAAGTGCAGCTTAAGATTTGACTTTTTAATATGTCCTACTCTTTAAACTGCATACTCTGATGAAGACAGACCTCAGGTACTTAGTCTCCCTTACATGTATACATATTGACTTTATGACTTCTGCTTCTTTAACACCAGCTATTCAGTCCCATCTTAGATTGCAGTCACATGAAAATCATTTACATTCACCTGCTGGCTAAGTAAAATAAAGAACTAGCACAGCCTGGGACAAAGCAGTACTGGCTTTCATAACTGACTAAGAAGACATTGAATTTCATTTGTTTTTGAAAATATTTTCTCTTTCTGAATGGAACTGCTTTCATATATTGCCTTGCTCTATGGAGAATGATAAAAGCAGTTGCAAAATTTTTGGCAGATGTTTCAAAAGTGCACTGCAAGGAGCTGAAAACCAATGTGCTCAAAACCCACCTATTTTTGTTCTGCTTTTCCTTTTTCAGAATGATGACTCTGTATATGCATGATGTAGCAAAGTCATTACCACCTCCAGTAAGCAACCTGAGTAACTTTTGCAGTTGGCCCAAGCATCTTTACAGGTGTCAGCTGAGGATCATCAGCATTTCCACAAGCAGATCAATCCATTCTACATTTCTGGCAGCTGAGAGGTGGTGGTGCCCTGGCTCCTGCTCTTTGGGTTGGCCTGACCTGGCTCAGCTTGGCTAGGTTTGTCCTGTCCCTGCCAATCTCACACCAGCAGCAGTGCTCACCTCACCTTCCCAGGAGGCAGCACCACTCCTGAGCCAACAGGCAACCACTGGCCCACTTTTCCCTGATCCTTGTGCCATGCAGAGGGCTCAAGGTGAGCACAGAGGTGGGCAGGCTGGGCTGCCACTGCCAGCCAGCCCCATGCCAGCACATGGGGGGAGCCCTCACCTATGAAATTCCTGCCCTAAAATGCAGGCACTGCACCACTACTGCACTCAAGGAAACTTTTGTTTGGGGTCCAATTGTGACACTCGTTCAGGGAGCTCTGATGGCATGTGCTGCCCAGCACACCACACACCAGGCTGAGCATCGTGCTTTGGTGGCCAACAGGGGTCTGATCCCACTTCTGATAATCTAAATCCCATATTATTCCTTTAATACCCAAGGAGGTCTCCTGCAAAATTAGTCTGCAGTAAATCAGATCACAGTGTGCACCTAGGATTTTAGAGTGCATTACAAGGAACTAATTGCTTATCACAGCAATGTAAGAACCACACTTTGTGGGACAGCAGTGCAAAACAATTCATTTTTATTTCTATTTTTAATGTAGTAATAAAAACAAGCAAAAGGCAATTTGAGGGGAGCTGAGAGCAAAACCAGCAGAACGAGTAAGACTCATTTCACAAGAAAAAATTTGGGGAAAAACATCTAAATCTCTTTGGCATCTACCAAACATTTTTTCAAATAAGCAGT
Source organism: Muscicapa striata striata (assembly GCA_030060385.1). Taxonomy (NCBI): domain Eukaryota; kingdom Metazoa; phylum Chordata; class Aves; order Passeriformes; family Muscicapidae; genus Muscicapa; species Muscicapa striata. Next base: position 1,274,449 of record JAREIS010000055.1, read on the forward strand.
AATAATTTATGATACACTGTGTACGCAAAAAAATTATACAAAACCTGAATCACTGGAGTATAAACAGACTAGTAGTAGTAGGCACCTTGCAGGGAGCAGGAAATGTTGCATTAGCTTTAGAACTGAGGTTACCAAATGAGATCAAAGGTTAATTTACAGGAAACTTGATATAGTTACTCACTTGTTGATCCTGCAGTTTAACTCCCACTACCCTGAAGGTGTTTGTGGCCGTGTTGTGGTATATGTTGATTCTGCTGAATCCCTGCTGTCCAGGTTTGATTGGCACCCATTTCTTACTGGTATCGTCATAGACCATAACTGAAGCTCGAGCTTGGCAAATACTCTGTTCACTGGGGAGAAAAACAAAAAAATCAAGAAAGAAAACAGTGAATTTCCTGCTTATTGCTTATTACTTAAAACTTCTAAAGGAAAAAAAAAAACCAACAGAAACTATCAGTACTACTTTCAACATATGTTTTATAAGAGATCAGCTAATCCTTTGAATGCAATCTGTTAAATCAAAACTGACATGTTATGTGTTCACAGACTTTAAAAACCTCCTGTATGCTGCTGTTTTGAACCAATAATCTATTTTATATAAAACATTAAGCCCTGAGAAATAACCTGCATCACATAAACATTATGAAAACTGTCCAACAGTATGAATGCTCTATTTATTTTATGTATGTATTGGCAAGCGAAGCCTTTTACATTTGCATGAAAACCTACCAATATTTTACAGCTTGCTGACAAAACAAACATGACAACCAGAGCTGAGTTATACATTTAAAACTGGAAGTAAGCAGACCTTGAACCAAAAGCCATGCTAGGTAAACTGAAGAAATCAATTAAGTTAATCCAGCTGACGCCTAATACCCAGAGCCACTGACGCACTCAGAAGTCCCAGAATACATGGTGCAAAACACACAGGAATTCTTTTTTCCTTCATCCTAGTAGCAAAGAAAGTGGGGAAGGGGAATCCATGAATGTGGATGCATGCCAGAATTAAAATACATAACCATTATATTGTATAGTGTAAATAAATACTTTTCTCTTTCAGAGTGAAGAAACTCCTTAATACATTACCTCTTGTTTATTAGTCATATCCTGACTAATGCACATATAGAGAATCATAATAAAACACACCCTTCAAGGGCAATAAATGCCACTGGCAAATGCTGTGACATGTTAATACAGGTTGGAATTCCAGTTCTGCTCTCCTGAGTCCCCAGCCACTTTTCTTATACCAGAGGAAATACAAGTTGAAGAAAAAAATTAATCCTGAAAGTTTTGGAGATTTGAGATCTTTAAATGTAACAGGTTTTTTCAGCAAGCAAATAGTGCACCTTGTGATGCATTTATGATTCAGTTAGTACATCTAAATTAAACTGTTGAGCTCTATGTCCTGCAAAAACTTTAAGTTCATGACTGTCCTGTTAACTTTAGACCTAAATATAGGTACATATACCTCTTTTCCTCAGCCCAAGCTGTATTAAATAATTTTCAACAATGCAATAGCAAGTGGTTAATCTGCTTTGCACACAAATCCTTCTCCTCTCTCTTTGTTTGGGTTTGCCTCCCTCACATGAACACACACACACACACATGCACAAGTAAAGAAGAAGCTCCTGGGTGATGCTCAACCATCTTGCTGCACTGCCACTGTGCCAAATTACACCACTTGTAAATTATACCAACTGCTGCACACCCAATCCTGCCTGACCCCATCACTGTCATCATTTTAATGAAAGGGAGCACGTTACTTCAAGTATTAAGAGGATTTTGGTTGATTACAACATCAATTTTCAATCTTTTCTCATTTGTGGGTCTCAGAAAGATTTCCAAGGCAGATGTATCCCCTATGGCACACTAAAGCCTACTGACTCTGCCTTGTTTTGTCAATCACTTTGTACAGCCTCCAGGTAGCCCACAGGCCACCTCCAGGGTGGGGGTGAGAGCTTGCAAAGTCCTCACAGCATTTATAGAGGAAGCAATGATGCCAGCAGACATCTCTACAAAGAATAAGGCAGGAAAATTCGGAATAAATTGTATTTTTATTGTGCATCATAGAAACAGCTAAATGCTGTTAGCAGAGCAATATAATCAGATCAAAAGGACTAAACATTATTTTATTTATATTGTTCAGAATTCATAAAATCCAGCTCATGCACCAGTTGCTATTGCTTTGCGAGATACCTGGAGAACAGCTGTGCCTTTGCTGATGTACTTACCCAGCAAACACCTCTCCCTCCTGTTTTTTAAGGTAAGCTAATGTCTTGTGGCAGCTCCTCCATATCTGACACGAGCAGCTGAGGGATTTGAGCTCCTTCCAGCCTGCCTAATCCTCCAACTGCTGCAAGAGCTGCAGCCTGGCAGCAGTGGCAGCATTGCCTGCATCCTCCAGACCTGCTGGGGGACATTCAGTCTGCCTTGGATTCACAGATAGGGAGAATGGGAGAGAAATGTACAGTACACTGGATTGCCTTTGTCATATGGAAGTGGAAAGGCTAAAAATAATCCCCAGTGCAGTCTCCTGGATGGATGGTGGCCACCTGCCTTTGCTACCAAGTGTCTTGTGCCACCTCCAGCTCCAGAGGTGGGGGGAGCATCAGATGCTCAGGGCACAGCAATCCCCTGCCCAGTGAGCCAGGGCTCAGGAAAATATTGTTTCTGGAAGAGGCACACTCAGCCAGTGTGACACCATGTCCTCCTCAAGCCTTGCCAACCACTACAAGTCCTGCTGTACACTAAAGTAATCAAGAGTGCATCACTGGCTGCATCAGAGCAAGCCTAAAACTCAATACTGTCTCCATTTCAGATGAATTTTGGAATCCATGATTACCACAAGCTGCTAAATTAGTCAAAATTAATTAAATTATCCTTACAACAAAGAGACTACACCTAACCATCCAGACATGAGGGCCTTAACATGGCATTACTCACAATGCCATACCCAAATCCCAGTGGATACAGCAACTTTGCCTTCAGGCCCTGCTGCCACCAAAACCAGCAGCAAAGGACCTGCCCCTGCCCTGTGGCTGAACACAGATACAGACCTCAGGAGCAGCATTTGATGCACCACAACCAATTGTTACTGTGACATAAAGCAACAACACATCAAGCTCCATCCCTGCTCTCCTGCAGTCAATGGAAGTTTTTCATCGTTCATTTAAATGGAAACAGGATTGAGCCTGTTATCTGGCCTCCAGTGCAATAACAGAAAGGAACATAAAACAGCACACGAGGGGAATCCTTTCCTGCAAAGCACTTCATCAATCTTTCAACATCCAAAATGCCTCCAGGGACCCATTGCTAGCTTGCTGTCTTATCCTAAATGGAGGTGTAGCTCTTTATCCTGAAGACTTTCTACTCTTCCTACGCATAAAAGGAACAACTGTCCCACTGCTGCTTTAAGAGGCTTCTCTAAAAACAGCCCAGAAAATGTTCCCTTTATAAAGCTCACTGAGAATCTCTGAATTACTCTCTGTACATTACTTTAAAAACAAATTAAGCACCAGTGGTTTCATGAAGGCCCAGCAAAATTTTTGGTTACTTTTAGGTACATACATCACTGATACTTATGTCAACTACATGTGACAAGTAATAAATGTGGGGCTCAGTAACACAATTCTGAGTAGCCATATTCCTTCTCTATTATAAGAGAGTGTTATATATTAGTATTTATATGAAAAATTATGCTTGCACACTTCTAGAAGTGCTTTATTTCCCTAATACACAACAGTTACTGAAACTTTGGTATTTGATGGAGGTCCATCAAATTTTACACATCAAATATTAGGAATTCTCTTACTGATATTTTATTTTACATTAACATGCACTCAGACTCAACCACCTGAGCTCCCACCATAGGTAATTATGTATAAAAATATATTAAAAATTGAATCATAGAGCGGTCTTAATTACAAAATTGTTCAGGTTTGTGCATAACATCGACTCCAATTTGCAACACTTTACTATGGGGCAGATTAAAGACATCTTATTTAAATGTGGAGGGGAGGGGCTCTTCCTAGGGACTCAAAATCCTAATATTCACCCCTGTTTATTCTGAAAGTATTACATCTATGGGATGTCAAACCTCTGAACTAGTACCATTTGTTTGCCTGAAGTTAAAGAAAGTCTACTTAGTTTTGTTCACAGCTGATATCTAAAATCAAGTGTTTGTAGTTGGCATTTATAGAATATTGTTTCAATACTACAAAACTGTAAATTAAGAAAAAAAAAGTATGCAGATAATACTGTTTGTTTCATTCTGTGTGACACATTTTGACCCACTCTCATCCATCTCTCCTTTGTAAGATTCATCTTCAAAAAACCAACATATTGATTAAATTGGATTTAACCTTTCTTGAAATGGTCAGCATTGACCTTTCTTGCCCAGCCCTGGTGAGAGAGTGCAGCCACTTTGAGACAGTGCTGCAGGGAAGGTGCCTTTGTCCTGGAATAACACTCCAGTCCTCTTCCATCTGTTCAGAACCTGAAAAACGCAGTCCTTTCTTCCTGGCTTTTAGTAAGCGTATGATTACCAAGATCTACAGCCAAAAAATGAGCCACAAATGAGTAGAGAATAGATGACACCAGGAATCTTGGGAAAATACCTGTATTTTTTGTGAATTATCACATGACACTTAATGAGGTGACATGACCTTGCTGACTGCAAGTAATTAAATAGGAGGACAAGGCCATACAGCTTTTGGAGAGTCACCAAATCATGCTCACAAAAGGTGTAACAAATATCCACAACCAGCTAACTTTGGGATCAAACACCTGATTCTGTGGGCTTTACTCCAGCATGCCAGGTGGACCTGGACACTTCCACTATCCTTCACATTTACAGACACAACTGTGTCCTTGGGAAAAACATTCCCTTAGCGTAAACTCTGAAAGCTCCCTGACGAAAATCAAGATCTCATGCTTTGAACCTATTACAGGTCTACCTTGTTTCAAGCTGCTCATGATTCTGTGACCTTCAAAGATACTCTCTTGTGGTATTCATAGAAAAGGCAACCAGCTATTTATACAAACATTTACCTTATTTTTCATTTCCAGCTCCCATACATGCCCCCTCAACATTTATATTATTAAGAATTAAAATTTATTTTAGACTGATCTAATCACTCTTACTGATGTGAGAAATTTTTGATATTACCTAGCCCCAGGCTTGCCTTATTTGAGAAGGAAACGTCAGCCCAGAGAATGTGGGAGATAAACCACGAGTAATTTAGCACATCTTTACTTGTCCACTGAGTCTGCCACAGGAAGTCACACTTGTGTGGTTAAACGTGACATGCAAGAAATTGCTGATGCTGATTTAAGAAGCAGACAGAATACTCTCTATGTCAGCTTAAACAGTTAATGTAAATCCAAAATCCTGTATACAGATGTGTGATCTGTGCAGTACAGATCTGTGCTAACCTCAGAATTAGCACGCTACAAATCATGTTCCTGCAGCATCTTAAAGTGCACTTCAAACACTAATATACTAATTGGCTGAACATTTTAACAGCTTTCCTTTAGTAAATATAACAATGACCAGGACGCAGGGAAAGTGTTTCAGTAGTAACCTGAAACAATGGACATTTCTCTCTGACCACTGGATTTAGAGAACAAAAAACCTGAGAGACCCTCTGAACATGAGACAGTCAGGTCATTTGGGCTTACACAGAGACCATAGCTGAGATCTGAGCCTGTTACAGATAGAGCTGCTGTAGGGCAGTGGCTCTCCAGCCTTCCCACCAGCTTTGCTCATGATCCCACTTCTCGGTGGGAGCCTCATTTCTCCAGCAATGTGACTCCTTCTGGGACCCCCTGTTTCAAAGTCCACTTCCCTCTACAACCAAAGTTGCAGCACAGTCAGTGTAACCATCGTTCACCTTTGTTCCAGAGCTCTGAAGAACTTCCTCAAGCAATGTAGCAAGACCTCATAGCAAAAATACAGCATTTAGCCACTTGATCACAGCAAAGGGCAGCCCCATGGGGGCTTTACATCCAGAAAGGCACTTTTAATCCTCAATGACATAAAGATGTGGACTATTTTATTGCAGATATTTAAATAGTAGCAGTCACACTCTCATATATAATATGGAGGTGCCACAATAACTACCTCCATTTTTTTTCTGAGCTCCATTTCCTGGCATTCCCCGAAAAACCAACCCATGGACCCAGTGGTCAGAAGTTCTCAATTTGTACTTGCTCCTGGTTGTCTGCCTGTGTAGAGAGACCTACCCAAAAGAGCTGCCCTTGCTCCAGTCAGCCTGAAGTAAAGCCCAGTTCCCAGAGAAGCTGCTTTTTTTTTGGTCTCCTGCTCAAGCTTGCACATTCACTTTGCAGATCTTTTGCTGCTGGAGTTTGCCTGCACTGCCAGCAGGAGATGAGCCTTTTGCTCTGAGCATCTGAGGAAAGGGCCTAACAGTGACTGTTAAATTCTAGCATCTGAACATTTAATATTAAATAGTTACAAGAAAATAGTAAAAATATGAAGTCTCCTCCATAGGCAGCTCTCAAAAGGACTGACACTGTTAAATAAAGTCATGACACACCTGCAAGACAAATACATATTTTACAGAGCAGGAAATGGAAATACTGGTACTTACAGGGCTATCAAGAATAAGATGAACACCAGTTCACCTCCATAAGGAAGAATATTCAAAAGTTACTTTCTGTTAGGAATAAGATAATTATTTTGAATTCTTCCTTAATACATTGGCATGTAGTAAGTAGTTCCCAGTGGGAACTGCCTTGTCCAGCATCTGCTGCAGATACCCACAGCAGACAAAGCTGGAAACCAGAGAAAAGACAATTTCTGAGGCACCCAGGTTGCACACTAAGCCAGGACTTTGGCAGATGAGTCGCTAAATTTGGGAACACACACAAAATCCTGGCATGGCCAGAGAAACTTGCATAACCTTCTGTCACCCCCCAATGCTCCTGAGCATGGGAAAAGTGAGTAGAAATACAAAAAAATCACACAGTATGCAAAACATGACCTCAGCGGAACAGATATTTCACCTGGGTCTGGCTGTCAGTGCAGAACAGCTCAGTCCTCAGCACTGCCAGCCAAGGTCTGTGCAGAGCCCTGACCTCTTGGTGTCTGCCACAGCACTTAAATAGCACATCTGCCAATCAGTGGAGATTTGGGGCCAGCACAGAGGCCACAGACTGATGCCCTTGTAAGCCAGCACATCTGCTTAGTTCATGTTGCTGGGAATTTTAAACCATGTGGCATTGTTAATTTTAACCCATCCCTCTTCTGGTAGGTTTTGCACACTGAAGTGTAAGAATTCAAATGATTCTAAGGGGAACTCCAGCTGTCAGCATCTCAACTCAGCACGTTAAGAAATGCTTAAAGAGGTCTGCTTTGCAAAAGGCACTTCACTGAGGAAGTGGTGTGATTAAAAGAAGTGCCATTGTTGCTGGGCATTGCTGCCAGACTATGCTCCAGGAAACTTTTCCTTCCAAGTTCCAGCAACTGACTGCTAATGGAGTCTCCTAATGCAGGAACTTCACTGCTCCATTAATGTTTTGAATAATGCAAAATTTCCTTCTGTGAAATAGGATTCACTTTCAGATTTTACATACCACCTTGAAGATACACTTTGGGAATTCCTAAAAATAAGTATCAAGTAAATGCTTAGAAGTTCCTAAAAATGAGTCAAGTAAATGGTCTGGAGAAACACCAGGAACTCAATTAGACAAAACCAGTAAAAAAGCAACTCAACTGGATCAGGTTGCTATTAAGATGAACTACTTCCCTTCCCCCTTAAATTACAGAAATAAAAACAAGAAGTACCTAATCTTGTAAAATATGAATTATGCAAAACCTGAACCTGAAAAAACTGAACTGTCAAGTGAAAATGCATGACTGAGAGCTCTCACTCAAGGGCCAACATATCTGGTTTTCAGGAGAAAGTAAGTACCTTAAAAACAGGCTTTGAAAGACCATAATCCTAACTAATGACCAGGAAAGGCAGACTTGTAAGTGAATAGAGGAAATCAACATAAAGATCTTTCATTAAAGCCTGCATCACTTTACCTTGGTTTCCCTTCAATCCCAGAAGACATGTAAATAAACCTGTGACAATTTCCCTCGAGCTGATGGAGGCATGAAGCGCTCGCTTCATCAAGTCAGCTTCTCCCTCACTGCCAGGGGATGCATATTAATGTAGCATTGCCATAAAAGCTTAATTACCATTTTATATAATTATAAATTATCCTACCAGGCTATGACCAAAACACAAACCTTCTGTGGTTATCACAATACGTGCTCTCCTTCTCATCCAGTCACATTAATTCTGGTCAACAAATTCCCTGCCAACAGGCACAGCCCCCAGATACTTACGTGCCTGCCATGGAGGAGGACCTGGTCAGGCAATCCACAGAGGTATCTGCTCAAAGCCAGCACGTGTGCTCAAATCCAAACAGCCTACTTCACCTGAGCAGAAGACAAATTTGGCAGGGAGACAAGCCAAGAGTCTCTATGAAAGCTTATAACCAAAACAGGAAAGGGAAGCGCTATTGAGAGAGCAGGAGGGCAGGAAGTAACACTTATACAGCAGGGGCGGGGAAGCGACTTTAAAGAAGAAATGTATTATTTCTTATAGCTGCTTTACTGAGCAAAAGTATGAACAATATAGATTAAGATTAGATGTGCCACTGTTGGCTCATTGGAGGCATGGGTATTAAAAACTTTTCGCACATTTTCTCAGGGCATGGGTTCACTGCCCAAGAAAAAGCAAAAGCAAATAAAGCTCAGACCAAGAAAAAAAAAAAAAAAAGCTGTTATTCATTTATGGCACCAGTGTTTACACAAGGCAGAACCAAACCCAAGGGCCCCTGTGGTACCGAGGGCCCTGCACTGCCTGGCAGCCAGCCTGGCATCCTGCTGAGGTCCAGCTCCAGCCCAACACTTTAACTGGCACTGCACAGTCTAAATTTTATCTCTCTCACCTACTCAGATGCCTTTTGCACATCTGCCCAACTTGACCTGGAGCAGAGAACGCAGGGTGCAGACACCAGGTAACTTCTCAAAGCACCCCACAAACTGCAGAGCTCCTCAGCTCTTGAAGAGCTGCTGGAAACACAGTCAGAAGCCATGATTTTACCATGGAGGCACACACACTTTCCCTGGGAGTCAGCACCAGAGGCTCTGAAGTCTCCACTGATGAGAGCAAACCCTGCAGAGCCCTGAGGAGACCAGCCCTGGGGGGATCACACAATTCCTGACGTCCTTGCAGTGCTTTCAGAGTGCAACATACATCTGTAAAACCTTAGACCTCTATTTAATATAGCAAAAAGAGAGATGTGTAAGAAATAGGCTGAATTTGGCAAGGCACACTGGCTACACAAACCCTTCAGTGCAGTTTCTGCTGGGGAGCAAGGGCTGCAAATGCTGCTCCACCTAAGCAGGGGAGCAGAATGCTTTTCACCTTCACTGGTTTTCCTGTTACGAGAGATTACTTTCATGGTCCAACTGAAAGACCTACAGAAAGCACTGCTGAAATGGCACCTAGTGAAAACAGGGGTGTCAAAAGCTGCCTGCTCTCACAATTGGCAGTACATCGCCTGTTCAGCTGCTGCTTCCAGTTCCTCTGCAGAAAATCTCTGTATGACTGAAGAGTTTCAGTTTGCTGATGGGGAGACTTTAAAAGCCAACAAGAATTAAAAGTTCTCACAGACATTTAAGCACAGCTTCTTCTGTAGTGCTTTTTTTTTTCCCCTTGTTTTATTTCTTTCCGTTTAATGAAGCATTTTATTATCACTTTCTTGGGATTTCAACTTGGCTGCATTTTCCTGACACTACATCTTTCTGCTTTGAGATCTGTGTGGATGTTGGGCACTACCTAGTTTCATTCAAAAAATCCTGCTTTTCATGAATTTAAAATCTGACATCAGTTTGGGTCAAGTGGCAGTTCCTCTGTACAGCTCACACACTGCTTAGACTATAATGGTAGAGTTAGTCAGTGTAAATAGTACTTTACTGCATGTACTAGAAAAGGATATAACCTGAAAAATGCATCTCCAAGTAAGAACAGACACAAATCACTAATGGCCCAGATCAGCCATGCTGGCTCCACTGTTCTAGGCAGAAGGATAGAGGAAGACAGACTAAGCAAAGATCTGAGGAGCCTTTTTATTTCTCTGATGTCATATGTCTGAGATAGATATGGTCACTGATTTGGGAGAAGGAAATAGCACATATGAGATAGAACAATTTCCCTGTTAAACCAAGCAGGGAAAAATCAAATTGCAATATCAATTGCAATAATATCAACTAGAAAACTCTGGTTTTAAAGATTTGGTTGTCCTGAACAAACACCTTCGAGCACACCTGGAAACTCCCAGCCTCCCCTCTACTTCTGGCACCACGCATGATAAAAGCACAGCAAAGAGCAGGTCCCTATTGACACATCCAATGTCACCCTAGGAAATAGTGACAGTGAGTAGGACAAAGCCCAGGACTGCCTTCCCATGCCCCTGTCATAAGCCAAATTAATTTCATTAAGCACCACAGCATACATTCCAGCAGAAGTGCCTCTAATCACCTCTTTGCATTGCTAAAATGCCTCCATGGCCCTGGACTAGAAAGGGAGCACTTAGAAGGACACAGCACTCTGTGACAAATGACACATAAGACCGAGTAGCTGACTTCTATCCAGTCCTCACAAAGAACCATATGCTGGATAAACAGATTATTTCAGTCATGTGTTGAGATCTGTGTGAGCAGATCAGGATTCCTAAACACAGAAGTGAGGCTTTAGTTGCAATTAAGTGAATATTCCCATAGGTTTCCAAGCAGCACGTCTGCTGGCCATGTACTCAGCTTTCATGTTCCAAAGACTCCTAAGTCCTGTATTTGCTTTCTTTTGGAGAGTTTCATTACCAGATGAATTGTGATTTGTATAAGACAATAATGTTATATATTTTCAATCCTTAGAGCTGTAGGTTGAGCCAGAAAGGTGGGTGCCTCAGCCTCAAAATTACTCATCTCCAAACACAAAACTTTAAGAATGAAATGAAGCACTGTAGAATGTGTTGTTTATACTATTTAAAAAATAAGAATCACAATCATAATATAAAACTGTACTGACCTAAGAGTTATTTGAAGGTTGACATGATTAAATTTTTTTTCTTAATAAGCATGTTTTAGACCTTCCAAGTAACTATCTATATTTATGTATCTGTTGGGTTTAGTTCTGTGCTATCCTCAAAAGGCACCATGTTATATTGCACAAATTTTGAAATTTGCATATGGCAAGTCTTTCATTTAACGATTTCACGATTAAGAAATCTGGAAGTTCCCACTGAAATGGTACACTCATGTTTCATAAACTACAAGGCTGTTTCATGAATATATGCACAAATGATATGCAACAGCATATAAAATGTGCACTTATATATTCAGATTTGTAAATCTAATTTCACAGCTGTTAATAGTCCTTGAATGTAAGACATTTCCTCATACACTGAGATTTGCAACTGTTAAACATGCTGATGAGGCAAAAAATTCCTTGTCCTCAGAAAGTTTAACCCTGTATGTTAATATATGTTCTTGCTTTCCCAAATCTCTTTTTTTTTTCCATGCTCCCCATTTATTTGAAAGGAGCAAGAGAGAAACTAGACAGGAGAGTAAAATATAGTTATTTACTATTAGAAGAGTTAAAAATGTGCAGTGAGGTGAGGTGCTAGCTGCCACTTTGAAAGCAAAGCAATTGATCCTGCACTGAGCATATTTTACAAATTAATCTTTTGGGGGATATTAATTTGGGATGCAATCTCATCACTGCTGAGTTCCAAGGGAATTTTTCCATGGACTTAAGAGAGACTAGATTTAGCCCTTTGCACAGATCCATTCAAGTAGTGATAAAACATATGGCAGGGAAAAAAATCTTTTAAAGGCCACCAGTGTGCAGGATTTGGGAAGCCCTATTCTTTCCTTCTGGGAAGCCCCTGGCTCTCAAGTCATGCAGTGCCTTTTGCTAGGATGATTTAATCTCACCTCATTCTGCAGAGGGAACAGCCAGGACTCACCTGCTTCGAGGGGATGCTTTGGCTGATGCAAACAGCTTAGGTATTGCCTTGAGGAAATAACTGTATTGCAAAGAATTAACTCTGTGGCTGCCTTCAATTTTCCTCTCTATAAACTGTGATGAGCAGTGGGCAGGAAGCCCAGACCCCACGGTAAGCAGCATGGAACAAGTTATAGACCATATGGAGAGAAATAAACTGGCACTTCATACACAGGGTATCTACAATGCTTTTTTTGCTTGAGTCAGCTAATTGCACATCCACAAATCAGCACATTTATAACAAATGGAGCATTATGATATCATGGGAAATCTATTTAATATGATCAAAGTCTGCCAGGAAAAGTTCCCCTGAAATTATGAAAGAACTGAAGAGTCCTGAGTGCCGGGGACATTTTACAGTCCTTATTAAACAAACATTTTCACATTGTTCCCTGGCAGCTGGTGGTACCAAGGGCTGTATCTTCTGAGGCTGCTTGTCTGAGGCAGCCTGGGCACATCCTGCTGCAGGCAGAAGCCCCTCTGTACCTATAGTTAGAAGCAGCCACACCACCCACACCTGCTCCAGCAGCAGGCAAAGATCAGCTACTGATCCACCATCTCCTTTCTTCTCCAGAAGCTGAGATTTACAGTGCTGCAAACCCTCTTCTGTACTGCAGATTTTAAGGGGTGTACTTAGCTTTCCCACATAACTTTTTTTTCTGTTAAAGCTTAGAAATGCCCTTGATCTAAAGAGCCATTAGACATGGTCTGAGTGTAAATATAAACTTACTTGGGGTATCAGCTGCAAAACATTCTCATATTTATGTCACCAAGCATATGCTATCCCCCAACATTGCTCCACAGCTGATGTATTTTCACCTTCAGCTTGCATTTTCCCTTAAACTTTAGTAAACATGATGAGTGGTTTTAGCAGCTGTAGGCACTGGTCCTTTCAACTGCCCATATTACTGTTTTGTACCTCTTGATCTACAGGGTGGTCATGTATATTTCTGGGGTTTGTATTTGAAACAAGAAATACCAACTTCACAATAGTCCCAAAGGAAGACTAGGAGCTTCTCACTCAAAACTAGCACTGCCTCAATTCTGGTACTTACTGTAGCTATTTAATGCTATCCACCATTAAGAAATGCAATTCAAGCATCATGTTTTACTGAACATACTTGTCTCATGAGACACCTCTATCTCATGCTGTGGGCACCATAAGCCCCTGGAAGGGTTTCTATCTCAAGCCTTTCAGAGGCACATGGGTGGGTGAGGCACAGCCTAGCAGGTGTGCAGGTAAGGAGAGGTTTTCTGATGTTAGGGATGCTGGAGAAAAGAAAAGGCATGTAAACACATCTTAAGAGACTGGAGGGGAAGCAGCTGACCAAAAACTGATCAGAAATCACATATAACTGTATTTTAATCACTTGCAGTTCTCTAAAGGCATGTGCCTGTCTGATGTTCAGGTCATATCATTTGATATTCTTTGGGAAAGCACTTTTCAAGACAGCAACCCCATCCCTAAAAAGTTAGGGCTCAAAGTGAAGGTTATGCAGGCTTTAGAAGGCTAGGCTCACACCAAGATGAAAAATGCCTGGCCTTGTTTCTAGCCTTGTTTCTGATATTTATGTTTCTTGGTAGGACAGGTTGGAAATACCTGACTTATAGGCACGGGGAAACTTCAATTTGCAGAAGGATCCCTGAAGGTGGAATGGGCACAATCAGCAGTTTTTCATGCCAACTCACCACACCTTTCACTGCTGTGTGACACAATGAGTGCACACATGCAGGGAAGCTCTCTCCTGTAATAACAGTAAAGCATCCATATTCCTTCCACATTCTTTCAGGTCTCAATAATCTCTTATAGCATTTAACAGGATACTGAGGCTTTGCATGAACCAATACTTGCTTTATCCTTACTGAAGTTGGTGGCAAAATTCCTATTAGCAATTAGCCATTCCAGCTGCAGCACAAACTTATCTTTCATATCATCTGTGTCATCAGTCAGCCAGTAGAACAAGGTAAATTATACTGGTCTGTTGAAGCCCCATCTTAGATCCAGTGCTTGCAGTGATGGACAATGAATGTGGCCCCAAAATTTGCAGATACAGTTTGGCTGGGAAGAACAACAAATCATTGCTGGGCCCAAACAACAAGCTGCACAATTGAACCAGTGTTCATTTAGACTAAGTATCTTCATTCTGATAAAAAGTGAACATTGCAGATCTGACTGTCTGTAGTGTTCCATCATGGAAAAGGTGAAACCCTCTTCAAAGTGGGCATAAAAGGGCACCAAATGTCAATAGACTACTCAAAAATCTGTATTAATTGTGGTAATCAGTGTCGGAGGATGTCTCCTAAATTTCACAAGAAGAGTAATTTTCAGATTATTTTAGTAAAAAACAGAAGGACACCTAGCAAATGGAGATGTGTAGTATGCAAATCCTTCCTCAAAAACTACTGCCAGTACTTATTAAAATAAAAATTATCCTGGCAGCCCCTTCTTTTCCCCCTTTCCCTCCTTTGATTATTTGTTGGCAAAGATTTTTCCCATTGCCTAGCAGATAAAAAGATTTTGAGTGCCAAAACTGAAACAGGATCCCTGAGCACATTTGTGCACCAGACTTGTTTGTGCACAATGTTTGTCAAATAATGGCAGAAGTATTCTTGCTTTACCATGATTTTTATCCTTTTTCTCCTAGCAACCTTTCTTCCTTATCTCTTCCAAAATTATTTTTTTGACTGTGTTATGGCCTCTGTGACTTTCCCATCACCATGCAGGGACACCATAAAGTGCCACTTCTCAGGAGTTGGGCTTCTACTAAAGTAGCAACAAATTGCTGCTCAACCTGACTGTATCCTGTCTTTACCTCACAAAGGACACCAGGTTGAATCCCTCTCCTCTCCATCCACTTGGTGAGTGTCATAAACAACTGAGTTTTATTCCTCTGTCAAACTAGGCTGACACTTCTGAATCTCCTGGTCAGCTCCTGGGAAGGTGGTAGAGAGAAGGAAGAGGATGGGCAGACTGAGAGGTGAAGCAACTGCATAAACCTTATTTTCTTAGGAGAGCAAACTAAAGACAGGTTGGTAGGGAGGGTCTCCCAAAGAATCACTGCTCACCTCCACTGGTACCATCACCAATTTGTCCAGAGTTTGACTACCAAACTCTCCACAATGGCATGCACAGTTCCTTTCAAAATCAGCATCAGAATTACAGGCTTCTTCCAAAAGTACAACTTTCTGGTTGTCTGGCATTTTTCACTGTCTAAAACACGTGGAGGTTTTGTCAGCACTTCAAAATTGTCTAAAGATAACCCTTCTATCCAAAACTTAGACTTTTATCCAAAGCTTAACATAAAAGTTTAGCCCTTGAGCCATTACTCAGAGTGGGAGTGTTCTTCAGCCCCTGTCCGTGTCAAGACGTGCTTTTCATAATAATACCCTGGGTTTATTGTAACAGGACTGAAATCTTTGAAACTGTCCTTCTGCATTACTGATACAAGGTTTTGGGGGGAAAATAAGAAGAGAAATTGAAATCACTCATGTTGCTGCATAAAGGGTTACAGAGCAGTGAGAGAACACAGCAACAAGGCAACTCCCCTGCTTGGTGAAGAAAAGCAAGAAAGAGCACAGTTTATTGAAGAAAGCCATTGCTTTTTATAATACAGTTTGTGCAAAACAAAATACAGACAATTCATTGGTCAGAGAAAGAGACACCTCTTGTCCCAGGCTTCTCACGGATCCAGCAGGTGTTTATCTATTGTTCTGATTCTTTCTCTCGTGTTTACAGTAGAGACAGAGGCCCTAGCTTGGGAAAGGTCCCAGCTAGGCCTGAGAAAAAGACTCAGATTCTGTGAGAAAGGCCTGGTTGAAATGTGCCTAGGCCTGCAGCAGTGTCCACACACTCACAAGTCAACAAATTACAGAAAGGACAAGTAAGAGAAAGAATACAGAGAATGGGTAAAGTTTCAGTAGTAACTCAGCTCACCGTTCTTTCCAATGGGTTTCTGAACCTTTTACAGCTCCACCATCTCCCAAGATCACCAATTCAGGACTGAGGTAAGGTCATGGAGGATTTCTAGGGAGTAAGATAACACCTGCAGTGCATCTTCCATTGGGCCAGGGTTAAGGCAGCCCAGCCTCAACAGTAATGCCAACAACCACAGCCAAGTGGGATCAAAAAGGCAAATTCCTCTTTCAAGTATTCTATCCATATTCTATCAAGAATATGGAAACCAGCATTCAAAGCCACATTATGATTAAACTGTTAATTTTAAAAGCCCAAACAACACAAGAGTTTTGAAAGTTTTCACAGCAAGATCCCCCACAGTGAACTTTATAACTGGTATTTTATCAGCTGAGCAATGTTGCAGTGTTATTTGGTCTGCTGAAACCAACTCCCCAAAGTGCAAACAGAACAGAAACCAGGCAAAGCTCACAACTGTTTTTTGGGCTGTACACTCAGTTTAGGCAGTTCAGCTTAGTGGATATGATGCCTTGGGTTTTAGCTTTTATATTTTTCTAGAATCTCTGCTGCTTAGTGTGTAACTCTAAAACTTCATATTAAGTGTTGGTAAGTTCTTTTCACAGGGTAGTTAGACAAAACAATCCCTTCTTAGCTAGAGAATCAAGGACACCCAGTACCCAAAAAGCAGAAACAATGGCGAGGGAAAGGGACAAGCCAGGGGGCTGAGACTTCATAATCTGGGGCTGTGGTTGGATAACTGACCCCAATATGTAGATGAACCAAAACTTATAACAGTGTAAAACCTCGTGACCGGGATCCATCTTGGATCTGATTTGGGTGTAGCCTCGGCCAGGCTCTTGCACTGCCCAAAGTGTATCATTTCAATAAATACCTATTTTATTCCTTTTGCTCTGTCTAGTAGAGATTAGACAGGTTCCAGGTCAGTCTTTCCAGGCATCAGTTAAAGCACTGACCTCTAAGAGCCCCAATCAAATCTAGCTCATGTTCTCATGAAGGGCACTGGAACTGGGTTAGAGAGCATAAGCTTCAAAGAACCATCTTCCTTAGAACTGACTGCATTTTTGGCCATGAACCTTTCTTCTTCAATATCTCTGCCTTTGTTGCCTGTCTCATCTCTTTCTGCTTGGGCTAACTGGCTTCCAACACCAAGACCATGGTCCTTATTCACTTGATAATACAGGGGTCTGGAAATCAGACCAAGGATTTGGGAAACACTCCCCTGAAATACATGATAAGTGAAAACAGAATTTCCCTGCCTCACTCTGATGGTATGATGGCCTACACAGTTTCCAGCTCCCAGCTTGGCATCACATAGCCAGTGGACTCTTTATCATTTGCCTGGTTTTCTATCCCTCCCTGTATTTTTTTAAGGATAGAGGTGTTTTGCTCTTCAGTACTTGTCCCACCTGCCCCAGAATAAGAGAAAAGAGAAAATAGAAAAAAGCAAGAACTATGACTTGGTGTGCCAGCACAGCCAGATGCCTCATTCTTCTCAGTCTTTCACTTCCACTGCCACTTAAAGTTAGGTTCACACCATTTTTAAAAGGAGAATAAGAATAAAACATGCTGATAAAGAGGTTTTCTATATCTTGATTTCCATGCAGGCTCTCTTGGTCTGTGCCATGCCTGAGGCACTGTGCACACTGTTGCCATGCTCAGTGCCTGGCTCTGATTTTGGAGTCTCAAGGCACTGTGGTTTTTAATAGAAGCCCTTCAGAAAACAGGCAGAATACTTCTCACTGTGCAGTATGCACATCCACACTCACCAAACTGGCTCTGGGACCCAAGACTCCCTGCTACACCAGTACCACACTTGCTTTGTTAGCTGGTGCTCAGTCAACTAAAAAGCCTCTGAACACAAGGCTCAGAAAAGACAGGGGTTTGTTGCAAATTCCATGTTACTGGTGCTATTTAATTCTATTCTATTCTATTCTATTCTATTCTATTCTATTCTATTCTATTCTATTCTATTCTATTCTATTCTATTGTCATCAAGACAGTTTTGGGATCAATCTTTTCGAACTGAGCATCACCACAGTGTGATGTTAAGTCAGATGCCAAGAAGGAGACTCATGCTTTAAGTGCTAAGTGCAAGATGGAGTTCAGAGAATGGAGTCCTTTGCCCTGGGCAGCAGACACCATGGGCTCTGCCCATGACTGGAAGCAGTATGTTACTTTCCTTGCAGTGTGGTGCTTTCCTTGCAGTGTGGTGCCTTCCTTGCAGTGTGGTGCCTTCCTTGCCAAAGCAGCACTGCAGGTCCAAGGAGGGGAGGCAGCCCATGGTTTTATCACTAGCAGTTAATAGTGGCCTCTTGATTTCGTTGGTTGCATAAATGTACAAAGGAAAAGGGAGTGTGATGCAAACCCTTGGAGGTCTCTTGGGAGTCTCCTCTGCTGGAATGGAAACTTTCTGAAACCAGAGGATGAGGGCAGTCCCTCTGTAGAGCCATGACCCCAAAAAGCCAGGAAGCAGAAGGCTGGCTGAATGACTGGAGAGAATGAGAGGGGGTTTGTAGACTTACATTTTCCTTCACTTTTTCATCTGTACATTTTATCAACACTTGCAATTCTATCATCCACTTCAGCTGTTACAAATAAGTACCTTCACTTACATTTTGACATAACTCAGCTTGAGACAAGGTTAGTTTCCAGGTGCCACACTAATATTACAGTGTTCCTCAAGCTAAATTACTGCTCTGTTCATAACTGTGAAGCTTTAATGAGCACCCAGCTCATTATAATAAAGCATAACACAGCTTGCAATGAAGTGTGCCTTCAGAGACACTGCATGGAGCTGTGTGAGAGCCAGCACTGCAGGGAAAGGAGAGAGAGGAATGCTTCCTGCTGAGCAGGGGTACCAGCAAATACCAGGATGGCTAACACTATATCTTCAGTGTGAAACCTGTGCAGATTCAGGTTTCCAAAACAGCACAGCTCCCCAGCTCATTCCTAAAGCTACTGGCCAACTTGGTAGCCATCCATGACCCTCTCTGTGCCTCCTTTGTTCAGAGGAACAGAGAGCATCCATTTTACCAGGAGTCAGGATAGCCCTCAGGAAATACTTGTACCAAGTCAATAGGAGCCAAACTATTATGCAAAATAAGAAACTTATATTTATGCATGATCTCCATATTAAACTTGTTTCATGCACACACACATCCATCAAAATTATTTCATGCTTTTCATCTGCAATTATATGGTGTACATATAAGGATATTCTTATTCTGGAGAAGAAAAGAGGAAATAGTGTGCCTCAGTCTTTCAGTTTATACTCAATAAAAAGTGGAAAAAACCTAATTGAAAGTCATTAATTTATAGGTCTGTGCTGGAGTAATGAAAACAAATTAAGCCCATGTCCGTTATTTCAGTTTCATTTGGTTTTCAGCAATAAGACTGGGATTTCTAAATATATGTTAGGTAACACTCTAAAATCCAGCAGAGACTTGGCACCTGGTATCTTGTATCTGAGCTTCATTATAGAAGCAGTGTTTATGTTGGATGGGTGTTGGATGGTTTAATTCCAGCCCACTGAAGAGCAGCCTCCAGGTCACAGATCTGCTGCAGCTAATTTGGCAGAAGCAGCACTGTCTCTTCAGAGAAGGGCAGCATAAATCTGCAAATACAGCTTCTGTCTGGGGTAATGAACAGCTTTAATTTTCTGCACAATGACAGTCACTGAGCAAATGTAAAAAAACCCAAATGAAAAACAAACAAACAAAAAAACAGCAAAAAACCCCAAAGAGTCATGGTAGTAAAGCACAAATCCTCCAACACCCAGAACATCTCCAGAGCTTTAACTCCCTTGAGATGTCAGTGCTGTGCTGGGTGCAGAATGACAGCAGAGACTTTTTTCTCTGCAACACTTTCAGCCATTTCAGGTTTCCACCTACCAATTGAATGTGATGAACCTTCCCCCCTCTAACTAAAAGCATGCTTCAGCACCTTGCAGGGGTGTTCAGGAGGTGGTTTCCTTTCCCAGATAACCCTGGGAGAGGCAAATGCATATGAGCAGTGCTTTTGGCAGGCAGCAGTGGGAAGGCAGTGGGCAGAGCTCTCCACACCATTCTCTTGTGGAGGAAGCAGAATATCCCAGCCCATGCCCCAGGGACCAGTTACAGGCAGTTCCTTGGACAAGGCAGCCCCAGACAAACAATAGGTGCCCAGGAGTGCCCAGCAGTGCCTCAAGGCTTTGGGCACACTGTGTGCTCAGGGTGGGTTAGAGGAGGGGATGGAATACTGTCCTTTGTGCTCTCCATGGTGTGCCAGAGGGTAGAGGCGAATGAATGAATATTTCATCTGTAAGGAGTCACTCACAGCACCTTGATCTGTGTGGTGGCACGTGGCATTGTAGGGAAATGGGCAGGAGAAAGGAAGCACAAGAGGCTGTGCCAAGTGCTAATGAGAACAAAACACAGAGAAACAATACCCAAAGCATTTACTGTCCATCTTTGCCTGGCACTGTTCTTCAGCGTGCTTGTCTCCGAGGAGGAAAGATTGCTGTGATCTCCTCTCTACTGCTGGCACTCTCCTTGCAGAGAAACAACTAGCTGAATTAAAGCATATACAGTAGCTCATGCCAGTGTTAGCTTATTTGACTATTAATTACTCAAATGAAAAATCTTGCTGTTCTGAAATCTGAGAATTTCCACTGGAGACTCACCAACTACTTATCCACTAAAACCCAAGATCACAGAGACAAAAAATGTTATCTAAAAAAACAGTTTATTAAAAATATATTTAAATAAAATCGTAATTATACTTTTTTAAAAAAATAAAATAAAAATGTTAAACCCATTGTCTATTTTAAAATAATTTTCTATGTATTTCCATAACGCAATTTCAGTTTTATGATACGCACATTACACTGGAAGAGATGCAATCAAAGACATCAGAAAGACAAATGGGATGATCTCTAAATTCCAATCATATTTTTTGGATATTCAAGACATTCAGTGCTGTTTTCTTGATCTTAAATGGAAGATTTATCAATATGGAAATTATGCTAAACCTACTTAAAAACAAATCAGAAAAGGCAAAAATGAACTGGTGCCTCCAGCAGAGAGCCCAATCAAGGACAATGGCAATTTTTCTTTGCATCAGTTTTAAGGGGTAACACTACATTTCTCTACTTTTATAACCTTCTACAGCTTACAGTGTTATTACAATTTGAACTCTCTGGAAACCTACATTGCTTGTGCTGGACTAAAACGAAAGCAATGCACTCTGTCACACAGGCCAGACCTGTGGTGAGCTGGGATTGCTGGGGAAGGTTTGCTTTGCAGCTCAGGCTGAGGCTGGATCAGTGCAGGGACAATCTCTTCTGTGTATTTCCCCTTCTGCAGTCAGCAAAAATGCCCCACTCTGAAAACAGAGTTTGTAGGTTGCCACAGGATAAAACAAACCTCAGAAACATAAATCAAGCTTAACAAAGGAGCTTCTTCTTAACATGGCTAATGGCTCGGGTTCCTCCACAGACAAAGACATTGTTTGACCTACTGCTCTAATTAGAGGAGTAGTGATGTTGACATTTGTGTTGTATAAAGCAGACATGTTAACAGCCAGAGGGAAAGCTGTCAGTGCCTCTAAAGATCACTGCATTCATGGCAATGCACGATTCAGCCTTTAAATATTCAAATAATCAATTCAATGCTTAACTTCTTTTACTGATAATAAGAAACAACTCCCAAATCAGAAAAAAGCAAACCAAACCAAAACTCACCAAAAACCAATCCCAACTTCAATCAGAGTTAAAGATTAACAGGCAACACATGAGTAAATTTTATTCTGCCGAGTGTAGTGTTTCCTTTCAGGTTTATATAATCCAGTTTTGTCATGAAGAAACACAAGCCATTTATACTCTCTGGGCTTTTCACTTACTATTAAAATAATACCAGCCACCAGAGACTGGGTTTTATACATTCATATGTGTCAGGTTCACCAAAGCAGGAAAATGGATACCACTGCTCATTTATAAATACATGAAATGTGTTTTAATTTAACTCTGATCTATTGCATCCCATTTCCTTGACATGAGACGCACCATTGCAACAGACAGGCAGTTCATGTCTTACAGATCAGAATCCCTGCAGCAAATCCTCTGTGAACACCCCAGAATGACAGTGAGCCCTTAGTGCTGCAGCTTAATTAGCTCCAAAGCCCTCCCAGATGTTTTTCCCCAAGATGTTGTTGATGTTCCCAAGCCCACTTTTACTCAAGGTGAAGATGAACATGAAGCACAACAGACTGACAGAATGTTTTGTGCTGCAGTCCAAGACCAGAGTTTTCCACTTTTACCATCTCTATCCCAAGGAAAGGAGTCTACAGGCACAGAGATGGAGAGAGGCTCAGCATCATTCATCACATTCCACAAAGTGATGTTGGCTTGACAGAACCCATCCTGGGCACTTTTAGAGCCTGTTTTGTAATTAATTTCTGTAAGTGGATAATTGCCTCATTAAGCTGAATTAGAGCAATATGATAATGCACAAACCAAAAATCTCACTGTTTAGTCCAGCCTTCAAAGCCACTTCAGTACAATTGCTACTGCCAATGACTTCTGAAGGAAGCAATTTAACATGGCAGGCATCGTGCTGTCCAAGCTTTAAAAAAGTTAAGAAAAAATACATTTACAATGGTATACATTTTGTTTATGTGTAGATTGCACAAAATGATTCCCATTCCTTTCTTAATGCTTTTAATTTTTCCCCAGCTTTTTAAGATTGTTCCACTTTCCTTTTCATGACAGTGACATCCCATGTGGCCAGTACTGCTCTAAGTGAAGGCATGTGAAGATCAGCCCTCTTCCCCATACAGCTCCAAACACAGCACAAGGATATTTATATTTTGTGTGTGTGTGTGTGTGTGTGTGTGTGTGTGTTAAAGGTAACAAAAGGAACTTAAAATGCATTATAGTGAAGGGATCTGTGAGCCTTCAAATGTGCTTGGAGGGTAGATGATGAGGTGACACACCTCTGAATGGCAGCAATGTTTTGGGTTGCTTCAGTACAGTAAAATCTATAAATCTAATCTCTTTTGATAATCAAGAAAAATCAAGCTTGAAATGACTCTTGTATAAAGAAGGGAAGAGGGCCACAGTACACTCTCCATCCCAGCAGGGGAGGCAAAGTTAACTTCATGTCATTCACTCTTCACTGCACAACTGCTGCTATTCCCTATTGATCTCCACAGTAATTGTAAGTAGCCACAGAAAGCCATTTCCAGTGCCAGGACAGTGCTTAACAGAAGTAGTTTTGCTGTTTACAACACTTTAGGGAAAAAGATGGAGGCATGCAAAGGAAGGAAAGGTATTCTTCCCCCTCAGATTTGTTTTTACTGACAGAAACCCATTGATTTTGTAGGAGGTTTTTTTCCTCATGTGCAAGGACAAATTCCACTCCGTTCTGTGAAATTCCTCTCTCCAAAAATCAGTCTACTTTTGGGGCTCTAGAGGGAGATACAACAAACACCAGGGCATAGGGTAGACATAAACATGACAGCAACAAGACATGAGGCCACAGCAGAGGGTTTGCATCTGGGCAAGAAAATGGAGCCAAGGTGGGTGGCACAGCAGGTACATCTGCAATAAGGTGACCCAAACAGTCAGAAACACAAAACTCCTGCTGCCCATGGAGTGCCTCCTCTGCTCTCAGAGGAAGGTCTCCTAAAGAACAGAGCTGAGACCACATCTTTGGAGAAGGGGACAAAAGTAACAATCACTTTGGAGCCAACAGAAAGAATATTTGGGTGGAAAGCTGTAGATGAACACTGCAGTAGAGAATTTAAGGATGATGTTAACACCTTCCCTGAACATTTTCAGGAATCAGCCTGTGAAAGGGCAGGATCAGCCCATGTAATGCTCCAAGCACAGCTCAGCCAGGACATTTAGACAACATTAAGTGGTGTCTGAAACCCACCTGCCACGTGTCACCAGTCAGATCTGTCATAGCCATAGCAGGCTCAGCACTAGCAAGGAAAGAAACAAGCCACAGGTATCCTAGAACATTTGCAGCTCCTGATGGATTCTAGAACACACTATGGTGAAAAGAAATAAACACTATTCTAGTACTGCAGGTAGCACTTGCACAACTAAGTGCTATAGCATAACACCTGATGTGACAGTGCTCTACACAGTCCCTGAAGGGACAAACCACCACCTGGAAGAAGAATACAGGGAGGAATCAGCCCCTTCTTCAATAGGAGTTCCAACAGGATGATACCTCACTGAGAAAGCTTTGGAAATGCATTGAGCAAATCTGTGCTCAGTTTACTGTTTATCTGTCTAGCATGTGACTGGCACACCATTTCCAGGCATTACTATAAAGCAATTCATTTCTCTAAACAATAGGAGGGAGCATTAGGTTTCTCCAGGGCCAATACTGCTCCTGCTTTTAGGCTTGGCTAAATGCAACCCATGCAGACTGTGGCAGCTGGCAGGCTCAGCCACAGACCCTGCTGTGAATTACTGCTAAAAAACACATTTGGGTTTATTAAGCCTTTCTTCCTCCTCCAAGTGTTACAGTCATGGTTCTGGAGTAATCACAGGCATTGTTTAGAAGCATTTGGGGAATGAGTGTTTGAACAGCCCTCACAAGGTTGAGCTCGAGAGTGATTCAGCTTAGGGATCTACTGGCTGCACCAGAGATGTACCTGCAGCCTGTGGGGTCTGGCACTTCAGGAGGGATTAGCCTCAACTCCACAGTCCCCAGCTGCTCCCTCCAGGGTGTCCCCTTTCCCTGTCAGGATCCCCACCCATCCCCTCTACCCTGGCAAAGGTCTCCCCTGACAGAAATGAATGTTCAAATTCAGATTAAAGTGCAGCAGCTCCTACTGTGTGTGCCTGCAGACCAGCTCAGCTATGACATGGGGACCACAGATAAATAGAGACCCCGAGCCTGCAGCCAAGTGGGAAGGGGGTGGGGGAATACACAGGAGGAGCCATAAGGGTGGAGGAGGGACTGCTGCTGCTGAATGGGTGCAGGATAACAGCAACAAGGCTGTGAGCCTGCTGCCCTGCTCACAGATCTGCTTCTTCTATTATCCTGAAATTTCAGGCTTAGTTCACTCCGTGTTGTATTAAGGTTTAAAATTTCTCTTTTTTTCCCAAAAAACAGTGTTGAACAATAATGCTTCTGATTAGCCAGTGAAAGAGATGACTGTGCTATTGGATTGAAAGCCATAAGGCATCTGTGAAGTCTCAACAGGTACCAATCTGACGTGGTAAAGGAAAATATGTAATTTCAGGCTCATATATTATAGAGCCAAAGCAAATTACCTGCTGCTGATGTCTTTTATAGCATTGATGGAAGGGGTGGAGTAATGGTTGCCAAATGAAAACCCGCTCAGCCTTGGGAATTATCTGATGTTCCTAAAGCCAGGAATCATGTTGTTGGTGCTCACAGCAGATGGAAATTGATGACTGCAATCTCCATGAGGAGGATGGTGGCTGCTCTAAGGCACCCCTGCTCCCCACCTCATGTGGCATGGCCATCAATCTGATGTGTGTTGCTAGCACAATGCAAGGTTGCAGACCACTGCTGGAGAAAGAAATAAAAAGTCCACAGTGAGCAATTGCTGAGGGAAGCAGGGAGAGGATGGCAATTTTTGTCAGGTCAGTGGATGAAGACACGGCCCTTGAGCAGCTCTGAAGGTAACACCTGGGTGTTGCAGGGACACTAGGACGTTTCTGCTCCTCTAGTTACACGGTGTGGTGCTCCCAGTCTGGCACAGCCCCGTGCAGTGCTGGGTCACACAAAGGGGAGGTGACATTTAGTGTGGCACCAGAGGTGCATTCTGAAACGCTGCGTTCCCACTCCACCCAGCTGAGCTGATGGGCTGGGTGGGTGGAGATGGGCTCTGTGAGACCCTGACATTATGCAGGGTGATGGCTGGGCTGGGCAGGGTGCTCAGTGCTGTTCCCAGCTGCAGGAGCACGTGGAGCACACCCAGTGCCCTGCGGTCCTGGAGCCGCCTCCGTTTCTCTGACTTTCTGGAAAAGACAGAATCAGGCCAACCAACTTTTTGCCATGTGCTGTATTTGCTGCCAGCAGATTTTCTAGCATGTGCACAGACACAGCAGCAGCCAGATTCTGCTCATCGTCCCCCCTTACCCCCATATTTCCATGGATAAATAACATAGAGTACATCAGGATAAATTTATCTTGGGTGTAATCTCTGGAATGTCACTGTGGTAAGGACAGAATTATGTGGGCCATAGAATAGATGAATCCATGTCACAGGAGAAAACAATTTCAGATGCATTTCTCTCATAATTAGTAGCCACTAACTTTTTCAGAGGGAAGAAATGTTCAGAAGATTTTGCTAAATGCAAGCTTAAGAATAGTATAGAACATTGATTTTAGAGAAAAATTTTCAAATGCTTGTAATGATATGATGCTCTTATGATACGTAGTTCACAAAACAACCCCAGGCTATAGTAGGTGGAGACTAACATATTGATTTCATTGAAGCAGACAGAGTGTGCATCCCTTTGAAAGCTGGCCTTACCCTTTCACGTTTTTCAGTCAGTAGCAGAATGGCATAATAGGAAAGAATTTTTAAAAATATCCACTGTGGCTGATACAGCTGAAAATATGTTCTGAAAAAGCTCTGATGACATAGAGAGTGACAGAAACACTCAGAAGCCCAAAATAAGACACACAGTCAGGTTGTGTTCTTTCATGTTGGCGTTGGTAGACATTGCTGCAGTGTTAATCCTTATCCAAGAGGATGGTTTGTCTTTTCCTCCAAGCTGAGCAGCAGTGGCACATTCTGCTTTCAACAAATGCTCCTGAAAGGCTGCTTTGCTCATAAAAAAGAACACAAAGGGACTGGAGAAGACCAAATCAGCTTGTCCTGAGCACTGTTTTGTAGTGAAAATTTGCTCTCCAACTGCACTGAGATGCTATGGTTGAACCTCTTCCACCATCATCCTCCACACAGCAGTCCCTCTGCAAGGGCTGACTGATCTTGATTTTCATGTCCAGAGCCAGGTGTGGCATCAAACCCAACACATTATTCAGCTGCCAGATTTCACTGCAGATCTGGCAGTTTGCTAAGGTACAAAGGTTATTCAGCACACATTACTGCCTAGGGATCATTTGCCTATTCATAGCATGTCATTTACATTTTCTGGAGTTTTTTAGCAAGGTTGTTCTGTGGATAGTAGATACTATAATAAAACATTCAATACATATCAAAAAGTCATCAGCTCTTGTTTGTTTTTTCAGATTGGAGATTTCAGAACTGCATGAAGCAGATGTGTAATTTTTGTAAAAAAAAATTGTAGTTGTCTCAATCAAAGAATGAATGGCCATTCTTTAAATCTAATGGAAAACTCTATCCAGAAATAAAGACATCTCTTCTGCTTTGGAGGCATTTTTTGAGGATGTTGCAAGATATCTCCATCTCTGCCTTTTTATACCCAGCTCTTCTCCTCAGAGGTCCTTCTGCCCATCTCATACATTAATTTTGCATCCACCTCACACATCCACACCAAGTTCAGTGTCTGAACTGGCATCTCAATCACTCTGCAGTCAGCAGAAAGGCTTTCTCCCTCTCCCAAACCAAAGCTGATTGATATTTTGATCAAGCTAAATTTGTTTAAGTGGAAATTTTAGATATAAAGCCACAAATAAGAAGTCCAGAAAGAAAATCAGAGCACTATAGCATCATTTTGAGGTCTGCAGACTAGCCCTAAACTGCAAAAAACTGTTGTACATTATGGGTTTATCACTGCCTCAAATGCCACCAGAGCATCCCATGTTTCCAATGGAGCAGGAACTCTACCACCAGCAACTTTTCAAGGTGTGAAACCTGTCCAAGTGCCTGGTGGCCTTCTGAAGCTTTTCCTTTGGAGCCAGCTAGAGTGAAAACACACTTCTGCCACATGCAGCCTCGGTTTTTCAATTCTGTTGAAATTAATCTGGGACCAGCCCACAACACTCCGATAGCATTTTCCAGAAACAGGGAAGGGAACAGAGAAGAGAACCCTTCCCCCTCTCCTAAATGCAGGATCATCCATCAAACAGGACTCCTCACTGTTGACACGTCTCAGGGACACAGTTTAGGAATGTTTTTAATTATTTGCCTCTTGGCTGATGTGCTACAGTCTTTGCTTGGGAAGAGCAGGTAAAGAAGCACGGAAAACATGGTTTGCAGCAGTCCTTGGCACAGTGGTTTTACTGAGGGTTGTTTTTGTTTTTTGTTTTGTTTTAATGAGTCTCCTCTGTCTTGTTGTCAGCTCTGAAGCAAGTCTTCCTGCACCAAAAGCCTAAATTTTCCATTGCCAAGACTAAAATGCTCTGTGTGGTTATTTCCAGCTGGGAAACTCACCCAAAGCCACTGCACACTGGGGGAGTGGTGCAGCCAGAGCCAGACAGGAGCTCCAGACCACACTGCAGCCCAGCTCCTCCTCTGCTCACCCTTTCCAGTCAAACCATCATGTCTGTGTCTCACCCAAGCCCTGGGCAGCTACATATGGCAGAAGGAGAAGGGGAAAAGAGACATATAAGTTCTAACAGGCGACAACTGCAATGTCTGAAATTTTACTGTCTGCATGCTGTAATTCCTAACAAGGCTCCTCCATAAAAAGAAAAGCCTTTTTAACGATGCTGAGGATTAAACCCCAGTGAAACCTGACAAAGAAAAGCTTATTCAGAAACTCTGATTTACTTCTTGGGGATTAATTACACTTGAAAGCAGAACAAACCATCACACCACAATAAACAAGCATAAAGAGAAATCAGCACATAATGGTGATTTATTTCTCTGTACAGAAAACAGAAAAATTGAACTATTACAGATGAATCAAATGAAAAGCATTGTTTCTGGCTATAAAAAACCCTTTATTTCAAATTAATGCAGCTACTAAGCGTTGTGTTCCAATTTGGGATACTTTAAAACCTTTCTAATAAAAGCAAAGGGCAGTTTCACATGGGGACTGCAGGGTGTGATTTCACAATCCCTGCAGAAGCTGCCTTGGATCTGTGCTGCAGATCCTGGCCAACTCTGTTCTCTGGAAGAGAGGAAGTCATGCAGGGGTGCAGTGGGCTGGGGTGAGTGCTGCAGCCTGGGGTATCACCTCCCTGCCCACTGCCCAGCTCCTCCCAAGCACACCTTCATCTCCAGGCAGGCCCACAAGTTGTTCTTGCAAAAGCAGTTAGTATTAATTATGGTGTAAATCAGTCAAATTAATTAAAACAGGGTATCCTGAACTATTGCCATTTTGGTTTGCATTTGTGCTTTTTTAAGCTGTTTTCCCAAAGGAAAACTGGTTGGAAGAAACTTGGTGCACCTTTAGGTCATCAGCAGAATACATTATTCAGTATTAAAACTCAATAAGCAATTACACAAGTTAAGTATACTTGTATTCAAAATTTTTAATTTTTACATTAACTTAGGCAAAAATGAATGACATGCATTTTGCATTTCATAGGGTTTTTTTGGTTTTGATTTGTCACACTGTAGCAGTAGAAATTTGAATTTTAATTCAGAGCACACAAGAATAAGTTACATAACTGCCTAAGTTCCTAAAAATTACCTTTAAAAATATTACAAAATAAATATAAAATATCATCTGCCATGACACTGAGCTGACAGACTTTAAGCTTGGTCTCCTCCACAGCTTTAGAGCTACCAGGTTACATTTTTATTCATAATTCTATTCATAATTGGAACATGGATGGGGAGAGAAAACAAACCCCAAAACTTTATATTCATTCTATTCAGTCTGCAAATTTTGAATTCACATTATTCAGCCAATGCAGGAGAACTAGCAGAAGTTAATGCAGTCCTCTCAATACTTCTGCAGGAAGAGGCTGTGGTGGTTCAACACTTAAACACAAACTACTTTCTAACCTCCAACTCTTCTGTAAGTAGACATTCTTTTTAGCTTCAAGAGCCAGCATGGAGAACTTACTAAATTATTCTTAACTGAAGGCAGATTTTAACAATTTTTTAAAAGATATAAAACCAGCAGAGAAAAACCTTCATCCATAACTCAAAATTAATTAAGATATTGATTTCTGATTTCATCCATGATTTTCCACCTGATGCTGCTTCTAATCAAGTAGAACTTTCTCCCAGTCTCTGAAAGCTGCTCAGCCATACATTAACATGTAGCTATAGAAGCATCTCAACATCTGTAGCAAGGAGAAATCTCTCACATCTCCCACCTTTTCCCGAGCAGTGCTCAGAATAATTATCAGGTAATCAGGTCCATTGAAGGCAGATAATAGTCTAATAATGACTTTCTTGGCCTCCAACTTTTCCAACATTTGTTTTTCCTGCTGTGTTTCATATTTCTAACCCCTTTTAAAATAAAAAGTTCTCATTTTAACCACCATTTCTGAGCATATCATTAATAATGTCCCACTAACAGAGACACCACAATAAATACAAATAATTTAATGCACGCTATTTAAGATCAATTTTTAATCTTGTTGACTCCATTTACTTTTTCAATGTTTCCTATTTAAATGTCTGCTTTAACTGTCTGTTCTTTTTCTTTTAATCCAACCATATTAAATCCTGAAAATAAAGATTTTTCTTTTTTATTTCTTAACTCAGTCAATGCTGGACAGGTGGTACCCTCCCATCTAAGCAGACTCATGCAGCAATACACTGATGGATGTGCAGGACTGTTCAGTCCCCTCTAGGAATAACCACCTGGAATAACTTTAATGGGTCCTTCAGCAGGACTTGAAGATGGAGTTTTACCACCAAAAGGCAACTGCCCAGCCAGCACATGCAGTCCAGGAATGAGACCTGACAAATTGCTCCACCAGGGTCTTGTGCTTTTCGAGCTCTTCCCAGTGTCATGAGCTGGAAGATCCAGCATCCCAACTCACTCCCACAGTGCCATCCCAAAACCTCTCCTACACAACTCACTGGTGCCAGCACAGAGCTGCAATTCCTGTGTGCCACAGGAGTTCACCTGCCCCTTGCAAGTTCTCCACCAGTCTTTTTCAAAACCAAAGGAAGCATTTGCTTCCTGGAATATCTAAGTGGCAAGAAGGCAAAATTGATCTAGGGTTGCTCCAGGCTAGCAAATGGTTTGTTTGTACTTCTGATCCTTGTGGCAGGAGGAAGAAGGGAAAAGATCAGAAAAAGGGAGTTGGGAAAAGATGAGAGGACAGACTGCTGAGAGACAGAAGAGAAGGGGACGTTGCTGGCTAGAAAGAAAACAAGTGGGGTTTTTTGGTGTTGTGTTAATCTAGCTGTCCTGGGTCAGATCCAGTGGAGGCTGGCCAGCTTCCATTAGCTAAGCAGCCAGCCCACTGCATGTTCCACTTGGGGATTGCTGTCTCATTTCTAGAGGCCTTCAAGACACCTGCTGGGGCTCTCTGCTGCCCTGGCCAAGCATTGCATACAACTGAAAATATGCTTTGTTTATTCAATGGAACTTCAGCAGACTGAGGAGCTTGTGGACCACTGTCAAGAGCAGTGAATCTGTTTACCCAGAAAACAGGTGCAATGGAAGCAAGGGCTCTGCCCTCCCTCAGCACACAGCAGGACACTGGCAGCAGGAGGAAAGGGAAAAACCCACAGGATAAGAGAAGTCTGAAGGATTAATAAGGCCAAGATGGAGTTATTTCAATCTCCCCTCCCCAGCCCCTTTTTATCCCAGAGGATAAGATCCCACATTCACTCCTGACTGTAAGATCAGATGATGCTCTTTGGCATTAGGATCTTGCTAAATGTTACATTTTCAGGACATTTCCCAGTGCAGTAGTCTCCTTCTGGACCACATCCCAGCACTCTTCCTGCCCCACAGTCCCACACTCCAGCCATGATGATGACTGGTCACACATCAGCTGCAACTGTGGGATCCCAAGCTGTGAGAAGCCTGTAACATGCTGTCCAGAGCATGAGTCACTTGTTCCCCATGCACACAAGGGGACAGGCCAGCCTTCGTTCCTCTCTTTAACCACTGCATTCTCTCGCTGAAGTTTGGGGATAGCCATCTCTGCCACAGGCAGGCAGCACACCTCTCTCAGAGACAACCCCTGCTGATGTGTTTGGGAGGAAAGGGAAGGAGTAAGAAATCTCATCTTGCCAAGAAGATTTTGTGACTTAAGTTCATTCCTTTAACATAAGCATTTGGAGAGAAACGCGAGTCCGGAGCTTCCACCTCTGGTCCTCTTTAGACAAAAAACCAAAGAGATCCCAGGAGCAAAGTGCCATGGCAAATTAGGATAAAAGTTCCAGGAAGAAAGAAGAGAGGCTTCTTGTGTGTCCAAATCCAATACCCACAGGACTCTAAAACACACTAGAGCAAAAATATGAATGGATGTTTGAACAGACTGTTGCCATCTAGTACATCAAACAAATCTAATCAGAAGTAACAAATGCTGCTAAAAGCCTGTTGCAGTGGCATCAGATGGAGCATTCAAGAGTCAATTTGCAAACACTATCAGTTTCTGTCTTCCTTTGCAGATGTGTTTTGTTGATATTTCGTATCAGGTTCTGTTCCTGTCCCAATCCATGTTGACTTCAGTTTGTGACCATAAAAACACCTGTCTGTCAGATCCCCTGCTTCCCAAGGGCAAAAGGGTAAGATTCACTGGAAAGAGGTGCTCAAATACAAATCTAATGGATGAAGTGTGAAATCTCAAAAATTAACAGCAAACAGGACAATTTCCTGGCAAGTCCAGACATCTTTATCTACACTGCTGCTGTGCCTCATGAGGGCATTTGCAGGCAGAACTCTGTAGTGGTAACAACCACTTTAAAGCACAAAGATGCACAGGAAATGTCAGGCACACATTTGGATGTGTCTGCAGTTAAGGATGCGACACAGAGCCTGCTGAAGCCAGTGAGTCTGAGAGCAGTCTTAGAAACTAAAATTTATGTAGTTTGTAGAAAAAAAAAGGTAAAAAAAAAAAGATGAAGAAATTTGTGATCCATGACTGAATACAGCTAAATACAGCTAAAGAGAATGGCTTTTCCTAATTATATTTATCAGGAGAATCTTTTTGATTTAAACACTTGCATAGCTGTAACACTGTTATCTAATTTTGGCAGAGCAGAATGGAGTAGACTGACTAAAATTAGGTTTGCAAACATGCACTAAGAGATACAAGGCTTCACATGACTCATCTACATATCTACTAATCGCCTCCCTGATAGACTAATGGAGGGATCCTCAGCAAGGATGATAATTTTCTCAATAAAGGCAGAAGATTTAAAGTAACCATTTTATGAGCCATAAGAAGATACTGCATTTGCCCCAAGGCAGCACATTCATTTTCAGGATGTCTAGCAATAGAAAGCCTCTTATGTGGAAAAGGTACTTCTAAATATTTTCCTGAAAAGGTAGTTAAATCTGAATGAATGTATTAAACCTGTATATCTTTACCTCCTGCCACAGGGCTTTGTTGGGAAGTCACATTATAAAACTGTGACATGGAAATACAGATGTAATTTTGTCCAGGAGGGGTCATTCAAAATAAAAACATCTGAGTAGAAGCTGTTACCAAAATAAGTGTTGCAACCTTAGTAGGTTTATACTCCAGGAGTCTACCTATCCCCATTTTTTAGACAGTGAATCTTTTTGCCCAAGAGACCCTCAGTGTTAGCATAAGCCTAGGAAGAAATCCAGGTCTTCCCAGGTCCTGCTCCCAATCCATCGACCACATCCCACCACCTTCTTTCTGAAGCCCATCCTCACTCTGGGTCTCCATAACATGGTGGGAATAAAAATAAATCTGACAGTCTTCTGTACTGAAATGGTGAAATTGCTGAGCTCAGTGCTTTCTGTCTTCATCCTTCCAGCTCAGAGAAGAGCTCCTACACACCATGCATGCCTCATGTCCTCTAAAGGCTGGGAAGACACAACACTGCTAGAACAAGGCTCTGCTTCTCAGTGCCTCCAAGACCATACAAGCAGGCAGCAGGGCTACACCCTGGGGGTCCCTGTGATGATGAATTCTAGAAAATGAAAGTATTTAATCAAAACAACACTGGGTGACATTGGTATAGGAAAGACAAATTGTTTCACTGACAAGGATGGCAGAAGGACAAACACCTGTGCCTCTTCTGCCAACAAGAACTGTGACTTCAAGTTCCATGAATGCAACTCAATCAAAATTATTATCATGGCACTAATAAACTGGGGTCATGCCAATGCAGACACGAGGTTCAGCTTGGCTGAGTGCTATCTGACCAGATGAGCTCCACAGTCCCTGCACCACCCCTGCTGCCAGGAAGCATCAGACAACAGCCTGCTGATACACAGGCAACCAGTGTCAGCCCCACTGGCAGCTGCAGAAGGGCTGACTGACACTTTCAGTCAATGATAGGGAGCTGATGGGCAGGGAAGGCAGGCAGAAACTGAAACCTGGGGCTAAAACTGGTGAACTGGCAGTTGGAGCAGCTCAGGGAAGGATATAAAATGATCTGCACCAAGGGAGGAAGCCTTGGAAGCTATGGAAGAGGGCAGAGAGATCTGTACTTTCAGTCACAGGCTAAATTTTTGGTACCACTTACCTACCTCCCTTCTATTCCTGGCTAGACTCCTGCAGCTTTATTCCAGTAATGGCTTCAAACTGGGCATCCAGAAGAGGGAATGAGGATATACCCACAATTTCTTGTTTTACCACACTCCCGTACATTCAACTACTGTGGTCCTCCCTCTCCCCTCAGGCTCTTGGGTCTCTTCTGTGAGGAGCTCCCAGCTCGGGAACCAGGCAATACAGAACTGCCCTGGCTTGGCATGGCCAGGGTGGGCCATGAAGAGCTTCTGATGCTGGAGGCTGCACTAGAGAACAGGCCTGTGGAAAGCAGGAGCCTTGTGATTAGTTACTATTTAACTGATGTAATTGGTGTAACTGAAGGCACCATGCCTCATTTCATTGCAGGAAAAATAAACAGTCACATCTCGTTCTCTCTCCCACCTCATACCCAGAAATGTAATGGCACCAAGATTTTGCCTGGGAATAGCTCCATTTTCTCTGCAAGCAAAAAGTCAAGGAATTTTGTACTTTTAAAAACGAAAACTGAGATTAGACCTGACATTTAGAAGCTTCCAAAACTGGCAGGCCCTAGGGCCAGGGACTTTGCAGTCCTGAGAGGGCAGCTGTGCAAATTCAAAGAAATGAAGTGCAAGGAAATTGCATAAGTTGACCTCCTCTTCTGGAGCAGGGAGAGAAAGCCCAACACTTCCATGCTTCACTGGGCAGGCATTCATGAAGATGAGTAAAATATTATAATCAAAAGCTGTCTCCACAAGGAAACTCACTAAGGCAGCTGGAATCCATCCCAGCTTAAAAATTCAACTCTGCTGGTCCCGTAGAGGAGCAGGACCCTGACACCAGCATGTTACCTTCAGCCTTCTTTTCTTATATGACTTCACAAAACTTATGTCTGTAGATGAATGAAGTCTCTTTGCACAGCCACTGTCATTGCACTTGCAGACTCAGGCAGCAAACTCACAGAGTAGAATTGAGTCCAGCAAGCCAGTGAATGCATCTTTTCTGTCTGAAGGAACTGCAACACAGCATTTTCTGCCAGAAAGAAGGCTCAGTTGTTCAGCACCTTTTGAACACATGCTTCCAGATGAAAAATATCTGCCACTATAATTAAGGGTAGGGTGCTTAACTAAATATTTCTTTTGTCAGCCATTCATTTTAAAATGCGAGTTTGTTGCCACATTATGCCATTTCAATATTGGATTGCCCTCAACCAGAACATCTGTGTACTTCACCAGCTGCTTTAAACAACTGCCTTCTTTAAAACTAAGTGAAACAGATTATGTGTTTTATTATAGTCAGATTTCACTGTGAAGTTCATTGTCTGATGTGCCACAGTTGCCAATAAGAGAATTATCAATTCACTTTCAAATTAAACAAAAAACTAAAACTCAAACCTCTCTTCCTAAAGGGACAGCAACTGCCACTTTATAACTGCGACAAAGATGTTAGCACAGGAAGATTTAACATTATTTACATATTCATCTGCTTAATATTTGCTAAGACATTTGGAAGCACGCCCCAGGAAACACACAGGTTCAGTCACTCTACAGCTGGCAATACCAGAGAAGAAGAGGTCATCTCCTGGGATGGACATGTAGATAATTGTAGCCTTTAGTTCAACATAGGCTTGGTTGGAATATTGGCTCAGGATATTCATGTGCACCTTTCAGTGCACAGCAGTATCTCTCAGAGTAGTGACATGCAAAAGCTTAGTCAGGTGTAAGAAGGGATATGGGATTTCTTGTCCCAGAGCTCAGCTTTTAAAGCAAAAAGTTATCAGTTATCTTTGTGACAAAGAATTAAAATGTAGACTGGATACAAAGGACACATCTGCCCAAGTTTTCAGAAAGCATGAACCATGTTTAAGGTCCATCCTTATTCCTTGTTATTTCAATGGTCAATGAATTATAAGCCAGATCCAGTGCAGGAAAAAAGTAGAACTGCATGAAGAACATTCCCAGCTACTCTACAAAAAGCACAACAGTTTGAGACTTTGACAAGATCATGTAAACAGGAGCACAGGGATTATTCCTTGAAGGGAATTTCCTTTTTAGTGTTTGCAAACTACTGCACCAGTGAAACCAGGCTGGTCTAGGATGACATTTAAAACAAAGCACTTCATAAAAACAAGTAGTTTCAGGCAAATGTCAGCTATTCCAGCTTCATTAACTAATTGATTCAAAGCATAAAGATAGTAACACCCAAATGAGATGACAAAAGTTGCACACTGTCAGTGTAAGTCACAGAAGCTCAGATACACTTTGACATATCCACTTTTGTGTTTCAGGTGTTCAACACACCAGGAACTTTTGAAATCCCCTGCAATTCTCTCCACAACTTCTCCAGCATCTCAAAGGGTAGACAGGTATAACATGAAGGAAGCTATTCTCAGTTTTCCTCTTCTGGATGGGTTTTACTATCCAGGAACAGGTAGTTCTTTGGACTTTTAAATACATCTTTCCCTTGGAAAGCTCCATGACATCTCAGCACAAAATTTCAGTGGTTTAGATGCTATTACATATACATAACTGAGCCAAAGTACAACCAAAATCACAGGGCACATCATACAACTTAACACAGAGAGAGGGATTTTATAAACAGCCTGTATGGATACACAGGGGCACATTAACCTAAGAACACTGATACAGTGCTCTTTGGGTACCCCTGTAGAAGTGGTCTTCAGATGGCTGTGTAAGCATCACAGGGACTGCATCCCAAATACATTTCAAGGAGAATTTAAAGTAAACTGAAAGAAAAAGGACATCCCAGGGGATGTGGTAAGAATGAGAACAACAGTGAACAGAAGCCCTAAAGTGCTCCCTATAAGAGGGCAGCAGGTGATCTTGTTGGAAGAGGTGCTTGTACCCCAATCAGAAGTCTTGAATAATATCATGTTTTACAAGAGAGTTTATTTACTCCATTTCCTGCAATAAAGAGATATATTCAAGCAATAAACCAAATTCAAAGCCGTGGTCTCACCCAAATCAATGAGACAGTACCTGGGTCATTCCCATGTTTGTACTCTAAAACTGTAATTAAATCTAATGGACATTAAAACATGGGCCAGAAGCTAAGTAAAAAAGATAAACTGAAAAGTGACACATGCAAAACCCCAGTACAAAAAAGATAAACTCCTGCAAGCCACAGTTTGAACCAGACAAAATATCAGAGCAGCTTACACTCTTCTGAGTTCTGCTTCACCTTGTCCAGTCCAGACAACCTCTAAATGTCAATTCTTCATTGGGAGAACTCCCTTAAAATCAGAAGAAATAAAAGTGTTTCTAGAGCATGTTTCATCTACTCTAAAGTAGGTGGCTAAAACAGGTCAGATGAATCACGTTAGCAGCAGTTTTTTCTCTCCATTGATTACACAAGGAGCCCACAGGGACCAGGATGGATGCAGACATTTAGAGTTAGGAGAAATGAAGCTCATCCCAGACACCTGCACAACTACTAATCCTCTCAGGGCTGAAAGTGGGACTAATTTCCACTGCAGAAAAAAAGACAAAAGTAGAAGACAACTAGCTTTCTGAAGAGTGATCTCAAATGTGAGTTCCCAACATGGCAAGGTCTTTCCATTTCAAACATTTCAATTAAGCCCATGGGTTGAAAGAGTCTGAGCCTGCTCCCTATTCCCAACACTACATCTAATCTGGAATGTGACCTTTGGTATTTTATTTAACCTTACTTTTCCTACTAACAGCAAAGTAGGGATAATTTTAATGACTCTGCCAGAACACTGAGTTACTTGATGAACCTCTTTAAAATGTTCTGGGATTTCCATGTTCCTCATCAAAACAGTGATACTATTAACTATTATATGAACACTATTACAATTACCATTACAAAGACAGCATTTCTCTGATATTTACCTTTAAAACAGCTGATACTAGTTTTCACGTGCTTTTCTTTGAACAGTCCTTCTCAATCATATTTCCATGTCTATTTCTCTGGGATTTGTATCTTCTGATCTGACACTTCGTAGGTTTATCACCAAATTCTCTTTTTCTGTTGCCTGTTAAAATCACGTACTGATGAAAAAAAAATATATTCTTTGCTCTCTGCCTGAATATGTCTATATATAAATAGATCTCTCTATATTCATAAAAGCCCACACATTCTGTCATTAAGTGTAGCAGACAAATAGATTTGAATTGCAGTAGTGTAAACAAACTTGCAGCCTTTTCCCAAATCTATTGGACAGATATAAATAAGTCCTGTCTAAAAGCTGCACTTGAATCAGTGTATGCAGTAACTTGGGATAGAAATCAAAACAAACTGTCATTGTCTCTATTCTCACAACCCCAGCAGGGAAAGTTCAAGGAAAGTGCTCACATAACACAAACTTTCATTTGCAGAACAATGTAGAAACACACATACAAAAATATCTAAGTATGTTTATGTACATATACACACATACAGCCATGTTGCAGAGGGAAGGCATCCTTGGAAAAGAGAGACCCATGGCAAGCCAAGGAGCTTGGATCTCACTCAGCAGTGCCACTCCCAGGATTTAGGATACTCTGTACTTCAGTTCCTCTGCCTTTATCAACTGGTCTGGGGACAGCCTCCCAAGCCCATGCACACACAGGTACCATGGCTGGCAGCATCTGCACCAAATTCCAGCACTAAAGACAAATCCTCAGCCCTATGGCACAACTGCCACTGCCAGATTTGACCCCTCGAATTTACAGTGGTTTTGGACTTCAGACTAGACATGGCATGCTGGACATCAGCTAAGGAAAGCCAGATGACTCCTCCAGCCCAAGTTCCTGGGTGGGTGGATGGATGGATGGATGGATGGATGGATGGATGGATGGATGGATGGATGGATGGATGGCTTCCTGTGATGGACATTTCTGGGGCTGCAGTGAGATGTGTAATTCCAGCTAACTCAGTGCACCTTGCCCACCAGCTCTGTCCCCACGTGCCTTGGCTTGCTTGAACATCGAAGTAAAACTCAAACTGACAAGCAACACCTGTCTCCACAGCTATTTCCCACACCCAGCTACATCTAATCCTTGCTTCATTGCCTTCTTTAAAGTTTAATAAAGGTTTCACTGAGCACTCTTAGTCAAGTTTCTGACTCTTTCTCTTAATGCTTCCATGACTGAGCTCAGACATCTGAAGGAATCTGGGTTTAAGTAATCTGCTCACAAAGCAAGCCCTGGAAATATTTCTGCTCGTCATCACCTTAAACCACAAGTGCAAATCTGCAGTACAGTGCATTTTTCCTGTGTAGCAACACAATGGCATGGTTTGCTTCCCTTGCACTGGATTTTCTCATCAGCTCCTCTCCCAGATGGACTCAATGTAAATCAGGATATATATCTCAAAATGCATTCTTAAAATTCAACTTCCTATTCATGGTACCACCAAAAGGCTTGGTATCATCCTTTTGGAGTACAGAGAAACAACTAAAAGATGCAGCAGAGTTTACAGATTAGTTGTTTTAATTTAAACGTGTAATTTACAAGCATACAATCTGACTATAAAGATTTGAAAACCACAGAAATTCTGAGAAAGCACCAGAAACTTTACTTTGGTGAAGCATGGCCAGCTGAGTGCTGTACATATACAACATATACATAAAGGGGAAGGTGATGGGGTAAAGCCCCAAGAAGTAAGACTGCAAAGGCTCTTGGAGTTTGGTGGGAGTGTGTGACACCAAGGCAGAGCTGAGGCTCTCATCCTCACCACTGCCAGGCCAGACAGACCAACCTCAGATACTACAGACAGAACAAACCAAAAAAGCAAAGGAAAATACACTCCAGACCTCAAGAGCCAAATTCTGCATCTACAGGGAAAACCAGCCCGTGTGTGAGCCCTTGCTTTCCCTCACCCACCCACAGGAGCAGCCAGCTGAAATCCCCAGCCTTTGGCAGTGGAGGTTATCCTGATGCAGAGCTGAGCACACAAGTGTGGCTGGGCTCAGAAGGAACGTGGGAAGCTGCAGGGACTGAGCTCACACCCACACCCAATGCCTGTGCACTTGCAGGCACAGATGTGCCCTTTCTGGAGAGAGAAAATTGCATCTGAAAGGAGCCGAACTGCAGTGGGAGCTGAGGTGATGCCAAGTGCACTGTGTCCCCTCTGAACAAACCTCCACTTCCTAAATCTTGATGCCAGGAAATCACATTGTATTTCAGGATTGATTTTTCCCTTACTTTGACCTTCAAAACTAGGATATTGTTACATCTTGGTCAGCGATGTCAGGATTTTCTGCAATAAATCAGACATTGTTTTCATGTCAAATTACTGAGATGCCTTACATGGGCTCTACCCTGTGGGTACTTCATTTTCACCTTCTTCTTTAATAAGACGTTTTCTTTCCTCTCCTATTCACACTGAACTTTATAAATAGTTGAAATAAATGCCTATCTTTGTTTAATGAGCTTGTGCTGTTCAAGCAAGCTTTGAAAATACCACTGGCTATATGGAGTAGTTAAAAATTACCATAGGGGAGCTACTGACATGAGTGTATTACCTCTTATTAGTAGTAATAATCTTGCCTAACAAGCCAGTACAGTCTCTGAAGTGTCATCCTCAAGCTTTGGTATTGATCCTTTTCCAAAAGTGGTGGTGGGCTTTTCCCCATCCTTTATACAAGAACTCCTAAATCCTTTGCTGTTTCTCTTGCAACAGAATTGTCCCAGTACCATAACAGGGCCAGTCCAGCTGCACCATACAGCACAGTGTCAGGGCCAAAATGCCTGCTGCCCCCATTCTGCAAGACACACAGACAAGCTTAGAATCACATTTTCCACACTCTTAATCACTGAAAAATAAACAGAAACTTTCAAATAATTCAAATACTCCGCATCTATGTGAGCCTTTAAAGACAAAGGCCAATTTTCTACATAAATAGCATCCAGCTGGTCTCCTCCCTGGAATAATCAGAGCTGATACATGCTCTTGTGAAAATCTGATCCATATAAAATTAATTTTTCTTCATTTTTGAAATATGGTTCTTAGATTTCCATTCCCAAATTAAAACAAGAATGTGACTTTGATCTCAAATGATTTGCAATGCATGTCAAAAAGAGTCTTATCTGTTACTTCCACTTTAATGTCACTTTATAAGAAACAGCCCCTTGCCAAACAGCAGCCAAGCTGTGATGGCTGGGTAGAACAGTGTTAACTACACGAAATGGCATCAAAAGTGCTGTCTCATGAAGCAAAGACAATCTGTGGAGGCAAAGCTGGCAGGAATACTTCTTTTACTATAACAATTCCTTAAGTCAGAAGAAAGAACGAGATTTTTTTATAAAAAATCTACCTTTGGTCTGAAAAGAAAAGTTTCAGTCATCTCTTTCCCTAAATTTTTACCTTTTTCCCCTTTCATTTCCTTTCAGCCTGTTTTTTTCCCATCTCCATCCCTCCCGTGGACAAATTTAATGGGAAGTTAGTCTGAGGCTTTACACCATGAGGATTAAAATGGATCATAGGAAGAAGCCCCCATATCCTGTATCTACGTTTTGAATAGCAGAAATAACAAGACCAGTAATTTTATCCATTTGGCCTTGTTGCACAAGAAAAGGCAAGAGGGAATTCAGACATCCACACTGTTCTGTAGCTGAAAACAGGGACAGGGACAGAGATAATGAGCATCTCTGGGAGACACCAGGATATTGAAACCAAGCACCCACCCCTATGAAGCTTCCTACCTACTACAGGTAGGAAGCAGTGGGCAGCTGTTTTCCAGGAATGTTCAGCAGAAATGTTTCACATCTTTAGAGACTTCATACTAAGGCCTAGAAAACACAGGAGTGAGAATGACTTGCTCTAATGGATGCCCATAGGTGGATTTTAAAATTATCATAAATTCTGTTATTTAAAGAAGCCATCTGTACTCGTGTTTGTTTTCATTTTAAAGATTGACATCAATTTCCATGTGTCTTGATAACTACCTTCAGTTCTGAAAAGTGTGTCTGGATCCTCATTAAACAACAGCAGACACTTCTTGTTTGTAAATATTACCACAAGGTTGGTTAAAAAAAAGAGAGGGGCTAAACATGTTTTGGAGATGAGAGAGAGAGAGAGAGTTAAAAAAAGGGAGAAAGGGATAAACATGTTTTGGAGATGAGAGAGACAAGATAAAAATGCAGGTTATCATGCCTAGAAGGCAAAGAGAACAGAGAGGAAATTCCTTGGGTTAGGAAATGAATTACACTGCAGATCTCAGGTAGCTGAACCAAGCCTTTGGCACCAGGGAGACTGGTGCTCTGTAGGGTTTACAGTTCAACAGGAGAAAAGAAGAGAACACTCTTCCACAAACAGCCCATTGTTTTAGGCATTAAATACACACCACAGACAATTTACACTGATCTATCTGTGACTGGAAATTACCTCCTAACATAGACAATGGAGCTCCTTCAATCCAGTGAATATCCTGGGATAAATCTCCTTTCATATTCATATTTGGGACAATTATATGCCCAAGCATCAGAATTTTTCTGCCTTAAAATCTGGCCAAGCCTGACTCCACCACCTCTGACAAAGAGTCTCCATCTATTTTCCTCTTCAGTAGAAATATTTCAACATAGCCACTATGAGAATAGTATGTGCTTATCTTCATTTCCAGCAACAGCATTCTCACATTACTTTCTTAGAAGCATTTCTCTCCTTCTCTTCAAATGTCTCTGTGCTAAACCACTGAAATATGTGGCAACTGCAGTGTCAGTTGTCACAGGGAAAAATATGTCAGCAAAAACATTTGATTCAATCTGCTGTTTAAGGAAGCAACATTTCCTCAGGGTATATGCCTTGTGTGGATAAATAACAACTGTCCAAAATCCAAGGATCAAAAATCAATTTCCAATATCAAAAAGCAGACTTGAGGCAATCACCTTCAGCAAAAGAAAAATGCAAAACTAGTTCCTTTTCCTCCTTTTTTAATTATGTGCAAGTTTGTTTTGGGAAAAAAAAATATAAAATTTAGTCTCTCAGTCACAAAATGAAGGGTGAAGGATTTTGAAAAGGATATTATAGATTTTATTGGGACCGTAATTTGCCCCCCAGGATTGTGCATTTTCTCTGATGAGATCACATGGAATATTCACATTTGCATATTGAACAACTAGACTTGCCAATGCCTGCAGAGAATCCAACACTTCTGTCTCAACAACGTGTTTTCATCAATTTTTTGCTTTCAGCTCTGAGGCTCCCATCATAAGAAGGACATCAGCCTCTTGGAGTGAGCCCAGGGGAGGCCATGAAGATTATCTGAGAGTTGGAGCACCTCTGCTACAAAGGGGGCTGGAACTAGATGGTCTTTAAGGTCCCTTCCAGC
The DNA here is from genome assembly GCA_030060385.1 of Muscicapa striata striata. Taxonomy (NCBI): domain Eukaryota; kingdom Metazoa; phylum Chordata; class Aves; order Passeriformes; family Muscicapidae; genus Muscicapa; species Muscicapa striata. The sequence continues at coordinate 1,318,228 of JAREIS010000055.1, forward strand.
CCAAACCATTCCATGATTCTGGATTTGCCTGTATCCATGTAAGGATAAAAGAGAGGAACATAAGCAGCTGGTTCCTGGTGGACACTCACTGAGCAAGCAGAGACTTGGCCAGCCTGCAGCTTCCAGGTTTACATATTTGTGGTTATTTATTAAGCACCTACAGGATATTTTGAACATGATATATAATTGGAGAGCTCAGCTATGCAGGTCATAAGATCCTGCAACTAATTATGGTCTGCCAAGATACCATCCTTGAATTTTCTCCTTTTTAAACTTTCTTTCCTCCTCTCATTTTGACACCTTTTGAACTCAGAAAAAATTACTCCCCAAATTTTTTCCCCTCTCATCAGAAAATATTAACTACACCATTTGGTGTGTTTTTCACTAGCTGCTCTATCTAACCTGGAAGAACAGAGTCACCAACTTGGAATAACAATTTGTTCCACTTCTCCATAGTGCTGCAATCCCCTTACCCCTCTACACAGAAGCTACACTCCTGTAGCAACTTGAAATAGTCTTTTGACAACTCTCCTGATGCTTCTTACTCATCAATATGATAATATTTATTGCAGTAAGGAACAAGAATCCTATTGTCATAGAGTCATAGAATGGTTTCAGTTGGAACGGACCTTAAAGATCATTTAGTTCCAACCTCCCTGCTATGGACACCTTCCATGTTCTTGGGGTTGCCCAGAACCAGGTACAGGACCTTGCATTTGGCCTTGCTGACCCTCATGAGGTTCACATGGATCCATCTCTCAAGTCTGTCAAGATTCCTTCCCTCCAGTGAGCTGACTGCACCACACAGCTTGGTGTCACTGGCAAACCTGCTGAGAGTGTGCTCAATCCCACTGATGCCTGGGAAGGCTGACCTGGAACACAGACCAGACCACTGTCCATGTGCCAGCAATATGTGAACAGTGCCAGTGCCAACAGTGACCCCTGGGAGTGCCACACATCACTCAGCACTGGTGTCCACTCTCACATCAAGCTGTTGACCACAGCTCTATGAGTGTGACCATCCAGCCAATTTCTCATCCCTTGAGTTGTCCATCTGTCAAATCCATGTCTCTCCAGTTTAGAGTGAAGGGTGTTGTGCAGGACAGTGTCAAACATCAGGCACAAATCCAGGCAGATGATGACAGTCTCTTCCCTTATCCACCCACACTGTAACCTCACTGCACAAGGCTTCCCTATTTGTCAGGGACAATTCACCCTCAGTGAAGCCATGCTGGCTGTCACCAGCCAGCTAAAGCTGCTTGGCTATTCAAACTGCAGTGTCACTTCTGGAAACCTGGATTATTTATATACCTCCTTCTCAGGAATTTTCAGCAGGAAAAGCTACTAGAGACAGGCCTGCATCCCTTCATGGGGCATTTTTGTCCCTTTGATAAATCATCTTACTGTTTGTTGGGTAAGGGGGAAGGAAAAGTCAGGTGCTTTTTACTGTAAAATCCATCTTTACAAAATGATCATGCTTGTCCTTTATAGAGTTTTTTAATAAACATGCCAGATACCCTGGAGACACCTAAACTGTCAGCAGAGAAATTACAGAATCAGGATATCTCATGTTAGAGAACCATAAGTATCACTGAATCCAATTTCCTGCTCCCCACAGAACTACCAAAAACTAAACCATGTGACTAAGAGCATTGTCCAGGCACTCCTTGAACTCTGACAGGTTTGATGCTGTGACTACTTCCCTGGGGAACTGTTCCAGCAACCCACCACCCTCTCAGTGAAGAATGTTTTCCAGAAGTCCAATGTGAACCTCCCCTGATGCAGTTTCATTCCATTTCCTTGTGTCCTTTTGTTGGTCACCAGAGAGAGGAGAATGCTGCACTCAAACTCAGAGCAGGCATTTGATGGACACCTGCCACCAGAATTCATTTTTGCAGAATCATGTTAAAACCAACATTCTTCACTAATTTGGCATATTCAGGGTGGTTTTTTTGCTTGGCAGCAGGAAAAGCAGCTTAAACATCAGAATTTCTGTGTGCTGATCCAATTGTGCAGCAAACTTCAGCCATGAAATGCTTATAGGTACAATAAACTCAATGTCTTCATCTGCCCAAAGACACAGAGGGTCACCTGCTCCCAGAGGACATCTTCTGATGCTGCTGCAGCTTTGGGGATCAGCAGGTGAGAGGCCCTCCATGCACCATGGCACCCAAAAGCTCTACGTTCATCCTGAGCTTTGCTTTCCATCCATCCTTCGGCGGGTTTCAGTTCCTCTGCTCAGAGCCAGCTCTCTTTGAGAGACTCATCTTCCTTCCTGTAGCATTCTCAGTTGTGCTCGTTGGATGAGGGAATAGAAGATGCAGTTAAAAATACTGCGATGCTGTGGTGGGCGGTGTAGCAGAAATAGACAGACACCAGCTCACTGCAAAGAATACCAAGTAATATCCCAGGAAGATAAAGGCATAGCAACAAAAGAAAAGAAAATGCATTTGTGTTCTGCCACTAGACAGCTAAATCTGGGTGGAAGATACCAAATGAGGAGCGCTGCTCGTGGCCAAGTGCACCATCCCCCTGATGGCTTCACGTGCAGTCATCTCACAGCAGTGTGGTCAGCAGCAGATCACAAAAGCACGGCTTAGGAACAATCCTGCTTCCAATTATAACCCAAATGTATGTGATCTTTGGGGTTTTATGAAGACAGTGCAGAAATCAGCAATAAAATGGGCCCAACCCACAGCACACAGAAACCAGAAAGCCATATGGACTGAGAAGGGGCTTAGCTCCATTAACCTCTGCTTTAAAAGCAAAGTTTTTCAGGGGATATTAGGTTTTTTCCAAGAGGAAGATAAACCAAGCTTGGCTGATACAAGAAGCTGTGAGATTATTCTATGGATTTACTCCCTATTTTTTCAGAGGCTTAAGCATCTCTTCATCTAGCCAGTAACCACACAGGAAAGATTTCATCCCAAAGGGCTTTACAAATAAGTTTTTCACAAACAGTACACCAGAGTCACTTACAGCCTTTAAGTGAGACAATTCTTCAGAGAGGTCCAGCAGCTGCTTAACACTTCACAAAAATAACCTGGCACCATTTCACCAGGGAAGTGAAGATGGCTGCATCAAAATGAAATTGAGGGGACCTGATTGCAGGGATGCCTCCTGGCACAGGCTCAGGGTGCCACAGCCTGCACCACCCATCAGGGGAGTCCTGCAGGTCTTTAAGGCCCAGTGTGGAGACAGAAAGGAAAAAGCAGAGTAACACACAGAGATGTCATGGCTGGGTCTGTATGAGCAGGCACCACTGGGCTCCCCATTTCTGGGGACACTTGGGAACCAAAGCCTGTGGGTGCACTGGAGGGAGGATGGAAACAGCCCCGCTGCTGCAACAGGAGCACCCACTCCAGGTTAAAGCCAAGGTGAGACAGGAGGGCAAGCCTGGGTTTTGTGCTCAAAGAAGAAGGAACCTTTAAAAGAGAGTGGGGCAACCCGAGTCAGGGGCCTTAGGGCAGAGAAGAGTGCCCTCTGCTGCTACAGCCACTTTGCTTCCAGGAGCCCATGGCAGGGAGGCTTCCACCCCACTGCTCAACTAAATCTCTTTGTAATCTTTATCTTGCAAGATATGGTTTGATGCCACCAAAATCTAAAATAGCCACAGGCAAAAGAATAATCATACCATAAAAAAAAATAAACAACCCATCAACATGCAGATGCAACCTCAACAAAACACCACGGAAATTCCTAATAAAATAAATGCCATTTAAATGCTGCTGTACAGAAACACCAGCCCTACCAGCGCAGAAAATTTAAAAGAAAATGTTTAGCAGTCTGCACATCAAATGTTAATACTATTTTCAAATCAAGTCTAAGGGAGGAAGACACATAATTTAATAAGCCTAATGAGTGTGTAATCAGCATTTGACCATTCCTGCCATAAAACTAGGTGTCTTTCTGGCCCAAGATGTCTAGGAAAGCCACTGAAAGCTAAGGCTTTCAAAGCAGAATTTTAAAAACATCCTTTTTTTTTCCTCATTGCAGATTTATTGAGAATTTCACTCAGTTAAGAATAGGACCCAACCAACTGGCAGAAATACAAACAACTCTGTGGGCACAGGCAGTGGCACAGTAAGTTTGGGGCCCATTTGCACCTTAATTTACTGCCAACAATCAGCAATGTCAAGATTCCAAGCATCTCCTGACAGCCCTGACAACAGCAGTTACACAGCATTATCTGGTCTTCCAGTAAAATCTTTCCCCTCAGACAGCATTCATGCTGCATTTCACAACAGGAGGCATACACACAGTCAGCCTGGAGCTCCTCAGCCCCTGCAGCTGGAATCAGAACATTTTGGGGAGTGGGGGTGTCCTGTACCTGCTTTTGCCACCACTCACACACAGAACTGAGCAGCAAGTCACAAAATAATGGAAATTGCCAACATAATTGTCCAACAAAAGGCAGAAATAATGTTAAAAATATCTCATCTGAGGGTAGAAAGTTTAGTTTTAAGGTATTTGATAAAGAATGCTCATTGTGTATAGAAAGAGAATCCATCATCTTCTCTAGTTACATACTTGGTCAAACAATCCATTTTTTTGAATCAAAAAGAAAGGTATTTTTAAGATACATTATAATAACGATATACAGACAAACATATCTAGTTGCTCTTTCAACATTGTCACCATTTTATCTGGACAATTTTATAACACAAGTTATAAGAACCAAACACATTAAGCAAAAATTTTTTTTACAAAAGCGAGACACTCCCTACCCCACAACTACTGACCAGAATTTTTTCAAGTCCTAAACTGCATAGGAAAATAATTGTCTGTTAGTGAGGGTAGAAATTCTTTTTCATGTCTTCAAATATCTGTTGGGGTTTTAATAGACCTCAATACTTGCATAAGGATGGAGTTATACTGGGGGTGGGGATGGAGGAGGAGAGGGGGCAGAGGCAATACTGAGCAGAACCGATATCAAATAAAAAGTGCTAATTTTATATTCTAACAATCACAGTTGCTCAAATGTTTGCAAACTACAAACCAACCCCAACAAACTTAGCAATATTCTTATTTTAAATGTAATTCATAAGGAATTCTGCAGCTACAAGGTTATGAAAAAGACATATATACTCTGCAGCAGCATAAAACATAATCCTATGTACAATCCAAGCATCAATTTTCTCTTCTCTATCACCATCAGTATTTTATCTTGAAGGAGCATCTGTCAGATTCTCCAGAACTAAAAATAGCAAAGACCCCTTTAAAGAGAACAGTTTCTGGTTTATATTTATAACTACCCTGTACTCGCTGTTTCTGGCTGCATGGCTATGAAATTTGTGCAAGATATAATCAATTACCCAGCTTTGCACTTCATCATGCAGTTAAGCCACCGTTACCTGCAACGAACCCTTCAAGCACTTCTCCCCATGCACAGGGTAGAGATTCTAAAACGCAATAAATATCTGCACATTGAAGAACTAACTGTAGAGCTGACTGACATTACACAGCAAAAACCTTGTGAGAACAAAAACCAAGCACACTGATGTATAAAACAGAGAGCCTACCTGAATTCTTCAAATGCATACATGGCCTAGCAACTACACAAATGCTCTGAAATTTAAAATAATCTTCTTAACGTGCAGAGGACCATTTAGTTTGTCAAACTGCAGCAAAATGCATAATGACGAGACAGTATATTTGGAATATTCTGAGGAGAAAGGGTATGCAGATACTGGCCTGCAGCCTACAGCTCAGCCAGCTGCTGACAAGCAGCAGCTAACAGGAAAAGGCGATAGAGTACCATGTGATCATTCCTGCAAGTCTGATTAATGCAGTATACTCCAAGAATACAGGCTGGTATCTTTATTATTCAAGCCAAATAAGTCAAATATGGTACACGACAGGCTTCACAGCTAAATTATCATTCACATGCTCCATCAAAATCAGCAAGCACAAGCGGAGGATAATAAAAAACTAAATAATATTGTAACCAAAGAGATTAATTAGGCCCATTCAAGCTGATTCTCTTACCTTGTAGTGATATTTTAGTCTGTTTTTATTCATCTAAACCATCAGTGATGGAACAAAAGACTGCGTCCACAAACCTCCCCTTCCATGAATGCCAGAACATTTAAAGTAGTTTATCTGCTAGAAATCATTTCCTCTGTAGTCTATCCCCAACCACTTTAACTCCTTCAGCCCCGAACTCATTGCCATAAACCCTATTTGCAGTGCCAGGCAGGCTTTTTAGGGTTTGCAGGGTTAACACCAAGAAATCGCAGCAGTGCAACTGAATGAAGTGGGATAAGAGCCAAAAGAGTCATATCTGCGAGATCACAGAAGGGAGACAGGGATGAGGAAAGTTGAGCATTTCGTGGCATTGCAGTGTGCGGGCGAGGATGCTTCAGCTGCCTAGCAACAGCGCACGCAATCTCCATGGCAACAGCGCAGCCGGCGCAGGGCGCGGAGCATCCTCTGCGCACCCCAGGGGCGGCACACGGACACACCACACTGTGCCGGCATCGCCACACCGCCCTGTGCCACGGCCACACCGCCCTGTGCCAGCCACCACACTGCCCTGTGCCCTGTGCCGGCATCGCCACACCGCCTTGTGCCACGGCCACACCGCCCTGTGCCAGCCACCACACCGCCCTGTGCCCTGTGCCGGCATCGCCACACTGCCCTGTGACACGGGCACACCGCCCTGTGCCAGCCACCACACTGCCCTGTGCCCTGTGCCGGCATCGCCACACTGCCCTGTGACACGGGCACACCGCCCTGTGCCAGCCACCACACTGCCCTGTGCCGGCACGGCCACACCGCCCTGTGCCAGCCACCACACTGCCCTGTGCCACGGCCACACCGCCCTGTGCCAGCCACCACACTGCCCTGTGCCGGCACGGCCACACTGCCCTGTGCCCTGTGCCGGCATGGCCACACTGCCCTGTGCCACGGCCACACCGCCCTGTGCCAGCCACCACACTGCCCTGTGCCCTGTGCCGGCATCGCCACACTGCCCTGTGCCACGGCCACACCGCCCTGTGCCCTGTGCCGGCATCACCACGCTGCCCTGTGCCACGGCCACACCGCCCTGTGCCAGCCACCACACTGCCCTGTGCCGGCACGGCCACACCGCCCTGTGCCCTGTGCCGGCATCGCCACACTGCCCTGTGACACGGGCACACCGCCCTGTGCCCTGTGCCGGCATCGCCACACTGCCCTGTGACACGGGCACACCGCCCTGTGCCACGGCCACATCGCCCGGTGCCCTGTGCCGGCATCGCCACACCGCCCTGTGACACGGCCACACCGCCCTGTGCCCTGTGCTGGCACGGCCACACCAAACTGTGCCCTGTGCCGGCATGGCCACATCGCCCTGTGCTGGCATCGCCACACCACCCTTGCCACGGGCACCCCACCGCCCTGTGCCACCCCCGGGCAGGCGGGAGGCACGAGGCACCCGGGCTCAGCCCGCGCCTCCTCCGTGGGAGGTCACGGACACGTTCCGGGAGCAGCCCGGCAATGGATCTGCTCCTCACATAGCGCAGGGGCTTGGGGGAACGCTGCTCAGGGCTGGGGAACACACCCCAAACAGCAGCAGCCAGAGCTCAGCGTCGCCACAGCAATCCCTTGGAAATTTTGGACGGGCAAGAACCACAGGCTGGGTGACTCCCATCGCCAGTTAGCTTAGGGATTGTGTGGTGTTAGCTGTGAGATGGGGATTTGCCCGGGCAGCCAAACTCGGCAGTGACGCGGAGGGCCAGGGGGAGGTTTAACCCCGAGGCTGTGCACCCAGGGCTGCCAGCACTGGCCAGAGCGGGGACAGGCTCTGCACCCACCTGCTGGCTAGAGAGCACGTGAAAGGTGAGGACTGCTGAAAATGAGGGAGATTCAAACCCTGGGACATCAACCCTAGCCCGAGGAAGGAGAATGGGGCAGTGGGAGGACATGCTGTCACAGGGAGACAGCAAATTCAGAGTTACCTCTGGGGCTGCTCTCCACCTTGACTCGCCTCTTTTACTGCTAGGGCTGGTTTCTAGCACAAGGAAACACATGGAGGATTTTGGCCAGAGTCTGAAATAGCCAAACCCAACTACAGCTCCTGAGGTTTACTGCTCTAGGGCAATGGCTGTCCCACTGAGCTGGGGGATTTGAAGGCTGGAAAGCATCCAAAGGGTACAGACTGCCACATATCCCAGATACAGTGACTGGGGACAGGCCACGGTAACTGTGGCATCTGATCTCATGGCTCTGAAAAATATATGGATGGAATGAAAGGAAAAGGCACTCATGGCAAAAACCCTAGCTTTGGAAACAAAACAAAACAAAACAAAACAAAACAAAACAAAACAAAACAAAAATTAAAAAAATCCACATTTACTCAAGACATGGTGTTTTTAATGTAGTAGTGACCTTGGGTTTCATTTTATTTCCTTTAAACAAATGTGATAGTATTAAGTGACAATAAAGGCACGCTGTAGGAACACTAAAACACATGCAGTCACACCATCTGACAGAAATTAATTCTTCCACAAGCATCCAGCAAGAGAAGGGCTGTGAGGTAGGTGATTCTGGCTGCAGCCTAATAAGAGATTAGAATTGGCAGAGAGGAGAACAGTGCAACTGTGAACAGAAGCTGCCTTCCATATTTAGGCTGAACTTCACTGCAAGTATGCTCACTGTACACAGCATCCAAGCAGCTGGGCACAGGAGAGGCACCCCCTGCAAGCAACTGTCCTGCTACTGACTTTGAAGGAAATAGTTTTATACCTTCAGAGCTAGCCAAGATCCCTCATGGGGGAATGACAGAATTCTGAAGTTCTGTTTTTTTGCTCACCACGATCTTCCAATAACTTGAATCTAGTGCAAGAGGGCTGGTTTTCACTTGAAATGTGTTTCTTTTTCATGCTGTTTATCTAAAATAAAATCTTTCTAGAATTAAGAGCAAACATACTGCTTCCCCTAAGCATTCTTCTTGAAACAAAGTTGACAAAATCACTATCTGGTCTTCCAATATCTGCAGTTTCTCAACAGCCACAATTCAAATAAATAGTCAGCTGTTCCAGTCAAGGCTTCTGTCATCAATGAGTTCATTGTGAAGCTCTAGAAAAGCAAACATCCTCCACAAAGTTTTCATATGCAGTAGAGGTCAGCTGTTGAAAGGTTTCATTAGGATAACATTTTATCTTTTTTTATTTTTCCTTGGCCAGCACTTTCACAACAGCTGATAGCATTACAGACAGAAACAGCAGGACTTCTATCTTGTGAGACAACCAATAGTCTCAATTCTGGTTAATTAATTACTAGGATTCCCATATTCCACAGTAAGATCTGAGACCATCATGTCCTGCTGTAGATATGAATGAGGCTCAGCATGAAATTTTACCAAACAGAAATCACAAGGGCTTCAGAAAGTCACATGAACACATGCAATGGCCAAATACATAAATAAATGCAAGGCTATAAAACTTTTTAGCAAAGATTTTAACTTCCTGTGTCCTGAGCCAGACTGAAAATCTTGAGAAGCAGAGAGAAATTATGTCAGAAACCACAATCAGCAGTGAATTTTTTACAAGAAGTTGTTTATTCCCTTTCTGGCAGTATTACCAGTCCAGATATTTGATGACAAATGTCCCACGCTTTACTAAAACTTGAAATTATGTCACATGAAAGAAAAATGTACTAAACATTGGGTGGGACAATTAATACAATGGGAACTGTGGGACCCAGACCCCACCTTCTGATCAGAGGCCAAAAAGATGTGACATTGAGTGTCCCTCCCACTGAGGACAAGCAGTAGTTTTTGGGAAACAATTTGCAATTTTAATGCTGGGCTCTAACAAAGAGGTGAGACTGTAATAGAAGTGATTATCCTTGATGAAAGCTTGTCAAAAAAGCAAAGGATGCAAAAAAAGCCTGGAAATATGACAAACCAGAACAAGGCAGAGGGTACTGATGAAATTTCTGCCTTTATCTAGAATTTCAATTCCATCCAAGAGCCTCATGCTGATACTCTGCTAAGAGCCTGGTTTCCTCAAGTGTCACATCTGCATTATTGTAATTTAGTATATCAGTGTATCACTATTTGTCCTCCTGACCTGAGATTCCACCAAAGCCTTTGCCAGATGCTTGGTGACATTATCTGATCACAAACAGACTGAGATATTTTAATGAAGTAACTTATTCTCTTGCTCAAGAAAGAGGAAAGCCACTGAGACAGTGGACTTCTGTCATTAAGCCTGCATTATCATTATGGTGAAATGATATTCAGACCACTCCAAAAAAAACCCTGCAACTGTGCTGAAAAATTCAGCATTCACTTCAATTCATGAGGAAGAAAACAGAAAGGAGAAGGGAAATGAGCCAACAAGAGCATATCTAATGAGTGTTCATTCACTGCAGCTCCAAAATTTCTGCACAGTGGAGAATGTGGCAATCACAGGCAGCATCCCAAAATAAGCTGAAAAATCTCCTTTTGACAGGATTGTCTCTAAGTTCAAAAGTCTTTCTTTGGCTTAAGAAAATAAGATGTAAAATGTTTATTACAATAGAAAATGAGTGGCTACCTTAGTTTGTTCAGATACTGGGGAAATTGTAAAAATAATTGCAGTGCCCTTAAATTTAAAGAGTGAGGATGTATTCAGTACTGGAGTATTGACTCAAAGCTTCAGCTGTTAAAGGAAATGATGGGTGGGGCAAAAATGAAATTTTTTTCCCTCCTTTTATCAATGGAATTTCTATTATGTGTTGCCTTAAAACACAGTGTGAATTTTGATGCACAAGGATAATCCAACATATTTCAGGCTTCTCCTTTCACTCTCAGGTTTTCAGGTTGACCACAAAAGTTTGATTTTTCTGATGTCAGCCTTCACCAAAAAATCCTACCTCATTTATATATCTTGAAATTATCACAGTCCATGAATATTTTCACAGAAAAAAATCAAATTTTTCCCTCTCAGCTTTGGTCCAAGTATGCTTCATGCTTTGCAAATTGCAGGATTTGAGATTCCTGATCACAGGATGGCTGATGGTTTCCCCATGTTCTCCCATGTCTTTACTCTTATCATACTGGGAGTATCACATCCCATTTTCAGGAACAGATACCCTGTACCAGGTGCAGACCAGCACACAGCAGCTCACAGTGCTGAAAGGGGATGTTTTTCCAAATACAGCCTCATCTGCCCTATCCTAGTGCTTTAGGGAAGATGCACTGGAGTGAACCAGAGAGAATGGGGTTCTTACTGATTTTCTATCAGCCCTTGGGGATAGCACCAAGTCACAACTAGCAATCCAACAGAACTGAGCCAGTCAGGGTGAAAACTAAAAGCTCCCCACAGATTATTAAGTTATTGATCACTGCAACAGTGCCTGAAATACCCAGTCAAGTGTAGGACTGTATGGTGCTGACTGCCATAGACAGCTGAAAATGGAAAAGCAGTTTACATATACAACTGATAAGGATATATGAGGTAAATCCAAATTAGTAAAAGAAGAAATATGGTCAAGCCACCAAACATCTAAAAACCAAGATTCAGCTTGCATAGCTTGCAAATGGTAATTGATATGACCAGGATTGGGGTATCGCTTCCTATTTATGATAAATTATTTAAAATCATACAAAATGTAGTGACAGAACAAGGAACAACTGCTTCAGACTGAAAATCCAGTTAAGAATAGATATTAGGAAGAAATTCTTTCCTGTGAGGGTGGTGAGGCAGTGGCACAGGTTGCCCAGAGAAGCTGTGGACACCCCGTCCCTGGAAGCATTCAAGGCCAGGCTGGATGAAGCTCTGAGAAACCTGGTCTAGGGGAAGGT